>JAWZYU010000019.1:38210657-39553085 GCA_038380435.1 Ryuthela nishihirai
GAACAGCTGTTGGGATACAGATGGTAGCCTCTCGTCAAGGCCATCCAGCGTGTTCTTTAACGTGCACAGGGTATGGCTCTCCCGCACACGGGGCCACGGCTTAACGTCCCATCCGACGGACGGTGGCCTTTCCAAGTCCATCGGTGTCCCCTACTGACCGTGGGCAGGGCGGGGAATTTTGCGGAGATAAATCTCAAAGCTGACCCAGCTGGGACTCGAACCTGGGAACTACAGATTACGAGCCTGGAGCGCTACCGACTGATCCACCCCCGCCCCATTAGAAACCAAAAAATGGCAGTTTGTGGTATTGGGAAGTGGAGGAAGTTACAGCCACCGATACCTACTATCATTTCACTTTGAGACAAAAAAAAAATCCTAATTTCTATTTCATCAAAAAAAAAACATTAAAGGATGTAAAAAAAGAAGAAGAAAAAGAAATCCGCCAACAGATTTGAACTATCAAAAGCGCACTTCGATTTTCTGACTATTTGTTCGTTTGCTCCATTTTGTAGCGTCGACGCAGAATGTTTGAATTGCGGGAAAGCGAGCATTTCCTCCCTCCTTTTGGACCTTAACGACGCTCATTGATTAGTTGAAGGCATTTGTGCTCCGTGGATGTCCATCCGCAGAGTGAAGGACATATATCAGAGGCAAAGAATTGATTTCGGCGCTTCTGCTGGCGTCTATGGGACCGTTGTGTGTGTGTATCGTTTGAATATGAAATGAAAACACGCTCGGATTTTGAATACTTTGCGCTTCTCGTTCTGATGGGTATTAGAGCATGCATTCTTAACGAAGTGGAATTTGGTGCCACGAAAGAATTGTTCATTGTACGAGTGTGCTGGAATGGTCGTAAATGAAATAAGACAGATTTAGTTTAATGATTTACAGATGGTATGTTGTGCTAGTTTGTGCCTAGTATTAAAGGATTTAAAATCTCTGTCAACTTTTTCCAAAAGTGACTGGAAGTCGACGCTCCGCTCGCTACTGCTGGCTCACTGGACTCAAATCTGCCCCTCATCAGGGATGCTGTCCTTCACTTTTTCCGAGCCACGCACCAGAGACGTCCGGTACCCACCGCTAACGTAGCAAGAAGACTCCATTTCTTAGTCCTTCTCTTGGTGCTCTGAAATTGTGATCAGTTCACGTGGGGCTTGGTGATTGATTCACAGGTGTCGGAAGGTATCTGTGTGGTCAGGAGATTGCCATGGCCTTGACCTTGTTGTCATCTTTGCTGGATATCTATTCCCAGAAGGCACCCTTAGCTGGCACCAATTCCTGGAATCCGGAGCCAGCAGACGGTCCTCTTTCCTATGCGAGAATGGGAGCGAGGAAAGATGGAAGTGTATGTATGTTGTGGGGTGGGAGGCTAAGAACAACACCATGCAAAAAACAATGGCGGTTAGGAACTGATCTTGACATACGTCGGGACCAAATTTCCAGAAATGTGGGCTCAACAGTTCCTCGGATGCGATATAAAGCCGTGGCTCTCTGTGCTGGAGAGCCATACTCTGAGCACGTTAAAGAACCAGCTGGATGGTCTTGACGAGATGTTATCATTTGTTTCCTAACAACTGTCCAGTGGGTCCCCTCCCCCCAAACTTCTCTGAGACCTCGGAGTCCTAATGGACTTTTCACACAATGTCCTTGTGGCTGTGTGTAAAAAAAAGCCCCATTCAGGGGTAAAACAGCAAATTTATCTTCCCTAGGGCTACTAAACTTCAAGAAATTGAACTTGAGCTGGAACTTACCTCTAGTGCTACGTCACAAACAATATCCATCAGTCTGCATCCATCCGTTGTGAGTTATTGTTGACGATGCATTGCAGTTGATGGTATGCTGTTCTAACTTTTGATACTTTAAAGCAAATGCAACAAGAAAGAATTCACCTTTCTATTTTTTTTTTGCTTCATAAATAAGTGCATAGAATGTGTACACATCTTTTATTCACTCTATCTCTGATTAGCTGTCACTTTTCCAATTTTATCACCGACAAAACTGACTTTTGTCAGTTTTGTCGGTGATAAAATCCCCTCACAGCGTTCATTGAGTTTTTTTTCTAGGGGCCCAATGTGTCACAGAATTGATGATTTGCTTTTATATCACGAATCATTCCAATAGCAGACATAACGAATTGAAAGCATAATCAATATCAATTTTTATTAGCTCATTGAAAAAACCGAGCTGTTGTATTTACTGTTTCTGTAGGGAGTGATGGAATACGATGTCTGAAGTTTTGTACTCTTCTCTGACCACTATAATTTCAGGTTTTTTTTTAATATCGAATTTATCCTCGATTCCTGATTCAACGGAGCAAACATCGGACTGTGTTTCCAAAGCAAATATAGCCACGATTCAAAAATTCAATGCAAACTTTGAGCTACCATTTTCAAAGCAAACATATATATATATGTTTCACGATTGGATACCACAAAAGTCAAATAACATTATGAAAGCAAATTTATCTGCGATTCGTGATTAAATGAGCAGAATTGGAATTTGGAAAGCAGGAACAAGGCGGAAAATCTTTCAACTATTTCTTTATTACTTAAAAGAATAAAAGCATTTGAAATACGTATGCGTTTTAAAATCAAGATAAAACAAATTACTATTTAATTCCACAAATAAGTAAGATATATTTTGGGAATCCTTTTGTATTTTGAAGTCATAGCTAGATGTTGAAAGAAATCGATATACGAAAATATTGATGAGAAATCTGTAAAAATGAAAGGATATGTCTGTATGTCTAAGTCTCTGTCTGTGGCAGCCGTAACTCTCAAATAAAGGGCACCGAACTTGTAATTTTCTCAGAAGATGCAGAGTAGTATGAGGTTTTATTTATTTATTGAGGGGGAAGTACAAAAATATACATTAATACTCCTAAGACATATCAAAAGCAGTGAAGTATTTACAATGTGATTAACACTTGTTCTGGTTTAGACTGAAGAAGATGCTTAGAAGAAGACCTGAATACATATCTAACTCGATATGTTCAATAGGTGGTTAGAAATAGGTATTTTAGGTAGAACATCTTTCTCCTCCTCCGTTTTCTATTCGTAGCTTCTTCGTTCGCAATTTCTAATTAAGAAAGCCATCAACCTTTTACGGGATACCCCACATTGTATTACAACGTCTCATTGCAGGAAGGCACTAGATTTTTTAGTCCAAGCCATGGTCACACAGGAGGAATCCACTTACGAAATTTGGCACCATGTGATCGGGTATCTCGGGAATTACAAGGTTTCAAAATCTGTCCAAACGAAAAAAAAATACTTTCATTAGTGTAGGAAGTCACAAACTATGGCAACGCGTGAAGTCAGCAACGATCTGAAAAAAGCCGAGGAAAAATGTTTCGCGTTGAATCTGCGCTAAGGATCGGGGGAGGGCAAGGAGATGCGCAATACTCACAAAATTGATCTTCAGCGCAGTGAAAATCATAATATGCAGATTAAAAGTGAAACTCGGGTAACACCGATTGCTGTTCAGCTAGTATTTAATACGAAAGGGACCAATTATCTTCTATCTGTACTAAGAAGTAAACTCAAGTGTTTCTGAATATAAAATAAAATGTTTATGAAAAACGCACCCGAACTGTGATCCACAGAACTCCTCCCCCCCACAGCGTTCATTGAGTTTTTTTTCTAGGGGACCCAATGTGTCACAGAATTGATGATTTGCTTTTATATCACGAATCATTCCAATTGCAGACATAACGAATTGAAAGCATAATCAATATCAATTTTTATTAGCTCATTGAAAAAACCGAGCTGTTGTATTGACTTCGTCCTTTGTCCTTGTGTAGACATTCAACTGAACGAATATCGTTAAAAATTGAGATATTGATATATTTAACTGAGATCTTTATCTGCTATCACATTCTTCAAAACAAAAAGCTTATTTTAGAAGTTATGGAGCTTCGACGTTAGCTTCCTATTGACGTAACATAGAGTTGTTCCTTAATTTATGAAAACCTGTGTATAACGAGAAAGCAGTTTCAAGACGTACTCTATACAGGAGACTACACTAACGAGGGCTGCGCACGAAGATGAATAATTTGTATTCCCATCACCCCTTTAGCAAGATAGCTGGTTTAACCCTTTCACGACCAAGGGAAACATTTTTCCCATTTTAAAATTGGTGATTGTCGTATTTAATTATAACCTTATCTGCATTTTTTATACAGAATGTCAAAATAGAACGTATGCCGAACGCAATTACGTAAACGGGAACGTTTAGAAAACAAAAACAGAACTGTCAGGACGCATAATATATGTACTATGTGCAATGTCCATCTTTGCCTCACTACCAAAAGAAATTGCTTCGCAGAATATCATAATTAGCACATCATTTTGTATAGTAATTTTATTTCATAATTTTGTATTATTTTAGTTAACATTTTGTTCTAATAAACCAATAAATAAAAGACTTTGCTTAATAAGCCTAACTATAACTTGTGTTACCTTTATAGTCCATTGGGAAAAACATTTCCCATAAAATTCCAAAAAAACTACACATTGTTATGTATTTTTCTTATGATTTTTATTTATTTTACGTCTAAACAAACTAAAATAAACAGTTGCATACTAATATTTCCTCTTAGAAACCTTATGGTCCTGAAAGGGTTAACATGAAGCAGACAACTTCACTTTTGCAGCCCAAGCCAGTCGACAAATGTCTTCTTTACAGATGAGTCCAGATGCAATTTGAACACCGACTCTCGATATGTTTTCATCTAAAGAAAAGAAGAAGAAGGAATTTACTACAACCACTACTTAACACAAGAGAAAGGAATCAGTTTAGTTTTATACTATATCAATTTCAAAAGAAAAACTGAAACTGAAAGGAACCAGTTTAGTTTATACTTTTATACGTATGCGATAGTACGATGGTCTGGGCTGACATCATGACGGTGAACAGAGCTTAACATCTTTCATCAAGACACTATGACTGCTCAATGATACAGAGACAAGATTCTTGCGTTCTCTCTAAGGTTTCGCAAAAATGCTCTCGTCCCTGAATTTATCTTCTTTATGGATCATAATACTCGTCCCAATAGAGCTCATGTGGTCGAAGATTTATTTTAAAGTTAAGATATTCAGAGGATGGAGTGTCCAGTCAGATCCACAGATCTGAATCCAATTGAGCATGTAAGCTCTGGGCAGCTCACATGCTCAGTTTGATTTAATTCTGACTTTATCACCAGAAAATGCATAAATAGCCTTGTTAAAATGTGAGAACGCTTTGAGTCAGTTCTCTGATTATCAGGAGTGATCCTATCCCTTATTAACATCTCTTCTCCCTAATTCTAGCATCTCCATTATGCTAGCTCGTGCTTTCCTACGCAGCATTCACGCATATTACAAAGATTTCGTCATTATTCCACTTGCTCTTAATCAGTTATGCCGCAATATCTTTCCATACCACGTTTAATCGTAATTGCTGACAATCATTTTGAATTATTGCACTTTAATATCCTTCCATTTTGAGAACCACAGTATTTCTCCTTTATATGCTTTTTGAAATTTTCTGCAATTTTTATGATATATGATTCTCGTTTCGGCAGAACAATTTTAGTTTCCAAGTCCTCCATTTGAAACGTGCTTTGCTGTCTTTCAGCTCACTGATGAAGAAAGAGAATAATCAATTGACTGTAAATTCATGGCATTCAACGATTAGTGATTAATTCGAAAATTATATGAAACATTTCGTATAATTCAGAGATCTTTGGACCAAAAAACCTTCTTATTCTTCCCCAAAGGAATTTCCCTCTTTTAAAATTAGATTGTTTTACGCTTCAGCTTCACTTTTTTGCACATAATGGGCTACATGACAGGAGCACTATAACCAAAGCTGGTTAGGGAGAGAGGAATCACTGTAAGACTATTAGAAAATAGAAGAGGAGCTGGTTAGGAAGAGTGGAGCCACTGTACGTGTCAGAAGGTAGAAGAGAACTGGTTAGGGAGAGAGTATCCATTGTACGGTTATTAGAAGGTAGAAGGGAACTGGTTAGGGACAGAGGATTCGCTTTTCAGCTATTTGAAAGTAGAAGGGAGCTAGTTAGGGAATAGAGGATCCACTGTACAGCTATTAGAAGGTAGAAGAAAACTGGTTAGGGAAAGAGGATACACTGTACTGCAATAGAAGGTAGAAGGGAACTGGTTAGGGATAGAGGATCCACTGTACAGCTATTAGAAGGTAGAAGGAAACTGGTTAGGGAGAGAGGATCCACTGTACTGCTATTAGAGGGTAGAAGAGAGCTGGTTAGGAATAGAGGATCCATTGTACAGCTATTTGAAAGTAGAAGGAAACTGATTAGGGAGAGAGGATCCACTGTACGGCTATTAGAAGGTAGAAGAGAACTGGTTAGACAGAGAGTATCCACTGTACGGCTATTAGAAGGTAGAAGGGAACTGGTTAGGGATAGAGGATTCACTGTTCAGCTATTTGAAAGTAGAAGGGAGCTGGATATGGATAGAGGATCCACTGTACAGCTATTAGAAGGTAGAAGAAAACTGGTTAGGAAGAGAGGATACACTGTACTGCAATAGAAGGTAGAAGGGAACTGGTTAGGGATAGAGGATCCACTGTACAGCTATTAGAAGGTAGAAGGAAGCTGGTTAGGGAGAGAGGATCCACTGTACTGCTATTAGAGGGTAGAAGAGTGCTGGTTAGGAATAGAGGATCCATTGTACAGCTATTTGAAAGTAGAAGGAAACTGATTGGGGAGAGAGGATCCACTGTACGGCTATTAGAAGGGAGTTGGTTAGGGATAGAGGATTCACTGTACGGCTATTAGAAGGGAACTGGTTAGGGGGAGAGGATCCACTGTACGGCTATTAGAAGGGAACTGGTTAGGTAGAGAGGATCCACTGTACAGCTATTAGAAGGTAGAAGAGAACTGGGTAGTCAGAGAGAATCCACTGTACGGCAATTAGAACTGGTTAGGGAGAGAGGATTCACTGTATGGCTATTAGAAGGTAGAAGGGAACTGGTTAGGGATAGAGGATCCACTGTACAGCTATTAGAAGGTAGAAGGAAACTGGTTGGGGAGAGAGGATCCACTGTTTCGAACTTCAATTTTAATGATCCACTGCTATTAGAAGGTAGAAGGGAACTTGTTAGGGAGAGAGGATACACTCTACAGCTATTAGAAAGTAGAAGGGAACTGGTTAGGGATAGAGGATCCACTGTTCAGATATTTGAAGGTAGAAGGGAACTGGTTAGGGAGATATGATCCACTGTACGGCTATTAGAAAGTAGAAGGGAACTGGTTAGGGATAGAGGATCCACTGTACAGCTATTTGAAAGTAGAAGGGAACAGGTTAGGGAGAGAGGATACACTGTAAGGCTATTAGAAGGTCGAAGGGAACTGGTTAGGGAGACAGGATACACATACGACCATTAGAACGCAGAAGAGAGACTTTCGTCAAGGTCATACAGCATGTTTTTAAAGTACACAGAATATGAAGTTCTTGCGCACGGGATACAGTTTAACTTCCAATCCGATGGAATTTCCCACTTTGTCGGCATCCCTTTTCTCACCGAGGACAGGATGCTGGTGGTAGTGGTGGTGGTGGTGGTGGGGGGGGGGAGTAAAGAACAAAACCTCAAGACAGACACAGCCGAGACCCGAAGCGGAAAGCATCAAATTCGGAGCATGTCGCACTGTCGTACAAGTGAACATTGCCCTTCGTTGGTAGGATGGTAATCCTTTAATACCACGTGTTTTGTTTGGTTCATTTTCTCTCCACGGGAGTTGTAGTATCAAAACATGAATGGTCAGCATTCTGTGCATTATAACACGCTTTGATTATTATATCATATTAACCTCACAAGCAGGCCTGGATCTAGAAGAAACTAACTGAAATTCCACTGCGGTATAAAATTATGCCCTTCCATTTTCGAGGGTCTTTAAAAACATTCTTGAAAAATGCATTAAATATACATAAGTTTCATATCTTTTTTTTTTCTATTAGAATTACTAGCATTCTCAGGGGGAGCATGTTGGGATCCGGTCATGCTGGCAAGTGATATTCTTTTCCTAAAAAGAGCCCAAAGACTTAATCAGTAGAATAGCATATCAAGTCTGCTAAAAATAGGATGATCTTTTCCAAAGAGAAGTGAGTTTTTTTATTTTCCGTCTTCCGTACTCTCTAACAATGCAAATTCAAACTAACGATTGATTGCTAGTATGCAAATAATAATATTTTATTAGTAGAATTATAAGTTGCTACTTAAGCTATAGTGAGATTCTGAAAGTGTAAATTCTAATATTTCATCAATACTCATCCAGCACAATTCCTTAAAAATATAATTTGAAGAGTCAAAACTTTTTAATGATCTTTAGAAAACAAGCAAGTTCAATGTCTACAGACTGACGGGCAGACAACAAAGCGAAAACTTTAACTCTATTTCTTTGAAAATGAGCTAAAAATATTTCGCATCCCTCATTTTAATGATCCACTCAAACTTTCATAATTTCAAACTTGAAAACTGTAATTTCCTGTGGCGCTGCCTTCGGCTGAGTGTTACACAAACCCAAACACCACAGATGTAACAAAGCGCATCGGTCGCCTTATTCTTGTAAAGTGAAATCTTCACCTAAGGCGATGCTCCTTTCCTTTTCTCTTCCTAAAGCAGCACAAGGAAGAAAAGTAGCATCATCATTCTCTTTCTCTCTCACTCCCTTCTCACATCCTACCACTCTTCCATCTTCTTCGAGGGCCATGATTAATAACCACCTAATCATAGAGACCCGATAACCCTAGCCCTCTTATCACACTCAGTGATTATGGTATTTGGGCAAATCTCGGAGGACATATTCATTGGACACCGCTGGCCGGAGGCTGCTCTCCGACGACGTGAGAGCGAGGTGATCGCAGTCCGACGTCTGTTTTATTACGGGTCTCTCGGGCTGATGGATCGGTTCCTCGGGGATCGTCGGAGAAGGAAGACATCTGATACTCGGTAGTAATCGGGATACGAGCGTTACCAGAGCTTCGGGGTCAGGAGAAGGAGTTATTCGGCAAGCTGTGAAGGATTGTGTTTCTAATTTGGTTGTTATGAGATGAACGTCCGTGTTCGAGAGAATATCTGAGGATGATTTGATGTTGAACATCTAAAGAGAGATGTTCGTTTGATTCAAATCGATGTTTCGTTCGGGGTATTTGTTGTGATAAATATGTTTGTTAGTGAAAACGTGCGAAATAATGGATTAGATTTGAGGTGATGTAGGAAACACTTTTAAACAACGGATGTTATTTTAAAAGAGCAGAAAAAGTTACAGTTTCTTTATAGGCACATCTTATAAATAATTTAAGCTTTTTCAGAGGGCCACAACGGAAAAATTGCTTGAATAATAATATTTATTTATAAACGCCGATATTAGAATTAATATGCTGGTTATAGTTAAAGTATCCAATAATATTTCAAACACAAACATATATATACTCAGCTGCTACAAATGATGGCCTCTGGAAGCACTATTTTTTCTCAGGAACTTTATGAGACTAAGAAGAACAACAAATCTCAGAAGCGAGAAATTTTGGATCTGATGGATCCTTCGAGGTCCAAGGTCAAATTTCGATATACTGGTGCTAGGGAGCTAAAATTGATGCATGTGGGATATTTCACTTCGTGGATCTCAGATAAGAAATTATACATCTGGTATCGTGTTCAAAGTTAAATTGGGGCCGGAGATATGGTCAAGAGCGTCTACGGCACCGCCTGTTTTCTCGTTGGTAAATATAATATTTCGATTACCAAAGTGCAGTTTTATTAAGTGTTAATTTCACAATCAGTTTTATTGAGTTTAATATATTAATATTTTTTTACAATTTGTAGATTGGAAGTCACTGGTGACAGCCACAACTTTCTTGGGGGAATAAGGGGGAATATTTGTTTGATTAATGAGAGTTTTTTTTGTGCCCACAGCGTGATAAAAAGCAGTTCCTAGGAGGTAAAATATGTATGTGGATGTATTTTTAATGTTGTTTAATGAGAAGAGGGGCATATTTATCTCCGATACACCCCCCCCCCCTCCACTCACTACTACAAAGGCTTTAAAATTAGGGTAGTATTTGAATAAAAAATGAAATAATTCCGCTAGATCGATCTGTCCAGATCTTGTAGAGAAAATGTTTCCGGTAAATGAGAAGTTTTTTCTTATTACAAACATCTGAAAAAAAAAAAACGCTGACGCGGCGGGAATCGAACCCGTAACTCTCTATTAGTTATAACTCTCTCATTGTCATTATTAAGTATATTTTAATAATAAACCATTAATAATATTAAATAATATTATAAAATATATTTTAATAATAAACGCTTAAGCGTGATTGACTTCATCATTAACATCTAAAATCATTAGCAACAATTGCAAAAGTTGTCTCTCCTGAAATATAGATGGCGCAAGGTCCGCCACATCTTAGTGAAAGATTTATAGGTCTTATTCTGGATGGCTTTTACTAACTGATGCGTGGTTTAATGGTAGAACACACTGGCATGTATCTAGAGAGTTGCAGGTTCGATTCCTGCAACGTCAGCGATAATCTTTTTCCCAGTTATTTGTAATAATTTTTGAAGTCTATTTCTAGAGTTAATCTGTGTATTTTTTATGGAAAGTTTTTTTTTCTTTTTTTTACTGTTTTTAGAGGGGAAGTTATAATTGCTTTATTTTTTGTAACACGATAAGTTAGTTTGCCAGGTCACAAGGGCACCAATCTTCAGAACACAGTTTGGGGAGGAGCACATTCTTTAACTATTTGGGAAAACTTTGAAAACCTTTTTTCATCCGGTGTGGTCTTTAATGCGTGCAGGAGCTGTCTCGTAATCAATTTTTATGAAATCGAGCTACAAGCCCAGGTTTCTACAAATCAAGTATTTTAATTCCTTAAGATGTAGTATAAAAAAAAAAGAAAAAATATGGAAATTACGCAAAAGGTATTAAGCAAAAAAGAAAAAAATATGGAAATTACGCAAAAGGTTTAAAGCAAAAAAGAAAAAAAAATCACTCGCTGATAGTGGAAATAAAAAAAACACGGAATAAAAAAACTAGCACAAAATAAATTAAAAAATAGCGAAGAACTATATATCTCTAAGCAAGTATCTTTGCTATGTGGTATCTCTGCAGCTTCTGAAATGAAAGCCTCATACAGGTCCTAGTCAATCCCTAAAATCTAATTTGCCGTGAAGCCAGAATAGGTTCTTTTCTTCTTATCTTACTTACCCTTATGAAGAGGCTGATTCGGATTTCGTTGCGGTTCGACGATAAAGGACAAGATCCTCTCTCTCTCTCTTTCCCTTCTTCGTTTCGGCTTTGAATCTCATTTGTGTTCGGGCCCCGGCACACTCTTTTATTTGCGCTCGTGTGCTACCAACAGATATTCACCTCATTAAGAGCAGCCCGCGAAACGGTCTGAGGGGAATTTCAAATGACGTCTGTGATGACGAAATGCAACTCGAAGGAGGAATATTCTCCGATGCGGAGAGCGTGTTCGCGCGCTCGTTTGTTGCTTATGTGTTGCTATAGTAAGAGAATGAAGGCATTACCTCTAATGGAATTAAACTCGCCGGATCCCGATCTCGTTTTTTTCCCAACAAGCATTCCGTTTAGCAATCTGTTTAAGTGGAGCGCTTTCGCCAGCTGAATTTCGTTTAATATGACTGATGTTTCAGTGCGACGAGCGGTGAAAATGGAGTTCGTTCAGGGAAGATTTACGACGATAAGTCAGAAAGTATGATTTCCCATTTAATTTCTGTGGATAGTAGGTAATTCACAATGAAGAAGATTAGGAGTGGGGGTGGCTCAGTCGGTAGCACGCC
Source organism: Ryuthela nishihirai (assembly GCA_038380435.1). Lineage (NCBI taxonomy): Eukaryota > Metazoa > Arthropoda > Arachnida > Araneae > Heptathelidae > Ryuthela > Ryuthela nishihirai. Next base: position 38,222,481 of record JAWZYU010000019.1, read on the forward strand.
AGGCTCGTAATCTGTAGTTCCCAGGTTCGAGTCTCAGCTGGGTCAGCGTTGATATTTATCTCCGCAAAATTCCCCGCCCTGCCCACGGTCAGTAGGGGAACCGGTGAGCTTGTAAATGCCGGCGTCCGTCGATAGGACGTTAAGCCGTGGTCCCGTGTACAGGAGAGCCATACCCCAGTGCACGTTAAAGAACACGCTGGATTACCTTGACGGGAGGCTACCATCTGTCTCCCAACAGCTGTTTCAGTAGGTCCCCTAACCTTCTCTGAGCCTTCGGGTTCCTTCCTTGAGACCTGGCCATTTAGCCCATGGTGTGCAAAACAGTGCCGCTCAGAGGTAAAACAACCCACAATGAATTTTTCCGTGTATTCACCAAACTTGTCGAAAGGTCCGTTTTTCCTCAGATGGGACATAAATTCATAGGAAAAGCTGATTCATTAGCGCCTAGGTCAAAATTTCATTGGTTCAATAAATTCAGAAAGGATGACCCAAGAGTTTGTCACCGTGAACTAGATTGAACTTGAGTGTACGCCACCATGAACTAGATATAACAAAGCTCTCGCATTGTATCTGCATATTGTTCATTCATCAGCTCGTTGGCTCAATTTTCATTATTTTATGAACTCAGTCTTGGCATCCGGATACTTTGAAAAGGTTTTATGCTGGGAAGCAACACGCGTTTTACGTTATCTGCTTGAAATTCTGGTTGGGAATAAAATTCGGTAAATCCATATCTTGATGATATTCAAAATGCTGGCTGATGAGTCAGGCTCTGTGAGAAGTGACATTATCATAGTATTATAAGAGGACATGTCATAAACTTTATATCTCTGGCAGTGAGTTTCAAGATCTCATTCGTGTACCACTGTGTAGTCAAGAGTCTCTACTACAGCAAATAAAGGTCAGTATGGCTAGCTACTGAAATCCATCCCAAAACCACTATATTACCACTTCCAGAATGTAATATTTTCAGGAAAAGTACCTCTTACAGAATACATCCTCCCATCAGATTGCTTTAAATCCTCCTTTCAGATTTCTTTACATCCGCGCTCCAGATTATTTTATATCCACCTTCCAGATTAGCTTACATCCACCCTCCAGATTACTTATATCCTCCAACAGATTATTTTACTTCCTCCCTCTACATACATTACATAATCCATCCAGATTATTCCACATCCTCCCTCCAGATTATATTACATTCTCCATCCAGATTACTTTACATCCTACCCTCATTTTATATTACATCCTCCTTTCAGATTACTTTACATCCTACATTAAATTATTTTACATAATCTTTCTAGATTACATTACTTCCTCCATGCAGTTTACATTACATCTTCCTTCCAGGTTATTTTACGTCCTCCCTTTAGATTGCATTACATCCTCTATCGAATTATTTTGCATCCTCCTTCTTGATTATATTGCATCCTCCCTACAGATTACGTTATATCCTCCATTAAAGTTACTTTACATCCTCCTTCAGATTACATTACATCCTTCCTCCAGTTTACTTTACATTCTCCACCAAATTATTTAACATCCTCCCTATTACATTGCATTCTCCATGTAGATTACATTGCGTCTTCCTTCCAGATTGCACTGCACCCTCTCCCTAGATTACTTTGCATCCTCCCTTTAGAATACATTACATCCTCCCTCCAGTTACCACATTCATCCATAGATCACATGCCAATAATCTATCAATCATCAGTCACTCAATCCATGAGGCATGAGAACTGTCGAAAGGTCAAATGCACAGCTCATAGTCTCACATTTCTACCTCATTTCCTATTCTCGCTTCACCACTGGTTTATAAGTAAAACCTTCACTCATCCATAAAAAGCAGACGTTCTAGTGAGCCTGGAACTGATCCACACGTTTTTCGTATCAATTCAGATAACTCTGTCTGTGATGAGAGATATGAAAACAACAGATCATCCGACCGCTCGCGCTCCGTAATTTGTCTAAAGAATTAGGAAAGACTAGTGGTCACAGCATGATCCTGATGCGGGGGAGACGCTGATGAGTCCTATTGTCCTAAAGCCAGTAGTGTGACAAAACGGTCATCCCTAGAGCAAGTGATCCAAAGTCACCTTTTCTGAGCACTTTGTTGTCCAGTTCCAGTCTGTTGAAACTGTCTTCACACTCTGTGTAGCATGCTAAGACGCGTTTCCACCTCCACGTGACATTGCTCGTCTTAGAGGCGCCCACTCGCCCTTTATTTCTGACGGTCATCGATTCCATAATTTGCCGTTGTTGTCATGATGATGATGTTTCGAATGTGTCGCTCACCCATCTGCTCGGAGCAGGGATCTACGCAGTCGGTAGCGTGCCAAGCTCCTAACCTGGTGTTTTCAAATTCGAAATTCCACTGTATCCATGTCGAACTTTTTCTCCTCTGATAATTGCTAAGGTGAAAAAAGTATACAACGGATGTGTTTATATATTTGATATCACTCATTTCTTCATTTGCGAACAAATGAGTTAATGACGGCATTTTTTACCGAAAGATTGTTTCATAACATCGATCTCGCTTAACTAGCTTGTTAAAAAAAGGAACTTTCGGAAAACATCGGAATATGATTTATGACCTTTTCAGCTATTAGATAAATTCATGCAATGGTCGGGGCGGGGGTGGCTCAGTCGGTAGCGCGCCAGACTCGTAATCTGTAGTTCCCAGATTCGAGTCCCAGCTGGGTCAGCGTTGAGATTTATCTCCGCAAAATTTCCCCGCCCTGCCCACGGTCAGTAGGGGACACCGATGGGCTTGGAAAGGCCGCCGTCCGTCGGATGGGACGTTAAGCCGTGGCCCCGTGTGCGGGAGAGCCATACCCTGTGCACGTAAAAGAACACGCTGGATGGCCTTTACGGGAGGCTACCATCTGTCTCCCAACAGTTATTCCAGTGGGTCCCCTACCCCAACCTTCTCTGAGCCTTCGGGGTCCATGTGACCTGGCCATTTAGCCCATGGTGTGCAAAAAAGTGTCGCTCAGAGGTAAAACAACCCAACCAATGCAATGGTCCCCAATTGTTTGGCATAGTGGGGAGGGTTTGAGTCGTCCGTAATAAGATTTAAGCGCTTCCCCCTAAAATATAAGATACTGTTTTCTTAGTAAGATAAGAGAATGAAGATAAAAATAATAATCTTCAAAATTTAAAAATCAATGCTTTCAATTACCTGTATTACTCAAATTTTACTAACTTATATATATATATTCCGTTTAATTAATATTAATTTTAAGTTTTTGACATGCTCTCTAAATTTTTGTCACCTCCCCTTAGGAAAATATTGAGTACACCACAGATATATAGCAATAAAATGGATTTACATGACTAGACCGCAATAAAGGATTTTGCAAAAATGATCCAAAATAAAGTATTATATATATATAAGTACTCCGAAATAAATATTAAAATAAAAAACCCTTAAAAAAACGAGTAGGTAGTCACTGGAATGCATAGAACCGGTCAGGCCTAGCTCCTAATGTCCAACCCCGCCTTCTCGTGGTGCAGACCGTTAATACCTTTCAAAAGAGATACTCTCTTGTGGAAGTGAACGGAAGGGGAGAGCTGCCAGATTAGTGTGGCCTACTGATCTGGACAACTTTGGCTACTTTTCTTTTTTTTTCTACCCTGCTGAGGAGTGGTCAACCACACAGGGTTCTGGTGCTGACCATATGTACCAACTTGAATGGAATTATGGCTCTGAGCTTGATTATGGATCCTGATTTTGCTGCATTGGTGGGCTTCTGTGGAGGGAAAATCTTCCGCTGTGTTTTCTATATGTTTGTGGGTTGACAGCCCCAATTAAATAGATTCACAGGATATGTTTATCAGCTGGTGGATAATCCTGAGCAGAGGTCATCGCAGGCACCTGAACTCTTTGCTTCTATTGGCATCGTCAAATTCTACATTGGTGGAAGTCTTCCAGTGTAGATGGCTTCAGCCTTTAGTGGTGGGGGAACGGGTCTTTGCCGCATGTCTGCGATTAGGGGGGCTGCTTGATATTGTCGGCATTCCCTCTCTCAATAAACATAGATTCTTTAAACATCCCACTAACCATTTTCTCTCCATAGGTAGTTGGAATGTGAGGACTCTGCACAGAGCTTTTTCTCTTGATGTCCTCACACAAGAATTCCACCATTATAATTTAGATATTCTCGGCTTGCAAGAGACCAGATGGACAGATAAAGGTCAGATTCTTAAAAATAATCTTAAATTTCTCTTTTCAGGGAGGGACGACAATAAGCATCACCAAGGCGTGGGTCTGCTTCTCAGCAGACATGCTAGTGATGCTCTTCTAGGATATGAGTGCATTAATGAAAGGTTTCTTACAGCAAAATTTCAGACAAGCTTTAAAGACCTGAATGTTATCTGCTGTTATGCCCCCACTGAGGATGCCGATGAGGATGAGAAGGATAGGTTTTATGGACAACTTCATGATATTTTGAATTCTGTCAAGAAAGGAGATATTACCCTTGTTCTTGGTGACTTCAATGCCAAAGTTGGTACTGACTCTGACTTTTGGGGAGGGGTGATTGGCCCTTTTGGTATTTGGAGCTGCAATGGCAATGGGCAACGTCTCCTACAGGTAAGTAATCTCAATGGATTCAGAATAACTAACACTTATTACAAACACTGCGACATATATAAGTACACATGGGATTCACCAGATGGGCTGCATAAGAATATGATTAATTATATATTAATTAACAGCAAATGTGCTAGTTCTGTTAGGAATACTAGGTCATATAGGGGAGCTGAAATTGGATCTGATCATACCTTGTTAAAAGTGTCTTGCAACTTAAACTTAAAAAGTATTGTGCTAGGGTTAAAAAATTTACTTTTAATACTGAAGCTCTGAAAGACTCAGTTATAGCTAAAGCTTACCATGATAGGTTACTTAGTCATTATGACAGTCATGGTATGCTTACTACTGAAGTTGAGGAAGAATGGGATTATTTTAAACAGGCTTTTTTGGACACTAACAATACTCTTTTAGGAAAAAAGGAGCATAGAAGGCAGAATTATCTGAGTGATAAGGCACTTGAGCTTATTTCGGAAAGAAAGAACTGCAGGAATGGCCTTAATCAATACCCTACTAGTCCTAATAGAAAGCATTACAGAGAACTTAATAAACGTGTAAAGGATCAGTTAGCTGCTGATAAGAATCTTTGGCTTGATGGTTTGGCTGACAAAGCCGAGGAAGCAGTTAGACAGCACAACAGCAGAGAGCTGTACCAGATAGTTAATGTTTTGTGTGGTAGAAAACGGATAGTTATACAGGGATTGAAGGACAAACAAGATAAGGTTATAGAAGGTGAGGATTCTGTCATGACTAGGTGGGCTGAGCATTTCAGTGATATTTTAAACAATGCGGTTAGTTCTATTTCCGTAGTTTGCAATGATGATAGATGCATTGGTGGATTTAATGTTGGCCGTATAACACAATCTTAAGTTAGTTTGGCTATTTCTAAACTTAAACTTCATAAATCCCCAGGGGTAGATGAAATTACTACGGAAATGCTTAGAGCTGGGAATGTTTTGGTTACCACTTGGATGACTGAAATTTTGAATATCTTTTATGATAAAGGCATGGTTTCTAAGGAGTGCTAACCAGTGCTATTGTTATCTCTATTTTCAAAAAAGGTGATCACAGTTCTTGTGATAACTATAGGGGTATCAACCTACTCTCTATTCCAGGTAAAGTTCTTTCCATGATTGTGCGTAATAGAATTAAGAATCTGGTTGACAGGCAATTGCGTGATGAGCAATGTGGATTCAGAAGTGGTAGGGGATGTGTGGATCAGATATTTTCACTTAGGCAGATTCTTGAGAAATGTTTAGAGTTTCAGAAACCTTTGGTTGCTAGCTTTGTTGATTTCAAAAAGGCTTTCGACTCTGTTGATCATCATAATTTGTGGTTGATTGTGAGATCATATGGTATACCAGACAATTTAGTTAACATAATGAAAGCTCTCTATAATAACACTGAGTCGTGTGTGAGAGTTGGTAAGGCTTGTAGCAATTGGTTTAGCATTACTTCTGGTGTTCGACAAGGGTGCGTTTCGTCTCCTTTTCTCTTTAGTTTGGTTATTGATTATGTTATGCGAAATTCACTTCAAGGGAAAGATTTTGGCCTTAAATGGACTGGAGATACGAAAATTTCTGATTTAGATTATGCTGATGATTTAGCCCTTTTGGCAGATGATGTTGATGAGATGAACTCTTTCATTAGGGCTGTTGATGAAACTGGTAGCAGAGTAGGTTTGGTTATAAACAGTGAGAAAACTAAAGTGACGAAAATTGGTCAGGCTGGCTGTGATTTAGTTAATCTGAATGGTTGCAGTCTTGAGCAGGTGTCACAGTTTAATTATCTTGGGAGCTATGTAACAGATAATGGTGATGAGAGGCATGAGATTAATAGACGAATAGGGATTGCTGCTAGGACTTTTAAGAATCAATGGAGAGTGTGGAGAAATAGGCGTATACATCTAAAGACTAAATTAGACTGCATAATAGTTTGGTTCTTTCTAGGGAAACTTGAAAGTAGTGAAACTTGGATGCTGTGTAAACAAGATAACAGGAAACTAGATGCTTTTGATTCTAGATGCTTAAGCAGTATCTTGGGTATTAGGTGGTTTAACTTTGTAACTAATGATGAGGTTAGGCAAAGAAGTCTGCAACCTCCTTTAAGCAGCATATTGTGCAGAGAGAGACTTTGTTGGTTTGGCCATGTTGCCCGTATGAATGATTATAGATTGGCGAATAGGGTTATGAACAATGTGACTAAAGGTCTCAGAAAGAGGGGGAGACCTAGGATGCGGTGGGCAGACAATGTCAAACAGGACCTTATTAGAATTGGTGTGCAGTGGCCAGATGCAGTAGATGTAGCTCAGGACAGACTTGCTTGAAGAACTAATTTGCACGGTCTGGTTGGACCTCCGTAGCCCAGGGCTGCTTGAGGATGATGATGATGTTTTCAATTTGTCGTCTGTCTGTCTATAGATATTAAAGTTTTTTGTTCTTAGAGATTAATTAAAAATTTTTTTGGCTAGATAGGTAGAGATAAAATGTTTACGATTCGCATTTTCTGAATCATCCAATTGTATTAATTGCGCCATCTAACATTGTGGGAGAAAAGAATGAACAATGAAAGTGAGGCAACTAATTAGAAATGGCAACAGAACCTGGAGGGGGAAAAACATGTGCAACTTCATTAAATCGATTTAAATTTGCACTGAACATTTTAGATTAAATTAAAAAAAACTAAGTTTTATTTCTTTTAATAATTAAGAAAAATCTCGTTAAATATGCTTATAAAAATATGAGAGCTTAATAACACTGATGTGATTGAAAATATTTTGAAAGAAAGATAATGCTTGGGTTACATAATAATGTAAAAAATTCGCTAATAAATATAACTGTACGAAACGTATTAGATTAACAGAAAGCGATTAGAAAAAACAGGACGACGATAACAATTGATGTAAATTTTTGAATAAAAAAAATAATCGGAGGGAAACGGAGAAACTAATATACGAAAGACTGGAAAAGAAACAAAGAAAAAAAACGTTCGATGAAAAAATTATTAGAAATATGTCAAAAATACTATCTTCGGAACAAACAGCCAATAAATATAATAAAACCTACAAATTAATGATAAATTAAGTAAGAAACATGGAATATGTTTTTTAATAAAAGAACGCATATCGCCTCTGGCTCATAGAAGAATCTCGTTTCAAAGAGAATGAAGGTTTTGCTTTACCTACTGTTTCATTCCTTAAAAGTTTAAATTTATGCTAACGGATGATGGGAAAAATGCAAATATTTCCCATCATCCGTTTTTATTAGCAATCATACAACATAAAAGTATTCGTCTTTCAATTCTTAAATTAAGAAAGTTACATTTCACACACCTCTGTCAGAAAAGTGGATATATTATTGCTGTCAATGGAATGTCTCTTAAAAACTACAATTAATATTTCAATTTCTGTTCTGTAATATTATTTATAAAACACAATAACAGCCTTGTCGTTTCATCATTTGAGTTATCTGTAAAGATATATATATATATTAAAACTACTAAGTATTTGAAAAATGCGAATTATGACATTTCATTAATACCAATCAAATTAAAAAAGAGTTTTCTAATTATTATTTTCATTATTTCCAATACAAATGTCATGGCGTTTACATTCCATCACCAAAATCGTCACCAAAATTTCATATTCTGTCATTAATACATCGTTCCAATATTCGTTTGAAAATTTCAATCTTTTTTACCGTTAAAGAGCGCAATTATAGTGTTCAGAAGATTCCGAAAGTGCGAATCATAATATTTTATCAATTCCTATCTAATCCTATAAAAGTTTTCATTTATCTCTAAATGCAAAAAATTATCTGCTAAAGCAAAAAAAATATTTTCCCACCCACCCCTGGGTCTAAGAGGTCAAATCATTGTTGCCAATGGTAACTATGAAACTAAGTACATCATGGCGTGGTAACTAAGTACCACGCCATGATAACTAAGTACATAATGGCGGTCAAATTCCACCAGCAAAATTAAAAATTTCTAGCTTAAATACGTCGTTTGCAATTTTTGTTTGATATTTTGGAATTTGCAAATTTTTCCACCGTTAATGGACGCAATTGCAGTTTTCGGAAGATTTAAAAAGTGTGAATCATAATATTTCATTAATTCCTATCTAACACAAAAGGAATTTTTCATTTATCTCTAAAAACAAACAATTATCTGCTAAAATTAAAAAGGTGTGTTTTCCCACCCTCTCTGGGTCTAAGAGTCAACACATTGTTGGCAATGGAAACTTCATGACCTTAACATTCCATAAAATTTCAAATTTCTGGCATAAATGCACCGTTGGCAATATTCGTTTGAAATTTTGGAATTTTTAAGTTCTGAAATTAACATCATCGGTTTTCTTTGAAAACGAGTTATAAGCGTTAATTAGAAATACAGAAACTATTTCCGTGCTTTAAGTAAAATAAAAATAATATAAAGTAAAAAAAATGTGTAGTTTTATTAAAAAATTTTATAAATAAAATATTCTTCATTTAAAAAAAATACAAGATTCTCCTAAAGAAGCTAAAGGTACTTTTTAAAAGTGGAAAATTTCCTAAAATTCTCTTCCTGAGAATGTGCTTGCTCTTCACATCCCTGAGCAGAGATCTTTCTGCCTGAAAGAGCCCCCCCCTCACAAAGCCTTTCCCATCAGTTCCCCAGTTCATCAACAAAGGCCAAGATCGTTTCTATTCCTCCTCCCCACCGGAAACTTTCGAAACGGTTGCCGTGGAAACGGAACAGGTTCACGTACCGAGAAGAGAAGGATGAATACAGGCCGGTGAGGAAGAGGAAGAGGAAGCTCTGAGAAGAGGAGGAGGATCAGAGAGAGAGAGAGATCAATAGCATCCCTGTGGGAACACTTTACAACATTCGGAGTAGGAAAGGGGTATTGTCATTATTGCATTCGGAGTCGGTTTCCTTTAATGCCGTCCGTCCTGCGATGCTGTGATAAAGAGGAGAGTGAAGATGTGCTAAGTACATCATTTTTTTCCTCCAACCTCTTCTCCTTTTTTAATGCAAAACGGATGCATGCAGAAAGTTTGCTCCAATCTGAGAATGTTAGTTCGGATGACGTTAAGTATTCGGATGATTTGAAAGCATGTTTTGGGTACAATGCAGTGATTTAAGGTTCGTGAAGCATCTCGTGCTTTGTTCTCGCGCTTGTCACAGCAAGGGCTCTTTTGATCAAGGATAGATGTTTAGTTGTAGAAAAGAGATCTCGGACACAAATAAGGCGGTTGGACTGTTTAAGAGAACTTTGATTCTATTAAGAGTATTTGGAAATCCGCCTGATGAGAAGTTAGAACTTTCCTTTCTCTTAACAGCTGATCAGTGAAGTTAATCCCTGCCCCCCCCCCCCCCTCAAAAAGTAAAAGAATCGTTCAAGGCAACTCCTTGTTTGATTATTGTACACATTTTACCAATGGTAGTGAGACAGCCTCTTACCAACCTTTGATTTATTCAAAGGATTTTGCGAATATTTGCCTTGTTGAAGACAGCCTGAGACCAAAATTTGTTCAATGCACACTTTGCCAAAATTGATCTTTTTACCAGAAGCACCAATGATTTTGATGATCTTGGGATCATAATTATTGATGCAATTGGGGAGAAAGGGAGAGTAAGGTCCATATATTTCAAATTTTTATAACATTGTACAGTCGCTCAAAAAAGTATCCGAACACTACGGTTGATTACAGAATTCAGAAAAATATCTGGCAACGATTTTTTTAGAAATTAGTGATCTGGCAACTTCGTGTCACGTGACACGAAGTTGTTTTTCTGAATTCTGTAATCAACCATAGTTTTCGGATACTTTTTTTGAGCGACTGTACATCAATTTATATTGCAATTTTTATAGCAAAGATTTATTTTCAGGCGTCCTTCTTACCATGGGCGTCTGCAGAGAAAGGGGGGAGGGTTGGGAAGAGGGGAGTTGTTCCCCTTGTAAAAATTAAATATACCAAAAAAATGCTGCTTATTTTCTTAACGAAATGTAATTTTGAATTTTTTTCGTTTTCTTTCCCTTCCTAAAGCATAGCATTTATTTACATTTTTTAACATGAAAATAGATTTCGTGTGTTGTCAATAATAAGTTTCGTGTTTTTCTGTGTTGTTTGCGGCATCCTCAGTTGTATTATGGTGTTACGGACGGCATTCAAAAAGTTGTACGTGTCTGTATATTCAAAAATACTTGACACATGTCTGTATATTTGAACTAGTTCTTCCGAATTTAACGAGCTACGACTTGTTTGAAAGCTTGTCTAAACTTATCTTTACGTGTTAAAATAAAGGCCATATCATTTCTCTCTTTGTGGGGAAAGTAAAGTTCGGTCTGCGAAATCTGTGCGTTGTTGCTATAGAGCACACTAAGGACAGGGAAATATTTTACATAGTTTACAAGGCTGCAGCTTGGAGACGACGCGAAAAATATTCATGGCGATTTATCACAAGTATATGGGGATCATGTCTGTTCATATGGGACTGTTACTGGATGGATGCGCAAACCAAAGAGTTGGGTTGGGTGTTTTTACCTCTGAGCGGCATTTTTTGCACACCATGGGGTAAATGGCTAGGTCACAAGGACCTCGGCTCAGAGAAGATTGGGAGAGGGGACCCACTGGAATATCTGTTAGGAGATAGATAGTAGCCTCCAAACAAGGCCATCCAGTGTGTTCTTTAACGTGCACAAGGTATGGCTCTCCCGCACACGGCGCCACGGCTTAACGTCCCATCCGACAGACAGCGGCCTTTCCAAGCCCATCGGTGTCCCCTACTGACCGTGGGCAGGGTGGAGAGTTTTACGGAGATAAGTCTCAACGCTGACCCAGCTGGGACTCGAACCTGGGAACTGCAGATTACGAGTCTGGCGCGCTATCGACTGAGCCACCCCCTCCCCTTCAAATCCAAAGAAGACCGACAGAGCTTCGAAGGTCTTCCTCGTGCAGGAAAACCGAAGGAGACAGTGAAAGAGAGAACCATCACTGATGTTCATGAACCCATTAAGGAAAACCCACACATCACCGTTCAGCCAATAAGTTTAGATATCGGTGTATCTATTGCCAATGCGGAAGCAATCATTCATCAACATTTAAAGTTCCAAAAGATCTGTGCCAAATGGGTACCCCACAAACTGACAGAACAGAAAAAATGGGGTAGAGTCGACTAGTACAAGGAGATGCTGGCAACGTTTAAACCTAGTAGCCCCAAACGGTTAACAGACATTGTCAAATTTGATGAGACGTGGTTTTATTACTATATAACTCCCAGAAAGATCGAAAACTATGTTTGGGTTGCAGAAGATGAACCGCGTCGCCAAATTCTCCGACAAGACTTTGGCTAAAGAAAGAGAATATTCGCAATTTTTTTTCCATTTCCCAAGGAGTGGTAGTTGTAGATACTTTAACTGAAAAAATAACTATAAATGGCCAATGATACATCAATATTGTGTTGCCCAAAATGATTAAGGAGGTGAAAGAGCAGCGTCCAACTACAGGCATGTCAAGGGTTCTCTTTCTTCACGACAATGCCAGTGCTAAAAAAACCGGGCAAGTTACGACCTTTCTAGAGCAAGAAATAATCCAACAGCTACCCAATCCTGCATATTCACCTCATTTGCACTATGCGAATTTTGGTTGTTTTCAGAGCAACATTCATTCAGTTGCGTATTCCTCAACAGCAGTACCACTAAGCCTTCCAGAATTGGTGTAGACGGCTGCAACTTTGCATAGATTCTGGAGGGGAGTATTTTGAATGACAGTAAAAGTTTTGTTCAGGTAAGTGCAATGGTTTTTGTTCTGCAAATGCATGTCAAGAACTTTTTAAACGCTCCTCGTACGCTGAAGTGCCATTGAATTAGGGATAACTGGGTGTTGGACAATAATATATATAAATAATATAATAATAATTCTAAATAAACGACAATTTTCTTATATATATATATAATACATTAAGTTAACACCATTATTTACTTTTCATGCCTCAGTTTAATTACCTTGCGAGCTGTTTAACAGATATTAGGGTATGTGCGGCATGAGATAATTAGAAGACTTTAAGAATCTGTGGAGAGAGTGCAAAAATTGGCGTATAAAAACTAAAATTAGGCTTTATTACACTTTGGTTCTTTCTAAGGTTAGTTATGGTAATGAAATTTGGAACCTTTGTAAAAAAGATAACAGGATACTTGATGTCTTTGATCATAGATATTTTCGCAGTATCTTGGGCATTAGGTGGTTTGACCTGATCACTGATGATGAAGTTACGCAAAGGAGTAGGCAACCACCTTTGAGCCGCATATTGTACAGAGAGAGTGCATTGATTTGGCCATGTTTCTCGCATGCATTACTATAGATTGGCGAATAGGGTTATAAACAGAGTGCCTAAAGCCAGTAGAAAAAGGGGAAAGCCTAAGCTGCGGTGAGCAGAGAATGTCAAACAGGATTTCGTTAGAATTGTCTAACACTAGCCTAATGCAGCATCTCTAACTCAGCACAGACTTATTGGAGGAACTAAATTGTACAGTCTTGTTGAGCAAGCGTATCCCATAGCTGCTTGAGTATTTTTGTTTTTATCCTTATCGCATTTCACCATTGGTAATATTTTGTTTTATTTATATTTGACCAAACTCAACCCTCCATATCATAACAATCTCGACTGACACCTCTGCAACTTACACTCTGTCAAGAGGTCAAAACAATCTCTGGTCAACGATTATCTATTTTGAAATTATTAACTATCATCATCATCGCCATTATAAATGACAGTTATTAATATAATCATCATCATCATATACAACAGTTATTATCCTCATGTAAGGCATCGTCATTATGTAAAAGGCCATAGTCCAGGATAAATCAACCATAGTAATTTTCTTCAGCAGAATCTAGGGAGATGAGGCCTTGTACTCCCCTTTGTGAATGCTAGTAAGGATAATGGAGACAAAAATAATTAATCTTATATATATATATACTTTAGGTAGTTTTCTAAATTTATCAAAGGCCTCTAAAACATAAGGGAAACTATTAACCTCCCTTGGTCCCCACCTTCCCTTTATTTTTTTCTAGCTATTGCCAGCTCACAGGTAATGTCGTATTGTTTATATCAATTGAAGAATTAGCTTAAGAAATTCGAATTTCATCAGGGGTGATAACTAACAACACGCTAGTTTACCACCCCTGATGAAGCTTTCCCACCTAATTCAATCGTCACTTAACAGCAGTCTATGAAGTTAATTGCACGATCTGGTATTGATCAGAAAGTTAATTACACGACCCACGTATCGATCGGGAAAGGAATACACAAGCATTGTCAGCAGAAAACTGTTTTTACCTACTTTTGCTTTCGTTATTTGTCCTTTAATCGCTTTATCAAGGACTCTGCGTTGTCAAAATGGTTGTTCCAATATATCTTTTCAATTCGGTGGTCGATCATAACGAGTTACGTACCAAATGTGATGTCAAGAGCGTCATAGACAATAAAAAAAATCGCCTCTTCCTTTCTTTTCCTTCCTAAAAACCTAGAAAATGTGTAGACAATTATTCTGTTACATCTTTAGACAGCAACGATAATGAGTTAAATGTCAAATGAAAGCTTGTGAAGTGGGAGATTTTGATTTCCCCCCCAACAGAGGGAAGGTATAAATTATTGTTCCACTATCTCTTTTGAAAGTGAGGGCCAAACGTGATGAGTCATATGTTAAATGAATGCTTGTAGCGTGAGAAGATCAGGTCCAGACCTACGAAGAATAAAGTACATGGGGGAGGGCAGGCATGTACCCAGGATTTAGTTTCGGGGGGGGGGGGGTCTGAGAATAAGACTTGAGTAGAGTTTCCCAATTATTTAAATATTACACCGAACAGGAAACGTAAAATGATATTTTATATGGAATGAAATTTTATAGTTGTTATATTTTAAACAATTTTCAGTGTCGGACATAAAATATGGGGCTAAAATAAAATTGTACAAAGACAACTCTTTTGGATTTCAAAGCAGATAGAGAAGTTTGAGAGTCAGTATAAGAAGACCTAAAATATTTCACCTAAAATTATGCTATTATTATACCATATATATTAAATATTCTCACTTTAAATAATGGAGCGTTGCATTTTATCTAAGCTTCTTTCTTTTCTATTATGCAATAACATAATTTCTGATCAGCAATTTAGATTTGTACCTGGTCGATCAACAATGATGCAGATCTTGCACTGCCTCAATACGTGGACATCTGCACTACAAGAAGGCAAATCAATTGACATCATATTTCTTGACCTTGAAAAAGCTTCGACAAGCTTAAAAGATCAATCTTGTTCGAAAACCTTACAAATTATGTTATTCCAAGCAAAATGTTTCAGTTATTGCACGCCTTATTCTCAATCCGCACTCAACAAATTAAATTCGGCAACACATTATCACCAATTAAACGAGTTACTTGTGGTATCGTACAAGGCTCTGTTTCAGGTGCATTGTTTTTCGTTATTTTCACCAGTGAAATTCCCTCCACTTTTTAAGGCCTGTTGCTAGTTTTGTCTACGCCGATGACGTCAAATTCTACACTACTCTTTCCAACTCTGGCGACCCCCATTCACTTCAGGAGGAGTGTAATAAAATTGCACAGTGCAGCGCACTTAATGCACTACCTATCTCGAAGGGTAAAACTACAATGTTGAACACAGGTCATAATAATATACAACACACCTACTCTCTTGATTCCTCGGATATTGAAAAAAGTGAGAGACACACAGACTTGGGCATCATCCTAACTCCCAAATTATCCTTTTCACAACACTGCAATTTCATTGCTATGAAGGTCATACGTGTCGTGCACATGATTTTGAAATGCTACATCAATCATAAGCACCCTTGTAAAAGCATTCATCACATACGTTCGATATGTATCTCCGGTATGGTCCCCTTACCGTCTGTGTGATATTGAAACAGTATCTTTTACAAAAAAGCTATTGGGTTTTCCAAACTAATCTTATCAACAGAGATTAAACGAACTATCACTGCACTCTCTGGAATGGAGACGACTTAAATATGATTTAATCACATGCTACAAAATCATCCATGGACTCTTCTACTTTAATCCAGAACAACATTTCTTTCACATAGTCAACAACAGGACTACACAACACCCGCTGTGTATTGATATACTATTCGCTAGAAGAAATTCCGGATACCACTTCTTTCGTTTGTAGAGTAGGAAGAGTATCGAATGATCTTCCAGAGGACGAAGTCATCTCTCCTACCATAGCCATTTTTAAAAAGCATTTACGAAGCATGGATTTATGTAAATATCTTAAATGCTTTAAGTTTTAAATGTTTCATCTGTTTTTATCTCAAGATTGCCAAAGGACTCATTTATCTGCAATCCATTATTTTCTTATATGTGATGTTGTACATAATCATTGAATTCATATAATGTTTGTAATATTATATGTTTGTTAATTCTCCCAAATGGAGTCACTGTAATTAGTATTTACTTTCCATTTATTACTATTAATTAATTAATTAAGACAGAATTATCCTAAACCTCCTTCTGAATACGTCCAGGGAAGAGAGGCAAGTGATTCAATCAAGCCACAAAAAAAGTGAAAGCTAAGGGGGAGTTAAGAAACTGGAGTTCCATTCCAATATAATATTTTCCGCTACATTTTAAAGGTATTTAAATTTTTTCATGAAAAATATGTTATTAAAATATACATACGTTAATAATTTTCGCCTCCATTTATTACTAGTATTCTCAAGAGAAGGGTTAGGGTCCGCTTGCTCTTCTTCCTATTTCCGTCCGCGTGTGAGATCGTCACGAATTAATAACCTTTGTTCCTTCCCCCCCACAAAAAGTGGAATAGAAATTTCACGGAGTATTATACGTTAACAAGAGTTGAATTTATTATTTATTAAGTTTGTGTCGTGATTCGTTCTAGTTTTCATCAATTATGGGAAAAATAATTCTAACACACAGCCGTGCTGCAGTTAAACATTCCGTCTTTAAATGCGAACTAAATATGGAAATCAAGATTCAAATTTATTTAATTCGTGATCTTTAATATTCCCCGCAGCGATATTTTTGCCATAAGAGTAGAAAAAAAAATTGATTTCAGACACGTCTATCCCATAACAACACGATATCTCCCATTTCTCTAGGCCACAGAAAAATAAATATAATACACTCCCTTTTAAAATCAGCGAGTGCGAGAGAAGCCTCAGCAAACTACAAACGCAAACAAACTCTATAATCTGCAGAAATTAAAAGCAAATAATTCTGTCAAAGAAAGAAGTTTCAAATTTCAGGCAGCCAGTACATTTATATCCCTCCTCTGGCCCGGAAGCATTTTGAATGAGCCTAACTTTCAATTTGCTCATCACTCGGAGGGTGAATAGTTTCACAAATGCAGAGAGATTTAGAATCGAGGCGGCGATCTCTCTGGCTATGAAGAGAAGCATCATACGCATGAGGTCTCACCGACCATAAGACCACTGATGCACCAACTCTCTACTGCTTGATGAGTACGTGTGCGTCTTCCCCACACGCTCTTAAGCCCTTAAGGGCTCTAATTCTGATCAACGTGTTCTCTTAAAACTACTTGGGAAACGACAGTTACCGAGAATTGCATCTGCGCTGGACCGCGAAGTAAAATCTCCCCCCCCCTCTCCTCTCAACCCCTTTTCGAACTTTGAGTTTATGAGTCACGGAAATATCAGCGGAAGTGAACCAACGGTTCGAATCGTTTTCGTGCACAGGTTGTAAACTGCTGCGGTCGAATACCTAGGGATCATTTTCGACGATGGGCTTTTGTTTCAAGTAGCACGTAATCATTAACTTTTGTGGGATTTACAGAGGAATCTTGTCTTTCGAGAAATTCCACTTTATTGATTTAGACCGAACTGGAAATTTAAATGCCGCAGGAGATAGATGAAGAGAAAGAAAACAAAATGGTGTTGGTGAAGATGAAGTGGAATGCTTTTCGTAATAAAAGTAAGTTTCTAGTTAGTTGGGATGTTACTTCTGAGCAGAAAGTTTTTGCACACAATGGGCTAAATGGCCTGGTACACGTACACGAAGGTTGCCAGATCACTAACTTCTAAAAAAATCGTTGCCAGATATTTTTTGAATTCTATAATCAACCATAGTGTTTGGATATTTCTTTGAGCGACTGTACTAGTGCCCAATGATCAGCAAAAGAAATAACATCATCTCTAAAACTCTACTAAAGAAAGGGTTGGGTTGTTTTACCTCTGAGCAGCACCTTTTTGCACACCATGAGCTAAATGACCAGGTCACATGGACCCCGAAGGCTCAGAGAAGGTTGGGGGAGGGGACAAACTGGAACGACTGTTGGGACAGATGGTAGTCTCCCGTTAAGGTCATCCAGCGTGTTCTTTAACGTGCACAGGGTATGACTCTCCCGCACACGGGACCACGGCTTAACGTCCCATCCGACGGACGGCGGCTTTTCCAAGTCCATCGGTGTCCCCTACTGACCGTGGACAGGGCGGGGAATTTTGCAGAGATAAATCTCAACGCTGACCAGCTGGGACTCGAACCTGCGAACTACAGATTACGAGCCTGGCGCGCTCCCGACTGAGTAACCCCCGCCCCACTGAAGAAAGTCGTAATAGGTTCAAATCCCCACTAAATTTGAACTTTTCCCCTCTAATCTCCGTAATACTTTTAGTGAAAAGGGGGGACACCAATGGGCTTGGAAAGACCGCCGTCCTTCGGATGAGATGCTAAACCGTGGTCCCTTGTGCAGAAGAACCATTTTGCGCACGTCAAAGAACATCTTTGATGGCTTAGACAGGAGACTTTCATCTGCCCACCTGTAACCTTTACTTTAGCAGGCGTAACAGAACATCTCACATCCCCCTCCCACAAGAAATGTCTCGGTGGCCATTTTATCCGTTAGCTTTCAATTCTTGAAATTTTATAATTTCATATTAATATCTTGTTTCAAGATTTTCTGTAGTTCTTAGCAATCTAAATGTCCGCTTTGATTAAACCGGTTATCTTAATTCTATACCTCTACACTAAATACCTATAAAACACCCACGCAAACTCTAATTATAGCTCGTCAATGTTTAAAAAATTAAGGAAAGGCTTTAAAAAATAAGTTCTGGTTCACGATCCACTATTATTCGTTCAAAGCTATGGAATAAAAGATTCTGGGCCATTCATTTAAATGGTTGCATATCAAGTTTCAGACTAAATTTTGTAAACTTTTTTTTTTGCAGAGAGCAATTCCGCAATGCGAGAATTGAGGAATCTCTCATTACACTACTGCCTATGCCTTCGGATTGGACCTGGTCATTTAATACGTTGTGTGCACGAAAGTGACCACCAGATGTAAAACGACTCAATCAAAAATTGTGTCGTCGATGAGCATGTTACAGACAAGGAAATAAAGTATTCTTAGCACTTTATCACAGAGATCAGAAAAATTATAATGTCAAAAGGCAACGTTCGAGCAGAAAAATGATGACAAAATAAATGAATCCTTTGTCTATGCATCCGGTTTATTAAGATCTATTCAAGGTTTGAGAAATTTGTTCCTGACATATCACCATCAATTCTAATAGTCCCATTCTCTCGTTCCTGCATTTCACACCTTATTCTAATAGTTCTATTCTCTCGTTCCTGATTATCACACTTAGCTTTAATACCAATAGCCGCATTCTCTTGTTCCTGAATATCACCATCAATTCTAATAGTCCCATTCTCTCGTTCCTGCATATCACACCTTATTCTAATAGTTCTATTCTCTCGTTACTGATTATCACACTTAGCTTTAATACCAATAGCCGCATTCTCTTGTTCCTGAATATCACCATCAATTCTAATAGTCCCATTCTCTCGTTCCTGCATATCACACCTTATTCTAATAGTTCTATTCTCTCGTTCCTGATTATCACACTTAGCTTTAATACCAATAGCCGCATTCTCTTGTTCCTGAATATCACCATCAATTCTAATAGTCCCATTCTCTCGTTCCTGCATATCACACCTTATTCTAATAGTTCTATTCTCTCGTTCCTGATTATCACACTTAGCTTTAATACCAATAGCCGCATTCTCTTGTTCCTGAATATCACCATCAATTCTAATAGTCCCATTCTCTCGTTCCTGCATATCACACCTTATTCTAATAGTTCTATTCTCTCGTTCCTGATTATCACACTTAGCTTTAATACCAATAGCCGCATTCTCTTGTTCCTGAATATCACCATCAATTCTAATAGTCCCATTCTCTCGTTCCTGCATATCACACCTTATTCTAATAGTTCTATTCTCTCGTTCCTGATTATCACACTTAGCTTTAATACCAATAGCCGCATTCTCTTGTTCCTGAATATCACCATCAGTTCTAATAGTCCCATTCTCTCGTTCCTGCATATCACACCTTATTCTAATAGTTCTATTCTCTCGTTCCTGATTATCACACTGAGCTTTAATACCAATAGCCGCATTCTCTTGTTCCTGAATATCACCATCAATTCTAATAGTCCCATTCTCTCGTTCCTGCATATCACACCTTATTCTAATAGTTCTATTCTCTCGTTCCTGATTATCACACTTAGCTTTAATACCAATAGCCGCATTCTCTTGTTCCTGAATATCACCATCAATTCTAATAGTCCCATTCTCTCGTTCCTGCATATCACACCTTATTCTAATAGTTCTATTCTCTCGTTCCTGATTATCACACTTAGCTTTAATACCAATAGCCGCATTCTCTTGTTCCTGAATATCACCATCAATTCTAATAGTCCCATTCTCTCGTTCCTGCATATCACACCTTATTCTAATAGTTCTATTCTCTCGTTCCTGATTATCACACTTAGCTTTAATACCAATAGCCGCATTCTCTTGTTCCTGAATATCACCATCAATTCTAATAGTCCCATTCTCTCGTTCCTGCATATCACACCTTATTCTAATAGTTCTATTCTCTCGTTCCTAATTATCACACTTAGCTTTAATACCAATAGCCACATTCTTTTGTTCCTGAATATCACCATCAATTCTAATAGTCCCATTCTCTCGTTCCTGCATATCACACCTTATTCTAATAGTTCTATTCTCTCGTTCCTGATTATCACACTTAGCTTTAATACCAATAGCCGCATTCTCTTGTTCCTGAATATCACCATCAATTCTAATAGTCCCATTCTCTCGTTCCTGCATATCACACCTTATTCTAATAGTTCTATTCTCTCGTTACCGATTATCATACTTAGCTTTAATACCAATAGCGAAAGTGAACACCAGATATAAAACAACTCAATCAAAAATTGTGTTGCCGATGAGCATGTTACAGACAAGGATATAAGGTTTTTGAGCACTTTATCACAGAGATAAAGTTCCTGTCTTCATGACTATCACCATCAACTCTAATAGTACTAGGCTATAGATCTTGAACTCTAGAGTTGAGTGTGATTGTCAGGATTATGCTGTTGATCCTGAATATCACACTAAACTCTGCCTAGGATCTAGATCTTGAACGCTAGAGTTTAGTGTGATGTTCGGGACCATCTGTTGGTCCCGAACATCACACTCAACTCTGCTGTCAATATTCCCCGTTTTCTGTTCCTGAACATTAGCATCAACTCTAGTAGTCCCATTCTCTTGGTCCTGAATATCACACCCAATTCTATCGGTCCCATTCTCCTGGTCCTGATTATCACCATCAACTGTAATTGCCCCAATTCTCTTTTTTCCTGAATATCACAGTCAATTCTAATAACCCCATTCTCTTTTTTCCTGAATATCATAGTCAATTCTAATAACCCCATTCTCTTTTTTCCTGAATATCACACTCAACTCCAATAACCCTATTCTTTTGTTCCTTAATATCAATCTCAACTCTAATAATTCCATTCTCTTGTTCTCACTTCAGCACTACGAAACTTCCAACTCAAGAGGATTATGTCTGTAGGCGAGAAGCAAATCAATTCATACCCTGCATTCCCACGAGACCGTGAAACCGTTTTCCCATTACAATTATAACACGGTGGGCTGTTATCATATTCCACACTGAATTATTTATCTAACACCGTAACCCCAGGCGGGAAAAGATGAACTTTAGTCGGCTTGCACGAAAAGGCTCAGGTTGTAAAGAGAAAGCACCTAACAGGCGAGACAGAGCACCGAGTTGCCGGCGCTGTTTCCAATCTTGTACAAGTTTATTATGACCCGGATAATTTAACTAGCATGTTCAATGTTTACCTGTTGGACAACTAACATCCTTCCAATTGATCTAGACAAGAGAATAGGAGAGTTAGATGTGGAGTTAAACATATTGTTAGGAGGATCAAGAGGAAGATGCTGCTACTAGCAGAATGTAGCTGGAGTTGGTAGAAGGAGATGACAGAGGAGGGTGGTCGGTAACTGTAATTAATGCACCCCATTAATGCTGTTTGAGAGACATGCAGATGGAGTTGAAGAGAAAACTTCTGGGGGAAAATAGGAAATTAAAAGAGACTGGATGGGAACTTTCCAGTCTCTCCTTTATTTGAGACTGAAGGATTTATGTAAATTTAATTAAAACATTCTCACATATGACAGGAAGATGCAGCGCTCTATTAAGACTCCAACCTTACAATGAGAGGACAAAAATAAAAATGTTCAAATCGAGATTAAGAATATAATTGCTGTTTTTTTCTCAGTTCCTGCCCCTTTGTTAATTTTCGCCCCGAGATATTTCACTGAAAATTCAAAGTTTAGCGAACATGTCATGCCATCTATAGTTGGATGTGATTATTAGTGCGAAATGCGATGAAATTAACGCATCTTCTAACGCAAGACTTCCATTTTTCATTCATTAGTCCACCGTTCGTTTCGTTGGAAGCCGTTAAAGCTTAAACTGTCATCTTCGTCAGTTATGCGTTGCAGTGCGAGGGTTTGCCAATCTTATTACTGCCAGACTACATTGGGCCGCTAATAGGAGTTTGTTGGGTTTATTACGGAGGACTTATTGTGCGAGTTTGCAACGGCAAAGCTGCTCCGAGTCGCGGCATTGTCTTTCGGAGTGTAAATTAAAGCCACCCCCGCTTTAATTAAAGGATTAGAATAGCGATGATAGAAATTTTTTTGTAGCAACGATTATGAATTATATCGACACTGTAATCTGCATTAAGTAGAGGAGAACTGAAGTTTTAATTCGTGAATCATTTCGAATACTCCAGTAGGAGAAATAAATGTTTTAAAATAAGCGATCACTTTAGGTTGGGTTGTTTTGTCTTTAAGCAGCATTTCTTTGCACACAGTGAGCTAAATGGCCAGGTCACGAAGACCCAGAGGACTCAGAGAAATTGAGAGGAAGGGACCAATTGTCTACTGGACAGCTGTCGACAGATTGCTTTCTCCCGTTAAGGCCATCCAACGTGTTCTTTAACGTTAACGTGCACAAGGTATGGCTCTCCCGAAGACGGAGCCACAGCTTAATATCTCATCCGATGGACGGTGTACCCTACTGATTGAGGCCAGCGCGGAAGTTTTCAACGCTGGAACAGGTGGGACTCGAACCCGGGAATTGTCGATTACGAGCCTGGCGCGATATCAACTGAGTTGAAGATTGCTTTAGGAAAATATCACAATTCATTTTTAATTCCTTAAAATATTTCCTATTATTATTATTATTATTATTTGCTACACATTTGAATTTCTCATGCTTATTATTAGGACATAATACAAATTACGAAAAATGGTTTGAAACTCTTATAATTGTGCATTTAATGATTCTGCTCTTGAACGAGTTTCTCAGCTGATCTCGGAAGTGATGTGACAGATATTGGAAATATGCGACGTGAGATAAATTGAAATTGCTGTTGGAACGTTAAGAATCTGTGAAGATTATGGAAGATAGAAGCATACATTTGAATATTAAGATTAGAATGTATAATAATTTGATCTTTTCTAAAGTTTCATATAGGAGGAAAGTGTGGATCCTTTGTAAATAAGATAAAAGGAAACTTGATGTCTTTGATTCTGCTCGTTGTACGCCTACAATGCTCGCGTGGGCATTGTAGGCGTTTTCGACGGTGAACCGAGGTTAGCATGGGCACTCGGAGCGGCCCACGAGTATGCAGCCCCATTTACAGCATATTTCGATGTACTGTGTGTTCTGACACATTACTCCAGTCACCAGCGTTCAAATTACGCGTGAATTGCGCCATAGTATCCTTTCTGTTGGCTCGTACCATACGGGATAGCCTTCGCTCACCTCTAGCATCGATGAGTCGTGGTCGGCCCACATCTTGCCCAGCGGTTCGTGGTTTTTTCCTCCTCCGACCACTTTTTGAAGGCAGTAACCACGGCTGACCGTGAGCACCCAGTCGTCTGGCCATTACAATTTGGCCTTTGTCAAATTCACTTAAATCCGTTACCTTTCCCATCTGAAGAACAGGAATAACACTGATTAGCAGAGCTCAGTATCAGGTGTTATTTATACCGTTTCATTATATTCACATGTGTCGTTATTTACCTGCAGTTGCTTCGATTTGCATAAAGACGCGCTGGTCAGAATGTTTTGGCTCTTTAGTGTATGTATATTTGTGCTGTAGAAATTCGAGGACGCTCTGAAAAATTCTCACGTATCCCTGAAGGTCAGCAGGCCACAGTTTAAAAATTGCTGATTTACACTTTACCGATTAGGAGTATGTGTTAGGTTTTTAATCTAATTCAACTCTCCTATTACTGAAATCTGATCAACTTCCTGTGATGCCGTTCTAATGAAAGCCGTTCTAATGAAAAAAGAAAAAAGAAACCGATTTGCTTACTAAAGAATCAGATCCCATCCGACGGACGGCGGCCTTTCCAAGCCCATCGGTGTCCCCTACTGACCGTGGGCAGGGAATTTTGCTGAGATAAATCTCAACGCTGACCCAGCTGGGACTCGAACCTGGGAACTACAGATTACGAGCCTGGCGCGCTACCGACTGAGCCACCCCCGCCCCTTATTTGAATGTTCTTTGCGTTTGTAATAATGTTGTCAAAGAACGTTGAACTTGTATTTAAAATACTTTCCATTCCAAATAGCATTAACATTTTAATTTTGTTTATAATTAAAATTGAATATATACGAAAAACATAAATGATTTGTGACATGCATTTCTGTATATATGTCTTATGATGCGTCACAAAATCCCCCCCACCACCACCAAATAGTGCTCAACAATTGCCGAAATGGTTCGGAAGCAGGCGGACTCCTGCTGAACTATTGTTGAAATGGTTGGGCGACGGGCAGACTCGGTCTCAACAATTGTCGAAATGATTCAGACTCGGACTCAGCAATTGTCGAAATGGTTCGGACTCTGGCTTAACACTTGTCGGAATTGTTAGGGATGGAAAAATTGAGTCCGAACTCATCTCTAGTTGACATTGTTTTGAAATATCTGTTGAGTAACAAAAACCTACCGAAATAATTGATCAACTACGTCAGAATATTCAAGAGTTTGCAGCAATTCCATTTAACTTCACAATGTTGAGACCACCTTAATGCAATACATGTGCCAAGCAATCCTTGCACATTTTCTAACAGATGATTTGTCGAGTACAGTGCAAATGTCTCCTTTGAAATCCGAGTCTAGTAATGTAAATCATGCGACATAACCTCGTGTCTTGGCACTCCGTGCTTGTCTCGTCCCGATGTTTCACGCATCGGGAGACCATCCTACGGTGAATGACAGGTAGCATGACCAATTAGCACAGTGATACTTTACTGCGAAAGTTCAAGCGTATAAAGTTTCCAGTTAACTGTTGGATAGAGTTGATGTAAACATCTGTTTGCCGAGTTTCAATGATTTCATTCCCATGTCTATAGCTCGTTGTCATGGATGCTTCTGTAGTAGACGTTTCCGACCGCACAATTATCACTTTTATGAATTCAAATCCTCTGCAACGAATTGAAACTTTGGTACGCTCTCCTTTAGGTAGAATAATGTGATATAAAATATAATTATTAATCAGAAATGGATAAGTGGTAAAAAAAACCACCCATCGGCCTTCCGGTTCTTCCTGGTTACGAGCCATTTGTTCTTTCTTTCACACGTCTCTATTTCTGATTAATATTAGAGCCTCATAATTGGGAATTTCTTCTCTGGGATGCATAGCGTCTGGTATTTTCCGATAGAGTGTTTGTTTACGAGAGTAGAACTTACGCGCATGTATATTTTATGCCATAATATTAGTCAGTTGGCATTACTGTACTCAAGGTTAACAGCCTTTAGCAGTTGAAATGATCTTGTCAAACATTACAAAAGGTGGCTGCAAGTCTTACGTAAGCATTCATTCCTTTGTGTTGTGTCAGCTATGTCGTTTTCCAAAAACGAATGTCTATTTATTATTGAGACTTATTGTGGGTGCAAATCTTACAAACGTGTGAGAGTGGAGTTTGAGTTGAAGTTTCCTCAGTCTGCAGTTCCCAACAAGTCAACCATATCTCGTTTGATTGATATGTGTCGTGACACTGGGTCTGTACAGTCGCTCAAAAAAGTATCCGAACAATATGTTTGATTACAGAATCCAGAAAAAATAGCTGGCAACGATTTTTTTAGAAATTAGTGATCTGGCAACCTTCGTGTCATGTGACACGAATCAACCATAGTGTTCGGATACTTTTTTGAGCGACTGTACAGGATCGAAGTGACCAGGCCGGCCATCACTGTTAACTGCCGAAGTTCTTGATGATGTGTCTCAGCGTTTAACTCGCTCACCCAGAAAATCTCTTAGAAAGTTATCTTCACAGGTTGGACTGTCACCAGCTACTGTTTTCAGGGCTACAAAGAAATTAAAATTTCATGCCTACCGCATTGGTATCGTTCATGAACTGAAAGAACCAGACCATGAAAAACGTTTACAGTATTGTTGTTGGTTTCGTTCTTTTGTTGATGAAAATTAAACTGAGGGCTTGGTTTCAATTCGATGGGTCAAAACTCGACAGTCAAAACAGTCGAATATGAAGAAGTGAAAATCCTCATACTTTTCACGAACGACCATTACAAGCACGGAAAATTGGTGTTTGGTGTGTAATTTCCCGTCGTCGTGTGATAGGGTCTTTATTTTTTGACTCAACTGTAACTGCTGAAGTTTATCGTGACCTCATCCATCAGTTTATTGCACTGTTGGATGTGAATGAACTAGAGTGTTGGTTTCAACAAGATGGCGCGACCGCCAATGCTGCAAATGGCACAATGGTCATGTTGCAGGAATTTTTTGGTGATCATTTGATTTAAAAAAAAATTGTGGCCCCCAAGATCCCCAGATCTTACTCCTCCAGATTTTTTCCTTTTGGAATATATCAAATGTGTAGTGTTTCAAAACAGTCCTCATACACTTGAAGGCTAACATTGAAAGAGAGATTTCAAACGCAAGAAAACAAACATTACGAATGGTGGCTGCAAACGTCATGAAACGGGTACAAACCTGCATCTAGATTGCAGGAATTCACTTTAAACATCTGTTGTAAATTTTCAGATATATTACAAATATGCTAATATCTACTATAGTAAAACCCTACTATAGTAAATTTTCTGATATATATTACAAATATGCTAACGTAAATCGAGAATTATACGTTACAGTCTATTTTTAATGTTTGTTGCATAAAATTTGACACATTCCCTATCCGTTGGGATTGCCTGCAGGATTGTATGCAGATTACGAGGGTGCCAGGCTCGTAATCTGCGATTTGCAGGTTTGAGTCCCAACTAGAACTAGATTTGGAATTATCACCGCTAACTCCCGTTCTGCCCTCATTAAGAAAGGAAATGCCGATGGGCTTGGAGAAGCCGTGGTCTGTCGGAAGGGACGTCAAGCGCTAGCCTCTTATGCATGTTAAAGAACACACTGGATGACCTTTAAAGGTGGCTTTACAGATATCTCTTAACGGCTATTCAATGGATTACCTTCCCCAGCATTCTCTGAGCCCTTGGGTTCTTTGTGACCTGGCCAATGTGTGCAAAAGAGTGCCGCTCAGAGGTAAAACTGCCCAATCTATCTCTGACGGTTTAAAGGGGCATGATAGTGCCCTGACCATATGAGCTACATGGAAGGGAAAGCCTACCAACACTTTCTTCCTAACTAACATTAGGCAAGTGGGAAAACTTCACCACCTTAACTGGTAGACTAACTGGTGCTTAATCAGGAGTTCCCGGATTCGAGTCCGGAAGGTGCGATTTTGGCTTTCGCATTTATCTATCTCTGATTAATATTATGAATTAATATTATGGCTTAACAACTATGAGCTTCTCCTCTGTAAAACATAGCTTTGTAAGCAAAAGATCGAGAGGATATATTACAAGACCTACAATTGCTGTGGTCTGCAATTTAAAACTTCAAAGCCTATAACTTTTATTTCATTCCTAACAGTACAGGGGCGGGGGTGGCTCAGTCGGTAGCGCGCCAGGCTCGTAATCTGTAGTTCCCAGGTTCGAGTCCCAGCTGGGTCAGCGTTGAGATTGATCTCCGCAAAACTCCCCGCCCTGCCCACAGTCAATAGGAGACACCGATGGGCTTGGAAAGGCCGCCGTCCGTCGGATGGGACGTTAAGCCGTGGCCCCGTGTGCGGGAGAGCCATACCCTGTGCACGTTAAGGAACACGCTGGATGGCCTTGACGGGAGACTACCATCTGTCTCCCAACAGCTGTTCCAGTGGGTCCCCTCCCTCAACCTTCTCTGAACCTTCGGGGTCCTTGTGACCTGGCCATTTAGCCCATGGTGTGCAAAAAAGTGCCGCTCAGAGGTAAAACAACCCTAACAGTACAGGGATCTCCCGCACACGGAGTTACGGCTTAATGTCTCATCCCACTGAAGGTAGCTTTTCCAGGATCATCAGTATCGCATTTCTGACCAAGGGCAGGGTACAGGTTAGCGGACATAACTCTCAACGCAGGCAGATTTGGGACTCGAATCTGGGAACTGATGGTTAAGAGCCTGACGCGCTACCGACTGAGCCAATCTTTCACTTTAAATTTTCAGATATATTATAGGTATGCTAACGTAAATGGGGAACTATACGTTAGAGTCTATTTAGACCTCTGTAGAATAAAAACTACATTTAGATTACTTACTTACATAAATGCATAAATTCAACATTAATTAAACGAAACAGTTTTTAACATTAATTTAAGAATATGCTTAAGAATATGTAAAATCTACGACTAAGAAGATACGAGATATTCAGTTAATTAATAAACAGCCATGAATAACATAAAAACATCTAATTATAATATCTAGAACGATTCGCTTAACTCTTTTAACTGGCTTGTCTAATGGCTCCAAGTAGACATACGATTTTCCAAGTGACTTGTAAAAAAAAGGTAAATTTTCAAAAATTTGCTCTACTTATTATTCAGACACTGAAAAATAAACTGCGTAGATAAAAAACAGTAAACCTCAACCGAAAAAAGAAACGACCCTACCGAGGAAATTTTTCCTGGTAAAGGAAATTTTTCCTGGTAAAGCAAGTCTGAAAAAAGATAGAAAGAAGAAAGAGAAAAATGTACCGCAGCTTCTTAAAAATCGCCAACGTTTCATTAGCAATTTGTGTGTGACTGATTCCTGAGAAACATTACAACGTCTTCCACATGAGGGGCCCCTTCATGGACTTCACTGGCTCCGTCAGTTTAATAACCCTGCAGATGAATGATTGCAGCGCCTTTTGTCTGATACCGTGACGACTACGAAGCGCTCTCCCATGAAACATTTTTTTTCACCGTTTTTAATTTGTTGTGCATCTTCAGCCTCTTCCTTCATCTGGGGGGATGGAGTTTCTACTCTCACACAGGCGCTCGTTCTACACTAGAGGACAAGACCAAAGTCATAACGTCCTCCTGTGTAATGAGTTCCGAAATTGCCAAGGTGGGGGGAAGGGGTCGACACTCCGTTCCTCCTCCAGCATCTTCTTCTCTTCCTTCTTCTTCTGTTCTTCCTTTTCTCCTCTTCCCTTTATTGCTGTTTCACGGAAGATTTCTCTGCCATTTACTGTTTTCGAGGTCTTCTGAAGTGATAAATGGTGGCACTAAAAAATTACTCAAGAAAAATAATAATAATAATCATAAAAAACTCGCTGTAGGAAATAACGGTTTAAATCTTATCGTGTTTAAATGGGTCGTTTTTAAATTAATTTTTTTTCAACTATGTTAATTTTGACCGGAAATTAAAAATACACGTCTTTGCATTCGTCGTAAAAATGCACGTAAAAATGTGTCTATCCAACGAATTTAAGTTTAAAATTGGTAGAGTTAATCAGCTTTTTTTAGTTACAGAGGAATTTAAATTATGTGTTGTGTATATTTTATTTTAATTAAAATTGTTTTGTACTAATAATTAATTATTAATTTTGCATTAATAAGAAATATGCATATAACCTTTGTATATCTAATCTGGTACACTTTTAACCGGAATATTCTGTACATAAATGTCTTGAGATATCATCGGATCGAGGAGAGATAATCCACCTCCTTATCCATATTTGAAGAAGTTCTTCTCTTAATAGCTCCTCTTCTAGTCGCACACAATTTGAAAGCTTTCACTTAATGGCTGAAGTGGAAGAGAATCCTCAGGAGAATTCTTCCCGAAGGATATAGAGAATTCATTTCAGGAGAAACATTTCAGTGGAAGACAAAGATACCATCCTTCGGGAGTGTATATTAAGAGGGAAACACAGAAAAAGTAGAAGGAATGTATTCAGTGACAGATAAAGAGAAGAGACTTAGATGAAGTTGGATATAAAGAGAGAACGCTAAGTACTATAATTACATGGAAGTTATAGAGAGAATTCTGAGAAAACGCTCTCAGTGGGGAATAAAAAAAGGATTTGGAACAACAAACTCTCAGTGAAATATAAGGACGATTCTGAGCAATATACTCTCACAGAGATGATTCCTGGGCAACATGCTCTCATAGTGAAATAAAGACAGAATTCTGATCAATATCTGTCGCAATGAAATTGTTGAGCAATATACCCTCACAGTTAAATAAAGAGAAGGTTCTAAGCAATATACTCTCAGTGTGAAATAAAGAGAGGGTTCTGAGCAATATACTCTCACTGGGAAATAAAGAGAGGTTCTGAGCAATATACTCTCACTGTGAAATAAAGAGAAGGTTCTGAGCAATATACTCTCACTGTGAAATAAAGAGAAGGTTCTGAGCAATATATTCTCACTGTGAAATAAAGAGAGGGTTCTGAACAATATACTCTCAATGTGAAATAAAGAGATGGTTCTGAGCAATATAATGAAATAAAGAGAGGGTTCTGGATAATATACTCTCAGTGTGAAAAAAAAAGACGATTCTGAGCAATATACTCTCACTGTGAAATAAAAGGTAGGGACTCAAGTGTATAGCCCCAGTGAGAGATGAAGAGTATCTTGAAATGCATACTATCAAAAGGAAGATAATGAGAAAAGACTAAAGAGTTCTTCTTTTTTAAAAAAAGAAGACTTAAAGAGTCTTTCTTTTTTTTTTCAGGGGATGAATAGAGGATTCTAAGAAATCTAGATTCAGAAAAAAAAGAGATGATCTTGAGAAGTATATTCTCAGCGGAAGAAAAGAAAGGATTGTGTTGTTTTACTTATAAGCGGCGCGTTTTTGCACCCAGTGGCTAAATAGCCAGGCCACAAAGCCCCGAAGGCTCAGAGGAGGTTGGGAGACTCACTTTACAGCTGTTAGGATAAAGATGGAAGTTTCCGGTCAAGGATATCCAGTTTGTTCTTTAACGTGTATAGGGTGTGGCTCTCTCCCGCACACAGGGTCACGGCTGCCTTTGCAAGCCCATCGGAATCCCCTGCTGACCTAGGGCAGGGCGGGGAGCTTTGCGGAAATAATTTTCAACAATAGAACTGGACCATCAGCAGGGACTGGACCTGGGAACTGCAGATTACGAGCCTGGCGCGCTGCTGTCTGAGCCATTCCCGCTCAGAAAAAAAGGAGATTCAAGATTGTGTTCTCTGTGAGAGATAAAGAGAAAATATTCTGGAGTATAGTCTCGTTGGGGAAAAAATATGATCCTCAGGGTTATGCTCTCAGAGGGAAAAAAAGAGAGGAAACTCAGGCGTATACTTTCAGAAAGATTAAAAAAAAGAGTGTCTTTAGGGGTGGGGGGTGGAGGGGGGCCCGATGGCACGCCAGGTTCGTAACCTGTAGTTCTCAGGTTCGAGTCCCAGCAGTGTCAGCGTTGAGATTTATCGCCGCAAAATTCCCCCCCCCCTGCTCACGGTCAGTAGGGGACACCGATTGGCTTGGAAAGGCCACCGTCCGTCGGATGGGACTTAAGCCGTGGCCCCGTGTGCGGGAGAGCCATACCCTGTGCACGTTAAAGAACACGCTGGATGGCCTTGACGGGAGTCTTCTCTGAGCCTTAGGGGTCCATGTGACCTGGCAATTTAGCCCATTGCGCGCAAAAAAAAAAGTGCCGCTCAGAGGTAAAACAACCAATCTCAATTCAGGAATATAAATGCTTTCTTTCGTTTTCAAAATGATATTCTTTAAATCTTTGATCGTTGTAATGCCTTTAAACTTCATAACAATCTTAATAAACTGGAAAAAATAATTCCGACGTTTGTTGTCCAACAATAATACGGAAGAACCAAACAACAAAATGTTTATTTATTTCATTTTAGAATAAACAGAAAGACAATGGCAGAAAACAGTAAAGCACCTGGAAATTTAAGAAGCAAAATAGCAAACGAAAATTAGCTTCTAAGCCAAAACGAATTTGATACCATATTTTAAATTAAGTTTAGACTTAAATCCTAAAAAGAATTATGTTCATTGCTTTATGAGAAATATTGATATTTATCATAATTTTTGTTAGGTTTATAAGAAATTATTAGCAAAAAATGCAAAAAATTAACATGCAAAGAACCAAAAACTTTGTAAAATGAAAAAACTTAAAATTTCGAATTCTAAATTAACTTCATTGTCAATGTTAATTTCTTCCAAACATCATTACCATACATAATTATATTTTAATCAGTATGCACAAAAAAAAGCAATTATCTTAGTTTCTAACTTTTTCTGTTGGGTATATATAGAGTTGTACATATCAATAGGGTTTAGCTCTGGGGACTGTACATATCCAAAAAAAAAGGTGCCTGTAATTTTCCATTTTTTATATACGTTACTTAATGAAATCCTTACACTAAAATAAAGCACAAAAATTTTAATTTTTGTCAAGATTAGCGTAAGATTAATCATAACCAGCTCTTTTTATTTCTTTTTATATTTTGAATAGTTCAGTCTGAGAGAGAATCCATTTCAAAGCTTAATTCCCATTGGTTAAGTTTTCCTTTCTTCGGTCTTAAAGTGTTTAGGAAGGCAAACAAGAAGAAATCAGTAAAAAGCGTTGAAGGTTTTGGTAGTTCAGACACAGCATTTCTCAAGATGAATAGTTTTTAAAAAATTTAAACGAATCTGAATTATTTATGCTACTTCTTAAAACTGTAGGAAAATCTAATCAGAAGTCATTCCGGAAACCAAGATGTTATTAATAATTCAAATGTACTGCTGGTGCCAAAAAAAATTAATTAAATGTCATGAATCGTAATTTTATTTTCTTTACATATCATGTCTCATGTTTTCCGTGTAACTTTTTATTCATTATTTTAATCTGAAGCTTTTGAACTTTTAAATACGATTAATCCAACTATTAATCAATTTCTGGAAGCATTTAAGAATTAATTAATGCATAAGAAAAATACATAATTCTAAAGAAAAAGAAATTTGATAGTATGAAAAAAAATTGTAAAAACTTAAATATCTTACTAGTTAGAAAATTATATATTTATCACCTATTAGTATACAATATTCAAAATTGGGATGATCCTAATGTTAAGATCTTTCCCAAATATACACGTTTATCATCTACTTATGCATTTATACATACCGTTTCCTAAAAAACTATCATCCAAAAACACTTCCGTTTATCTGACACCAAAACTTTTTAATGCTCTGCCGGCTAACATTAGAATTGAAAGAAACTTTTATGCTTTTAAGAGATTAATATGGGATTGATTGTGATGATGTAGAGAAATATCTATAGAAATGAAACTGTAGCTTAATTTTAATTCTGTAAACGTTATATTCGTGAACTTCTCCACACACGAGCTTGGATTCAAGTGGAGTTCTCTTATTTATTATCTTTTATTCTTTCACATTGTTCAGTTTGTTTGTTTTTTTTAAAACTACCTATGAAATAGATTATAATTTATACTTTACAATATAATTTGTGTTAATCAGTTCATGTGAACTTGAAAAATTTATGTAACAGTACGTTTTTTGTTGCGGATTTTGTATTGAACTGTATTGGTGTTGAGAGTAGTGAATAAAAAATCTATCTATCTATCTATTTCATAGCCGTTGTTGGCCGTTTGAATATCCAAAGAATTCAATATCTGAAGGCCAAAGGAAATGCAACACGCTATTAGATACTGTATTTAATAAACTGGTTAATATCTTAATTTAGATAAATAAACCAGTTTATTAGGTACACCTGTCTAGTAGCGTGTTGCACCTCCTTTGACCTTCAGAACAGCCGGAATTCGTTGTGGCATAGAACTTATGAGATGCTGGATGCGTTTTACAGGAATGTTGTACCATGAGGAAATGATTGTTTCGCGCAGTTGCTACAAATGCAATGGCGACAAATACTCGCTGCAAACAGTCGTTACCACCTCATCTCAAAGATGCTCGATACGGTTTATATCTGGGGACTGTGCAGGCCAATGAAGCAAGGAAACTCGTCAGTATGTTTTTGGAACCATTCGGTGATGATATTTGCCTTATGAGCAAATGCATTGCCATGCTGAACATGTCCATCGGAATAAGGATAAACTGTACCCATGGTGGAATGAATTTGGCCAGCAACAACATTCAAATACTCCTTGGCTTTCAGAAATCCCTTGATGAGTATCAGGGGATATCTGATATTCATGAAGTGTGAAAAGAAAACATTCTCACACTACTATCACCGGCCTGAAATGTTGACACCAGACAAGATGGCTCCATGGCCTCATGTTGCTTGCGCTCAGTCGGTCCAGCTCTGATGCTGCTGCGCCCACTAGAGACTCACTCTCGTGTTCTTCACTGATAGATAACATCGGACTCGACATGACCATTCGCTTCAAGTCCGATACATGGTGCATTCGGAGATGCACAAATGTTTAATTCAATGTTAATGGGAATTGCCTGGTTGTGTCCTGTCTGTCCGCTTGCATGATCCTCGCCAATCTCCTTTGAACCCTCTGATCGACAAGCTGTTTTCGTCCACAGAATTGCCGATCACTGGTAGTTGTTTTTTTGCTTTCAACACCTCTTTCTCTGTAACCTTTCTCTGTAAACCTTGATGCTGTTGTGCGAGAAAAGCCCAAAAGGACGGACGTTTGGGAGATGCTAGAACCGGACACGCCTATCACCAACTATCATGCCATGTTGAAAGTCGCTCAGGTACCGCTCGTTTTTACCCAATCTGACGTTCAATCCGTCTAACTGATGCTCGACCAGGCGCCGGGGTGGCTCAGTCGGTAGCTCGCTAGGCTCGAAATCTGCAGTTCCCAAATTCGAGTTCCAACTGAGTCAACGTTGAGACTTATCTCTGCAAAACCTCACGCCCTGCCTACAGTCAGTATGGGATAACGATGGGCTTGGAAAGGCCTCCGTCTTCCGGATGGGACGTTAAGTCGTGGCCCCGTGTGCAGGAGAGCCATACCCTGTACACGCTAAAGAACACACTGGATGGCCTTGACGCGGGAGGCTACCATCTGTCTCCCAACAGATGGTCCAATGGGTCCCCTTCCCCAACCTTCTCCGAGCCTTCAGGGTCCTTATGACCTGGCCATTTAACCCATGGTATACAAAAGAGTGCTGCTCAGAGGTAAAAGAACCCAACACAATTCGAAAACCTGGTCTGTCTGATGTACACCGCACAACGAGGTCGCGTGACTTTTTTCGTGTTGGAATGAACCACTTACGTGACGAGAGGTGGTGTACGTAATAAACTGCCATCTCAGTGTAACAGCGGTCATCAGATGAACATAATCACCAAAGAAGCATGTTCGCGGAGGATATGCATGACCCTTGATGTATTCACTCACTGCTTTGAAATCGGAGAACATTTCTGTCTCGTGGCCGTCCCTTGGCTGAGTGGTTAGCGCGCTTAGCTACTGATCTAAAGGACCTGGGTTCGAGCCCCGGGTAAGGCGTCGATGTATGTGTCGTATTTCTGTTGAGGTCCTGCCATCCTCTCAGACCTTCTACTTTGGCATATAAACTGACAGGCTCCTGTCAGACCTCTGTGGAAAGCAGCTGCTTGAGGGGGTATTTATTTATTTTTTTTTATTTGTTATTGGCAAACACGTCAATCTTGTCTTTTGTCATGCGCAGATGGTGCAGATGCATGAAAAGTTGTAGTTAAAAAGAGCAGTGAGGAGTTTTTATAGATGGTTTAAAAAAAAGAGTGATACATATACCATATTTTGTGCCTGTCCATCTGTAGAATTCTACTTTGTTGTCTTTAGATATAAATGAAAAATTAATTTGGAGTTAGATAGTAATAAATATTAGGTGTCGCATTTTCGAATCTTTCAATAGTTTTAATTTTTATGGCTTGGATTGTTTGACCTCTGAGAGGAACTTCTTTTTGCGCACACTGACCAGGTTAAAAGACCACAAGGGCCCAGAGAGACTGTTGGGAGACAGATGGAAGTCTCCTGTCAATGTCATCTAGCGTGTTCTTTAACATGCACAGGGTATGCCTCTCCTGAATATGAGACCACGGCATAGCGTCACATCTGACTGATGGAGGCCTTTCCAAGCCCATCGGTACCCAGCTTCTGACAGGTGGTCAAGTGGAAATAAATCTCAGCACTGGCACGGGTGAAACTCGGACATGGGAACTGAAGATTAGGAGATTTGCACGCTACCAACAGAGCAAACCCCTCCTCCCAGTTTTCACGATTAGAGAGTTCTAAATTGGAATATGCGAAGCTTAAACGAATATAGGTTGGGTTGTTTTACCTCTGAGCGGCACTTTTTTGCAAACCATGGACTAAACGGCCAGGTCACAAGGACCCCGAAGGCTCAGAGAAGGGGACCCAGTGGAACAGCTGTTGGGAGACAGATGGTAGCCTCCCGTCAAGGCCATCCAGCGTGTTCTTTAACGTGCACAGAGTATGGCTCTCCCGCACACGGGGCCACGGCTTAACGTCCCATCCGACGGACGGCTGCCTTTCCAAGCCCATCGGTGTCCCCTACTGACCGTGGGCAGGACGGGGAATTTTGCGGAGATAAATCTCAACGCTGACCCAGTTGGGACTCGAACCTAGGAACTACAGATTACGAGACTGACGCGCTACCGATTGAGCCACCCCCGCCCCTTAAACGAATATAATAAACGATCTACTTATGCAAGAGATTTAAAATTTTGTTTGTATAATGTGATGGTCCAGGACTTTTACTTATACAGGAACCATTTCCCTTTTTATCCAGAGGGGGGAATTGGGGAACGCCACATTTATGTTTTAAGAGATAAACGTAAAATTCCTTTTGAGTTAAATTGGCACTTTTGAAATATTTCTTTTTTTGAATTTGCCGAACTATCCGTTAGTTCGAATTTTTACCGTTAGAGAATGCTAAATTTGTAAAATGAAAAATTTGACTTTTTTATTAACCAATTAATTAATTTTTTGCATAAACGAGCTTCACGTATTTACCAAAGTCTATATGTTGTCCTTCTAGTTTATTTCGATTGATGAGTTTTTAATTTGACTGAACTCTTCCTCAAAAATAGAAAATGGCAGAATTTCTTTGCTTGGTGAAACATCTCTATGCAAACCCAGAAGTTTGGAATACTTGGACAAAACCACCCTCAACACTTTTTGATAGAATTCGTTTGAAATTTAAGGAGTTTTGAATCGGATGCCAGGATGGGCTGAATTATTTAATATCAGTAAGAGAAGTGAAATGTTGTTTGATCTTCTATTCTCTTCAATCTTGTTAGTCGTTTAACTTGGAACACTTGATCATTCGGAGCTCATAGAACATTCTTTCCATTAGACTGCTCGATTAGATCACAATAGTGAAAAAGAAACTTTCGTACATTAAAAAAACAAATTCCTTCTCTTTTAAGTTTCAAAATATCTCTTTTATTATTCACTTCAGGCTGTCACGTCTGATTATTCTTCGCAGTAAACTATTGGACCTCAGAAGAGAGGCGTGCTCTACAGATAGCAAAATTTAAAATTTCTTTTATAATGCCCGGAATGCCAAAGAATGCTGAGAGTGCATTTTGTGATTTTTCTGATAAAACCTAAAACCGTACGTTGTTCGACATCCTATCCGATAGACCAGTCACTAAATCAGATCAGTGCTGGCTGTTATTTTTTTTTCTCCTTTCGCATTCTTTAATACCTATTTTTTCACTTTCTCTTTACGTTTGACTCAGTTGGAACTCGAACATTATAGTGTACATGACGAATTCCAGTGAAATGATGCTAAAAAAACAATTTTCTTATATTGTTGTGCTTTTGATCATAAATAAAGCATATCTCTAAAGAAACTTTTTTTTCCTTCTGTCAAAAAATTTTGTCTGAAAGGAAACTTTTAGGACTCGTGATGTTAACGCTTTGATCTTAAAGAGGTTCCCTGTCAAGCTACTTTTCTTATTTGTATTACATCTTGAAGATCATCAACGTAATTGACTGCATTTTCAGACCACAGTTTAGTTAACAATCCAGTTCTATGCATTTGATGTGTCTTGGTTTCTAACGCTATTCAGCTGGATCGCTTCAACGGAGGGGCAGTCTTGACGGATGGCTCTCTCTGTCTCTCTCGGCGACCTCATTCTGCTTTACGTGGTCTTTCTCTACGTGCATAGGAAGCGGATCGATGCTGCAGGAAGTGAAGTTTTCGCTTATCCATCATTCCTTACATGTTTCACCTCCGTGTTCAGAAAGCACAACGAAAAAGATGTTTTTTCATTCGACTGTTGGTGAAAATACAAATCTCAGGTAATTTAATTTTTGATCCTTTGCAACTTTCTGTAACTTTAGAGTTTGTATCTAACTCACCTGCAGGCAACTAAACTTCGACACTGTATTTCTTCCAATGGCAGTATCGTGCCGTTGTTTTTTCGGTATAAAAGAATGTGGTTTGTCTCCGTTAATCCCCACTCTTCTCTAGGTTTCAAAGGGAACACCGATGGGCTTTGAAAGGCCGGCGTCTGCCGGATCGGACTTTAAGCTGCAGCACAATGTGTAGGAGAGCCATATCTTGTTCACGTTAAACATAACGCTGGATAGCCTTGACGAGAGCTATCATCTGTCTCCAAGAGCTCTCCAGTCGATTCTCTTCTTCCAAACTTCTATGAGCCGTTGAGGTCCTTTGACCTAACATTTAGCCCTTTGTGTACAAAAGTGCACCTCAGAGGTAAAATAATCCAACAAATAGAAATGTATTGTAAGAAATGAAAATAAAAAATTGCAATAAAAACTATTAGGTGTAGGATTCTATTGAATGTTTGAGAATAATTAAAAAATAGCTATCTTCCTATATCGCTTTAAAAATAGAAAATAAATCGAAAGCATATCGATGGCGCTGTCAGTCACTGAATTCGTATTCAGTTCAAAAGAAGATAGGGCGCCTGCAATCTTGTTGAGTAGGTAAATCGGAGTTCATCTTCCGCTGAAGTGAATACGAAATCAGTGACTGATTGCACCATCGATATGTTTTAGATTTATTATCTGCTTTTTAGGTACATATAGAAAGTTAGGCATTTCTAAAATTTTTCATATTTATATTTTTTTTCCTTTGTCACTAAAAGCACCTACCTTCAGAAACTTTCATTTGAAATATGAGTATAAACATCGACCACTTTTTTCTCCTCTTTTTTGCAGTCGTGTGTGAGGTAGCCCATGACATTGGAGACGTCACAAGCTAAATTTGAGCTATAAAAGTCTTTAAGGTCGATCTCCTTGAAACTTCCGTCGCCTTTTGGGGGAAGGCGGAATATGGTGTGTGTTGTTCGAAGTAATCTACAACGGATATCATATGACCTTTCATTTGACACCTAACTCTTAACTGTAGGCCCTACTACCTAACTTACTGAGGGGCGGGGGTGGCTCAGTCGGTAGCGCGCCAGGCTCGTAATCTGTAGTTCCCAGGTTCGAGTCCCAGCTGGGTCAGCGTTGAGATTTACCTCCGCAAAATTCCCCGCCCTGCCCACGGTCAGTAGGGGACACCGATGGGCTTGGAAAGGCCGCCGTCCGTCGGATGGGACGTTAAGCCGTGGCCCCGTGTGCGGGAGAGACATACCCTGTGCACGTTAAAGAACATGCTGGATGGCCTTGAC
This sequence comes from Ryuthela nishihirai, assembly GCA_038380435.1. Taxonomy (NCBI): domain Eukaryota; kingdom Metazoa; phylum Arthropoda; class Arachnida; order Araneae; family Heptathelidae; genus Ryuthela; species Ryuthela nishihirai. Next base: position 38,262,408 of record JAWZYU010000019.1, read on the forward strand.
GGGAGGTTACCATCTGTCTCCCAACAGCTGTTCCAGTGGGTCCCTTCCCCCAACCTTCTCTGAGCCTTCGGAGTCCATGTGACCTGGTCATTTAGCCCATGGTGTGCAAAAAAGTGCCGCTCAGAGGTAAAACAACTTAACTTACTACTTAACTGTAGACCTTTTTGTTTGCGGGGGAAAGTATTGGGTGCGAGTTTTTATAGCCTGTGACACTTTCCACGTTACAAGCTATCACTTGACTCGAAGCATGTTACTTTCGGCTCTCGCGTTCTGAAGATATAGCGAAACGGTCGTTTTCATATCTATTTCCCTTTGTTTAGAGGAAAGAAAGAATGAGGATAATTTTTTTATAGTCTATGACACTACCCGCTTCACAGGCTTTCACTTGACACATAAATCATCAAGTTTGTCCGTTGCGTTTAAAAGATATGGTGAACAACTCTTTTGACAAATCCACAAACTGACAAACCGATAAATGACGAACGAAAAGCAATAGGAAGGTAGCTAAAAATGTACAGCTCGCCCTAATTTTCCCGCCGTTCTTTAGAGCAGAGTTTTTCAAACTTTTTTCTCTCAGTGCCCCAAAAATAACATTTTCCTTGACTGTTGGACTAAAAAAAAATATCCCTAATGGCAATGTAGATACACCAAATAAATACCCCCTCAATCAGCTGCTTGCCACAGAGGTCTGACAGTTTATTATGCCATAGTAGAAGGTCTGAGAGGATGGCAGGACCTCAGCAGAAAAACGACACATTATTCCATGCCTTATCGGGGACTCGAACCCAGGTCCCGTAGATCAGTAGCCAAACGTGCTAACCATTCGGCCACGGGACGGCTAATATACGATAAGAAATTTTAATATTCATACAATTAAATTTAACATAATTTATTACTTAATACAATTAGATCTAATTTCAACTAGGTATTCACAGCGATGAATTAATAGAAATATGAGGTGAAAGTGACATGGATTTGAACATTCGTAAAAAGAATTTTGGTTCCTTTCAACTTTCGTTAAATCAAGTTGTTCACTATTCATTTATTGCAATTCGTCTATGATACCATTGCGTTTCAAAACAAAGTTTGATTCAATAGTAGAGAAAGAGAAAAAGTTCTGTAAGCACGGAGAACATGAATAAATTAGCTAAAAATATTGAGTCTCGTACCAAGTGAGTCAGAATACCTACAACTACATGTCACTGATGGGCTTGAAAAAGCCGTCGTACCGTCGGATGTGACGTTAAGCCGTGGCCCCGTGTGCGGGAGAGCCATACTCTGGGCACATTAAAGAACACGCTGGGTGGCCTTGACGGTAGGCTACCATCTGTCTCCCAACAGCTGTTCGAGTGGGTCCCCTCCCCCAACCTTCCTGAGCCTTCGGGATCCACGTAACCTGGCTATTGAGCCCATTGTGTGCAAAAAAAGTGCCGCTCAGAGATAAAACAACTCAACCCAACTACACGTCATCAGGAGGTGGCGGATTTGGATCACGCCCGACTCAACACAGATTTTCACCCATACTCATGTCAACAGGATACTTACGAGTAATGCAGCGTAATAGTGTTTAAAAGAAACGATTATATTTCTGATTTTAATGTTCATTCCTATATCACGATTTTTAATTACTCCAGCGATCTGAAATTTAAATTATACAAGTCGTCATAGGTAGAGGTAATTATTGCTGAAATGCTGGGAATAAATGTCTTCTCATTTTGTTTTGCAGAAGTGTTAAATATTTTCCTTTCCGGCGGTGATTTCCAATGTATATCGCAAATATAATAATATTATTTTTTTTTAAAAATGACGTTCGCTTTTGTCACCATAAAAATAATAATCGAATAACTGAATAATTTGCTTTTAGTAAAATTGATTCAAAGAAGTACGAATTGTTGCTTTGCAATCATTCTCTTCCCTTCTCTAAGAAGTGCAAAATAAGAGATTGTGGGACTTGTTGAAACAAGTTCACTATGGGGCTTAAATTCTGAAGCATCGATGAAATGGTGGCAAGTCCACTTTTATTAAATTTCTGCAGAAACTCTTGAAGATTGGTGAAAGCACAACATCTGTCAGAAGCTGATCTAATCCTTTTCAGCGAAAGAGTTCTGTTGTTTCACCGCCAAAGAAGGTATCACGCTTGGTTTAACGTCGATATCAATTTTAGAAGAAATATTGTCTTGAGCGTGGTGGGATACGAACCCATCGTTTTTACTCTGCTTAAGACAATGGACGTGGATTCGAATCCCAGGTATCCAAAGGTTATCTGACATGTTTCATAAACGTCGGGAAATTTCTTTAATTGTATACTTGTAACGTCCTTGCCATCTTCATGACGTACTTGTCATCTGCTTCTTGAGGCTGTAAGCAGCTGGGACAATGCCCCAATGCCTTCACGAGACAGAAAATTGTGCACTGTAGGTAGAAACTACCATCAATTACAGGAAATATTGATAGGCGGCAGGTAGCTCAGCGGTCAGAGCACCTGATATGTTATCAGGAGGTCGGGAGTTCGTATCCGGTTCAAGACATATTTTCCCTAAAACTGAAATCGACATTAAACTAAGAGTCATACCTTCCTTAACAGTCGAACAAAAACGTCGAGAAATTTCTTCGATTTATTTTGTTGTTTTACCTTTGAGTAGCAACTTTGCGCACACAATGGGCTAAATGGCCGAGTAACAAAGACCCCAAGGTCGTTAGCGTTGGTTAGAAGAAGTGGACCCACTAGACAATTATTAGGAGACAGATGGAAATCTCCAGTCAAGGCCATCCCAGCGCCTTCTTTAATGTGCACAGGATGTGTCTCTCCTGCACACAAGACCACGACTTTATATCCCCTCCGAAGCAAGTGGATTTTCCAATCTCATCGGTATTACTTTTCTGATCAAGAGCAGGGTGGGGATTAGCAGAGATGACGTTAGCACAATTCGGACTCGAACCTGGAAACTGCAGATCATGAGATTAGCGTACAACTGATTGAGCCAACTGCCACCCCTACGAAATAGTGGCTTTTACAGTTTTTCTCGTCTAAGATATGTTAATCTACATAGGGTATCTTCTGCTGGTTGCTACTTGGAACTGTTAACAATAGATGTTGCATGTCTTCGTGAATTATCCCATAAATAAGTCTGTGTCATGTCTTAATGTACGGTTGAAATTTTCTACATTTCACTTTATTGAAAGTACCAGAGTTTGTTCATATAATAAATATTCCCTCAAGAAGCTGCTTGGCCTAGAGATCTGATAGGAGCCTGTTTGAAGGAAGGCGAGACTTCAGCAGAGAGACAACAAAAACATCCATGCCTTTCCCGGAGCCAGAACCCAGGTCCATTTGGTCAGTAGACAAGCGTGCTAACCACTTCTATATAAGATGCAAATAATTAGTCAGTCTTTTAGTGAATCACTTTTGCTGCCATTTTAATGAAAGAATATCAGGCACCATATGTGAACTCCACTATACATTTTTCTAGTAAAGATTTACGCATAATTGTGCTCATTGGAATTAAACATTTGACTGATTGTCGATATACCACGGCTGAAATTGTCAATAGAGTTTCACATAAAAACAGATGGATAGCATTTCAACTATTTGTTCTTTGTGAAAAAGTTTGAAAATCCTCCTGATTTCTATTATTTTTCCTAAGAACAAATATTTATCGGCAACTATTACCTAGAGTCTGTCACGAATCTAAATTGCCTACTTTATATTCTCATAGTGAAAAAAATTCATTGTGTTATGCACAGGAAATATTATGGGCTAATACATCGCCCTTTAAAAAGACCTAGGATTACTGATGACTCTTTTTTTCTAGTTGTCATTCTTTTATGAATATTAGGAAATTTCATTGCTCATTTCGTGAAGCTTTATGGGTTTATGTGTCGCGTAAAAATTACTTTCCGGAAGCAATACTTCCATGCTGCTAATGATGCTTCATAAATAATGCATAAAAAGCAAAGGAAGCCGTTAATATTGAACAACTACGAAACAGAAATTATCCAACTGTTCCTGAATTTCATTTTTCTCACTTAAGAGTCCCAGGCGATGAATTAAACTGTGCAACACTTTAATTCTATTAATAAAGTGACATTTCCTACTACAGAGATCTGTCAGGTGAAAAATAATAAGTTTAATATCGTATCATGTTGCAATTGTTTCTGTAATGTTTCTCGTTGTTAATGTTGTGTTCGTAATTATCTTTTGAGTTAATTATACTCTTGGTGGATTGTCTTTCAGTTCGGAGAATTAAGTTACAGGAATTTTAAATAATCGTGTAATTTGTTATCATTCATTAATAGTTTTTTTTTAAGGAGAGTTCGAAGGTTTTCCAACTAAGCTTGAAAAGTAATCGGAATTTCAAATTGGCGATAGATATGGACTTGTTAAGTGATATACGATCGCGATAACCCACGACCAGATTGGATGGAGGGGGGGAGGGAAAGGGTAAAGGGGCCACTTTTGCTACTAACACCTAGAATTGTTTTAAATAAAATTGACATATTTTTGAACTTGTGCAAAATTTTAAATTGGTGGCAACAATATTTTATACTCAAAGAAAGGTGGTAATGTTTCTGGCTCAGTGTTTTCATTTACTCATTTATTTTTGTTTCATTTCTGAATATGAGCCCCAAACTCTTTTAGTGCCCGGGGGTCCCTACGATAACTTAATATAAACTGAGAAAATTGATATTAATAACACCGATTTTGAGTTTTATTCAGAGTCAGTTCTATTAAAAGGAGTGGGATTAATATTTATTTAAAATGTTATTTTAATAGGACTGATATTTTAAACGTTTTAACAATTTTATTTAAAACAATCCAATCTCCTCTTGGGTTATCTCGATCGTACAACTGACTTCAAAAGCACCGGTTTTGATTAACGAGAGATATAATAACACTGAGATTGATTAAGCAAACGTTAATCCCAACTGGCTTTAATAACACCGACATTGATTAAACAGATCTTGAACCAAACTAACTTTTATTATAATGACTTTGATTTAACAAGAGTTAATCCCAACTGTAATAATACTGGCATTGATTAAACAAACGTTAAACCCAGCTGATTTGAATCTCAGGAGAGTCTAATTGGTGCGATTTTAATAGCAATCGCCTTTAATAAAGCCTTGTTTTAATCAAATTAGCATTTTAATTTCTATCAAAGTATTCCCTGGAGGCAAAGTGAGGTTGTCAAATTCTAAATTTGGGTGTTCTATTATTTTCAAAAGGTGAAATGAGGAATAATATTTACTTAAGGGGCAACACTATGTATAATTGTGACGGGGGATTGGCTCAGTCGGTAGCAGCGTCAGATTCGTAATCTGAAGTATACAGGTTCGATTCCCAAATGGGCCAGCTTTGAGGTTTATTTCAGGTAAACCACCATCCTGGAGTCGGTCAGAAAAGGGGCCGATGGATTTGGAAAAGACGCCCTCCATCGGTAAGACGTTAAACCTGTCCATGATACCCGACTCACCTGTGCACGTTGAACACGTTGGATGGCTCTGACGGAATACTTCCATCTCCTAACGGCGACTTCCCTCTCTCTCCAGAGTAAACAAGACGTGACTTCGCTGTTCTCCGGTCCAGGCTACATGATCGTGACTCTATTTCAAGCGGGCCTCTCTGTGTATAGAAGTTAAAAGGACAGATGACTTGTGAAGCCTTCTGTTCAGAGCTGAGGCAGATACTTACCTTACGATGGTTGCAATGAAGCCTAAAGCCTGAAGATAACACAATGGTGAACACCTTTCCCATCCCACACCTCTTTAGTGATCATCTTAGTAACGTTGTCGATTTAGTGCCATTTCTCTTCTCATTTCATCTATTTGAAAAATAGCATATTTGATTATTATTATTTACATTTTTATTACATTTTTATATATCACCCAATCGCCCACAGATTTCAGTTTTTGTTAAAAAAATTTCTGTTAAAAGTTTTGTTGTTAAAAAATTCGCTCCTGCGACCGAGTTACTCGGTCGCAGGAGCGAATTACGAGCAAGAAGGATTTGCAGACAAAAGTAAATTGCATAAAAAAATATATCAGTCTAAAAATTATTTACACACAGGGAGTGCTTAAAAGAAGGTGTAACTTACTGAGAAAAGCAACTTAAAACTGTAGAGTTACTTAAACGCGTAAACAACATACAAATAAGAAAAATGCAGAGGCCAATTACACATAAGAGCGATTTTCACACAATAGCGAATTACACGCAAGAAAATTTAAACACAAGAATAACTTCACGACGTATCGATTTACATGCAGAAGCAAATAAAGAAAAATAATGACTTACAGACAGAAGCAATTTATAACAGAAGAGCCTTTACACACAGGAACAAAATTATAGACTCAAACAGAGGAGCAACTTATAAGCAGCTGAGAACGATTTGGAGGAACTGTCGTTTTTCTGGTGGTGCAGTCTGTGCATTTGTTCGGGATCCCGAGGTTTCAGATGACGCCTATTAAAATTAGACTACTCCTAGTTTTATTACTTTTATCTTATAGCCTACAATAGGCAAATCCGTAACTCAATCAGAAAGGCCAGCAGAATATTTGACGTCTTTAGAGTATCAGATGCTCAGAGTTTGTGAACTTCGAGTGCTAGTTTTTGCCACAGATGAGTCAGAGGTAGCTCGGAAATTTTCAAGAGGAAGTTTACTGGATCAGTGACGTGTAACCTACTGCCCCGGTTGGGTTGTTTTACCTATGAGCGCCCTATTGTCCGGAAAGATTTGTCTGATACACCGACTACATAGAGGTGGGTTTTTAGTATTTTCTCATTTTTGCAAAAACTTGCATTAAATTCATGTCAATTTATGTTTATAGAGGGAGTGTAGGAAAACTTTGGAATTTAATGAGCACTTTGTAAATGTAAGATTCTTAAACTACAAAAATGGGCAACCATTATATCTGAAAATGGGTTTAGTGGTTTGATGTCCACACACAGAGAAACGAGAGTACATAGAAGGAACTCATCAACCCCAAAATCAATGGCAAATATCGGTTTGAACGTGATAGATGCTGTGTGGATTTTATGTGTGGTATGCTAACATTTTAATTTGTCTACCAGGGTCCGCCGTTGAATGAGTTTCTGGACCGTGGTGACACTATCAGCTCGCAACGATATTGCGACGGGTAAATACCCGTAGTTTCGCAATATCGTTGCAATAAAGTCCATGTGCCGAGGACTTTTAAGAAAGAGGTTGTTTTGTTGCATGACAACATCAACTACCATACTGACCAAATAACAATGCTGAACAGATATGATTGAGAATTCATAGAACATCCTCTTAGAATATCCCCATTTAGCCATGGTGTCTTCCTTATTAAATTTTTACATTTATGAGTCACCTGAAAACGCATGAAAAGAAGAAAGTTGAAATCGGACGAAGAGGTGAAGTCATTGTCACAGACTTCCTCATGCAAGAACCAAAGTCGCTCTAGGTTGGGTTGCTTTACCTCTGAGCGGCACTTTTTTGCACACCATGGGCTAAATGGCCAGGTCACGTGGACCCCGAGGCTCAGAGAAGGTTGGGGGAGGGGACCCACTGGAACAGCTGTTGGGAGACAGATGGTAGCCTCCCGTCAAGGCCATCTAGCGTGTTCTTTAACGTGCACAGGGTATGGCTCTCTCCCGCACACGGGGCCACGGCTTAACGTCCCATCCGACGGACGGCGGCCTTTCCAAGCCCATCGGTGTCCCCTACTGATCGTGGGCAGGGCGGGGAATTTTGCGGAGATAAAAGTCGCTCTAGGAAGGAGTGTATCACGTTGCTAATTTCACTCTGTAACAAATATTTTAATAGGCACGGCGAAGTTGAGCCAATCAATAAATGATTTACACTTCATTTCAGACTTGTCCACTTTTCATTTGAGTGGCTTTACAGAACCGGGTTTGTTCAAGAGGCATGACAATGTCGTCTAAAAAGTAATGGCGTAACTAGGTAATTTGCAGCCCTGGGTGGGCGACTGTTATTGTCACCCCCATACTCTCTCCACTGATAACTTGCATGTATACAAGTTTTATTAGAAAATGAGATTTATTAAATATTTCAGTTATACAGGACTGATTCACAGCACAAATAATGCAATCAAAATCAATTCTTACTAACAAACGACTGCAATTAAAATTCAGCTCTTCTTGATTTACTGGCTGCAAAATCTTTAATAGCTTCGCTGAAATCAACGGAAGAAGCAACTTGATGTCCGATTGACAGGATAGCAAGATTTATAAGCCTTTTTTTTTTCAGATATTGGAGATCTCAGGTACGACTTAATCAGCTTCATTTTGCTAAAATAGCGTTCATATGATACAATTGAAACGGACCTGGCCAACAGAATTTCAAATGCTGTAGCCAATGTTTTATAAGCTCCAATTCCATTTATGAACTGTATATGAATATTTTTATTACTCCAGGAACGCTATTTGCTTCAGTGTTCTGCCCTCCTAACTAAAGGCAGCAAACGGAAAAATTATCCGCAAAATTGCCAAGATGGCCAAATGAAAAAAAAAAAAAATTCGAAATTTCGCTTTTTTGAAATGAAAATTATTTTGAAAGTCTGTTTTTCCGCCCTCTAAATTGTGGCTCTCGAGACGACCCCCCCCCCCTTTGTTACGCCACTGTCTAAAAGCGAAGTATACTTTGATCTTATGACCCATGTATTGCTTCGATTACTGGAAAATAAACCATCCAGTTTAAACAAGTTGAATGTCCTGGCATAGAAGGAAACTATATCTTCTACTAAAGTTACATTATTTCCGTCACATAGCGTGAATGATTGTCTAATTATCTTTCAAAGTTTACTGTGCTTATAGTAGATATTCCTAGCAAAGTTGGGGGGCAGCAGCTCCTAATCTGATGTTTCAAATTAGCCATCAAAAATGCCACAGTGTCTCCGCTGCGGCATTTTTGAGATTTATCTCCGCTAACGCCAGCTCTGATTTCAGAATACTATTTGGATTAAAAATCCCACCGTTCTGCCCTTGGTGACAAAGCTACACCGATGGAATTACGAAGGTCGCCTTTTACTGGATGGGAAGCATTGGACATTTGTACAAAATATTGGAAGAGAAATGCACTACATTGTGTACGTTATAGAAATATATAGACTATCAAAAGATAAGAGCAATGCACTGTGTACGTTATGGAATATGTTGGATCATCCCGTTCCTATCTGTCTCCTACTAGTTGTCCAATGGAACTCCTTTCTCTCGCCAGGCTCGTAATCTGTAGTTCCCAGGTTCGAGTCCCAGCTGGGTCAGCGTTGAGATTTTTCTGCGCAAAATTCCCCGCCCTGCCCACGATCAGTAAGGGACACCGATGGGCTTGGAAAACCATGGTTCATGTGCTGGAGAGTTATACCCTGAGCACTCAAAAGAACACGCTGGATGGCCTTGACGGGAGACTACCATCTGTGTCCTTACAGATACAGGATTGGATACTTCCATTGGAAGGGCCGCCGTCCGTCGGATGGGACGTTAAGGCGTAACCCGGTGTATGGGAGAGCCATACCCTGTGCACGTTAAAGAACACGCTGGCTTGACGGGAGGCTGCCATCTGTCTCCCAACAGCTGTTCCAGTGGGTCCCCTTCCCCAACCTTCTCTGAGCCTTCGGGGTCCATGTGACCTGGCCTTTTAACCCATGGTGTGCAAGAAAGTGCCGCTCAGAGGTAAAACAACCCAATCCAACTCACCTTTCTCTTCCAAACTCTGAGCTCTTAAGATCGTTGCAATCTGGCCATTCCACCCATTGTGTGCACAAAAGTTCGGCTCTGAGGCAAAACCAAGCACAATTCTAATTTAAAACTAGGGTATAATTTTTTTCGGGTTAAAAACACTTCATTCGCGGAAATTATAGGGCAAATTATTTTTAATTCGAGTTGAAATCAGGTTGAAATAAAAATGTTCCAAAATTTCAGTTAGCAATTGAAAAGATTCAGAATTTTATTATTTACGTACAATAAAAGGAGCGGGGGTGACTCAGTGGGTGAGGCTCGTAATCTGCAGGTCCCAGCTGGATCAGCGTTCAGATTTATCTCCGCAAAACTCCCTGCCCTCGGTGGGGCTTGGAAAGGCCATCGTCCGTGGGATGGGACATTAAGCCGTGGTCTGTGTACGAGAGAGCCATACCCTGTGCACAACCAGAACACGCTGGATGGCCTTGACGGGAGGCTACCATCTGTCTGCCAACAGCTGTTCCAGTGAGTCCTCTCCCAAACATTCTCTGAACCTTCGGGGTTCTTGTGACCTGGTCATTTATCCCATTCTTTTCTAAAAATGTGCCGATCAGTGGTAAAACAACCCAACGTGCAATAAAATATGCATTGCCAATGTTTGTTCAAACTAGATTACTTCTGTACAAACTTTTCCGTCTAATTCCTTCAAATTCGCAACAAATATCCATTATAAAGGTTTTTCTACAATATTGTAGTTTCTCAAATGTCTACAATATTTTTGATATTGATAAATAATATTACCCTGAATTTTGTCGATATTTTATTATTATGCAGTATTATCAGGAACGAATAAACTAATTTCTCTTACATTAATATGAGACTTTCATTTTCGTTTAACGAATGGTATTTGGGAAATAATTCGTTAAAACAATATCTATGTGTATTAATCTAATGTAACATGGGGTCCCGCATCTTGAATCAGTAGGGAGTGGCTCAGTCGGTAGCGCGCCAGGCTCGTAATCTGTAGTTCCCAGGTTCGAGTCCCAGCTGGGTCAGCGTTGAGATCTCCGTAAAATTCCCCGCCGTGCCCACGGTCAGTAGGGGACACCGATGGGCTTGAAAAGGCCGCCGTCCGTCGGATGGGACGTTAAGCCGTGGCCCCGTGTGCGGGAGAGCTATACCCTGTGCACGTTAAAGAACACGTTGGATGGCCTTGACGGGAGGCTACCATCTGTCTCCCAACAGCTGTTCCAGTGGGTCCCCTCCCCCAACCTTCTCTGAGCCTTCGGGGTCCATGTGACCTGGCCATTTAGCCCATGGTGTGCAAAAAAGTGCCGCTCAGAGGTAAAACAATCCAATCCAATCCAATGTGCCCACGGTCAGTAGGGAAGACCGATGGGCTCGGAAAGGCCGCCGTCCGTCGGATGGGACGTTAAGCCGTGGCCCCGTGTGCGGGAGAGCCATACCCTGTGCACGTTAAAGAACACGCTGGATGGCCTTGACGGGAGGCTACCATCTGTTTCCCACCAGCTGTTCCAGTGGGTCCCCTCCCCCAACCTTCTCTGAGCCTTCGGGGGTCCATGTGACCTGGCCATTTAGCCCATGGTGTGCAAAAAAGAGCCGCTCAGAGGTAAAACAACCCAACCCTTAAATCAGTAGTACTCGTGCACTGCTACGTAACATAGAGTAAGTAATAATAATAATAGGTCGTTCTCTTATCCATGTGTATGTCTATGTATTGTTGGCATGTGACAAAATCAAACAAATCACAATATACTAGTTTAATCTTTTATATAAGGAAAAGCAACAAACTGTTATTAAATGCATATCGGTTTTCCTGTTTTTTTTTATATTTTTGGGGGGAATTTAACCCGAATATTAAATATTTTATTCCGAAGGGTAAATCTGGTAAAGACAAGTTAGTTAACATAATGAAAGCTCTCTATAATAACACTGAGTCATGTGTGAGAGTTGGTAAGTCTTGTAGCAATTGGTTTAGCATTACTTCTGGTGTTCGACAAGGGTGCATTTTGTCTCCTTTTCTCTTTAGTTTTGTTGTTAAGATATGCGAAATTCACTTCAAGGGAAAGCTTTTGGCCTTAAATGGGCTGGAGATACGAAAATTTCTGATTTAGATTATGCTGATGATTTAGCCCTTTTAGCAAATGATGTTGATGAGATGAATTCTTTCATTCGAGCTGTTGATGAGACTGGTAGTAGAGTAGGTTTGGTTATAAACAGAGAGAAAACTAAAGTGATGAAAATTTGTCAGGCAGGTTGTGATTCAGTTAATCTGTTAATCTGAATGGTTGCAGTCTTGAGCAGGTGTCACAGTTTAATTATCTTGGGAGCTAGGTAACAGATAATGGTGATGTGCGGCATGAGATTAACAGACGAATAGGGATTGCTGCCGGGACTTTTAAGAATCTATGGAGAGTGGTGGAGAAATAGGCGTATACACCTAAAGACTAAAATTAGACTGTATAATAGTTTGGTTCTTTCTAGGGTTAGTTATGGTAGTGAAACGTGGACGCTGTGTAAACAAGATAACAGGAAACTAGATGCTTTTGATTCTAGATGCTTACGCAGTATCTTGGGTATTAGGTGGTTTAACTTTGTAACTAATGATGAGGTTAGGCAAAGGAGTCTGCAACCTCCTTTAAACAGCATATTGTGCAGAGAGAGACTCCGCTGGTTTGGCCATGTTGCCCGTATGGATAATTATAGATTGGCGAATAGAGTTATGAACAGTGTTCCTAGAGGCCTCAGAAGGAGGGGGAGACCTAGGATGCGGTGGGCAGACAATGTCAAACAGGACCTTGTTAGAATTGGTGTACAGTGGCCGGATGCAGCAGATGTAGCTCAGGACAGATATGCTTGGAGAATTGAACTGGGCGGTCTGGTTGGACCTCCGTAGCCCATGGCTGCTTGAGGATGATGATGATGACGATGATGAAATCTGGTAAAATCGGATAAAAATTGGTAAAACCAGAAAAAAATCCTACCCTATTTATAACGCTTCCTGAAATTTATCTTAAACCTAAATGAAGATTGATCAAAATGTTTGACCTTTCTGTGACTGATATAGAAGGGTCAAGCGTTTCGCGCAATTTTCTACACAGGAATATTTTTATGTAATATATTGAAATTAAAACGAACAAAAAATAATATTATCAGATATGGACGTTTGTTCTGCTAATCAAGAGACAAATTGACAACTGAAAGAAAAAAAAGATTTTTCAGCTTAAAAATTTACATCAGTTTATTTATTTACATGAAATCAGTTACATAAACTAGAAAAGACTAGATATATTTATTCTTTTACACGTTTTTCACCATGACACAGCATTCATATATCTTTCACCATTTGTTTGTTGTGTAAAAAATACACCCTACGAGCAAAAATCACATTTCATTATTGCACAACACACTGAAGTGCAGAGGTAAAACCGTTTTTTCGCAGCGAGTCAGACACCTTCAGTTGTGGACTCCCTGAACCAAGGCAATGGCAAATGTCGCATACCATGATAATATATATATGACAAAGCTCTTACTTTAAAGTATCTTAGATCAAGAATGGCAGATCTTTTCAGATGTTGTCCCATTAGATATTAGTTTTGTAAATATCGTATTTTAGCATTTATGTGAATAGGTGATATTTTACTTCGTTGCGAATGCAATTAAATAATTTTGTTCAGTATCAGAATTATGAGGGATGAAATACTTCCTTGAACTCCAGACTTCTTCCAAGAGACTAGCTGGAGATAGATTTGCAGTTTTTAAAACCTAAAAAATCGATTACTCCCGATATAATAGTGTATTTTGTCATACCCACATCATTTATGACATTTTAATTTTGAAACATATCCATTTCAATCTTGTCGATACATTTGATATATTTATTATCTACCATTTTGAATAAAAATTATGTATATATTTATATTGTCAAGTTAAAATAGTTATTTAATTACTTCCGCGTGAGAACTTGAATAATAAATTATAAGAATTTTTCTGCCTACAAACATAGTGCACTTGTAAAGGTATCATCTTACATCACGGAACACTTCTGCTATTCTTTCCTTCACTTTCAATTAACTTCAAAAATTGTAGGTATCGTCAATTTGTGAAACTTATTTAGAAATGCCTGCTTAGGTTATTTTGTTTCGAAATCAAAAGCCAGGCAATCGCAGCTGAAAGTTCTTACTGCTTGACTTCTGTTTTCAAAATGAAACAATTTCTGTCAAAAGTGTCATTAACATCTCAGTAACTCTAGAATTGGAATTTGTATATAGAGACCTTTTACTTACGTTGCTTTCCACAGTTACATTGGGTATGTTGCTTTCCTTTTGTATTAGGGTTATAACCTCCTTCCCTTTTTCATGGTTTGAATACATATATTTTCTGAGAAATCCCCCCTAAATCAGCCAAACCCTTTTCACCAATTGGACTCAAACTTGTCTAATTTATCCCCCCCCCCTTCTCTTCCAAAAAACTTACTCTGTAGGCCACTGTTGATTTACAATAAGAGTCTTACTATAGTTGAAATGCAGTTTCTCGCACGTGGGCAACTTTGAATTTATTTATGTACAAAGTTTTCCGTACCTTGTACACATTAAATTTTTTGACTTACGACTCCGTAACTTTATACCCATTAAATTTATTTTTAAAACATGTGGTTAAAACATTGCAATATATTTCACAGTAAATCTCGTAAATAGCTAAGTCCTGGTTATATCGCAAAATGTGAATATTTTCTTGAATACTCACTCTATCCACATTGCACTTGTTTTTTGATCGAAAAAAGTAATTAATTTCACTGCTTTAAAACTTCATTTAAAATTTTTGTTAACCCTAAACGATAAAATTTGTATTAACCTTACCAACTGAAAAAGTTTAGTTTTACGTTTTTGTTTTTCATTAAGGTGTTAAAAACTAAAACAGAATTTCTGAAAAGTTTTTTTTAGCAAATCAGATTTATAATTGCAATGTGATTTCCACCGTTGGTGAAATGATTTTTCTCGTGCACAATACGAGGAATGGATTAGCTAAATCGGTAGCACGCAGGCTAGTATTCTGCTGTATCCAGGTTTGAGTCCCTGCTGTATCCAGGTTTGAGTCCCTGCTGTATCCAGGTTTGAGTCCCTGCTGTATCCAGGTTTGAGTCCCTTCTGTATCCAGGTTTGAGTCCCTGCTGTATCCAGGTTTGAGTCCCTGCTGTATCCAGGTTTGAGTCCCTGCTGTATCCAGGTTTGAGTCCCTTCTGTATCCAGGTTTGAGTCCCTTCTGTATCCGGTTTGAGTCCCTTCTGTATCCAGGTTTGAGTCCCTTCTGTATCCAGGTTTGAGTCCCTGCTGTATCCAGGTTTGAGTCCCTTCTGTATCCAGGTTTGAGTCCCTTCTGTATCCATGTTTGAGTCCCTGCTGTATCCAGGTTTGAGTCCCTTCTGTATCCAGATTTAAGTCCCTGCTGTATCCAGGTTTGAGTCCCTGCTGTATCAGCGTCGAGATTTGTCTCCGCCAAACCCACACTGCCTTCGGTCAGAAAGGGTAGAACGATGGAGTTGGAAAAACTGCCGTCCGTTAGAAGGGAAGAAAAGCCGTGTCACTTTGCGTGGTAGAGCCGTACGCTGTGCACTTTAAAGAACACGCTGTATGGCCTTGACGGGAGGCAACCATCTGTCTCCTAACAACTGTTCAGTGGGTTTCCTTCCTACAACCTTTTCTGAGCCCTTGGGGTCTTTGTATCCTGGCCATTTAGCGCATTAGCGGCAAAAAATGGCGATCAGAGGGAAAACAACCAAACTTGCATAGTTCAACTGATAATAAAAATATGTGTTCATGTACTCAACTATTCTCCGTTATGAAAACTAAAATAACTTTTCATTTTCTGCTCGAAGATGTTGTTATTCGGAATAACGTCGAAAAATTATGTAAATTCGAAGCGTTTACTGAAATTTTGTGAGTTAATAAATAAAACTGCCGGGATTTGTGTATTTCAAAAACAACCAAATCATGATGGAAGTAATTTTAACCGACGACATTTTTTTACAAAGTCATACAATAAATGTCATCATACAATAATCGTAATCATGGAAGAATGCATTTACTGACTTGATAAAGGATGAGGAAATAATTTTCTGATTCGAAAATTGGATACTAAAACTAATTTCTGATTGATAAATGGATGATGAAACATCTTTTAGCCGTGGTTTTTTAATTGAATAACGAATCTTTTTTTTTTTGTTTTGATTTTTTAATTGAACGAGGAATACATTTTGGTTGTGCTTTTTAACTGAACGGCAAAACACATTTTTCTTGTGATATTTTAATTGAATGGGGCAACACATTTCTGTTCTGATTAAATAAATGGATGAGACAATAAATTTCTTGCTTGGTTTTAATAAAATGATGGAAAAAACACCTTTTGTGATTAGATAAAGTATGCGAAAAGAATATTCAGATTGGATACTGGACTTGAAAACAGATTTTTGCTATGATTTGATAAATGGATGCAAAAATTAATTACTCTCCTGATTTGATCAATAACGGGAAAGCCCAATTTTTGTTCTGAAATTTTTTTTATTAAATGGGAGAACACATTTCTGAATTCATAAGTGGAGTGCAAGCACATTTCTTATTTAGATTTGATTAAATGATTGGGAAAAACATTTCTGATTTCATAAATGAATCCAATGCACATTTCTTTTTTATATTTGATAAAATTATGGGAAAACACATTTCTGATTTGATAAAGAGTGGATGAACATATTTTGTAATTTGATACAGGACTGATTTGATAAACTGATCAGAAACTCATTTTTGTTCCAAGATTTAAGTAGCAACTTGTTATTCAACGTTGAAAATGTTATATTTCGTAAAGGAAAAGGATCTTGGTGCAACATTAATGCCGTTTTCCATTGTTTCTGTCAAAACTATAAAAATATGATGAGTGCATATTCTGTTACTACAAAATATTGAAATTTTAAATCAGAGGTTATTAAAGTCTGAAAACCAAATTTTTATGTACTGCCCATTAGATAGCATCTGTTCTCCCCTCGTTTATTTTTCTTTTCTTTTTTATTTCATCAGTGGTTCAGTGGCGTTATGTTAGTTCGCAGTAACATTGTAATTTCTGTGGTCCGGGTTCGGGTCCCGAGATGGTGTAATCATCTGTTCTGTCTTTACCTGCAGTTAAGATAGTGACTTTGCGGGTCTGATCACAAACTGCCAAAAAAAATTGAAATTAAAATACTTGAAACATTGTTTACAGTTGTCTCTTTAGTCCTTTGAGTCCCTTTTACATATGCTGCGCTAATTTTAAATTGTTTCTAATTAACTTTAAAACAGGGAATGAAGTAATTTTTTGTGCTTACAATAATTCGCAAAGAGAATGTAAAACAGATATTTTTAAATAATTTTTTAAAGAATGTTTTTGTTATAAATAACAGTAATAAATAACTAAAGAAGTTAATATTAGTCAAATCAATTACAAAGAATGATTCCTCACGTCTCCAACTTTAAAAACCTCTGTTTTAAGCAAAATTAATACATTTAATAATTAACTACACAGCATTTCAGTTCCAAGTTTTACAATTTTTCAGTCTGGTCTGCCTGAATGTTTCTCATCATTTGTTGTTACGTAAACTTACATCGCCATATTGCGCAACCAACACGATTTCAACATAACCTACCAAAGTCTTATCATTTGAATAACCTAATCATAAGTAATGCTAATCAGATTGCTAAACACATTTTTTTTTAAATTTTAAAACTGCTTTGAATTGACTGATTCCAAAAGATATCCAAACATTTTGTTAATCCGTTTACCAAATATTATTTCCTTCATATCGTTTAGTAGATATCTGGAAATTACAGAGAATTTCTACAATGATGCTTAATTTTTTTATTAGTACTCAATTTTTCCCGGCAACTGTTTAGAACTTTGTACGCATATTGGAAGCAAGCGATCAAAATTGATTTAAATTTATCTTAATTTCCTCATCTTACTGAAAGTGGGTGTTTATCTACAACTGAGTTGGGTTGTTTTACCTCTGAACGGCACTTTTTTGCACACCATGGGCTAAATGGCCAGGTCACATGGACCCCGAAGGCTCAGAGAAGGTTGGGGGAGGGACCCACTGGAATAGCTGTTGGGGGACAGATGATAGCCTCCCGTCAAGGCCATCCAGCGTATTCTTTAGCGTGCACAGGGTATGGCTCTCCCATACAAGGGGCCACGACTTATCGTCCCATCCGACGGACGGCGGTCTTTCCAAGCCCTTCGGTGTCCCCCTATTGACCGTGGGAAGGAGTTTTGCGGAGATAAATCTCAACGTTGACTCAGCTGGAACTCGAACCTGGGAACTACAGATTACGAGCCTGGTGCGCTACCGACTGAGCCACCCCCGCCCCATCTACAACTGAAATACCTCCTATGAGCAGAAATTTATCCTTTCATGTTATATACAACATTTTATTCCTTTTGGTGTTTGTGGTTCTACTTCCTAATGGCAAACGTCATAAAATCGTTAAATACTAACGAATATTGTTGAAAATCGAGATATTGATTTATTTGATTGAGATCTTTATCTGCAGTTACATTTAATAATAATTTTTTTTCAAAATTAAGCTTTAATATTTAACAATAGCAATGCCAGTCATAAGAAATTTATGGAAAACTGATGAATAGTGAGAGAATTCTTTACTCAAACTTCTAAACTACACATTTATTTTATTAAACACACTGATACAATACTCGTTACTAAGTTTTAATTAACTTCTGAAGTCAATATTTATGACGCATTGTTATTGTTAAATATTCAAACTTCCATAACTCATTACATACTGAACGAATACTGTTGAAAATCGAGATATTGATTTATTTGATTGATATATTTATCTGCAATCCCATTTTTCAAAACAAAAAAAATACTATTTTAAGAGTTATAGAACTTTGACGTTAATTTCCCATTGACATAACATAGAGTTGCTCCTTAATTTATTACATATATATGTCAATCGTAAAGACACAGATTACCTGTTCACATAGAATTCAAGAAGTAATTTTGCCTGAATAAATTAATTTTACCGCGAGTGAGACTGGAACCCAAATATCCTAGATACATTCCAAGTGTTCTGACTAATAAATTATCAACGGTTAGTTCATATCTCAGCTAAGAAATGAACTAGCCATTGATGATTTAGTCGTTCACTTCTTCAGTTCGTTTCTCTACCTCAGGGGTTCTCAACCTTTTATGCTTCAAATACCCCCTGGAAATGTGTATGTAACTGGCGTATCCCTTGTATAGATAGATAAAACTACAGTTATAGTATAACAATGGGAATAAAATAAACCATATATACACAGTCGTAATAGAATAATATGGCCACCTACCATACATATTATTCTAATACGATTGTGTATATAACATTTATCTAGCGAGTTTTGAGCTCTCACGGCGTACCCCCAAAACTTTTACCTCGTACCTCCAAGTGGTATGCGTACCACACGTTGAGAACCCCTACTCTAACTGATAAGGCAAAACATATTTTTCCAAAATTGTTTTCTTTGCATTCTTCGAAAAGTAGCTTCGTTTTAGAAATAACAGTAAAAATATTTCCGAATTCATTTTCTTTGAAAGCCAAATGTTATTTTTATAGCAGATAATTTTTATCCTTAGATAGATTAATATAATATTGTTTTAGCGACATAAAGGAAATATTTGGACATCTTTTGGATTTTCTTTTGCTATAATTTATAAATATCTAACTATTCATAGACATTATGTATTAATTACTCAAATTGGTCAGTCTTATCTAGAAGAAATTCCTAAGCCGACAAATTAGAAGTTAAGGAATTGCTCATCTAAAATTATTCGTTTATTTAACATTGAATATATCTATGCGATTAAAACATGGGTATTTTTTTTTAAACTCGAATATCACTTGAAAGTTTGAAATATTTCCTCGATATCGAAAATAACCCTAAAAAATAACAAACATTTTTCGCTAAGTACAAAAAATAAAACTAAAATCCATACAGGAATTCTTGCAGTAAAACATCAAAGCTTTCGATTAAAAATCTAGCTATTATCACTTTATTAATGTTTTCTAAAGATAGACTTTATTCAAACATACACGTCCTGAGTCAGAATATTATATATATATTAAAGAAACCTTTTCTGCTGAAATATATACAATTGAAATAGGCACTGAGATAAACTTAATTTCTCAATGAGTTCAAAGTATTTAAATTATGAATTCATACGAGAGGTAACTACTTTCAGATACAGGAAGCAATCATATTAACAAATTTCGTAGAGGAAATACATTTTATATAAATAATATATAAATACATAATATATATAAATATACCTACCAGAATATTAAATTCCATATCCAGTCTACAGGAATCTAACTTCGAAGTTCTATAATTTTTAAGATACGCGTTTAATGAAAAAATGTGACTGAAGATATATTAAAGATCCAAATCAAATCTATTTCAATCTCTATTTTTCTACAGAATTTGTTCAGTATTTAAAGAGTTAAGGAAGATAGATTATTTCGCAATAGCAATGCGTCAAAAGCATTCGAAAATTAATTAAAACCTAAAGAAACATTGTTTCAAACTATTTAATAAAACAAGCATATATTTTAGAATTTTGCGTAATGATTATTTCAATGTTAGACAATTTTGAATAATTTTTATGCAACAAGAAAATTTATTGCTAAACATTCCAGTTTTCATAACTCTGTCAATACTGAACGAATATTGTTGAAAATCGAGATTTAAATAAAGTTGATTATGATCGTTCATTTATCTTTCGTCGTATTTGTCCATTAAATGCATATTTTAGAAGTTAACAGCTTCGAAGTCAGATTCCCATTAATGCAACATGGAAATTTTCTTTGGGTTGGGTTGTTTTACCTCTGAGCGGCACTTTTTTGCACACCATGGGCTAAATGGCCAGGTCACATGGACCCCGAAGGCTCAGAGAAGGTTGGGGGAGGGGACCCACTGGAACAGCTGTTGGGAGACAGATGGTAGCCTCCCGTCAAGGCCATCCAGCGTGTTCTTTAACGTGCACAGGGTATGTCTCTCCCGCACACGGTGCCACGGCTTAACGTCCCATCCGACAGACGGCGGCCTTTCCAAGCCCATCAGTGTCCCCTACTGACCGTGGGCAGGGCGGGGAATTTTGCGGAGATAAATCTCAACGCTGACCCAGCTGGGACTCGAACCTGGGAACTACAGATTACGAGCCTGGCGCGCTACCGACTGAGCCACCCCCGCCCCTGGAAATTCTCTTAATATTCTGATAGGAGAGCATATGATGCAGCTGTATTCAATAAAAGATGGGTGTTTCTCAAATGTCATCCTGTGAAGGATGCATGAAAAAAAAAGGAAAAAGAAATGGTATTTGTTATCGCTTAATATTATTATACAAGTGCAGTTGTGTGTTCTTGTTTGATCTCTGTTTTTGTCCGCTTCTGGACTGTAAGAAAGCAAATCGAAATTCAAGAAATTGAATAAATTCATCGATAACGGAAATGAATTTGAGTAACTCTAAACTAAAGCAATGTGGAGAAAGCATGCAAATCAAAATTTGTGGTAAATGATTCCCGATACAATGTACGAATTAAGGGTTTTCCTTTTAATTCGTTTTGGTGAAACTACTCCCCCCCCCAAGATGTCATGTTTAAGTTATTCAAATGTTGAATTTAATATAAATACATTCCGTAAAACATTTCTTGTTCGGGTTTCACCATTTATTTGAATGGCGGTTTTCGGATTTTAAAGGGTCCTCTGAAGATGAGAATATAAAAACCAGTGAAAGAACGACGAATAAAAGAAAGTTGGTGAAGATAAAGGTTTAAGGAGTGATAGTATGAAGATGAAAAGAAAAAAAAAGAATGTGAAGATAGAAAGAGAGGTCGCATAAAACTGAAGATTAAGAGTTTGTGAAAGCAAGGTGTTGAAAGGGTTGTGCGAAGAAAAGAAGATTGAAAAGATTGTATGAAGATGATGATTGTGAGTCGTGTGAAGACAAGAAGATTGAAAAGATTGTATGAAGATGATGATTGTGAGTCGTGTGAAGACAAGAAGATTGAAAAGATTGTATGAAGATGATGATTGTGAGTCGTGTGAAGACAAGATTGAAAAGATTGTATGAAGATGATGATTGTGAGTCGTGTGAAGACAAGAAGATTAAGATTCGTATGAAGGAGAGAATATTGGAAAAGTTCGTGGGAAGAAGTAATTTTAGAGTAATATGAAAGCAGGAAAATTGAAAAAAAGTTTATGAAGAAGATTGAAAAGTTTGCGTAAAGTAAATACGACTGAAAGAGTCATGTGAAGATGAATATTGAAAGTCGTGTTCAGGTAAGAAGATTGAAAAGGTTTCGTGAAAGGAAGAAGATAGAAAGGGTTACGAGAAGTTGAAGATTTAGTTTCGTATGAAGGCAAGAAGGTTAAGATTCATATAAAGGCAAGAAGATTGAAAAGAATCGTTTGAGGATGAAGACTGAGAGTCGTATGAAAGCAAGAAAATTGAAAAGGTTTTTGAAGACGATTGAGAGCGTATGAAGATAAGATGATTTAAATGTAGTTGTGTGAATCAGAGTAACTACCGTATGAAGACAAGAAAATTGAAAAGTTCATGAGAATATGAGAGAATGTAGATGAATAGATGGATGAGAGATTGAATGAAAGAAAATAGCAAAACTGAAGAGTATTCATGTAAAGTCAGGAAATTTGAAGGGAGTCATTGGAGATGAAGACTGAAAGGGGGCCACTAAATTCAGCAAAACTAATCGGGAATTGCATGAATGAGCTCTAGGAAACTCAATAGTGATAAGTTATGAAAGTTTAAGAGCTGTTGTTTGGACCAATGTAATGATGTATAGGATGTGTTTGTGGATATGAACAGGATTGTAATGTTAAGATTATGTAGAAAATTCTCAGATTTGATGTCTCCAGCTAAGTGAGAAGTGACGTCATAATTCTTAAACCATTCTGGATATACTACATTTGCACTTTGACCATGAGAGATCCTCCGAGAGAGTTATATATTAACATAAAATAGCAAAATATCCATTTCTACTTAAAATTCAATGGAAATTATTGTGAATTCATTGCACCCGAAGAAAAGGTATTATTCGAGTTTTATAAAGAAACAAATGAAGAAGAAAAAGATGAGTCGGTTTATTTTATAGTTAAATTGACCAAACATTCTGTATTTGCAAAAAAAAAATTCGTAATTAAATTGATTACCAGACTGCAAGTCACTTAAATATTTTCAATCTCCTAAAATATAATATGAACTGAAAATTATGCTTATCCCATTTAAAAGTAAGTTTAAAATGGCCCTACACCAAATTCAAAAGTCCTCACTAGCGTTTTTTGTAATTTCTACCAGAGGCGTAGCATGAATGTGGGGATACTGGGAAGACTATGAGACTGCGCAGTTGATGCTTCGACAGACCTCATAAATCAAAGGGCAAATAACTATTAACCAGTGATATATGAGAACTGTTGAGGCACCGACTACGCACTCTCGTAGTCTCTCTAGTTGTCGCTTATGATACGCTATTGGCTGTCACCCTGATCCAAATAAATGATACTGCAATGGATAGAACAATGCCTTAACAGACGAGTGAAATTTGGTGATATTATATTGCAGCATTATGGAGCCGTCCTTAACATCTTTGCCGAGACATTGCTATTAAAGAATCATCATGATTATCATTGCCCAAACTTAATCAACGGCCAAATAACTGAGTGAACTATGATGATTGTTCATCATTAGGTACTACCATTAACTGTGACGATTTCTGAATGCAGACTTTCCACATCCAAACACTTACCATATAATCCAGCATCTATACAGATGTTGATTGATCTGTGTGTCAGGAGTGCGCATAAAATGCTAGGACAACCAATGACTAACGGTAACAGCTACGTTATGGATGCTTTAAAATCTATGATACAAGCGAGAGTCACAGTTCACTTCCATGAATACGTGATGTGCATAATTGCTGAGCGAAACGTATTATAATGCTCTACCTAATGATTACAGAACGTTCCGTAGAGTCCTATCCATCAATACAGAGCATTTTGTATGTATATATGTACCGATGGCCTCTTTTGAAATTATACAAGCTTCTACTCACATTTATCTATATTATTTATCGAAAGGTTCATGACCTAAGGTTGTGTACTACACTCCTATAGCTTCATATTTTGTATTATTTTTTAATCCACCTATCACCAACTTTGGGAAGATATAAGCTATTTATGTGTTATTTTGTGGAGTTGCTTTCGCGTTAGCTTCGTGATCAAAAATTTCTGCGCTTCAAAATGGATTTAAATAACTCATTCTAAATGTGTTTAATTCGTTTAGGTGTATGCACAAAAATTTTTAAACGCCAACCTTAAAATCGCTCTCTTCAAGAATTAGATTGCTTTACTTTTTAATTACAGAGTGATAGAACAATCTTAAACTCCGATATTGATGTTCGGTCTGGATGTAGAAAAAAAATTAAATCCGCAAAGCAAGGTATCCTATTGAGAGAAGGGATGGGGGAATTTAGCAGAAATGAACCGGAAGACCGTTCCGATATAATTCGCCCCCCCCCCAAAATGTCTTAGTTATCTCTAACAAATCTTTTGAAAAGAAACAGGAGGTGGGAATATATATATATATATTTCGCCTAAGTTCCGGTTACTTTAATTTTTAAAAAAGGCGGCTTGGTCCCCCTCCCCTCCCCTCTTTGATATGATAACCTGGTTTAGTGTTTCCATTAGGAATTGAAATCGGAAGCGATTCGTGGGATCGTATCCCAACCCAGCTGAAAGTAATATTTTGCATAAGATTAATATCAGGAAGGTTCCAGTCTTAATGGAGTACCCAAAGTTTAATTGAAATGAGTGATAAAAAGACTAGACTGATAAAACTACATGTAACTAATTGGTCGAGAGGAGTATGGGATTGGGAAGTAGGTGTAGAGAAAATACGGGATGGGAGGTGGAATGTATGAAACTTCTTGATCCGTTTGGCTGGCTTTCGAAATAGGGGTAAGTGGAAGATATGTCACTCTTTTGAATGCTGCATAATTAAGGCACCTTGTAAATGTTGTCAGCTTGCAATTGAGCTAATAAATCTTTGATGTCGATTTTATTTTTTCGTATTTGAACTGAATATCCTTTCCCGTTCATACAGCAAGAAATAGAGAAAAAAAATGCCTCAGTTCCTTATTTCCTCAATTGCAAGATTGAATGAAATCTTCAAAGACGAATTATACACATATCATATTTCTTCTATTTAGCTTTGCTTCGGAAGTCGACCAAACGGAGATGGGATTTCTTCAAAATTGTCTTCTTACTTCCCTTAATATCTATCTACCGATAAAACATATACCTTTCAGAGTTGTCAATTCAGTCATTTATGGATATATTATATATGGGTAGAGCATTCGTAACACTTCACTTTTCTCCACTTTATGGAAAAAGTAAAAGCCTAAAGTAAATACAACGACTTAATAAAAGGTGCGAGAGTGTATAAAATTAGTGAAAAATACTTTGGCTTTAATGCAGATATATACCGAATGATCATTGAATTATAATCACTCAATGTTATGTCAATGAGACGTTAACTTCGCTTAGCTTTTAAACGATCATTTTATTAGAAATTGTGACTAAATGTAAATTAAAGCTCTGAATCATTTCTATTTAAATTTGGATTTTGAACAATATTCCTTCGGTATTTAAAGATTTACCGTAATTTAAACATTTAACAACAGTAATACTAAGCAAAACAAAATACCTTCAAACTTAATTGGAAGTGGAAAAAAAAAAGAAATTTTAGGTCAGACTATATCATAAACAGCTACATAACTTAAAAGTAAGTGTAAATAATTTTTTCAATATTCGATTAAATATTTGATAAATGTTTTAGAACACATTGCTATTCTTAAATGTTTAAACCTCCATACCTATTTAAGTATCAAAAGAATGTTGTTGAGAATCGAGATTTAAATTGTTTTGACTGAGATCTTTAAATTATCCAGTCACATTGTTTTACAAAACGCTTATTTTAGAAGTTATAGATCTCCTAAAGTTATAGATCTCCTAAATTTATTTCCTCTTGATAAAACACAGAGTGCGTAGAGTGCAGTCGTTCAAAGAGTACTGAGTGTATTACAACTTATTCTTGAAATGTGTATAGTAAATCTGCAAACATAATTATTTTATTGCTATGAGAATAAATTTATGTACTTATTTTGCGAATGCTCGAATACTATACTGAATCTTTTATTTGACAGAGAACAAAAGAAGCTAATAGGATTAAGAATCTAAAATAAACTCTTTCATCTAAGTGAGTCAACAAACGTTTTTACCGTTTAGCGTGTGAGAACATATTACATGTCGAATAAAAAGATAAAAACCTATTAATGGGATATAAAGATAGAATATCAGTTCGACGAAACCATTCTATCTAGATTTAAATAAAGATCCTTGAACAGGAAGACTAAAAAAAACTCTCAATTCATCGTTTGAAATTTTGATTTTGATGTATGATAGAAAAATAAATAGACATTTATTAAAAAATGATCAGATATTTTCTTCTTGTGTAAATGTAAAGCACCCTAACTTTCAAAATAAATTTTTCTACGGGAAAATGCTTTGGAAATAAATTGGACATCTTACTCAAATCTCTCTTAATTTCGATTTTCAACAATATTCGTCTGATATTGGAATATTTATCGAAGCTGCAACATTTGACACAGACGTTGCTGCTAACACTCGTCCTGAACACTTTTTGTTTTAAAGAAAATTGAATCGTTACACAAACTTAAACAACAGTTATTATTTGCGTTTAACTTAATCTCGTCTGGCAGCGTCTGTTTTTAATGTTCCAAATTCAATAACTCTTTAAATATTAGGCGAATAGTGTTCAAAAATTAAAGATTCAGAGAGAGATTCGAGTGAGATCTCCAATTTCTCTCCAGTGACATTTTCTCATAACAAGCTTATTTTCAAAGCTAGAGAGATTTGAATGTGGCTTTCAATTCACATAAGTATACGAACACATCGCAATAAAGCATACCTATGTCAATTATGGTGTTTCTATGCAAGAAGGTCCGTATCTAGGAAATAATGAAGGACGGAGGTGTGGGGGGGGGCAAGAAATTCAATCCAGCAGGAAACAAAGCAAAAGGGGCAAGAGACTGGATTTCTACTACAGTATAATATTTTCCTCTCCATTTCAGATGGTTTTAAAAATGCCTTCAAAAATGAATGAAATATCAGTAAGTTTAATAACTTTTTACCTCCATTACCATTATTATCAGCATTTTCAAAGAGCTTTGTACCACCCACCCCTAGATTCCCTCCTGTATTCAAGATATTTAAATTGATTCTCCTAATATACTCATGTAATGAATGAACAACGTACTGATACGCAATCTACCATAACATTTGTATTTTAGGAGTCAACTGAAAGTTTAACCAACACTTATTTGAATTGTATATATTTCAGTCGCTTATCACGTAGTATGTATATATCAATATTGTTTTTAAACAGTCCTTTTGCACTTCTTTTAGTTAGCTATATCGCAACCTATTGATGTTCGTTAAAGCACATTGTTTTAGTATAGCGTGTCTTCGTACAAAAACACACAGCAACTGAGCCTCTCACACGTGGACCTTCTGTTCCCTGAAAGCGTTCCTCTGCAACTCTTCCTTAATGATTCCTAATGTCTTGTAGATGGTCTTGAAGCTAGGCCTACTCGTATGCTTGCGATTCCAGCACGCTTTCATCAGGTGATACGCTGAAAGTGGCGTGTTCTCGGGACACTGAAGCACATTCCCTTCCTTGATGAATTTCACCACTTCTTCGTGGGTGAGCCCATAGTAGGGCTGCAACGCGAAAGAGAACAGCTCCCAAAGAACGACTCCATAAGCCCATACATCGGATTCCACTGTGAACTTGTTGTAAAGAATGGACTCTAGTGGCATCCATCGAATGGGGATGGCATCGTGCTCATTGCCTTTGTAGTAGTTGGCCGTGTAGATCTTCTGCGAGAGGCCAAAGTCAGAGATCTTGACCACCATGTCATCGCTGACGAGACAATTTCTCGTTGCCAAGTCCCTGTGGACAAATTTCCTTTCGGAAAGGTACACCATCCCCGCTGCTATCTGCAGCGAGATGTTCAGTAGGTCCATGTGAGTCAACCTAACGTCATTGTATATGTCTCCATTGGCTGTCCTCACTATGTAGTTAGTTGGGGAACATGAGCGTAGAAATTCATTCAGATC
Organism: Ryuthela nishihirai; assembly: GCA_038380435.1. Taxonomy (NCBI): domain Eukaryota; kingdom Metazoa; phylum Arthropoda; class Arachnida; order Araneae; family Heptathelidae; genus Ryuthela; species Ryuthela nishihirai. The sequence continues at coordinate 38,290,402 of JAWZYU010000019.1, forward strand.
CCCTTTACCCATGTACTCAAAGAGGAGACACATTGGCTTCCCCACAGCACACACACCCAGAAGTTTCACTATGTTTGGGTGATCAAACTCGGCCATGAGACAAGCTTCCCGTTCAAAATCTGTCTGGAGATCTTCTGTAGCTTCTTCCTTGAGCATTTTCACCGCCACCATCGTGAACTCTTCTCCCTTCAAGAGACCTGGAGCTTTCGCCTGGAACACACGTCCAAAAGCCCCTTGTCCTATGTCTCTTATGTATATGATGTCGTTGCGAGGATACTCCAGAGTCTCGAGGCGAGGATTCAGTTGCGCAGCAGTGCGATGGTAAGCCATATTGGACGGTAGTTTCTCCAGATCTATCTCGACGTCTGTTGTTGGAGTTGCGTTGTATCCACGTCGGTACTTCTGAAGTCGTCGACATCCGAGCACCATGAGGATGGCAAGGGCCACAGCAACGAGACTCAAAGCACAAGTGATGAGGATGAACGTAGGAGAAAATACGGGCTCTGGTGGAGGTTCAAACATGTCCATTAACTCTAGATCCGACGCCAGTAAATGGCTGTTGTTCTCTGGAAATAATATAAAAGAGATACTTTAATATTTTGAACAATTTTCGGATTGTGAAAACTGTTTCAATGATATATTTGCATTTGAAAATTCTAGATTGCTTTGAAAAAGCTGAGCAGTCACATAGAGAATAAAAAAGTTTTAAAAGATTTATTCCTTATGAGCACTAGTAAGTGACTGTTTTGTCTCTGAAAAATAGTACAAAAAGGAAATCTCAATATTTTTTGCATATTTTGGATTGTGAAAAAAAATTTTAATTCAAATTTAAATTTATTTACGAAGAATTATCTTTAGTTTACACAAAAATCCCAATAAGCCGAAGCTTATCGGAGGGAATGTACATATATGGCGTTAAGAAATTATGATCTAAATGACATCGGTATCACGATATCAAAAAAAAAAAGAAAAATAATAAGGCACAACAATAAAACGATATTTTTTTTTCCTATTAAAAATATCACTCAATGAAACGTTTGCATTCGAAAATTCCCGATTGCTTTCAAACAAGCTCACATATAAAAGCAACAAAATTTTGAAAGGTTCTTTCTTTATGAACGCTACTAAATGGCTGTTGATCTTTGAAAATAGTTCAAGAAAAGAAACGTTAATATTTTAAACATTTTTTTGTCTTGTAAAAAGTGTTTCAATGAAATATTTACATTTGAAAATTCCAGACTGCTTTGAAAGAGCCAAGTAGTCAAACAGAGAACAAAAAATTTGAAAGAATTGTTCTTTATGAATGCTAGTAAATGGCTGTCTTCTGAAAATAGTGCAAAAGCAGAAACCTTAATATTTTAATATTTCAATGGAACATTTACATTTGAAAATCCTGGATGACTTTCAAATTTTAATATTTCGATGAAACATTTACATTTGTAAATTTTGGATGGTTTTCAAAGAAGCTAAGTAGTCACACAGCGAACAAAAAAGTTTTGAAAGATTCATTCTTTATGACTAAATAAGAATAAAAATCAAATTCTTGTAACCCGTTTTTCCTACATAAGCGAAAGATAGGAGTTGGCTCAATCGTTACCGCATTAATCACCTAGCCTGGTGTTCTTAGGTTCCAGTTGCTATATCGAGATCCTCTGAATTATCCCCAAGCCCTGTTGAGAAAGGGATACCGATGATCTTGAAAAGGCCGCCATCCGTCAGATGAGATTTTAAGCCATTTTCAGTAGAATCATACCCTTGACATGATAGTCATGGTTATTATTAATTTTAAGTTATATTACTATATATTCTTATCATTGGGCTTTTTTTGCTTTAATAAGAGCAAAAATTAATTTTGATCTCTTGATTAACAAGAACTATAAATTTATTCAAATAAAGTGTACGAAATGTTTTGCGACTTAATAGTTAACTAATGTTTCCAAATTCAACTGTCAAGTAATGTATATTTTCTGGTACATGAAATCACTTAAAGCAAGGAATAGTTGTGGCAAAGAACGCAAAAAGAAAAGAAGCAAAAACATCGAGCTAGTTATGGTAAAGAACTTGAACCCTTTGTAAGTAAGGTAACAAGAAGCTTGATGTCTGTGATTCTAGATGTTTACGTAATATTTTAATAATTAGATGGTTTGATCTTGTAAATAATGATGAGGTTAGGCGAAGGAGTCGGCAATCTTCTTTATGCAGCATATTGTGCAGAGTGAGACTGCGTTACTTTGACCAGGCTGCCCGCATGCGTAACTATAGATTCGTGAATAGGGTTATGAACAGTGTGCCTAAACGCCTCAGAAAAAGTGGTAGACCTGATTAATTCTTCTACCAATTTTGTGCCTCCTAGCCTTTTGTAATCACCACCTTGAAAATCAATAACCAGTCTTCCCGCTACCATGTATACAACTAACCAATATTTCCAACATTCTATACGCCTTTAAACTGATTTGTAATCACTTTTCATATTGCGAGAGTATTTAATAAGGAGACTAGAAGACAGCAAAGTTTGACCTTTTTCATAGCATAGACAAATGGCCCATCAGGCACCTCTCCGTCAGCCAATGACCTATCAATCACCTGTCAGCCAGGCAATGATCTGTAACTCCTACGAAGCATCCACTGTGCAGTCGCAAAGTCTCTCCAGTTGCCATTCACGCTACGCAACTTGTAAATAGCTCACACTCAGCGAAAACTTGGGGACTTACCACAGCGAGGAATATCGCAGTGCTGCCATCTTATTCTTGGATCGAGAGTATAACACCAAGGCATGGGTTCTTCACCTCCTGCATTTCGGCAATAGTTTTCGGAATTCAGAACTTCTGGAAACACCATTGGAGGACGGTTGTGATGATGCGGCTCCTTAACAACAATATAACAACACAATGTTATTCATCATTCTGACTGAAGAACATTTCATTCAAAAACGTACAGTATCGAAATATTGCAAATAAATTGCTCACCTTTTCAAAAACATAATTACAGTTTACAGTTAATAATAGTAATAATCTTTATTCATATTCATGTTAGTTATACAAAAGTTTAAACAAATGACCCGCAAAGCATCTGCTTATCTGCAGGAGAGAAGAAGAACGTTCGTTTAACGTGGATTCGCTATAAAGTGGATTTCTTTCCCTTTTTTATTTAGTGAATGTGTTTCAAAATAATTTAAATGGTAAACGTAAATATTTAATGCATCGGTCAGTTCCGTTGTTGTGACTTTCAAACAAATATTTTATTTACAGAATTTACAATTTTTACAGAAGTCACAGTCATAATACAGTCTTTAGAATTCAACTCTGCTTTTGCAGAACAGTAAGAAGCTTAGCCAGAAAAAGTGTTTACAATTCAAGTTTTAGAGGAAGCCATTTCACTGCACAATAAATGCATGGATTTGTTGCAGGAGCATGATAACGATTTTTTATCAGTGGATGCCGTAAGAGGAGGTTGCAATCAGTTAATGGGGTGTTTAAAAACAAATATTATGCACAAGAGACAAAAAAAGCAAACCACGCTGGATTCTTATTAAGAAATGAATTTTAAAAATTAACTAATCGATCATATAGGTACACATTTATGTAATTATTTATGTAATTTTTTATAAAAACTGTGAAATATAATTTTTTTTTCTTGGAAAACCCATTGTAATGCAAAGAAAAAAAACAAAAAAACAAAACGATCAATAAGATATGCAAGAAACAAGTATATAAAAAAACCTTGTTTAACGCGCGTTTTCTCGGAACATATCTCCCGCGTTAAAAATACATATTTGTATTTACTATATCTTGAGACTCCGATACAAAGAGGAAAAAGAACTTATTTTCCTGAAGGCAAATGATTCTTAGGTTTATTCTCGACAAATGCAGCAAATTGTAACTCTTTCCCGCAACGTTCTAGTGCCCTCTTAAAAAATAATGAAAAACAATGAAACAAAAATGCTAAAAATTTGTGAAAAATTATAAAATACATATTCTGTAAAGCTAATCATTTGTAGTAGCGAAATTCACTGTTGTAATGAAAGATCCAAATTCAAATCTTGTGTATTTCTTAAAATCACTTTTGAACAAATTTAAACGTATTCTGTATTACCGCCTCAAGTACTGCTTTAGATTAAAAGCCAATTTAAATTCTTATTCTCGAATATCTTAATTGATTAATTCATTTCTGTTCGGTCGTTCACTCTAGAAAAATCCAAAACGCGAGATATAAAAAAGTCATTAAAACAGAACTTCTGAGTTGAAATCAACAATGTCAGAAACTGACTCTGTTGGCTTCATTGATAAATCTGTATCTTCAAGATTATCGAATTAGAGCATCACAAATTGCGTCTATTTCAGGTTAGCTTCCACATATAAGAGTCTTCAAATGAAAAGTGAACAACCAATGTATGTATTTGTGCATTGGACTAAGTGATATTTGTGCAACATTAAAATCAATAGCATATATCAGTTTGAACGTGATAGATGCTGTGTGGATTTTAGACAAAACCTGAATGGAAACTTTCAAAGTTCAATAGTATTCAGCATGTTGACGTTTTAATTTGATTATCAGTGTTTGCTGTTGATTGGGTTTTGACCTTGCTGATACCACCAACTCACAACGATATTGAGAAACTTTGGGCATTTCAAAGCATATAATAAATTCGAAGGGCTCAGGACTTTTGAGAAAAGGTGTTTTGTTGCCTAACAACATCAGCTCCCACACTGCCCAAGTTACAATAAAAACGTTGAATAAGCAATTCCCTGCAGTTCCATGTAATTTCATTTATTCTTTTCATTACATCCCTCCCTGTAGTTTCAGTATCGTGTATCTCGTTTTCCTGAGATTTTCACATTTCAGGACCTCTAAAAAGTCGCTCTAGGAAAGAAGGTATCATATTTCTAATTTCGTGTTGGGATAAATGTCTCAATAGGCATGGCGAATTTGAGCAGATGAATAACTAATTTACGTTTCATTTCAGAAACCTTTACATATACAATAATCCCTCCGTATTAGCAAAAGTTACGTTCTTGGAAAACACCTCGAATACTAAATTCGCGAATACTGAACTTAATAACTTTTTGAGAAAAATGGGGTTTGGTTCCTGGCACCAAGATTATCACTTTTTTCCTAAAATTCGTGAATTAAAATGATATCGTGTTTTTGGCATTATGCTAATATTTATATGGGGTATGGTTTTGTAATGCAAATTAATTAATTAGTAGGAAAAAATCGTGTATTGAGACTGTAATTGAAGTTTGAGTAGCCAACATACAGATCGCAACTAACAAAATAATAGTAGAATGCAATTAAACAATTCATTAGTTTTCTTTTCTCCCCTTCCTCTTCCTCTGCCTCCATCTGCTTCTTTTTGGCATTTTCCTTTCCCTTCTCAATTTCTTTCTTCTTTAACTCTGCGTGAATTTGTAGAGGGTTGAGAAATTCTTCCTTAACTTGAAGAAGATTAAGCAGCGGTGAAGCGTAGTGGAAGCAATTGAGACTGTGAGACTGCGCAGTTGACGAAACGATGATTCTCGCAGATAATTGGCTGATTAAGCTATCAGTCCGTTTTCAATCAACCAATGAACTACGATTCAGTTTCTGATCCATGACACTATTGGCTGACTGACAAGTACTTGATAAGTGTAGAATTTTCACAGCGCTAACAATACTGATATTAAATATGCTACAAAATCCCGTGGCCGAGTGGTTAGCGCGCTTGGCTATTGATCTAAGGGACCTGGGTTCGAGCCCCGGGTAAGGCATGAATGTATGTGTTGTTTTTCTGCTGAGGTCCTGCCATACTCTCAGACTTTCTAGTATGGCATATAAACTGACAGGCTCCTGTTAGACCTCTGTGGCAAGCAGCTGCTTGAGGTTGTATTTTATTTTTTTCACAAAATCGGAAGTCGGAAGAATCGGCAGTGCATTATCATTCATTATTGTTACCGCAACAGAGACAAATGTATCAATGAAGAAATTTACCACCCACTGCTACCATGGCGATTACAGCTGGATGAAAACAACACGGCATGAAATGGATGATAGACCAACGGCCCAGAGAACGAATCCCTCCTCCTCGAGTGAACGATCCCATAGTGCACGTGGAATGCAATAAACGCTGTCACGTGCCTGCCGCACTGGGACATACCCTTGAAAAGGCGACGACCGAGGTCGCGAAACTAGAGAGTCGGGCCATTAAAAACTTTTAACTTTTGGTGCCTTTTAAGAATTTTTTTAACCTTTTAACTTTCTTCTTCATTTATCTTGTTGACAAAATAGAGCTTCTATGTGTGTTCCTGCTTCGGAAGAAGTCAAGACATCCAAAGGACTTTCCTTGATCATAAAATCCGGATGTACATCGACCGATATGGAACAAACAAGATTTGTTCACCTGCTAGTAAGTCTGTTCCATTGACTCTTAGTCCTACTGTACAACTTTATTTCATTATGGCACAGCAAGACGTGATATAAAAACGAAAAATAAAATCGGTATCTTTATGCTAAACAGTCATATAGTGTATTTAATACCAGTACTTGATAATTCGGTAAATCAGTGGCCTGTAAGAATCGCTGATGTCTCAACTGCGCAGAGTGTATGTCTCAATTGGCTCCCGTCACGCTTCGCGCCTGGGATTAAGTATCAGTACTGTCAACAGGTTTATTTTCTAATGTTTTTCAAATACCAAACATGAGGGAGGGTTGCAATCTCAACAACTGTATTAAATTTCAAGCTTCGATCTAAAATAGGATCACATTGAAGAAGCTCATTGCTTATGCTATCAAGTGTTCTTAATGATGACGAAGCTTAGAAGAATTAAGTGTCTTTAGATAAATCACCGTCATCACTGCTATCACTTCTACCTTCCTTAGCCAGCTGATCCAACTCTTCATTTTCCACTTCCTGTGCCTTTTCATTAATAATGCTTCGTCTTCTTCTTCCCTCACATCATCAAAGTTGATTAAAAATGGTTTTGCGTGCCTCCGTCGTAACAGGGGCGGGGGTGGCTCAGTCGGTAGCGCGCCAGGCTCGTAATCTGTAGTTCCCAGGTTCGAGTCCCAGCTGGGTCAGCGTTGAGATTTACCTCCGCAAAAATTCCCCGCCCTGCCCACGGTCAGTAGGGGACACCGATGGGCTTGGAAAGGCCGCCGTCCGTCGGATGGGACGTTAAGCCGTGGCTCCGTGTGCGGGAGAGCCATACCCTGTGCACGTTAAAGAACACGCTGGATGGCCTTGACGGGAGGCTACCATCTGTCTCCCAACAGCTGTTCCAGTGGGTCCCCTCCCCCAACCTTCTCTGAGCCTTCGGGATCCATGTGACCTGGCCATTTAGCCCATGGTGTGCAAAAAAGTGCCGCTCAGAGGTAAAACAACCCAAACCAACCCGTCGTAACAGTGAATAAACGAATTTCTACTCGCGAATGCTTAATAAATGTTCCCTAATATTTCAAGGCGAATAATCGAATCCGCATATACTGAGTTCTCAAATACGGGAGATTTATTGTATTTATTCGTTTTGTCAAATATATCAGACTAAAACCGTGCAACAATGTTCCAAAATAAATGGAGAAATTAACATGGAAACCAATCTCAAGAAGAATCTTTTCTAATGAAAAGGAAATCAAAAATTAAACTATTAGAAACAACAGGATCAATAAGTGAAAGAAAAAAGTTGCAAAACATCCATTGTTACTAATTATCGTTAAATCCTTTTTTGAACTTTCAATTATTCACCAACAATGATATATTAAATTATTTCATTTTGCATATATATATTAATAAAATATTATAAAGCTTTTTGATATTGTATATAATGAATCCCGAATATACCGAATTGAGATTAAATTGAATTTTATGTATCAGTTATCAAGTGAATGGTTCTTACCTGTGAATCCCATCTTTGGCAAGGAATTCCAGATTTCGTTACGTTAGCACTTCCCCTGTAAAATCTCCCTCTGTCTCGAGCGCAGTCCTCTGAAAAGATGCAAAAAAGTAAAAAAAAAAAATTAAGAAAAAACATAAGCATTCGTCATATGCTGTCAATAGGCGCATGTCAAAACACGAAACGGACCATGATATAAATGCATCAATATATACAATCGATCATGTCATTCACAGCTAGCTCCTCAACATATTTACATACGATATTTCTGGTAGTAAAGTATTATTTATTTTTCTCCACACTAACGGGAGCAAACTGAGACTGTCGATCAACGTCAGCACGATCTGAAGCAATAAATTTGCAAGCATTGATATATATTATGGGCATCGATTTTGTTTTTCTCGGCAATGGCTTGGGAGGAATTTTGGAATGTACATTTATTTCTGCTGCCAAAAGAGCTCGTGAATTCCGTACTTTTCAAGAAAATTTATGTTCAGATGCATTAGAAATTTATGGGACGAGTAATGTATTTTTCATCGTGGCTTTTTATGGAATTTTTCGAATGTGTCATGATTATATCCATACGTAGTGAATCATCGATTTAACGGGGGAGAAAGGTATTCCCGATAATGGCGAGAGTCCGTGAATTTCAAATATTTACAGGAAGATGCAGAAAATACCTTACTATAAGTGTAATAACCAATGCAGTACATTAGAACACCATTCAACAGACTAATACTTGTATCATACGCCTTTAATAGCAATAAAAATTAAATAAAGAATATTGTACACTACACAGAATTTTTTTTTTCTGAGTCTGAGGAACTACCACACTACCGTGGTCTCTTTACTAGTAAGAGTGTTGCGGTGAGGAGCTAGAATCTTTCTGTTGCTTCTTACTACTAGAGTGCTGTGTGGTGAGGAGCTACTATAACCTTTTTGATGCTTCTTACTACTAGAGTGCTGTGTGGTAAAAAGCTGGAACCGTTCTGATGCTTCTTACTACTAGAGTGCTGTGTGGTAAAGAGCTGGAACCGTTCTGATGCTTCTTACTACTAGAGTGCTGTGTGGTGAAGAGCTAGAACCTTTCTGCTGCTTCTCACTACTAAAGTGCTGTGTGGTGAGGAGCGAGAATCTTCCTGTTGTCTCTTACTAGTAGACGTTTGCGGTGAGGAACTAGAATTCCTCTGTTATTTCTTACTAGTAGAGGATGGAGGTAAGGCGCTATAATCCCCTGTTACTCATACTAATAGAGGGTTGTGATGAGGAACTAGACCCAACCTTTTTCTAAATGAAACTTTTACTAGTGCAGGATTGTGATGAAGGAGACTTGGGAGGAATAGGAACAGGTTTGAAGAAATTTAAGAGCGAATTGGGACCTTCACGTAATAAAAGAATATCATATTACACTGGTGCTCAAAAATAAAGAATAATCGATAAAAACGTATACAGCTGCGATATACAGGGTGATTCAAAACTTATCGTTCAAATTTCGTGGGGAGGTAGGGAATACGTCAGGAAACCGATTTCACGTAGGAAAATATGTCCGCAAATGTACGCATGCGTATGTAGAGGGCGCTATATGTACCCAACCAGTGTACAGCTCGCCCGACCACTCCCGACCTGATTTATCGCCCATGAATTTCTTTTTGTGGGGGGCCATGAAATACTATGTGTACGAGACCCCCGTCGACAGTGAAATGGACCTTGTTGCACGAATAGTGGCCGCCGCAGGCATTGTCCCTGATATGCCAGGCGTTTTTGAAAATGTTCGGCGGTCAATGCAAGGGCGCTGTGAATCCTGTGTCCGTGTAAATGGTCGCAATTTTGAGCACCTACTGTGAACCTGTACTTTACCTTGTTGGAATAAAAGTCACATTCGTTACCACTTAACTGTACTGTTTCCTTGTGTTCACTTTACTTGTCCATTTTGTTCATGTAGATGACGTTTGCGGACATACTTTCCTATGTGAAATCGGTTTCCTGACGTATTCCCTACCTCCCCACGAAATTTGAACGATAAGTTTTGAATCACCCTGTATGTAAAAGAATGCACTGAAAATGGGCGAACAAGGAAAATACGCTATGCGGAAACTATCCCGCATTTACAGTTGCCGCACGTAAGCCGGAGTATGCAAATTAGGACTGCGTTAAAAAGATGCGGATTCTACTCGTAACTTGTAGCTGTTCTAGGCAACTCTTTCTTTCACTTCAATGGCACATCGAGCTGATTATGTCCCGAAGACATCGTATGGATGATTTTCAGCTGTAGAGAGCGACTGGAAGTATGGAAGCAGGTCAGTCCTAGATGGAAGTTTCTAGAGCATTGAATGTTCCAAAAATGTCCTGTCAAGACTCTGGAGTAAGTTTCAATAGACAGGAGATGTTCGTTGCCGACCAGGACAATTGTCCAACGCCTCAACTGCTGCAGACGATCACTATATGAGTCTTACCTCCAGACGGAACAGATGATGACTGCTAGGCAACTGTCTCTGGAGCTTGCAGCAGCTCCAGGAACGAGGATGCCAAGGCATATTTACAGGAGATTTTTTTAGCAATGACTTTATGTCAGGAGACTTGTTATTTGTGTCCCTCTAACTCCCGCCACCTGTTGAGCTCGTTTAACAATGGACTAGCCAACATCACACTTGGAGTCCAGACCAGTGAGGATTGTTATGTTCATAGATGAATCGCGATTCAGCTTTATTCGCGACTTATTCGCATCTGGAGATAACCAGGACTCCATATAATACCTCGAACATCAGAGAAAGGGATTTCCCTGGTGACCATGTAACCATAATGGTTGGAGAGTGATGGTTGGAACGTATGCTAGAGCAGAAATCATGTCGAACGAACATGGTTGGTAACGTGATGGTTGACACAGAAATCATGACGAATGGGCAAACAGTCCTGCACATCTTTCCGAGTGGCTCTGTTACTGCCCTGCGATACAGAGACGAGTTCCTGAACCCATATTTCAGGCTATTCCGGGAAGCCGTTAGTCTTATGGATGATAACTCCCGAGCTCAAGTGATCGACGATTTTCTCGAAGAAGAAAATATTCACCGCTAATGGAGTGACCATCCAGATCTCTTGACCTCAATTCCATTGAATATGTATAGGATGCTCTAGGGCAGTGGTTCTCAACCTTTTATTCCTCACGTACCCCCTGGAAATGTGTATATATCTGGAGTACCCCTTATATATAGAGATAACTCTATAGTTATAGTATAATAATGCCAACTTAGCGACTTTGTTACTAGATCTAGCGACTTTTGAGCTCTCACGGCGTACCACAAAAAATTTTACCACGTACCCCACGTTGAGAGACCCTGCTCTGGGAAGACACATTGTATCTCGCCAGACCCCTTCCAGAACAGTCCATGAACTCAGAACAGTATGTCGAGGAGTCGTCATTAATCCTTCAAGACTTCATCAATACCCTCAGAACAGTACTTGTCGAGGAGTTGTCATTAATCCTTCAAGACTTCATCAATACTCTCATAAACAGTATGAGGAGTAGTTGCTTGAGTTTCATGGATGTCAGGGGTGATCATACTCACATGCGGTATGTCAGGGATTAACACACCGCATGTCACGCAACAGATTTAAGTATTGTTCCCTGGCTCCTCCATGTCAATTTCACGATTATGATCTTAACGCATGCACATTATACGATTATGAATTTCTTCTGCTTGATTTACATCTGTAATGTAATAATAAACCTCTTTACCAAATTTCATTGCATTATCTTAAAATAATTCGAGTTATGTACAAATTTATACATTATTCTTTAATTTTGAGCACTTGTGTAGTTTAGCCTAGGGTGCATAGGTAGTACTGAAAACCGATATGGTTTCTAAGACTACCTATGCACCCCAACTTACATTTTATGTCCGACCTTGTGTTTATGTACCGAACTTGTATTTTTTGTCCGTAAAATCGGAGTTTGTAGAATCGAATTTTACAGCATTAGTATCATAGGAGTTTTGAGCACTTGTGTAGTTTAGCCTAGAGTGCATAGGTAGTACTGAAAACCGATATGATTTCGATTTCTAGGACTACCTATGCACCCCAACTTACATTTTATGTCCGACCTTGTGTTTATGTACCGAACTTGTATTTTTTGTCCGTAAAATCGGAGTTTGCAGAATCGAATTTTACAGCATTAGTATCATAGGAGTTTTGAGCACTTGTGTAGTTTAGCCTAGGGTGCATAGGTAGTACTGAAAACCGATATGATTTCGGTTTCTAGGACTACCTATGCACCCCAACTTACATTTTATGTCCGACCTTGTGTTTATGTACCGAACTTGTATTTTTTGTCCGTAAAATCGGAGTTTGTAGAATCGAATTTTACAGCATTAGTATCATAGGAGTTTTGAGCACTTGTGTAGTTTAGCCTAGGGTGCATAGGTAGTACTGAAAACCGATATGATTTCGGTTTCTAGGACTACCTATGCACCCCAACTTACATTTTATGTCCGACCTTGTGTTTATGTACCGAACTTGTATTTTTTGTCCGTAAAATCGGAGTTTGTAGAATCGAATTTTACAGCATTAGTATCATAGGAGATTCAGAACCCTTTTCTAAACATCACATCTATTGAAACATTCTATAATACGTAGTGCTGTACGATATATACATTAGAGTGACATGTTGGCATTATTGTGATTGTCTTAAATTGAAATATTAGAAAAATAAGCTATGTTTTTCGTATTTCATATCTTACAAAGCAACTGTAAATAAATTTTAACAAGTAAATATTTTCTTGGGGCTCCTAAATTTGCTGTGTAAATTTTTACTTAATGATTGAATTATCAGACTTTTCAAGACTTTTACTTAATATTTGGATTTTCAGACTTTTATTTAAGTTTGGATTATAAGCCTTTTCAGACTTTTAAAGTTTGGTGTATAGGCCTTTTCATACTTTTACAATGTTTGTGCTATAAGAATCTCAAAATCGTTACTTACTATTTGGGTTATAAGTCATTTGAAGACTTTTACTTAATGTTTGGATTATAAGCTTTTTCTAGACTTTTACTGTAACTTATCGAAATAATAATTTAATGCATTTAAAATGATCTTATCATAATAATTTTTACTCTTTTTATATATTATATACTCTTGAAGCACTTCCCAAACAGTTTCTTGTTTCTCACAGACGATGTGTTTAGTACATAAAGTCATGCTGGATTCGGACAATTATTTGAGAAATTACAGAGCTTCGAATTTTTGTAGCATTCTTTATTTCGAATTTTTGAATTTTTGTAGCATCCGAATATTTGTAGCATTCATTCACAACGTTCTTTTCATTTTAATGAAACACTATTATATATATATAGATTAAAGGATTATTATACATGAACGAAGGATGCTTTTAAATGATATTATTATTATTACCTTCTTTTAAGCAGTATTATTAATTGTTTGCTGTCCAATGAAGCTACTGATTATCTCTATTATTTCTTATTAATTGTCTTCTCTCTATAAATATTTTTAACTACTGCTTGCCAAATTATAAATTATCACTTCTAAGTTTGAAACATTGTTTCTTCTTTCCTTTATAAACGGAAAACAATAAAGAATTAATTATTTCCTCTTTTCTACCTTGATGGCTATTATTCTCTCTAAACAGATTTATCTGTTTTCTAAATAAAACTCAAATGATTTTTTCTAAATGATTTTTTAACATCAATATCATAATTTAATTTTTTTTTCGTTGTACGAAGCATTATTATAATTCAGAGTGAAAGAGATAAAAGGGATCTCACTTTATTTTAAAAATTAGCACGATGATATTCAAGATTCATGACTAGAGAGCTCAGGGGCAAAAGGGATGCTTTCTTGTAAAAGAACTGACTTTGCAAGAAAGATACATATACAAGAAATGCACCAATTTTTGCAAACAGAGTGACTGTCTCTTCCATTAATGTAATAATAATTTTTATAATAAACAATATTTCAATATAACACTGGAAGAAATAATCTTTTCGCACATCTGTGTTATGTATATAAGTATCTGCTGAAGATTATTAACATAAATTTTGATGTCGTACAGCTAAAATTCGCAAACGTTTAAACAAATGTTTCTAAGTGCGTTCCCGTGGCCAAATGGTTAACGCGCTTGGCTACTGATCTAAGGGACCTGGATAAGGCATGGATGTATGTGTCGTTTTCCTGCTGAGATCCCCCCCCCCCCATCCTTTCGGACCCTTTACTATGGCGTATAAACTGACAGGCTCCTGTCAGACCTCTGTAGCAAGCAGCTGCTTGAGGGGAAATATATCTGTACATATGATTGCTTATAACGCTATAAAAGCCTATTGGAGGGATGAAAAGTTCTTCAATAAGAAGAGCCACATAAAATACTTTTCATACATTTTTGAATGTTGAAGAGCCACAGAAATTATTATTTTAAAATTGCATTTATAAATTAAAAAAAATACAACTATATAGTTGTCCTACTCACCAAAGCAGAATATGTTTAATCTCTGCTCGTTGAAGACTTTGATTGAATCTCCATTTTTGCAGCTAATAGTTTACAATCTGGCTGGTAGGATGTCAAAGCTATTCTAAAAAGCTCAGTGAGGTGGCTGTAGGTGGAGGATGGTATGTTGTTTTGACTTGACAAATTTCATTACAGAGAAGAAATTCACAGCAGTAAGTTGTCCCGAAAACAGAGAGTAGTCGGAAGCCATTTTCTGAAGATTGGGATACTTTGCTTCTGGGATTTGTTTCCAAAAGTCAGTTACTAGTTATGTTCCGCTACCTCCGCAAGCGCGTAACTTGTGTGTAGTGCATGAAGAGTGATGACGCAGAGTCCAGTTGCATCATCCGTACTTGTTTAAAACAAGTTTTGGTTATGTTTTCGTTTTCTTCGTAATCTATTGAAAACGGCGATTTCAATGGTATACTTCTGAATTGTATATACCTCTCGGGTCTACGGGAAGCCTACCGTTTCCTCTCCCGGATCTCAAAGGGCGACTATAAAATTTTAGGAAAATTTGCAATGAAACCCAATATTGTCTCGGTAGCCGCACAGAGTAGCTTCGGGAGCCTCAGTTTGCCCATCTTTGGCCTATGCTATCGACAGGAAACTTACAAATTTACTCAATATCTACAGAATATTATACATCTTGGTTTTTTGACTTGACCTCAGTATTTTAAGATAAAATTAGTGTATTTGTTTTTTTAATTAGTCTCATTAGGAGAACCAACTAGAATTGCGCTATTCTTACTCTATTTTCATTAGCCACTAAGTCTGACTGTTAGTCTTTTTGTAAACATACATTGGCTAATAGCTTACACAATCTTATTTTATCTTCATGTCTAATAAACATCAAATGAATACCAAAAGATTAATCAATGTTTATCTATTTACTCTGCATCAATATACATATAAATCTAGAAAGAGAGCATATCACTTCTGGCGAATATGAGATGCTCGTTTTCAAAGAAAATGAAGTTTTATATTTTTTACGTTTAACGCCCCATAAGAGAGGATATTGGTGTAACGGACAGATGACCGTTAGTTCCTCTAAGCGCCAGGAAAAACCAAAGTGTCTTGCTGCCGGATGTGGGAGGGTCCACAGGGGTCATCAATCTGCTCCCTTGGCATGTAGCGATGACCAGCACTTTTGGCCCCTGTCTGGACAAAGGGACCCCACATGACTGAGCGCTCCGGAGCCCACTGACTTTCGTCGGTGAGCGCGACAGCGAAGGGACAGAGAAGCAGACTCTGTCGCTGCAAAGTCGGCGGCGCAAAAGTGTCCAGCCGGGGTCATTGTTCGGTCACATTTGTTTTACAGTTCGAAGCCCTAGTGTAGGGTCGGTGTAAATATTTTTGTAAATATAGTTATATTGTGAACAATAAATGTGTTTTACATATTGGTACAATCTTATGTTGATCCATGCGACCACCCAACTCAACATATTCCTGATATATACGCTGCATTAGGTACCATTTGAAATAATGCTCGGGACCCATACGCTGGTTCAACGAATTTATGATCTTCACGAAAACACCTGGTGACAATTGGCATTAATGGATGATTAAGAAAATGAAAACAATAATATTTCATTAGTATCTATACAACGCAAAGAACAATAACTTTTTATCTCTTAAAACAACAACAAAATAAATGCGTTTTCCCTACAATCCCTACAATCTTTTGCAGCATCAAACGCGTAGTTTCATAGTCTCCCTAGCTGCAGTTCATGCTATGCCACTGCCTATTAGCTTTCAACAACAGGGATCAGTTAGATGTGCTGGCAAACTACTTCGAAAACAATGTCTATGCGCAATGTTTAAATTTCTGATTATTTAAGAAACATTCTGGAACAGGACGACAGAATGCCATCTGACACTGCGAATCAGCAGTAATTTTTCCGTCGGAAATGGGCAAAAAGTTGTTTGCATGGAGGTGGAGCAAAACAAATACCGATGTTTAAGAGTATAAATATTTATTTTCTGCATTTTATTAATGAGCGAAGTTGCGAATACAATAATCATGCAAATATCATGCCATAATGCAACTAAGGATTCCGAATACAAAACGAGAAAAGAGGACACTTTTTACTGAATATACGCGTAATTTTTTTCCGCATTAGAAAATGAAAATAAATGATATGCTTCCAGAAACAAGAAAATGAAGATATGAAAAAAATATCAAATTTTATTAGGGAAGAAACATTAACTTTCGGTATTTTTTTCTGAACATAAATTTGCTTTTCTGTCAATTTTTTCTAGGGACGGCAACTGCTCTTTTGAACACTAACAGCCATCCAATGTGTTATTTTTTTTTTCGATCTTTATTCCACATATCCTTATGGCCTGGATATTTATTTCCCTGTGCATCAAAAAGTATCTTATTTGATAAAAACTGACCAACCATACCCTCTCCCTCAGATCATATTTTTCCTAAAATAAATATTCGGCTTCGAAATGGTCTATACTTCTAAAGTGTTGCAAATCGAACTAAATAGATTTCCATCTTTTTTCCCTGAATGTTTGTCTAAACAATCAAAGTGACTTTTGAAAACATCTGACACGGCAATAAGCACCGCTAACAGCATAGCGAGCTATTTCGGTTAGGAGACTGCAGAGAATGGCAAAGTAGTTCAATAAGAGATTTTCTCTCCTTCCTTTTACGATCAACACCAACTGCTACGAAGAAAAGAAAAAACATTTTACTCTGCACACAGAGAGAGAGACACGAATTCCTTTGCCACACATGAATGCGCACAGAACACAAAACCCGGCGTCAAACACCGTATCTGAGCCAATCATCCAGGAAAGCGAATCTGTTTGCTCCATTACAAGAAACGATAAACAAATACTGGCTTCAAGAAGGGCAAGTTATTTCTGGTGGAGAAAGTTTCCTAAAAGATGAAAAGAATCTAATTATGCTTTGCATTAGTGATTCGCCTCGGGACTTGGAAGAGAGAAAGATTCCCATTTCTGGATGGAAGAGTAAGACAAGAGATGTACTAAGAGGAAACGAAAGAGTAAAAGATATTTCTCACTTAATCTTTTTGTAACATTTCGTGTAAACCTTCTCGCTACTTGGAAGTCGTCGGTTCACTGTCAAACGTGTAGAGAGAGTAATTCCTGTCGTGTTCTTCGTAACCTTAACAAGATTTGCTCATAATCACTCAAGATAACAAGCGCGCCGTATGAGAGTGTCGGTTCTCGCCGAAATCCTAAGGCGCGCACGCACCGGTCTCCTCCACGCGCCAAAGGATGATATCTCATCGATCCACTTATCCAGGTGAAGGCTTTTGTCAGGAATTCTGGAACAATCTAATTTACTTTGAGGCTGAAGCTCTGCTTCGTGTTGTTGGGAAACTCGCAAATGGTGGAGTTGAACTGAAAGACATTTGCTAACTGGGGGATGGATTTCGTTGATCTACTAAATATGAACTCCTTTAGAGTGAGGTTTCTCTTTTGTCATTGATTGACTTTATAGAGCTATTAATATCAGCAGTTATTAAATATACGCATTTATACATACATATATGATGGATATAAATATGTTCTTTATTTTCCAAATATTTGGAATAATGAGAAATTATTTTATTTTGAACGAAATCGTTTCTTTTTTTAAAAAGTCAGTAACTGATTCAACTATGGTGGGCTGTTTTACCTCCGAGAGGCAGTTTTCTGTACACAATGGGCTAAACGGCCAGGTAAGAAATACCACAAGAGCTCAGAAATGGTTGGAGGAAAGGTTTATTGCTGGTGCTCAATCTCTGAGCTGCACTTTTTTTACACACACTGGGCCAAATAATCAGGTCACAAGGACCTTAAGAGGTCAGAGAAGGTTGAGAGAAGGGGTTGGGTCGTTTTACCTCTGAGAGGCCCTTTTTTGCACACAATTGTCTAAATGACCAGGTCACAAGGACCCTGAGGGCTCAGAGAAGATTGGAGAAAAGGAACTCACCGGACAGTTGTTAGGAGATAGATAGTCCCGTCAGGGCCATCCTGTGTGACACTCTGGATGGCTTTGAAGAGAAGGATGGCGTTGGTCTGGATGTTGATCATCGAAGTTAACCTAGATGATCAACATTCATTCGATTACATTAAGGAGTTGAAGAACACTTCAACGTGCACAGAGTATGGCTCTTCTGCAAAAGGAGCCACGGCTTAGCGTCCTATGCGACGAACGGCGCCTTTTCAAGCCCATTGGTGTTCCTTTTCCAACCAAGGACAGGATAAGAGGTTAACCTGATTCAATTACAATTAGTGAAATTGGAAAAATTAAAAGATGTTTAAAATATTTTTTTTACTTTATATCACTACCAGATATTTTTACTCAGACGAATCTTTTAGAAAGGTTTTGTCTTTCAAAAATCATAACCTCTAATTTTCAGATTAGCAATTTGATTCTGTTCACCGATTAATCCCGAGGTTTTCTGCAATACCTGAAAGAAATGTTAACATCATTATGGCTCTATAGCAAATTTTGAGTCATTTTAGTAAAGACCACAGTGACTGGAGATGTTATTACATGAAGTTCAGTATTTTTTTAATTACTGATCATATGTATATGACCGAACTATACATTATATGATTCTGGAAATAAATGTAATCTAAAAATTAATTGAAATATTCGATGATAAAAGAAATAATTGTATTTTGCCTAAACCAGTGTAATGTGCGCACAAATATATTTTAACATATACCTAAATTCAGTAATATTTATGTGAAACACACTAAAAATATAAAATCTCAGAAATTTTTAATCGCCTATTTTAGAGAATCTTTTTTTTTGAGTGTATGGAAATTAAACGATAATTAATATTCATCGATATTGTTTAACCTTGGTATTCAACATTTCTATTTGTTTTAAGCTATGAAGCAATCTTCGGCTACATATCATATTGTTTTTCATCTTCTGAAGGTAAGGGTTTCGATCGGTAGAGTCACTCATAATCTGATACTCGGGTTCGAGTCCCAAATGTGCTTGCGTTGAGATTGATGTCCACTAAGCTCCGCTGTGTCGTCGATCAGAAAGAGGACACCGATGGGCTTGTAAACTCCGCTGAATCTCGTCATTGTTTGCTACCGTCCGTCGGATGGGACGTTAAGCCGTGGCCAATGTACATGAGAGCCATACCCTGATACATCAAATAACCCAATGGACGTTGAATAATAGGCAATCACAAATGTAGCTATATATATTAAACGTAGGCTATATATATATAAACTGTAGGCTATATATATTAAACGTATTTGAGAAAAGTCGTCCTGGATATCATAATTACCCAAATATTAGATGGCCTTGATGGAGAGGTTTCCATCTATCTCCTAAGAGCTGTCAGGTGGACATATTCACCCTACTCAACTGTGAGCCTTTGGGATCCTTGTGACCTGGTCATTTAGCTCATTGGAAGTATAAAATGCTTCTCAGAGGTGAAATTGAGTTGTGTTATTTCTGTAATATATATGCAAGTGCAGATTAGCTTTTAGTTTTACGAGCTTAGCGTAATATGTTTTCTGTTAATGTAATGATGAGCAGAAGAATAATTAAAGTATTAAATTTGAATGTCTACAAACGGACAAATCTCAAAATGAAAACATTTGCTCGTTTTTTTTTTTAAAAACTATAAAGCAAAAATACCTACAAGAACAACTTCAGATGAATAGTATTACGGTAGACAATCTTCTTCATATAGCAATAATAGTTTTATTATATAACTACTTACCCAGTGCTCATTGAATTATGCCACTCCATTTCATGTCAATGGAAAGCCAATTTCGATGCTTATAACTTCTAAAATAAGCTTCTTATGGTAAAATATACTTGATGATAAATTGCAGATAGTAATGACATCTCTCTGAATCTCATTTTCTAAAATTATTTGCTCAATATTTACACAGTTATGGAAGTTTAAATCTTGAGCAAACAGCAATGCTAGACAAGGATATATCTCAAAAGTTAATTAGATCTTTGAAAAAAAAAAAGCATTATTTTAAACCATTTAATAAGAAAAGTGAACATTATAAATATTTATGTAAATAATTCTTTCAATGTTCGTCAATTTTGCATTTCTTTCGATTGCCTTTAACGACATATTAATTATTTAAATTTCCATTACTCTTTAAATAATGAGAGAATAATTTTACAAATCGAGATTTAGATAGTTTTAGTTGATATCTCCAATTTAAAATCAGGGATATTTTGCCATAAAAAGCTTATTTTAGAGGTTAATTTTTCACTGACTTCAAAACTTATTTCCAAAGCAAACTATGAGCAGGGAGTTGAAATCTCCATGGAATGATCATAAATCAATGAACACTGAGTGTATATAACATCTTTATAATTTGGCTTTAAACGAAGAAACGTGTTCATTAACAAATGATCAACCTGACATTAATTGAGATTTCAATTCTCAATATCTGAATACAGAGTATTCCATGCTAACTAATCGATAACCATGCTGTCTAAGGTTAACACTTCCCTGAAATGTAGTACAGCTCTCCTATAGCGTTTTGCTCCATAGAGCAGTAAACTACCAAACCGATTTCTGATCTACGCATCATCACACAATGCTCACCTCCTCTTGTCGCTTTAGCATTGTCCGCCAAAAGCAAATCGATGTCCGGGAATAACTGAAAAGCACTTCTCTCTCGCTACAGAAACTATCAATCAGCATCCTGAAATGCAACAGAATTTGAAGTGGTGTGAATGCCCGATGAACTTCGTTTCTCTCAATCGAGTGTCGCTTCGTGTGTGTGAGAGATGCGTTCGCCAATAGGAGAGGTGATCTCTCCTATGTCTCTCTCTCTCTACATGTGCTGCTAATTAAACGGTCTGATGCCGAGCTTTCATTGTGTCCCATCAACGCATAAAAGGCTTACCAGTAATCTCATCCTCCTGGATGTCTGTCAGGTGCGAATGGGAGCACGGAGGCTGAGACGAGTTGCCTCTGCTTGGGAGGGAGTTGCAATCGGGAAGACGAAAGTGACCCCGTGATTTGAAATAGATTCCTCTCTGCTTGTTATCCTCTATCATCGCCCATTCATTATAGCAGAAGAGGTCTTGGACGGCGATGCAATCCTCTCTGGATAAAGAGAAGAGATTAGAAAGAGATTAGTGGACGAATAATTGAAGTAAATGATGCAATAAACGTTAAAAGAGTCGTTATGAAATACTTTTAATTAACATCCATTGAATATTATATGCGAATAACAAAAAAACAATCTACATTTCATAAACGGCATTGTAGAGTGTTTTTTTTTCAATATCGCTTATATTATTTTGCAAAAAACGAAACATGCCCACATATTACTAGACCAATTATGTGTAGATAAGCGGTGCGTAACGTTGTTGGGCTGGGGTGTTTTACAGCTAAGTGTCACTTTTTTTGCACACAATGGGCTAAATGGCCAGATCACAAGGATCATAAGGACTCAGAGAAAATTAGAGAAGTGGACCCTCTGTACAACTGTTAACTGTTACGAGACAAAAAAGACCCCGTCGTGTTGTTTAACGTGAAGAGTTTTTCCTGTACATGTAGCGACGGCTTAACATTCCATACTTCGGCTTTTCAAAGCCTATTGATGTCCTTTTACTCATCTAGGGCAGATGAGAAGGGGGGGGGGGGCTAGTAGACATAAATCTCAACGCAGACACAGTTGGGACTCGAACCTGAGAACTGCGGATCATGAACCTGGAGCATTACCGACTGAGCGATCCCTCGCTGCTAATTGAACGGATCATAACAATATAAAACCTCATAGCTGAGTAATCTGTTATATCAGTATTTTTTTTTATCTCTAAGTAAACATTTTCTGCATATAATGGACTAAAATGGCC
This sequence comes from Ryuthela nishihirai, assembly GCA_038380435.1. NCBI lineage: Eukaryota > Metazoa > Arthropoda > Arachnida > Araneae > Heptathelidae > Ryuthela > Ryuthela nishihirai. The sequence goes on from JAWZYU010000019.1 coordinate 38,312,592, forward strand.
AGATGGCATGGACATCCCAATTGTTCAGATCTAAGAAAAGCAAATGTATCTACTCGATATCTTATTTAAAGACAGATGGTAGCAATTTAGCTTTTCTTTTAAATCGCGCTCAGTTTCTGACTCTCCTGAACGGATCCAAGTTCCTTCTTAACATTCAATTTTAATGTTCCTTCTTAACATTCAATTTTAATGTTCCTTGCTAACGTTCCTTACAACTGAAGGAAACCTTTCCAAACCCACTGTTGTTTCCTTCCTCCTTGAGGGTAAATCGTGGATTAAGAGAGAAAATCTCAACGCAAGTAAAGTAGGGAGGGACTCTAACCTGAAACAACATGTTGGGATCTGGCACGCTCCCAACTAAGCTGAAAAAACATTCTGTTCCTACCCAAATTAAATCCTTCCCAAAACTAACAACTTACGAACTTCCACTATAACTATTTTAATTTCGTCATTTTCATTTTTTGTTGCTTTTATCTTACGGTGTAATTTATTATTATGTCTGCTCGTAATTTTCCATCCCTTAAAATTTCTCTCCCAAGTCAAGTAATTACCTTTATGAATCCTAAAATCAAATCAGTTCTGATTTAGTCGTATATTGCAAACCCACACACACACACACATTTCCTGGTTTTAATTAGGTGCATTGGCAATTACCTGCAGAGCGGTCTGCTGAATGCAAATCCTTCCACCCACTCGCAGTCAGGAAAGGCGTAGTGACAGAGAAGAGTCTCGGCCGCAGTCCGGCACGGTTCAAGGAGCGAGGAGATGAGTTCTTCCCAGAGGCCCTGAGTGATCTGCTCGTTGACAGCCAGAGCAGAACCATCCGTGCTGAAGTTGTAGTAGACGAGGAGGCCCGTTGAGCCGAGATACCTGCGGCAAGCGGAGCCCGTGTAGAGGGAGCAGTAGCCAAGGGGCACATCGGGAAAGATGAGGCGACGTCCAAGCGATGAAGATGACTCCTCTTCAGTCACGGAGTTGCTGTCTGCAGAGGATGGAGATGAATGGGATGAAGAGAGGAAAGAAAATCGAATTACGGATTGAATGGCAAAGGGAAAAAAATGCAGTTTATTAGAAGTAAAAAACAACAACAAATAGATATCGTGACAACAGATGGAGTTTGAGATAGAAACTTTGCTATTTATTACTATTTCTTTGTTATTTATTGCTGTTTGTTTGCTATTTATTGCTGTTTCTTTGCCATTTATTTCTGTTTTATAGAGATAGTTTTTTCTTCTTTGATTTTGTTTTCTTTTCTTGCAGTTGGAGGCGTTGGTTGCGGGGAGGCGGAGTCACCCAAATTATTTTATTATGTATATAAATATCTAAACGGGCAAATAAAAATATAATTGTGGGAGGGGTTCGCATTATTTAGGGGTGGCCTAAGCCATTCAGGCCACCCCTAAATACCACCCCCTAACTTAACCCCTATAACCACCCCCTAAGCCATTCAGGCCACCTCTAAATGATGATGCTTCAAGTTGTTTTGTAAAAAACTGTACTGAACGGCAGAGACGGACCAATCGTAGAGTGGGGGGGGGGGAAGGGGGTTTGGCTCCGTCGGTACTGCGTCAAGGTCGTAACCTATGGTCTCCAAGTTCGATTCTCTACTATATATGTGTTGAGATTTTCTCCGTTAATCTCTGCTGCCATCAATGAGAAAGCACTCGGATGCAACAGACGAGAAAGCCGGTTATGCTGAGATATCTGCTGCAATAAGAGCCCGTGTAGAGGAAATAATAGCAGAGAGGCACATCGGAGAAAAATGAGGCGACGTCCCAGCTAGCTTGATTAAAATGGGAATATTAATCCAGGGTCCCCTGTGCAAGAGAGCTATGCACCTATACACGTTAAAAAACACTCTGGATGGCTTTGACGGGTTGGGTTGTTCTACCTCTGACATTACTTCTATGTATACAATAGGCTAAATGGTCAGGTTACAAGGACCCCAAGGGCTTAGAGAATGTTGAGGGAAGTTGACCCACTGGTCAGCTGTTAGGAAACAAATGATAGCTATCTGTCACATCCAGCATGTCCTTTGACCTGCACAGAGCATGGCTTTCCTACACACGGTATCACGGAATAATGTCCCATCCGATGGACGGTGGCCTTTCCATGCCCTCGGTGTTCCCTGCTGACCAAGGTCAGAGCGGGAAGTTTTGCGCAGATAAATCTCAATCGGTAGCGCGCCTTGACGGGGTCTTCTATCTGTCTCCTAACAACTACCCACTCATTTACCTAGCCCTACCCAACTCTGAGTCCTTGAGGCCCTTTTAACCTGGGAAATTTTGAGTATTGTATGAATAAAAAAAAATTCACTCAAATATAAAATAACTCAAAACAATTTGCTTGTTGCACTGATTTGCAATTTCACATTGTAATTTTTCATTTGTTTGTTAAGAAGACCGTAATATTTTACTGACAATTGAGAAAAGTAGCTAAAATCAATCTATAGCTACGAATTTTGCTCTACTGGTGCTAAATATTAGAGCCCCCCCCCCCCCCCCCCCCAAAGGCGCGGGAGACTTGGATGTTTCCGTTGGGTGGTATCAGGCTCCTTTGGCCTAAAGAGCATTTTGTGGGATGTTGCAAAAATACTTAGATTATACTTCAAGATAATACTAAGAAAATACTTAGCTTGGGTTGGGTTGTTTTACCTCTGAGCGGCACTTTTTTGCACACCATGGGCTAAATGGCCAGGTCACATGGACCCCGAAGGCTCAGAGAAGGTTGGGGGAGGGGACCCACTGGAACAGCTGTTGGGAGACAGATGGTAGCCTCCCGTCAAGGCCATCCAGCGTGTTCTTTAACGTGCACAAGGTATGTCTCTCCCGCACACGGGGCACGGCTTAACGTCCCATCCGACGGACGGCGGCCTTTCCAAGCCCATCGGTGTCCCCTACTGACCGTGGGCAGGGAGTTTTGTGCACATAAATCTCAACGCTTACCCAGCTGGGACTCGAACCTGGGAACTACAGATTACGAGCCTGGCGAGCTACCGACTGAGCCACCCCCGCCCCTAAAAAAAGATCTTAGCAAAATGAACAGTGCCGTTATGTAGAAAAAAATTATACCAACTTTCTCTTTTACGAACTTTGATTTTTTAAATTACAAACAGTGTATGCCGAGTGGTTAGAGCTTTTTGCTACTAATGGCTGGAACTCCTTAAAAATTATGGATATTTTTTCTGTTACTCTTCTGCTGAGGTCTCGCCTTCCTCACAGATCTCCTCTACGGCGTATCGAACTGACAGAATTCTGTCAGACAGAGAAGTACGGTGTTTTGTTATTAACTTTCACTACTACCATCTATTGATTCAAAATTTTCGAAGTGTTCACATACTTTCTACCATGGCGTATTATACTGCCAGACTCCTGTCAGACCTCTGTGGCAAGCAGCTGTTTGAGGGTATATTTGTTTTATTTATTTTTGTACACGTACAATAAAAAATGGAACAAAGCCTACATTTGTTTTTCCATGAAAAGCGGTGGACGCAAGAAAATTGTGCTGTGGTCAAAAACGATTGGGTTGGGTTATTTTACTTCTGAGCGGCACTTTTTTGCACACCATGGGCTAAATGGCAAAGTCATATAAACCCCGAAGGCTCAGAGAAGGTTGGGGGAGGGACCCACTGGAACAGCTGTTGGGAGGCAGATGGTAGCCTCCCGTCAAGGCTATCCAGCGTGTTCTTTAACGTGCACAGGGTATGGCTCTCCAGCACACGGGTGCCACGCCTTAACGTCCCATCCGACGGACGGCGGCCTTTCCAAGCCCATCGGTGTGCCCTACTGACAGTGGGCAGGGCGGGGAATTTTGCGGAGATAAATCTCAACGCTGACCCAGCTGGGACTCGAACCTGGGAACTACAGATTACGAGCCTGGCTGGCTACCGACTGAGCCACCCCCGCCCCAAGGTCAAAAAGATGTTTTTCCTGTTCTTTTCTTGTGTAAATGTGTTTTCGTTTTTTGCTACAAAAAAAAACGATTTCCAATGTATCATATTTTAAGTTATTCACTTCATTTATTTTTGCTTCCCAGCATATACTATTCCTTAACAAAAATTATTATACACCTGAGGTACGTGTAACAGTTTCAAAAATCATTGATCCGTTTCGTCATTTATTTAATAGTGTCATTAAATATGAACCTCTTCAAATTATCGTTAAAATAGAAGTTCCAAATGTAAGCTCAGCAACCACTTTATTAGATACAGTTCCATGTCGATAGGAACTCGGTAACTTCTTAAATAAGCATTTTATGGAAAAATGTGAACCGAAGACAATTTAAATATCTCAATCAACTCTATTTAAATATCGATTTGTGACAATATTCGTTCGGTATTTAAAGAGTTGCGAAATTGGAACATTTAACAACAATTCCGCTTTAAATAATTGTTTTGAAAAGTTGATTAAAGCAAGTTAATAAAAAAGAAAGCAAAAATCATTGTACTAAACTTTACTAACACGTATGATAATTTTTTTCCTCAGATGTGCAAGAATTATGTTGATTTTTGCCAATTTTGAATGATTTTTCCGGAACGAGCTAACTTGCTAAACGTTTCATCTCTCATAACTCTTGATGGAAGTCGAGGGGAACCACCACCCAAGAAAGAAAGAAGTTTTCTAAAACCCGTACGGATATCTTAATAGTATAAAGAGGAAAAGAAATGGAGAATAAATGTTAAAATATTACGAAACACCGAGTTCGAAATTTAATCTTTAAAGAATCATATATATTTTTAAAAACCAGCGTCTAGTTTATCCTCGGTTCCTTGCATTTAAGCCTTAAGCCTTTAAATTATACAGTATGCAAAATGATGCGCTTGCAGATTTTAAATAACAGCTCCTTCAAGACTACATTATACTTTGTCTGTAATATTCATTACAAGCTCCTACATCCGATACTGATCAAGAGATAAATATTTTCTCAACTCTTAACGATACATTACATCCTCCCTTTACTACTAAACACACGCATAATTTTCTCTCAACTGAACTATGTCTTTCCCTTACTTCAAACTCGAAGTCGATATTTTTCCAGCTTTGTAATGAAAAGGAGAGTAATAGCAGAGAGTTCTGACACACTTAATTAATGTTGTTTGTTTCATTTACATGTGAATAGAGTTGGATGACAAAGAAGTTTAATGAAAGTTTTTTGTAGCGTTGAACAGACACCATGTGAATAGTTTAAATTGATTTATTTTTTACCTCTGAACGTTACTTCTATGAACACAATGGGCTAAATGGCCAGGCTACAATGACCCCAAGAGCTATGATGGACTCTCTCTGGATGTAATGGGCTGGGCCAAATGTCTTGGCCGCCGGAGGACGAGGAATTAGTACTTTGATTATTTTGGTGAAATGACAGGTTCGCGGGTGTTACACAGGTACCGAAGTCTGCTTCAGACTTGCTGCGCCAAGTGATGTACAGAAATATGTCCAACAATTCACGCACGAGAGTTGTATAGGGATGACACAGTTTATTCACACTATATGCAATCACGTGCTGGGGATGCTCTCGACTCCGTAGGCCTTTGCTGCTTTGCTGCTGCAAATAATTATGCAATGAGGTGGAGAACTACGCACTTTGCAGATTCTCACTTTACCGACCTCAAACTCGGCTAAAAAATAATTAACCTTTGCCTACAATGTGGTTCACACAGAACTGTATCAGATTCACCAAGAATCTCGATTCTCACACAGAATCGAACCCTCTCCTTAAAGGTTTCCTTTGAGTAAGAGCGGCGTCCCTTGAAGCGTATTCAAACGTCCTTTCTGTTTGACCGCTAGCTCAAGATTGTTCTTTCCTTATTCGCGGCTCACCTCCCATGATCACACTCGTCCCCAGGCTAGTTGTAAAAAGGCCATAAAAGGCTTTCCGGACACGTCAATCTATACAGGCAGCCAGTTCAGACCCGAAAACGACATCTATGAGTCACATCCACACAACAGCACTTCCAAGAGCTCACTTAATACATAAAAATATTTACAATAACAAAAATACAATAAAATGGAGCAATAAATAAAAATAAACGAATTAGAGGGACATGACAGGGAACCAGTGGATAGCTGTTAGGAGACAGATGAAAGTCTCCCGTTAAAGCCTTCCAGCGTTTCTTTAGCGTGCACAGGGCATTGTTCTCCTGCACACGAGGCCACGGGTAATGTTTCATATGACCGTGGCCTCGTGTGCAGAATGTTATGACAAAAATCAAAAATTGATTGTTTGCGAATAATACAAAAATTATCAATCATTTAAAGTTAAATGTTCATTTCATGCAAGTGTCAAGTTTATCGTAATAAGCTTAATAAAACCTTAGATTTTATGCTTAAATTTTAGAATTTGAAAAATGCACTTTGTAAGGGATGGATTCTCTTCCGCCCCCTTTTCTATTGTTGGAACACAAAGTAAAGCTTCTTGGCACAGCCGCTCCCACAATGCTCAGAACGAGGCTGTCCGAGAAGGAAATGTCCGACGGACAAAGGGAGCCATTGATGCCGAAGTGGACAGTCGTGCCGGCAAGGGATTAGTGAGGTCAGCGGAGGTCATCTGATAGTCGCTAGCTGCTGCCACGGATATTTGAGGGGCGGGGGTGGCTCAGTCAGTAGCGTGCCAGGCTCGTAATCTGTAGTTCCCAGGTTCGAGTCCCAGATGGGTCAGCGTTGAGATTTATCTCCGCAAAATTTCCCCCCTTCCCACGGTCAGTAGAGGACACCGATGGGCTTGGAAAGGCCACCGTCCGTCGGATGGGACGTTAAGCCGTGCCCCCGTGTACGGGAGAGCCATACCCTGTGCACGTTAAAGAACACGCTGGATGGCCTTGACAGGAGGCTAGCATCTGTCTCCCAACAGCTGTTCCAGTGGGTCCCCTCCCCCAACCTTCTCTGAGCCTTCGGGGTTTATGTGACTTTGCCATTTAGCCCATGGTGTGCAAAAAAGTGCCGCTCAGAGGTAAAATAACCCAACCCAACGGATATTTGAAGGAGGGAGAGCTCTTTGGTACTCGGCTACCCGTGGCCAGTCGGCTACCGCAGTCAAGTCAGTGACTGTTGCGAATTATTCTCTGTGTGAATTAGCGAGGCTGTGTCCAGCTTGGAGGCCTGTGTGGGCCTGAGTTCGGTTTGCCGGGACAGACAACTGGGTTAGATCGAGATCACAGTATTGATCGTCCTTTTGTATGTATGTATGTGTAAATATATTATAAAAAAAAAATAAATACCCTCTCAAGCAGCTGCTTGCCACAGAGGTCTGACAGGAGCTGTCAGTTTATATGCCATAGTAGAAGGACCTCAGCAGAAAAACCTTAGATCGGTAGCCAAGCGTGCTAACCACTTGGCCATGGGATTATATGTAATTAAATATTTAATCCGCAGTCATTGTGTCGTCATTATGCTTAAATGGTGACATAATTTACTGACAAGAGCCCACATGAAAGCGCACTGACCGCAAATAGCATAAGATAATAGGTGCCAGGACAGGTGGCTTTCTCACACTTTTTTTTGTGAAAAAAGAGATTTTTAAAACAAATTTTAATATCTTGATTTTTTAAAATTTGTCCAACTATTGTTCTACTTCGAAAATTTTTGTTATTTTTAATCACATAAGATGGGAGAAATATTTTTTAAGAACGTTCTTTTTCATGCCGTGTGTGTGTGATAAAACAAGTAAATTATCGTTCAAATAAAAAGCAAAAAGTGCGACAAGTTACCTAAATTAAATTTCTCAACTGTCTACTTGCAAACTAATAGCGCACCCGTATCGCTCCCATTAATTAACTATTGTTTGTGAGTTATTAACTTTATGTTTCTCATTCGATTCTTTTCAAAAAATTAATAAAATTACAAACTGAGTATTTGTTAAGTTGAAGTGTGAATTTACTAAAATCTGAAATTTTTTAAGTGGAACAAATTCCCGGATATCCACTTCTTAATCCAGTCACTACTTCAGAATGAAACTGATATTAATTTTAATATGAAGAATAGGTTTTAAGTCCTAATGAAACTGATAACTTTTGAATGCTCGCTCGGAAGGAAAAACATTAAAATACGGAAAATGTTTCTCGCACAAGGACAGGAAATAAGATGGGAGTGTCAAAGTTGATAATGCGAAGAATCCGAAGCAGCCAATTCGAAACGACTCCTCGCAAATGGACAATTTCAGCGCTTGGAGATGCCATCCTTTGAAATATCTCTTTCAATATCTCTTCCACTGTTAGTGCTTGAATACAAGAATCTTTTACGAGATCAGTTCCAATTAGAGTTTGCAAACTTTTAATGCAACTTGAATGCGAAGCGTTAGAGTGTTCTCAGACACGTCAGAACAATAAGCTGAAAATATTTTGATTTCCTTCTCTACAACATCTGGAAAATGGATTATCTACTGTTGAAACCATGGAGGCAGGAGGAGAGGGAGGCGCCCTATCGCTTGAAAACTATAACCGAGCGTCGCCATATTGTTGCTACTCGTAAGCGTGCTATCACCGTGTTAAAGAACGACAGATTGCATTAAAAAAATGGGTACGTGTATCGCGTTTGGAATGTATTAACAAACCTGCGAAAAAAGATCAGAGGGATAACATTTCATAGGTAAGAAGTAATGCTAAAGTTTTATTTTGTAAATTGAAAACTTTTTTGTTATTTCAACTCTACAATAGCATAATTAGGACTTGCGGGAGGAGAAATAGCGAAAACTTGGGGAACGGGGTTGCGAAACTTTCCCAGTATTTTAAATGCAAACCAATTAAATAAAGGTTCATAATAAATTCAGAGAAACAAATAATAAATCAAGAAATGTGAGAGAACATAATACGCACATTATTCATTTCCTATGCTTTTGATGAACCCTTCCCAAAGTCTACAGAATTTCCGTTATGCTAGTGAGAAACTAAATTGGAAGCTCTATAATTTCTAAAATATGCGTTTAATGGAAAAATGTGACTGAATATAAATTAAAGATCATAATTAAATCTATTTAAATTTTGATTTTCGGCAACGAGGGCAAAGTATTTAAAGAGTTATTAAAACTTTTAACAAGTTCGTTCTGCAGAAAAAAAATAATTTAAAATTGTCGAAAAATTAATTTAAATCTTACACGAACTGCTAAAATACTCTTGCGCGTTAGCAAAATTTAACGATTATTGCTTCCATTGTAATTTGTTTTTATTCTATAAAGCTTATTGAAAAAAATTACTGAGTTCTCTATCAGAGTTATTATTGAACATAACATAGAACTGTGTCAATAGAGTGGCCGCTGAGTGTACATTGATGTTTACGATATTTTCAGCCTTCAATAAATAATAACGAAATGTAAACTTCCTCTCAAGCATCTGCTTACCGCAGAGGTCTGACAGGATCCTGTCAGCATAATGCGCCATGTAGCAGATCTATGAAGAGGAGGCAGCATCAGAGGAAAGAAGAAGGGCAAGAAACATCCATCTCTTATCAGGAACTCCAATCCAGGTTACTTTCATCACTGGTCAAGCTCGCTAATCATTCGGCTGCAGTCTAGTGAATGAAATTCTTTGGGGGGTGAAGGAGTGTTTGAACCCCCCTTAGTTACAGATACGGTGATTATTTAAGGTTTAATTACTTTCCGATGTAAATTTTTGTAACGCATTGTCGTTGTAAAATATTCTAGTTTCCATAACTTTAAAAACCGAGCGAATATTGTTGAAAATCAAAATTTAGCTAGATTTGATTATGATTTTTAATTTATCTTCAGTCACATATTTCCATTTAATCTGTATTTTAGAAGTTATAGAGCTTTGAAGTTGGATTCCCATTAACATAAAAGGGAAATTCTTTAATATTTTATTAGGGCTGTGTACCAGTCAGAAAGAGTCGGCAGTCACCTACGCAAGTATTGACGTGCCAATTGGGAACTTTCACCCCCATGCTTTCTCCCTATGACGTCACCAACCACACCCCTTATTATATTCATAATTCATAAATAATAAAATAAATACCACCTCAAGCAGCTGCTTGTCACAGAGGTCTGACAGGAGCCTGTCAGTTTATATGCCATAGTAGAGCTGTGAGGATGGCAGGACCTCAGCAGAAAAACGACACACACATCCATGCCTTACCCGGGACTCGAATCCAGGTCCCTTAGATCGGTAGCCAAGCACTTTAACCATTTGGCCATAGGACGTCTCATAATTCATAATTAATAATTAATTAATTAATAATTAATATTTCATAAAGACCCCCTGGTTGACCCCCTCATTAAGAAAATCCTTTATTAAAAATTCCCCCTTTTTTGAAAACCTGTGGCCCCATCTAGTGTATATTATGAGTACTATACTTTAGAAAAGCCCGCTATTTTAACTGTAATTTTTCTAATTTTTGACTCCCTCTCATTAAAAACCCCTCTTTATTAAAATTTCTCCACCTTTATTAAAAACCCTATCAAAACTGCTCCCTGGTTGGCATGTATTTTTAACCCCCCCTCTTTAAAGGCCCCATGGTTGACCCAGCTGTTTTTTTTTTAATCCCCCTTATCAAAAGTTCCTCCCACCTTTATTAAAAACACTATCAAAACTGCCCCCTGGTTGACATGACCCCATGTTGACCCATCTGTATTTTTAACCCCCTTATCAAAAGTTCCGCCCCTTTATTAAAAACTCTTCAAAACTGCCACAACCTCGTTAATTAATCCATAATTAAAAATTCCTCCCCCTTTATTAGAAAAACCTGTGGCGCCATCTAGTGTATATTATGAGTACTATATTTTAGAAAAGCCCTGTATTTTAACTGAAATTTTTCCAATTTTCGACTCCCCCTCATTAAAAAACCCCTTATCAAAAGTTCGGTCCCCCCCCCTCTATTAACCTCCCCCTCATCGGTCACAAACTTCCGAATAAGTCCAACTCAATAATTCGGGAATTCCGAATAAGTTGGTTTTTGCCTAGTCCAACTGAAATATGCCCTCTTATACTGTTCATCACAATTAAAGAAAGTATGTAACGGTTACCGGGAGAATATGGTTTGAGCACAAAAGGAAGTACATTAGAAAGGTAAAATCACTGTTAGGAGCACAGACAGAAAATTGTTAATGTCCTAAAAAAATGTGTGACGTATTTTACAAAACGGTACGGATGTCGCAAGAAAAAATTCAGTGTAAAAAGTGGAAAAACAAAAAAGTATCATTTAATATGAGTTTCGCAAAATAATAGAATGGGTGAAAATTTCAATCACAGTGTGATATGACGTAGAAGTAATGCGAAATCTTTAGCATTATTCCCCACGAATTTTCAAATGACATTCAGGGGGGTGCATCATTTCCATCATTTAAGTTTCAACTTCTTTCATTTTTTCCAACCACGATAATGTACAGTTTCTGCAGGACAGTTCCGGTGGTGACTTCGATACAAAAATAGCGCAGGAGGGGGGGGGGGGGCGATCTTTCTCGCAGTAGCGATATGACCATGCACTTTGCTTAAAAACAAACCAGGTCAATGAACGATGATCAGGACAATATGTAATTAAGATTTGAACTAAAAAGTCATGACATGGCTGAAATTAGATGTTTCACTACACGAGGAAATTTAACACGCGCATTTCATGTCTAAGAATCGGTTTAGTTATTTTTCATGCATGAGAATATATATTTATATACTACTGTGGAATTCTTAGAACAAGTATGTATGTTTGTGTAAGTGCGAAAATGGCTGTTTTGCCCACACCGGTGTGGACCCGCACTGCACCTTTCTCGATTCAGTTAAGTAGAACGAGTAGTCAATAAAACAACTTTGCAGGAAAAATCTTTTATTCATAGACTATCTTCAGGAAGGTTACAATTATCGACTGCTTAATAAAGAATTTATTTTTTCGAAGCAGAGTTTGCAAGGTTTCACGATCGTAATAAAAGTTACAAGACCACGAACACAACATTTTATTCTACATAATCCGACTCGCTCTCATAATAAAGATTCTGAGAACACATCACTTTATTCTGCTAGAGATAAATCATTCACACAATTCTGCAATGCTCATAGATGATTTTGTAACGCTCTCAGATGTTAGACACTCTGGAATTCAAAATAGATCTAAGTTCACCAATCTGGAGATATTATAGTTTCACCACTGCTCTACTTAACTGAATCGAGAAAGGTAAAATAATGACTTCACAATAAAAGACTATCTGAAAACTGTATACAATATTGGAGAGAGAAAAATACATCTTTCTCTTTAGTAAACTTTTCACAATTATCTGTTTAGTGACTTTTCGATGAGATAAAAAATATATTTTGGGAATTCCAATTAGAGCTATAATACCAATCTGTTGAGGTTGTAGGATGTGAAGTGTTAGCTTCTTTTATAACGAGCAACTCACAGATAGATAACATGTTTATTCTTGTGTGTGAACACATGATTCATAGAAACAAAATGAACACATCCGATTCACAGAAACAAACATGAACACATTCGATTCGCAGAAACAAACATGAAAACATATACACACAAACATATGCACGCACACGCACATACAAACATAAAATTAACACATGTACAGAGACGAAACATGTATATGGGAGTATGTGACGAAAATAGATATGAAGAAAAACAGTCAATCGCATTCATGAATGCATAGAGACATACACTAAGAAAGACATCCGTTGAACATGTATAATACCATGCATCTCTTAACCACAGATATAAACATGCATATACTTTGCATAAGATCAGAGAAACTCTTACATTCTCGTACATACATAATCTTTACATATTCATAGGTTTAGGACTATGTAAAATTAAACAGGATTTTTATTCTGCTTGAAAGTAATAACAGCTATTCAGATTGTCTTCCGTTTACTCGAATCAGACTTAAAGTGAATGCAGTCAACATACTATAATTGCTTATTATAATGACTGTTCATGTTATTGTATTAATTTATAAACAGACAAACTTTCAAAAAACAATTTCTGTTGAAAGTCTGATCAAATGATTCGCAAAGGTTGAGTGAAACAGTGACCTTTACCGCTAGATGGCGCTGGTTAAATGCCCAAAACGCAGATAATCGCTTATTTACCGTTTTTAACTGTTGCACGTATCATCTTCCTTCGAAAATTTCTGTCTTTTAACTTTTGTGCTCGAAAGAATAGTACATAGATATTAAGAAGCAGATACGATATAGGTTTGAAAGAATTCACGGGGATGTTTTTAAACACGTAAATATTCCACTGTGTATACCTGTATATTCTCATTTCTGCATATTTAGAAGATAATCCGTCATCCACCCCCGCTAGTACTTTGTACATTTTCTGGCCATTCTTCTATACCTTCTATTATCCTGTGTGAGTAATCGATTTCACTGTAGTTCACTCCATTGCAGCGATTTTGCACTTGTTTAGAAAAGTGAATATTTGATTCACATACAACTGAAAAGTTATATGTATTATTCACATGCTTGCACAAAAAGTGAATGTTTGCAGGAAAAATAATGTTGCATCTTCACTAGAAATGAACGTTGTTGTAAGAAATTGTGACATTAACACCCTAATACTTAAAAAATGAATAGTGGTTAAACTATTGTTACTACTGTACTTCGCACGTGCACATACTTGTATTCTCCTTGCTGCCTTTCAAGCTGGCACAGGGCGCCCTCGGTCGGGCTGTTTTGTATCTTAGCTGTTTTGAGGCAAACCGATGAATGCTTACTTTTACGTTACGTTTTTGATATTTTTTCTTTTAATCTGAGAATTCGGGTAGGGTGCTTTTCTTTCGCTTTCCTATCACTTCTCTTTTTCAATCTTCCTTACTTCTGTAATGTAGCGATTGATTTTCTTGATGAGTGTTTGAAGTGTGAAATAACAGTTGAAAGACTTGGCGCTTTATGCGTAAGGTCCGGAAAACGGTTGAAGTTATGCAAATGCAAAATATTGTCTAACAGATCGATTCTGGCAGCCCTCTCCTTCAGAATCGAGAAGCATTTAGTACACACTAATGGAATTTAGTGGAGTAATGCTACTTTCTATAGGTAGTGTTATTTCAGTTTTTAAATTTCCAAACAAGTGAAACACATATGGGAATACATAACATTATCAAAAAACGTGGCCTTGCTGGAAAAACAACCACTTTAACACTTATAAAACATAGAACCGCTTGTTCTAAGAATTCCATACCTTGTTCTAAGAATTCCACACCGGTGCAAGAAAAACAGCCATTTTCGCACTTAAACAAACATACATACTTGTTCTAAGAGTTCCACACTAGTATAGAAATATATATTCTCATGCAGGAAAAATAACTAACCCGATTCTTAGACATGAAATGCGCGTGTTAGATTACCTCGTGTAGTGAAACATCTCATTTCAGCCATGTCATGACTTTTTTAGTTCAAATCTTAATTACATATTGTCCTGATCATCGTTCATTGACCTGGTTTGTTTTTAAGCAAAGTGCATGGTCATATCGCTACTGCGAGAAAGATCGCCCCCCTGCGCATTTTTGCATCAAAGTCACCACCGGAACTGTCCCGCAGAAACTGTACATTATCGTGGTTGGAAAAAATGAAAGAAGTTGAAACTTAAGTGATGGAAATGATGCACCCCCCTGAATGTCATTTGAAAATTCGTGGGGAATAATGCTAAAGATTTCGCATTACTTCTACATCATATCACACTGTGATTGAAATTTTCACACATTCTATTATTTTGCAAAACTCATATTAAATGATACTTTTTTGTTTTTCCATTTTTTACACTGAATTTTTTTGCGACATCTGTACCGTTTTGTAAAATACGTCACACATCTTTTATGACATTAACAATTTTCTGTCTGTGCTCCTAACAGTGATTTTACCTTTCTAATGTACTTCCTTTTGTGCTCAAACCATATTCTCCCAGTAACCGTTACATACTTTCTTTAATTGTGATGAAGAGTATAAGAGGGCATTTTAAAATTAGCTGACCACTTTTAGTTTCTGTACGCAGTAAACTGCTGTGTCCTTAAGCCGAAAAGATTCCTCCGAAGATAGGACCTATCCGATAAAGTGCGGCATTTCGACATGAAACGAGCAGACAGCTCTTCCCATAAGTAAAGGCTTTAGATATACAGTAGCATATCTGTTTTCACATCGAAAGGCTGTTCCATAGGTTAGTACATAAGTGCCTTGTGACCTTTGAGTTATCACCGGTTGGACTGGTTGTTTATGCGCGCGCTCATCTCATGCCATTTCTTCGAATTAAGCGTGATCAGAACATATATGTCAGAGCAAACGACTCCCTCAACAGTGCGAGCCATCGGATTGTCGTTGGTGTTGTGAAAAGACATTATTGGGGGGTGACTATGAAAATTAAGTGCCGAATTCACCGGTCCGTGTTGGTTGGGTCTGCAGAAAAAAATTCATCAGTCGCGATCGTTAACCAAGCATTTGCATGAAAGGTATATCAGTGTCGCTTTTCTGCACAAGGGAAAAATTCGTTTTTACGAGTATCACTGAACAGTAATAAGCATCCAAAACTTATTGCTGAGGTTTGTACTTTTAAATTATTCCTTTAGTTAGGTAGATTTTTATGTTGCCGAATCGAAGAAGCTTTCTCGTGTAGGTTGTTCCATAGATACAGCGATATAATCGGTGAAGGATTTGCTAAATTTTGACTATCAGTCCAGCTGCAAATAAAATTTCGGCGGATTAGCTCAGGTAAGTTGAGAGTTGTTATCAGTATATCGAGTGAGACTTATTAAATGCATTTTTTTTATAGTAGCTTAGTGTATTTTATGCTATTTGTTAAAACTAATATCCCCTTCTCCATTAACATACATTCATGTTGGACTTGGATGTAGAACAAAAGTTAGATGTTTTACGCACCGTAAGCAGAAACGCAAGGATACCCGCAACGTATGAATTGTTTCCTACTTTTAGTATTGCTTACTTCCTATAGTATTCTGCCGCATACAAAATTCTTTGTAGAATTATTTTTTCCCGATGAAAACAACTAACATTGTAAAGCATAATGCACACACGTGTACTAACGAGAGGTCGCAACGCGAAATAAAATTTCATCAGTGTGATGAGTCATTGGATCACACGTTCGATCGCACTTCTGATCGCGTAACGGATATACGGGAATTAAAAAAGTTTGTTTTATTGGTTCAATGCGGTTTAGTCAGAAGGGCTGTCAATGAGTGACATCTCTGGACTTAGAAAAATTTCGAGATGTGTCCGAAAACTACGATCAAGAGTGTGAGTGGATTTAATTTACCAAGAAATAAAAATACGCGACAGGAGTTTTTTAATAAAGGGGGCGGAACTTTTGATAACAGATTAATTAACGAGGGGGTGGCAGTTTTGATAGGGTTTTTAATAAAGGGGAGGGATTTTTGATAAGGGGTTTTTTTAATGAGGGGGAGTCAAAAATTGGGACTTTGTAATTATTTTTGAGGATTGCATCAGCCATCCTGAGAGAGGATGCCACTGAAAGTTTAGTTGGTCTGTGCAATTATTTTGAGGATTGCATCACCCATTCTGAACATTGCCACCAAAAGTTCAGTTGGACTAGGCAGAAACCAAGAGACTTTATCGCGGAGTTTGTGATCGGTGAGGGGGAGGTTAATAGAGGGGGCCGAACTTTTGATAAGTGTTTTTTTAATGAGGGGGAGTCAAAAATTGGAAAAATTTCAGTTAAAATAGAGGGCTTTTCTAAAGTATAGTACTCATAATATACACTAGATGGCGCCACGGGTTTTTCTAATAAAGGGGGAGGAATTTTTAATTATGGATTAATTAACGAGGTTGTGGCAGTTTTGATAGAGTTTTTAATAAAGGGGCGGAACTTTTGATAAGGGGGGTTAAAAATACAGGTGGGTCAACCATCGAGTCTTTAAAGAGGTGGGATTAAAAATACATGTCAACCAGGGGGGCAGTTTTGATAGGGTTTTTAATAAAGGGGCGGAACTTTTGATAAGGGGGATTAAAAAATACATGTCAACCAGGGGGCAATTTTGATATGGTTTTTAATAAAGGGGGCGGAAACTTTTGATAAGGGGGATTAAAAAAATACAGGTGGGTCAACAATGGATTTAAAATTCAACCCATAATTCATTTAATATTTAACAACAAAATTCTGTCTCTCGAAAACAATAACTTATTTTTTTTTTATAATTTTATTTTTATTTTTATAATTTTTTTATAATTTTTTTTTATTTTTTTATTTTTTAGTTTGGAAATATACATTATGTGTTCTTCCTAACATCAGTCTCAAAGTGTTATAATGATTAAGGAATATTTCACTTTACTGGAATAAAACATTTACTATTTATTCAAATTAATCTGTTTTTGAAAACCACTTCTCATTTCATCTTATTTATTTACTGAGAATGCATATGTTCTGCTAAAGCTCGAAAGCCGGTAATGTGCACATTACCTAGCTAATCTGCAGATTAACTGATTTGCTCCGTTAACGTGCGGAATCAAGAGTTTTCCGCATTTTACCTAGGTAATGTGCACATTTACGGCTTCCGTATCGTTAAAGTTCAAAAGTTTGTTTCTCTCACAGTGGTGAATCTCTTGAATATGAATCTTCGTGTCACGTGATTCACTCGTCCGCATTATAAAAAACGCCCCAGATGAGCGGAGGCCAAGTGAGAACGAATCGGTAAAGTGATTCATTCTTTATAACGAATCACTAAAATGATTCGTTCTCACTTGGCCTGCTCATTTTGGGGGCGTTTTTTATAATTAGGACGACTGATTCATGTTGACAGAGGGATGACCCTGGTTTCAACTCTACTCTCGGACACTAGATAAATAACATTATGTTAATTTAAGCTTACAGAAACGTTCCTGTTGTTCCAGCAAAGATCTTATTTTCACTTTAACGAGTGCCTAGTAGGTAATGTGCAGATTATCCAGGTAATTTGCAGATTACCTAGGTAATTTGAGCAATGAAACAATTTTCCGCACGTTAACGGTCACCCTAGTTAATCTGCACAATACCTAGATAAACTGTAGAATAACTGATTTCTGCACTTTAGCGGTAACACATACATTATTTTAAACGATTTCGCATCTTTCCTATGATTCTGAAGATAATTTCCGTTTATCATTTCTAGGAGTCAGTCGTTTTGCAGTTGCTACTCTTTAGTGGAGGCCATTTTGTCATTAATCATTTCTGAGCATTCGAGCTTTTTCATTCCACGTGAGGAAGAGTCTCAACCTTTCATCTTTTGATCCTTTCCAGAGGATTCTCGACTTGATCCCTCATCTATGAAGATTTTGCAGCTTCGCGTTTTTCAGCTTTATCATCTGTAGTCGATAGCGAAGAGTTTACCCTGGACAATTATTTCTGATAAAATGTACAGATTTATTTTACTCTTTGTGAGGTTAGTTGAAGTCGATCATATATGGCTTTCGAAATCGCTGTCTCGAGAAACTTTTTATTAGTACCGGCAAAACTAGGTAAGATTACATTTAGCATAATTTTTCAGCTAAGCATTTGCAGTTGAATTGATTGTAAGTCGCTTCGATTCCCGTACTAGAAATAGAATATTTGCAGCTTTTAACTTTATCGAAGACACTTTTTTAAAGTTTTTCCGTAGTCAGAAACCTCGAGATTCTATCGTGTGATTCCTTTGACAAACAAATGCTATTCTCTCCAAATGTGTGGATTCATTTACCATGTTTCTGAACCAATAAATCTTTATCAGAATAAATTAATCAATGTTATTTTTATAAATGCTAAACCAATTTGGGCGTCAAGTACCCTAATGACTAGGTTTTTTTTTTGTTTATCTCTGCATGTATTCCATGTAAAAAACGCAGATTAAATAGTTCTCTCTACTTTGTGGGGTGGATCAGTCGGTAGCGCGCCAGACTCGTAATCTGTATTTCCCTGGTTCGAGTTCCAACTGGGTCAGCGTTGAGATTTATCTTCGCAAAATTCCCCGCCCTGTCCACGGTCAGTAGGGGACACTGATGGGCTTGGAAAGGCCACTGTCCGTCGGATGGGACGTTAAGCCGTGGCCCCGTGTGCGGAAGAGCCATACTCTGTGCACGTTAAAGAACACGCCGGATGGCCTTGACGGGGACTACCATCTGTCTCCCAACAACTGTTCCAATGGGTCCCCTCCCCCAACCTTCTCTGAGCCTTCGGGGTCCTTGTGACCTGGCCATTTAGCCCATGTACAAAAAAGTGCGGCTCAGAGGTAAAACATCCCAATATCTCTACTTTGCTACATATTTTATAGGTATCTTTTCAAACTGCTATCCTTCTAACTAAGTTCAATACATTTTTCTAACTAAGCATACATTAAATTTCTAAATTAACTCAACACGAAATAAAAGTTTTTTCCAATTTATTTTAGAAACCATTAATTTTCTCAATTCTTTTCAGAATCTAATAAACGTGCCTATCATACCTTAGCATTCATTAAATTTTTTAAGCAAACTCATCTAGTATACAGGGATTCACCCGTTTAACGCGGATTCGCTATAATGTGGTTTCTTCCCCTATACGACGGGCAATTTAGCACCTTGGTCCCAAGACATGCTTTGTTGGTTTTGTGTTTCCACCATTTGCACATGGTAGAAATGGTTGGCCACCCAGAGGTAAAACAACCCAACCCAAATCCCTTAAAAATTAGAGGCACCAACTTTGCATGAACTTCCCTTTCACTCTGTGCGAACACGCTGGGACAAGGTGAACCTCGAAATTCTCTTAGATTAACATTAGAGATCATTGAAAGTAATTGTATAATCGTATAAGCTTAAATATAATTTTTAATAATTATTATAATCATTTTATATAATTAAGTAAAATTTTTATTAATAAATAAAATTAAAAGATGAAAAGTCCAATTAATTTATTTCTCTTTCGTGTGAAATGTTTTGAAATAGATAAATAAATACTTTAAGTCAGGATTGGGGTTGTTTTTCCTCTGAGCGACACTTTTCTGCACACAATGGACAAAATAGCCAGGTCACAAGGACCCTGAGGTCTCAGAGAAGGTTTGAGAAAGGGGACACACTGGAAGTTGTTAGGACACAAATGGTTGTCTCTTGCACTGGCCATCCAGCGTGTTCTTTAACTTGTACAGAGTGTGGCTCTCCCGCACAGGGACCATGGCTTAAATTCCCGACCAAAGGGCGGTGGCCTTTCCAACTCCATCGGTGTCCCCTACTCACCGAGGGCGGGTGTCGGTCCCTATAATTTGTTTTATTGTTGTATTTATTGTTGTTGTGTGCTGTTGTTTCTGTGTGAACCAGGTAATGTAAGGAAGGGATTAAGATATCCTCTCGCCGAGTTGTGAAGTCGGTAAATAGACGAGCCCCGGGTAAGGAATGGGTGTGTGTGTTATTTTTCTGCTGAGGTCCTGCCATCCTCACAGATCTTATACTACGGCATATAAATTGACAGGCTCCTTTCAGACCTCTGTGGCAAGCAGCTGCTTGAGGGGTATTTATTTTATTTAAAGTACAGATTTACCCCTCATCAAATGAATGCCCACAATAGTAAATCAGCATTCAGGTTAAATTAAGGTGATTAGAAAAGCCTACAAGAACATCTATAAACTCATTCTGAGAAATCTGAAAGCAGCTATGGCACACAGAATCTAACACATTTCCATACGTATAGTCGCCCAAAAAACATCCGAGTACTATGGTTGATTACAGAATTCAGAAAAAATATCTGGCAACGATTTTTTTAGAAATTAGTGATCTGGCAACTTTCGTGTACACGAAGGTTAGCTTGTTTTACCTCTGAGCGGCACTTTTTAATACACCATGGGCTAAATGACCAGGTCTCAAGGACCCCGAAGGCTAAGAGAAGGTTGGGGAAGGGGACCCACTGGAACAGCTGTTGGGAGAGAGATAGTAGCCTCCTGTCAAGGCCATCCAGTTGTTCTTTAACATGCACAGGGTATGACTCTCCCGCACACGGGGTCATGGCTTAACGTCCTATCCGATGGATGGCGGCCTTTCCAAGCCCATCAGTGTCCCTTACTGACCGTGGGCAGGGCGGGGAATTTTGCGGAGATCTCAACGCTGACACAGCTGGGACTCGAACCTGGGAACTACAGATTACTAGCCTGGCGCGCTACCAACAGAGCCACCCCGCTCCCATATACGAAGGTTGCCAGATCACTAATTTCTAAAAAAAAAAGTGATATAAAATAATAAATAAACAAAAAAATTAGTGATATGGCAACCTTAGTGTTCGGATATTTTTTTGAGCGACTGTACGTCTATGTGTGAATGTAAATAAACACTGTCGTTCTCTACTCTGGTGCAATCGTTTATTTTATCTTCCTACACGACATTTGGCACAGCACACCTAAGACGGGTGTAAAAAACCGCGAATTTGTAGTTTTACCTGAGTTAATGGGTAGTAGTGTGTTCTCAACTTGGAACCCCCCACGCATAGTGCTTTCCCCCTATGACGTCACTGGCCATGCCCCCTTATTAAGTGGGGAGATTCCAAGTTGAGAACACACTACTATGGGTGAATAGTGATTAATTTGACTAATTAATCGTCCTCTACAAAGTGCATTGGAAATGTCTCATCAGTCGTCCCAGCTACGTCCGCGAGAGCAGGGAAGGGAGTTTTGCGGAGATAATTCCCAACGCTGGCCCAACTGGGACTTGAACTTGGGAACTTCAGATTACGAGCCTGGCGCGCTACCGACTGAGCACTCTCACCCGGCTTTAAGTCAGGAGTGGGAAGAAAAAATTAGAAGTACGAGTTGGACACGAACTTCTTTGTGGAAAAGAAGGCATTCGGAAACCCAAGCAATGCAGCGTAAATCTTCGAGCTCCTCGGTTCTAAATTATATACAACTTTGTTACGTAGTATCCTGGAAATTTGTTGGTAATAATTAAGTATCCAACTAATTTCGGTAAATGAAATGATTTATCTAATAGCCTCTTCTGAGTCGCCTTAACATCAAAGTACACTCCAAACCTCGACACTCAGAGTCTTTATCTTTTTTCATCTAATCTCGGCATCCGATAAACTTCTCAAAATACAGCACCCAATAAGGATCTAAAACTTCGTCATCCAAAAAAAATTTCTTGAACAAACTTTTTGTTTCATTTTAGACAATAGAATGTTTCAATAAACAAGTTTTTAAAGATTTTTTACACTTCGAAGAAGTATGTTATGTCTAAATCGCTCAACACTCGAAGCTGTTTCAACAGCGGACTATTCAACTTCAACATATCTTTTAAAAAAATAACTTGATTGTTTTGTTTTAACGCTGAGAGCCTTTTTTTTACACAATGTGAATTTACCACCCCCACCTCCCTACAACTGCCTTCCCACCAAGTTTGGAAAGGGTTTGGAAAGGCCGCCATCCGTCGGATGGGAAGCTAAGCCGTGGCCCCGTTTCTCAGAAGAGCCATACAATGTGTGCTAAATGACCAAATCACAAAGACCACAAAGACTCAGAGAAAGTTGGAGAAGGGGACCTACTTGACAGCTGTTCTGAGAGAGACGTAGTAGCTTCCTGTCAAGGCCATCCAGTGTGTTCTTTAACTTGCATAAGTTATTTCTTTCCTGAACATGGGACCACGACTTTATGTCCCATCCGATAGATGGTGGCCTTTCCAAGCCCTTCGGTGTCGCTCTTTCAAACAATTTGGTAGAAAGGTACTCGTGGGGAGGTGGGCGAGTTTATTATGAATAGAAACGATGTCTCTTTGATGATCAAAAGCAAAGATGACTAGAAAGGAGCAATCCTAAATCTCTCTATCTGCCAAACCAACACTCTGCTGATAGAATGCATCACGCATGTCCCATCGATTCTCAAACCCCGACTGTTAAAGAGATCGTTCACTTTTCCTCAAAGTTATAGCTTCTTCAAAACAGATAAATATTCTAATATTGCCTTTATGGGCTCGCTCGTCTTCATCATAAAGATATCATCAACTCATCTGCCACGACGAAAGGCACACATCTCAAATCCTCGCATACTCTTTTCATCAGAGCAGATCATCCATCACCTATCTTCACTTTCACCTGAAGATCATCGGATGATTTCCTTTTTTTTTATTTATTCCCATCGAATAAATCTTAGCAGCTCATCGATTCGATGTTGGCTAGATTTATTATTGTATCTAGATCGGTAGGATGAACAGCAATGAGATTACTTGATTTTTTTTATTGTTTTTAAACTGAACACTAGTCTTGGATTGTCCAAACTGAATAACCCACTCATTGCTGCTCAACATTGAAACATTTTAAGATTTTCAAAAGGTTTTAAACAAAAGGATGAGCTGTTGAGTTGTTTTATCGCTGAGCGGCATTTTTTGCAAACAATAGGCTAAATGGCCAGGTCACAAGAACTCCAAGAGCTCAGTGAAGGAGGGGGGGAAGGAACCCACTGGATGGCTGTTGGGAAACAGCACCCTCCCGTGAAAGCAACCGGCGTGTTCTTTAACGTGCACAAGGATGGCTCTCCTTGCACACGGAGCTAAGGCTTAATGTCCCATCCGACGGATGGCGGCCTTTCCAAGCCAATCGATGTCCCCTTTCTGACCGAGGCAGAGTGGAAGGTTTTGCAGAAATTAGTCTCAACGCTGGTACAGCTGGGACATATAAAGGAATTCAACATATTAGAATTAACCCAACACATACAAAAAATAAGAGCCAAAATTCGGACACTTTTGGGAGATTTTATCCTTAGCGCTTGTGTTTGTGATGCATACAACTTTAGAGAAGAAACTGACTTTATAACAAAAATTATATTTTCTTTACAGAGAATTTTATTGTGAATTTTATGGCACACACCGCATCCCAATCCATCAGGATATAAAAATACGAAAAAGTAAATGAACGATCTAATATCATAAATATTGATACACATTGTCCTAAGTGCTATCTGCGGAGACTGTAACGAGGCTATGAGACTGCGCAGTTTAAGTTATATTTCAAATAAGTCAATGATTATCAACCATCTTCCAATCAAGTAATAATCTATGAGAACAGTTAAAGCGCCAACTGCGCAGTCTCATTGTCTCTTAATAGTCTCCTCAGTTTCTTTTTATCTTATGCTATTCATGGCCGAGTGGTTAGTGCGCTTGGCTACTGATATAAGGGACCTGGGTTCGAGCTCCGGGTAAGGCGTGGGTGTATGTGTCGTTTATCTGCTGAGGTCCTGCCATCCTCACAGACCTTCTACTATGGCATATAAACTGACAGGTTCCTGTCAGATCTCTGTGGCAAGCAGCTGCTTGAGGGGGTATTTATTTTTTTTATTGCCTCCCAACGTTTTTGAGCGCCCGGAACACTTTATGAGAATTAAAAAATGTCGCGGTGCACCAGAAAAAAAAATGCATACCTATTTAAAAAAATAGCAATTTCTTTCTTTTATTAATACAATCGGATATTACTTTACAATAAATGAATTGTTCTTAAATATATTTTATTCACCTGAGAATTTAATTTCATATTCATGTAACCATTTATAACGTATATGAATAATTCAAAGATATAAAGATAAAACTGAGATTAAATTTATGCTAGTATACATTAGTAACATTTTATATCACAGCACTTTATAGTAACAATGCTTTGAACACTATCATGCTGTAGGTCAACGTGGACATACAGGAAAATTGTCTTGAGACGGGTTATTAAATTTATACATCCCCCCAATTTCTCCCCCTCCGATTTTTTCCAAAATTTCACTAAACTTGACTTTGACGTAAGCAAGCGACTTGCAGCAATTTCCCGTCTTCATACATAGTTTCCTCTCAAAGGACTTTTAGTTTGTCTCATTAAAATAAATAAAAGAAAAAATTCTAATTACAACTTCCTAAATATCTATTATACAGAACTTGTCTTTCTGTCTGTGTCTCATTGTTCGACATATCCTAGACAATCAGAGCTAAGACCATGAAACTTCGTCTACATCGTCGTCTGACTGTAACGTAGTGCACTGCAAAGTTTTGACCCCACAAAATTAGGCTCTCCTCCAAAAGTTGGTTGCGAAACGTCTGTCCGTTCATAACTCTGCGCATCGATAACGTACTACTCCATTCATAAGGTTGGTTGTTTTACCTCTAAGTAGGGTCACAAGAACCCCGAAGAGGGGGCCCACTGGAACAGCTGTTGGAAGACAGATGGTAGCCTCCCGTCAAGGCCATCCAGCGTGTTCTTTAACGTTGGGTTGTTTTACCTCTAAGCGGCACTCTTTTGCACACGATGGGCTAAATGGCCAGGTCACAAGGACCCGTAGGCTACGAGAAGGTTGGGGGAGGGGGATCACTGGAACAGCTGTAGGGAGACAGATGATAGCCTCCCGTCCAGTGTTTTCTTTAACGTGCACAAGGTATGGCTCTCGAGCCTACGGAGCTACGGCTTAACATCCCATCCGACGGACGGCGGCTTTTTCAAGCCCATCGGTGTCCCCTACTGACCGTGGGCAGGACGGGGAGTTTTGCGGAGATAAATCTCAACGCTGACCCAGCTGGGACTCGAACCTGGGAACTGCCATTCGTAAGGTAAGCGATGGCAACGCTTTCACAGATTTCTGACACTTGAGGCGATTTAATTCGGACCTACTCCAGCTAGGAACCTGCCCTCTAAACTCTACGTAGCTATAACTAAATGGGACCACCACACCAAATTCGGAATCGATCGGTCGAGTACCTGCGAATACGGAGAACCATAAATTTTCTCCACCGGTCATCATCTTGAACATGAACGAGCGTCCGTGAACCATTATGAATACACTTTCTACTCTGAGACATTTTATTAGGGCCCGAGCAACGTCGGGCAATTCTGCTAGTCAGAAATATAATTTACAATGAAGAAAAAAAGAGTGATGAGAATTTTGTGCCAATATAAATATTTCGTGGCACACCAGAATCTCTTTTACGACACATTGCCTTACACTACAGTTTCTGTGGGGGCGGGGGTGGCTCAGTCGGTAGCGCGCCAGGCTCGTAATCTGTAGTTCCCAGGTTCGAGTCCCAGCTGGGTCAGCGTTGAGATTTATCTCCGCAAAATTCCCCGCCCTGCCCACGGTCAGTAGGGGACACCGATGGGCTTGGAAAGGCCGCCGTCCGTCGGATGGGACGTTAAGCCTTGGCCCCGTGTGCGAGAGAGCCATACCCTATGCACGTTAAAGAACACGCTGGATGGCCTTGACGGGAGGCTACCATCTGTCTCCCAACAGCTGTTCCAGTGGGTCCCCTCCCCCAACCTTCTCTGAGCCTTCGGGGTCCATGTGACCTGGCCATTTAGCCCATGGTGTGCAAAAAAAGTGCCGCTCAGAGGTAAAACAACCCAACACTACAGTTTCTGCAACGACACTGCTTAATAGTCCTATTTCCGTAACTGATTGAATACTGGAAAAAAGAAGAAATTTCTGATGAAGAAATTTCTGAATAACAAATCATTACCTCCTTGTTATTTTTCCTCATCCGCCGATTAATTTCAACAGTGTACTAAGAAGTTGCAAAAGTCGTTTTGGATATTCTATTGAATCAAAAAAAGATGTGAATGCAACTACACGTAGCGAATACAAAGACAACTCTTTACTGACCTGTTTTAGTGAGAACGTATATATGGTAATCTTTGCTGTCAATGGCGGTTGAATTGGCACTGCTGATAAAATTGGATGCTCGGCAGAGAAACATGGTGCTCTTAGTGGCATTGATCGTCATTACCGAATGAGAGAGTACGGGCTGCTTGTCTGTTAACTGGAAAGAAAATGAACTGTTAAGACTATTAGTTTATTATATGAATTGATCAAAACAAATGCTACATTAAAAAACCTATTTGTTTACATTGTGATATACTTGTCGTGGAAAATAATTTTAAAGTTAAATGATCCTATAAGATTATCTTTCCAGGAGCAAGTCGTGTTAATGTTGCATGATGAACTAGACGACAAGAATCCCAATATTTAGGAGGATGAGCCTGTAAAAGGGGAAAGGGTAACCTCTTGATTTCATTATTCAATTAGAATTAGAGTTTTGGGTTGGGTTGTTTTACCTCTGAGTGGTACTTTTTTGCACACCATGGGCGAAATGGCCATGGAGGCTCAGAGAAGGCAGAGAAGGTTGGGGGAGGAGACCCACTGGAACAGATGTTGGAACATAGATGTTAGGCTACCATCATGGCCATCCAGCGTGTTCTTTAACGTGCACATGGTATGGCTCTTCCACACAAAGGGCCATGGCTTACCGTCCCATCCGAAGGACGGTAGTCTTTTCAAACCTATTGGTGCCTCCATGGTCAGTACATCCCACCATGCCATGGTCAGTACATGGCAGGGCGGGATGTTATGCGGAAATGAATCTCAACGCTGACCCAGCTGGGACTCGCACTTGAGAACTGCAGATTATGAGCCTGGCGTTCTACCGATTTAGCCACTCCCGCCTATGAAATTAGAGCCTTTTTAAATCAGAATACACTTTGTTGATGTAATTTTATCTGGAAAAAATTGCGATGAAATTTTTCGAGGAATATTTTTAACGGTCAGGGTTGTGTTACCTCTGAGCGGCACTTTTTTGCACACCATGGGCTAAATGGCCAGGTCACATGGACCCCGAAGGCTCAGAGAAGGTTGGGGGAGGGGACCCATTGGAACAGCTGTTGGGAGACAGATGGTAGCCTCCCGTCAAGGCCATCCAGCGTGTTCTTTAACGTGCACAGGGTATGGCTCTCCCGCACACGGGGCCACGGCTTAACGTCCCATCCGACGGACGGCGGCCTTTCCAAGCCCATCGGTGTCCCCTACTGACCGTGGACAGGGCGGGGAATTTTGCGGAGATAAATCTCAACGCTGATCCAGCTGGGACTCGAACCTGGGAACTACAGATTACGAGCCTGGCGCGCTACCGATTAAGCCACCCCCTCCCCTTAACGGTCAACAATAGACCATATATTGCCGAATTTTAATATGTCAACCAATCAATGGACGGGCTACGTACGAAGCTTGTGTCGCAAAAGTAATGATACAGAAGTTCAGTGAACACAACACTGAAATGTGAAAAAAAAATATCAATAACAGATGGCGCAAAAGATTTATAAAATTGTAACGAAATTATCACTGCTAGTTGCTCTCAAGTACGATACTAACAAAACAATGAACGCCCAATCTAGAATTTTCTGGAACGGATTAGAAGATAAAAGACACTTTTTTTTACGAAGAAAATAGCGAATGAGTGCGCTAAGAAACGACGCATGTGACGTCATATGCTTAAAGTTAGACTTGTGAGATTTACAATACATATTAGCAATGTGGGGGCATCTTCTACATTGTGATGGAGCTTTGAATGTGAAGCCAGTGTTAATGACAGTATGACTAAGCAATTAAAGTGAATTACTTCATAAGTAATAAATAATAAAGGTTTTGCAATAAAGAAATAATATCTTTTTAAAAGGTTTGTCCTTATGTTATTTGTCTTTGGCAGTAATTTGATGCTAAATGAAGCAGTTTTATTTGTTGTTGTACCGTCTTAACTATTCATAGAAATGCTTTTCTAAGAAATGTTAATGCAGTGGAAATATAAGTAGATTATTTTCTTTTCTTGAATTACCTTTACGAAATTAGAATGCACATTGCATTTGTCTAAATAGAATACGTTTTAGTGACTGAATTCATTACCCTTGTAAGTGGTTAATAAGCAGAAATAAAAATAATTGATGAATGCATTTTTCCTAATTAATTCTCATTCTTCACTCGCTTTTCTTTACCAGACTTAATCAGTTTTTCGCAGTTCAATTACTAATTTAATTTAATAGCCTTTATTTTTCTTTCAATTTAAATATAAAGAAAACGTGATCTAGTGGTTAGCATACTCGACTTTTTAACCAGGGGCATGTTTCTTTGTATCTTGTATGAGAAACCAGGAAATCCGAATAAAGCTTCTAGTTATCTCCGTCTTTTGTGTACAAATATTTTTTTTCCTTTAAAAAAAGAAGTAATTATCAAGAGATTTAACGCTTCCCAAATGCTCCAAATACAAATCTTATTCTACCATAAAATGGGGTGAAGGTCTCAGCTGGTAACGCTCCAGGCTCGCAATCTGATAATTCCATCTCGGCACGGGTTGTTTTACCTCTAAGCGGCACTTTTTTGCACACCATGGGCTAAATGGCCAGGTCACATGGACCACGAAGACTCAGAGAAGGTTAGGGGAGGGGACCCACTGGAACAGCTGTTGGGAGACAGATGGAAGCTTTCCGTCAAGGCCATCCAGCGTGTTCTTTAACGTGCACAGGATATAGCTCTCCCGCACACGGGGCCATACGGAGAACGTCTCATCCGACGGACGGCGGCCTTTCCAAGCCCATCGGTGTCCCCTACTAACCCTAGGCAAGGGGGAGGGGAATTTTGCAGAGATAAATCTCAGCGCTGACCCAGCTGGGACTCGAACCTGAGAACTGCATATTACGAGCCTGGCGCGCTACTGACTGAGCCACCCCCAATATGCAGGTGAGTCATACCATGGTTTCGTTAAGGAACACGCTGGATGACCTTGATCACCTACAAGCTATCCAGGAGTCCTTGTGACTTGAGTCCCACCGTATGTACAAAACTGCAACTCATAGGTAAAACAACCTAATAATATCATTAAACTTCACGAGATATTCTCTTTAAAAAAAGCATGCTTTTGTGACTCAAAGACGGGAATAAAACAAAACTATCTCATGACGCTCAAAATTCGCAGAAAATTAAAAAAAAATTGGATAAATGTTATTTCATTGTGAAGAAGACCCAAAAACAAAAAGAAAAAAAAAACAAGCTTTTATTCATCCTCCTGCATCCACCTCGTGTTTTTCCTCTTCCTCCTCCCGTTGATGGGCATTAAGTCCCGCCAATTCCCTCTCTCATCCTTCAGAACCGGCGTCGGGTGAAATGCTTTGCTCGAGCCAGACTCAGAGGCTCGCCCCCCTTGCTTCCTTTAATCCGATTGGCGGCAGCCATTGCGCACTCGCCAATCTCCTAAGTCCCATTTCAACGCTCCATGATGTCTGCCGCGTAAAGAGCACGAGATCTGATTATACGGATCCCAATTTGTAAGGAGGAATAGCCGAAAGACCCGCTATTATTTTTATGTCGATATTCATCCTGCTAACAGCCGCTTTTTTGTCGTTATTAGCCCTATTCATCTGCTTCTCATGTGAATAGAAAAGTATGTGTGTTGTCATGACAATGCATATGATTATAGGCCCGGATCTAGAAAAAAAGAGAAAAAAAAATAGGGGAGGGGTGGCTCAGTCGGTAGCGCGCCAGGCTCGTAATCTGTAGTTCCCAGGTTCGAGTCCCAGCTGGGACAGCGTTGAGATTTATCTCCGTAAAATTCCCCGTCCTGTCAACGGTCAGTAGGGGACACAGATGGGCTTGGAAAGGCCGCCGTCCGTCGGATGGGACGTTAAGCCGTGGCGCCGTGTGTGGGAGAACCATACCCTGTGCACGTTAAAGAACACGCTGGATGGCCTTGACGGGAGGCTACCATCTGTCTCCCAACAGCTGTTCCAATGGGTCCCCTCCCCCAACCTTCTCTGAGCCTTCGGGGTCCATGTGACCTGGCCATTTAGCCCATGGTGTGCAAAAAAGTGCCGCTCAGAGGTAAAACAACCCAACCCAATAGAAAAAAATCGAGGGGAGCGGAAAAGATGGATTTCCAATGAATTATATCATTTTCCTCTCCATTTTACTTGGGTGGTTTACTCTCCATTTTTTGTATTGGTTTTTAGTATTGGTTTTACTCTCCATTTTTTGGTTTTAAAAATTTTCATGAAAAATGTAAGAAATACAAATAATTTCAATAATACTTTCCTCTGTTACCATTATTTGCGCTCTGAAAGGGGGGAGGCATGGCCCCCTTGCTTTCCTCCCTCCTTAGTCCGGCCCTGCATATGAATGCAATATATTTTCAAACGTTTCCAAATACTTTCATTTTATTTGGTAGTAAAGAATCACAGGATCTGTCCTGTGTACATGGAACTCATGAAATAATGCGCTGGAAAAAATTGGTTTTTGCCGTGAGTAGGATTCGAACCCACGTATCCTGGAAACTCCGACAGATGGAGCCACTGGGCGTAACAAATAAAATTACAGGAAAATTTACAAGTCATCCCAACTGAAATAGAAACGTTAGCCGATGATGGTGTACTGGTTAGCATAACTGGTATGTTTACATAAGACGTGGGTTCGAATCTCACTCATGATAAAAAAAAAATCAGCTTATTATTTCATGACTTCCATGTTATTTGAATGAAAAGTCACATTTAGAGCTCCCTACCTTTGAAAATAAGCTTTGTAAGGAAAAAGCTCATTCATAACTATAATATTTACGGTTGTTAAATTGTAAACATTTAACAGCAAACGTTACTGTTATATTCGTTCTAAACATTTCGAAAAAATAATTGAAGGAATAACTTCTAGATTGCCATTTAGTTTATTAAGGAGTATTTTAACATCATTTTTATTTCAGTGGCCTTTTGAAGTAAATTGTTATGATCCATAAAGCTGTTTTTAAATGTTTCTGGCTTCACAACTCTTTAAATATCACACGCTATTGCTGAAAATCGAGATTTAGAGAGAGTTGATCTAAGGGACCTGGGTTCGAGCCCCGGGTAAGGCATGGATGTGTGTGTCGTTTTTCTGCTGAGGTCCTGTCATCCTCTCAGACCTTCTACTATGGCATATAAACTGACAGGCTCCTGTCAGATCTCTGTGGCAAGCAGCTGCTTGAGGGGGTATTTATTTATTTATTTATTTTATTTGAGTGAGATCATCAATTTATCTCCAGTGACATTTTCCCCCTAAAAACTTATTTTCAAAGCTAGGGAGCTCTGAATATGGCTTTCCATTTCAATAACATGGAAGTGTCCGGAATTTTTTTTTTTTTTTTTTGATACAGTGTATATGACCCAATGAAGTCACCCGTAAACTTCTTTAATATTAATCGGTTAGACATTTTTTTAAATAAAGATTAACATTATCATCTCCCTTAAAAAAGTCTCCATAATACCGTTTGAAAAAAGAATTTTGTCGTCTATCTTATCCTTTTCTTTTTTTTTTGCTTTAAACGATAAAGAGAGAATTTTTTCTAGGTTGGATAGGTAGTGATAAAACACAGAGTGGGCCAAAAGTCCCTATGGAAATTGTGGTGGGGGTTGGCTCAGTAGGTTCGTAATCTGCAGTTCCCAGGTTCGAGTTCCAGTTGTGCCAGCGTTGAGATTTACCTCCGCAAAACTCCCCTCTTTTCCCTCGGTGTGAGAAATGGGACACCGATGGGCTTGGAAAGGCCGACGTCCGTTGCAGGGGACGTTAAGTCGTGCCCCCGCGTGCAGACGAACTATATTCTATGCACGTTAAAAAGCAATGCTGACGGGAGATTTCCATTTGACACCTAACAACTATCTAGTGTGCCCTCTTCTTCCAAATTTCTCTGAGCCCTTGGGGTTCTTGTGATCTGGCCATTTAGCACATTGTGTGCAAAAAAAAGTGCTGCTCAGAGAAGAGACAAACCAATCCTAAAAAAACTTGAAAATCGAATTTAAAAAAAAAAAAATTCTGCTTACTACAGAGATATGCGATAAGCTACATTTGAAAGTCTATCTCAAGAAGGTTTTATTTTATAAATTTTTTTTCTCAAAGTTAATGCACTTCAATGTGAGCTTCCTTTGCAGTCCCGGAGCACATCTAATCGAAGTTCAAATCGCGTGAGTTCCAGCATGTCTTCGTTAATTGATGCAACTGCATGAGTGTTATTAGTTTTAAGGTCATCAACCCACTTTGGGCGTGTACATTTTGTCTTCCACATATCCTCACAAGAAAAAAAAAAGAATCATGGGCTGTAAATGTCCGGACTACGCTCGACATCGTTATCAGACGTTCTGGATCTGCCAGTTCTTTTCCGTTCAAAACATGTCAGTTTCTAGGAATTTGATATACCATGCTCTTTGCTCCTAGGAGGGGCGGGGGTGGCTCAGTCGGTAGCGCGCCAGGCTCAAAATCTGTAGTTCCCAGGTTCGAGTCCCAGCTGGGTCAGCGTTGAGATTTATCTCGCAAAATTCCCCGCCCTGCCCACGGTCAGTAGGGGACACCGATGGGCTTGGAAAGGCCGCCGTCCGTCGGATGGGACGTTAAGCCGTGGTCCCGTGTGCGGAAGAGCCATACCCTGTGCACGTTAAAGAACACGCTGGATGGCCTTGACGGGAGACTACCATCTGTCTCCCAACAGCTGTTCCAGTCTGTCCCCTCCCCCAACCTTCTCTGAGCCTTCGGGGTCCATGTGACCTGGCCATTTAGCCCATGGTGTGCAAAAAAGTGCCGCTCAGAGGTAAAACAACCCAACCCTTTGCTCCTAGGTGATGGGTCCATGTTGAGCAGTGTTCGGAAATTTCTCTGTACTTGAATATCCGAATTGGTTCTTATACAAACCTACCTATGCCAATAGCTTTTCCCTGCGAAATCACTAATTAAAAATCTGATCCATTTGCACGACATCAGTGCTGCAGAAGTTCTTAAACTTTTCGATATTGCGATCCCCCCAGAATCGTAGATAAATTTATGCAGCCCCTTCCCAATCCCCTACAGTAAGGGTTCTCAACGTGGGGCACGCGGTAAAATATTTTGGGGTACGCCATGAGAGATCAAAAGTCGCTAGATCTACTAAGAACGTAGGTGTTTCATTTTATTCCCATTGTTATCACAAGGGCCAGTTGCATACACGTTTCCAGGGGGTATGTGAAGCATAAAAGGTTGAGAACCACTGATATATATGTTTTATTTTATTCCCATTGTTATACTATAACTATAGTTTTACCTATCTATACAAGGGGTACGCCAGTTACATACACATTTCCAGGGGGTACGTGAAGCATAAAAGGTTGAGAACCAATGATATATATGTTTTATTTTATTCCCATTGTTATACTGTAACTATAGTTTTATCTATCTATACAAGAGGTACGCCAGTTACATACACGTTTCCAGGGGGTACGTGAAGCATAAAAGGTTGAGAACCACTGATATATATGTTTTATTTTATTCCCATTGTTATACTATAACTATAGTTTTACCTATCTATACAAGGGGTACGCCAGTTACATACACATTTCCAGGGGGTACGTGAAGCATAAAAGGTTGAGAACCAATGATATATATGTTTTATTTTATTCCCATTGTTATAGTGTAACTATAGTTTTATCTATCTATACAAGGGGTACGCCAGTTACATACACATTTCCAGGGGGTACGTGAAGCATAAAAGGTTGAGAACCACTGATATAGATGTTTTATTTTATTCCCATTGTATAATATAACTATAGTTTTATCTATCTATACAAGGGGTACGCCAGTTACATACTCATTTCCAGGGGGTACGTGAAGCATAAAAGGTTGAGGACCACTGATATATATGTTTTATTTTATTCCCATTGTATAATATAACTATAGTTTTATCTACCTATACAAGGGGTACGCCAGTTACATACTCATTTCCAGGGGGTACGTGAAGCAAAAAAGGTTGAGAACCACTGATATATATGATTTATTTTATTCCCATTGTTATAATATAACTATAGTTTTATCTATCTATACAAGGGGTACGAAAGTTACATACACATTTCCAGGGGGTACGTGAAGCATAAAAGGTTGAGAACCACTGATATATATGTTTTATTTTATTCCCATTGTTATACTATAACTATAGTTTTACCTATCTATACAAGGGGTACGCCAGTTACATACACATTTCCAGGGGGTACGTGAAGCATAAAAGGTTGAGAACCACTGATATATATGTTTTATTTTATTCCCATTGTTATACTATAACTATAGTTTTACCTATCTATACAAGGGGTACGCCAGTTACATACACATTTCCAGGGGGTACGTGAAGCATAAAAGGTTCAGAACCAATGATATATATGTTTTATTTTATTCCCATTGTTATAGTGTAACTATAGTTTTATCTATCTATACAAGGGGTACGCCAGTTACATACACATTTCCAGGGGGTACGTGAAGCATAAAAGGTTGAGAACCACTGATATAGATGTTTTATTTTATTCCCATTGTATAATATAACTATAGTTTTATCTATCTATACAAGGGGTACGCCAGTTACATACTCATTTCCAGGGGGTACGTGAAGCATAAAAGGTTGAGGACCACTGATATAGATGTTTTATTTTATTCCCATTGTATAATATAACTATAGTTTTATCTATCTATACAAGGGGTACGCCAGTTACATACTCATTTCCAGGGGGTACGTGAAGCATAAAAGGTTGAGGACCACTGATATATATGTTTTATTTTATTCCCATTGTATAATATAACTATAGTTTTATCTATCTATACAAGGGGTACGCCAGTTACATACTCATTTCCAGGGGGTACGTGAAGCATAAAAGGTTGAGAACCACTGATATATATGTTTTATTTTATTCCCATTGTTATACTATAACTATAGTTTTATCTATCTATACAAGGGGTACGCCAGTTACATACTCATTTCCAGGGGGTACGTGAAGCATAAAAGGTTGAGAACCACTGATATATATGTTTTATTTTATTCCCATTGTATAATATAACTATAGTTTTATCTATCTATACAAGGGGTACGCCAGTTACATACACATTTCCAGGGGGTATGTGAAGCATAAAAGGTTGAGAACCACTGATATATATGTTTTATTTTATTCCCATTGTTATACTATAACTATAGTTTTATCTATCTATACAAGGGGTACGCCAGTTACATACACATTTCCAGGGGGTACGTGAAGCATAAAAGGTTGAGAACCACTGATATATATGTTTTATTTTATTCCCATTGTTATACTATAACTATAGTTTTATCTATCTATACAAGGGATACGCCAGTTACATACACATTTCCAGAGGGTACGTGAAGCATAAAAGGTTGAGAACCAGTGCCCTACAGTATAACCTAATAGTTAAATCGAATGATTTCATTATGTTCTTTAAAAGTTTGCGACTTCCTTTTCAAGATGCTCTCGAACCCCAAGGGAGATGTGACCCACATTTTTAGAATCTCTTCATTAATGCATATGTGATGTCTCTGTAGTACATATTTTTAATTATAATTTCAAAATTATCTAGTGACTTTTGGCCTATTCTGTATTGCTATTTGCATTTTCTGAATATCCTATTAGTTTGCATTTCCACCTTTTAAAGGACTCAAAATTTGCAAACTTACAAACGTTTTTCTCCTTGTAAGCGTGCATTCGATGTCGACCAGAAGTGATAGAGCTTTCTAGCTTAAATTGCAGAAATCATAAAATACTCTCACTTGAAAATATCCTATTTTCTCTCTTTCTGTGACAGTAATTTAAAAATCAATTTTTGGCTGAAGAATCGTTTAGATTTCCAGCCAAAATGTAATCCCCGATGACTTCCACAGAGAGAGAGAGATGAAAAACTTTAGAATTTTTTCAAGTGAAAATGTTTATATCTTCTGCAATTTAAACTAGAAAGCCCACTCATGTCTGGTTTTCCAGGAGAAAAAAGCGTTTTGTAAGTTTCGAAATTTAGCGTCCTTTAAAAGGTGGAAATAGAAACCAATAAAAGATTCTGAAAATGCGAAGAGTAATATTTTAGTACAACTCTTAAAACTAAGAAAATATTTCCTTTCTTAAATAAAATGATTTTATCATTTTGAATGAATAAAAAAAATATTTCCTTCAAAAACAAATTCTTAAAACAAAATGCTGCGCCTTCCTCATACCCATTTAGGGTAAAGAGAGAAGTTGTCAGTTCAAACCGCTTAGTTGGGTTGTTTTACCTCTGAGCGGCACTTTTTTTGCACACCATGGGCTAAATGGCCAGGTCACATGGACCCCGAAGGCTCAGAGAAGGTTGGGGGAGGGGACCCACTGGAACAGCTGTTGGGAGACAGATGATAGCCTCCCGTCAAGGCCATCCAGCGTGTTCTTTAACGTGCACAGGGTATGGCTCTCCCGCACACGGGGCCGCTTAACGTCCCATCCGACGGACGGCGACCTTTCCAAGCCCATCGGTGTCCCCTACTGACCGTGGGCAGGGCGGGGAATTTTGCGAAGATAAATGTCAACGCTGACCCAGCTGGGACTCGAACCTGGGAACAACAGATTACGAGCCTGGCGCGCTACTGACTGAGCCACCCCCGCCCCATCAAACCGCTTAAGGAACTTACTCTGCATTAGCAAGAGAAACAAGTAACGCCTCAAGCAGCCTGCTTACCACAGCCATCGAAATCTATCTAAAACAAAAATAATTTTCCTTTTATCTCTAAAACGAAAAAGGTTCAGTACATACATACGGATAGACAGAAGACAAAAGGAAATTAATTGCTAGCAGGGACGTGACCAAGGGAAGGGGAAACCTGGGTGTCCGGATTTCCCCCCCCCCCCGAAAATCCGGTTGTTTTATACAAAATCTCATTCTCTACCTGCTTCAAAATTCAAAACGTCTTATTTGTATACATATACATTCATCATTTGTAAAATTTCATTTTAGTTTTATAGTAGATTAGTGCGACACTTAAATTTAAAAAACAGCTGTAAAATTTTATACACTATAGTAGGAGTTCTCAACGGGTAAAAAATACGGGGGTAAAAAATTTTGGGGTAGGCCGTAAGAGCTCAATAGTCGCTAGATCTAGTAACAAAGTAAGTGTTTTATTTTATTCCCGTTGTTATACTATAACTATAGTTTTATCTATCTATACAAGGGGTACGCCAGTTACATACACATTTCCAGGGGGTACGTGAAGAATAAAAGGTTGAGAACCACTGATATATATGTTTTATTTTATTCCCATTGTTATAATATAACTATAGTTTTATCTATCTATACAAGGGGTACGCCAGTTACGTACACATTTCCAGGGGGTACGTGAAGCATAAAAGGTTGAGAACCACTGCCATATAGAATATCATTTTAACCTTTCCTGTACGGTGGAATATTCTGGCAACTGGGAAACCTAATCAAGCCTTAATCTCAGATCCTCCCCCCCCCCCCCGGTCATGTCGGGGACGAGTGGATGGACCACTTCCGAACTCCTTTTGATTCCTCTTGTAGTCAATTATTCCAATTCACTAATCTTCACCTGTCATTCCGGGCGAAATCACAGATTCACGGTTCTTACCCCCGTGCTTAGGTGTATGTCAGACGGGCTGTGCCTTCTATGAAATAAGCAAATGTCCATTGCACTAAGTAGAGGACGACACAATATTTATTTACATTCGCATATATATATACATATGAGAATGTGCTCAATTCTGTGGACCTTAGCTGTGTTCACTTCATTAGATGGAATGGCTTTATCGATGTTCCTTGTGGACTTTCTCCAATCAACTGAATAAGATACGCTGCTTCTCTCTTGCAGGATATCAGTGCATACATGCATGAGGTGGAAATCTGTACTTTCCTGTACAAAAAACACTTTACAGACCTCAAAACTCGGCTACATGATATCCTAATCCCTGCCTGCATATCCTGGTTCACATAGAACCGAAACCTGTTCCTTTAGGGTCTTCGAGAAACAGCTACGTCACTTTGACGCTCGAAGCAAACATGACTTCTCCGTTCGTAAGCAACACTCATTCTGTTCTTTCTTTGCATCTCCGCATCGCTCCTCTTGGTGACTCACACCGAGTCCTTCGACTAGTGACGAAGATGCTATAAAATCACTTGGCACTCGCCTCCTTGAGCATATAGAGAATAGCCCGGCTTGGACCCGAATGAGCAACATTCTCATCTAAGACACTTCTGAAAATACACTTATAACATAATATATAAAATAAAGCAATTAATCCTATAATAAAATAAATTACAGTCACGACACCCCTTGCCCCTCCCCCCCCAAATAAAATCCAACTGTTCTCCCTCTCCCGAAATAAACTAAATTCTCGAAACCTCCCGAAACTAAATTCTCCCAACCTCCGAAACTAAATTCTCGTAGCACCCCCCCCCCCCGCATCTCTCCCGGAACTAAATCATCAGTGCATCCCTGATTAAAAGTGTTTTTCCCGTCCAAAAAGGATAAAAATTGAATTTTATTCGCCAGAATAAAGTTAAAGGATTTTATCCCCCCCCCCCCTTTTGTCTGTCTTGGTAAGCATCAAACAAATCCCATGTCTTAAAAATTTACTATTTTTTTTTATATATTTCACATGTGAGTTTCGGTTTTTTTGACATATGGTGTTATTTTGATTTCTTATTGTCTTGATGAATTAAAGCGCAAAGTGATTGTTCAACAATAATTGGAAATTTTCGAAAATGTGTCAGATTAATAACTATCCAAAAACACAAAAAAATTGATTTATCTTTTAAAAAACATAAAAAAACGATGCTTGCATACGGGAAGATATATGTAAAAATGAAACTAATCGCTATTGTTTTTTTTTTCTCTCTCTCTCTCCTGAAAAAGAGCTAAAATTGAAAATTGCGTGTGAAAACAGTTCGCAGAACAAAGAAACTTTCAAATCCACCCATAAAGGCGAAATACTGGAAAAAAAATGGTAACTGAGGAAAGAAAAAAAGAAAACTTGTTACGCAATATTTCCGTAACGTTGTTGTACAATAAAAGGCAACAATAAAATGATGTTCCATTCATTTCAGCGAATTATTCTTGAGTAATCTCTCTATACTCTCATCAAGACTAAGAAATCGAAATGATACCACATGCGAAAAAGAGTTAAACTGGCAAGTGAAATACATAAAAAAAAATTAGATTTTCCGCCATGCGATTGGTTTGATGTTTACCAAGACAGACAGTGGAGGAAATAAAATCCTTTTCTTCTGCCGCCATTTCATCGGTAGATCTGAAAAAACAGCCGAAGCATTCATCACCCCCACGGAAGCGGTTAACCAGCGTCAAGGACGATAAGAAACAACCTCCCACAAGTCTCGCGAGCTTACTGTAATCCCTTTCAACAAGCCTTTGGTATTAGCGGCTGACAGCCTCTTTCCAGAAATCCCTTCCCACACGAGCGAAGCATCTTTAAAGGTGCTGCCAAGCCTTTAAATGATGGGGGGGGGGAGCTTTAGCCTTGGATGCATCCGTCAAAAGAGCTCTGAATCTTTCTCGAAAAGGCCTCTGAATTCTCTGATATTGTTTATTCGTAAGGCTGTGAAAAGTTCGTTTTTATCTTAGGGATGCAATTTAGTTATTTGATCTAGTGTGCTGTGTAACTTTTAAGATATCGTGTTAATTTAAGCCATGTTTTAAATTATTTGGAAATTAAAATAAAAATTTCCAAATTAAAAGAAAAAATGGTTGGTTTAAAATATAGATAGTCGACAAATAAAAACTCTCATTATCTTTAAAGACGAGCTTTCCACAGTCGCCAGAGACTTTTGTAATCTTCCGGTTAATTCCAGAACCTCTGTTATCCATAACTGGATGATTTGGATTGATTTTCTTCCTTGCAGACAGGACCAGATTTCCCATAAATCGTGGGGCGGGGGTGGCTCAGTCGGTAGCGCGCCAGGCTCGTAATCTGTAGTTCCCAGGTTCGAGTCCCAGCTGGGTCAGCGTTGAGATTTATCTCCGCAAAATTCCCCGCCCTGCCCACGATCAGTAGGGGACACCGATGGGCTTGAAAAGGCCGCCGTCCGTCGGATGGGACGTTAAGCCGTGGCCCCGTGTGCGGGAGAGCAATACCCTGTGCACGTTAAAGAACACGCTGGATGGCCTTGACGGGAGGCTACCATCTGTCTCCCAACAGCTGTTCCAGTGGGTCCCCTCCCCCAACCTTCTCTGAGCCTTCGGGGTCCATGTGACCTGGCCATTTAGCCCATGGTGTGCAAAAAAGTGCCGCTCAGATGTAAAACAATCCAATCCAAACCCATAAATCGTATTAGGCACTTGCCCTAGGGGGTGCTAGCATTTAAGTGTTACAATTTGTTTATTTAAAAAAAAACATCAAAATTATGCTCTTTTCAATTTTTAGAAGAACTAGTTGCAAGTATCCTTAATAAAAATAGCTATAAAAAATTATTACAAAATAGGAAATTTTTATCATAGTTTTGCCATTCACACAGCATAGAATTTTCGAACGCAGTTTCTCCATTTCTAGATCAAAAGAAAAAAAAAATGTAAATATGAATTTGAATAATTTGATTTTCAAATGTTATTGCACATTACATATTGTTACGACAGATGAACGAGCAGCAGTGACTTCATGACTTAACGTGACTTGAACGCTCGTGTATGCTTCTACGTGAGATTCAATTTAGCCAACGAATTAGAACTGAGAACGATTCGGAAGAATGAAAAAGATAGCAGTGCAGTGTGTTAAAGTGATCTGAAAGGACAGTCAGATGGTCTGAATCAGTGCGCGATAAGTGAAAGTAAGTAGTATATTTATTAGTGTGTGCGCGGGTGTTTGTTTTCTGTTGTTAGTAACAAAAGTTTAGTGAACTAGCACTGGACGAGAGTTTGTTTACGTCTGAAGGTATTCAAGTGACATGGCAAACAAAGTGAAGAGGTAGTATTTTAGCAGAACAGACAGAGCTGATATTGTATGCTCAGTAAAAAAGATTAATGACTTATGTATGATAGTAGTTAATTTGTTTATAAGATACTTCATTCATATTTTTGTAACAATTTACATTGTATTGTAATTGGTTTGAAAATATACTATTCATACTCACACTCAGTGCTTATCCATTTTTAAATTCGCAACATTTGGTGTCTAGGAGTGTAGATAATTTAATTGAATGCCTTTTACTAGAAGTATGGATGAGTTAGTAAAATTAATAACTGATCTTAAAGGTGATATAGCTGCCCAAAGCAACAAAATTGGTGACCTTGCTAGACAAAGTGATAGCTTGAAAGTTGATATAGCTGCCCAAAGCAATAAAATAGGTGACCTAGTCGCACAAAATAATGAGTTGAGAACTGAGATAGTTTCTCAAAAAGATGACTTGAAAGCCGAAATGGCCGCACAAAATACTGAGATGAGAGCTGAAGTGGCTTCTCAAGTTGGTAATATTTCTTATAAGTGTAAGGACATTATGACCGAACTAAATAGTGTAAAAGATGATTTTGATAGTGTTAAGTATGATTATAAATATGAAATTGAAATCGTAAAAACTGATTGTGAACGCCAGTTTCAGATTTTGAGAAATGAAATGTTACCTTCTGCTTGTGATAATATTAATTCTAGTGAAAATAATGTTATTACACATATCGCTAGAAATGCAACTAAACCTTCTACATATGATGGTCAATCATCTTGGACAGTATTTAAAACAAAATTTGAAGTTATTGCTAGAGCCAATGAGTGGAATGAATTCCAAAAGGCCAGTTTTCTTGCAGCTTCCTTAAGAAATTCTGCTGCGGATGTTTTGCAGTCTGTTCCAGAAGAAAAACGACTTGATTATCAGAGTCTCGTTTCTGCATTAGAACTTAAGTTTGGTGATAGTTATTTAAAACAATATTATGTGACTCAATTTAAACATCGCATGCATAAGAGTAGTGAACTTTGTAAGAGCTTGCTAGTGATATCGCCTTCTTCGTCTATCTAGATTGGCTTATAGTAACTGTCCACCAGAAATTCAAGATAACTTAGCTCAAATGCAATTTATTGATGCTATTGCTGACACTCAACAATCTCTAAGGATGTTGGAAGGTGAATCCTTAATGTCAGCTGTGGTACATGCTATGAAGTACGAGTGCTCCAGGCTTTCCTCCCGAGAGAACAAACGTACAGTGAGATTTGTGAGTGCAGAAGAAACTGTAGAAAAGGAATATGAAATGAAAGAACTAACCAAAGCCATAATATTCGTTTTGAAAGACATAAGAGGTTCTTCTTCAAAAACTACCACAGACCTTCAGTGTCGGAATTGTGGCAAGTTCGGACACATTCGTACCAACTGTAATAGGAAACGAATGAGGAGTCCGAGTCCATCTACTAGACAACAGGATCAGGGAAACAGAAATTAGTCAGTCTTGCGGGGCAAAGGCTGGCTGTTGATTGGTTGGCCCCAGGGGAAGTCGACTACGTTTCAACATTACATGGTCATAATAATGGATTAGTAGCTGATGGAGCCATAAATGGAATACCTTGCCGTGTGATAGTCGACACTGGTGCAAATGTAACTTTACTCAGAACGGACATAATAAAGAAAATAATATCTCACCCAAACTTGAATACTACACAGTCTAAAATAAGCCTACAAACAGCCACTGGAGATCGTGCTAAAGTCCATGGAAAAATAGAACTTAACATCCGAGTTGGTAGCTGTCTGGTACACCACCCTGTTTACATCGCTGACATCTACGATGAATGCATGCTAGGCCTTGATTTTCTTAAGAAACATGGATTCAACATTAGACCCAGTGACAACCTACTCATCTATGAGACAGAAGAGATTCTTCTGCTTAGCCAGACATCTGATTCTTTATCAAGCGTAACTCCAATATTAGTGACGGAAGACACAGAGATCCCAGCACAAAGTGAAATTATAGTCCGTGGACATCGGGCGGAGACTTCTGGGGTCTTCCGATTGGCAGTTACTGATGCCTCAGGTAAAGGAGCTTTGACACATGGTAGCCTGGTTGCAAGGACTTTAGTCAGAATAGACAAAGAACAGATTCCTATCAGAGTGATGAACTGTAACAAATCCAATAGAATGTTTAAAAAAGGTGAAGAATAGCAATATGTGAACCTGTTACCTGGGTAACAAGTATGAATCAAATAGAAATTACTGATTTAAACCAAATTCATACAGACATCCCATCTCATCTTACTGAATTATGGAGAGAAACAAGACGAATATTAACTAAAAACCAAGCTGCTAATGCCGAGAACCTATTGAAAGAATTTTCTGACATTTTTTCTGCCACATCAAATGATTATGGCCGTACTAACCTGACGGAACATAAGATCAACACTGGTGATTCTCCTCCAGTCCATCTGCCGGCAAGAAGACTTCTATTAACAAAAAGAGAAGAGACGGAACAACTCATAAAGGACATGGAAGCTCAAGGCATTATAGAACCATCACAGAGTCCCTGGACATCACCAGTAGTTCTTTTCAAGAAAAAGGATGGATCTACACGATTTT
The DNA here is from genome assembly GCA_038380435.1 of Ryuthela nishihirai. Classification (NCBI taxonomy): domain Eukaryota; kingdom Metazoa; phylum Arthropoda; class Arachnida; order Araneae; family Heptathelidae; genus Ryuthela; species Ryuthela nishihirai. Next base: position 38,356,587 of record JAWZYU010000019.1, read on the forward strand.
GTGTAGATTATCGCAGATTAAAGGACATAACAAAGAAGATTCCTTTCCTTTACCCAGGATTGATGATACACTGGACACTTTATCTGGGTCAGAATGGTTCTCAACATTAGACTTAAAGAGCGCCTATTGACAAGTGGGTATACGTCCTGAAGACCGTGAGAAAACAGCTTTCACTACAGGGAATGGACTTTGGCAGTTTAAGGTGATGCCATTTGGACTTTGTAACGCACCTGCCACATTTGAACGACTAATGGAGTCGGTGCTCAAAGGTTTGTCTTGGGAGGTCTGCCTGGTTTACTTGGACGACATCATCGTTCTTGGAAGAACTTTTGAAAAACATTTGAGAAATCTTCGTCAAGTGTTTGAAAAACTTAGGGCAGCCAAGCTGAAATTGAGACCGACAAAGGGTAAACTGTTCCAGCAAGAAGTTCATTACCTTGGTCATGTGATCACTACATCAGGGACTAAGACTGATCCTAGTAAGATAGAAGCTGTAAGAGACTGGTCTCCACCACAAGATGTTAATCAATTTTGTAGTTTTATTGGACTTTGCACCTACTATAGGAAATTTGTCATGGGTTTCTCTAACATCGCAAGGCCATTACATTGTCTGACAGAAGAGGGTCAGCGGTTCATGTGGACCACCGAATGTGATGTAGCCTTCCAACAGCTAAAGAAAACTCTTTCCACAGCACCAGTGTTAGCATACCCACAAACTGGAAAACAATTCATAATAGATACTGACGCAAGTAATACAGAAGTTGGTGCTTTACTTTCACAACAACAAGACGGACAAGAGAAAGTTATTGCATACTTTAGTAAAACTTTATCCGAACTAGAGCGGAATTATTGTGCAACACGTAAAGAACTGTTAGCAATAGTAAAAGAAATAGAACATTTTCATCATTATCTCTATGGCCAGAAATTCCTTATACGCACTGATCATGCTGCACTTAGATGGTTATTAAACTTCAAAAACCCTGAAGGACAAATCGCTAGGTGGATACAGCGGTTACAAGAATACGATTTCTCCATCGAACATCGAAGTGGTAAAATGCAAAAGAATGCAGATGCTCTTTCCAGGAGCCCATGTATTGACAACTGTAAACATTGCTATAATTCAGAGTTGAAATTTGGAACTAAAGAGATAATGCCCATAAGACAAATAGTATCGACACAAGCAAACAATGATGCCCCTAACATCTGGAGTCCAATTGAAATCAGAAAGGCCCAACTAGATGATGAAGATATAAAACAAATATTAGAGTTGATTGAAAAATCTGATGTAAGACCTAATTGGGAGCAAATCTCGAGGTATAGTCCAACTACTAAAAGTTACTGGGCACAGTGGGACTCCTTAAAAATGAAAGACGGTGTATTATACAGAAGATGGAAGAATCCCACTGAACGGCTGATCCGTTGGCAGATAATCTTTCCTCTCTCCCGAGTGGAACTAGTGATGAAAGATGTACATGATAGTGACACTGGAGGACACTTCGGTGTTAATAAGACATTAGCCAAAGCCAGGGGACGATTCCATTGGTTAAAAAGTAGGGCAGACGTTGAAAGATGGTGTAGGCAAGGTGAAGCAAAGAAAGGCCCTAAGATTAGGGGTAAGCTGCAGACGTATAACGTTGGTGCCCCTTTTGAAAGAATAGCCATTGATGTAATGGGTCCGTTTCCTAGAACTGATGATGGAAATCGATATTTATTAGTGGTAATGGATTATTTCACAAAGTGGCCTGAGGAAATCAAATCCAAGACCAGGAATCAACAATAGTGGCAGAGATGATAGTTAAAAACTAGATTAGTAGGTATGGAGCACCTTTACAGCTCTACTCTGACCAAGGACGGAATTTTGAATCTAATGTGTTTAAAGGCATCTGTCAATTATTAGGCATTCAGAAAACCAGAACAACTCCCTTACATCCTCAGTCGGATGATATGGTTGAAAGATTCAATAGAACAATTGCACAGCATCTAGCTTTATTTGTGAACGACCATCAACGTGACTGGGATCGCCATGTACCACTCCTTTTGCTGGCATATAGAACGGCAGTGCATGAGACAACTGGACAGACACCTTCCATGATGCTTTTTGGAAGAGAGTTACGTCTTCCCTGTGACCTTTTATATGGTCGGCCCGAAGCAATGCCTGTGTCCACTCCACAATACGTACAAGAATTACAACAACGACCAGAGAAATCATTAAACGTTAAAATTCCCGCATCCGTTTCGATTACATTTTCTCCTTGATTGCGTAAGTAAACAAAAAATATCAACCTACCAATCATAAGGGTGCCTCAAGGGCTCTTAGTCTCTCAAAGTGAGCCTTAGGGGGGCCCTTGAAGGGGCATATCCTGCCTTGCATGCAGATGCATGTTTTGTACAATTTCACACAAAGAAAATAACTCGATAACAAAATTAAAGCAACCAATGCTTTCTTGAGAGGAACTCTGCACGAATTTCCTGCCATGATGATGCAAGGAATCCGCACATCTCTCCTCGTGGAGGCAGTTAGCATCATCTTCGAGGCAGATATCATTTCATCTCAAGATGAACAGAAAAAAGAATTTTATTAAATCAGCGTAACGATTTGATCTTCTAATGGCAATTTGCTATTGGTTTCCCATTCCTCAGGAGTGGTCAACTTCACAGCATCTAGTTTCTGGACATTTAAACCATTGGGTACTATATAAATTAAAAAATTAAAAAAATACCTATTTTCCTATAGGTCCCTGAAAAGTAGAAAATAAATATAAAACGTATCGATGGTGCAATCAGTCATTTAATTCTTATTCACTTCAAACGAAGATAGGGTGTAGGCAATCTTGTTGAGTAGGTAAATCGGCGCTCTGTCTTTCTTTGAAGTGAATATGAATTCAGTGACTGATTGCACCATCGATATGATTTAGTTTCATTTTATACTTTTTAGAGTATAGGAGGATAGGTTTTTTTTAATTTTTAAATTTATTTTTTTGCCGCTAAAACACCTTCGACCACATTTCTCCGCTCCCTGTTTTTGGAGTCGTGTTTAAAGCAGTCCATGATATTGCAGACGTCACAAGCTTTAATTTCAAGCATAAATCGTTAAGGTCCCCTCCCGCGAAGCTCGTCCTCCCCCTTTTTGGGATAGGAGAATGGTGCTGGTAGCGAAGAGGGGGTGGGGAAATTCGAAATCAAGTCTCAGAATGTCATCAATGAGCTTTCATTTGACACCTAAATCCTTACTGTAGGCCCTCGCGTCCGAAAGATGCAGCCGAACAATATTTTCATATTTCTCCTTTTTAGGGGGGAAAGATAGCATGGGGATTAAGTTTCCAAGTGGGGATTCGTAGTGCTCCAAGGCTCATTATCTGCAGTTCCCAAGTTAAAGTCTCAACTGTGCTTGCTTTGAGAATTATCTTCACTTGAGCCCCACCTTGTTTTCTGTCATAAAGATGCCACCGATTGACTTAGAGACGTCACCTATCTGTCGGATGTTAGAAAATATTTGGCCCGTGTGCGAGAGAGCCATATCCCGCGTATGTTAAAAATTCACTAGATGTCTTTGACGGGGAGGCATCCATCTGTTTCCTAAGAATTCTCTAGAATAGAGTTTTTCAAACGTGTTTTTTGACGGCCTCAAAAATAACATCGACTGAAGTCCTTAGACCCTAAGAAAAATCTTCTCGAAGCTCTATAGCTTCTAAAATATGAATTTAATTGGAAAATGTGAATGAAGATAAATTTGACATCATATTCTACTTAAACCGCGATTTTCAAAATGTTCGTTCAGTATTTAAAGAGGTATGAAAGCTAAAGTATTTCGCAACATCAATGTGTCATCTAAATTTATTTCAGAAATTAATTAAAACTTAAGTAATAAGTATTGTTTCAAACCATTTAATACAATAAATATACAGTTCAGAAGTTTGTGTCATGATGAATTATCGAATACACTGGGCAACATACAAATAGGCTTTGAAATGAAAATAGCCAAACTTTACTAATTTCGAGGTGCTGAACACGAAAATGACAATAAAATTTGTCGATTGGCTCTTGTTTAGGAGAGAGAGATGGTCATGCATAAACGACTCAGTCCGCATTGAGTACATAGGTAACCATTTCGCAACGCTGTATTTTAAACTCCAGATTGCAACATATTGCATTGTATTGAATCAGCCCGCCATACACACAACCCCCGGAGGTATTGCATCATTTTCTGATGCAATGTAGTTGAGTCATGACATCGCGGCTCTACGATTGTGGACAAAAGATGATACGATCATTAGTTGTAAGTGACGCCTCGTAGGGTGAGGAAGTCCTTTGAGCTACTCCCATTTTTCCCTGAGTCAATAAGTACAGCCCAAGTGATCCTTGCAGTTTTAATCCATCAGTAATGATGCCTCGTAACTGTGTTAATAGTGCAGATACATTTTGTTACATTTGCGGGAAAGTGATGTTTGAAACCAAGAAAATGGCCATCACTCCAATAGTGAAAGCAGCATATAAGTTTTATTTTGGATGCAAGACCGGGGACCAGGACAAGGCCTGATCCTTACACATATGCTGCAGTACGTGCAAGAAATCTTCTGAAGTGGCTGAAAGGGGAAAAATTGGCGATGCCGTTTGCTGTTCCTATGGTTTGGAGAGAGCCAAGCAATCAGTGCAAATGACTGCTACTTCTGCATGGTTCCCCTTGTTTCTGTAGGCATCACAAGGAAAAAGATGTGGACAATAGTGTATCCGAATATACAATCTGCTCTCTCACCAGTTCTGCACGGCGAAGGTCTTCCCGTTCCCGAAACTCCAAAAGAACTTTCCATTGATTCAAACAACGAGGAGGGAGGTAAACCGACGTCAGGTTCTCTGCAGCCTTCAGTGTCTAATGATGATCCATGCATCTGCCACGATGCGTCATCTGCGCGACACATTCTCATCGAAGAAGAAATGAACGATCTTGCTCGCGATCTGGATCTATCCAAGGCCAAAGCAGAGTTACTTGGATCAAAACTTAAACAATGGAATCGTCTCAAGAAAAATGTCCGAGTGACTTCGTTTCGAACTCGTCATGAACAGTTTACACATTACTTCGGAAAGGAAGATGACCTTGTGTTCTGCTCCAATGTAGATGGCCTGATGAATGCCTTCGGAATCAAATATGACCCTCAAGAATGGCGACTATTCATAGACTCCTCGAAATTCAGTCTCAAGGCGGTGTTGCTGCAGAATGGAAATTGACTTCCATCCATTCCGGTCGGACATGCTATCTACATGAAAGAAACCTACGACAATCTAAAACAGCTGCTAAACTGTTTTCGATGCAGCAAGTATGGCTGGCATCTCTGTTGTGACTTGAAGGTAGTGGCTCTGTTGATGGGTCTGCAGCTGAGATATACGAAATACTGCTGTTTCTTATGTGAATGGACAGTCGAACAAAGACTTTGCACTACGTGAAGACAAACTGGCCTCAGAGGAAATCTCTGAAGGTTGGAGAGACGAATGTGGAACACCCAGCACTGGCAGAAATGCACAAAATCCTGCTACCGTCCCTACATATCAAACTCGGTGTGATAAAAACTTCATATAAGCCATGGACCGGACTGCATCAGCTTTCAAGTACTTGGGTGACAAATTCCTTTGACTCAGTGAAGTGAAAAATTAAAGAGGGAATTTTTGTGGATCCTCAGTTCCGTGAGCTGTTCAGAGACTAGATGTTCGACAACCTGCTTCAGGGTGAAGAGAAAAAGGCTTGCGACGCGTTTCGTCTGGTGTCAACTAAATTCCTAGGGGATGTCAGGGCAGACAACTACAAGAAATTGGTTAAGGACATGTTGTCTCTGTATCACAAATGTTTCTGCAATATGTCCTTGAAGATCCACTTTCACCATTCCCACTTCGATATCTTCCCCGACAATTGCGTCATGGTCAGTGATGAGCACGGTGAACGTTTTCACCAGGACATTGCAACGATGGAGAAACGATACCAGGGAAACTGGTCCACTTCAATGTTGGCTGACTACTGTTGGACTCTTGCCAGAGATGATCCTGAGCAGCTGTACAAACGAAGGGGCAAAGCGACACCGGAAGTAGAAGCGGATTATATCGATACATGTCATATATACGTGTTACTCTATTATATAAGAAACAATTGCGGATTTCTCGGAAATCGTAGCCAATTTTGCATTTTCATTATCATATTCGTGTTCTGAAACTTGAAATCTTTAAGAAATGACTACTTTTATCTCAGACGCATGATTTTTATGAAAATTTTTTGCCCAGTGATTTTTTGCCCAATTATGAATAATTTTTATGAAACAATATAATTTATTGTTAAATATTCCAGCTTCCATAACTCTTAAATACTGAGTGAATGTTGTTGAAAATCAAGGCTTAAATAAATTTGATTATGATTTTTAATTTATCTTCAGTCACATTTTTCCATTAAATGCGTATCTTAGAAGTGAGAGAGCTTCGAAGTTAGATTACCATAACACGAAAATTTTTTAATATTTTGATAGACAATGTATTAATACAAAACCTTCAAGATCATTTTCAGCTTTGAATACTTGGGATTCTAGTAATCTGTTCACTCATTTCATTGCGCTAAAAAAACACTTTTCTGGACAAACAGCATAAAATATTAATTCTCCTCACAACTGTAATGTGCGTCAATTACAACGTTCATCCCTAGAACAACTTTCTGTTTCTGGATATATATTACCGCTAAATCTCGAAAGCCGTTAATGTGCACATTACCTAGTTAATCTGCAGATTAACTGATTTGCTCCGTTAACGTGCGGAATCAAGAGTTTTCCGCATTTTACCTAGGTAATGTGCACATTAACGGCTTCCGTATCGTTAAAGTTCAAAAGTTTGTTTCTCTCATAGTGGTGAATCTCTTGAATATGAATCTTCGTGTCACGTGATTCACTCGTCCGCATTATAAAAAACGCCCCAGATGAGCGGAGGCCAAGTGAGAACGAATCGGTAAAGTGATTCATTCTTGATAACGAATCACTAAAATGATTCGTTCTCACTTGGCCTGCTCATTTTGGGGGCGTTTTTTATAATTCGGACGACTGATTCATGTTGACAGAGGGATGACCCTGGTTTCAACTCTACTCTCGGACACTAGATAAATAACATTATGTTAATTTAAGCGTACAGAAACGTTCCTGTTGTTCCAGCAAAGATCTTATTTTCACTTTAACGAGTGCCTAGTAGGTAATGTGCAGATTATCCAGGTAATTTGCAGATTACCTAGGTAATTTGAGAAATGAAACAATTTTCCGCACGTTAACGGATCACCCTAGTTAATCTGCACAATACCTAGATAATCTGTAGAATAACTGATTTGTGCACTTTAGCGGTAACATATATATTGATTAAGAAAGAGGAATAGGAACTAATCACAATTCTGTAACTTGAAAGTTGTTGAAACAAATCTAGGAAGAAAAAAAGGGAGCAGGAACACACAAGAAGAAGCAGCAGCACTTGATACTGACCGGTTTACCATCCTGCCACCAGGAGATCTCAGCAGGAGGTTCTCCCTCAGCAGAGCACTCGAGGACCACTGTCGCTCCCCAAGTCACGTTGTAGATGGTTCGGCCTCCTTTCACTTTGGCAGGAACTGCAGTGGGAGAGAAAAAAAAAGAAGGAAATGCGTTAGATGTGGTAAGTGCCATTTCCTTTTCATTCCGGGATTTTCTTTCTTTCTTTCTTTCCTGATGGTTCTATCTTTTCTTTTTTTTTCTCTCGAGCATTGGAAATATGATTCTTTTCGCGAAGAATAAAATGAAGTGACAGAAGATTAAGTGGCTTGTGAAGAGAATAGAAAGTAAGTGAAGAGGAAAGAGAAATGGATGGGAGAAGAAGGGAAAAGGAAAAGGAATATGAAGGAGAGAGAACAGAGAGAAAAAAAAATGAGGGTATTGGGTGAGATGAAGAACTACAGAATAATACGAAGTTGATAGGTTTAAAAGAAAAAAGGCTGAAGCTAAATGGGGAATATTTATATTCGCATCAGTATTGAGACAGTAAGTCGTCCCGTGGCCGAGTGGTTAGCATGGCTACTACTCTAAGGGACCTGGGTTCGAGCCCCGTGTAAGGCATGGATGTATGTGTCGTTTTTCTGCTCAGGTCCTGCCATCCTCACAGACCTTCTACTGTGGCATATAAACTGACAGGCTCCTGTCAGACCTTTGTGGCAAGCAGCTGCTTGACGGGGCATTTATTTTACTTTATATATTTGATTGAGACAAATTTAATCGTTACTTTGACTTTTAAGACTGAATTTTTCTAAGTTATTGTTTTAAAGGATTATGTTTGAAAATAATGATTTACCAGAGAATATCACGGACCTACTCTGGCTCCTTCTTCTAAGCTGCTTTTATCGCAAGCTTAATTTTCACATCTCAGTCTTTCGGACTGAGAAGCACAAATTTAACAGCCGATAAAAATGTGAGTTATTTCACGCTAAAAATCCTCTGAAACTTTGGTTAAATTCAAAAGAGAATTTATTGAGATTTTTACAATTTTGTTCAGCTTCCCTAAATTATGAACAGCAGTGCATTCGTGTACAGCAATTTTAATGCTGTATGTTCTGGACCATTTGAATTTGTGATCAGACTTGCAAAGTAACTAGCTTACACCTAAGAGCCGGAACATTATGACCATCGCAGCGCGTCTTTATGCAAATTGAAGCAACTGCAGGTAAACGACGGCGCGTGTGAAAGTCATGAAACGGTATAAATAACACCTGATACTGAGCTCTGTTAATCAGTGTTAAATTTGTTCTTCAAATGGGAGAGGTAGTGACTTAGTGAGTGAGTTTAAGTGAGTTTGACAAAGGTCAAATTGTAATGGCCAGACTACTGGGTCAGAGCATTTTCGAGACGGCAAGGTTTGTAGGGTGTTCACAGTCAGCCGTGGTTAGTGCCTTCAAAAAGTGGCCTGAGGAGGGAAAAACTACGAACAACCGGCAAGGTGTGAGCCGATAATGGCTCATCGATGTTACAGGAAGAAATGCTAGAGCGAAGTCTATTTCATTGGTATAACTCGCCCGTAATTTGAATGCTGGTGACGGGAGTAATGTGTCACACTACACAGTACTTCGAATCCTGTTGAAAATGGGGCGTAGCCGTAGGCAGCTCCGAGTACCAATGGTTCACCGTCGAAAGCACCTATAATGGGCATGCGAGCATCAAAACTGGACCTTGAATGATTGGAAGAAGGTCGTCTGGTCCGATGAATCTAGTTTTCTATTGCATCATAGGGACGACCGCGTACGTGTGCGTCCTGGGAAAGTGTTGATACCAGGTTGCAGCATGTGATGAAAACAAGCCGGTGGAGGAAATGTAATACTTTGGGCAATGTTCTGCTGGGAAACTATGGGTCCAGTCATTCACGTGCAGGAAACTATGACGTCTACTACTTACCTAAACATCATTGCAGACCAGGTACATCCTTTCATGGCAATGGTATTCCCCTCTAGTAATGCCTTCTTTCAGCACGATAATGCACCATGCCACTCTGCGCGGATTTTTCGAGAATGGTTCACGGAATATGAGAAAGACTTCCGGGTATTGCCCTGGCCTCCAATTTCCCCAGACATGAATCCAATCAAGCATCTGTGGTTTGTGTTCGAACAGCATATCCGATCGGCGGCGGCTCAACCACGCAACTTACAAGAGTTAAAGGATCTGTTGGCAACGTGTTGGACTAGATACCACAAGACACCTTTAGAAAACTTGCAGCGTCCATGCCTCGCCGGGTAAGTGCCGTTTTGGCTGCACGTGGAGGACCAACATCAAATTAAGCAGGTAGTCGTAATGTTTTGTCTCTTCGGTGTACATGCAGCTCATGACAAAGCAAAAGATCAAGTCATCCAGGGACTCGAACCTGGACTCGAACAGTTGTGTCACTTCGAATCAAAGCGTCATGAGACGGCCATATATGTTCACATATAAAATAATCATATTCACATATAAAAAGAATAATCACAAAATAAAAAGATTAACAAAAAAATTTACGAAAAATATATAAAACATTCACAAAGATTATTATACTATACTACTAGCTACAGACGCCAAAACTTTGGCGCGAAACATATTTCTGCTCTGTACTGATACTTTGAAAATTCCCGCCAAAACTTTGGCGCGAACCAATGTCTTCTTCCGTTCTCCATTCATAATTTTTACAAATTATAGCCGAAAATCCACGGCGACTCCAGAGCCACACACCATTGACAGATCAGACAAAAAAGCAAAGATATTAATCGTGTCCCATCAGATATAAGCGACCCGATTGTTTTATCCAACATGGGGTCACACACGATTAACCCACGTAAGAAATTTTGGACCATTCGTCCAATTATCTATCGAATTGCATGGCCCCGGGATTTTTCTATAAAATTTTGTCAATAATTTGTATTGTATATTTAAACTATTGTGCGCGGTACAGTCGCTCAAAAAAGTATCCGAACACTATGGTTGATTACAGAATCCAGAAAAAATAGCTGGCAACGATTTTTTTAGAAATTAGTGATCTGGCAACCTTCGTGTCACGTGACACGAAGGCTGGCAACGATTTTTTTTTAGAAGTTAGTGATCTGGCAACCTTCGTGTCACGTGACACGAAGGTTGCCAGATCACTAATTTCTAAAAAAATCTTTGCCAGCTATTTTTTCTGGATTCTGTAATCAACCATAGTGTTCGGATACTTTTTTGAGCGACTGTACGTCTCCAAGGCCGTAGACGAAACACATTCGATCTCTATTGGTATTCGCCCCGTTTAGTTCTGATAGGTCTATTATTTATTGTGACCGTTATGAATTATATTATTTTGTACAATACATAAAAGAAAGTCAATAAAACATAATTTTGAGAATAAAGAAGTCGATTTTCCAAAAATTAAAAATATTGAAACGAATGACTTCGAATTTATATTCGTTTTAACGTCAACATCCTTTTATTTGTATTTTTTTACTTTTTTAAAACAACAATCATAACAATAATTACACGTTGATTGACAAATGATCGATTGTTCATTTGTCTTATATCTATGAAAACTAGGGAGGGGGTAGGCTTAGTCGGTAGCGCACCAGGCTCGTAATCTGCAGTTTCCGGGTTCAAGTCTCACCTGGACGACCTTTTGAGATTTACCTCGGCTAAACCTCCACCCTGTTCTCTTTCAGAAAAGAGACACCAATGAGCTTCTAAAGGACTCCGTCCGTCGGATGCGATGTTAAACCGTGACCCAGTGTGCTGGAGAGCCATACTTTGTGTACATTAAAGAACACGCTGGATGGCCTTGATGAAGGATACCATCTGTCTCCTAACAGCTATCCAGTGGGTCCCCTTCCCTCAACCTTCTCTCAAACCTTGGGGTTCTTGTGACCTGGCCATTTTAGCCCATTGTGTACAAAAAGGGTCGCTCTTAGGTAAAAGAACCCAACTCTATGAAAACTCGCGAAGAGTGAACTGCGCAGACTCAAAGTCTTCCCACTTCCCTCTAAGGCTACGTCACTGTTAAACACTGAATATGGGGCGGGTGTGGCTCAGTCGGTAGCGCGCCAGGCTCGTAATCTGCAGTTCCCAGGTTCGAGTCCTAGCTGGGTCAGCGTTGACCCAGCTGCCCTCGGTCAGTAGGGGACGCCGATGAGCTTGGAAAGGCCGCCTTCCATCGGATGGGACGTTAAGCCGTGGCCCCGTGTGCGGGAGAGCCATACCCTGTGCACGTTAAAGAACACGCTGGATGGCCTTGACGAGAGGCTACCATCTGTCTCCCAACAGCTGTTCCAGTGGGTCCCCTCCCCCAATCTTCTCTGAGTCTTCGGGGTCCACGTGATCTGGCCATTTAGCCCATGGTGTGCAAAAAAGTGCCGCTCAGAGGTAAAACAACCCACCACTGATTATCAAACATCAGGTTGTAGCAATGCCGATCCAAGACAAAATTCCCCGCCCTGCCCACGGTCAGTAGGGGACACCAATGGGCTTGGAAAGGTCGCCGTCCGTCGGATGGGACGTTAAGCCGTGGCCCCGTGTGAGGGAGAGCCATACCCTGTGCACGTTAAAGAACCCGCTGGATGACCTTGACGGGAGACTACACCATCTGTCTCCCAACAGCTGTTCCAGTGGGTCCCCTACCCCAACCTTCTCTGAGCCTTCGGGGTCTATGTGACCTGGCCATTTAGCCCATGGTGTGCAAAAAAGTGCCGCTCAGAGGTAAAACAACCCACCACTGATTATCAAACATCAGATTGTAGCAATGCCGATCCAAAACAAAATATTTATCAATTTCACATCTAATTTATTCGTATCGTTGCTTACTACATTTTAACTGCCTTTTCACTCAGCAAACTAATCTTCTGGAGATTTGAGAAGGAAACATCCGAATCGGCGGAACTCAACTTAATTTCAATTCAGTAGAGCCGAGATATTTTATCACCACGCTCTTAATGCATAACCCATATGGGGGGAAAAAATCCTACTTCTGGAACAAAAAGCAAAGTTGCGAAAAAGACATGAGGTAATTAGTAACAGCTGGAAGGATGATACGAAAACGCGTTTTAAAAATGTGTTCCAAAAATAAGCTCAAAGTGCTAGTAAAAAATGAACAAAGAAGTGTGCGACAATAAAGTAATCTGTAAATTGATGCAACATAAGTTGCAGTCGATGGAAACGTTGTTTGTGTTGGGTTGTTTTACCTCTGAGCGGCACTTTTTTGCACACCATGGGCTAAATGGCCAGGTCACATGGACCCCGAAGGCTCAGAGAAGGTTGGAGGAGGGGACCCACTGGAACAGCTGTTGGGAGACAAATGATAGCCTCCCGTCAAGGCCATCCAGCGTGTTCTTTAACGTGCACAGGGTATGGCTCTCCCGCATACGGGGCCACGGCTTAACGTCCCATCCGACGGACGGCGGCCTTTCCAAGCCCATCGGTGTCCCCTACTGACCGTGGGCAGGGCGGGGAATTTTGCGGAGATAAATCTCAACGCTGACCCAGCTGGGACTCGAACCTGGGAACTACAGATTACGAGCCTGGCGCGCTACCGACTGAGCCACCCCCGCCCCTAAATGGCCAGGTCACATGGACCCCGTAGGCTCAGAGAAGGTTGGGGGTAGGGAACCCACTGGAACAGCTGTTGGGAGACAGATGGTAGCCTCCCGTCAAGGCCATCCAGCGTGTTCTTTAACGTGCACAGGGTATGGCTCTCCCGCACACGGAGCCACGGCTTAACGTCCCATCCGACGGGCGGCGACCTTTCCAACCCCATCGGTGTTTCCTACTGACCGTGGGCAGGGCGGGGAATTTTGCGGAGATAAATCTCAACGCTGATCCAGCTGTGACTCGAACCTGGGAACTACAGATTACGAGCCTGGCGCGCTACCGACTGAGCCACCCCCGCCCCGGCATAGAAACGTCTGGGCATTTGTAGCGTAAAGAGAAAAACTCAGAAGGGTAAAAAACGACTCTTTACTTCTTTTGACTTGTTAAGAATTAGAAAAATGAACTTTTCTCCCTTGTTCTAACCTTACCTTTATCAGCAAAACTTCTACCCTTCCTCCCTATAAAAAGACTTGCTCGATATTCTCACTTTTATTTTCGTGGCGGAGAGGGTTTGCTCGGTCGGTAGCGCTCTAGGTTCGTCATGTGCAGTTCACAATTCGGATCCCAGCTGGGCCAGCGTTGAGATTTATCTCCACAAAGTTCTCTGCCTTCGGTCAGTTGGGGGGACACCGATGGGCTTGGAAATGATACCGCCCATCGGATTGAACATTAAGCTGTGGTCCGGTGTGCGGGAGAGTCATACCCTCTGCGTTGATTAAGAAACGCACAGGGTCAAAACACACTTAATGGCTTTGACCAGAGGTCTCCTAATAGCTATTCAGCGGGTCCTCTTCCCCCAACCTTTTCTGAGCCCTTGAGGTCCTTGTGACTTGACCGTTCAGCCCGTTGTGTGTAAAAAGTATTGCTGAGAGGTAAAGCAATCCAACCCAAAAATTATTTTCCTGATGTTACTAGATCCTAAAACTTTAATATACTTAAAGGAACTGAAAAAAAAAATTTTTTTTCTGTTCCGAAATAACATTACTTTTATACCTGAAGGAGTTTTCGTTAACTTTTCAGAAGCAAAAGTTCTGAATTAATACTATAAGAATAATATACTACTTTTCGCAGTGATCAAATAAACTTTCTGTGAATTCATAATCCGGGAAGTTCAACAGAAATATTGGAGGCTTACAAACATTAACCTAACGAGAATGGCAAATGGGAATACTATGAGACTGCGCAGTTCATGCTTTCAGATCACCACTAATGTTCGAATGAAATAGATCGCCACTAAATGTTCGAATGAAATAGATCGCCACTAAATGTTCGAATGAAATAGATCGCCACTAAATGTTCGAATGAAATAGATCGCCACTAAATGTTCGAATGAAATAGATCGCCACTAAACGTTCGAATGAAATAGATCGCCACTAAATGTTCGAATGAAATAGATCGCCACTAAATGTTCGAATGAAATAGATCGCCACTAAATGTTCGAATGAAATAGATCGCCACTAAACGTTCGAATGAAATAGATCGCCACTAAATGTTCGAATGAAATAGATCGCCACTAAATGTTCGAATGAAATAGATCGCCACTAAATGTTCGAATGAAATAGATCGCTACTAAATGTTCGTGACTCGTAAAACAGTTCCGATAAACATTTGTGACCCTGTGGCTTTCAGTAATTTTTCCCTTCTGAATGAACTCCATGAATTAATTTCAATGGTCTTTGTTATCCATAAATATCCGTGGATTAGTTTCAATGGTCTAAATATCTTTATCATTCGTCATTCGGAGAATGCTGAGTCAAATATGTCTGTAATTAGGCAAGTAAGTTGCTCTACCATTTCAGCTAAGAAAGGATCAGTTCACACTTTCTTAAGAAAGGTGTGATGGTTGTGCTATAAAGCTTTACATTTAATTCCGAGTGTCGGGACTGTGGGTTGAAAGTGCAATCATAGCACAATCATCAAAACCTTTCTTAATCAACTGTAAATCGCCTTATCTTTAGCTCGAATGGTAAAGCAACTGGCGCATAACGAGGAGGAGGGTGGATTTTTTCGTACCTGCATAAATACTACAAATGTTTATCACTGTAGTAAGATTCTTTCCTTCCTTGATGGGTTGGGTTGTTTTACCTCTGAGCGGCACTTTTTTGCACACAGTGGGCTAAATGTCCAGATTACAAGGAGCACGAAGGTTCAGAGAAGATTGGGGGAGGGGACCCACTGGAACAGCTGTTGGAAGACAGATGGTAGTCCCCCTTCAAGGCCATCCAGCGTGTTCTTTAACGTGCACAGGGTATGGCTCTCTCCCGCACACGGGGCCACGGCTTAACGTCCCATCCGACGGACGGGACGGTTTAATTACCCTTCACCCGTGTGAATCAACAGATCCGCCGATCTTACACCCGTACTTCGATGTGCGTCAGACGTGATGTGCGTTTGATGAAAGAAATGAATGTCCCATGCATTGTGTAGAGGACGACACACCATTTATTTATACTGTTTACATTCGCACGTATATATACTCTATAGGTGCGCTCGATTCTGTGGGCCTCAGCTGTGCTCAACATTTTGCTGAATAAAATGGCTTAATTTGAAGTGCTTGGAGATATTTCTCCCATTAGCTTAACATAGATTGAATGCTGTTTTTGCGCATGAGGTGAAAATCTGTCATTTTCCGTACAGAAGTCACTTTACAGATCTCAAAACTCGGTGAGAGAATATCTTAATCCTTTCCTGCATACTCTGGTTCTCCATAGAATCTAACCCTGTTCCTTTAGGGTTTTTGAGAAAGGGCTACATCATTTTTTTGATGCTCTAGAGAAACGTGAATTCTTTATTTCCTTAGCTGCTCTCTTTATGGCATAGTTATTTCCGAATCTCACTATCCCCTCTTTCAGTGATTCACACCCTAATCTCCTCCCCTCCCATCGATTAAGCGATGGGATTGCAATCTCCTGCAGGCAGAAGGTGCCAGAGAATCATTATGCTAGCGCTCATTTCTGCTCGTTTATGGACTTGACAAACCAACAGATAAGGGGCCACGAATGACAACAATTAGCAAAATTACCATTTAGGGTTGGGTTCTTTTACCTCTGAGCGGCACTTTTTTGCACACCATGGACTAAATGGCCAGGTCACATGGACCCCGAAGGCTCAGAGAAGGTTGGGGGAGGGGACCCACTGGAACAGCTGTTGGGAGACAGATGGTAGCCTCCCGTCAAGGCCATCCAGCGTGTTCTTTAACGTGCACAGGGTATGGCTCTCCCGCACACGGGGCCACGGCTTAACGTCCCATCCGACGGACGGCGACCTTTCGAAGCCCGTCGGTGTCCCCTACTGACCGTGGGCAGGGCGGGGAATTTTGCGGAGATAAATCTCAACGCTGACCCAGCTGGGACTCGAACCTGGGAACTACAGATTACGAGCCTGGCGCGCTACCGACTGAGCCACCCCCGCCCCCATTACCATTTAGGACACTGCTAAATAAATACATATATATATATAATGAGAATAAATCAGAAAAATAAAATAAATTAGAGGGATATGGCAACTACACCATATCCCTCTAATTTATTTAATTTATAAAATGGTAACAAACCTTCAAGGCTATGGGAAAGACTGGCGGAAAGGTAGCGGTGGTTTGAATTTCGACAAGTACAGACCTCCTGATTTCGACAACGTACCATGTCACTCGCAATGATAAGCTCATTAGAAGCAATTAGAGAGGATTAGAAACGGTTGGTTTAAGCCTTTAACTAATGGTGTGGAATAAATGCAGGGGGTTATCTTCCGATCGCTTGATCCCGTAAGGAAGTCACCATTGTCTCGACGATTAACTGTGCAGACAACGGGTTGTAAAAATGAATTCCCCCGCAAGCACACAAATCTTTTAGAAGACTGTCAGTATTAGACACCATAGTTAATATCTGTGAGGAAGGCGAGACCTCAGAGGAAGAAAACATCCATACCTTATCCAGGGCTCGAACCGATCCCTGTGATCAGTAGCCAAACACGCTATTCCCTTGGCCACGGGTCGTCTCTACAACAAATTACTTTCAGAATTAACAATAGATGGAGTACCATGTCATATGGTTGTACCATGTTGGAATTAATGTCACACTGCTCAGTTCGGTTGCTTTACCTCTGAGTGGCACTTTTTACACCTAATGGGCTTAAATGCCACATCAAAAGGGACCCCAGGAAAGTGTTAGGCGAAGTGGACCCCCTGGACAGCTGTTAGGGGACAGATGGTAGCTTCCCGTCAAGGCTATCCAGGGTAATCTTTAACATGCACAGGGTATGGTACAGTCGTTCAGAAAAAGTCTCCTAACACTATGGTTGATTACAGAATTCAGAAAAAATATCTGGCAACGATTTGTTTAGAAATTAGTGATCTAGCAACCTTCGTGTATTGTACACGAAGGTACACGTGTATTGTACACTAATTCTATATAACACTAATTCTATATAGGTACACGTGTATTGTACACGTGTATTGTACACTAATTTCTAAAGAAATCGTTGCCAGATATTTTTTCTGAATTCTGTAATCAATCATAATGTTCGGATACTTTTTTAAGGTACTGTACGGCTCTCCTGCACATGGGGGGAAGTCCCATCCGAGACGGCGGTCTTTCCAAGCCCGTCGGTGTCTCATTCCTGACCGAAAGCACTGTAGGGGTTTAACGGAGATAAATCTCAACACTGGCACAGGTGAGATTCGAACCTAGGAACTGCAGAGTACGAGCCTGGGGCTCTACCAACTGAGCCAACCTCGGGTCCCCCACACTGCTGATCTCTGATGATTTAATTAGAAAAAACTACACGCAGCCTAGGAGGTATCCTGAATACCTTGGAATCATCCTCAAGTTACTGGAGAAAAGGAAGGATTATTGGAAGGTAGAGCTGATCTTCAGAGTCAGGAGAATCATCTTTCAACTTCCTGCTTACATAGACGACATCTTTAAGAATGTATCCTTGATTTGAACTTCCCATGAAGGCATGCTTTCATAAATAAACCCATAAGAAAATTTTCTAATCTATTAAATTGAAGAAATACGCTCAGCAACAGAATATCTGATGAGTCAAAAATTCTGGTAGCGGAAAACATTGAAATTCCTGCAAGAAATTAAATCAAGGTCAGTGCACACGGTGCGGAATTTTTCTGAGAATTTAACAGTCTAATGACAACGTTGAGATTTGCCACATCAGTTGACCTCATTGACTGGTCTCATTAGTGGATAAATATTGTCATGGAGTAGTAAAATGATGAGTTTTATATGTGCATAAAAGGAATGGCTGTCCCGTGGAAGAGTGGTACCGTGGAAGAGAGGAATGCAGATTACGATCATGTTTTGTTGTCTTTCTGCTGAGGTCCCACCTTCTCCATGGCGTATAAACTGGAAGGTTCCTGTCATACATCTGTGTTAAGCAGATGCCTGAGGGAGTTTTTTCTCTCTTAGGGTGTCTCTGAGTGGCACGTTTTTTGCACACAAAGGGCTAAAAGTCACAAGATCTCCAAAGCCTCAGATAAGGTGTAGGGGAGATGATACACTGGACAGCTGCTAGGGGAGAGACAGAAATCTCGAGGTCAAGGCCATCTAGCTTGTATTTAACGTTCTCAGAGTTTAACACACGACTTAACGTCCTATCAAAATGACGTAAGGTGGTATTTAATGGAGATTTAATCTCAACGCTTGCCAATTGGAAGTCGAACCTAGGAATTGCAGATTGCGAGCCTGGTGTGCTATCGACTGAGCCAACCTCTACAGTCCTAGTCCATAAGGAATACGCACATACAAACACATGCATACTGTTACATACTGTTTTTTGCACTGACAGAGAAAACAGATAACCGCATTCATCGATCATCGACCAAACGTGGCGACGCATGACGATCATCAGATACAAGAAGAGCGAGGCAACCAGACGTACAAAAGAAATCGTCTGTAAAACTCGAGGTCAAACAGATGAATCGTTAGGAAACTCAGCAGGAAGCATTACTATTTGTTGGTTTGGGCTTGGAGGGGAGAGAGAGAAAAAGATCCTCCTCCTCCTCCTCTTCCTCTCACCCTCTGGAGGAAGTGTTGGAGATTGAGGAGAAGATTTAAGGAGTGAGCTTGGGAGATTAGTCGGGAAGTGTTCCTCTTCTTCTCGTCTCAATTTACACCCTCGTCCCCAGGGAACCTCGCTGCACAACGTTGGAGCAACAGGATTAGATGAGAAAAGTGGAATTTCCGAACATCACATGATCGAAAAGAACGAAAGGAAAAAAAAAAGCTAAAGGTAGTCTGAGGAAGATTCTGTTTTCCTCTCTTCCCGAGCTCTGGTTTCGGTTATTTCAAAACGCGCACTCAAAGAAGAGAAACCGACACATTCGAAAAAGGAAAACCGATTACAAAAGGAGGTCGAAGAAAGTAACAGGTTACGAGAGACAGCGCATGGGTTTTATTTAATTATGAAAGAGATCCAATTTTGCTTAAGCTCTACACTACACAATAAAGCTGTAAACTGCCGAATGTTGGGTTGTTTTACCTCTGAGCGGCACTTTTTTGCACACTATGGGCTAAATAGCCAGGTCACAAGGACCCCGAAGGCTCAGAGAAGGTTGAGGGAGGGGACTCACTGGAACAGCTGTTGTGGGAAACTGATCGTAGCCTACCGTCAAAGCCATCCAGCGTTTTCTTTAACGTGCACAGGGGTATGGCTCTCCCGCACACGGAGCCACGACTTAACGTCCCATCCGACGGGCGGCGACATTTCCAATCCCTTCGGTGTCCCCCCTACTGACTGTGGGCAGGGCGGTGAGTTTTGCGGAGATAAATCTGAACGCTGACCCAGCTGGGACTTGAACCTCGGAATTGCAGATTACGTGCCTGGCGCGCTACGACTGAGCACCCCCGCCGCATCTGCCGAATGTAAAAGAGTTATATGACTAGAGACACGAGTTCGCGCTTCGGCCCAAAAAATTCAGCTACTTCAAGCTTGAACTCAGTCAGAGAATAAATTTCGTTTTTCTCGTAATTGGGCAAACGATTAATAATTAAAAAAGGATTCTTTTGTCTAAAATTCAGTCTCTTTAATTAATAAGTCTTTAAGTGATTGAAATTCAGCACCATTTATCTTTGACTATTTTTTAAGTATTGCAAATTTTTAAGGTGGAAAAACAAAATGAATAGCTTTTAGCTTTTACGACGCTGGAATTCAAGAATTTTTTTTCAGAAATTATTCTTGGTATTTTCCATTCTAAATAACGTGAAAATTTTAATTTCGTCTTCAAATAATCATATTATTAAAAATTGAAAACAGCTTATAATGAGAAGAATTAGAAAACTGTTTAGCTGCACGCATTTCTATATAATGCACTGGATCAGAAAAATATATATCCTAACCCAAGGGTTCTTAACCTGAGGTGCCTGAAGTCTCATGAGAAGAGACAGGAATGTTTCGAAATCGTATTTTCTTAAAGAAAAACCGAGTAAAGAGACCTGTTGGGGGAGATCTGAAAAAAGGTTAAGAACCTCTCCCCCGACCTGAGTCGTCCTCTACAATTTAAACCCGAGCTCATCTACGATGTATACTAAAACTTGCACAGTGATTTGCCAGTTTAAGGTTTAAATGGTAAGGTTGACAATTTTAGTTTCAATCTCGTCAAATGGATGGGCACAACGGAAATTTCGTATCATATTTGGGTCATGCTCACTACACCTCAGCTATTTCTAGAAGCGTAATGCTAGTCATCTTCTCTATAATGGAGCAGCAATAGAGACGGGTTTATTTTTTAGGTTCCAATCCAATTGCATTAGCGAACCATCAAGCAATACGCTTCACTGTTCCTTCGGTGCAGAAATTAGGAGTATGCTATTCGCCTCTTGATTTCTAGACCCCTGTTTGACCTTGAACGTGACATCAATCTGAAATGTCCTTCAATTTTCTGAGATCTACGACCTGAGATGGGGCCCCAGTGGCTCAGTCGGTAGTGCGCTAGGCTGCTACCTCGTAATCTGCAGCTCCCAGGCTCGTGTCTGCAGGCTCGTAATCTGCAGCTCCCAGGCTCGTGTCCCACCAAGACCACGGTCAGTAGGGGCTCACCAAGACCACGGTCTTGGTGAGCCCCTACTGACCGTGGTCTTGGTGGCTCGTAATCTGCAGCTCCCAGGCTAGGCTCGTAATCTAGCAGGGCTCGTAATCTGCAGCTCCCAGGCTCGTGTCCCACCAAGACCACGGTCAGTAGGGAACACCGATAGGCTTGGAAAGGCCGTCGTAAGGGACGTTAAGTCGTGGCACCATGTGCGGGAAAGCCATATCATGTGCCTGTTAAAAAACATGCTGGATGGCCTTGATGGGAGGCTACCATCTGTCGCCTAACAGCTGTTCAGTCCGATTCGGGGTCCTTATGACGAGGCCATTTAGTCCGTTGTGTGCAAAGCAGTGCCGCTCAGAGGTAATGTACACAATACTCTTATATCTAATTCTGACCTATTCCCTCTGCTTGCACCGCCACCATTTTTTGGGCCATTTTTTTGTTCATTTTTTATCCACTTGTGAGATATTTTACATCTGTCTGTACACTGCACTGAACAGCCAAGTAAAAAGAATCAAAGAATCGTGACAGAATTGGTTTACAGGATATGCACTTTCTTTGCGCAGCGAATCCTTGCTAAAAGTTCCATCAAACGGGAAACCTTTTCAACTATCTTAAGTGAAAACGTTTCAACATAGAAAATAGTGTAATCAAACTGAGAAAGATCTCCACGCTCTTGTGTGGTTCGAAGATGAAACTCTGACGTCACCAATGAGACAATTAACTAACTCAGATTCCGTGCAGCAGATGTTTAAAAAGTCATGGAAACATTTGATTCCAAGTAAACATTTTTATTTCAAAATTAACGAAAATTAATTGTTATTCATAGTGTTTTAAAAATTAGAAGTACTTGTAAATGATTATATAAAAATATTATTTATGCTTTAGTTAACTCTTAATGAAAAATATCAGGACTAAGTGACTATTACACATTACAACATACTAAATGCTTCGAGAGTTATTGGCTTAGTCGGTAGTGATGTTCCCAAGTTCGAGTTCCTCATGTGCTTGGGTTGACCACCAACTCCCGTTCTTACTGCAAGAAGAGAACACCGATGGACTTGAAAAGACCGCCATCCGTCGGATAGGATGTTAAGCCGTGGACCGTGCGCAACCCTGTGTACTTTAAAGGACACGCCGGATGGCCTTGACGGAAGGCTTCTGTCTGTCTCCTAACAGCTGTCCAGTGGCTCTCCTACCCCAAATTTCTCTGTCTCTGGGGTCCTTGTGACTTGGCCATTTAGCTGATTGCTTGAAAAGAGTGCCACTCAAATGCACATAACCAAAATCCAGAAGGCTTTAAACTCTAAATGAATATATTTCAAAAGAAAATTAAACGAGCAATATTTCTCAAAATTGCATTGCCTAATTTTCAGGACTGCCGTTGCATTTTACATTAATATAAAAGGAAAATTCACTTTTCTCTAGTTCCAGTATCAACGTTTTCTTCCTCACTGTAATTTTTTTTCATTTTATCTCTAAAAACATAAAAAAGGATAATTCTATTCAGAAGACGAAGAAGAATGACCCGCATTTTCTTTACGATCCCCTCTCCCTCACCAAAGCCACTCTAAAAAATATACTGGGGTAACAATCCAGCCACTCTCTCAAGCTGATTGAACTTTGCGGCTGTAAAATCTTCAGTTTATGCAAAAATTCGGTTCCTCTCTTGTCTAAAGTACTGCATCCCTCTTTTGAATATGAGACGAGTATGTGAAACTTTTCATCCGTAAAGCACCCTTCATTTCCGTCTCCTCCATTACCGACCGTGTCATCTTCTCCTTCGAACCTCACCCATCTTCTTCATCTTCCTCCAATATCTCACAGACTCCAGCTGATCTCTCCTTCCTCTTCATCCACCGCAGACCAGGACGGATGGCTTCCATCAGGGATTCTCTTCTATTGAATATATTGCCTATTCTTCCTTGGATCATGAATCAACCAGGGGAGGGATTCTTCAAACTTACATATGTAGATGTTTAAGGGTTAGTTGTAAGACTCTGTCTATTTATATATAAGTTTGTTTGTTTTTCTTCTATGGTATGTACATACTCAGAGGCCACATCATTAGAAACAGTTTCATGCTATGTCAATAGTAACTCAAGTGTAGAACTCTGTAACTCCTTAAATGAGCTTTGTTATGAAAACATGTGACTGGAAATAATTTAGAGATCTCAATCAAATCTATTTCAATCTCGATTTCCAAAAATCTGCTTTCAGTATTTAAAGAATTATGGAAGCTGAAACATTTAGCAAGTTCGTTCTGCAGAAAAAGACATTCATAATTAATGGAAATTAACCTAATCATTAAGCTAACTCTTAAGAATACTATTACACCTGTTAGTAAAGTTCAGTATAACAATTATTGCTTTTGTTTCAGCTTATTTTTATTAACATTTCAGAGGAATTATTTAAACTGGCATTGTTACTGTGAAATGTTCCAATTTCCTTAACTCTCTTAATAACGAAAGAATATTATTTAAACCTCGAGATTGAGAGATCTGAATCTTTACCTTGAGTTGCATTTATTTTTTCATTAAAAGTTGCACAGTCGTATCAGAATAATATGACCTACCATACATATAGTATGCATATAGTATGATAGGTGGTCATATTATTCTGATACTACTGTGTATATGACCACCTATCATACATATACCTATAGTATGATAGGTAGTCATATTATTCTAATACTACTGCGTATTTAAGAAGCTACTAAGTTCTGCATCTGAATTACTACTGAATATTTTTTTGATTTGCGACATATAGGACAGAGAAGAATCCTGGAAGCTACTCCTAGCTTAATACAGGCCTTCTCATACAAGGACATGCCCTACTAAGACCGAAGTCACTGCTGACCACTGCCTTAGTTAGAGCTAACACAACACACAAAGTTTGCCTTGCTGGAACAGTCGCTAGCTGCTTAACCACTATGCCAGTTAAGGCTGACCTAACATGGGGCTGTACGTAATAAAATGACCACTAGGTGTATACATGTGCACAGAACAATATTAATGACCTCTAGGTGTATACATGTGCACAGAAAAATATTAATGACCTCTAGGTGTATACATGTGCACAGAAAAATATTAAATTTTTTATCTTAAGTTGCGCGTAATTTTTCTGTATGAGAAACTCGGACACTCCGCGGGTATAGCGGCCCAAAACATTAATGCTGCGTTTAGGCAGAGTACTGCAAATGAACGTACCATACGCCGACGGTTCACAAAATTTCAAGCAGGAGACACGTCCCTTGAAAATGAGCCTCGTGGTCTCCACCAGTAGCTGTAACAGCTGAGGAGGTGAAGAATATCATGGAAGCTGACCCACGGCAATGTGTCCGTGAGATCGCAGCAAAGGTCCGTGTGCATCATTCGACGGTTGTCCGGCACCTGGTGGTCCTGGGTAAGGTGAAAACAAACTGGTTGTCTGGGTGTCACACGAATTGACAGCAGCAACAAGACAAGCCATCTGGAGATCTGCATTTCCCTCATTGCCCGGAACTTCTACAACAATACCGATTAGACAGCAAGTGTTAAGTTCAAACATGTCTTGGACATTATTCGCAATCTTATTAGATGCTCCTGCACACACCGCCCTTTTTTATTCAAGACTATATTTGCTCCTCCCTCCAAAAAAAATGCTGTAGCATCACACTCACCATATTAACCTGGCCAGACCTCATGTGACTTTTCCCCCCTTCCTAAAATTCAAAATGAAACTGAAAGGATGAACATTTGGCGACATTCCAACGTCCAACAGAATGAGAAAGTGGAACTCAAATGATTCACATCTGAAGACTTCGAGCGATGCTTTCAGAAGTAACAGGAGCATTGGAACAGATGCATATCATCAGGAGAGGAGTACTTTGAGGGGAACGGTTTATAAAAATTTAATATGTGCTCCATGTTTTAAGAATTAATAAAGTCTTCTAATGTTTTGTACAGATCTTGGATGTAATTTAATTCTAAAGCAGCCAACTTTCAACAGTGGTCGACTTGCTCCTATCAATCATAGAAAAGATCTACATGGCAGACAAGAGACACTTTACGTAATGGGAAGTCTATTGTCCGTTGGATGGGATATTAAGCCCTTGCGCTTGCGCCGTGTGCAGTAGAGTACCCTGTGCGCATTAAAGAACACCCTGAAAAAAAATTGTAGCCTTCACGAGAATATGGGGAGTGGGTGGCTCAGTCGGTAGCGTCCTGGCTCGTAATCTGTAATTCCCAGGTTCGAGTCTCAGTTGGGTCAGCGTTGAGATTTATCTCCGCAAAATTCTCCGCTCTGACCACGGTCAGTACGGGACACCGATGGGCTTGGAAAGGCCGCCGTCCATCGGATGAGACGTTAAGCCATTGCTCCGTGTGCGGGAGAGATATACCCTGTGCATGTTAAAAAACACACTGGATGGCCTTGGCGGGCTATCCAGTGCAGGCCGGGCAAAAGCTATTCCAGTGGATCCCCTCCCCCAACGTTCTCTGAGCCTTCGGGGTACATGTGACCTGGCCATTTAGCCCACGGTGTGCAAAAAAGTGCCGCTCAGAAGTAAAACAACCCAACTCACGAGAGTATATCATCGTCTCTTAACAACTGTCCAGTTGGTAACCTTCCTCAACCTTCTCCGAGCCTTGGGAATCAGTTTCACCGATTGTTGGGGCAGGGGTGGCTCAGTCGGTAGCGTCCTGGCTCGTAATCTGTAGTTCCCAGGTTCGAGTCCCAGCTGGGTCAGCGTTGAGATTTATCTCCGCAAAATTACCCGCCCTGCCCACGGTCAGTAGGGGACACCGATGGGCTTGGAAAGGCCGCCGTCCGTCGGATGGGACGTTAAGCCGTGGCTCCGTGTGTGGGAGAGCCATACCCTGTGCACGTTAAAGAACACGCTGGATGGCCTGGACGGGAGGCTATCATCTGTCTCCCAACAGCTATTTCAGTGGGTCTCCTCCCCCAACCTTCTCTGAGCCTTCGGGGTCCATGTGACCTGGCCATTTAGCCCATGGTGTGCAAAAAAGTTCCGCTCAGAGATAAAACAACCCAACAAACAAAATCACCGATTGTGTGGGAAAAAAAGGGCCTCTCAGATGCAAAACAACCTAACTTTAAAAATGGAACAGCTCGAACTTCTCATGGCCAATTACCATAAACCTCAGACATCATTTATTTACCATAAACAGATCATCAGAAATAAGAAATTACGCAGAGAGCCTTTAATCAAGCAACAGAAGCGTGCCTTACTGCTGCAAGAAATGCCTCGTGGATTATTTTTCTTCCCATTGGTGCAGAGTAGTAACCATTTAGGCCTATTCCCTTCTGTTCCCAATTACCGTCGAAGCAGCGTCTGTTGTCTTAAGGCTCCTATGGGAAAAGCCTCATGAAGGAGTCCCTAGTGGACACTCCCTTCCCCCCACGTACTGCTCAGCCTAGATTTTCTGCTTGAAGGTTCCTTTCTTTTCTTTCCACTGTTCCGTCTCTCTTCTCCTGCCACCATCTTCTGACTTCTTCCCCTCCACCCACCTCCTTTTTTTTTCTCTCGCTCTCTTCCGCCATTTTTTTTCCTTTTTTTCTTCACTCTTTCTTTTCTCTTCCTCATTTTCTTCCTTAATAACTGCTCAGAGTTCTCCAAACAACAAAACTCTCGTTTCCTATATTTTCTATCTTTCTCTTAGAGCAAAGAAAAAGTGAGAGATATATTTCTTTTATGATTCGTTTTTTGGTTTATCCATTTGATTAATTTTTTGTGGTGTGATATAGGTAACCGCATTCCAAGAGATGACAGACTGAAACAGTTGAAAATGAAATAAATGCGGTTTTTCCTTTCTTTTCTTTTGCAGCATGAGAAATTACATTTGATCAACTGAGACGAAAATTTAAACTTCTTCTCTTCACATTTTAATGGATTATTAAATTAGCATATTAAGCAGATTAGTAGATTTCTATGACGCTAATAGATTTAATGTGACTAACATATTTCAGGATGACTCTAAAATGTTTTTTAATTTGATATTGAAGAGTGTTTTTATAGAATTTCTCTTCTTTTCCTATTCTATTATTTAAAACAAAATTGTAAAATTTTTTGGACCCAGTTGTTTAAGTATTTTTAATGGATCCAGTTGTTTACGTATTTTTAATGGACCCAGTTGTTTACGTATTTTTAATATAATGTTTTGTAGATTACGTTTGGAATATGAAGTATTTTGCTAAGCAAATAAAATATCTAAAATAATAGAAATTAACGGAAAATAACCTAGTTGTAATTAAATCTTTAAATTTTGCTTTTGATTTTAAAATGTTTCTACCTGGTTTTCTCTGCTATCAATGTATCCTCTGTTTTCACTACTGTCTATATACAAAATGGTCAAATATTTTCAAACATCTAATACGTAATTTTGTAACTTTCTAATCTTCTGCCTTCATGTCCAGAAAGTTTCGACTGCTTATCAGTGGATCTTGTGTAAAAAATGACTCAAAACGTTTAATATTATTATTACTTTTAACATTATGAGATAGATGGTAGACTCCCATTAAGCAATCTAACGTGTTCTTTAATGTGCACTTGGTGTAGCCTCCCGAACACGTGCCATGACTTAACGTGCCATCCGACGACGGCAGACTTTCCAAATCCTTCGGTGTCCCCATTTTCAGTAAGGGCAGGATGCGGATTTAGCGGAGATAAATCTCAATGCTAGCTCAAATGGGACTCGAACCTGGGAACCGCCGCAAAAATTTCACTTCTTCAAATTGCATAAGAGTTATAATTATTGTTAGAAGCTATCGGAGGATGGGAGAAACGAAGCACAACATTTCACACGGTTTTAAAATTCATCTCTGAGACAATCAGATTAATGCTCAAGAATAGTCATCAGCATACTGTGATTATTGTAGAACGAATCTGAAAGTACACGAATGCAACATTGGAATGCAAAAAATGCCTGAGAATTTTTGCAATGATGAACTAAGGAATATCTTATAACTGCATAACAAAAACAATTCATATAGACTAGAGGTTCACAAACTTATTTGTTCTACCGCCCCCTTTTCAGAAAAAAAATTACTCAGCACCTCCTGGAAATCTACCTTCATTAAGCGATCCAGAAAGATGCAGTGACAAATTTGAGTTCTTTTATGTATCTATATTTCTACCTACGTCCTACAACATAGTAAAGAAAGATGTTGTTGCAAATAAGACATCTTGAAGCTTGAAATCATAAAATTATTTATTAAAATCAACCATAGTAGCATTCGCATTACATACAGAAAATTAAGATAAGGAAGGATAATTTTATGTTTATTTGAAAAATAAAGTAATCAGTACGACTTTAACTCTATGTTACACAACAGGTGAAACATGTACGAACGGTTTTTCAGAATTTTTCTTATCTTCCCTTCTCTCTTTATGCTTCCACCTGCCCCCCAATTGCATCCGAGGCTACTACGACCCCCTGGATCGTTTCAGCGCCCCCCACGGGGCGGTATCACCCACTTTGGGAAACACTGATCTATTCTATTTGCGTATATTGCAGAATTTATCTTTAAAAATCTAGATAGAAGACGTTTCGGATTACAACCATCAATTCTTCAGTAAACAGTCCACTTTTCACAAAGATTTAGCAGTATAATATGCAGTAGAGACGATCTGTAAGGAAAAGAAAAACCTCAGCAGAAAGATAATATAAATCAGAAGGATAACGGCCTTCTCACATCTTAGACTCGAACCCAGTGTCTACCCTTCATCCAAGCACGTTAGCCACCAGAATAACAAAATTTTACTAGCCACGATATAATGAATTAATAATAAGTCCAGCCCCCCCTCAGCTTTTTTTTTTCGCGCATATTTTTTAAAGTAAACACTGAACTTATTTAATGCTCCAGTTTATCCTTTCCATTTCAGCAATCTGGTATTTCTGCCCGTTACAGAAATTTGCATTTAAATTAGTGCAAATGCAACAGGATGGGGAAACAAACGAACAGCCTACATTTGTAACTAAAACAAGATTTATCTCCAAGTTAAATATTGACTTTCTCTGGTGACAAGGAGCGGAGAAGAAGAAGTAAAAAAAACACGATGATTCTTTAGATGCGAAAATAAGGTTTTTATTGCCATTAAAAATCTCCTTTGCGCAAATATCTCGTCCGTGTATAGAATGAAAGGCAAGTTTTATAAAACTTTAGAATCGATTCTTCTGTTAAGTCAATACAATTCCATCTTCTTCCACCTCCTCCGTCTGAAGAACATCTTTGGATTGTCTCTCTGATAGAAGACTAAGTCAGTTAAAATGGACACAACTTCCACAAAGAGAGACCTTATATCACTTTCTCCGTTACTAAGTTATCATCTCTTTCTTACCATGTACAGCTGGATTTTATCCTCTTCTTCTTCTCCTTTTTCCCATTCCTGCTCCATCTTAGGGATCGATGAAAGATGCTGCAGTTTTCAGAGTGGTGACCATCTATGTCATTGCCATCCCCCCACCCAACATCCCATCCACCCTCACCTTCTTTCTCCCACGAGGAGAGAACAGAAACTGCCTGAAAGGGGGGTGGAGGAGGGGAAAAGAAGAGAAAAAAGCAGTGGAGGTGGAGGAGGGTATCCGGGTTGATGGGAAGACAAGTAACGGAAAGGAAAGAACTGGAGCCTAGTGGACAGAAAGGATCAATAGAGTTCTTTGCGTGCGGAGGCGAATCTTCTACTGAAGATCTGCGTACACGTGGGAATTTCACCTCCCAACTCCTCGTTCACAACCCACGTGATTGCTGGGATTGATCTCGTGCCCAGCCGCGAGCCACGTGAGATACTCCATCCTCCTCCTCCTCCTCCTCCTCCTTCCTTGCTCTTCTTCTTCTCCCGCATCTACATGTAGGGATGTTGGATTTCTAAGGTCACCTAAGAAAGGCTCCTCTTACTTTTGCGAGATCTACTTCAACTTTCTCTAGCAGTGGATGTAAAACCTTTTTTTTTTTCCTTTGCGCGCTCTCTCTCTCTTTTTTCATATTCTACTTTCTGAAAAGAGAAAGTAGAAGAAACGAGTTCGTGCCTCTTCTCTTCTTCTCGCCCTTATCTCTTTCTCTCTTTCTCTTGGCTTTCAACAGAATGTTTACTTTGTCTTTTACTCGCGAACAAACAGAATTTCAACTCGAAGGCAAGTTTTCAATTTCCTCTTTACCCTGGCCGCAGCAGCGACGATGCGGAGAACACGTAACACCAAATGACATATTGTTCTGTGTTAGGGCCGAATCCCGAAAGGCATGAACAACAGAGAGCAACGGAGGAGCGAACGATAGAGACATTCAAATACGTTGCGTAGTTCGGTTTTGGAAGTTTTTTTTTCTTTATAACTGAGAAGTTTCGAAATGTATTTCTTTTTTAATTTTTTTTTTCGCTCTTTGACTTCTCAGGCAAAATTTCGAAATCGATTAACAGTCTCGATTGCTTTTTTTTTTGCGACGATTCATATCGGTTGTCTCTCGGAGACGGCGATACTTTGTGCTCTTAACACAAAAAAATCTTTAAATAAATAAGAGTTTTATAAATTTCTAACGTATACCCAATTTTCCTGTTCTTTGTCCACACTAAAAAACAAATTGGTAGAATAGTTTAAGGAGGTTTTTTCGTATATTTTATTTAGTTCATTGCACATATTCCGCCGATATATAAATGTTTAAAAAAATCAAAGAATATGATAGGAGAAACTGATGTTACTCTGATGCCATTTTCACCACACATTTTAATATTTCAAATGAAACGGAAAATCTCTGAGAGATTTTCTGCTCGCATCTTGCAAACCATAAACGCATTTTTCTTCCGATGACTGATGATCGCTGATCATAATGAAAAGGGAAATATTTAAAATCTCATTTCACGCTTTCATATCTCATCACATCAATTATTATGTGATGATGACTCTATTACTACTCATTATTCTACTAACTATTCATATGTGATGATGACTCTATTACTACTCATTATTCTACTAACTATTCATCAGTTATTATCAACAGTTAGCCAAAACAACTGAGTTCCCCGGAAGTGGGAATCGAACCTATATCTCCCGAATACAGGTATTTATGTTTACATAACTAACCATGAGTCCCATGTTCACATCATATCTCCCCTGGTGCTCTTCTGTTGAATCATCACAATAATGCTAATATATACCGAAGAGCCAAAACATTATGGTCACCTGACTGATATGATGTTAGTCCTCCACGTTCCGCCAAAACGGCTCTTGGCCAGGCATGAACGATAGAAGATTAGTATAGATGTCTTGTGGTATCTGGCACCAACACATTACCAGCAGATCCTTTAATTCTAGTAAGTTACGTGGTTGAGCCGCCGTACATTGGATATGCTATTCCAACACAAACCACAGATGCTCGATTGGATTGATGTCTGGGGAATTTGGAGGCCAGGGCAATACCTGGAAGTCTTCATTATGTTCCGCGAACCATTCTCGAACAATCCGGGAAGTATGGGATGGCACATTATCCTGCTGAAAGAAGGCACTACTAGAGGGATATACCGTTGCCATGAAAGGATATACCTAGTCTGCAATGATGTTTAGCTAGGTGGTAGACGTCATAGTTTCCTAGACCCTGACGGGTCTGTAAATGGTAGAGTCACTGAAAGGAGAGCTATGCACCAATCCCCTGTGATGATGCATAGAACCGGTCAGGCCTAGCTCCTAATGTCCGACCCCGCCTTCTCGTGGTGCAGACCGTTAGTACCTTTCAAAAGAGATATTCTCTTGCGGAAGTGAACGGAAGCGGAGAGCTGCAAGATTAGTGTGGCCTACTGATCTGGAAAACTATGGAAAAACTTTTTCTGCCCTGCTGAGGAGTGGTCAACCACACAGAGTTCTGGTGCTGATCATATAAATTTACTGGACTGGATTAAGGCTCTAAATTTGATTATGAATTCTGAATTTGCTGCACTGATGGGCTTCTGTGGAGGGAAAATCTTCCGCTGTTTTTTTATTTGTTTATGGGTTGACAGCCCCAAGTGAATTGATTCACAGTATATGTTTTATCAGCTGGTGGATAATCCTGAGCAGAGGTCATCGCAGACACCTGAACTCTTGCTTTTACGGGAATCGTCAAATTCTACATTGGAAGAGGTCTTCCACTGTAGATGGCTTCAGCCTTTAGTGGTGGGGGAACGAGTCTTTGCCCCATGTCTGCGATTAGCGGGCTGTTTGATATTGTCGGCATTCCCTCTCTCAATAAACATAGTTTCTTTAAACATTCCACTAACCATTTTCTCTCCATAGGTAGTTGGAATGTGAGGACTCTGCACAGAGCTTTTTCTCTTGATATCCTCACACAAGAATTCCACCATTATAATTTTAGATATTCTCGGCTTGCAGATGAAGGTCAGATTCTTAAAAATAATCTTAAATTTCTCTTTTCAGGGAGGGAAGACAATAAACATCATCAAGGCGTGGGTCTGCTTCTCAGCAGACACGCTAGTGATGGTCTTCTAGGATATGAATGCATTAATGAAAGGTTTCTTACAGCAAAATTTCAGACAAGCGTTAGACATGAATGTTATCTACTGTTATGCTCCCACTGAGGATGCCGATGAGGATGAAAAGGATAGGTTTTACGGACAACTTCAGGATATTTTGAATTCTGTCAAGAAAGGAGATATTACCCTTGTTCTTGGTGACTTCAATGCCAAAGTTGGTACTGACTCTGACCTTTGGGGAGGGGTGATAGTCCCTTTTGGTATTGGTAGCTGCAATGGCAATGGGCAATGTCTCTACAAGTAAGTAAACTTAATGGTTTGAGAATAACTAACACTTATTAGAAACACCACAACATACATAAGTATACATGGATTTCACAGATGGGCTAAATAAGAATATGATTTATTATATATTAATTAACAGCAAACGGGCTAGTTCTGTTAGGAATACCAGGTCATATAGGGGCGCTGTGTGTCTTGCAACTTAACTGATCTGGACAACTATGGTGGAAAATCAATCGTCATTACAGACCAGACATCAATCCAATCTAATTAACTGCTAAAACTAAAGAAGTGTTGTGCTAAGGTTAAAAAAATTACTTTTAATTCTGAAGCTCTGAAAAACCTAGTTATAGCTAAAGTTTACCATGATAGGTTACTTAGTCATTATGACAGTCATGGTTAGCTTACTACTAAAGTTGAGGAAGAGAATTACTGATTTGAGAATTTACTTCACAAATTAATCAAGGCACAAATAAATTGGAAAGATATGAAATCACTTTAAACATCGATATGAAATTTTATAGAGGAAGCATTGTCTTGAGCAGAATGAGATCCGAATCCATGACCTCCTGATGACATATCAGGTGCTTTGACTGCTGAGCTACCGTCCGTCGATCAAGATCATCTGTATTTAATGATACGAACTATTTTACTTGCAGTAAAAAAAAAAATAAATACCCCCTCAAGCAGCTGCTTGCCACAGAGGTCTGACAGGAGCCTGTCAGTTTATATGCCATAGTAGAAGGTCTGAGAGGATGGCAGGCCCTCAGCAGAAAAACGACACAAACAACCATGCCTTAACCCGGTGCTCGAACCCAGGTCCCTTAGATCAGTAGCCAAGCGCGCTGACCACTCGGCTATGGGACGGCTTTACTTGCAGTACACAATTTTAAATATCTGTGTCATTTAAGGCAGTCTTCTCTGTTTGCAAACAGCATCTTGAAGTAAATGGCAATGCATGCCACGAATATATTCAGTTAACTAATATATTTCTCCATGTTTTTTCATTGGAAAGAAATGACATCAATCTTAATATCGATATAAAATACTTGTGGAAAAATTGTTTTGAGCCTGAAATATGAATCACGAAAGACAAATTTTCCCCTAAACTTTAATATTGATGTTAAGAGAGATTTCATACCTTTCAAATAAAGAAACATATTAATTAACGAATAATTATATGAAATCGTTTTCTGAAAAAAATGTTATTTTAGAAGATTTTATAATAATAGCATGCTTGGCTACTGATTTAAGGGACCTGGGTTCGAGCCCCGGGTAAGGCATGGATGTGTGTGACGTTTTTCTGCTGAGGTCCTGTCGTCCTCTCAGATCTTCTACTATGGCATATAAACTGACAGGCTCCTGTCAGGCCTCTGTGGTACGTAGCTGCTTGAAGGGATATTTTTTTTTTTATAATAAGCCAATTTCCGTCCATTTAGAAACGTTAAAAGTAATGGCTGCTATTAAATATTTCTATTTAAATAGTTCATTAAATATAAAAGCAATATTTCTGAAAAATCGATATCGAAAGAGACGTGGGTGAGATCTGCAATTTATTCCCAGTGATATTTATTCCGTAAAAATGCATTTTCTAAAGTTATGGAGTTTCGAATATGACTTTCAATTCGCATGACATAGGAAATATCCCAATACATGCTCAAGGATAGCTCATCTCGTTAATGAATTACTTCATGGAGGACGCCTGTAAATGCTGCTTACTTACGTAGTAGATACTATAGCAGAGAAACAAACAATCGGTAACTGAGAAAAAGCAGACAAAAGAGTGACAGGAGCAATTACCCTTTAGTAACACAATATTTAAAATATTAGTAAATATTTGAATTAACATTCACTGTTGCCTTAGCGACTGTTGTCATAGCGACTGTTCCCTACAGTAAAATCTGGTTAATTACAAATTCTTCAATTCGAAATTTCTGTATAATTGGAATTTCTTTCGATGTTAAGATCAGCAAATTTCATACGAAAGTAGTCGGATAATTCGAAATTTTTTTTAATTCTCAATTCGAAATGAAAAAAAGAAACCTTGTATTCATAATATGGATATACTTCTTCCCGTAAAGTTCAAAATAAAATATGGAAAAAAAATGTTAGTAAAAATTATGCGTTTGCGAACACAATCGTTTGCCTTCCTTATCTCTCTTATCTCCGATTTCAATAGATAAAAACACGCTCTTAAAAGAATTTATTGTAGATTCTGATCGGCAGTTTGTATAAATCACTCGTCTTGTCAGGGAAAAAAGATATGCCGGTGATAACATGAGAAATATTTAGTGACGTCATCGCGCCAGAGAATCTCTAAAAAATGAAAAAGGAAAAAAAATTAGCGACTATTTTAAATGAGTTGCTTTTTTCACTGATAGCTTCTGGTGATCTTCGTGATTATTTTGCATTATCTAGTATTAGGAATATACCTAGTAACAGTGATAACGTTTTCTATTGTTTATTAGTGAAATAAAATTTCATCTTGGGTTTTGAAAATAAATCTTCGGAATTGGATATAATATCACATTATATGATAAGCTTTATCTATTT
Source organism: Ryuthela nishihirai (assembly GCA_038380435.1). NCBI lineage: Eukaryota > Metazoa > Arthropoda > Arachnida > Araneae > Heptathelidae > Ryuthela > Ryuthela nishihirai. The sequence continues at coordinate 38,392,015 of JAWZYU010000019.1, forward strand.
ATTTTTTGGTATTTATTTTTGTGATTTTATTTAATAGACAGTTTTATTATTTCCTAAATGTCGAATTAACTAGGTTTTCCGCAATTCGAATTCTTGCACGGTCCCTTAAATTTCGAATTAAAGTTTTTAACTGTACAGTCGCTCAAAAAATATCCGAACACCATGGTTAATTACGGAATTCAGAAAAAAATATTTGCCAACGAATTTTTTAGAATTACTTATCTGGCAACCTTCGTGTACTGTACATGAAGGTTGCCAGATCACTAATTTCTAAAAAAAAATCGTTGCCAAATATTTTTTCTGAATTCTGCAATCAACCATAGTGTTCGGATATTTTTTGAGCGATTGTACAAAGGGATAAATATGAGGATTGAAAAATATGCTGTGGCCGGGCCTTCAATTGTCTTCATCCTGAAAGATATAAATCATATCAATTTTATAGAACTGATCCAGAGTGTCTCTGTTGCGGTTGCCCCCTCGAGCCAAATATATATAACTGAGTCATCGAAATGGTGATGATTTCGTATTTCAATCTGGTACTATGGATTATATTGATTGATTTGATTATTAATGTCTTATTATTGACTTAAATTAATTTCATGTCTAATCCAAGATTATATCCGTTAGTCCAAAAATGTATTGTCAAAATCCCTATTATTAGTGGCAATAGGTATTACTGTGTTATTATTAATGGCAACAGGTATTACTGTATTATTATTGGCAACAGGAATTATTGTGTTATTATTAGTGGCAACAGGTATTACCGTGTTATTATTAGTGGCAACAGGTATTACTGTGTCATTATTAGTGGCAACAACAACTTATTAGTAACAGTTCTCGTAAATCATTGGCCAAATCCAATTTATTCAAAATAATACAATTTCGCAAAATTAATTGTGATAATAGCACATGTAATCGTGAAAATGTCAATAAAATCGAAAGTTATAATTATTTGAGTATTATTGGGTAACCGTTGATTCCAATTTAAGATGGGAAAACTACTTTTTTTGTGTGGGGGGGGGAGTAATTCATTAATTGTTATCAATTTTATAAATGATTATCTGCTTACAATTTTACAATTATTAATGTTTTCTTATATAAGAAGAAAGTGCTTCTCTTTACCTTCGACCTGAAGACGAGCGGGATCTGAATGAACACCTCCTCTATCATTCCTGGCGATGCAGTGATAGAATCCGTCATCAGCTGGTCCTACATTCTCCAGTTGCAGCGATCCACTATCCAGTATCTTGTAGGTGGCATGTCCATTGTGGTGCATGCTGCGGCCGTTCCTCTGCCACGTGATCTGAGGGATAGGATCGCCGGATGAGTCGCACGTGAACACCACAATGTCGCCGGCCATGGCAGTCGTGTTGCTTGGTCCCACCATGATGGCTGGTTCTGGAAATTTAAACAGAAGATCATTCCATTAAATCCTGAATGTTTGAAATACTATTGCTGATAGATATCAATACCTGCAAGTATGATAACGCACAATTTTGGTGTTTTCTTTTGCTAATATACTCGGATTAACTACAAGATGTCGAAATGTTTTATTTGAATGATATTGTATCTAGTGTGGGAGAAGAAATGGCAATTGTATTGGAGGTGTCATGCATGAAATTGAGTTGTTTTGCTCTGAAGGACACTTTTTGCACACAATAGGCTAAAAGGCCAGGTCACAAGGACCCGAGAACTCAGAGAAGGTTGGGGGAAGAGAATCCACTGGACAGCTGTTAGGAGACAGATTCTGTGAATATCCCGCACAGGTATTACTGAATAACACACGTCCCGCACACGGGACGGCGGCTTAACGTCCCATCCGACGGACGACGGCCTTTCCAAGCCCATAGCTGTCCCCTAATAGCCGAAAGAAGGCCGAGGAATTTTGCTGAGATAAATCTTAATGCTGGCCCAGGTGGGACTCGAACCTTGGAACTGCAGATTACGAGTCAGGCGCACTATCAACTGAATCATCCCCAATCCCAGGGGTGTCGCGCTTCCGGTACTCAGTAGTGTGCTCTTACATTAAAGAACACCCTTTATGACCTTTCATATACCTCCTAACAGCTGTCCAATATAACCCCTATCCCAAACATTCTCTGAACCCTTGGGGTCCTTGTGACTTGATAATTTAGCTCATGTATGCAAAAAAAGGGTCATTTAGAGAAAATATAAACCAGCCCAATTTAGATCTCGGGAAGGATTTATCCACCACCAAACCTTTAAGGGAAATGTAACTTCAAAAGCGACATCTTAATTATTTCTTACCTTCCTTACATTACTTCTCGTATATTCCTTCCATTTATTAATATATTATTTCTCATTATATCGAATAGAAACCTTTTTCAGCGAAGAGAGATAATTCCCGATGTTACTGTTTTATATTCAATAATTACGAACGTAAAGTGATTATTAGAGTCTGTTTTTTTCATCTTTTCCCTGTCTAGACCTTTTCCGTTAACGACGTCAAGAAAAATGCGTTATTATTCCAATGCACTTTCATTTACGTAACTGACTATTCTCTCCACATCTCACAACTACGCTAATACTTTCAGCAAATAGGTAATGAAGGATTTTTTTTTTTAATTAGAAACTACGTTTTGCAGACTCGAAAGTTATCGAAATCCGATTTGTTGCATTTTTTTCTTTCTTTTCAGCATTACGGCGAAACCACATCGAGTTGATTTTTGTTTTTTTTATTTTTTTTAATATAATAAAGGCACATTATTAGATTCGGCAAATGGCACATTAGAATATTAGCTTTCAAAAATAGCTTTTATGTTTCTTGCAAAAGTAGGTCTGTATTTTTCATATATATTATTTCTTTTTTAGTTCTTTCCATTATTATGATTGGGATTTTTTTTAATTTGCAATCTTAATTGTCATTAGCTATTTTTATGTATTGCATTCAAAATAAATCAATGGAACAGACTTACAGTCCATATGCAACAATTAGCAAAGAAAGCGACAGCACAAACAACACATTAAATCAATACAAAATTATCTACTAAAACACAATCCATTAAAACAGTCGATTATCCTGCGCGTTAAGGAGTGAAGAGGTTTTCTCAGCCGGTATGGCTCCACAGGCTCCCATGTTCGAATCTCCACCGTATCTGCGTTGAAATTTTCTCCACTATCCCCGTTGTATCCTCTGCAAAACTAAGTACACTGGTGGGTTCGGGAAGGCCACCATCCGTGACTCCGTGCGCAGGAGTGCCATACCTTGATCACTTCAAAGAACATGTTGGAGACCTTAGAGAGACTTGCATCCGAGCCACGAGATTAAGAGAGGGCTTCACCTGCCTCCTAAGAGTCGTTTCCAACGAATCTTCGTTTCGAATTCCGATTCCTTCTGGTTGTTGTGGCCTGGCCATTTGGACTATCGTTATGTACAGACTACGACTTCATAAGAGAGAGTGCCGGGAAATTCGGATCCCGCTCCCCAACCTCCTCTGAGCCTTTGGAGTCCTTGTTTAGCCCACTGTCGAGTTCCTGATGAAGAAAGGCTTTCGACACTCATGCCAGGAAAAGTGTACGGTGACCAGACAATCGACGTCAGCAAAGTGCGAAGGTGGCTGAAGAAGTTTGCCGAAAGCGAAACAACCATCGACGGCAAACCCCGAAGTGGGTTCATCTTTAAGACATGTTCAGACATTGCTCACCACACTTTCTCCAACTAGGATTCCAGTCTTGGATTCAGCGGTGGTGCAAATGCATCGCCTGTGCCGGAGATTACTTTGAAGGGTAGTTTCGTGTAGGGACACAATACATGTATAACTGAAAACTTCTATTCATCATAATAAAGACGTTATTACCCATCAATGCGTTACTTTCGGCATACACTATGTACAGTCGCTCAAAAAAGTATCCGAACACTATGGTTGATTAAAAAAATCAGAAAAAATATCTGGCAACGATTTTTTTAGAAATTAGTTATCTGGCAACCTTCGTGTCACGTGACACGAAGGTTGCCAGATTACTAATTTCTAAAAAAATCGTTGCCAGATTTTTTTTATTTTTTTAATCAACCATAGTGTTCGGATACTTTTTTGAGCGACTGTACGTGTTTCACACAGTTTTTTGCCTCCGTTATGGTTTCTAGCAATCTCAAAGCCGTTGGGGAAGACGGTGTAGCCCACAACAGTCTCCACATCATGAGCTTTCATTTGACACCTAACACGTAACTGGACTCTCGGTTTCTAAAGATATAGTGGAAGAACGATTTTAATATTCCCCATTTTTAAGGAGGAGAAAGCATTTGATTAATATTTTAATATAACCTATGACATTCACTTGTGACAAGCTTTCATTTGACATATATCTCATCGAGATCGGGAAAACGGTTGGGAAGATTTGGTGGAACAACAGTTTTGACAAACACACTACCCAAAAAACAAACGACGAGCGAAAAGAAATAGGAAGGTAAGCAAAAATGAGAATGAACCTTGAAAGCATTTGAGATATATCACAGAACAAACTTTAAAACCAAAGTCGAATGAGAGAAGACTCAGACCTTCAATGCTCTCGATTAACTTGATAAATCGAACCTCGGGTTTCGGCACTTCAACAATCGGGTCATCCGCAACCCTAATTCTGCTTCCCAATCTGCTGTTACGATTCTGCTACCAAAATTCGACCCGAAAGGAAAAAAAAAAGAAGTAAACAAGAGAAAAAGTCCGGCTAGGATTGGTTTCCATTTGAGACGCATTCAGAACTTCTAAGGGAAGGCAATTCATTGGTCAGCTGTTAAGAGACAGACGAAAACCTTCCATAATCATTTTGAGAATACGGATGGAACCCTCCGACCAGAGATATACCCAGGGGGGGGGGGAGCGACACCTGCGCCGTCTTATACGAAATTTAAAATTTTTCTATCTGCTTTGAAATCCAAAACAGATGCATGCATAACTATATTTTAGCACTGTGGTACATATCCGACACTAAAAATAGATTTAAACAACAACTGTTAAATTTTATTCCATATATAATATTATTAAACCTTTCTCGTCTGGTGGAATATTTTAGTAATTGGAAAACCCTACTCTTTATTCTCAGAACCCCCCCCCCCCCACCTCCAAAAAATAAAACTAAATTGTCGCGAAAAACATATTAAATATACATGTATATGACACGAATATTTTTAAAAACCACTAAAATAGAGGGGGAAATTTTACACCGGAATTATAAAAGTTAGATCGGCCATCCTGTTCGATTCTTTGCCCCATTACACTCAAATAACTAGCCCCCCCCTCTACTTTTTTTCTAGGTCAGGGTTTGGAATAAGAAATGATTCTCCTGTCCAAAAGCCACGGCTTAACTTCCCATTCAATGAATGGCGTCCTTTCCACAGACCATCAATGTTCCCTTTCTCATTAAGGACAAAGAAGGAGTTTCAGGAGGGAAAATCCCTGTGCAGATAAAGATAGGACTCGAACCTGGAAAACAACGGATTACGAGCAGAAATGCTATTCAGCAGATCAGGTTCGTTTTCTCACTGATGACGGAGAGGGGATCAGCCAATCCCGCCTCAGAGAAAAGAAAAATAATCCAAAGTGTAACGCTATTTTTGACTCAATTTACATTTTTCCTCTAAATGCTCGCGCTAAATGCAATGGAATTCAAAACATCTACTGGAACACATTTTAATTTCCCACGAGAAATGTTGTCCTCTTCTGCATACTTAGGAAGAAACGTGACATCGCGCATTTCGCGAAAAATACGGTCCGCAAAAAAAAAAAAGAGAAAAATTGAGATACGAAAAGTTCGTAAAAATATCTAAAACCAAAATGCACCTTTTCGAAACAAAAGAATTTTTTTTTCTTTGCTCTCTTTATTCTTTCCAACGAAATTAAAAGAAATATTTGAAACTTTTTTCATTTTCTCTCAACTTCTTCTCGAGTTGACAGCAAAAGGACCAACATTAGCAGTTTAACAATGAAGACGGGTGAGGATAAACAATGTGCAGCAAACAATGGCATTAATTCTTTCAACGTGAGAAGCCGCACGAGATGCACAACAGACAAAGGTAATGTTACCTCAGAAGCTCTTTGTTCAGAAGATGAAAGCTTTTCGGCATGGAATAAGAGTTGTAAATGTATGCAAACTATATGCAAAACAGTCAGAAAATTATAATGGTAATTAATGACTCTTAATAGTTTCTCACATTGTTCCTAAATTAATGATGTTTTGTTACTCGGCGACGTTTCTTATTTGTAAAAGGAAACGAATTAATTTTTCTTCTGCAGTTAGAGATAAAAGAACTAATTACTTTTCAGAACCCAGACTAGATAAAATTTAGGATTTTGGTATTATGTCAATGGGAAGTTATTTTTGAAGTTCTGTAACGTCTAAAATAAGTTTTTGATCGTAAAATTATACTGAATATAAATCCTAAGGCAAGTCTATCCTATTCTTGGCTTTTAATAATATCCATTTAGTTATTTATGGAGATGAAAGTTTGCATGTTTAAAAATATTAACTCTGCTTAAGATTATAACTCAAAAGCTGATTAAAACTTAAATAATAAGCAATGTTTCAAAACATTTAATAAAATAAATGCATGCTTTAAAAGTTTTAGGTAAATAACTTTGTCAGTATTTAAAAAATGCTTATGCGGAAAAAATTATTTTTGCTCATGGTGAGGGATTCGAACCCACGTCTCAATAGATATACGCCACAGAGTTTTAACCACTAAACTAACATCAGTAAGTTTTTTTTAAACTAACGTTTAATTTTTGGTTAAAACACTCTGACATATGTCTAGAGAGACGTGGGTTCGAGTTCCTCACTTTCGGCACAAATAATTTTTCTGCATAAGTATTTGTGATTTTTTTTATCATAAAAAGCATTCGTTAAAAACTTTTTTTATGATAAACTAACCGTTAGAAAAAAACAAACTTCATCTTGAAAGGCCGCCATACGTCAGATGGGACGTTGAGCCGTGGTTACCTGTGCTGGAGAGCCATACCCTGTGCCAAAGAGCACAATAGAAGGCTTTGACAGGAAGCTTACAAATGTCTCCTAACAGCTATCCCACGGATAACCTTTCACAACTGTCATGTCCCTCTAATTTTATTTATTATTGTATTTTATTGTATTTTTGCTTTTATAGATATTTTTATGTATTGAGTGTGTTCTTGGAAGTGCTACTGTGGGGATGTGACTCATAATATGTTGTTTTTGGGTCTAAGCTGGCTGCTTGCATGGGTAACGTGGCAGAGAAGCCCTTTTATGGCTTTTACAACTAGCCTGGGGCACGAGTGTCATCGCGAAACAGCAGTTTGAGCGTAGCTGTTGAGGGAGAAGGACGTTTTCAACAAGCTTCAAAAGGACATCGTCTTACTCGAAGGAGACCCTTAAGGAGAGGGTGCGATTTTAAGCGAGAATCAAGATTCTTGGTGAATCTGATTACAGTCTTGTGGATTCGGTGCGAGCCACATTGTAGGCAAAGGTTGATTATCCTTTCACCGAGTTTGAGGTCTGTAAAGCGAGAATCTGCAATAAGTGCGGTTCTCTACCTCATTGTGTAATTGTTTGCAGCAGCAAAGCAGCAAAGATCAATGGAGTTGCGTCCCCAGCACGCAATTGTATATAGTGTTAATAAACTGTGTGTCCCTATACAATCGCAAAACTCCCCGCCCTGCCCACGGTCAGTAGGGGACACCGATGGGCTTGGAAAGGCCGCCATCCGTCGGATGGGACGTTAAGCCGTGGCCCCGTGTGCGAGAGAGAGCCATACCCTATGCACGTTAAAGAACACGCTGGATGGCCTTGACGGGAGGCTACCATCTGTCTCCCAACAGCTGTTCCAGTGGGTCCCCTCCCCAAACCTTCTCTGAGCCTTCGGGGTCCATGTGACCTGGCCATTTAGCCCATGGTGTGCAAAAAAGTGCCGCTCAGAGGTAAAACAACCCAACCCAACCCTGTACAACTCTCGTCGTGGATTGTTGGACATGTTTTTATTCATCATTTAACGCAGCAAATCTGAGGCATACGGCGGTACGGGTGGTGTAAAAACCCGCGAAAATGTCATTTCAGTGAAGTAAGGGTGAAGATAATTAAGTAACAAATTCATCGTACTCGACCGACATACGGTTAATCGTCTCTCCTACCAGGGAAGAACATCACATTCTGGCACAGCCAGATAGGATGAGAAAGGGGAGGACATCACAACAACCTTCACTGATTGCTTGTGGGTCCTAGTGACCTTTAGCCCATTATATGCACAAAAGTGCCGCCCAAAAGTAAAGCAATGTTTTTGTTGGGTAAGGTAAATCGGCGCCCTATTTTCCTTTGAAGCGAATACGAATTCAGCGAGTGATTTCATCATTGGTATGCTATACTTTTATTTTTAATTCTTTTAGACGTGCATAAGAAGATACGTATTTTTTAAATCTATATTTTCTACTTTGTCATTAAAAACCAGATGCTTTTATCGACATACGACTATTAAAGATTTTTTACTCCCCCTTTTTTGGTGAGGAGAAAGAGGGGACATCGTTAGAGATAACCCACAACACTGAAGACGCCCTTAGCTTTAATTTGAGATATAACTCGTTAGGGTCCACGAGAAATTTCCATTCCATTTTATGGGAGGGGTGAAGGGTTCGGGTCAAAATTCGAAGAAGTCTCCATTGGTCACCAAACTCGCAACTAGGATTCCCTTGAGTTCGTTATCTCGTATGGTTGATGTAATAGAAAGAACGATTTGCACATTTTCGCCCTTTTTCGGCGGCTAAGAAAGCACTGGAGGTAACGTTTTTTTAACTTATAACACTCCCCACGTCACAAGCTTTCGTTTGACATATGTATAACTTATGGCCTTGACGTTCGAAAGATATAGTGGAACAATAGTTTTCTCATTTCTTCTTTTTTTAGGGGAGAAGAAAGGTGGGTGGAAAATATTTTACAGCCTATGCAAATTGCCACGTGACAAGATTTCATTGGGCCTATAACAAGAAATGCTTCGGCCCCAGCTTTCGAAAGATAATAGTGGAACAACTGTATCAACAAACAAACCTACAAACCAACGAATCGGCAAATTGGGAGATGGGGAGAAAAAGGCAATATTAAGATAAATAAAAACGTTTTCCGCGTACAGATCTAGAATGGGAAAAGTACACCCCCCCCCGTGCCATATTACCTACTTAATTACAAATCGTAAAAATAAAATAAATAAATAATGTTACCCTTTATAGTAAAGGGTAAAACTTAAATCATCGGTGATATTTTAATAATACCGTAAAATCTCGAATATAATGCGCACCCGTGTTTAATGCGCATGCTTGATTTAGCCCGAAAATTTCTGGTAAAATGTAAATTCGTATATAATACTCACTCATAACTTTTCAAGATTTTACTTTAAATTGCATAAAACATTTGTTAACAAAACTTAAACTTTTAATAAAAAAAAAAAAAAAAATGCGCAACTCCTAAATATTATCTCCGCAAAATTCCCCGCCGTGCCCACGATCAGTAAAGGGAAACCGATGGGCTTGGAAAGGCCGCCGTCCGTCGGATGGGACGTTGTGTGTCCTTGACGGGAGGCTACCCATTTGTCTCCCAACAGCTGTTCCAGTGGGTCCCCTCCCTCAACCTTCTCTGAGCCTTCGGGGTCCTTGTGACCTGGCCATTTAGCTTATGGTGTGCAAAAAGTGCTGCTCAAAGGTAAAACAACCCAACCTAAATATTACTGGGAAATTCCTAAAAAACACTCGTCATCACAGTCACTAGTAAGAAGCTCATCTAGTGCTATCGAGTCAATTCCATAGTTATTGGTGTCGTCATAATAAATATCGCCATCATCATCTTCATCTGACGACACCTGTTCGTCTTCTCACAAAATCTCGTCCTCGTTGCTGTCAAGATTATTGGAAATACAACATTTGAGGAAGCCTCGTTGAATTATAGACGCATCTAATTCATTACAAGCCGAAAGTACACGCTCGGCAACATCGGTGAGACGGTTGACGCATACGGCCACCAGTAATGTATTTGTGATTACCGTCGCTAAACCATGCATTCCATTGACAACAGATAGCGTCCTTCATCGGCTTATTAAGAGCAACGTCTAAAAGCTGCAATAGACGAGTCATGCCTCCTGGAATAACAACCAGATCCGATTTTATTTTCTTCAGTTCTTTCTGAATAGAAGGCATCCGATGAAACCGAAACGAGTCGAGCACCAACACGGAAGGTTGTTTTAGTGGACCACCCAAACACATTTTTACCAATCAAATGGTTAGTGCTTCCTCCATTCATCCTTTAGCACGGACGCCGATGTGTACAGTCGCTCAAAAAAGTATCCGAACACTATGGTTGATTACAAAATCCAGAAAAAATAGCTGGCAACGATTTTTTTAGAAATTAGTGATCTGGCAACCTTCGTGTCACGTAACACGAAGGTTGCCAGATCACTAATTTCTAAAAAAAAATCGTTGCCAGATATTTTTTCTGGATTCTGTAATCAACTATAGTGTTCGGATACTTTTTTGACCGACTGTACACCTCTTGGAAATTGTACTCCTTTTGGTAGAGGCTCCCCCCTACTCAAAATGACAAGAAAAGGGGACGCGATCACGGAGCCTGTCACGAACAATGTCTCAAAGCTGTACAATCGCTCAAAAAATATCCGAACACTAGGGTTGATTACAGAATTCAGAAAAAATATCTGGCAACGATTTTTTTTAGAAATTAATGATCTGGCAAATTTAGTGTACAGTACACGAAGGTTGCCAGATCACTAATTTCTAAAAATATCTTTGCCAGATATTTTTTTCTGAATTCTCCGATCAATCAGAGTGTTCGGATATTTTTTTGAGAGACTGTAAGTGCGACTGTTCGATATCGAAAATGACGTATTTTTTTGTACTCGAGTATAATACGCACCCCCGTTTTAGCGGCCTAAAATGAGTAAAAATTGTCGAGATTTTACGGTAACCTTTTTTATTTAAACCAATGGTGATAGAAGATGCATCATCACAGAGATCATCCCTTGATTTAAGATGTTACATCAAATCTTCTTTCCTCCAAATCCGTCCGCAGAGCATCCCAAAATCTGTCTCTAACAATTCTCAATCTCATCACTGAATGACACGATGTTCTCGAGCGCCATTTTATAGCACAGAAATTGCACGAGATTCCTGGGAAACCGAACCGGAGCGCCCTACACATGAAACGCTGAAAACGTTCTCTCATTATGATCTGTAGATTATGAGAATTAAACACTTTCTCCTTTTTATTGAATTGTTGACTTCTCCTAGCGAAACTCCAGGGAATCTCGTTTCGATGTGCGGGTTAATTACGTCGAGATGCACGCCGTTGCCATGGAAACGCTCACGTTTGCCTACTAACCAGAGAAACATCAGGCGTAAGGCACGGGAACTAACAATGCTGATGCTGCATCCTCACATGTGTTCGACGATGGTGTTCACCGGCATACGAATCGCGGTAGGTAGAGACGATGATTGTTATTTTTCGGCGCTTAAGTGACTTTTCTAAAAACTCTCGATAAGAAACATGACGAGTGACGTTTAATTTTTCAGCTGAGGTTTTATCTGTGTAATGGCTTAAGCAGATGAATTTTAAAGATCCAAAATGAAAAAAAATATTAACTAAATTAATAGAGTGGCAGATTCAGGAGTGTCTAAACGTAGCATTTCCCAAAACGTGATCCCCGGACACTTAGGGACCAGCGTGTTATTTTAAATCTTTCAAAAAAGCTCTAACGGAAATAGTACATTTTCCGGAATTGCTTTTTTATTATTTTTAGCTCGTTTACAAAAAAATCTATTGTTGAACTTTGTTGTCTACCCGTCTATAGACATTCAATTTCTGTTTCAATGAAAAATTAAAAATAAATTTCGATAGGTATTGATGAAATATTATTTGCATTTTAAGTATCTTCTGATCGCTTTATAGCGCTTTCTAATCGAGTGAAAGTTTCGAAAATGATCAATCGTAAGCAATCGTTGGGTTGTTTTACCTCTGAGCGGCAATTTTTTTGCAGACCATGGGCTAAATGGCCAGACCACAAAGACCCGAAGGCACAGAGAAGATCAGGCTCAGGATAGGGGACCCACTGGAACAGTTGTTGGGAGACAGATGATAACCTCCCGTCAAAGCCATTTAGCGTGTTCTTTATCGTGCACAGGGTATGGCTCTCCCGCTCACGGTGCCACGGCTTAACGTCCCATCCGACGGACGGCGCCCTTTCCAAACCCAGCGGTGTCCCTACAGACCGTGAGCGGGGAGTTTTGCGGAGATAAATCTCAACGCTGACCCAGCTGGGACTCGAACCTGGGAACTACAAATTACAAGCTTATTGGTGCGCTACCGACTGAGCCACCCCCACCCCATGTAAGCAATCGATTTATGCTAGAAGTTTTGTGATAGAGTGTTATGCTCAAAAGGTTTACATTGACAGCGATCACGTTTTTACACTGCTCAAAAAATTAGGGGATATTTCAAAATGAATATGAAGCGATAAAAAAAAAGAAGCATTTGAATTGTTTTTATTAAACAAGAACATCAGAAAAGCAAACAAGTCAAAGAAAGTTGTTCGATTATGCAAATGAGATGCAAACTCAATTGTCGTGATTGAGTAGCAAGTGACATATTGATGGGGGTGAACAGAAGCATGTCAAACTGGACGAGAGTGCCACAGATTGACTGTTCAGTAGAGTGTATGGTCACCCAAGACTGCCAAAACACACTGACAGCGATGGGGCATGGAAAGGATCAGAATGTCCAGCAGTTCTTGTGGGATCCTCTGCCACTCTTGCTCCAGGGCAACTTCCAGCTCAAGAAGTGTTGTGGGAGGCATTGGACGATTTGCCAGACGTCTTCCCAGTGCATCCCAAGCATCTTCAATGGGATTCAGGTCTGGAGAACGTGAAAACCAGTCCATGCGTTCGATTCCTGCCTCCTGAAGCATGTTGTTGACGAGATGCGCACGGTGGGGCCTTGCATTATCGTCCATGAAAAGAAAGTTGTTTTCAACTGCTCCAGCATAGGGTACCACTATAGGGTGCAGGACTTCATCTCGATATCTGACAGCAGTCAGCGATTCGTTTCTAATGATGTGGAGGTCGGTACGACCACCAATGCTGATGCCAGCCCACACAATGATTAAACCACCACCGAAGTCGCATGAAACGTGGATTCTCCCGTGTTCCTCGTTCACGCCGGATCAGGACACGATGATTGTCAGGCTGCAGACTGCACCGTGACTCATCAGAGAAGAGGACAATTGACCACTCATCACGGGTACAATGACGATGCTCATCAGCCCACCTTCTACGGGTTCTACGGTGTTCAGCAGATAATGGAATGCATACCATTGGTCGCCGGGCATGCAGTCCAACACGATGGAGCCGATTTTATATGGTCTGGGTGCATATCCGTCGTCTAGTGGTAGCAAGAAACTGTCCCCGCAGCTCTGTTGCATTGCTGTGCCTGTTCCTTCTTACCAATAAGGTCAAGTAGCGGTCATCTGTTGCTGTTGTGCAGATGGGCGACCCTGCCCTCGTCTTCTTCGTACTGTGCCAATCTCTTGAAAGCGATTCCACAGTCTGCTAATCACGCTTTGGGATGTTCCAAGTACTGTTGCCACTGTCGTCTGTGTTTGACCAGCTTCAAGACGTCCTATGGCTCTCGAGGCTTCGCATTCGGACAAATCGTGTTGCAGGGGCATTGCAAGGACTGGGAAATTACAGGATGTGCACTTTCAAGATCAGGGAACGTGCAGATACTCCAGTACTTTCAGTCTTTTGTATAGTGCATTTTCACCAATGACATCAAAGTTGGTTTTGCATCTCATTTGCATAATCGAACAACTTTCTTTGACTTGTCGTTTGCTTTTCTGATGTTCTTGTTTAAAAAATCAAATGCATCTTTTTTTTATCGCTTCATATTCATTTTAAAATATCCCCTAATTTTTGTGAGCAGTGTGATTTAAGACATAAATGAAAACTTCTTTTCATGCTTTATAGGTGCTAATAAAATTTTACTATTTGAAATTGTCCAATCATCCATTAGATAAAGCTTCCACTGTGAGAACGTGCTAAAGAAAGAAAAAAAAATTAGTCATGTTGAAAACCAGCATCTCGCATTCTCTAAGGGCGACATTTAATTCTTCTACTTCATTTAAATTCGTAACTAAGAAAGGAGATAACCTGTAAGATTTGGCTTCGGTTGGTTCCTGTTAAAAGCATTTAACTCTCGCTTTACCAAAAGGGCCAAATTTGACTCACCAAAGCATATCGTACGTATAAGGTACAAATATATACGTAGTGAAATAATAAACTAGTAAAACACAAAACATTAAAGCAACTAGATCTTTTTTCAAATGATTATTGAAATCCTTCTAATCAACTCATTTTTTCAGCTCTATCAGTTGGCGCCAGGTGAAAGAGAAGAGTACATGACGTTTAAGAGGAACAGTCAATTTTTTCAAATGCACTGGGAAATTATCAATCTAGATTGGAAGAAAGATAAGCATTTTTCAAGACCAAAATGTCTGGAAGAACTGGAGATGTCTTTGGTAAAAAGAATCAATTGCTAATCATGGACGTCAACAGGGGGAGACACATGGGCAGTTACCCCCTTATCCTGGAAAAATGATTTATATTGAATAGTGCAAGTTCACCAAAAAGCAGTGTCTTTTCCTTAAACAAATGTAATCTTCATTTTTTATGTTTCGGAAGACTATTATTTATTTTTATTCATTTAATATCAAAAAAAGTATTTTTATATGTGTTTTCAATAAAAAGTTTCTCTTTATTTTGGTTTCGGGCATCCTTAGTTGTACTATAGTATAATATATGCATAAATTCTGCATTCGCAACTGTATTCGTTATTTATTTTTTTTTAACATTACACGCCTCTGGGGTGTTCAGTTGAACACTTCTACCCCAAAGCAATTAAAAAAAAAGCTTAAATATTTTGAAAATGTTAATGAATAATAACATTACAAATACACTTTGAAAAATACACAATGTAAAAGAAATCTTGTATGTATGACAAAAATATACCAAGGAAGAAAATTCTTATGTATACATATGACAGAAAGTTAGAAAATGTTCTTTGGCTGAATCAGATATATATATCCTTTAGACATAAAAAACGAAATCGAAGTTCAAATTTATACTTATACTCTGTTATATAGCATTGATTATCGAAGGAAACCAATGAAAAGTTGAAAGATAACTAATTTAGAAGATTTATAGGGATTCAAAATATTTTGTAGTGTATATTCAGTTAGATTTTTCTATTTTGAATCAATGATCTGTGTTTGATTCCCCCCCCCCCGAAAAAATACTGCCGAAGCCCATGTTGCTCATCATTACTTGATGACTCAGTACTTTATAAGCAAGAAATCAAAAACTTCCAATAAATGATAGTATCATGTCTGATAGTACGAACAATTAATAAAAAAAACTTTGATTTGAAAAGAAAAAAAAACTTGATTTTCTTTTGTTTCATAAAGGAAATAAATAAATTACCCCTCAAGCAGCTGCTTGCCACAGACGTCTGGCGTAAGCCTGTCATTTTAATATCCGCACAGCATGTGGAATAAGGTCATAGAGACCTCATAAGAGATACACTACAAACATCCACGACTTAACCGGGCCCCGAATCACGGTCCTTTTGAGCAGTAGTCAAGAACGTTAGAGACAAACTGCTAAAGAAACTTAGAGGCGCTTCTCAGTTTAATACACCACAGAAAAAATCTGTAAGGAAGACGAGACCTCAGCAGAAAATAAAGTTCCATAACTTAATCGGGAATCGATTCCAAAACTCTTTGATCAATTGACAAGAGCATTAGAGATACATTATAAAAAATTAGAGCAGCTTCTCAGTTAATACGCCTTATAGAAGATCTGTAAGGAAGACGAGAACTCAGAGGAAAAATAACTTCATCCGGGGATAGGAAAATCCAGATCTCTTTGATCAGTAGCCAAGAGTCCTAACACTCTCCCACAGGGAACTGTATACTCCATCATCACTTTAAACGTCGATTTCCACAGTTTCACTAGATGACAGCATGATGTGTAAACATGAGATTATTTCTGAGATATTTTCTGATGAATATTTCAAATAATTCAAGGAATGAATTTTCTGAGTAAAATTAGAATATTTCAGTATTTTTCAAATTGCTTAAAAATACACTTTTGGGAAGCCCAGCAGAAATCAGATCCAAACATAAGCCCTTTTTAAAGTGAACTGCATTCTGTTCACGTTTCAAAAAAAAAAACACGCCGGACGGTAATTTCCTGATATTCTAATACCGAGTGAATCTTCTTTCCAAACACTTGAAAAATTTTAATTCCTCATTTGACCTAAAGCCATAAAAATTGTTATTCGAAGGTTAAAAGTTTTCTAAAAGTATTTTCCTCATTGGATATGTAATGATTATACCCCCTCAAGCAGCTGCTTGCCACAGAGGTCTGACAGGAGCCTGTCAGTTTATATGCCATAGTAGAAGGTCTGAGAGGATGGCAGGACCTCAGCAGAAAAACCACACACACATCCATGCCTTACCCGGGGCTCGAACCCAGGTCCCGTAGATCACAAGCCAAGCGTGCTAACCACTCGGCCACGGGAACGCAATAAAATAAAATAAATACCCCCCCCCTCAAGCAGCTGCTTGCCACAGAGGTCTGACAGGAGCCTGTCAGTTTATATGCCACAGTAGAAGATCTGAGAGGATGGTAGGACCTCTGCAGAAAAACAACACACACAACCATGACTCGAATCCATGTCCCGGACAAGCGCGCTACCCACTCGGCCACGGGACGGCTGATTAACATAATAAGCCTCGTATATTACGGGTTTAAAAGTTTTTTTAGCTTCAATTTGCACTGAGAGGAAGGCTTTAAACTAATATTGTAAAAAATATATCCATACCAGAAATTTGACGTTTGGGCAGCAGAGTGTGATGATCAAAGGCTCAGCAGTGACTTAGCCCCTTATTATGCAGGGGGTGGGATAAACGTGACACTTTTTCTTCCTTAAGAGATAAATTAAAAATTATTTTTTGAGTTGAATAGGTATTAATGAATTATTATTATTCTCGAATCTCTAATCTTCCACTACCCTTGAATTGCCATAGTTTTTGAGAGCGCTAAATTCGAAAAATTCGAAGAATGATAAAAATAAAAAGGTTATCTCTGCAAACGAGCATTTCCTATTTCGCCATGTTAAAGGCGATTGCACTCACTAGTCGCATAAATCATCTCTCTTGCCGCTGGTGTGCTCTCTACACAATCAATCTATCCTATTCTTTCTCCGCAAACATAACTTGCTTTACTTTTTTTTCTTAACCAATCATTTATCGGGTTATTCTATGAACATTTTCAATGGACTTAAAAATTTTTCCTCTCCCCCCCCCACTTCCAATAGAGTACCTCTTTTCTCTTTAGATGGATGCGCGGAACTCCACAGTCACGATTCCCGTTCTCTGGCCAACGACTCCTATCAGTCTTACTTGGCAGAGTACCGAGGACAGGTGGTGTTGTTTCCACGTGCTGTGCGAGGCAAGAGATAGCAGCAACCAAAGCACCGACTACAGCAGGAAATGAGTGGATCGTTAAAACGTTGGCTCCTGGTTAGGTGTAGAAGCATCGTTTCAAGAACTCCACAGTTACGTTTTGTTTGTGAATGTCTTCTATCTCGGAGATGTGTCATTGTTCCAATGTATTACAATCCCCGATACTTAAATCAGTGTTAACCCCCATCCTTCCCAAAGAACTGAAATTAGTGTATGTATCGAAGGGGATAATTATTAGAGGGAAGGGTTCTGTTATTGAAGTTAAAGAAAGGGATAATTTATTAGAGAGAAGGGATTTATTATTGAAGTTAAGGAAAGGGATAATTTATTAGGTTCCATTGTCAAGGTTAAGGAAAGGGGCAATTTATTAGGGGGAGGGGAAAGTTTTGTTGTTAAGGTTAAGGAAGAGGACAATTTATTAGACGGAAGGGTTCCGTTGTTAAGGTTAAGGAAGAAGACAATTTATTAGAGGGAAGGGTTCCGTTGTTAAGGTTAAGGAAGAAGACAATTTATTAGAGGGAAGTGTTTCGTTGTTAAAGTTAAGGAAATTGATTATTTGTTAGGGTGAAGGGTTCCATTATTAAGGTTCAGAAAAGGGGCAATTTATTAGGAAGACGGATTCCGTTGTTAAGGTTAAGGAAGCGGACAATTTATTAGAGGGAAGGGTTCCCTTGTTAAAGGTTAAGGAAAAGGGGCAATTTATTAGGGGGGAAAGATTCCGTTGTTAAGGAAATGGACAATTTATTAGGAAGAAGGATTCCGTTGTTAAGGAAATGAACAATTTATTAGGAAGAAGGATTCCGTTGTTAAAGGTTAAGGAAAAGGGACAATTTATTATGGGGATGGATTCCATTTTTAAACTTTAAGGGAAAACGACAATTTATTAGGGGAAAGAGTTCCACTCATAATTACTGAATTACATTTTGGTTTAATTTCACAAACCATAATGTATTTTTATTGCATATTTCGACGTGATATAATTTGTGTGATATAAATAGAATATATTTATTTATAGCAGTTTAAGTTTTCCATTTTTAAAAAGTTTTTTTAAGTTCCATTGAAATAGCAACACGGCAGGTTGCTATTTCACCTGAAACACATGTTTGCAATCATTGTTGAAAATCATTGTCAAGTAAATTCAGGGAGAGTGTTTAGGGCAGTGGTTCCCGAAGGGTGGGCCGCGAAATTTCGAATGATGTTGCAGTTAGAAGGAAATTTCTAAACCATTTTGTTGCTACTTTCTGCCACTGATTCTTCGTTTAACTTTTTCCGTTTAATCAAAAACTTATCCATATTAAATCTTAACGTTAAAGACAAAATTAACACAAAAATCTTCCCATAACACATGCGTCATACGCACTAACCTCAATACTCGGGGCGGGGGTGGCTCAGTCGGTAGCGCGCCAGGCTCGTAATCTGTAGTTCCCAGGTTCGAGTCCCAGCTGGGTCAGCGTTGAGATTTATCTCCGCAAAATTCCCCGCCTTGGCCACGGTCAGTAGGGGACACCGATGGGCTTGGAAAGGCCGCCGTCCGTCGGATGGGACGTTAAGCCGTGGCCCCGTGTGCGGGAGAGCCATACCCTGTGCACGTTAAAGAACACGCTGGATGACCTTGACGGGAGACTACACCATCTGTTTCCCAACAGCTGTTCCAGTGGGTCCCCTCCCCCAACCTTCTCTGAGCCTTCGGGGTCCATGTGACCTGGCCATTTAGCCCATGGTGTGCAAAAAAGTGCCGCTCAGAGGTAAAACAACCCAACCCTCAATACTCAATTAGTAAACAGAATAGCTCTGCATTTGCAAACGACTCCATAGAAATGTCTGTTGTTGAAGGCAAACTCTGCATGCGCGTTTCTTCTATAGAGTTGCCAACTTAAATATTTAGTGTGCTACGGGTATCCAGGATGAAAACTAGTTGGCCATGAGCAAAAGAAAGTTAGAGTTTTTTTGACGATTCGAAAAACAAATTTAATTAACAAAGGCCGGCAGGTTTGGGATTATCAGAGACAAATCTCAATAGTTGGGATTCGAACCTGAAAACTGCAGATTACGAGCCTGGTGCGACACTGACTGAACCAATCACCATCACTCCGATTTCAAGGAATGAGAATATAAACTATTAAGAGAAACATACACTGCACCTTTTTTCTTTTTCGTTTTCGGTTGAAGTCAGTCAGTTTATTAATTAAATATCCTTTCTTTACTAATTGATTGTGGTGTTAAACTTTTAAATGAATGTTATTGAATGAACATTCGTTTGAGAATGCGCTATTTTTTTCTTTTGGAAGAAATTCAAAGCAAATATTTGTTACTAATTGATTACTTAAAGAAACATACACTGAAGAGCCAAAACATTATGACTACCTGCCTAATGTGATGTTGGTCTTCCACGTGCCGCCAAAACAGCTCTTACCCGTCGAGGCATGAATGCTACAAGATTTCTGAAGGTGTGTTGTGGTATCTGGTACCAACACGTTACCTAAAGACCCTTTAATCTTGTAAGTTAGGACCCGCCATCCTCACAGATCACTCTACTATGACGTATTAAACTGACAGGCTCCTGTCAGACCTCTGTGGCAAGCAGCTTCTTGAGGAGGTATTTATTTATTTTATTTACGTGGTTGAGCCGCCGCAGATCAGATATGCTGTTCCAACACAAACCACAGATGGTTGATTGGATTGATGACTGGGTAATTTGGAGACCATGGTAATACATGGAAGTCTTCCTCATGTTCTGCAAACTATTCTCGAACAATCCGGGCAGTGTAGCATGGCGCATTATTCTGCTGAAAGAAAGCATTACTAGAGGGAAATACCATTGCCATGAAACACTGATTAACAGAGCTCAGTATCAGGTGTTATTTATACCGTTTCATGACCTTCACACATGCTGTCGTTTGCCTGCAGTTGCTTCGATTTGAATAAAGACGCTCTGATCATAATGTTTTGGCTCTTCAGTGTAAATTACACTTCAAACAATTGCATCCTATCAGTTTTACTGATAGGCATCCTGTCAGATCAGAGATCTGACAGGATGCCTATCAGTAAAATACGCCTTAGAGAATATATGAAAGGAAAGCGAGATTGGATATCCTACTTGCAGAGGAAAGATTATCTTGAACAAGGTGAGACACGAATCTTTTTGTTACTTTGTTTTGCTCTTTTGAATGCGAAATCTTGGCATTTTAGTTTTATACAGCGAGATTTCGATATCGATTTCCTTCAGGACAACTGGAGTACCTTACGGAGGAAAAATAATTTCTAGCAGATATCACGTTTCGAATAAGCAGTGCTTATAGAAATGCTGGTAGCTGGCTGCGGAGGGGAGGGGAGGTGAGTACCACGGAAAAGAGACATCCAGCACATCACTATTAAAAATTCACAAGAGTGACTTTTCGAAACCTGTTACTAGCCTGCTTCTGAAACGCGCCCTGCACCATGGTACAACCCACCACCTGCTGCTTTATGATCCAAGAATCCTGCACCGCGCATTCTAGTGGCACTAAAGTAGCCTGACCTCTGACCCATTTAGTAGCTCACCCCTGACTGCTTCTGTGCACCCTGAAAGATATCCCTACTTTTATGGATAATTTGTCCCTGTGTGTCCACATTACTGAGACGGAATTCCCCGGTACGAAATGGCACCCCGCTCTGCCCTTATGCTTTGTGTGTGGTCGTGAAATTAGCTTCTGTGGAAATGAGACCGTCAGGGACGATAGAGGCTGGGAGCGGGAGGTTGAGGAGAAGGAAGAGTTGATGGCGGCAAATCCGACATATCCTGCGTGATAATCGTGATGAATGTTCGCAGTGGGAGGTAGGCAGTGGGCTGTGTCTCCGCCTTCGAATGAGTGGAGCATGGGAAATTGCCACGTGCTTATTCACGTGACAGAGAGTAATCCGTGATATGCAAGTTTCACTCCATTTCACGAGATGAGTATTGAACATCAGGAGAAATCTGCTACTCACGAAATAATATTGCAGCAACTGAAGACAGGAAAAGTTACTTTTATTGCATTGGGTAGATAAATAATGCGAGGAGACTTGAATATAACAGAGTGGATGATTTTTTTTTATGTATCTCTATGTGTATCTCTTTCTCTGTCGAAAATACTCGTAGTCAGATGTCACGAAATTATCTTGTGAATGTTGGTGATCTGTGTGCAATGTGTCTTCGGCATCGTGACATGAAAATATAAAATATTAAAGGAAGTCTGCTGGTCGCAGATGTAGAAGAAAAAGAATATCCGATGGAATAATACATAATGCAAGTACGTATATCACCGGTAGGTATAATAATACCGAGATGAAATTGTGCCCTTACTATGCCATTAAAGGGAACACACTTAAGGTCAGCGTGTTCTTTAAGGTGAAAAGTTTTCCTAAAACCTTATTTCCCGAAATATCCACAATGACAACGTAGATACACTTAATCTGAAATAAAATTTTAATATTCATAATTTTCATTTCATTTAGATATTAGTTTAAAAAAGTTGCCCCATCTAGCAGCTGCTTGCCACAGAGGTCTGACAGAAATTTATCAGTTTAATACGCCATAAAGGAGGCTTACGAGGAAGACGAGACCTCAGCAGAAAGACACAAACATCGAACTTATATACGATCCCATTTTCTCCCTGATAAATTAACCAAGTGAGCTAATCACTCGGTTGTTCCTTAATGCAATTAGGTTTAATTTCAACGAGGTATTCACAAAATGAGTGAAAAGGATTATGAAATAATATTGTTCAATATTCATAAAAAAATTGTTGATTTCTCTGAAATTTAAATAAAATCTAGTTATTTAATATTCATTTATTACAATTCATTTCTGGCATGGATGTATTTAGAGTCCAATGTTTTATTCTTTTACTTTTTAGATATCATAGAAAATTGAAAGTGTGTTGTGCCCCTTTCCAAACACTTCGCGTCCTTTGGAAAGCCGTGGCACATCGTTCAGAAAACTTTGTTCCATAGCAGACCTGGACAAATTATTTCCCACCACCCCTTTTGTACGGCCCTCGAGTCACTGATAACAAATAAATTTCCAAAAAAGAAGTGAACGTAAAGGGAATAAAAAGTCTAACTTCGGCGAAGCGAATTCTCAATGAAATAATTGATTTTAAGGAATTTTTAGCTTATGTTTCATTTTTTTTTGCTTTAGTTACTTACATTACTGATTATTTTTGTCTCGAGGCTTTTCCTTCCATTTCAATTTTCTATGTGGACCTTCAGCTAATACGTTTGCTCAGGCCTACTCAAGAGTATATCTTGGGTATTTCTTTATCTTCAAAAAAAGTTGCTTTCGAAACGAAATTTAAGGATGATAAAAGGATATTATGATCAGGATTAAATGATCAGGATTATCCGAATTATCTCACGTTGAGGAACACTGATTTAAATGGTCAAGAATATCTGAATTGGCACTGGTTGAAGATAATGATTTAAATCGTCAGAAATATCCGAATAAACACTGGTTGAAGAACACTGATTTAAATTATCAAGAATATCCGAATAAACACTGGTTGAAGTACACTGATTTAAATTATCAAGAATATCCGAATGAGCACCGGTTAAGGAAAACTGATTTAAATGGTCAGAATATCCGAATTTGCAGCGGTTTAAGACACTGATTGATGTTCAGGTATATCGATTTAGCACTGGTTTAGGAACACTAAATCGTCAGAAATATCCGAATTTGCAGCGGTTGAAGACAGTGATTTTAATGGTCAGGAATATCCGAATTAGATTAGAATCACCCCCCCCCCCCTCTCTCTCTCTCTGTGTGTGTGTGTTGGGTTCCTGAACCTCTACTCTTTCCGTCTCCACTCCCCCCCCCCCACCCCCAAAAAAAAAAAATCTTACCCTGTATAAAAGACGATTTACTTTTAAACAACATTAACAAAATCGTGTCATCTGTTTATAATATTCGCCATTTTGACATCGATCTTCTGAGTCTTAATCTCGTTGAAATCGGCAACTGATGAAAGAAGCAGCTGGTGAAAATTGAATAAAACTGTTTTGAGCAACCAGAAGGAAACGAACTCATGGATAGACTTTTAATCCTGTTTTCCCATGTAGGCATTAACTGAAGACC
Organism: Ryuthela nishihirai; assembly: GCA_038380435.1. NCBI lineage: Eukaryota > Metazoa > Arthropoda > Arachnida > Araneae > Heptathelidae > Ryuthela > Ryuthela nishihirai. The sequence goes on from JAWZYU010000019.1 coordinate 38,415,660, forward strand.
ATCTTTTGTGTGAAAATTATATGAAATATGAAACGTTCAGTGAGCTCTAAACACTTTCTAACGTCCAATTGTAGTGTAGTAAACAGATCCTTTAATAAGCTTAGATATGAAAGCTTTAATTTGTTGAGCAGTTCAGTTGGGTTGTTTTACCTCTGAGCGGCATTTTTTTGTACACAATGGACTAAATGGCTAGGTCACAAGGACCCGGAAGGCTCAGAGAAGGTTGATGGAGGGGACCTACTGGGACAGCTGTTGGGAGCCAAATAGCAGCCTCCCGTCAAGGTCATCCAGCATGTTCTTTAACGTGCATAGGGTATAGCTCTCCCGCACACGGGGCCATGGCTTAACGTCCCATCCAATGGACGGCGGCCTTTCCAAGCCCATCAGTGTCTCCTACTGAAAGTCGGGGAGTTTTGCTGATGTAAATTTCAACACCAATGGACGGCGGCCTTTCCAAGCCCATCAGTGTCTCCTACTGAAAGTCGGGGAGTTTTGCGGATGTAAATTTCAACACTGGCTCAGCTGGGACTCAAACCTGGGAACTGTAGATTACGAATCTGGAGCACTACCGACCGAACCCCCCCCCCCCCCCCACACACACACACACACGCTCGCCCTTATTGAGCAGTGAGAAGAACAGACAGTGTTTTTGGAAATCTAGGAAGTTATGAACTCTTCGCGTGGAAGGTGACGAGTTCAAATCCGCGAGGTGGATGGTGTGGTTATTTTTTCACACTTATCTACCTATGATTATTATCATGGCTTCACAACTGTGAAATGTTTCTCCGGGCGAAAATATTATTTCATTTCATTTGATTTCTAGGCTGTATACCGAATCACTTCTGTGGCTATTACTATTATTATGGGACAGTTAAAAATTGCATTTCTAAACGGTAAAGAAAAAATAACTTGTTCTTTGGTATTAACTGTAAAAGAAAAATTAGTATATTCAAAGTGACATAATCCATTTATACGAAACTTTTTAAAAACTTGGCACTTTCAATTCTTAAAATCTCACACACAACAATGTTGTCGAGCGAATAAAAGCATCAGCGTTTTTATAATACGAGAACGAAAGCCGAACTCTATCTATATTTTTTTTCCTCTTCAATGAACTCCATAGATTCCTGAATTATTTATATTTTCAGAAATAATCCTTCGGAACGTTTGGTCGCCGGTTTCAATTTGTGCATCGAATCTGGCAGCAGCAGCAGCGATGCGGTCGAATTGAATATCAGCACACCCTGTCGGCTACCGGAATCAATTACCACATCAAAAACAGGTTATGTGAAAACTAGGGACTATATTGCGACTGCAGAGGTTTCACACTAGAGATGATGTAGTTTTAAAAAAAGTGAGTAGCTTCTTTTTTGTGTAGTGAAAGTGTTTTTCAGCAATTCGTACTGTTAAAGAAATTTTTAGATACTTATCATAATCGTAAAATGGTGTAGTAGTCAATAGGCTATTTAGATTATGGTCTGTCAAATCATGTGACAATTGGAATAAAATTCGTGGGAATAACACAAAAAAAAATGAAAAATAAATGCGATAAAATATTTTACCGTAAACTTTCTGAAAGATACTAGTTCCTATTTCTTTGTTGTAGACTGCTAATATATTGATGTACTAAATATTTGTGCGTGATACTAGTTCCTATTTCTATTTATAGCGATACTAGTTCTTATTTCTATTTGTAGTGATACTAGTTCCTATTTCTATTTGTAATGATACTAGTTCCTATTTGTATTTGTAGTGATACTAGTTCCTCTTTCTATTTGTAGTGATACTACAAATACTTTCTATTTGTAGTGATACTAGTACCTCTTTCTATTTGTAGTGATACTACAAATACTTTCTATTTGTAGTGATACTTTTAGTTCCTATTTCTATTTGTAGTGATACTAGTTCCTCTTTCTATTTGTAGCGATACTAGTTCCTCTTTCTATTTGTAGTGATACTAGTTCCTCTTTCTATTTGTAGTGATACTAGTTCCTCTTTCTATTTGTAGTGATACTAGTTCCTCTTTCTATTTGTAGTGATACTTTTAGTTCCTATTTCTATTTGTAGTGATACTAGTTCCTCTTTCTATTTGTAGTGATACTAGTTCCTATTTCTATTTGTAGTGATACTAGTTCCTCTTTCTATTTGTAGTGATACTTTTAGTTCCTCTTTCTATTTGTAGTGATACTAGTTCCTCTTTCTATTTGTAGTGATACTTTTAGTTCCTATTTCTATTTGTAGTGATACTAGTTCCTCTTTCTATTTGTAGTGATACTAGTTCCTCTTTCTATTTGTAGTGATACTAGTTCCTATTTCTATTTGTAGTGATACTAGTTCCTATTTCTATTTGTAGTGATACTAATTCCTATTTCTTTAATAGGCGCAATTTGGGTCACTTTTAATATTACTAAATTTTGGGGATAAAAGAAAATTCTATTGTCAATCCAATGACTCAGAGAAAGTTGGGGGAAAAGTAGCTACTGGGCAACTTATTAGGAATTGCATATTAGGAATTATTTGAATGATGGCGATGGCAATCCTGTTCTTTAGTTCACTGACAGATTGTGGAAATGGCGGTGAAAAACTGCATTTTATAAAACGAAATCAATGGTAATAATCGAATCCCCAAGAATCCCCTACAAAGAAATCGAGTGAGGTTAAATCGGGGAATGAGAAGGCCAAATTTGGAGGCATGCAGAACCCGGCTGGCTGCATGAGAATTGATATGGGTAATCTCTCACTCATAATTGGAATGAGTGTCACCCTGTTAAAAACTGATCATACTCTGACGTCTGAAAGACTGACCCACTTCTGATCTATAACTTTTTAGTTTTCAGTTTCTCACAGAATTTCTTGGTGGTTCTCGCACAACCAAAGCAGTTACGCAAAGCCATTCCCACCGGCTTAGTATGCGGATTCGTCAACAGGCATTCGGAATGGTCTTTTGCATACGACCATTTACATTCACTCATATTTGCAGTGGGGTAGGGTGGCTCAGTCGATAACAGACGAGGCTCGTAATCTGTAGTTCCCAAGTTCAAGTCTCGCCTAGGTCAGCGTTGAGATTTATATCCGCAAAACTCCCCGCCCCGCCCTCGGTGAGCACGTGGTCCTGTGTGATGGAGACTCATACTTGGTGTAAGTTAGAGAACATGCTGGATGGCCTTGACGGGAGGCTACCATCTGTCTACTAATAGTTGTTCAGTGGATCCCCTTACCTAAACCTTCTCTGATCCCTTGAGGTCTTTGCGGCCTGGCCATTTAGCCCATTGTGTGTAAAATAATGTCGCCCAGAGGTAAAACAACCCACCTATATTTGCATGCCATACTACTTAAATGGTTTGTAGACCTTTAGGACGACGATCTTACTGCTCGTTCATTCTATCACAAGTAACATGTTTTGTATCCCTAATTATCAAAGTCTGTATTATAGCGCCAACACCACCCTGAGTCTTGGAGTCCTTGTGATTTAGCATTTAATCTATTGTGGAGCAGAGTGAAAAGGAGGATACCGATTAGCTTGGAAATGCCGCCATCCATCGGATGGGACGTTAAACCATACGCTGTGTTTGGTTTTTTTTGTTTAACTTCCCACAAATTTGGAAATTCCAAAACTTGTGCAAGATTGAGTCTTGACTCATCCAGAAAGCATTTTTTGCGTATTTTATCTAAAAGAAAAAATGAAAAATGGAAGAAAATTATAAGCATAATATTTCAGTTAAGATGTTATAATTCTTCATGAGTGTACAATGAAAAATAAAAGGAAAATTGTGATAAGATCTTCATGTTGGGAGTGTTTGAATTTGTATTATTGTGGATATTTTCTTCATGTTGTTTATGTTGTAAGAATTGTTGCAAAAAGGAATAGTTATAGAGTGTCTAAAAGGGAGCAATCTTTAAAAAAAGAAATAATAAATTTGTATAAGTTTATATTTATTTTTTTATTTTCATTATATAATATTGATTTAAAAGTATAATTTATTATGTTGCATTTTTTTTAGATTATTGCAATATTTTATTCTTCGTGTTTGAAAATGTGGACAATCAAAAATGATATGGGCTATTGTATGTGGAACATTACAGTAATCACAATTTGGGAAAAATTTTCTTTTAAATTTGTATAAAGTTGTGTTTGTTTAAGCATAATTACTTTTGATTTTAATAACAAGGTTAATTTCTTTTTTGTTTAAGCCATAGTCGTTATGTTTTTGTATCTGATTTGATATGTTAAATCTATGAGAATTTATTGCCTGTGTAGAATAATAAGTTTGTAGTTCTGTTTGCATTAATTTTTTGTTTTCCTGTGTGAAGGTAAATGAAATGGGGAAATTGAATGAAAGTTTGTTTTCTTAAGGTATCTTTAGCTAATTTATCTGCATGATCATTACCTTTTATTCCAGTATGGGAGGGTTGGATGGGTTGTTTTACCTCTGAGCGGCACTTTTTTGCACACCATGGGCTAAATGGCCAGGTCACATGGACCCCGAAGACTCAGAGAAGGTTGGGGGAGGGGACCCACTGGAACAGCTGTTGGGAGACAGATGGTAGCCTCCCGTCAAGGCCATCCAGCGTGTTCTTTAACGTGCACAGGGTATGGCTCTCCCGCCCACGGGGACACGGCTTAACGTCCCATCCGACGGACGGCGGCCTTTCCAAGCCCATCTGTGTCCCCTACTGACCGTGGACAGGGCGGGGAATTTTGCGGAGATAAATCTCAACGCTGACCCAGCTGGGACTCGAACCTGGGAACTACAGATTACGAGCCTGGCGCGCTACCGACTGAGCCACTCCCGCCCCGTATGGGAGGGTATCCATTGAATGTGTATGTAATTTTTTTGGAATATATGATTATGAATTAATATTAAAGAGTCAGTTCTAAATATTGGGTATTTGGATTTGTATAAATTTTGATTCATTAAGTTGATGGCTGATTTACAATCAGAGAGTATAACAATGTATGAGATGTCAAATTGGAGTGCCCATTTGATAGCAAATAAAATTGCAGTTGCTTCTGCTAAAATTATGGATGATTTACGCTGTGTATTTTAAAGAACAAGTTAACTGGCATTGACGGAAGGCTTCCGTCATGACTATTTGACTATTATAAATATTAAAAACTATTATATAATATTATGACTATTTAAGATTAACGTTTTTTTTTTCATAAATATAGTCAAATATTTTCAGAAATCCCTGATGTTTTTAACCTTCATACCTACAAGACATACCCGCATTCACAAACACATAAATACACACAAAGAGAGCTTGTTATACGCTTTGTACCGGGGCCTGCATTAGCTCTTACCCCCCTGCATTTAGCCCATTGTGTTCGCAAAAGCTCAGCTCAAATGTAACATAACCTAACACAAAGCATCCACTATGCGCCATCGTTTCCAATTAATCGACAATAAGGACTCTCCGCATAAGTGAGAAATCAGAAACGATAACGGATGATCAAATTCTTTCCTCCGTTTCTGTCCGGTTTACGAGATGTGTCAGAGTGGATGAACGTTCGCACTCGTGCAGACCTCCCTCACCCCCATCCCCAAGGAATCATCGCACCCACTTTCCTCGGTTCGAGTAATGGCTCGAGCTCACTTTGCTTAGCTAATACGTTTGGATGGGATCCATTGACTTTAATCTCTTCACTTATCGCCGTTGCATCTCCTTCACACGAAACGGATAGGATCTGACAACGGATGAGGAAGAGCACTACCTCTAAGCCTAGCAGAGGATGAGGAGGAGGTGTATAGGAGGATGCTCTGGAAGGAGAATTAGAGCATCGAAGGGGGGTTATAACCCTCATGTGAGGAGAGTCTAGATCGACAGACACGAATGGAATCTTTAATAATATTTGCCCTCGCTGCCTCTCCCATTCCCTATCTTTGTCGTTGCCATGACAACGATAAGTGCCAGTTCGTCTAAATGTACTTCCAAATGTCCAGGATTGTCAGAGGCAGCGGTGTAGCTTCAGCAGATATTATGAGACTAAGTCTCCCCAAAAGGAAAAATGGACGACATGAATTTAGCTAGTAATATTTATTTTTAGGAGCAAAAGTAAAACCGATATCACAAAAAACATTATCTTTAAGAGTAATGCTATACACCGACATTATAAAAATTTTTCTTCAGCTATAGAAAACGGATAAAGATTGCATTCTTAGTGTCATAATTGATGTTATTAGTTTCGGAACATTTTGGGAAAGTAACATCTACTAAGGTCTGTAAAAGAGACCGTAGAGGTTTGCAGAGAAAAATAATGTGCACAGTGTTAAGTACTACTAAAATAGCTGAAATGAAATAATATTTATTGAGCCCCTCACTCACGCAAGATACATTACTTGTTTCTTTGCACTAACTCATTACGTCTTTGAGGTATAATTCATCTTGCCTTTGTGCTGCAGTCTGATTTTGTCAATCCTGTAACTCATAGTGTGGGAGGCGGTGGTGGCTCAGTCGGTAGCGCGCCAGGCTCGTAATCTGCAGTTCCCAGGTTCGAGTCCCAGCTGGGTCACCGTTGAGATTTATCTTTGCAAAACTCCCCGCTCACGGTCAGTAGGGGACACTGATGGGCTTGGAAAGGCCGCCGTCCGTCGTATGGGAAGTTAAGCAGTGGCCCCGTATGTGGGAGAGACATACCCTGTGCACGTTAAAGAACACGCTGGATGGCCTTGACGAGAGGCTACCACCTGTCTCCCAACAGCTGTTCCAGTGGGTCCCTTCCTCCAACCTTCTCTGAGCCTTCGGGGTATATGTGACCTGGTCATTTAGCCCATGGTGTGCAAAAAAGTGCCGCTAAGAGGTAAAACAACCCAACTCACAGTGTGTTTATAGCAAGTTCAATCATTGTGCTGCGTATCATTTCGCTCTCTGCAGTAGTTCATTTTATTTCCATTTGCAACTCATTTGTTTCTGAATTTTGAGGAGGTTTTGTTCTGTAAGCAATGCAGATGTGCATTTTTTTTTTGTTTCAGATTGCTTTGCTACGTAACACAAGCCACTTGAACATTTGAATTAGTATCCAAAATTTCTTGTGCATTGGCTTTATTGTAACCCCCTCCCCTGCATGGAATAAATTAAAATTAAAATAATAATACATGTCGAATAATACATTCTCATTAAAGATACTGTACAATCTGCGTCAATCAACTCTCTTTGTGTATACACATATATAGTTATAAACATGTTCAATCTGCCTCAATTATAACTGTATATATACAGTCGTATCAGAATAATATGACCACCTACCATAGTATATGCATGGTAAGTGGTCATATTATTCTGATACGATTTTATATTATTCTGATACTGATTTTATCAGAATAATATGATCACCTACCATAGTATATGTATGGTAGGTGGTCATATTATTCTGATACGACTGTGTATATACAGTTATAAAAGTGTTTAATAAAACTTCGATTCTACTGACTCTAATATTACGTACTTCGGATTTTCTGAATCTATCCTCCCTAGCTAAAGTAACTGGATTTTTTTTTTTGCTTTGTTTTTTTTTTAGTGAAAATCCCAATTGATTCTCTTTTAAATTTATGCTGGTCATAGAAAAAACATAAAGTTGCCACAAGCTTCTACTAGTAAGAATCAACAAGATGTTTCCAGCTCCTATTCACGACCCTGTGCTAGCTTCAAATTGATTTAGTGGTAAGTTATGTGTTATTTCTAACTAATTCAGTGGTTTTTTTTATCTCTAACTAATTCAGTAGTAGTTTAGTTGTTATTTCTAACTGATTCATTGATAATTTATGCATTATCGCTAAGAACTTCATTGGTCAGAGAGCCTGACTTGAATCTCAATGGACACGCAATCGTATAAATTAGAACAGCTTCAACATTTCTTTCCTTAGTATGCAACTCGCAAAATATATATTGTTTATATTTCTCGCTCATTTCTAATTTTTTTTCTCAAAATATTCAATGAATTTTAATCTCCCAGTAGAAACCAAAAGGAAAAAAAAGCTGCCTTTTACTTTTATCTTCCTCTACCTGCATCATTTCGCCTCCCGCATCTTTACGTCTCCAAGGATCCTTCGGCCATTCGATGGAGTGAAGAATTAGGCTTCTAAAAGCATCTCCATCGTTTCGAGGAGGAAGGAAGCGCGTCGCGTTCCGCACGTCGCATCTTTAATAACAGCTGCCCCATCTTCAGCATTTCACGGCCGTCGCTATGGCAACCAGGAGCTTAGATTGGCAGACATTGCTGCCAAATGAAGTAGAATTGTCCCAGGAATGTTCATCCGGACATCGGGAATTTGAAGTGGTTGTTTGGGTAAACTGTTATTTGCGAGCTTATTTTCTTCGACTTCCGTTAACGGTATTGACCAGTTTCCGAAGCGTATTCCTCGAAGACTGATTCCATCCTCCTATTTTATTTCCTTCTTCTTGCCATTTTCTCCATCTTCCTTTCGATTCACTTCTGTTCGTTTATTTTTCATCCCCAATATTTGCAAAATTGAATTGCAAGAAATTGTTTAACTTTTCAAATTTGTAGTCTCCGTCACGTTCACTTGCATACGATTACCACAGCCTTTCGTTTGCTACAGGACTCATCAGACAAGCATCGGAGAGGCTTGTTTATACGATTGCGTTCCAACAGTCGTTCGGAGAGGGATGTTTTTTTTTTAAATAATGAAATAAAATACCTTTTGGTTGTTGCAATTTTTTTGTTTATTATTATTTATGCTTGCATATTAATGTTCACTGATTTTCCATAATATTTGAGAATATGAAGATTGCATCAACGGTAATCAAACTTCTGAGCTTTGTAGCTTCTAAAATATGCATTTAATGGAAAAATGAGACTGAAGATCATGAGAAAATCTATTTATATCTCGATTTTCAACAATATTAAATAAGTTTAGTTCACCCAAATTATATATATATATTGGTACATAGAAAAAAGATTAGTTCGCAAGTGAAAAAGGAGATTATAACAAGCCCTAGCTATGAATAAATATTTTGCAAAACGCATTTATATTTAACATATTACAAATGGTCTTAAATTATTCATTTATATAAGAGTGTACAGATTTGTGGTATGTCTATTTTTGTGGTCTTACATTATTATTGCCTTGATAATAGGTATGTTTTATATTTATATCTAAAAGTTGTGTATTGTTCGTTCACCTTCATTGTCTTAATTTCGTTGCTCGTAAATTTCCTCAGAAAATAATTCGTTGCTCGTAAAAAATTTCCTCAGAAATTAATTAAAACTTTAATAATAATAATAATACGCATTATTTTAAACCATTTGATAAACTAAATATACATTTTAGAAGTTTGGGTAATAATATTTCAATATTAGATAATTATTAAAGATTTTTAAAAGACAAAATAATTTATTGTTAAAAATTACGGCTTCGTGACACTTTAAACATTGAACACATTAATGCTGAAAAAAATCAAGATTTAGATTTCATTATGATCTTTAATTCCTCTTCAGTCATATTTTTCTATTAAAGCCATATTTTAGAAGCTATAAACCTCCGAAGTTGGATCCCCATTGACCTAACAATGAAATTCTCTAATGTTTTGATAGGACAGTATATTTTTTTATAAATTAATATATAATAATAGGCAGTAACGCGACCGAGTGGTTAGCGTATTTGGCAAGTGATCAAAGGGATCTGGGTTCGAGCCCTGGTTAAGGCATAAATGTTTGTGTTGCTTTTCTGCTGAGGTTGCATCTTTCTCACAGATCTTGTCTACGGCGTTTTAAACTGGAAGGCTCCTTCCTGTCAGACATCTGTGGCAAGTAGCTGCTTGAGGGGATAGGTATTTATTTTTTATAATAAATGAATAAATTATAGTTTGAAGAGTATTTTTTTAAATTATTAATTACATTATATAACTAGAAATAAATCGCCACCTTCATTGTCTTAATTTCTCGGCCGTCACCCGACTCACTATTTGAACTTTATATATGGGCTTTTCTTCTGAAAACATGTGTTGCTGAATTTACTTAACGTTTCTGATATCTACGCCCCGAAATTCTCCAAAGCAACAATTCTCATCTTTCTGGAACAGGGATATAGAAATCTGATATCTGACCTGGAGGGACCCATCGGACCAAACATTCTGTAATTCCCTCAGGCACTAGTTTTCAGGTTCGTAGCAAGCATAGATCGAAAGCTGACCTTTGACCTTGATGGACTGGTTGAATTCTTGATTGTGTAAGCTTTCTGAGATGCACTACCCGAAATAATGAAGTAAATGTGGATCCTTGTCTGACCAAAATTTAACCTCTATATGACCTTGCAGAAGACATCGGATCCGAAATTTCTTAACGGTTCTGAGATTAACTAGGTATTCGCAATAATGAGTAAATAGCTCCATGAAATAAAAAATGGCATTCATTTCAAACATTCGCATCAAAAATTTTTGTCTCCTTTCAACTTTCGTTACATCGAGTTGGAATTATAATAAATCCCTGAAAGAACAAAATTAGAATTTTATATTGTAGTAGAAGTGTTTGTAAATTACGAACAATTTATTTATTCTGATGTTTACCATGAAAGAGTATCTTGTTTCTTTCTCTGTCAGCTCTTTCCAGTTAGGAGTTAATGGTGATAATACTACATTCATATCAGCAGGAAAGTAACCAGGATTTAATTTCGGGCAGTAGGCCGTGGGGGGGGGGGGGAAGAGGAAAAGATTTGAGTAAGGTTTCCCAGTTACTAAAATACTCCACTGGAAGAAAAGATTTGAATAATATTCTTTATGATGTAATTTCACAGTTATTTATTTTTTAGATCTATTTTTAGTTTAAGGCATATAACAAGGGGCTAAAAAATGGGTGGTTGGATGGTGATATACCCTGACCCCCTCCCCGCAACCACCACCGGTGGCGGGAACGTTCTTCCATATCGGAAGGAATATTTAAATGATGTCTTTCAAGCTTTTTCCATTTCGGGTGAACAAAGGTACAATCTCTCAAAAAATATCCGAACACTATGGTTGATTACAGAATTTAGAAAAGCAACGATTTTTTTAGAAATTAGTGATCTGGCAACATTTGTGTTACACGAAGGTTGCCAGATCACTAATTTCTAAAAAAAAGTTCGGATATTAGTGTCGGATGTTTTTTTTTGAGCTACTGTACCTGTTTCGCACTGTAAGTTTTTTATTCTTTTCTCAATTTGGTTGAAAAGCCTGCGGATGTCATATTTTTATGTATCAACTTGCGTATTTCATTGCTAGTTTAAGTTTCAGTTAATTTCTCTCTTCTTAGTGCTTGAAAGTTATTTACATCACAGACTTGGCACTCTCAAATAAAAATGAATTCTTTTCTTTTTCCCACTTTTCCTTACAGTGCTAAAATTCAAAGCTAAAATTTATTCTGCTGCGACCTTTTTCAGTAACCTCGTAACCCATGGTTTGAAAAAAAAAACTATGTATAGCACGAATTTATACAAGAATTCACGAAGAGGAAAATCGAAAACTTTGGAAACTCTTATAAATCTGTTTGCAATAAAAGCAATCAGCCTCTGACTATATATATACATGAACATATAGTTTCCATGGTTACATGTTTATTTTTAACGAGTCTGTGCTTAAAATTAATTTATTATTTAAAACATTGATTTATTAGTAACAAAAGAAAAATGTCACTATTTTGGACTTTTAAGAAAACACGATTCGCCTTCCCGCCCCCGAGTTCTCAAATACAATCGTTTGTTCTGAATTTGTAGCAAGTCATGAAATTTTTAGTTCAGAAATATTCTTTACAGATGAAAAAACTGCTTTTACTATTTCAATTTTTAAACTCAAAATATAATTGTTTAATCTTTCCTTTATATCAGTGTCTCGCAAACTTTTTTACTCTGCGGCACACTGAATCTAATTTTTTTTCCGCGGCACACCTAAAAAAGAATAAAAGCAAACTCTATATAATCGTCATTATATTTGCGCTTTGTTGAAGTCATCATCCTGATTTTACTTGAAGATTTGCTCTCGTTCTTTAATTCATAACTCGGTGTTTGTTTTAAATATTGTCCATTCTATGGCTTGAAATAATCAAAAATTAATTCCAAAATTTGGAAAAAGCTTGATAAATACTTACAAGGTCCCAGTTGATCAAATCTGAAAGATTTTTATTAAAGCACGTCGATAACACAAGTCAAGTCAAAATGAAATCTTTGGAATATCTAGGGTCAATTTGAAAATCTCTCGCGACACACTTGGAATCTCTCGCGGCACACTATTGTACCGCGGCACACAGTTTGCGAGACACTGCTTTATATCAGTTAACGAAATTCAAACATCACTTACATAAAAAAAAAACGTTTTCCTCGGAAGTAAAAAAAGTTTGTTTTATGTGGTTTTGTCGAATAACAACTAAAGGACACCTTGACCTTACACTTCGCATTTACTTCGAGATTTTCTGATCATTAAATAAACTCAGAGATATCCCAGTTAGTTTTTTACGCATTTGATCGATTCATTTAATATTAACAGGATTAAAAATTTAAACGGCCAATATCTAAATCGCTCAAAAAGCAATCACATCATTCATTTCATGATGCAAGTCAGAGTAGAAGGATGCTCTGTCAGCATTTTTAACATGTAGCTGTTATCCAACACAGCTCAGGCATGAAAAGTTTGCTCTGTTTGCAAATGAACGATGTAAAATTCGCATTCGATATATTACAGTTTTTTTTTACCATTCCTCCCTCTTCTACAATTTCAGCTTTCCAATAACATCCCCTCTTGGCTGATACTGCGAATGAAATCCCTAAAATCATCCATCATTTGCTGATTAACGGCATCTGCTTATGTTTGAGTGTGCTCCTGTTTATCGATAAGTAATTTTTACCGTGGTAAATTAGACACGTATCCTACCTAAACCATCTACTTCCTCAGTAATGATACCTCAGTCTCCATTTCAAGCTCGCATGCATGCCTTAGTCTCATCTTCCTACTCCTCCGGACTACACGTGTTATTGAACATCGATGGCCCGACTTGCTGTGGCAGCAGCATCATCCGAACAACCGTTAACTTGTCGTTAAGAGGGGGGAATGTTATCGTCAAGCGTAACGGCTCCGAGACTGGAACAGTCCAATCTACCGTCATCTGTTTCTGAGAGGTGTAATTTTAAGTTGGACAGAGAGTGAACGAATCAGATTGACAACGAGTGTGAACACTTACACATCATCTTGCTTCACTCACATTAGTGCATCGTGCCGTAGTGTTTCTTGTGAGTTCACCCCTCCTCCCCTCAAACAGAGAATGGGTGAGTGGAGTGGGGGTTGTAACTCTAGAAAGGGAGAAAGAGGGGGGAAGCGTAATTGCTTGCACGGCACGGTCGAGAAAATCTCGTTTCAATAAAAAGGAAAATTAGCAAATAATGGAGGTAAAGTGGCGGAAAATTGCGAGATGAAATGAGATAGCCATATTCTGATTTGGCTCATGAATTGGTTAACTTCGTAACAATGTTCGCCCTTTTTTCTCTTCACCAATCTGTCTCTTCAACTCCTTCCAATTCATCCATCCGTAAGTCAGAAGGAATGTAAGTCAAGGGAAAACAGGAAGAAAGAATAAACAAAGAAAAGAGCGAAAGTAAAGGAGAAATAAAAAGAGCCAAATGAATCTGTTATGAGGGCGCTCTTAATTAAATACGCCATCTTATGTTTTATGTAAATGAGGGCAGACGTCTTCTTAATGCAATTATTTCTGAAATGAATTATGATGCTCGTGTTACTGCTTGTTGCAGCTTTCGTTCGCCTGTCGCTCTTGCGCGAGCCTGCTCCACTCTTGCGATGGAGAGACTTTGGACTTATTTATTAGCTGTAAAAAGAGACGAAAGGGGGAAGATAGCGATCGGGAAAAATAACCGGTGTGGAATCTGGAGATCAGGAAAGAGTAAACGAGATAGATGGAGATCGGATGAGAATTGAAGAGGAAGATGGAGATCAAAAGAATTTGGGAGGAAGATGATGATTAAAATAGGATGGAGATGAAAATGAAGATCGAACAAAATGGGGGAGAAAGACGGAAATAGATACAACATAGGAGACAAAGATGAAGATCGATATAGGAGGGGGGGGTGAAGATAAAGATCAAACAGGATGGGGAAAGAATGGCAAAAAATATGAAGATCTGAAAGCGTGGGCGAGATTTGTGGAAATCTGAAAGAATGGGGAGGTGTATATCGAACAGGACCTGGATAAAAATAAAGATCGAAGAGAATGGGAAGAAAGACGGGGATCGGAAAATGGTAAAAAATGGAGATAGTGTATCAATTCCAGAATAACGAGGATTGATGCACAAATACACGATGATGTACCATGACAATGAAAATTTGATTTTAAAACAATTGCTAGCTTTTAGCATTTTATCGATTGAAGTAGATAGGTTTATGTAAATTAAAAGTGATGTTCACGTATTATAGTCAAACAACTGTCCCCTAACAGCTGTCCAGCGGATTCCCTTCCCCAATCTTCTCTGAGTTCTTAGGATCCTTGTGACCTTTGTGTGTGCTGATTTTGTGTAAAAAGAAGTGCCGCACAAAGGTAAAAAAAAATACAACCTAACACATTTTGAAGCGAAGTGTATATCGGTAAGTGGCATCTGCATCATTCTAATTCCTTCATAAAATGTGAGACGGTAGCGCCCCAGGCTTTAATCTGCAGTTCCTCGGTTTGAGTTCCGCCTGGGCCAGCATTGAGAATTAACTTCACACAACTCTCCGCCCTTCCATTGGTCAGTAGGTAACACTTATAAAGAATGCCGTCCGTCAGATGGGAACTTTAAGCCATGGCCCCGTGTATGGAACAGCCATACCTTATGCACGTTAAAGAACACGCTGAATGGCCTTTGAGGGAGGTTACCATCTGTCTTGCAGCAGATATCCAATGGGTCCTCTCTCCCCAACCTTCTCTGAGCCTTCGGAGTCTTTGTGACCTGGTCATTTAGCCCATTGTGCAAAAAAATGTCTCTCAGAGGTAAAACAACCAGTCAATCTTCCTAAAATATATTGTTTTTATTTTTACGAGCAAATCGTTATTATCATGAAATGAAAACTATCTACTGCCTTTCAATAACAAGACGATATATATGCATTTATTCATGTCGAGAGATCGTTCGCTTCTTTTATGCGATTCACGAATTGTAAATAGGCCAACCAAACCTATCAGAAGAGTAGCGAAGAACGGTACAGCTCCACCAAAATGCATAGAATTTCACAAGAGGCAGCATCGTAAGGGAAACCTGATCACGTGCATTTTTCAATCATCTCCATCTTTCGGCAGGAAGTGGAACTTTTCGTCATTTCACCAGAAGATGGACAGACGCCCTTTTCTGTGTGGGTGGATGTGGGGATGGATAGGTCTCTCTGTCGACCAAACCATTTACACTGCATTACCTCCAGCTCTCTGTGTATAGTCTGAAGCCGCCAGTTTTAAAGCTTCCATTCATGCAAATAGACCAAGGCGAGCCTGCATATCTCTCTGTCAGGATGTTGTGCAGGGACCGGATTTACGGCGCCGTAACTATCCTCAGGCGAGATGGAGATCCCCCATTAGTGATGTAGACGGAATAAACGAAAGCCCCGGGCCACAATGGACTATACAGATTGGCTACGAGTTGGATGATTAGTCGGTTTGCTCTCCGATTCAGTGGACTACGGTCTCGTTCAGAGTTGCATCCCTTTGGTAACGTGTCAGACGCACGTGAGAAATCGCGTGATGTTGGAATATGCGCACGTGTGATAGGCTTGCACGTGTCATTTCGGCCCTCCGCGTGTTTGCGATGTCTTCTGCCTCGAGCTGTTCATCACTTTGCTGGGTTTGGTCAACATATTATGGTGCTCTCTTCAAAGCTTCCACGCGCTGCAGTAAAGTATGGATGCTTTAAAGCTGCCTGACGCTAACGTACTATCGTATTGTGGTAAGTCTTCCACGGTCTTCTTCTATTGCAGTGGTTCTCAACCTTTTATGCTTCACGTACCCCCTGGAAATGTGTATGTAACTAGCGTACCCCTTATATAGAAAGATAAAACTACAGTTATAGTATAATAATGCCAACTTAGTGACTTTGTTAATAGATATAGCGACTTTTGAGCTCTCAGGGCGTACCGCAAAAAGTGTTTACCTCGTACCCCAAGTTGAGAACCCCTACTCTAGACAATAAACCTGTGACCTTTAAATGGAAAAAAAAAATCTCATCCTAACAGATAAACCTTCGTAATTTTTACCTAAATTATTTCTTACTCTAACCAATAAAAACTCTAATATTAATCATTTAAATCTTTTCCTGTAACAAATAAAACTGCTTTCTTTAACTAATAAAACTTCCCCCCCGATAACCATTAGAACCTTTCTCTCCAACCAATAACACTCTAATCAATAAGACAGTCAAAAATTCTATCTGTGAGTCGTTAGATGCGGACCATCAGACCTCTAACCAAGGAGACTTCTCTTTCTAATCACACCGCCCTTCCCACGGTCAGTAGGGGACACCGATGGGCTTGGAAAGGCCGCCATCCGTCGGATGGGACGTTAAGCCGTGGCCCCGTGTGCGGGAAAGCCATACCTTGTGCACGTTAAAGAACACGCTGGATGGCCTTGACGGGAGGCTACCATCTGTCTCCCAACAGCTGTTCCAGTGGGTCCCCTCCCCCAACCTTCTCTGAGCCTTCGGAGTCCATGTGACCTGGCCATTTAGCCCATGGTGTGCAAATAAGTGCCGCTCAGAGGTAAAAAAAAACAACCTTTCTAATCACTAAAACTTTTCATCTCTTTTCACTAAGACACCTCTCCTATTAACCAATAATACTGCTCCTTGTAGCCAATTAGACCTCTCATATTAATCACTAAAACTTTTCATTCCGATTTTAACAAACAACTCACCAATTGTGAACATATTTTGAATTAAACGAAAAGCTTCTTTCGGTCTACATCATTTCTTTTTATGTGCCCTTGCCAGATAGGAGTGATGTCCCTCTGGACACTGTCTAGTTAAGTCCGAGTGTCTTGGGAGTGTATCTGTATTAGTGAAACAAGATATCGGCCTAAGGCAATCGCTTAAGCTCTCTCTTCTCTGCTCACTTATCCTCGTAGTTAATCATTATCTACGAATGACATGAAAAGAGAAGAAATCAATTACCTAATAGACGTTATCTCTGACCCGAGACTGGCAGTCGGGTTGCTCCCAGTTCGATCGGATTGACGAAAAAAAAATGGCAGCCATAAAGTGATTCTACTCCAACCTAAGGGTGTTTTACCTCTGAGCGGCCCTTTTTTTGCTCACATGGACTAAATGTCCAAGTCACAAGGACCCCAAGAGCTCAGAGAAATTTTGGGGAAATGATCCCTTTCGACAGCTGTTGGGAGACAGATGATAGCCTCCCATTAAGGCAATCTGGTGTGTTCATTAACGTACACAGGATATGATGTCTGTACAGGGAGGTAAAGCACATCAGAGAGACGCGACCTTTTCAAGCCCATAGGTGTCTTCTTTCTGACCGAGTAAAAATCTCAACGCTGACACAGGTGGGATTCGAACCTGGGATCTGCAGATTACGATCCTAGCGCTCTACCGGCTGAGCCCACCACCATTGCTCCTTTTACGGTGAGAATTATTATCTCTATCTACATATAGTAAAATAAAAACTGAAATACTTTTTGAATAGCTGAATACAATAAAATACAGTAAAAATCTTTTAAAAACGGTAACAAAGATCTCTTCTCGAATAAATAATCAAATAAAATCAGCTATTAAGTAACAGTTTTGCTATCCGAGGAAAATTAATCGAGATAATTTTCATCACCCGTCTACCGATAAACATGCATCTGCCAAAGGGACTACGAAACAACAGTGCCAGGGGCTTGTCCCTGATCCTTCTGTCATTGCACATTCTGCCTTTTGTGCTACATGATTTTTTACAGTACCAATGACGGATTAAAGAGGAAAGGCACAGGGATCTCAAAGTGGATTCATGAGAGTCAGATTAAGGATAATCTAGATATTCCTGATGTTTTAGATTCTATTCATCACGATCTAGAAGCAGAGTTCAATTATTTTTAAATATGGTTAAATAACTTCGGTTCCTATTTCTATTTAAATATTTACTTCTCATTATATATTATTTATGCTATTGTACAGAATATTTAAATATTTACTTCTAATCTTATACATAGTTGTGAGGCGTGCAAGGCTAAGAGCCTTTCGGGGTCCAGATGTTCTTAATCCGATACGTGTGCTGCTGAGGACTTTTGAAGTTACATGAATCAGTAAAAACAATTCTGTACAATAGCATTCACACAAGTGAAATTTCAAGCACAGAAAATTTATAAATAATAATAATAAAGAAACTCGACAAACAGAAAGCGTGATTACCAGCTTCTGAATACCACCCAACTCTTATCTTCCAAATATATATACACGTATATATGCACATTTAGCAAATCGTAAACAAAAGTCATTCCATTGACTAAACGAATCACCAAAACGATTTCTCCTTTACTTTGATGAAATTGCACTTTTCTGTTCAGAACCCGAACAGATGAATCGCGAAACGCTCTTGATGCTAAAAGAAACCAACTCTACATTTCAAAGATGATGCTACGACTCACTACAAAAATTTCAAACGATGATTACAAGCATTTCTTAGTTGAAGTACTGCACATCTTGCTGTAAGATCTCATGATGATGCACACACCTTAAAAAATCCTAAACTTCCCTGTCGTCATCCTCTATCATCTCCATACCCGATGGTTATCCCTGCGATGTAGACGCTGGTTTGGAGAAAAGAGGCAGTAACTGTCTTTACGCATCTCCGATATAAATAATTTACTATGACGGCTGGGGACGCAAGAATCGTAACGAGGCCACGGGACGTATCTATAAAGAAGGAAGAATGGGAGGGATGCTAAGAGACAGGACGCGGAGAGCCAAGGAGGAGAATTCAAGATTCTTCTCCACAGAGCCATTTCTGCCTATTAGAGATGTTATTTACTTGCACCGTACGGTGCGGTGTCGTAAATCTATATGCACAGTGGGTGAAACACCTTGTCTAATGGATCGTAGAGAGCCACTAAGAGTGGAGGGGGTGGGTGGGAGAAGTAGGGGGAGTTGTTATCAGTGCTGTCATAAAATCCTGTATCTACCGCAGCTTAAGTGAATCATGGTGAAGCACTCGTCTGTTCACTCGGAGCTATCGATCGTTCAGAAGCGATCCAAGACGGAGATTCTACGTCTCTACCCTCCGTCCCTCCCTTCTCCACATTCTCAGACAAGACACGTGGGGTTGGGAGGGCCTCGTTCGCCCTTCGACAGGCCGAGTCGATGTTAATTTAATTGGTCGAGTGGCAAGAAAATGGCGCTCTATAAGATACTCGACTACAACTTAGTGCATGTGATGTTTGCCTTCCGATAAGTTTGCTTTATTTCCGTTGAAGCTCTGCGATTTATCGATTACGATTGAGATAATCTTGCTTCTGTCCGTATATTCAGCGAAGTTTGTTTCCTTTTTCTCTTCTACATTCCTATACTAAAATATTGGAGAATTTCCATGTTATGTGAATGGAAATCTAATGTCGAAGATCAATCACTTCTAAAATATGTATTTAATGGAGAAATGTGACTGAAGACAAATTAAAGATCATAATCAAATCTATTTAAGTCTCGATTTTAGCAATATTCGTTTAGTATTTAAGGAGTTATGGAAACTGGAATGTTCAATAATAAATTATCTTCTTTCATAAAAAAAAACATTCAGAATGGTCTAATATTGAAATAATTGCTAAGCAAATTTTATTAAATGTTTCGAAACAACGCTAATTATTTGGGTTTTAACAAATTTCTGATGAAAATTCTCACATTAATGTTGTGAAATATTGTAGCCTCCATAACTCTATATATTGAACGAAATTGCTGAAAATGGATATTTGAATAGGTTTAATTAAATAGGAATTAAAAAATCTTCAGTAACATTTTAGATGAGGAGTTAGCGCGCTTGACTACTGATCAGAGGGACCTGGGTTCGAGCCCCGGGTAAGGTACGGCTGTTTGTGTTGCTTTTCTGCTGAGTTCCCGCCATCCTCACAGACTTTCTATTATGGCGTATAAACTGACAGGCTCCTGTCAAACCTCTGTGGCAAGCAGCTGCTTGAAGGAGTATTTATTTATTTTTGTTAATATTTTTCCATTTAATGCATATTTTAGAAGTTATAGAACTTCGAAACTATATTTCTATTGATAGAACACGGGAAAATATGGAAGGGCAGTGGTGTAATTAATGCGCACAAATATTTTATTATTTTAATGAAACTACAATAGCTTTCCTCCTTTGGATGCAAAAAAAAGTTGCTTTTCATTGGAGTGTCTTATTGTTTTAAACGTTTTTCCTGTTAATAGGAATTATAAAAATGAAAGCTGTAAAAATTAGGTTCATTCTTAAACTTTATTGAGTTACAGTTATCGTAATAACGGCATTCTAAAACAAATATTTACAGCAAATATTGAAAATAAAGATACAACCACTCAGACAGTATTGTGGCATAACTTCCTTTAAGCTGGATGAAATCCTGAATAGTCGTTTGCAGTTATTCAGTGCTCTGACAAAATTAATTTCTACCATGTACAGTCGCTCAAATAAATATCCGAACACTATAATTGATTACAGAATTCAGAAAAAATATCTGGCAACGATTTTTTTAGAAATTAGTGATTTGGCAACCTTCGTGTCACGTGAAACAAAGGTTGCCAGATCACTAATTTCTAAAAAGAATCGTTGCCAGATATTTTTCTGAATTCTGTATGTGTAAGAAGGTTACCAGATCACTAATTTCTAAAAAAAATCGTTGCCAGATATTTTTCTGAATTCTGTATGTGTAAGAAGGTTGCCAGATCACTAATTTCTAAAAAAATCGTTGCCATATATTTTTTCTGAATTTTGTATGTGTAAGAAGGTTACCAGATCACTAATTTCTAAAAAAATCGTTGCCAGATATTTTTTCTGAATTCTGTATGTGTAAGAAGGTTGCCAGATCACTAATTTCTAAAAAAAATCTTTGCCAGATCACTAATTTCTAAAAAAAATCGTTGCCAGATATTTTTTCTGAATTCTGTTTGTGTAAGAAGGTTACCAGATCACTAATTTCTAAAAAAAATCGTTGCCAGATCACTAATTTCTAAAAAAATCGTTGCCATATATTTTTTCTGAATTTTGTATGTGTAAGAAGGTTACCAGATCACTAATTTCTAAAAAAATCGTTGCCAGATATTTTTCTGAATTCTGTATGTGTAAGAAGGTTGCCAGATCACTAATTTCTAAAAAAAATCGTTGCCAGATCACTAATTTCTAAAAAAAAATCGTTGCCAGATATGTTTTTTGAATTCTGTTTGTGTAAGAAGGTTACCAGATCACTAATTTCTAAAAAAATCGTTGCCAGATATTTTTTCTGAATTCTGTATGTGTAAGAAGGTTGCTAGATCACTAATTTCTAAAAAAAATCTTTGCCAGATATTTTTTCTGAATTCTGTATGTGTAAGAAGGTTACCAGATCACTAATTTCTATAAAAATTGTTGCCAGATATTTTTTCTGAATTCTGTATGTGTAAGAAGGTTGTCAGAACACTAATTTCTATAAAAATTGTTGCCAGATATTTTTCTGAATTCTGTATGTGTAAGAAGGTTGCCAGATCTCTAATTTCTAAGAAAATCGTTGCCAGATATTTTTTTCTGAATTCTGTATGTGTAAGAAGGTTACCAGATCACTAATTTCTAAAAAAATCGTTGCCAGATATTTTTTCGGAATTCTGTAATGAACCATAGTGTTCGGATATTTTTTTTTGAGCAACTGTATCTGCTGCAAAATTCTATATGAATCAGGACAAGAAGTATAGAGAGCAATCAAAATCCCTTTCAACAAAGTTACAATAAAAAAATTAATAGATCCTATGTATTTATTTGGTTATAAAATTCAAATGACTTTACAGTGTTTTGTTCTTTGTTAAAATCTGATTGCAGTTTGTTCATTGTTTGGTTTTAAAGAGTAGTAATTTTATTTATAAAAATAAAAACAAAAATATCGATGAGAAATGTTTCGGTGTGAAGATTAATGAAATTAAGTTAAAGAGATGCACTGAATATAAATTCTTAGGAATATGTGTCGATGAAAATCTGAACTGGTCATTTCACGTAAAGCAGCTGAGAATCACTCTGTCAAGGAATATTGGGAGGATTGGTAAAATACGTCATCTGGTCAACAAACAAATTTTGATAAATTTATACTACTCTCTCATTTATTCTTATATAACACATGGAATTTTAGTCTGGGGTAATACTTATGACTATAATCTGAATGCTATCTATCGTCTTCAGAAAAGAATTGTTAGATATATTGTTGGGGGAAAATATTATGATCCCGTGGCACATTTATTTTCTGAGGTTGAAAATCTTAATGTCTATAATAATTAAAAACAGATATCAGGAAATTTTGTGTATTTGATTACAATGAGATTGATTAAATAGAATAGATTTAAAGACTTTTCAGAGTCTTTCGGATGTTCATAATTATGAAACACGTCATAGACAGAATCTGAGTATATCCATGTGTCGATTGTCAATTCGACAGAGATCTGTCCAATATAATACAGTAAAAATTTGGTCTGAACTTCCAGATGATGTTAAAAATGCAAAATCTTTAAATCAAAGTATTTAAAATCAAATGTAGAACGTTTCCTCTTACAAAGCAATGAAATCTTCTTCTATGTATCAGTGTAATATGTCCCATAACCATTTGATCTTTTACTATTTTATACATTACTGTTGTCATAATTGAACTTTAAAGGAAATAGGGAACATTAACTAAAAATAAGCGTCAGCTTACTATGCTCTCCTTTTCTGTTTCGCCTTTCCTATTAATCACTAATATTTAGTATGATTGTTATTTATCTTTTCTGATGCAACTGATATTTCTCAGCTATTTCACTTCTCGATTTTTCTCATGTGTGTATTAATTGCTATTAGACAGTTATGCTATGTAAATGTATATTGTACTGACTAGCGGAATAAAATAAAGATTATTATTATTACTGTTTTACCATTGTTGCGATTTGATAATGATATTATTATTGTTAGTCTTCGATATCTGTTCATTCATTGTTAGGATTTGAGATTGATTTAATTATTGTTAAGATTTGTAAGTCATAGTGGTTTGATCATTGTTAGGATTTTTTTTACAAATGTCTCGTCATTGTTAGCATTTTTTACAATACTTTGATCATTGTTGCAATGGCTTAATACTTGTTAGGATTTTATAATGGTTTGATCATTGCTAGGATTTTACAATGGTTTAAGAAATGTTAGGATTTTACCATTGTTTAATCATTATTAGACCGGGCCTCGGTGTCGGCACAATGCGGGTGTTTGTTAGTTTGGAAGAGAAGATATTGTAAACCTCATTTTCTGACTTGCCCTCATATGTAGTAAATAAACTTGACAAGAATATGTATTTTGAAAAAAAAAATGCCCGAAGTCGGAGATGATAAACAAGACACATATTGCGATATCTTGAGAAATATAATAGTTGAAAAAAATATATATATACCGGCATCCCTATCTTAACTATAACATATAAATGACAATATGAGCAGAATTCCCTCATTGATCTTTGGTGATTTTAAATAATAGCCTGCATCCGTTCTATAAGAAATGATTGAACCGACAACTGCATTTAACTCATTGAAATTTAAAATGGCTAGCCAGAAAGTTTGGTTTTTTATCTGTCAGCGACACTTTCACGTACATATTAAACTAAAAGATCAGGTCGTGGACCCTGGAGTAGGTGTACAGTCGCTCAAAAAAGTATCCCAACACTTTTTTAGAAATCAGTGATCTTTTAGTTTTAGAATCAGTGATTTTTTTAGAAATCAGTGATCTGGCAACCTTCGTGTCACGTGACACGAAGGTTGCCAGATCACTAATTTCTAAAAAAATCGTTGCCAGATATTTTTTCTGAATTCTGTAATCGACCATAGTGTTCGGAGACTTTTTTGAGCGACTGTACCTGAGCATTTTACGCTAGGTGATTGTGACACGAGACTTCCATCTGTTACTCGCAGCTGTACAGTGAATACTTCTTACCTTAGGAGCGGGATGGCTCAATTGGGAGTGTGCCTGACTCGTAATCTGTATTTCCAAGGTTCGAGTCCCAACTGTGCCAGCGTTGATTCCGACCTAGCACTCGTTCAGTAGGGACAGACGGTTTGGAAAGGCCGCCATCCGTTTGATGGGACGTACAGGCGTGGTCCCGAGTGACATACCCTCTGCATGCTGGTTGACCTTGAGTGAAGGCTACCATCTGTGTCGCTTAACTGATGTTCAGTAGGTCTCCTTTCCTCAATCCTTTCTGAACCTTGGGGTCATTGTCCCGTCATTTAGTCCCGTCTGTGCTACGGGACTAAGTGCCCCCCTGGCCATTTAGTCCCGTCTGTGTTAGAAAACGCCGCGGAGAGGTCAAATGAAAATGGTATTCTAGCCAAATTAGTCCCAAAAATCCCTTTCCTACTTTCGATTTCAAAATTATTGTGCTTTTCTTAATTTGAAATTATTCCAAATACTCTGACAAAATAACAGAGGGACGGTTTTTCTTTTTGAAAAACGAGAATTATTTTTGTTGCCGTTACAGTTACTGGCACGAGCACGATCAAAAATCTATCCACTCACATTTAAACACACACACGACGAAAAATAATTAAAAAAAAAGAAAAATAAGGAACTGGAACTTTAAAGATAAAAGTTCCTCTCTGATACATCTTTTATAAATAAGCCTTCACCTCGTGTAAATAAAGAAGAGAGTTTAATATTGTCATCAAGCCACATCAAAACTCCCACTCCTTCATTGTTCAAACAACCGTGTTGTCAGCAAACGAAATGAACTGCGAACCGCTGTATGGCAACTCCCATTTCCAAAACTGACAGCTAACACCGTCGACACAACAACAAAGAATAAATTCCAAAACCTGTATAACTTTAAACAGAGATGAAGTGGAACAAAGACATCGCCGTCCCCTTTCGAAAACGGCGTGCACGAGTCTGTCAAAATGCACTCGTGCGCCTCTTCCGCGACACAACAGCTACGAATAGATAATATTAAAAGTTCTTTAGAGTGTGAAGTACGTTGTGTGAATGCGTTTGACGGGGCATGTCAGTCAATGTCTGAAACATCCGGGACCCACCATTCTCGTGTCCTGTTGCTGGGACTCTAATACGATATACGCTGTCACCGCCTTGTTAGAGGGCGCTGTCATCGCTGCATTGCTAGCACTGCTGCCAGAACACGGAGTTTTCATTTCCAACTCGGTAGGGGGAGAATTGTAATTTCATTTGAGCATCTGTAGGGACGACTTTCCGATAACTTTGGCGAAGGAATTTTTTTTCTTTCTGTTTTTATTTCTTGCCACGACTTCTTAGAGATTTCTCCTAAATTTCACTTTGATAAGCCATCAAATAGATGTTTGCTTGCGGGAGTTTCTAGTCGACAAGGGGCAAATTAAATCCGATATCTCGTGCATCGTTAGACGATGTTTGTAAAGAACTTTTCAGATGCGAATGGGGGAACACGACAGAAGATTCGCTCACGTTGGAAGTTTGCTAGCATTTCGATGAGGGTTGTCAAAGGATTTTGATATCTCCCTAATTCGAAAGGGATAAAAAAAAATTTAAAAGTTCTCACGACGGCGTCTGATTAAAGTTGGCGAAGTGTTAGATGAGTCTGTCTGAAGAAAATGGAGATGAATTTAGTCAATAATATTTATTTTCAAGAGTAACAGTAAATTCATGCATTGATAGAAATGTTTTATTAGTAGGAGCCTGTCAGTTTATATGCCATAGTAGATGATCTGTGAGGATGGCAGGACCTCAGCAGAAAAACGACACGTACATCCATGCCTTACCCGGGGCTCGAACCCAGGTCCCTTAGATCAGTAGCCAAGCGTGCTAACCACTCGATCACGGGACGGCTACGTATAAAAATATAATGAAAGCGGGGGTTGTCTCAGTCTGTAGCGTGTCAGGCTTATAGCCTGTAGTTCCCGGGTTCGAATCTCAACCGTGCTAGCTATAAGTTTTTTCCACAACCTCCGTTCTACTCTCATTGAGAAATGGAACACCATGGGCTTGGGTAGCCCATGGTGTTCCCTTTCCATGCCGTCAGTTGGATGGGACGTTAAGCAGTGGTCCCCTGTGCAGGTGAGTTATACCCTGTGCACATTAAAGAACACACTGGATAACCTTGACGATAGGTTACCATCTGTCTCCTAACAGCAGTTTAGTAGGCCCCCTTCCCTTAAATTTCGCTCGAGTTGGGGACGGGGGTCCAGTCGTTAGCGCACCAACTCATAATCTGCAGTTTTCAGATTCGAATCCCAGTCGATCAGAGTTGAAATTTACCTACGCATAACTTCCCGCCTTGTCCTCAGTCAGTAGGGGACACCGATGAGCTTGGGAAGGCCATTGTCCGTTGGATAGGACAAGTCGTGGCTCCGTGTGCGGCAGACCCATACGCTGTACATGTCAAAGAACACGCTGGATGGCCTTGATAGGAGGCATCCATCTGTGTCCTAACAGCTGTCCAGTGGGTCCCTCTTCCAACCTTCTCTGAGCACTCGTGGTTTTTGTGCCTGGCCATTTATCCCATTGTGTGTTAAAAAGTGCCGCTTAGAGGTAAAGCACGTGATCTGCAGTTCCCAGGTTCGAGTCCCACCTGGGCTAACATTGAGATTTATTTCCGCTAACCCCGTTCTGCTATTGGTGAGAAAGAGGACATTGATGTGCTTGGAAACGCCACCGTCCATCGGATAGGACGTTAAGTCGTGGTTCCGTGTGCAGGATAAAGCCAAACGCTGTGCATATTACACAACCAGAACCTTTTCTGAGCCCTTGGAGTCCTTGTGACGTGGCCATTTAGCCCATTTTATATAAAAAAAATTGTTTTTAACTCCGTGTGCAAAATGAGTGCAACTCAGAGCTATAGAAACGCAAAATAAACTGAATAAAATAGAATCCGAGTGAATAAGGTTCACTTTCGAGTTCACTTCATTAATAGCTTTCTCAAAGTGAAATTAAAGGAATATTTACCTACATTTTATATTCGCCACAAAAATATTTGCATATCATTAACCCTTATCGAGAGTTAAGAGTTTCCTTTTGAATTAAACGATTTCACCAGAGTCCATATCAGAAACGTTTCAAAAAATCCAAAATTCATTGAAAGCGAATGTAATGAACAATATCCTATCATTGAAAGGACAGGCTTTCCATCGTATAACGATAACTGGTAGTGAAGTCTTCGAGTACAAGGCAAAAATGTTGAAAGAAAAAACTCCCTAAAGAGGCTGTAAAGCCAACAGCAATTAATGTCAGAAACTTGTCAACGGGGATTTGCTGCAAACCCTAGCGATTTACAGGAAACTGTTGAGGACAGGAGGAACCCAATGGCATGTGGTTTTCATCGATTAGCTGAAAGGTGACGAACGTCTATGAATGAGACGTGACCCACTCACTTCGTATTTCCTTTAATCCTCTTCACAAATAAGTTTCAATTTTCCATTTCTGTTTTCTTTTTTTCCTGATACACCTAAGTGACCTTAATCTTCTTGACGTTTGAAGCGAAATTGGTGCTCTCAACAGACGATAGATAACTGGGCTAGGTTTGTAGAGCGATAGAGCCATGCGTGGAGCGGCTGGTACTGTTGCCCAGGATTAGACAAGGATCGTAATCCTCAATTCTCAGGTTCGAGTCTCACCTGTGCCAACGTTGACATTTATTTACGCTAAGGCGCTACTTTGTCGTCCCGTGGCCGAGGGGTTAGAGCGCTTGGCTACTGATATCAGGGACCTGAGTTCGAGCCCCGGGTAAGGCCTGGATGTTCGTGTTGTTTTCTGCTGAGGTCTTCCATCCTCACAGACCTTCTACTATGGCATATTAACTGATAAGTTCCTGTCAGACCTTTGTGGAAAGCAGCTGCTTCAGGGGGTATTTTTTTAAGAGCAATACCATGGTTTCGGTCAGAAAGAAGACACCGATGGACTTGCAAAGGCAGCCGTATGTCGGATGGGACGTTAAGCCGTGGCTCAGTGTACTG
Source organism: Ryuthela nishihirai (assembly GCA_038380435.1). Lineage (NCBI taxonomy): Eukaryota > Metazoa > Arthropoda > Arachnida > Araneae > Heptathelidae > Ryuthela > Ryuthela nishihirai. Next base: position 38,443,768 of record JAWZYU010000019.1, read on the forward strand.
GAGAGCCATATCTTGTACACGTTAAAGAACACTCTGGATAATCCTGTCCCATAACAGCTGCGCAGTGCGTCCCTTTCACCCGACTTTCTTTGAGTCCTTCCGTTCTTTTGGCCTTGGCATTTAGCCCATTGTGTGCAAAAAAGTGCCGCTCAGAGGTAAAACAATCCAACTCTCCATAGCGTAGAGAGAGCTTTAAGAGTCCATGTCACTTGAGGCAAACAACGATTCTTATTCTTTCGCTTATCCGGTAGTTTGGCTTTTAGATCGTTTTCGCAACCAAACGAGCTATTATTTCGCTATGTCGTCTGTCTGTCCGTTTCTAGACATTCAACTTTTGATTGAAAAGGCAAGCTGTATATTTTGTCTGCATAATTCGTGTCTTTGACACTATTTAATGAAAAATAAAACATTACAGATTTTCCTCCTTATCCGTCTTTAACTTTTCCTACAGAAAAATATATGTGAAAGAAATTTTCTCATTCATTAATTCCAGAAGTAGAAAGGAAATCTAACTTGCCTTAATCTTTTGGTATGTAGGAATAATGTTAAAGCATCAGTAACCAGAATATCAATCAATAAAATGTGAAGGATTCATCGACTTATCTTAAGTGCAACAATTCTTTAAAACTTAATTAAAAACTCTTTTAAAAGCATCTAACTAAACCCACTTTTTACTAAGTATATTAGGATGGGGGTAGCTCAGTCGGTAGGGCGCCAGGCTCGTAATATGTAGTCCCCAGCTGGGTCAGCGTTGAGATTTATCTCCGCAAAATTCCCTGCCCACGGTCAGTAGGGGACACCGATGGGCTTGGAAAGGCTGCCGTCCGACGGATAGGATGTTAAGCCATGTGCGGGAGAGCCATACCCTGCGCACGTTAAAGAACACGCTGGATGGCCTTGACGGAAGGTTACAATCTGTCTCCCAACAGCTGTTCCAGTGGGTCCCCAACCTGCTCTGAGCCTTCGGGGTCCATGTGACCTGGCCATTTAGCCCATGGTGGGGAAAAATGTGCCGCTCAAAGGTAAAACAACCCAACTAAATATGCTATGTAATAAGTTTCAATTTTATTAAATATATATATATCCCTAATATTCACTAGTCTATGTATATATTTAATGAAACTAAAAAATAAACAAGTAAGGAAGAAAAAAACATTTCTCCATTTTGAAAGTTAAAAAAACACGCAATTCCCTCTCTCTTTCTTGCATCTCATTAACTTTACCCAGATTATAAATGCTCTGTACTCCGAAGAATTAAATTCAAAACTCAAAATGCAATCTCTTGCCGTAAGTTGGATAATAACTGGCCACCTGACGCACTGATTGCGTAATGTGCTCGAGAACAAATTTGCGGAAAGGAACCAGAATTTAAAACGGCACCGGAAGTGACGTCTTCCAAGCAATTTCTCTTCCCTAACCGACTATGATTATTAATACATCACCGAGCTCACACGAGTACGTTCATTTAAAATAGCTGTCAGTGTTTATGATCAGCATTAAAGCCACCAAACCTGTTCGAGAGTTTCCAAAGATTGGCGAAAGAATGAAGGCCTCAACGCGGACCCCTAGCAACGGTCTCGCAAACCATCACACACGCTGTCGCTGGTCGCTTAGCATTCAATTAATAACTCAGCTGAGCACGTTGAGTTTAAACTTAATGAAGAACTTTCATATTCTATTAAAACTTTAATGAGTTTTGTAGCGGTGGATTCCTCTTCGGTGTCTAATACAATAAAGGTGTAGGTAGATAGACAGCTGAGCACAGCACACACCTTAGGAATGCTGCAAGAGCCCTGGATGCAGTATTAAATGGTTAACTATGTCGTTTAGACTACGAGAAGGCGACAAGGAGTTATTAATCCTACTTACTCCGGCCATATTTTCGCTAGTCAGCTAAGCTGGGATAGAAGAGAATTAAGTGATTTCTTTCTAGTTCGTTAAACACGTGTGGGAGGGAGAATACTGAGCATCCATGTGGGAGCTAATGGAGTTGGCCACTTCACCATTGAAGGCAGAGGAAAACAGGGAGCTTATTCTCTCTCCATCTTTTCGCAACAAGGCACCATTTGTTACAACTCCTTCTGAGATTCTTTCTTGTGAATGGCCTCGACTTGTGAGAAGCGCAGAAAGTAAACAGTTCGATGAAAACTGTTCTTCTTAGGAGTATCCTCTCTCCTTTTGTGAACGATCTGTTATCAAATTTTCGTAAGGAAGTGTAGAATCAGATAATTTTGCGAATTTGTCTCGACTCTCATTAAGAGATGTGGCAATGATGCAATTCTACGATGACGTCAGTGTCTACAGTGTATAGTAGTGATGGTTTTATTAATTACTAGCAGATTTACCCGGTGTTACTCGGGTCTGAAACTTTTTAAAGTATATAGTAGATGGCACTCTCCATGTCGCAAGTTTTCATTTTTAAATAAAACTCATTACGATCTTTTCGTCACTTCTGCCCCTCCCCCCCCCCCCGGTAAAAACTTATCCCACTCTTTTAGGATAGGTTCGAAACTTTTTCAAGATTTCTCATTTTTCTGCAAAAAGCATGTTTTAAAAGTTAGAGAGCATTGAATGTGGTTTTCCATGCACGTAACACGGAAGAGTTCTGTTACTTTTTGCAATAGAGTGTACTATGGACTCCTTCCTCGCGTCTATGATCTCCCTCCTGGACCCCCAATTTTTGGCTCCCTTCGCTCGCTCCTTCCATAGGAATGACTCATCAAACAAAGTCATATCAAAATTTGCATTTGTGGATGATGTAACGAAGGGCCAAGCTGCTTTCATAGACAACTAATAGGGTTTGGATTGTTTTACCTCTGAGCGGCATTTTTTTGTACACCATGGGCTAAATGGCCAGGCCACAAGGACCCCGAAGGCTCAGAGAAGGTTGGGGGAGGGGACCCACTGGAACAGCTGTTGGGAGACAGATGGTAGCCTCCCGTCAAGGCCATCCAGTGTGTTCTTTAACGTGCACAGGGCATGGCTCTCCCACACACGGGGCCACGGCTTAACGTCCCATCAGACGGACGGCGGCCTTTTCAAGCCCATCGGTGTCCCCTACTGACCGTGGGAGGGCGGCCTACTAGGGTCCAAGCATTGGTTCATTGATCTAAAAAAACTGCATAGACAGGCAAAGCGCATAACATACAAGATTGCTATATTGTTTGCATAATAATTAGGATTATATTTAGAAAACTATGACTCTTAAATCTTTATGAGGTATAAACATTTAAAACAGTCGATTAGAACAATTGAAATGTAACCCTCAAATGAATTTATTGGGCCGCCGGCACAATACATGTAAGGAGGCGTTGGAAATTTGTTCGAAACGAACAATTGTTCAACGAAAATTTGTTCGAAACGGATATTTGTCGGGAATGGAAAGTTGTTCGACGGCAATTTGTTCGAAACGGAAGTTTGTTCGAAAGTTGCTCGAACTGGAAAATTGTTCGACGGAAATTTGTTCGAAACGGAAGGTTGTTCGGCGGAAATTTTGTCCAACGTTTGAGAATTGAGAAATATTAAGAGGTCTCTAGGGGTTGATCACTGATGTACAGGAGATTTCACTGTTTACTTCATGGAGTACAATGGTGTAGCCTAAATCATTTTTGTCCAACTCATAGTGCTTCCTGATTATACACGACACACGAACACTGTCATGTCCCTCGAATTTTATATTTGCTTATTTATTGTATATTTTTGTTTATTTTATTGTTGTATATATTTTTATGTGTTCTTGGAAATGTTTGTGCTGGGATGACTCACTATTGTTGTTTTACGGGTCTAAAGCTGCTCCGTGTAAGTGGTGACGAATGCCAGCAGTTGTTTATGGCCGTAGATGAGTAGCCTGCGGCGCGAAGTCCGTGCACGAGGTTAAGGTAAGAGTTGGAAATATCAGTCTGTGCATAGCTGTCGAACGATGAAGGTCGTTGCGACACGCGTCAAAAAGGACGCCGCCTTTCTAAAAAGTAACCCTTGAAGTGAGGGTGCGATTCCAAGAGGGAATCACGATTCTTGGAGAATCTGTATTTTTATTCTTGTGGTTCAGAAGGAGCCACAGTGTAGGAAAAAGTTGGTTATCCTTTCGCCGAGTTTTGAGGTCTGTAAAGTGAGGATTCGCAGAGCGTGCGATTCTCCACCTCATTATTAATGTTTGCAGCAGTGAAGCAGCCAAGACCCACGGAGTGGAGCGCATTCCCAGCACGTAGCTGTATAATTGTGAATAAAACTGTGTCGTCCCTATCTAACTCTCGTGAAGTTAATTGATGGACAGTTCCTATTCTTCATCCGACAAAGCAAAGTTGAGGCATACAGTGGCACGGGCCTAAAAACCCGCGAACCTGAAATTTCACCGAAGTGAGGATGAAGTAATTATTAAGCAACAATCGCATCGTCCTCTGGCGGTCACGACGTTTGACTCAGTCTCCATATATCTGAGAAGGGAGGACATCACATCTGGCCCAGTCGGACAGGATCCGAACCCAGGTCATCTTATCTGACATAGTCCAACAGAACCTTTTCTTTTTGGGTCATCACAAACACTCATCAAATCACAAAACGAAATTAAGATTTTTGACTTGCATTCGTCTAAAAATCAATCTAAATCTTTTAAAATGCTGTAGCTTTTAGAAATATAAAAATATTGGAAGCAATTTTCTCTGTGAACAAACTTTTTCATCATTCAGAGAAATCGAAGGCAATGATTTCTGCGTTAAGAAATTTTGCTGTTTTAAAACAAGACAGAAAGCTCGATAAAGCAGTTGAGAAATATGTAATTCGTATATAAGGAGTATGTTGATTGTTGTTGTGACATGACTTTCTTTTAATAAAAATTGGCGCATTAGCTGCTTTATTCCATAGTATAGGTTTAGCTAATGCCCACCCCATGTTAGGTCAATGGGACGCTGAGGTCGCATATTTGTGACTTCTGAAATAAACGTTTTGGGAGAAAATGTGGCGGGGAAAACATTTTATAGATCTGAATGAAATCTATATAAATCTCGATTTTCAAGAATATTTTTACAGTATTTAAGCAGGAATGGAAGTTTAGATCTTTCAAAGCAGCAATCTGTTCTAAGAAATTTATCAAAGTAAATAAATAAATAAATAAATAAACGAATATTTAAGTAATTATTTGCACGCACTCTTAAAATATGCAATTATATAAGAAATGGTTTGAATTATGCATCCTCATTCTGTTTCAATTAACTTTACATTCTTATATTTTCAAACTTCAATAACTCTTTAAATATTGAAGGAGTTTTGCTAAAAAAAATCTATATTTAAGGTAGAAATTATTTAGATCTTTAATATACCTTTAGCCACATTTACCCTTAAGACGTCTATTTTAAAAGTTAATTAAGTGTGTCGAAATTAGTGCCCTATTGACATAACATGGGGTGAGGTGGTTATAGTTAAAAGAGCACTCAGCGTATAGTTTTGATAAAAAAATTAAAACATAATTCCTCTGCTACAAAGCTCTGAATACTGCTTATAAGAACATTTAAACCTAAAGCGAAGTAAACAATGTCTAGATCGTCTGAATAACAAGTGTTTTATGTCTCATCTAAAACTGAGCCTACTCTCCTGTCGCCTTTCCTCCAAGAAGGGGGAATGAAAATCCCCCTCCGATGATTCCTTTGTGACAAATCAGAGGAGACCTTATCGAGGAGTTCTCCTTCTAGCTTTGTCTTAATATTTTTCAATTGGCAAACTTTCGACAAAATACTGGTCGAACAAATTTCCGTCTAACATATCACACCAAACCCCGTTACACACTAACAGAGAAAGCTTACGTATTGCTATATAGCATTCTTGTCTCACCAATTACTGGTAATATGCCGCAATAAACGTTTAAATTTCCAGGTGTTTATCTGCTATTATTGTCTCACTAATAAATCCACTGATAGTATTTCATATTACGTAAATAGGGATTGGGGTGGCTCAGTTGTTAGCGCGCCAAGCTCGTATCTGTAGTTCCCAGGTTTGAGTCCCATCTGTGCCACAGTTGAGATACATGTCCTCTAAACCCTTACCGTTCTCTCAATAAGAAATGGGCACCGATAAGCTTGGGAAGGCCACCTTCCGTCGGATGGGACGTTAAGCCGTGGCTCAGTGTGCAGGAAAGCAATACTTTGTGCAAGTTGGGTTGGGTTGTTTTACCTCTGAGCGGCACTTTTTTGCACACCATGGGCTAAATGACCAGGTCACATGGACCCCGAAGGCTAGAAGGTTGGGGGAGGGGACCCACTGGAACAGCTGTTGGGAGACAGATGGTAGCCTCCCGTCAAGGCCATCCAGCGTGTTCTTTAAAGTGCACAGGGTATGGCTCTCCCGCACACGGTGCCACGACTTAACGTCCCATCCGACGCACGGTGGCCTTTCCAAGCCCATCGGTGTCCCCTACTGACGTGGGCGGGGCGGGGAAATTTTGCGGAGATAAATCTCAACGCTGACCCAGCTGGGACTCGAACCTGGGAACTACAGATTACGAGCCTGGCGCGCTACCGACTGAGCCACCCCCGCCCCTTTGTGCAAGTTAAAGAGGTTGAAAGTTACATTGCTATTGACATAACATGGGAATTCTGAAATATTTTGGTAGGGCAGTGCAGTATCAGAAAACAGCGTCACCAAACACAATATGCTTAAATATCACAGATCTCAATGAAGCAGGCGGTCAGCCATCAGTTGAAGCTAAAGTAGTAAAGTGGAAAAATAATTTTTTTATTGAATGAGATCGGGATTCGTTCATGACGTTTTATTTACATCTCCAAATTCTACGATTAGAATTGGTCGAATGAAAGAGAGCAACATGCTTCACGTGAAGCTACGAATCGAGCGAGCACATCAATCCACAAAAACAATCGCCCACAATATAACCCATCATCACCACCATAAAAGCTTTGCACTTTAGAGAGCACCGCTATACAGAGTGAAAGCAATCGTCTTTCTATCACTAGCTGGAACCATATCCCCTATCGCGATCTCTAATGGCCAACCATTAAATCTCACCGAGTTCAAAACAGGAAGTGAACTCTTCAACCTAATTTTAACCATCTATACACATCATCCTGATCTAACAAAAGCATCTTCTCTCGTATTAAACGAATCCGGATTTTTCAGGACACGCAACCAAATTAAGAGGCAATATCTACAACAAAACCAACCTTGGAAAGGTCACCGAAAGAGATCAAGTGTTGTAAAGAGCGCTGCCAACATCATTCCGCGTTGTTTGCATATCAGGTTCACATTTTCCAATCAACATAACTAGGTTATATCTACATTACATGTAGGCTCGTAAAGCTGTGAATTATGACTCGTTGCGGTCCAGAGATTCCGAAAGGTGTTCTCTGTTTAACGGCGATCGTTAATTACGGCCTCTTCCTAAAAGTGTGCCATGATCATTAACCGTAGTGTCACGTGATGGCAAGCGAACCTTTTAGCAGCTTCTGATTGGTTCCCTGGAGTTCAGGCCTTGTCGGAAGAGAGAGTGAGCCGTGTTGAGTTACAGGTAATTTTACGATCTTCACCAAACTCATAAAATCAAGTGAAGCAACTTAGGGTGACGTTGAAGAGCAAGGCAAAGGAAGAAAAAAGATTTAAATTTAGATAAATGCAATTTGTAATTGCTTCGAAACGTAGCGAAGTTAAGTGTTTTAGAGCGGGTTTTTTTACAGTCAGTAACTGTTGAGTAAAACGATTTTTTTTTTAATTCTTTGGGGAAAATGAATTCGTTTTTAGAGCACAAGAAATGTATGAAAATTTTGAAACGTTGAAACGAATAGTTTCCTTTAAGTTATTAATTCGAAATTTACAACTTTATCTACACCCAGTTTTCTATTAAAATTCCCCGCCCTGCCCACGGTCAGTAGGGGACACCGATGGTCTTGGAAAGGCCGCCGTCCGTCGGATGGGACGTTAAGCCGTGGCCCCGTGTGCGGGAGAGCCATACCCTGTGAACGTTAAAGAACACGCTGGATGGCCCTGACGGGAGGCTACCATCTGTCTCCCAACAGCTGTTCCAGTGGGTCCCCTCCCCCAACCTTCTCTGAGCCTTCGGGGTCCATGTGACCTGTTTATTTAGCCCATGGTGTGCAAAAAAGTGCCGCTCAGAGGTAAAACAACCCAACACAACCCAACCCAGTTTTCTATTAAACGCACAGGGTGCCTCAGAAATTGCGCACTTTAGGCCGAAATAATTTCCGCAGAAATGACCATCGATTGTCATCTTTTTAGGAGATGTTCCAACCTTTAAGCAATGGTCCCCAACTGGTATGTCGCGTCAAAGGTTCAGATATGTCGCGAACATTTAAGAAAAGGAATAATACAACTTAACGATTTCTGCTTTTAGTACTTTTTTTTTACAAATTTTTATTATGATTTAATTTTTTTGCCAAATGTTTATCTTAATGTGTGTTCTTTATTCAAATAAATTGAATTTTAAGATATATATATATGTAATAAAACAAAGAAACTGACTTTTTACCACAGGTGTGTCGCCGTAAATGTACTATTTCAGAAGTATGCCACGATTAATTGACTTATTTCGGACTTGACAATTCAACTGTATCGTAAAATGTAAGGTGTTATGTAAGCACACTGATACCGGAATTATGTCGAAGTTTGTCGTGGTAAATAGACTCTTTCAGAATTGTGTCCCTGAGAGAAAAAGCTTAAAAAACATCGCTTTAATGGTAAAAATGTTAAACAGGGACATAACTAAAACAGCGCTGTATAAAATTTATACTGGGAGAAAATTTATTGCAGCTGTTTTTAATTCTGAGAGAAGCTTTTTTATTTATACACGATTGTCTAAATGGTCAAGTCACAAGGGCCTCGACGGCTCAGAAGATAGGGACAACTGTTTAGGAATAGATAAAAGCTTCCAGGTGTGTTTTAACGTGTATAGAGTATAGCTCTCCTGGAAATAGTGAGGTTATGGCTTAACTTTATTATTATTATTACAGAGAAGGACGGAATGTGCTATATCAGCACATTGATACCGGACAAGGGAAAGTACATCAAAATTTGAAACATTTGAGAAATGGTGATGATAAGTCAAATCTCTTCAATCTAAAAGCAAAAACATCAATACTTGTAGAAATGACAATCTCGCTGGGAAGGGAGTTCCATACTCTTCCAACACGGCACACAAAGGAATGGTACAGTCGCTCAAAAAAAATCCGAACCCCATGGTTAATTACGGAATTCAGAAAAAAATATTGGCAACGAATTTTTTAGAATTACTTATCTGGCAACCTTCGTGTACTGTACATGAAGGTTGTCAGATCATTAATTTCTAAAAAAATCGTTGCCAGATATTTTTTCTGAATTCTGTAATCAACCATAGTGTTTGATATTTTTTTGAGCGACTGTACTTACAGTTATTTCAAGCAAGAGGTACATCGATCATAAGAGCCTCTTGCACTTCTCTTGGCAAGGTTGAATATTGGAGTACAGTCGCTCAAAAAAGTATCTGAACACTATGGTTGATTACAGAATCCAGAAAAAATAGCTGGCAACGATTTTTTTAGAAATTAGTGATCTGACAACCTTCGTGTCACGTGACACGAAGGTTGTCAGATCACTAATTTCTAAAAAATTCGTTGCCAGCTACTTTTGCTGGATTCTGTAATCAACCATAGTGTTCGGATACTTTTTTGAGCGACTGTACCTGCGTTAGAGTGAGTTATTTCATGAATGAGTTTATAACATGTTTTTAAGTCAAACCTTAGTCTTCTCCACTCCAAAGAATGCAACGAGAGCCTTTTCAACCTTTCTTCACATGACGTATTGAAACTCTCAGGAAGTCTTTTTACAAACCATTTCTGGATGCGTTCGAGATTTTTGATGTCTGATGCTAATGAGGGTTTGATTAAAGTCACAGATGCGCGAATTAGGGAATCAATGTCACATTTGCCGTAACATTTCACAATTAAGAAAACGGTGCGATTAGCCTTTCTAACAATGTTATTATAGTGGTCATCAAAAGTTAACTGTGATGAAAATAGCACTCCTAAGTTTTTCTGCGTCTGTACATTTGTAATTAGATCATTTGAAACGTTGTGTTTTTAATGAGGATTCTTGCTTCCTAGGTACAGAACACTTCTGATTTGTCTTTTGATAGAGGTAGTTCGTACTTTAAGCTCCATTGGTAAATGGCGTCACAAGCAGTTTGTAATGAACTACATTCTTCTTCACTGATGGAGTTACAAAAGAAATTGATGCCATCTGCGTATGCTGTACTTAGGATAGGACGAAGAATACTAGCAATTTCAGAGGTGAAGATTATGAAGAACAATGCGCCAAGAACGTATCCTTGTATGACTCCACTGTCAACGGTTCTGATGGAGGATGAACTGTTCCCAACTCAAACTTGTGTTCGATGAGTAATCAGGTTGAAAAGAAGCCTCACAATCAGACTAGGTATATCAAGGCTGAACAAGTTTGGGATCAAAAAGGATCGTTTTAATTTATCGAACGTCTTTTCAAAGTCCAAGAAAATGACGTCAACAGGGATATTATTTTCTAGAAGTGAGGTCCACGAATGCATATTATGGAGTAGCTGAATCGTTGCAGAACGGTTAGGCAAGAATCTGAACTGTTCATTAGGTATGATGTTTCGCGACTGTAAGATGACAGCTGACATAATACGCATCTTTCCAAAGCTTAGGTATTATAATGGTGAGCGAAACGAGGCGATAGTTACGAGGATTTGATGCTTTACCATTTCGCTTAAAACAGGCACAGCTGTTGCATGATGCCAATGCAATACCTCATCCGATGCGGTCTTTCCAAACCTATGGATGTCACCTGTCTCACCGAAGGCAGAGCTGGGATTGTCGGAAACAAACCTGAAGGTAAGAACAATTGGGATACGAACCTAAGAACATCAAGTAATAAACCTGGTTCTTTTCCAAGTGAGTAATCGATCCGTCATATGTACCCCTTTAACCCTCCATGTATAGAAAGGCTAGCTTCAAATGGTGTCACGATCATGTAGACTGAATCCGAGAGCAATAGAGTCACAACATGTTCCCGAAGGCGTTTATATTTTATATACAAATGGACAGCAGACGTGCACTGCTTTCGGAGAGAGGTGAAAAAACCGCAACCATAACATCGTTGAGAAAAATATATTTGGCGGTCGCACAGTTCTTATCTTCCTCCATTATTATCCTAATTTGCAAATTTCTGTTAAAGATTCTGTACTTCAATTTAACAAAGGCCTTAGGCCTATTTCTGTTAATATTAACTGACATGAAATACCTAAGTGCAGAATCAAACCGCGTCCAAATTAATAGGTTGTTGTTGTTTTACCTCTGAGCTGCACTTTTTTGCACACCATGGGCTAAATGGCCAGGTCACATGGACCCCGAAGGCTCAGAGAAAGTTGGGGGAGGGGACCCATTGGAATAGCTGTTGGGAGACAGATGGTAGCCTCCCGTCAAGGCCATCCAGCGTGTTCTTTAACGTGCACAGGGTATGGCTCTCCCGCACACGGAGCCACGGCTTAACGTCCCATCCGACGGACGGCGGCCTTTCCAAGACCATCGGTGTCCCCTACTGACCGTGGGCAGGGCGGAGAATTTTTGCAGAGATAAATCTCAACGCTGACCCAGCTGGGACTCGAACCGGGAACTACAGATTACGAGCCTGGCGCGCTACTGACTGAGCCACCCCCGCCCCCAAATTAATAGGCGTTAACTTATTGCAGTTTCGTAAACAGCTCTGAGAGTGCTTGCGATAATCATTTGGTAGTCTTCTTAAATCTACGTTGGGTACAATTCGGAACGTACCAAAGCGTTCCTAAATTGTGTGGATTGTGTTGTCATTTGGTGACCGATGGGTTGTATTACTCCTGAGCGGTACTTTTTTTTGCACACAATAAACTAACTGGCCAGTTCACAAGCATCCCGAGAACTCAGAGAATGTTGGACGGTGGGGGGGGGGGGGGGAGGACACCTCTGTAGTGTTGTTAGGAGACAGTTGGTAGCCTCCCATCAAGATCATCCAATGTGCTCTTTAAAAAACACAGGATATGGCTCTCCCTCACACGGGGCTACGGCTTTACTTCATATCGGAAAATCGGCATACTTTCCAAGCCCATCGGTGTCCCCTACTGATCGAGGGCCAGGTGGGGGTTTTATGAAGATAAATCTCAACGCTCACCCAGGTGGGGCTCGAACCTGGAAACTGCAGATTGCATGTCTGGCGCACTCCGACTGGAGTCCCAAGCCCTACGGACTTTCATGTGTTTGATGGAATTTCTGTGAATGCTCTGAGCTATAAAGATGATATCCTTGATTCTTATGCTAAACTCTATATTAATGTAGCAGGTGACAATTTCCTTGTATTGAACTATTCTGTCCGTCCATACAAAGCAAGACTTACCAAGCTTATGGAAGACATAAACACAACATGTTTAAATGTTCTTCCCCTAAGAAGAATTGAGTTGGGTTGTTTTACCTCTGAGCGGCACTTTTTTGCACACCATGGGCTAAATGGCCAGGTCACATGGACCCCGAAGGCTCAGAGAAGATTGGGGGAGGGGACCCACTGGAACAGCTGTTGGAAGACAGATGGTCGCCTCCCGTCAAGGCCATCCAGCGTGTTCTTTAAAGTGCACAGGGTATGGCTCTCCCGCACACGGTGCCACGACTTAACGTTCCATCCGACGCACGGTGGCCTTTCCAAGCCCATCGGTGTCCCCTACTGACCGTGGGCAGGGCGGGGAATTTTTGCGGAGATAATTCTCAAAGCTGACCCAGCTGGGACTCGAACCTGGGAACTACAGATTACGAGCCTGGCGCGCTACCGACTGAGCCACCCCGCCCCCTTCCCTTAAGAAGAAGAATTGATATTAGAATCAATATCTTGAGGGAGAATACATTCAGTGAATGGAGTGCACTTATTCTCTTCGTATATTCAGAAATTTCCCTTCAGAAATTATACTAAAAGTCATTGGTGTTGTATTTATCTGCAAAGGTAAATGTTTCCAGATTAAAAGTTAGCCTAGCTGAAATTACTATATCTATGAACGTCATTATTTCAGAAGGAATTTTTTTATCACATGACTTTTGGGACAAAGACCATTCGAAATATGCGAGGGGGGGATTATACTTTACGAGCGTTTTTTACCATCACTAAAATAACGAAGCATCATCCTGGGGTTTTCTTCTTGCTGTACAGTCGCTCAAAAATATCCGAACACTATGGTTGATTACAGAATTTAGAAAAAATATCTGGCCACGATATTTTTAGAAATTAGTGATCTTATTAGTGATCTGAGTATAGTAAGTTCTCCCTATAAAATCCCAAAAGGGGCTGCAATGGCTTAACGTATTTTCTTGAATTAATCCGGTAAATTTTGGCGAAAAGTGTCTGTAGAACAATGTTATAAATGCTTTAAAAACGTTTGCAGAACGATTCTGAAGACTTAAAAATGTTTGCAGAACGATTCTGAAGACTTAAAAACGTTTGCGGAATAATTTCGAAAACAAAGCGTTCACAGAACAATTCTGAGGTAGGAACTTTTGTAATTTGAACTTTTGAATATACTATCATCTCTTTAATTACCAAAATTGTAACATTCGAAATGATCCCTTTCCTTCCCACTAATCTAAATTGATAACTTCTGTGAAAGATTCGGTACTTCAATTTAACACAAACCTCAGGCTTATGTCTCTTAATATTAACTGGCATGAAATACCTACGTATAGCATCAAACTGCATTCAAATTAAATAGTGTTATTGCAGTTTCGTGAACAGGTTCTGCGAGTGTGTACGGGATTCATTTAATATTCTCCCTAAATCTAAGTTTCGTGCAATTTAGAAGTATATCAAAGCATTTCTAAACCCAGATTGTAAATAATAAATGTCTTCGGATACCTTCCTGATAATTCTCTGAAATATGCAGTGAATTTCTTAGCTATCTAGCTCTTAGCAGGCGTCAATAAATAAATGATCGACAACACTTCGGCACAGCAAAGATTTCAACACTTTCAATATGTATTCGGTGTGAATGAATATTCAAGGTGAAGTGCTAGTTACTGCGAAATTAGGTTCTCTAGTAATTTGATGTGAATTACAAAAATGTTTCTTTAATATCAAAGATATAGATTTATTTTACATAATTTTTTATATAGATTACTTTATATATATATATTCAAAATAAAATCGAAATCTTAGAAAATTTAACAAAATTGAAATATTTCAAAAGAATATGTGATAAGTTGCTGATGATGATGATGATGAGCATATCACACAATGAATATTCCTGCATAGAGATAAGTTGCTGACAGGAGGTCTTTAGAAAATTATCTGTTGTTGATTGCTTTTCGCTTTTCTGTTTCTCTTTTAGCAATTCAGTGTAAAATGATAAAACATTTAATAATCCAAGCTTTAGATAAGATCTTTCGGAATCAGGATCGTTCTCACTTAAAATTCAATTGCTTCTTGTATTTTCTTCAAGTTATCTTGCAAGAAATTTTTTAAAATGCTGTTGTGTGTTGCAATATTAAATTTGTGTCCTGTATACGTAATAAAGTGCATTTTTTTGTGTTTTAAATAACGTTAACTAATATAATATCAACTATTCTGACAATGGCAAACTCATAAAATACAAAATGAAATAAATCACTTTTCTTAAAAAAAATAGCGTTATATCGAATAAGCGTTAGTTGAGGTATGAAGGAAAAACGAGATTTGTATCTACATTGATTGTCAAAAGTTAATTCTATTCATTCCCTGGAATCCAAAATATTATTCTACGTATCACCAAAATCTGAATAAAAAAGTTCGATAAAAATAAAAGTCTGAATTAATTAGGTAATTTAATGTGTAGTTTGGGAAAACAACGTGGTAAAACCCATATAACGTCTTGAAATACGCAAAACGCTTACCCTACAAAAAGATTACATTCTTCGATCCTGGAATGCTATATTGTCAGTCTGGAATAATTTGGTTGCTACATGATGCTTCAAAAAAAGTTTAGATGACTGAAAACGATACAGAGACGTTGGTAGGTTGAGGGCCACTTCAACAGCCATGAAGAGGGACTATATTCTGTGGTATCAGCCTTTCTATTATCTGAAGTCTATGGTAGCAATTCCAAACAAACAATTTCCAGAAAACCTAATCAAGGACATCTTAATGTCACAAACCCTGAAAATGATCGTTACATAACACTGCTTGAAGAAATGATCGCTACATAAGACTGCTTGAAGAAATGATCGCTACATAAGACTGCTTGAAGAAATGATCGCTACATAAGACTGCTTGAAGAAATGATCGCTGCATAAGACTGCTTGAAAAAATGATCGCTACATAAGACTGCTTGAAGAAATGATCGCTGCATAAGACTGCTTGAAAAAATGATCGCTACATAAGACTGCTTGAAGAAATGATCGTTGCATAAGACTGCTTGAAGAAATGATCGCTGCATAAGAGTGTTTGAAGAAATGATCGCTACATGAGACTGCTTGAAGAAATGATCGCTGCATAAGACTGCTTGAAGAAATGATCGCTACATAATACTGCTTGAAGAAGTGATCGTTGCATAAGACTGCTTGAAGAAATGATCGCTACATAAGACTGCTTGAAGAAATGATCGCTACATAACACTGCTTGAAGAAATGATCGCTACAAAAGACTGCTTGAAGAAACGATCGCTACAAAGGCTGCTTAAAGAATGATCGCTACCTCCTGTCCCCACGGAACAGAAA
Organism: Ryuthela nishihirai; assembly: GCA_038380435.1. Taxonomy (NCBI): domain Eukaryota; kingdom Metazoa; phylum Arthropoda; class Arachnida; order Araneae; family Heptathelidae; genus Ryuthela; species Ryuthela nishihirai. The sequence goes on from JAWZYU010000019.1 coordinate 38,459,493, forward strand.
CGCAACAGCATCCTCTGTGCCTTCAGGCCTCATTGCAGCCATAAGAAGACAGGTATTTTCATTTCCAATTCAGTCGGTATCGAGGCAGGCTGTTAATCCGCAGTTTCCAGGTTCGACTCCTAACTGTGACAATTTTCATATTTATCTCTTCTAAACTCTACAATGCCCTCCGTGAGAAAGAGGACAGCGATGGACATGGCAAGACCGCCGTCCTTTCGATGAGATATTAAACCGTGGCCCCAAGGGCAGGAGAGCCATACGCTGTGCACGTTAAAGACCACGCCGAATATCCTTTACTGGAAGGTTCCTTCTATTTCCTAAAAGCTATCCAGTGAATTCCCCTCCCTTAACACCCTTGGGATCCTTGGCTCCTATCCATTTAGCTCATTGTGTGCAAAAAAAAGTGCCGCTGAGGGGTAAAACAACCCAACCCAATTTTATCGCCCTTTCGCTGTACAGTCTCTCAAAAAAAAAATATCCGAACACTATAATTGATTACAGAATTTAGAAAAAATATCTGGCAATGATTTTTTTTTAAATTAATCAGCTTGATAGCAACCTTTGTGTACACGAAGGTTGCTATCAAGCACACTAATTTCTAAAAAAAAACAAATCGTTGCCAGATATTTTTTCTAAATTCTGTAATCAACCATAGTGTTCGGATATTTTTTGAGCGACTGTAGGTATTAAAAACAATGAAAGATTCGGAAAATGTGAATCATAATATTTCGTAAGTACCAATCCAACTAAAAAAAAATAATTTTCAATTCTTCTCTTAAAACAAAAGAACATATAATATCTACGACCAGACAGACAACATATAAACAAAAAAAATTTTTTTTTTAATATAAAAAAATGCTGCAGTACTTAAGAAAGGCACACTTCTGGAATATTTACAAAAAACATGCTGCCGCTTCTAAAAAATTTGCTTCGCAGAGATTTCCAAAAAAACAAAATAACGTTCTACTTCAATTGATTATATATTTCTCTACATCGACGTCAGGCTTGAAATCTTTTAGCGGCACTTTTCTTTATTTACAGCACAAAGAAAAGAGGAACTAAGTTCTCGAGAATTTTTCCATCATATATCTATTCTTTCTTTCACAGATCTTTTCTTATCCTGTCTGCTGAAATTCTTCTCAGATAAGGGAAAGAAATCTCCAGAGAAAGAAAAGCAAACACATGCTCACCGAATCAGTTCTATCACATTACAATAAAAACATCATCTAACATAAAGAGAATATCCTCTTCCTTTAACGTCTGAATATTTCAGTCATAAGTTCCAAAATCCAAAACCTTCATTGCTATTTTTCACTTCACGACACAAACGCGAAAACGCCTTCTTTTCTTCTCGTCTGCAATATTTTTTTTCATCCCCATTTTATTATTTTCGTGTTATTTCTTTTCCATCTTTCTCTCTACATTTCTCCCTTTGTTTTTCCCTCTCTCTTTGATTATTTTTCTTACATTCAGTCTTCGAGATTGATAACTTCTGTGAAAAACTCACGAAACTTCCCATAATCCAGGACTCTCACGTCAACATCGCCCATTGGGATCTAGTTTAGCACATTATAATACTTGTAAACTCACCAGCTAGGTGGTCCACCTTTACTGCTCATGTTACAAAGAAAGCAACGACCATCTGATTTATGATATGAGTCGTCGTATTCTTCCAGTGCTGATGCTTGCGAATTTTTGTGACAGTCATTTGCCCAAGGCACTCGGCCGAGCTCTGCATCGGTATTATTCCTTAGTCCGTGATTGTTAGCAAATGCGTGTTGTTGCAGCGGGAATATCTCATACGCTTTTGTGATCGTGCAAATGCAGCTAGAGAAGCTTAAGAGCACGAGGATCACGAGAGGATGATCAAATGTCATGTTTGTATTAAACCATGTAATCTTCTCAAATAGAACCGAACGAGGAGATGACTTGAATAGGATAGGATTCAAAATAATAAAAGCCAGCGGTTCTGGAATTATTAAAAATATCTGGATGTGGGCTTATAAACAAGGATTTTTTCTATACCATCTTGAATTTTTTGCATCCACTACTAGTGTTCCTCATTCCGTGCATTGTTGTCAATTTAATATTTTTCATTAATCATTACAGGTCTTTTTAATTCCTTTAACATCCCACTTGAACACCAACTGGGGTGGGGTTGACTCAGTCGGTAGCGCGTCAGGGTCATAATCTGCAGTTCCCAAATTCAAGTTTCACCTGGACCCAGATTGTGCTTTTTCTTCGCTAAACTCCCTTCTTGCCCTCTATCAGAAAAGGAGCACCGATGAGCTTGGAATAGCCTCCGTTCGTCGGATGTGACGTAAAGCCATCTTTCCTTGTGGGGTAGAGCCATTCCCTGTGCACGTTAAAGAACACGCAGGATGGCATTGACGGGATGCTTTTATCTGGTTCCTAACAGATGTCCAGTGGGTTCCCTCCCCCCAACCTTCTCCGAGTACTCGGGGTCCTTGTGACCTGGACATTTAGACCATTGTGTGCAAAACAGCGCCGCTCAGAGGTAAAACACACTAACTCTCCCTAATTTCAATCCTCGGAGACAACTTTCCTTTTAAAAGTTTTGTTTAATTTAGGATCTTATAAATATTGGGAAATAATTTAGCTCAGTCGGGAATGCTCCAGGCCCGAGGCATCACTATGTCTGTGTTGAGATTTTCTCCGCTAATTCCAAGCTCTTTCCTTGGCGAGAAACGCGACACTAATAACCTTGGAAAGGTTGCCGTCCTCCGTACGGAAAGTTAAGCCGTAATGCGTGTGAAGGAGATCAATTATTTGCACCCTAAAATTTCTCTCTATATCTCCTAACAGCTGTCCAGTGAATCCCCTTCCTCTGCCTAACTCGAGTCTTGGATTCCTTGTGACATGGTCGTCTAGTTCATTGAATACAAAAAAAAGAAAGCTGAGATGTAAAACGAACATTAATCAGCCTGCAGTCTAGACACATTAAACGCGAATATTAGGTTCTTATGGATAAAAAAATACTCCACAATTAAGCACATGCATCAAATCTCTAACAAGAGGTGCAAATAGGTAGAAGGGAAAGATGATGCAGGCAAAATCTCAGTAGTACAACAAGTATCAATTATCTTACAGGAAATTCGAATCAACATACACAATCTGATCAAAAGTATCCGGACACCCTTTTTGAGTAGTGGATTCACCCATATACGCTACAGCCATGGCCCAAACAGGTATAAAAGAACACACGGGGCCTGGAAAACCTCATGGACACGCATGAACAGGAGAATGGGCTATACGGCAGAGCTCAACCTCATAGACACGCATGAACAGGAAGGAGTGCGACTTTATGGCAGAGCTCAGTTACTTTCAACATGACACGGTCATGGATGCCACCTTAGCAAGAAGTCAGTTCGGAACATTTCCGCCCTGCTGCAGCTGCCCCGATCAACTGTAAGTGATGTCATTGTGAAGTGGAAACACCTAGGAGCAACAACAGCGAATCGCGACCCGGTAGGCCACGTAAAATGGCAGAGGTCGACCGCCGGGTGCTGAAGCGGGTGGTGCGACAAAATCGCCTGTCCTCGGTTGCAACACTCACCACCGAGTTCCAAAATGCTCTGGAAGTAACGCCAGCACTGTAACTGTTCGTCGCGAGGTGCAGAAAATGGGTTTCTACGGCCGAGCAGCCGCACCCAAGATTAACATCAAGACGATCAACGCCAAGAGTAGGTTGTAGTGGTGTAAAGCATAGCGCCAGTGAACTCTTGAGCAGTGGAACCGCGTTCTCTGAAGAGATGAATCCCACTTCACCATCTGACAGTCCGACGGACGAGTCTGGTGTGGAGGATGCCAGGTGAACTTTCCCTGTCTGACTGTGTTGTGCCAACTGTGAAGTTTTCTGGGGGAGACATCATGCTCTAGGACTGTATTTTATGATTCTGGCTGGGCCCCCTACTTCCACTCAAATGACCTTTCCCTGTCTGAATGTGTTGTGCCAACTGTGAAGTTTGCTGGGGAGGCATCATGCTCTAGGACTGTATTTCATGATTCGGGCTGGGCCCCCTACTTCCACTCAAGTGACCTTTCCCTGTCTGAATGTGTTGTGCCAACTGTGAAGTTTGCTGGGGAGGCATCATGCTCTAGGACTGTATTTCATGATTCGGGCTGGGCCCCCTACTTCCACTCAAGTGACCTTTCCCTGTCTGAATGTGTTGTGCCAACTGTGAAGTTTGCTGGGGAGGCATCATGCTCTAGGACTGTATTTCATGATTCGGGCTGGGCCCCCTACTTCCACTCAAGTGACCTTTCCCTGTCTGAATGTGTTGTGCCAACTGTGAAGTTTGCTGGGGAGGCATCATTCTCTAGGACTGTATTTCATGATTCGGGCTGGGCCCCCTACTTCCACTCAACGGGACTTTGAACGCTGCGGCCTATAATGACATTCTCGACAATTCTGTGCTCCCAACTTTATGGCAACAGTTCGGTAAAGACCCTTTCCTGTACTAATATGACAATGTCCCCGTCCACAAAGCGAGGACCTTGCGGGAATGGTTTGATGAGATGGTGTGGAAGAACTTAACTGATCAGCACAGAGTCCTGATCTCAACCCCATGGGACACTTTCGTGATGAATTAGAAAGCCGACTGAGAGGCAGGCCGAATCGTCCGACATCAGAATCAAACAAAATCATGCGTGATAATGATGAATGGTAAACATCAAAAATAAGCAACTACCCAATATTTTCTACACAAAACTAATATCAGGTATAATTATGCAAAAAACAAAGTGATAAACGTGATTTAAAAGCACAATGACCGATATCATCTATTCTGTTCTTGAAATTAAACTACAGTTCATACTCATCTCTGGTTATCGAATACCGACCTCACCATGCAGGGTGGGGGTGGCTTAGTCGGTAGCGCGCCAGGCTCGGAATCTGCAATTCCCAGGTTCGAGTCCCAGCTGGGTCAGCGTTGAGAATTATATCCGCAAAACTCCCTGCATATGGTCTGTAAGGGATACCAATGGGCTTGGAAAGGTCGCCGTCCGTTGAATGGGATATAAACCTTGTGCAGACGTTAAAGAAAACGCTGGAAAATCTGGACGGGAGGTTCCATCTGTCTCCTAACAGCTATCCAATGGGTCCCCTGTCCTAACTTTCTCTGAGCCTTCGGAATCCCTGTGACCTGGCTATTTAGCCCATTATGTGCAAAAATGTGCCGCTTCCTGCAGCTTCATTGCTCTACTTTAATTTTTCCCTGAGCCTCTCATTTTTCTACTTCAGTCCTTTCCTCAGCATCATTGCTCTACTTCAATCCTTCCCTCAGCCTGAGCCTAATTGCTATACTTCAATCCTTCATTGAGCCGCATTGCTCTACTTTAATCCTTCCCTCAGCCTCTATTTCAATCCTTCCTCGAGCCTCATTGTTTTGCTTCAATCCTACCCTCAGCCTCATTGTTTTACTTCAATCCTACCCTCAGCCTCATTGTTTTACTTCAATCCTACCCTCAGCCTCATTGCTCCTCTCAACCTTTCCCTCAGTCTCATTGCTCTACTCCCTCAGCCTCATTGCTCTATTTCAATCCTTCCCTCAACCTCATTGCTCTCCTTCAATCCTTCCCTCAGTCTCATTGCTTTACTTCAGTATTTCCCTCAGTCTCATTGCTCTATTTCTATCCTTCCCTCAGCCTCATTGCTCTCCTTCAATCCTTCCCTCAGTCTCATTGCTCTCCTTCAATCCTTCCCTCAGTCTCATTGCTCTCCTTCAATCCTTCCCTCAGTCTCATTGCTCTCCTTCAATCCTTCCCTCAGTCTCATTGCTCTCCTTCAATCCTTCCCTCAGTCTAATTGATCTCCTTCAATTCTTCCTTTAGTTCCATTGCTTTCCTTCATTCCTTCCATTAGTCTCATTGCTCTATTTCAATCCTTCCCTCAGTCCCATTGCTCTTTCTCAATCCTTCCCTCAGTCTCATTGCTCTTCTTCAATCCTTACCCCAGCCTCATTGCTCTCCTTCAATCCTTCCCTCAGTCTCATTGATCTCCTTCAATCCTTCCCTTAGTTCCATTGCTCTCCTTCAATCCTTCCCTCAGTCTTATTACTCTACTTCAATCCTTCCCTCAGTCTCATTGCCCTACTTCAATACTTCCCTCAGTCTCATTTCTCTACTTCAATCCTTCTCTCAGCCTGAGCCTAATTGCTATACTTCAGTCCTTCATTGAGACGCATTGCTATACTTTAATCCTTCACTCAGCCTCTATTTCAATCCTTCTCTGAGCCTCATTGTTTTACTTCAATCCTACCCTCAGCCTCATTGCTCTCCTTCAGATACTTTCCTCAGTCTCATTGCTCTACTTCAGTACTTTCCTCAGTCTCATTGCTCTACTTTAGTACTTATCTCAGTCTCATGCTCTCCTTCAATCCTTCCCTCGGCCTCATCGCTCTATTTCAATCCTTCCCCCAGTCTTATTGCTCTACTTCAATCCTTCCCTCAGCCTCATTACTCTACTTCAATCCTTATCTCAGCCTCATTGCTCTCCTTCAATCCTTCCCTCAGCCTCATTGCTCTACTTCAATACTTCCTTCAGCCTTATTGCTCTACTTCAATCTTCCCTCAACCTCATTGCTCTACTTCAATCCGGATGCAGTCTCATCACACTGCGTTAACTCATACCGCCACATGATCATCACTCCTGTACATTTTTGAGTTGACTGCATTCATTTTGCGAAAACCTTTGAATTTTTGCGTTAACTGCAATGACTGATTACGAACCTCAGAGTGACATAAATATTACACTAAAGCACTTTTTATTAATGCATGAACTATTTCTCCCAAACAACGCTTCGCAGACTTCTTCAGAATCTGTTCTGTCCCTAGGTGAATGTACAGTCGCTCAAAAAAGTATCACGTGACACGAAGGTTGCCAGATCACTAATTTCTAAAAAAATCGTTGCCAGCTATTTTTTCTGGATTCTGTAATCAACCATAGTGTTCGGATACTTTTTTGAGCGACTGTACATCCCCATACACATATCCTTGGGTGCTGGAATGATGAAAAAGAAAGGAATCCGCTGTATGTAGGTCATGAGAAGTCTGGTTACTTGATGAGAGAAAATTTCATTCGCCTGCTATTACAATAGATAATGAACCAATGGAAGGCGAATCTGCAGAGAGAACGATGAAGAAAAAGAGAGCATTATTAAATGGTAAAATATGTAAAAGAACTTCATCGTCTGGCTGAAGACAGGTGAGGCGATGATGAATTGCCAACTTGCACCTAATAAATCGTTAATACCCCTTGAAGAATTAACGAAACTAAAAAAGAAATTCTGGTGGTCTTTCGGGAGGAAATTAACATTTTGAAAATTTATGATAGATTGCTCAAAATTTGAAAAGAGAGAGAGTAAATTATATTTTGAGTATAAAAGATAGTTAATCCAAATTATTTAAATAGGGTCAATAATCGCAGAACTAATTATTATTCAGAATAATGCTGTTTAAATAAATTTTTGAATTTCTATTCGAAACAATTTTTAATCACTAGAATGAACTGAGATTAATTTTGAACTTTGCTACGAAATCAAGATCGTTTACTGCACAATGATTAGACTTTAAGGACTGCAAAAGAGAACTCATTACGGCAAGCAGGTAGACAGAAATGTTTCTTTTTTTTGAGGGGGGGGAAGATAAATTCGAAGTTTATGGGTGGGAGAGCGAAACATAAATAAATGATGATGGAAAGAAACAATTTGATATGAGCGAAATATTTTTAGTTAGTCAAAAAGTAAATATCCAGCCAGAGCAGACAATAAATGGTTTTGTGTGTATGGGGGGGGGGGGAGAATGCGTTTTCCCGATACGCGAGTTTCGAACCCTCTCTGTCGAACTCTTCAGGTTCATGCCAGAATGTCATAACCACTAACTAAACTAGTACGGGCCCCGTCATGTATCCGTTAATGCTACTTAGATGGAGCCATGGGCGACAAGGTTCGGTAGATTTATGTCACATTAGTGGACAGATAATGGAGCCAGTGCTCGTTTAGTGGTTAGAACCCTCTGGCATGAATCTGGAGAGACAAGGATTCGAGTCCCGCGCATCGACAAAACTCTTACCTAGGTTTTTTACTTAGATAAAATAAAAAATAAATACCCCCTCAAGCAGCTGCTTGCCACAGAGGTCTGACAGGAGCCTGTCAGTTTATATGCCATAGTAGGAGATCTGAGAGGATGGCAGGACCTCAGCAGAAAAACGACACACACACATCCATGCCTAAATCCGGGGCTCGAACCCAGGTCCCTTAGATCAGTAGCCAAGCGTGCTAACCACTCGGCCACGGGACGGCTACCCTAGGTTTTTTACTTCGATACTTCTTTTTCTTTGATACTCTCTAATATATGAGTTGGGTTGTTTTACCTCTGAGTGGCACTTTTTTTTGCACATAATGGGCTAAATGGTCAGGTCACGAAGATCCTGAAGGCTCAGAGAAAGTTGGGAGAGGGGACCCACTGGAACAGTTGTTAGGAGACAGATGGTAGCCTCCCGTAAAGGCCATCCAGTGTGTTCTTTAACGTGCAAAAGGTATGACTCTACTGCACACGGAGCAACGGCTTAACATCCCATTCGACGTATCGACGAGTTACTCGAAAATGGAATTATCCGCGAAAGCACCTCCCCTTTCGCCTTCCCTATTGTGTTAGTAAAGAATAAGGGCAATACGTATAGGTTTTGTGTAGACTACCGGGTCCTAAACGCAAAGACCATTCAAGACTCGTACCCTCTGCCCCTGATAAACGAAATTATCGACCAGCTGACGCATGCCAAATATTTCAGCTCCTCAGATATGGTGTCCGGATATCGGTAGATCCCCGTTAATCCTCATGACGTTGAGGAAGCGGACTTTATTAGCAGGAAATGGCTGTTCAAGTTCAACTTCTTACCGTTTGGCCTTTGAAACAGCCCCGCCACATTTCAACATCTCCTAGACAACGTCCTCATGGGCATACGCCATGAACAGGGCTTGGTGTATCTGGATGACATTATGGTCGCCTCCCAGACCTTCGACCAACACACTGGCAGATAACAGAAGGTTTTGGATCGTCTGCGGGCTTCCAACCTTAAGTTGAGGTCGTCAAAGTGTCAGTTTTTGAAACAGTCACTGACCTATTTGGGGCATTTAATCACAGCTGACGGAGTTCAACCCGACCCCCCGAAATTTGGAAGCAGTGGAAAATTTTCCCAAGCCCCAATCTGTGCGAAATGTTTGGGCCTCCCTTGGACTGACTGGTTACTACCGGTGGTTTATCGAGCATTACACCGATCTAACCACCCTGGGGTAGCCCTGGTAAAGAAAGACGTGAAATTCGCATGGACTCCCGATACAGTAGCAGCGTTCCAGCAGTTGAGGTCTTGCGTATCATGTTTGAAGCTGGTAACTGAACCCGTAATTTTATACTTCGACTTCAGAAAGAAGTTTTTCCTGTCCACAGATGACTCCGACATTGTGGTCGCCGGCGTACTGGAACAGGAGACGTACGACGGTTTCTGCTGCCCTGTAGCATATGCAAGCAGAAAATTGAAGCCCCGGGAGATTCGATATTCGACCATCAAGAAAGAAACGCTAGCCATCAAAATCGCCATCACACACTTCAGGAAGTACCCGTAAGGAAGACTGTTTAAGTTGGTCTCAGATCATGCGCTCCTTACCTACCTAATGAAGCTTAAGGACATGTCCAGTCAGTTAGCCAGATGGAACCTGACGCTACAAGACTACGATTTCGATGTAATCTACCATCCCGGGAGCAAGAATGTCCCAGCTGACACCCTGTCCCGACACATCTTGGTGATGGACGAACAGCCATCTGCCCGAGTCCCTTGGGAAATATGACTCAGCTGAGGGAAATGCAGCTGGAAGACCCCCCCCCCCACATACACACACACTGAAAGAATTGATAGATGCTTCATAGAATCGAACCCCCCCCCCCCCATACACAGCCGCCAGAATAGTTCTACATGCGAGATGGGATGCTTTTTCATTTCACGGTCCCTCACCCCCACAGCACCCGGACCAACATCAATGAACAACTGGTGATCCCAACGAGCCTGTGCGGGCAAGTGTTAGAGTTGTGACATGACAACCCCTGCTCAGGACATTTAGGAAACAGAAGAACTTCACAAAGCAAAGATGAGTATTTCTGGCATGGCATGTATAATGATGTGAGGAATTATGTCCAGACTTGTGTATCATGTTTGCAGAAAAGGGGATACGTGGAAAAGAGGAGGGGTAACCTAGTACGGGCTCCACTAACAAATTGGCCTCCTACCCCTTACACAAAGGGACAACATGTATATCCTAGTCATGATCGACTATTTCACCAAGAGACCGGAACTGTATGCTCTGCCTGACCAATCAGCAGAATCCATAGCCAAGGTTTTTGTCGAGGATTTCGTACCAAAACATGGCATCCCCACCACAGTGATTAGCGACAACCCCGGGAATTTTACCGACCGCGTAATGACCAAAGTATTCAATAGACTTCAGATCATGAAGTAAAATACCAATTTCTACTACCCATCTGTGAATGGGACTGCGAAACGACTCAATAAATCGATCACCTCCATCTTGTCCCACCTAGTACCCGAACAGAATCACCTGTGGGATGAACATCTACCATTCGTGCTGATGGCCTATCGCAGCACCATATACCGCTCTACCCAGGGAACCCCGTATTTTCTCCTGTATAGCAGGAATGTAGCCTTTCCTTATCAACTATGGCATGCGAAAGACCTGCACACTTAGATAATACACGCAGTTACGGGGAACAGCTGGTCAAACGGCTGAATTGGGCTTACGATGTTTTAAGAAAGAATTTGGAAGCGGCCGCAGAACAACAGGAATGGCAGTGGCAGAAGGTGGCAGTTGATAAAGAGATCAAGATGGGCGACCTAGTCTTTATATAACTCATACGATGAAAATTATCGCATCATGGAATGTTTTGAGAAAGAAGAGCTTTAGAACTCGGAATCTGTTCATCCGAGGCATGGCTCAAATCATTCAGTCGACGAATATCAATGATGAGAAAGAATTGTTTCAGGCAACAATCACTGAAAGTATAGCTATTAACACTGGGAGAGTTACACAATGCGAACAAGCAAAAGGAAAGCTAAAAAGACGCATATCCTACGGTATTTCCTAAATTCCAGATTCATTAGATGCCATCATAAAAGACGGAGAAGCAAATTCAAATTCAGACATCAAATCCAAGCATCTCAATGTTTGATGTCTGGGTAAGAACTCTCAGTGAAGAATGTTACAACATAGTACGTGAGGAAGGCGGAGATCACGACAATCTACAATATCTGCCAGAATTAGTGAAACACCTGGTTGAAATAGCGAAGTATTGCCCTTATGGTCTGCTGTCATGCTAGCAGAATTTGGCTATGGGTCCATTACAGCAAGTAGTACTCCTGTGGAAAGCGGTTTCAATGACTTGAAGAGAAGGGTACTCTGTCATAAACGTTTACCGATGCGAGTTGAAATCTCTGGAAATTGGCATCAACAGGGAGAAATAGGGAACTTATATCGACCCATGTACAGGAACACCAAGATGTTGAAATTGCAACTGAAACCTGTGAGAAACATCGGAGCACTGGAATCGTTTCACAGAAGCAGCACACGTTTTCTGGAAAGTGTTTTGCATGCTTAAATGGAGATTTTCCTACAGGTGCCCATAAATGCATGCACTGTGGTACTGCATTTCACATATTTAGCGAATGCTCTTATCCGTTAACTGATTCACTCGAAAAGGGTTACGGCCAAAAAATAATATGTTCAAATTGTTACAAAGATGAAATGCAGTAAAAGAGTTTTCCAGAGGATCACATTGTAGAGAACTGAAGAGGTCTTGCAATGCCGCCTATAAAACGAAGTAGGTATTCTTACCTTGTTCCGAAATCGGTATTAAGGAACAAAAAACTCGCGAGTGTTTCGAACTCACTAATTATCAAATTAGTTGGACCGAATTTCAGCCCATATTATCTCTACTATTTAAAAAATCTTGCACTTTTTTGGGATAACAGCACAAACGAAAAAATTTCCAAATCGCTTGGTGGGGGGTTATCGTTTTTCCAGCACCCACCCACTTTGGAAATCGAATAACTTTTTAACAAATGCATTACAAACGACAATTTTTGCGGTACAATCCGGTACAAACGTAGTACAAACGAATGGTATCAGAAAAATTTCGTAATCACTTGGTGGGGGGGAGGGGTGTTGGTGAAATATCACTTTATGCGACCGCGACTTGACCTTGAAGGACACGTCAGAAGTCATATTTCAGATTTTTACCGAAATCTACGGCCCAGATTATCTCTAGGTACAATCTTTCAGAATTTTATTGCTTCTACATCACAGTTAGAATAAGTATTTTCCCTTATCGAGCAATCAGTCAGTCACTAACAGTCATCTATATGTCTCTTGGATATGATAAATCATTTCTATAATGCATTTATATATAAGAGATATAGTTCTTTATTTTTCTTTCCAATTCAATTTTGTTTAATTTTTAACACAGATTTCATTTCATAAATCTTAATTTCGTAATTTTTTGCTCGTACTTTGACTGCTGATCAAATGGTTCCGTATAAGGCATGATTGTTTTTGTTATCTTTCTGCTGAGGTCTCGTCTTCCTCACAGATCTTCTCTATTGCGAATTAAACTGGCAGGCTCCTGGCAGACCTCTGTGCCAAGCAGCTGATTGAGGGGATATTTATTTATTTTTATTGAAACTTCTACATGGCCAGAGTTTCAGCATTAAAGAGTCATTGAGGATGATGAAAAAAAAAAATAAGGCTGCCGCGCCCTCTGTCAATTCAGGGCGCGGCAGATTTAAGTTAATTTTAAAATATTCCTCGCAATACGCTAATGGAGCTATGGACCCTTTAACGCTTTCATTTATTTATGCAAATAGCCAAACTCTGAGGTCCTTGGAGTAATATTATTGCTAAACGAGACCATCCTGCTCTCGATATTCAACAAAACTGAACCAAATATGAACTAGCCACAACAGACTAATCTCTAAATAATAGAGCAGTTGTTTAACAAATTATGGTTCTAAATTATTGATTGGTTGTTGTACTCCGCTTGGAGATTGTAGTCGCCATTTGTATTCTAAGAGGAAGATTTAACTTGCCTTCAAACTTCAAACTTATTTTTTATGTAAAGATCATATTTATTAAAAACGGATCTGATCCATGTAACAGTTGGAGGATTATTGTTGGAGCAAACTAAGTGTAGGATCTAATTGAGGAAAGAAATCTCAAAAAACGAAATCGAATAAAAGCATATAATTTTGTTGGGGGGAAAAATGATTTTCGCCATGAGTGGGACTTAAACCACGTCCACCAGATACATGATGGGTATTATAACCATTTCACTATCAATGGCTAGCTCAATTCTCAGGTAACTGTGATTATAAATCTTCTTATCACTCAACTATCAACGACTAATTCATTTCTCAGCTAATCAACAAATTGTGACTATAAATCTGATATTCACTGTTGGTTGATTCTGGCAAAAACGTATATTGCAATATTCAGCGAGAAACGTTTCTGATTGGAAATAAACAAAGAGGGGACGTTGTGGATATTTCCGGTCCATTTCGGTCACTTATCATCCATTTCCTCTAAATGTGTCAGCATTGAAAATTGTCTCCCGGACCCTCACCATACCCTCAGTGAGAAAAGGGACACCGATGGCCCTGCTTGAAAACTGTCATGCGTTGGATAAGACATGATCTCGTCTGCAGTAGAGCAGTACGTTCTGCACTAAAAGACGGCGCGCTGGCGAGAGGCTACCGTCTATCTCCAAATATCTGTCCAATAGATCCCCTTCCCCTAGGTTTCTCTGAGCCCTTGGGGTCCTTGTGACCTGCCCATTTATTCCACTGTGTGCAAAATAATGCCGTTCAGAGATAAAACGACCCAACCCTGTCTTTTACGGAAGCCCAGCAAATTTCCGCACTACACAAAGATTCAATGGAGCACCGTTCAAAAAACAACATTCTGTCACCGGCAACTTTTCCTCTTCAAGGCATGCGACATGAACTACAATTATATTTCGTGTTTATCAAAAATAATCATCCATACATAGTTATAACACATCTAGAACTACATATCTATACTTGTCGATCTGACTTCAAACAAAAATTTACTTTCTAACAGATACTTCTGAAAGAGTGGCTCAGAAGATTCGAGTTCGAACCATGAACAACCCACAAGCTAGTAATACACAGTCATGTACTCATTAACTCTTGCTGTGATGAGTAGAGGATTTAATAATAGACAAATACAAATTTGGTTTAAACAATAACAAAAAAATTTAAATTTATTTAAATTTTCAAATCAACATAATTCCTCCACCAACTTATAAAAGTAAATAAATTCACATTACAATACGTTATCATTTTTCCAATCCACTCAAATAAATTCAATTATAAAGTGACAGTCAGAATATTAAAGAAAAGTGACAACAATCAGATTAATATAAATTAAAATGATTATACCCTGATTGAAGATATATCCATAACGAAAACGGAGTTCCACTGGACTACAGTTGTGCACTCGGGAATAATAAACAATTATTTCGAAGACAGGAGACCGAACACGGGTCCTATTAGCACCATCACCCCGCACAGAATCCCCTCGCCTCGCCGGCTGAAGCGAGGCAATAACTCAGGCAACCCCGGGAATTCTCCGACACTTGGGGCCAATCGGATGCCATCCCCGGGCTAACACAACGTCCGCAGTTAATTCACGAGTGGGACGGAGTCTTGGTGCCAGATTTCAAAAGTAAAAAAAATGAAATTACAAATACCAATAGGTCCGCTACCTATCAATTCTGTCTCATTGATTCAGCCACAAATATTCCTACAGTACTCTCAGAGTTTGGAATCCAACTGCACTTTCTTATTTCACTTCCCGAATTTACTTCACTTCTTGGATAACGTTGTAATTAATCTGTCACTGAAAAATTTGCTCAGAAATTATCATGAGACGTATATTTGAGAAATCTCTGCTGAAAGGTGTGAAAGGCGATCAAGATGTAATGCTTGATAATCTTGTGAACAGAAAACACAATGCCAACATTTCCCCTAAAAAAAAGTAGCTCTCTTTAATAAAAAAGATAGAATGTTAACTTTATCGTCATCTTTATTTTCTTTTAACATCAGCATACTTTGCAAACAAATTTCTTTAATTTTATAATTTTTGCTGTCCGCAAGAACTTTGCTCTCATGTGAGATTATTCTCCATCGCACTATTAGATTCATAGTGGATTTATCTTTAAACAAAAAACAAACTTGCTGATTTAAAATAGTTACAAAAAGTTAAGTTTACTGTTTATTTACAATCGTTGTTAAAGCGTATTTTATCCATAACATTCAAGCATTTCAGAGTCAGTAGAAATTTCCTTTAATCACAGTGGAAATTCAATGTCTGACATTCGAGTAACTATTCCTTCAATTTATTATTAAAAATATGCATTGTTTTCAGTTTAAATATTTTCAGGTAGACTATTAAAAAACAAATGCTATTCTGCAAACAATGTTTTTTTAACCACCGATGGTTTAAAACTTCAGACGGGACTTTAAGCCTTGTTTCATTTTTTCAACAGATCATGTACTGTCGTTCAAAAAAGTATCCGAACACTACGGTTGATTACAAAATTCAGAAAAAAATATCTGGCAACGATTTTTTTAGAAATTAGTGATCTGGCAACCTTCGTGTCACGTGATTACAGAATTCAGGAAAAATATCTGGAGCGTGTACAGCAACTGTACACGCTCCAGTTACCGTTCACAGCAAACTGGAGCGTGTGCAGTTACTGCACACGCTCCAGTTTGCTGTGAACGGTAACTGCAAACGCTCAATATTTCCGTGAGGGAGCCCACACGATCTAGTATTAAAATAATATGACCACCTACAGTCGTTCAAAAAAGTATCCGAACACTACGGTTGATTACAAAATTCAGAAAAAAATATCTGGCAACGATTTTTTTAGAAATTAGTGATCTGGCAACCTTCGTGTTACGTGACACGAAGGTTGCCAGCTCACTAATTTCTAAAAAAATCGTTGCCAGATATTTTTTTCTGAATTTTGTAATCAACCGTAGTGTTCGGATACTTTTTTGAGCGACAGTACGCTTAAAATACGTTGTATGAACATCACCTGAGGATCCAATTTGCTTCTTAAAACAGATATTCATTGTGTCATTAAAACAGATATTCATTAAAACAGATATTCATTGTGTCATTAAAACAGATATTCATTAAAACAGATATTCATTGTGTCTCCTCCCCAAATTCCAAATACTGACTCTTGAATCTCTGTCAAATCTACCAAAACCTTTGCCTTAAAAGCGTGAAACATCTCAAGCAAACCTTTCGAAAAGCCGCATCATTCGTAACAGTTCATTAACATTCACACATTTCTCCTGATCTGTACGCTTCAGCGTTCGCATTTCAAGTATCGTTTAATATCAATTCTTTAATCAAAAGTTCAAGTTTTCCATCTGAACTAATTTAAAATATCCTTCAATATTTCTCTTTTTTTCTTCTCTAACTTTTCCCTTTCGTTCTCTCTTCTGCGCGCAGAACACCTTTCATTTAATTCAATTAATATCCTTCCTATTTCCGGACTCTCCTTTTCAAGAACATTTCTCTCCTCTCTTATCAACCCCCTCCCCCCCCCCCCTTTAACACTCGCTCGTGCTAGAATTAAGCAGAAAAATGACTCTACTGTTTTAATCTCGTTAATTAATTTCGAAACATGCTGCTGACAATTTCCACGAAGACGATAGAGAAACTCCCGCGAACACATACATAATACCAAACTCCTACATAGGTTGAGTTCCTCAAAATATCTCGATAGTTTGCTGTTGTTGATGCTGTTGGAGTCCGCTTTGTCCGCTGATTATAATTTCCCGCCACACACAAAACGCCTTAACTGAACATAAAAGATCCGTACTGAAATAATTATCAAGTAAAATATTCGAGCCCATTTTTCCATTTTGCCGTGATTGAAATTATTGACGTTTTTTCTTTCGATATCAAATGTTACCCGCAATGACCAGTCAGCTTCTTCTCCTTCTTTTTTCCCATACATTAAATGAATACAAAGAGTATTTATCTAACCTTCTGTGAAGGGAATACTCCATGTTCATATTCAATTTGAAATTTTCCTCCTTTTGAAAGTACGACTCTGCTCTGCCGAATTCCATAATTAGTTTCTTTTTTTTTTCTTTTCCTATTCCTTCAAGCAGCATCATTTCCTACAAAAAGACTTTCCCCGTGTACTATTGATCTCCATTATAATCATTCCCCTTCTCTCTTTCTATTTCAAGTTTTTTTCCTTCTCTCTTTCCGTTTCAAGGAATCTTTTCTTCGTACATATGTACTTGGGCGTCTCATCCACGTGCTTGTTCTGGTGAATTCATTCTAGAAGCTTTTTTTTTTAAAGAAAAAAGTGTTTATTTAACGTTTAGGATGCATCACATTTCTTGTTTTCGAGCTATTGAATAAAAATTAGTTTACAAACGATAAGGTAAAAAAAATCATTTCCAGTATGATTCCAAATAAGGGAAAGAAAATATATTAGGGTTCTTCAATAAATAATGCCTGAGAGTTGGTTAGGAGAGGGATGGCTCAGTCGGTAGCGCGCCAGACTCGTAATTTGCAGTTCCCTGGTTCGAGTCCCACCTGAGACAACATTTAGATTTTTCTCCGCAAAGAGATTATCCCTGCCTCAGTCTGTAGGGGACATGGATGGACTTCGATTACCCTGTGCATACCCTGTGCACTTTAAAAAATACGCTTAATGGCCTTGAGGGAGGCTACCATCTGTCTCTTAGCAACTGTCCTGTGGGTTCCCTCCCCCAACCTTCTCTGAATCATTGGGGTCCTTGTTACCTGCCCATTTAACGCGTTATGTGGCACAAAAGTGCCACTTAAAGGGAAATAACCCAACCCTGACAGTCCAATAAAACGACCATAAAATATGACAAAGCATACTTCTCTGCATAAGTAAGAGTGATATTCTCCCAGTAATACGATAGTTAATATTGCTCCCAGTAATACGATTTTCCTATCTTGCTGAATCAATTTCTAAAGTTATAACATCTGTTCGATTCCTACACCGAAGAAATCAGGGCTCATTCTGTGCAACCACCGGCGAACCTCGGCAGTCTCGTCGGCATCTATCAGAAATGCTTTCCTTCAAAGCACTTCTTCAATGGTTCGAACAATTATAGCTCTTCAGGTGCAAGGCCCATATCATCTTGAATCAGACCCGCCACTCAGGCCATGTTGTTGTCTGTTGTTGAGGTTGATGGCCTGCCACTCCTGTCCACATCAGTCAGCACAGAATGCTCCCTTGGGAACTTTTTGCATCATTTCGATACGTTCCGCACATCCCTGACGTCTGGACCAAAGACCTCTTACCGTTGGCGAAAGATAGCCGCTGTTGCTGTGCTTAGTACCCAGAGAAACTTAATCACTGCACGATCCTCCCCTTGAGACCATGCTTTGAGATGTGTCATTATTCTGAACACATGCTCTCCATCACCACATCGATTTTTAGTGCCTTGTACATCGCAGTGTAACGCCTTCTAAGCGGGATATTCAAATGCACATAGTTGCGTTCATATTACATGTTAGTTAATTCATCTGGCACCAGGTTCTGATCTGAAAAAAAAAATTAACGGATAGGGAGGGGGGGGAATAAAGGAAAAGAGCCAATTGACTGGATCGCCGCTCCAATGTAAAATGTTTTTCTATATTTCAGTGGTCTTTAAAGAACTTCTTGGACAATGGGTGTAATACACCTATGTTGAACAATGAATTAAATTTTGCCTTTGCTTAACAAAGAGTCTGGTTTTACAAGTTCGATCAAGATGCTAAAAGCTAATCTGTCCATACTCTCAGGAGCGGGTGCGTTGTAAGAGCAACTTATAAAAAAATTGCTCTCGATGGCTTTATTATTTAAACATTTCATTCATGAGTGTATCGTTTTTACTCCATAATGGGCTAATTGAAAGTCACAAAGACTGTACGATTCATGACAAGGCTGGTAAAGATTACAAGTCACAGAACGCAATTTGAAAGAAGCTAAGCCACTATAAGTCAATAAAGATTTCTACTATTGGAAGGATCTCAAAATAACAGAACACAATTGGTAAGAACTTTCAACTCACAGGATATGGTTAGCAATTAGGGGACATACAGAGCAAACGCTGGCGAAAACCCAAACAACCAGCCGGAGACAAAAACCCATACATACGTACACACAAGCAACAGGACACTGTTAATAAGTGCCCTGATCCACATTTTGTAAAGACCCAAGGGTAAACACTCAGTCGGTAAGGATTTCAAGCCAGTTAGGCAAAGATCTCCCCAAACAACAGTACACATATAGTAAGGATCCCAAGACAGAGAATACAGTGTTTAACTATTTCAAGCCACAGTAAAAATGGTTAAGAACTGCCATACAACAGAAAAGAGTTGAAAAAGATCCAGACACAATTAGTGAAGACTAAAAGTCACACAATTTACTTCAGTCTTGACCACTGTTCCTGGGTCATCAGGAACAGTGGTCAAGACAGTTCATCAAGTTACAGGGGACAGTGGGTAAGAATCCAAACAACAGTGCTCGAAGCCTCAGGACATGGTTGATAAGGATTTCAAGCCACAAGAAAGAGTGGGGAGGAATCCGCTCTCGCCTAGAAACAGAATACTGGTAATCAAAATTCTAGCTACGTAACACTTTTAGACATTCCGTGTGTTAGGGTCTAATTTCCGCTAGCGTTTAGTTTTTATCTGGTATACGCCGACGTGCATTGATAGGCCACACTATACCTGATGGACCATTAAGCCAGGGTTCCTTCCACGGTAGAAAAACGCTTTGTGCACTTCAAACTTAAGCTTGAAGGCTTTAACAAGAAGTTCAAAACTTTCCCTAACGTTTGTCCAATGGGTGTTCTTCAACTAACTTGTAAAGCAGTTATTAAAACTTTTTCAGCGTTTGTGATATGTCTAGATATAATTAATTCACTGTGTCATTTTGGAAAGGAGTATAGATGATTAAAATATAAAGCAAAGGAAATGAAAATTGAAAAGAAGGTTGGAATTTTTTTACATCTGAACGGCACTTTTTTTTTTGCACACAAAGGGCTAAATGTCCAAGTTGCAAATATCTCAAGGGTTCAGAGAAGGTTGCAGGAAAGAAACTGATTGAACAGCTGTAGGAGACAAATGAAAGCCTTCTGCCAAGACCATCCAGCGTGTGTTATTTAACGTGCACAAGAGTATGACTCTCCCTCGCACGGCCCACGGCTTAACGTATCATCTGACGGATGGCGAACCTTCAAGCCCACCAGTGTCCCCTATCTCATTCAGGACAAGATAGGCGAGGGCAGGACAGGTGAAACGGAAAAAAATATCAACGCTGGCGATGTTGGGGGGTTCAAACCTGATAATTACAGATTAGGAATTAATCTAGATGATTGGCTCTGATCATGAACAGTGAAATAGGAATGGAGCGACTTAATATTTGATTGACTCAAACTACAAAAGTGCGAAAAATACTAAACATTGCATCTTCTAGGTATGCGCCAGTTGCTCTATCAGTTTAACTAACGCCGTGGGGGCTTCAAAGTTAGGGAACTTAAACTTCCTACCACATAACGTATACAAATACATGTTGGAAGATAGCATAGTTGTTTATAATCAGTGGCCTGGCACAGGAGGTAAGATTGAACAGTTTTGAGAAATCCACAAATGCAAAAATGAAAAGCAATAAGTCAAAAAAAAAATCCAGCAGTATTTGAAAAAAAAATTTTTTTTTGCTTACTGCAGTTTACCTACCTTCTCGCTCCTTTGATTTTTAAGAACAAAGTCCTTGCCGTTTTTTCTCATTTTCATTTCCTACCTTTCGTTTTACAAATACGATTCAAATCTTTTCCCTCTGTGTTGCACATGCGCATCAAGCGCAGACGGTAAATACTAGATGTAAAAATTCCTCAAGCACGTAGAAAAATATCGGATTCCTTTAGAGCACGGAATAGATTGATTCAGCTTACCAACACTCGAAAGTCAAGTTTATAACGAATTTCGATATCAGAATCTGGAGATGTGCTTGTTCGTGGTGCAAAGGATGGAAAGAGGCCATCTGAAGAATGAGGCCTTTCAAAATAACCGAGCAGAACTTTCACTACACATGGCTTTAATTCTTCGATTTTTTGGCTCCCGTTTTTCCTTTTCGTATGGTGACTGATGTTTAGAGCATCGCAACTCAGATTTTCCGTTATTCGCCTGTTTTCTGCCATAACTTTCAGCATTGAAACGAGGACAGGGTGATAGTTGAGGCTTTATTTGAGCATAAAATCAAAAGTACCATATCTGTTTCCCAAACATTTTAATAGTCAGTCTGATAAAAGTGAGTTTGCTCCTTCCCGTATGAAAAGTCTCTCCTGTATGCATTCTTCCAACTTTATCTGTGGATTCAATTAGGATAATCATAATAGCAAGAGATAAAATAAGGTTTGTTTCCGTATTTTGATGGTAATATGCGATACACTCAAACAGATGTTTATCACACACCTGTGACAGAAGACCACTTCAGAAAGACAACATCCGGGGCTCAAACTTAATCCCTTTGGTCACAAGGCAAGCACACTAACCATTCAGCCACGGAGGGGGGATGATTTTGTTTCTTTTTTTAATATATGCTATTTGATTATGTGGCATCTGCTGTATTTTAAAAGAATTCTCAAAGTATCAGAAACACACCAACATTCAAATACGTGTAAGTATGTACTAATATAACTCAGCGTTAAATTTAATTGCTTTTTCGGATTATTCTTTTGATAATATTTGATGTGTTCTATTATCTGCTATTTTTCTATCATCGTGAATAATCGATTCAATTACAGGGGCGAGTTCGAACCTGATCTCGTGGTCAGTCATGATTTAAACTTCCAATTTTTGCTCATAATTGTAAAAAGGTTCAATGAAACAGAAATTTGTTGTGGTTTCAATATTCTGATCAGCGCTTAGTTATTAAATACAACAAGCACTATTCAAATTTTAATTATTCTTCCAATTATTCCTCTCTAAGTAATAACTTGCCCTCACAGTTTATAATGCTTTCACTAAAGAAGTTTCAGTGTTCTACAGATTATTTCAAGTATAAAGAAAACTTTAATTTCAAATAATATTTCTCCTTTTTTTTAAATAAAAGATAGGGTTTAACGGCATGAATTTTTGCATAAAAGTTTTATTATTGTGTCAGAAAGCACTTTGTTTTGCAAACTGGGCTAAAAGGCCAGATTTACGACGACTGCAAAGGCTCAGAGGAGTTTGTGGAAAGGGGATGCACTGGGCAGTTGTCAGAAGACAGAGAGAAGCCGTCGTCAAGGTCATCCAGCATGTTTCTTAACGTGCCTAGCGTATGGCTCTCCTGCAAGAAGCCATTGCTTAAGGCACCATCAGATGGACAGAGGCCTTTTCAAGCTCAGCGAAGGGTTGGAGCGAAGATAAATCTCAGCGATGATGCAGTTGGGAATTCTAACTTGAGAACTGCAGATTATGAGCTTGGAGCAAACAACCGACCGTTATTTAAAATAAACAATTTTAGATGAACAAATTGCAAAAGCATTGGGTAGAAATTAAACCTAAACACAGCCAGAAAAAAAAAAGAATCCATTCTGTAATGAAACTCAATAATTGAATATCTAACAAAATGCGATAATTGAATATCTAATAAAACGCAATAATTGAATATCTAATAAAACACAATAAATGATTATCTAATAAAACGCAATAATTGAATATCTAATAAAACGCAATAATTAAATATCTAATAAAACACAATAATTGAATATCGAAGAAAACGCAATAATTAGACATCTCTGATAAAACGCAATAATTGAAGACGCAAAAAGAAGAGATTGTAATGATGTAATAAAGAAACAGATATTTCTACTCCCCTGTCCCCTCTCCCCAAAAAAAAATTGGAATAGAAAACAAAAATATGCATGGGAGTGAAAGTAAAAAAGAAACAGATTTTCATCAACGTAGCGGCACAAATGTGGTATCAAAGAAGTTGCCGTTTTGCATCATCATACACACAAAAAAAAGCACACACACTCTGCCGAGGATAATTCTTCGCAAACAAAAGCTCGTTGAAGACGGAGATAGATGTGATATAAAAACGGCAGTTGTCAAGCCGCAGAATGGGTAAAGGCGTTACTGGGAAGAAGAGGGAGTCCCAACAACAAGCGGCCAGGCTGGTCATTATCCAACCACCCTTCACTAATGAGGACACCGCCTTGGGCGCCTTCACAGAACCCTTGTTCACGAGGCTACCACAAAGGGGAGTGTCTGCCGTTGAGAGTCAGATAACAATGCTATTCATCTAGTCTCGTTCCCAACTCATGTTCAATGAAGAATCCTTCTTCTCGTGGCGCTCGTGCCCTTGGCAATCGCGATTCTCGAAAGTCGAAAAGATGGGGGGTGGAGAGGATGGGAGTGAGGAGGTTGTTGGGGGGGAGAGCAGAGTGACGGAGGAAGGGAGGGAGGAAGAAACTGGGTAAAATCTCTGGAGCTGCCTTTTGGTCCAGTGACAATAATATATCCAGAGAAGTGGAATACGCCAGGGGCACTTGCGTGAGGAATGATGCTGTTCCGGCTGTGGCATCCGTGGATCTTGCGGGTGGTGGACAGCTAATTTGGAAGAAACGGTTTTCTTCATGGGAAAGAAAATTCAGAGATGCGTGAAAAATGCGACGAGGTTCTTTAAACTGAAAATAGTTCATTTTTCAAGTCACTTCATGAAGCAACGAGGTCGCTCTATTCTCTTCTTTCTTCCTTCTCTCCTTTTTCTACTTTTCTTCCTCCCCCTTTTTCCCCCAACCTCACTTAGCGGCTTTTTTTTTTTGCTCTTGTTATCGCGTTGTGATGATTTATGGGTGTTCCTGGATCGGAAATGCTGCCACCTAGTTCTCACTTATAAGACAAAAAAAAAGTGGCTATTAAAAAAAAAACAAAGAAACAAATCACCTCTAGGGTTGTACTCACGTGATGGACTCCACAACTGAGTTGTTGTTTGTCAGATTTCCGATTTTTTATTCAGAAAGTGAATTGTAGTGTTTTGTTTTTGAATTGAAAAATTGCAGCGCGAAAGTACGTGTTCTTTGGGGAAAGTCATCGTTCGAAAACTAGAGGATTGCTGAAAGGTATCAGGAAAATCGCCTGACTGGCAGAAATATCTCCAAAAGGATCGAATGAGGAGTAGAAGAAAACTTTTTTTTTTCACATTTCTTCTAGAGACAGTGATATCGCTCTCGAAATTCTTTTTTTTTGCTTTAATACTTGCTTGTTTTAATGCTTGAAGTCCTTCTTGGCAGACTGGAATGCACGCTTGGCTACTGATCGAAGGGACTGGGTTCGAGCCCCGGGTAAGGCATGGATGTTTGTGTTGTCTTTCTACTGAGATCCCGCCATCCTCATAGACCTACTGTGGCGTATAAACTGACAGGTTCCTGTCAGACCTATGTAGCAAGCAGCTGCTTGAAGGGATATTTATTTTTTTAACGAAGATGCAGAGTGTTAAACATGTATACACCCAATGCCAGATGAACACAACTATTAAGATGTTTTGAAAAACTGATAATACACGATCAATGAAACGCTCGAATGGGATGAGTACATCTATGTAATACATTTCAGATTATATTTACGATCTTCAGCCAATTCACCAGAGGACCAGGAGGTTTGGACACTCCTCCCTCGAAAATCGGTCGTCTTATACGAAATCCAAATGAAGTGTGTTTGCATAATTTTATTTTAGTCCATAGTATGGTAGTAATGGTAGATAGGCATAAACTGGAAGGAGAGCTGTGTACCAATCCCTAGTGATGATGCACAGAACCGGCCAGGTCTAGCACCTAATGTCCGACCCCGCCTTCTCGTGGTGCAGGCCGTTAGAACCTTTCAAAAGAGATATTCTCTTTTGGAAGGGAACGGAAGGGGAGGGCTGCCAGTTCAGTATGGCCTACTGATCTGGTCATCAATGGCCATATTTTTATCTTTTTTTCAACCCTGCTGAGGAGTGGTCAACTTCACAGGGTCCTGGTGCTGACCATTTATACCTACTAGACTGGACTTGTTTATGGATTTGAGCTTGATTATGGATCTTGGACTTGCTGCACTGGTGGGCCTCTGCTGAGGGAGAATCTGCCGCTGTGTTTTCTGTTTGCTTCTGGGTGGCCAGCCCTAAGTGAACAGAGGCATGAGATACTTTATATCAGCTGGTGGATAATCCTAATCAGAGGCCATCGCAGGTACCTGAACCTTACCTAGCTAGTTGGGCATCGTCAAGCCTAAACTGGAGTAATATGTCTCAGGCACGCCATATGGCTCTTGAAAAAGTCCACTTGAAAAGGTGGTACCTGAAGTTCCTACCAGCATCGGTGACTTCAGCCTTTAGAGGAGGAGGAACAGGTCTTTGCCCCATGCCTGCGATCAGGGACTGTTTGATATTGTTGGCCCTACCTATCTCAATAAACCTAGTTTCCTTAAAAATCCTACTACTCACTTTCTCTCTGCAGGAACGTGGAACATGAGGACATTATATAGAGATTATTCTCTTGATGTCCTCACGCAGGAATTCCAGCGCTATAACCTAGATATTCTAGGCTTGCAAGAGACCAGATGGACAGGAAAAGGTGAGATACTTAAAAATAACTTTAAATTTCTTTTTACAGGAAGGGAGTATGGAAAGCATCACCAAGGTGTGGGTTTGCATCTCAGCAGACATGCTAGTGATTCTCTTCTAGGATATGAGTGCATTAATGAAAGGTTTCTTACAGCAAAATTTCAGACAAGCATTAAAGACTTGAATGTTATCTGCTGTTATGTCCCCACTGAGAATGCCGATGAGGATAAGAAGGATAGGTTTTACGGACAACTTCAGGATATTTTGAATTCTGTCAAGAAAGGAGATATTACTCTTGTTCTAGGTGACTTCAATGCCAAAGTTGGTACTGACTCTGACCTTTGGGGAGGGTGATAGGCCCTTTTGGTATTGGTAGCTGCAATGACAATGGGCAACGTCTCCTACAGGTAAGTAAACTCAATGGTTTCAGAATAACTAACACTTATTCAAACACCGCAAAATACATACATACACATGGGTTTCCCTGATGTTCTGCATAAGAATATGATTGATTATATTTTAATTAACAGTAAATTGGCTAGTTCTGTTAGAAATACCAGGGCATATAGGGGAGCTGAAATTGGATCTGACCATTACCTTGTTAAAAGTGTCTTGCAACTTAAACTTAAAAAGTGTTGTGCTAGGGTTAAAAAATTTACCTTTAATACTGAAGCTCTGAAAGACCCAGTTATAGCTAAAGCTTACCATGATAGGTTACTTAGTCATTATGACAGTCATGGTATGCTTACTACTGAAGTTGAGGAAGAATGGGATCATTTTAAACAGGGTTTTTTGGACACTAACAATACTCTTTTAGGAAAAAAGGAGCAGAGGAAACGGAATTATCTGAGTGATAAGGCAC
This sequence comes from Ryuthela nishihirai, assembly GCA_038380435.1. NCBI lineage: Eukaryota > Metazoa > Arthropoda > Arachnida > Araneae > Heptathelidae > Ryuthela > Ryuthela nishihirai. The sequence goes on from JAWZYU010000019.1 coordinate 38,486,101, forward strand.
TTGAACTTATTTCAGAAAGAAGAACTGCAGGAATGTCCTTAATCAATACCCCACTAGTCCAAATAGAAAGCATTACAGAGAGCTTAATAAACGTGTAAAAGATCAGTTAATTGTTAATAAGAATCTTTGGTTTGATGGCTTGGCTCACAAAGCCGAGGAAACAGTTAGAGAGCACAACAGCAGAGAGCTTTACCAGATAGTTAATGTTTTGTGTTGTAGAAAACGGACAGGTATACCGGGATTGAAGGATAAACAAGGTAAGGTTATAGACGGTAAGGATTCTGTCATGGCTAGGTGGGCTGAGCATTTCAGTGATGTTCTAAACAATATGGGTAGTTCTACTCCCATTGTTTGCAATTGTGCTTAATAGAATTAAGAATCTGGTTGATAGTCAATTGCGTGATGAGCAATGTGGATTCAGAAGTGGTAGGGGATGTGTGAATCAGATATTTTCACTCAGGCAGAATCTTGAGAAATGTTTAGAGTTTCAGAAACCTTTGGTTTCTAGCTTTGTTGATTTCAAAAAGGCTTTCGACTCTGTTGATCGTCATAATTTGTGGTTGATTGTGAGATCATATGGTATACCAGACAAGTTAGTTAACATAATGAAAGCTCTCTATAATAACACTGAGTCATGTGTGAGAGTTGGTAAGGCTTGTAGCAATTGGTTTAGCATTACTTCTGGTGTTCGACAAGGGTGCATTTTGTCTCCCTTTCTCTTTAGTTTGGTTATTGATTATGTTATGCGAAATTCACTTCAAGGGAAAGATTTTGGCCTTAAATAGGCTGGAGATACGAAAATTTCTGATTTAGATTATGCTGATGATTTAGCCCTTTTGGCAAATGATGTTGATGAGATGAACGCTTTCATTCGAGCTGTTGATGAGACTGGTAGTAGAGTAGGTTTGGTTATAAACAGAGAGAAAACTAAAGTGATGAAAATTGGTCAGGCAGGCTGTGATTCAGTTAATCTGAATGGTTGCAGTCTTGAGCAGATGTCACAGTTTAATTAATGGAGCTAATGTTATACCAGACATGTTAGTTAATTGTTAGTTTAATGGGAGCTATGTAACAGATACTGGTGATGTGCGGCATGAGATTTATAGACGAATAGGGATTGCTGCCGGGATTTTTAAGAATCTATGGAGATCGTGAAGAAATAGATGTATACACCTAAAGACTAAAATTAGACTTTATAATAGTTTGTTTCTTTCTAGTGTTGGTTATGGTAGTGAAACTTGGACACTTTGTAAACAAGATAACAGGAAACTAGATGCTTTTGATTCCAGATGATAACGTAGTATCTTGGGTATTAGGTGGTTTAACTTTGTAACTAATGATGAGGTTAGGCAAAGGAGTCTGCAACCTCCGTTAAGCAGCATATTGTGCAGAGAGAGACTCTGCTGGTTTGGCCATGTTGCCCGTATAGATAATTATAGATTGGCGAATAGGGTTATGAACAGCGTGCCTACAGGCCTCAGAAAGAGGGGGAGACTAGGATGCGGTGGGCAGACAATGTCAAACAGGACTTTGTTAGAATTGGTGTGCAGTGGCCGGATGCAGCAGATGTAGCTCAGGATAGATATGATTGGAGAATTAAACTGTACGGTCTGGTTGGACCTCCGTAACCCATGGTTGCTTGAGGATGATGATGATGATGATGATATGTCCGACACTAAAAATATATTTAAAAAAAAAAGATAAAATTTTATTCCACACAGAATATCATTTTATCCCTCAAAGTGGAATATTTTAGTAATTGTTAAACCCTACTGAAAGACTTATTCTCAGACTCCTCCACACCACTATTCCCGAAACTAAATCCTGGATAAGTGCCTGTTCCTATGTAACTATCTGATTCTTCTCTCTGCAACTCCAGTCTTTAGTTCGTGTTCATTGTTCCTAAACCAATATTAAAACCTTCATATCTTCCACAATCAAATCTTGCGATCAGTTCTAGCAGCACTCTGGTTTCTGAGAAGTATGATTATTCGCCCGCACTTGAATAGGAAGTTAATTCAGGAATGCATCAAAACCGAGGCAACCGAGTTCTGTCAAAAAAGCAGAATACGCTGGTGCCATTAATTACCTTGTTTCCATTCAACTAAAATATAGCAGATTTAAGACTGTTCTAAACTAGTACACTCTGTCTTTTATAACTTTATTGCCAACCCTTTTTGCTCCTCAGTTCATTCTTTGCAAACACTTTCTTAATGACATTGGTGTTATATCAGATGAAGTAAGTTGGAGGTTATTTTTTCTGTGAGAGGCACTTTTTTGTAAACAATGGGCTAATTTGCCAGGTCACAAGTATCCCGAAGGCTCAGTGAAGATCCACTATCAGAGGGTATTCACTATACAGCTGTTTGCAGACATATTGTAGCATCTCATCAAGGCTGGATGGCCTTGACGGGATGCTACAATAGGGTATAGCTCTCCAGCACACGGAGCCACGGCTTGACGTCCCATCTGAAAAACGGCGGCCTTCCAAGTCCATCACTGGCCTCTTTCTTATCGTAGGCAGGAAGAAGAGTTTTGCGGAGATAAATCTAAGTGCTGCCCAAGTGGAACTCGAACTTGGGAACTGCAGATTATGAGCCTGGTGCGCTACCGACTGAGCTCCCTTACCCCGATGACTTAGGTGATGATTTCAGTTCGCTACTATGCGTCATTTTATTTAACAAATGATGTAGCATAAGGAGCAACTAGGAAGACTACGAGATTGCGCAGTTGGGGCTTTGAAGTTCTTTTGAAACTGGGGAGTGGTAGTTGCTCCTAATTTTCGTTTTTAATATCGGGATATGGATATTTTATTACGCTTCATGAAAATATTATTATAAAAAAAACCTCAAGTAGCTGCTTGCCACAGAGGTCTGACAGGAGCCTGTCAGTTTATATGCCACAGTAGAGGGTCTGTGAGGATGGCAGGACCTCAGCAGAAAAACAACACGAACGTCCATACCTTATCCGAGGCTCGGACCCAGGTCCCTTAGATCAGTAGCCAAGTGCGCTAACCACTCGGCCAACTCGTTATTTTCTTTTGGGGAGACTACGAGACTAGTTTCCACTGACTCTTCCCAACTGCATTTAAATCCATTGTCTAGGAACCTCAACTCCCAATGGGAATAGAGACTTTATCTATATAAATAAAAGAAAGTACGCATGGCAAGAAGTTACTCTCTGATCCTAATCGTCTAACCAAGGTCTTCATTACACGACTAACATCTGACCCTTGAATTCCAGCGATTTGTCTGTTCAGCTCATTATGAAGGATAAAAAAAAAGACAGTGTCTTTGGTTTCGAGTCGGAATTTAATCACTCAGTAGCTTGTGAGGCTCGTGATCTAGTTTCTAAGCTCGAATCCTAAATATTCTTGCGTTGTTTTTCCTCTAAGCGTCACATTTTTGCACACGATGGGCTAAACGGCCAGTCACAAGGACCCCGAGAAGATATTGGGGAAAATACCCACTGGACAGCTGTTAGAAGACAGATAATAGCTCCCATCTAGGCCATCCAGTGTGTTCTTTAACGTGAACTAGATATGGCTCTCCCAAACAAAGTTCCATGGCTTTACGTTCCATCCGATGGACGGCAGGCTTTCCAAGACCATCAGTGTCTCCTTCTGACTGAGGGTAAGGCAGGGCGGGGAGTTTTGCGGAGATTAATCTAAACATTGGCCCAGATGGGATCAAACCTTGGAACTGCGGATTACGAGCCTGGCGCGCAACCGACTGATACACCCCCCTCCCCCTCTGCATCGTGATTTCCTCCTCTAATCTCTTTTATCTTCAGGTAAAAAGATAATATACCAATGGGCTAGAAAAGAAAAAAGAATGCAGGCTGAAAGGGGAACAGCCAGTTTGATAACTGTGTGACAACATGCCCGGATCTGGGAGGAAAACATATCGGAGGGGGGGGGGGGGGGACTAGATCGAGCCGGAAAGAAGCGGACCCAAAAAATTGGACATTCACTGCAGTATAACATTTCCCTCCCCGTTTTAGAGGTCTTAAAAAATTATTGAATAATTCACATAATATACATAAGAAATAATTTTTTTCCTATATCACTCTTACTAGCATTTTAAAAGGGGGGATGGGGGGAAGGCTCTCTTGCCCCCCTCCCCAACACAGATTCGGCCCTGTGTGATAATGTTCAAAAATTTATATGGAACCTCGAGTAATTTATGTCCAGAAATGCAGAAAAGAAGGTTTATAATCGTGAGTACATAACTAAGTATGTAAATCTAAAAACAAATGTAACTTGCCCTTATCTGTTCAGTCGTCCTCGTATAAACACAGATAGCACATTTAATATATTATAATTATTAAATTAACGAATAGCATTGTAAAGCACGCTTTGAAATAGATTAGAACGTTATGCATGCAATGATACATTGGAGAACAACTTGTTGCAATGGTAGCACGTTTGTTTACTATGCATGTCAGGACCGGATCTGAGGAGGGCAAAAAAATAATAATGTTAATCGAGGAAAAATATTATCGAACTTAATTATATTTCATGCATTTTTCAAGAATTTTGTTATAAACCTACAAAATGGAGGAGGAAATATTATAATTCATTGGAAATCCAATCTCTTCTATAGGGGGAGGGCTTTTACATTTTTCTGATTCGATTGTGATTCTTGACTCCCCCCCCCCTAGATTTTTTTTTTTTAGATTCGGGCTTGTGCATGGTAATGTAAGTCTAAGATTGTCACGAGATAGGTCCCATAAATGCTGCGTTTTCGCAGTCAAAATATGGCAAATTAAGCTGTGTCGTTGATTGGACTCTAGAGCAGTGTGAACACGAATTCGTACTTCTACTCATTTTGCTTTTTTTCATTCACGTTGGTCGTTTTTTGCTCTGAACAACATTTTTTTGCACATACCGAACAAAGTGATCAGGTCACAAGAACCCCAAGAGTTCAGAGTCGTTTTGAGAAGGTGAATTCACTCGACAGCTATTAGGAAATAGAGGGATGTTTTTTTTTTAAGTCCAATCCAGCGTGTTCATTAACCTTCCAAAGAGTGTGTCTCTCTTGCACACAGAACACGTGGCTTAACCTCCAATGTCACCGTTCTTTTCAAACCCATCATGGCTCCCTTTATCATCAAGGGCAGAGTAAAGAGGGCCAGCGGAGAAAATCACATCTCAGGCACACTCTAACCTGGGAACTTCAAGTTAGGAGCCTAACACGCTATCTATAGAGTGAACTTTTCTCCAAATCAGACCAGGAAATAAATTCTTTCATAATAGGTTTGTGATTGTTTTGACAAAGTTACAACACAATTAAGCGGATTTTGTTTGCCAGGAAAAATTAATAAGTTCTGACGAATTAGAATTATTTTTGCCGGTGATTACAAAGACATTTATCGTCACAACCAAGTTAAAATACAAATGAGACAATGCGAACGGAGAACTAGTGTTGCCCAATTAGCAACAATTGACGATGAGCTAAAGTTGCAGACAAGAAAAAACCCCACGCATCCTACTTCCAATCTTTTCGCAAAAGGCCTGGGGCACGGCACGTTTGCTGATGACTGGTTCTTAACTCAGAATTAAAAAGGTTATCTTTTATATATTGTTCGCTTTGGGAATAACCTTACTTTTATTTTGAATTTTTTTTCCTCCCCTGATTTCAAAGTACATCTTCAGAAATGGAAAAATATGCTTCGGGCAATTCGAACGGTTTCTAAATTCTAAAGGAAACAAAACGTTCGAGAAATAACTCGTACGCGCTTTCAAAAGCACTTGGAATTAAAGCGAGTACAAAAAAAAGAGAGCAGATTTTTTTTTTTTAAAGAGAGACAATAATGAGCTATTCAAAGAGAACATAGTAATCGATTATTTTGCTCGGTAAAGAAAAAAAAAATGACAGTAAAAAGGAAGTTTGATTAAACTCAGATATTGTTCATTAGTATAGTAATAAGTTTATATTTTTTTTTCATTTTAAAAACATTGTAAACTGACTGAAGAATGCGTAGCTTGAAATATTAAACCAAGAGACAGACTAACAGTCACTGTGCTGAGCTTCCAGTAAAATGCTTGCTGTGTTTTTTTTTTTACAACGATCCTTTCTCAAGGCGTTTTATATATTGTAAGAGACTATGGCAGAGAGTCAGAGACAACTGGAGAGACTATGAGATTGCGCATTTGACGCTCTTAGAATTCACATAAATCACAGACTAATGACGAAAATCTGTTGATCAATGTGTGATCTATGGGAAGTCATGAAGGGTGAACAGCGTCTCAAAGTTTTACCAGTTACCGCTGACGCTATGCCTCGGATAAGAGATACGGTAAATGGAAACGCCAAACGATGCTGACAGCCTAATTGCTTTAACCGTGATCATTTATGCTGGAAGTGGGGCCCAATGGATGGTCCATCGTTCCCCAGACGGTGGATTAAGAATGCTGACAAATAAACACGTTTTGTAACTTCTGTCAACAACAGTAACCTGTTGACATGTGATTTCATTCATATGTTGTTTTTCAATTCTATTGAAATTCTGTCAACGTACTGTCGTGTGATGTAAGTTCAGAGGTTGATAACGATCGCTAATTTCAGTTTTTAAAGTTTCTAGTCGATAACCTCCAAATCGTTCATCTCTCACTAATTTTTGCAACTTTCTCAACAACTTCTTCTGCTCTATCAGCATATCTTTTACTTCTATTACATCTTTCACATACTTTTGTGCTTTTCTCAGCAACTTTGTTGTTCAATTAAAATCTTTTCTACTCCTTACAACAACTTTTCTGCTCTATTAAAATCTTTTGTATCTCTATCAACATCTTTTACAAGCTACATAAGCATCTTTTGCATATCTATCAACGTCATCTACAGCTGCATAAACATTTTTTGTATATACATCAACATCTTTTATGGTTACATAAGCATCTTCTGTATCATAATCTTTTGTGCCTTTAACAACATCTTTGGGCATTCAATAAATATATCTCACATCTACATCAATATATTCTGCAACGTCATAAACATTTTACAGTTCCATAAGCATAATTTTTATCTTTATAAATATATTTTGCAATTCTATGAAGTTCTTGAGAGTTACATAATCATGAATTGTAACTCCATCAACAACTGTTAAAATTTCATCAATATCGCGAGTCATTTCGAAGGATATCATTATTTATATTTTTGCACAAAACATTTGCATTTTACCCTCAGCCGTTAGTTGATCCTAAAAAAGTCGGAAGAAAGGAGCAAAAACACGTGTCAGAAACAAAACTTCCGGGACACTAAGAGGAATTTGGATACGGGTATTTTTTCACCTTAACCAAGCACCTTAACCGCTCGATATTGAGGCGATTTTATTCAGTTTTTTTTCCAGTTTATTATAATAATAAGTTAGTTTATTATAATAATTACAAACAGCATATATTTGTAATACTCTTATTTACCCAAGAGCATCTAAGCTCATATACGTTAACTTACAAATTATTTAAATACATAATTTTGGCAACATTGACACTCAACTTTAAATAAAGAAAAAAAAAATATACAAAAACAATACAGGATTTATAAAACGGGAATGCAACAACTGGCCTTACGACACATATGTTCCGGTCTGTTTAAGTGTTACTGCACTGGCCTTCATCGAGAAGGAACACCTTTAGGTTTGAAAGGCTACCGTCTATTGGATGGAACGTTAAAAGGTTAATACGTGGCTTGTGTGAAGAAGGTCCGTAGAAGTCAGCATAAAAGAACCCGGTGGATGGTCTTGATAGGAGTCTCTCATGTCACCTAACAGCTGTCCAGTGGATCATCTTCCCCCAACTTTCTCTGAGCCCTTGGGGTTCTTGTGACCTGACCATTTAGCCCTCCATAGTTTAAAAACTTCCGCTTAGAGCTAAAACAACCCAGTCCTTTTTATGGTTGCAATGAATTCTTCTTTGTATGTACAAATTAGATCGCCGATCAGAGAAATCGGCCTATTGGCGAAAGTCATCCAACTGGAAAAATATTTACCTGTGAGACCAGGATCGAACTTTAACCTTCTGAGCCCTAAGCGATGTCAAATTTAAGATGACCCAAAAATTCTAAAGTCTAAATATATATATATTTGTTTTTCTGACCGAATGGAATGTTAAAAAAAATACACAGAAACTGATGTGGCGAGAATGTTTATTTTATTTTATAACGCAAAAAAGTTTTCTAACTGCTAATAAAAAAATGAATCATTTAATTCCTGGAGTGCCGTCGCCAACAATAGTAATTTTTCGTAGAAGTTAATACGTGATATGTGGCAACACAGCGACTCTTCAAAGGCGTAGAGCAGTATAGTATTTGAAATGCGTTGCGATACCATCACAAGTAACAGCAGAACAGCACGTGGTAATTCTCTGTCGCTTTAAAAAGGTGTTCGCTTGTGTGTGATTGTTTTTTCAGCTACAGCTGAATTGGAAACTGAGCAGTGGTATATAATACGTTAATCTCGGCAAGGCTTAAGAGGTGCATAAGCAGTCGCAGAAATGACTCAAGTGCCAAGGACAATAATCCTTGGTTTCCCAGATCTTGGGTCGCTCTCCACGAAATCGTGTTTGTCTGTGAAGCATTTGTGTCTCTTGGAAATTATTTCAAACCCTGTTCTCCGTACACTTGAGTCATTTCTGCGACTTTCTGTGCATTATTTAAGCCTCGCTAAACACACTAACATATCTATACCGCTGCTCAGTTTCCAGATCAGAAATAGCCTGCAGAAAAATCCCGCATACAAAAACACTTTTCCAAAGTGGAAAAACGACAGACACCGACTGCGTAGTGTTCTGCTATTACTTGCGATCGTATCACAGCGTGTTTCAACTTGCACACACTGCTCCGTGACTTTAAAGAGTCGCTGTGTTACCACACATATGTATTAACCCATAAGAAAACCTGATAATTGTTGACGGTGGCAGTCCACGTATTAAATGACCGACATACCTAACTAGTAAACTGCTGAATAATTTGTTGGATTTACTGTTCCACAGGAACAAGGAAGAGACAAAGCCTGTCCACCAGAGAACAGTTACAAGGATTAGATTGTTTTACCTCGGAGCGGCGCTTTTTTGCACATCATGGGCTAAATGGCCAGGTCACATGGACTCCGAAGGCTCAGAGAAGATTGGGGAAGGGGACCCACTGGAACAGCTGTTGGGAGACAGATGGTAGCCTCCCGTCAAGGCCATCCAGCGTGTTCCTTAACGTGCGTAGGATATGGCTCTCCGGCACACGGGTCACGACTTAACTTTCCATCCGACGGACGGCGGCCTTTCCAAGCCCGTCGGTGCCCCTTACTGACCGTGGGCAGGGCGGGGAATTTTGCGGAGATAAATCTCAACGCTGACCCAGCTGGGACTCGAACCTGAGAACAACAGATTACGAGCCTGACGCGCTACCGACTGAGCTAACCCTGCTCTTCACAGTTACAAGGTAAGAGACTTAAACTAGCTTAAAAGTATATTTTAAAGGGAACTGAAAATTTACTAACAATCTTATTAACACTTCTTTCTTATAAAGGCTGTTTCAATTGAATCTTTGCTTTTAATTTATCCAAACAATAATCGTTCAATTAGCCATTAACTAAACCATGCTGATATTAATCATTAATGACACATGGGACTGTTAAAAGACCAATTTTAAGTTCCAATAAATGCTAATTTTAGCAGGGTGTGATAAGAATTTATGATACGAACACCTGTTATATTAAGGGAGATATTTATAAATATAGCAAGAGTAAAATCCTGTCAAGCACAGTGGCCATAACAGTTTATTGCTCTCAGTAAAAAATTGAGTGTGTCTAAAATCGATAACGAAAAGATCACATTGTGGCAAGACTATTTCTTGAGTTTTTCTATCCTAAACGTTCAAAAAAAATATTTTCACCCAGTTGTTACGCCCAAAAAGTGCCTTACAATCTCCCCCCCCCCCTCTTTCCTCGTACTTCTCCCCTTTAGATCCACTGTCTGAGAGGAAGAATGATCACTTAATAGAGAATGATTGGCAAGCAAACTATAGCTATTGTTTTATTGACCACTTTCCAGCAACGTCGAGTTTGTTTCTCGTCATGTGTTGTGGATACCATCCTGGTACCGCCGCCAGACAATCGGTCAAATCACGACAGAAAGGCCGGCAGGCAAGCTTCGATTTCCTAAATTCCTCAGCGCTATTCTCTTTCCTCTCTCTATGCCTTTCATACACATATACACACATCCATACATGCTCCGTAGCCCTCCTCTTCCTCCTGGCTGCGTCTATCTTCTCTCCCGCGCTCCATCCCTCATCGCAACTGGTCATTGATCACAGTGACGGACGGCAGACAAACTGCTAACCCAGCACATCAGAGTCTGACCAACAGTAGCACCCTGTGGGGCATCGCTGGTGGTGGCGCTGGGTAAAGCGGGAAGTCGGGGAGCAAGCTAGGAGGATGGGGAGGAGGATGCAGTTGACCGTGATACTCCCCCCCCCCTCGTTCTCTGTGCAGTCGTAGTGAACGGGCCTTTCCCATTGGTTACATGAAAGACATTAGCTACAATGCACAAGATGGAGAACCTCTATAGAGATGTTGGCATGTGTTGTTGCGTTGGCACTGGAATTGAACACTACGCAAAATACGCAGAATATGTGCAATTTAATAACGAATTAACATCAAGGTATTTGATTTAAAACTCCCTGTTTATGGTGTTAATAACAGAAAATTATATAAATCATATGTATTAAAATTAGTTTGATTTGAGTGTCAATAGATTCAAGATATCACTAAAGTTTATTTGTGTGACATTATAACTGAGCCTTATCAGAGAACATTGAGGCTTTCAATGATTAATAACCATTTTTGAAGCGCTAAACTTAGGCATTTCTGAAATATTAACTAAATTTATAGAATTTTAAATATACTTGACATCAATATTAAACAGTTTATAATAATAAATAGTGTTCATTTATTTGCATTAGTGTTAACCTAAAGTTTTGCGTTCTTTGTTATTTTTGTACTTTTTACATTTAAAAATAACAAGTTACAATTAAATTGTTTAAACAAGTGCGTTGCAATGGTTACAGAACTTGGTGTTTGAAATATTTAAGTACTTGGGGTATTCCAAAACATTGTTTAAAAAAGAGTACTTTATAAAATGAGGTTGAGAAACACTGATATATAATAACTAATAATACGTTAAAGATTTAAGAATAACGAACTAGAATATTTTAAAATAACAATAGTAGTAACTTTTGACAAACAAAATGGCGCCATATAAAGCTTAGTTAAAATAATACTAAGCGAAAACTGTCGAGAGAAATACACTATGTCACTATAAGTATTTGGACACTTTCATGTTATGAAATCAACTTTGTCACATTCAAAATTAATTTTGCAATAAGATTTTTACGGGAAAATATCTTATGAGAAAAACTGGAGCCCTCATTTAAATTTTTTCAAACCTCTGTTTATTAGTTTAATATTTTGAAGTTATGGGAGTTAGAATGAGATTAGATATGGATTATGAGAATTTACTTCAAAAGTTAAATGCAAGTAATAAATTAAAACAAATTGTTTATTAAAATTTTGGATGATATTATTATTTTTTTCTTGGGGGGGGGGGGGTATGTGTGATGACTGATTCAGTCTTCCTCAATTTTGACTTAAAGTGTTTAGAACGATCGTAACAGCAGCGTGGACTACGAAATGCTCCAAAATCAATAACTCTACAAGTATTAAACTAATATTATTGAAAAACAGATATTTAGAGAGAGTTGAGCGCGATCTTTAATCTATCAAGGATTAGCATTTTTATGCAAAAAAAAAGCTTAGTTTCAAAGATAAGAGAGATCTGAAACAGGCTTTCCATTAATATAAAATGGAAGTTCTAATGTTAGGTCAACAGTATGATCCTAAAACAGTCCATGCTTTAGGTAGAGTAAGTTCATTATACATATATGCCCTTGATAGAAAGAAATGGAAAATTCTCAAGTCATACCAATGGAAAGCCAATTTATAAACTTATTATCTTGAGGAATAATTATGGGAATGATACTAAACATAAAGATCTGACTTAAGTCCATGTAAATCTTTAATTTCAGCAATATAGGTTCAGTAGTTAAAGAGTTAGGAAGCTGGAATATTTAAGAATAAAAGTTAACTGTCATGAATATTTATCTGAAAAGCTAATCAAAACGCAAGGAATGGTTATTAAAGCGAATCATTTGCTGAAATAACTGTAATTTAGAAGTTCGTCTAATTATTCTTTTGATTTTCGTCAATTTTTCTAAACGTTGTCGTAAAGAGTTCCATATAATAATGATTACTGTTTGTGGAGCATAAGCTTATGTGTCAATTCATCTATAAAGTTGTGAATAGTAATTATTGTTATTTATAGACCATAAAATTCTTTGTTAAATCGTCTGTAAAATATGCATAGTAATGATTACTATTTATTGATCACAAAATTCTCTGCCAAATCATATATAAAGTTGCACATAGTAATGAATATTATTTAGAGTGTATAAAATTATCTACCAGCCGATCTATAAATTTATTCGCAGCAATGAATACTATTAATTAATAAATGCTTCCAAGCAGGATAAAAAAATGCATTCCCAAAAGTGTCCTAATTTTTAAACACCTACTGTATTGTAAAAATTTGCATTCTCTTGGAAAACAAGAACACATATTCTCTACAGGGAATCTGTTATTCTTCCAGTTCACTCTCGTATCAGAGATGGGGTCTTGGTGACCTGACTTTTTAGAAGCATTTGTACTGCAGTGCAGGGAATAGCTGCCGCTCAGACTAATTGAATTCAACCAAACGGGAAATAATCTGCTGATATTTATCAGAAAAGAAAAGAATAAACACGAAAAAGTTTAGAAGTTGAAAAAAAGAGAATGAACCAAAATGCAGGAAAAGCTAAGTTTCATAACTAACAGTCTCCAACTGGAGTCTAAGAGCATTTCTCATCCTAATTCTTTTTTTTTTCCCTCTTCAGATTCCCACAGCTAGCAAAGCAAAAACTCTTTACACATCACGAATGCTCCCAATAAGTCAGCCGACACTTACAAGGCCCAATTTGCACTCTCGGAGACAAGACCCTATCGAGCATCTCTCTCTCAAAGAGAGGGATAGAGAGAGAGAGAGCACCAAGAGTAATGGTCCTCTTTGCATCCGCAGACATCCAGGAGTGATGGACAGAGGATGCATACATCGAAGATCCTGCTCTTCCCCTTTGCACGACAACCCAGAGCTCTTTGCGTGACTAGACTAGCTGTCGGTGGGACAGCAAGCAATAATTTCCATTCGGCTGCCCTAGCAACTGCGAGAGGAGTTGGCGGGTCCTCTCCATCCTCATCTGGGGGTTATTGATGTTGAAGACATCCCGCGGAGATGCTGCAATATGCGTGCATTAAAAACAAAAATCAATAGAGGAACTCTGTTCTTGCCTCTCTCGCTTGAGGAAGTGTGTTATCAGTAAACCTGTGTTAAGTGTGGCCCTATGACCATCATTGCTTGTTGCAAAGTTATTAAAATGGAAATTCGATTCACTCTTCCTTCTAGTCTCTCTCTTTTTCCTTCTTCAGCATACTTCTTTACGATGAAGAAAATAAGAATTAAAAGGAAATTCTTAAAATGGGTTCTTTAATGCTTGGCCGTATTTTTTGTACTCTTGTAAAGAGCTTGCTTAGGTGATTACTTCATTTGTAGAACCTAATGAGAATTAAACAATAAACGATCGAAAGTTCTGCAGCTCTAGGAAGGTAGGAAAGTTAGAAAACGAAAACAATATTGTGTAGATTATTTCAAAGACGCTGTAAACCTTTTTCCTTCAGAACGTTTTTGAAGTTTAATGCTTTTCTTACCCATCTTTCCTCGTGAGTTTGATAGCCATCATTTCCCTTTCATTTTTCTTATTCTCGATTGGACCATAATATTCCCACTGATAGACTTGGAAAGACCGAAAGATGGGATAAGCCACGACCCCGTGTTCAGGATATTGATGGCTTTGGCACAGGTTCCCAGTGGATATCTTTCCCCGATATTCTCTCAGAAATTGAGGTTCTTGTGACATGGATATTTAGCCCATTGTGTGCGAAAAACAGTGCTGATCAGTGATGAAATAATCCAACTCAACCTATAATCTGATATTTCAAGTATTCAATTTACCCCTAAATCTGGAAAGAGGGCTGTTAATTCTACGAGAAGTAAAGAGTCCATTTTATGGAGACTTCAGCATTCTTCGGATGTTTGGCATAACTAAAAACTGAAGAAAAGAAAGTAAAACAAGCTGATGTCATTGAAGTGTTATATACCTCACTTTTTTTATTAGCTCGCATTTTTACCTCGTTTTCAAGAAAATGAAACATTTGTTTCACTTTATCGTCTGTCCATCAGTCTGTAGACAATCGACTTTCTTTGATTTTGGAGAGAAAAAAAATATTTTTGAATTAGGCAGTAAAAAAATATCAGGATTCTCATTTTTCAAAACTTCTAATATTTTTAATTCTCAAAACAGTTTTTAAATTTCGGACGTAGAATCAGCTAATAGTCAAGGAGCGGTGTGGACAGCAAGCAACAGGTTCCTTTGAATTGACAGCGGTGATTTTCCGCGGCTGCTTCCCACCTCTCTTACCTGCAGAAGGGTGAGAAAACGAAATTCTTTTAAGAAATAAATGAAATTCTTTTTGGGTTATATAGGTACTATTGAAATAGGTATCCGCAGTTTTCTAACTTTCCAATTGTTTTAAATCCGACAGTTAGAGTGCCCTAAAGTTGTAAAATGCAAAACCTTCGAAAAAGTTGTAAATAATCTTTAAGCGCTAAAAATTTTAAATTTCAGTGGTAGAATGTGATCACGGGGTTTATAGAAATATCTGCGATTTGTCCCTATAACCCAGAATGGATGACAATTACTTTGTTTCTTAATAAGCGGAAATTCTTTTTAAATTGAAAGATAGTTTCTGAATCATCCATTAGTTTATATATCCGCCATCTTCATCAATCGGTGCTAAAATCTTGACAAGTTTAATCTCTTTGAAAACGAGCCTTCTTCCATATTCGCCAGAGATATGTTGCTCTTGTTAGGCTGTAACAACCTTGGGGTTTTCCTCTCAAAAATATTGCGCATCCCTGCCTTAATGGAAAACAAAATAATGGCGCCTTGGGGCTTTCAAGAAAAATTGTGATGATTGGGATTTTCCTCTAAAATAGTTGCAGATCCTTGTCTTAGTGGAAAATAAATTATGAGGCATTATGTTATATGGCATGTGGATTCGACAGGCGTATAAAGCCATAATCATTCTTTAGAGTAACGGGCAAAAAACGGGAAGATTGATAAGTTTCTAGGGTAAGTTTAGGTTTGGATCCTGGATGTTATAAAATACACCTTCCACGTTTGGGGACCTTGATTGACATATAGTCATATTCTTGATATTTGAAGACGAAAAATCAATCTCATGTCAAAGATATTTCAAAAATTCTTACGTCAGGAGATTTCCGGATTGCAAATTCCTTATTTCTAAAATTAGCATTTTGGTGGCAAAATTGGACTGATATTAAAGATCTAAATGAATTTCAATTTTCAAGAGCATTCGCTCACAATTCAAACGAAAGTTAGAATATTTAATAGCAGAGTTGCCCATCCTTAGAAGTTTGAAGAAAACTGAAATATTCTTCACACCATCTTACATAGCTTTTAAACAAACAATTTGATTTACTAAATAAACTCTGTACAAACAATTTGATTTACTAAATAAACTCTGTATTATTATACATCTTTTTTTCAGTTACAAATATCTAAAATTACAGTATATAAAGCACTGATCAATAATAAATTTATATTTTACTTGTTGATATATATATAATTCAAAAAATAATTTAGTGAGAAAAATGATTCGCCGATGACTGGCGATTCGAATCCCTACCACTTAGTTACATGCCAAGTGCTTTAATAACTAAGTTACCACCAACTCTGTCATTTACCCGTTTAGTTGTGGCTTTTAAATCACACTGACTTTGTCGCTCATGGCGCCCTCTATGATCAGGAAAGGCAACTAATCCAACATTGCTCAATATACAGATGTAAAGTAAGGAAGTCACTCGCGCTAAAGCGTTATTAAAGCACGAATTAATTAATAATAAATAATGATTCGCCGATGAGTTGGATTCGAACCCAAGCCTCCCAGCTGGTGATAGATTAGTGGTTAAAGCACCTGGCATGTAACTGGGAAGCGTGAGTTCGAATCGCCAGTCATCGATAAATCATTTGCCCACAAAATTATCTCCTGAATTATAAAGCATTGTTTGATCATTAAAAAATAGTGAGTTTAAGGATCGTTCTTTGCTGTTGAAGAATTATTGATCGACCGCAAATTAGCCCGCAAATCTAATCTCATCCTCATCTTCCTTTCATCATTAGACTTTCAGAACTTTAATAAGCATGGTGATGAGAATATAAACATCATTTAAACTGATGGAGAGAGTTCCAAACATCCTCGTAACCTTTCACGTTTGATTGTCGAAAAATACGTGATTATCATGGTCTCAGTAATACAGTGGTAGCATTAGGTTTCTCCTAATGGAGAAAGGACTACGTAATTAATAACAACTCTCAGAACAAGATCACTCCATAAATAATAGACGACTTCCACCCTACATCTCGTTATAACCAACAAGAGGCGAATATGCATTAGATAATCCCCGATTCAAAATGCGGCGAATGCTGATTACGGTGACGGATGGCTCCGTTCCAACGCATCTTCCCTCTCCAACAGAACTTCCTCCTCTGTTTACCGTCTGGTTATTCAATTTGCTGTCTGGTTATTCAATTTCGCGATTATCATTTCAGATGGAATCCCCATCGCTTGTGAAAGGCCCACGATGCAAGGGGACGTAAATGTCAAGGTGGAATTGCTGTTGATTGTTTATTGAAAGGGACCTCGAACTCTTCCCCCACAGAGTGGCGAAGAGTTAGGTTTGGAAGAGGTCATGGCTGTTCCCCCTAGAGATGTCACCTGCAGAAGATCTCTTCTGTCTGCGGCTTCTGTGTGCGTCTCTGCGGACGCTCGGCAAATGTGTAAATTCAATCTGCACCACGTACTTGGTCGATTAAAATCGCTGCCCCAAGATGCAAACGCATACGGAATGAGGCTTAAATCAGGAGCGCGAATCGAGATCAGTGCTTGATGGAACCAAGAGGAAAGATGCAACATTTAATATCGCGGTTCATTAGGAGTGAGATCTTAATAACGGATTCCGAACGTAACCTATGACAACCCCCAATTATGGTGAAGGATTTGGGGAAGAATTTGGACATTGGATTCCAGAATGCAAAAGATTTGTAAAAGATTTGAACACTGGATTATAGAATTATCGAATCATCCTATGTTATGACGATGGATTTAATAGAGGATGGTAAAACTCTGATGTACAATCCCAAGGCAGTTAAAAATATTAACACTAGATTCCAAAATTGATCGAAATATAATATGGGTTCTGCTTGAGGGGTATTTTTTTTATGTCAATACGAAGGTAAACTCGTAGCCCTATAAATATTTTTTAATAAGCTCAATATTACATGAATCTCATATATTCATAAAAAAACACCTCAAGCAGCTGCTTGCCTGTCAGTTTATGTGCCATAGTAGAAGGTCTGTGAGGATGACACACAGAGGTCTGACAAGAGCCTGCCAGTTTATATGCCATAGTAGAAGGTCTGTGAGGATGGCAGGATCTCAGCAGAAAAACAACACATACACCCATGCCTTACGCGGGGCTCGAAGCCCAGGTCCCTTAGATCAGTAGCCAAGAGCGCTAACCACTCGGCCACGGGATTCATAACCGAAGTTAAAAAAAAAATCGATAAAAGCTACACCGAAGAGCCGAAACATTATGATCAGCGCGTCTTTATGCAAATCGAAACAACTGCAGGTAAACGACGGCGCGTGTGAAGGTTATGAAACAGTATAAATAACATCTCAGCTCTATTAATCAGTGTTATTCTTGTTCTTCAGATGGGAAAGGCAGCGGTCTTAAGTGAGTTTGACAAAGGCCAAATTGTAATGGCCAGACGACTGGGTCAGGGCATTTCCGAGACGGTAGGGCTTGGGGGGGGGGGGTGCTCACTGTCAGCCGTGGTTAACACCATGGAGGTAGGAATAGCGGGAGGCTCCCTTACTGTCAGTTAGTATAGTTGGTTAGTGTCGCCGAAACTGCCATAATACTCCTACTCTGGGAATCGCTCTGAACAGTCAGTTGTCATCATATGTGTGAATGTTTTGTACGAATAAAGGCACAATTAAATCGTAATATTTCTTAATAACAGTAGTATTATTATTAGGTACGGCCGTTCAAAAAAGTATCCGAACACTATGGTTGATTACAGAATTCAGAAATAATATCTGGCAACGATTTTTTTAGAAGTTAGTGATCTGGCAACCTTCGTGTCACGTGATTACAGAATTCAGGAAAAATATCTGGAGCGTGTACAGCAACTGCACACGCTCAATATTTCCGTGAGTGAGCCCACACGATCTAGTATCAAAATTAATATGACCACCTACAATCGCTCAAAAAAGTATCCGAACACTACGGTTGATTACAGAATTCAGAAAAAACATCTGGCAACGATTTCTTTAGAAATTAGTGATCTGGCAACCTTCGTGTCACTTGACACGAAGGTTGCTAGATCACTAATTTCTAAAAAAAAATCGTTGCCAGATATTTTTTCTGAATTCTGTAATCAACCATAGTGTTCGGATGCTTTTTTTAATTCTTTTTGTGTTTGAATGTGTTTACGAAAACTGTAGGTGAACGCCATGATCAAATTTGTCTGTGTTTTTTTGTTGAGATCTACATCGCACGTCTATCATAATAAATTACATATCAAAAAAAAGCAATTTAACAATAATACCCTCCAGGCAGAAAAATGGGTGAGAGGATATTTCAGACCAGGAGTAATTTTAGCAAAATATAGCAGTAGGAGCAATTGTTTACGCTACTTTCCAATATAATTGAAACAACGAAAAGTTTAAAAGTTCCGGAAGAAAAACCTTATTTCAACTTCTTACCAATGAAATGCCATTCCTTTTATATATTCCTGCAGGTTAATTTCTGCAGGAATATGCTATATAGGAGCTGTTTTTTTGCACAATCTCTCTTTCATTAACATAGACAACGCAAGCTTACGAGTAAGAGCAATATGGAGACAAGGATTCAGTGTTCAAGCGATAGGGCAACTCCCTCTTCTACTCCTTGGTTAGTAAGTAGTATGGGCCAAGATATGGCGTTGGAAGTGAGCACCCATAATACATATAAACAAAATGACAAGTTACACGGTCAAACATGTAATATGATAGTAAACTTAGGCGTAAGAAGATTAAGACGTCAGAAAGTAATATTAAATGCACGAACAGGGGTAATCCAGAAAAAAATGGGCTGTTGTTGTTGGGTTGTTTTACCTCTGAGCGGCACTTTTTTGCACACCATGGGCTAAATGGCCAGGTCACATGGACCCCGAAGGCTCAGAGAAGGTTGGGGGAGGGGACCCACTGGAACAGCTGTTGGGAGACAGGTGGTAGCCTCCCGTCAAGGCCATCCAGCGTGTTCTTTAACGTGCACAGGGTATGGCTCTCCCGCACACGGGGCCACGGCTTAACGTCCCATCCAACGGACGGCGGCCTTTCCAAGCCCATCAGTGTCCCCTACTGACCGTGGGCAGGGCGGGGAATTTTGCGGAGATAAATCTCAACGCTGACCCAGCTGGGACTCGAACCTGGGAACTGCAGATTACGAGTCTGGCGCACTACCGACTGAGCCACCCCCGCCCCAATATAAAAATGGGGAATAGAAGATATTACAAATTACAATCCAAAAATGCGAAAGTTTTTATTAGTTGCGAATGTACCAAAGACAGTTCACTTTTCCAGCGTTTTTCGAAGTGTGACGGAACATTTCCTAATGTGTATCCCTACATTACCGAAAATGTGGTGTGGTCGTAAGTTAAGGGCGTAGACGGTTTTATCCGCGGCCCAAAACAAAGATTGTCATAACTGTCAGACTTAATAATTTATTACAGTAAAGCCAAGGTAATTTTGGATATTAAACGTTCAAGTGGTTTGACACCCATACATATAAACAAAATGACAAACATAGTAAACTTAGGAGGTAGGTCGAAAGAGAGTAATATTAAAATGAACAGGGATAATCCAGACAAAGATGGGGAATAGGGTTCATATAGTTTCTGAATTTAAATAAGTGATATCGCTTGGTAGAGTTCAAAGAAATTCCACCATTCCTGATTTATATCAGAATATTTGTTAGGTCTTAGAAAATAACGGGTTATCTAGAGTGAAAAGCCACATAATTCTAGGTAAAACATTCAGGACTTTAGTTTTTCAAAACCTCCCCTGCCAGGGTACCCACGGAGCAGCGGCTTTCAAGATCCCCGTCTGCCTCCATATCGGTTGGCCGACCGCGTGACCGAGGCACGTGGGCGACTATTGTGGCTTTAATACGCCTAGTAAAAAAACACGTGTCCTGTGGCAACTTGAAACGTACAGACAATTGTACCGAAGTTTTAAACTGAAAGCACAGAGTGCAAGACTTCAGTCGTAAAATCTTATAGTTCCCCCTTTGATGTCCGTACATTTCACACGTGTACGAGACAACTTACTCATCAGAGAGTGTATATTTATGTCGTTTTTGATTTTAATCATCAGAGAGTGAATATAGCGTGTGTATTTATGTCATTTTGATTTAAATCACCATATATATCCCGATATGGACTTTGACAGCTTTTTTCAGTTCGCACTACCACCTAAGAATATGGAAGCTGGTTTGTCCTCATATCGATGTCGCATCCTAGAAAAACACGCTGTGAATGGGTTTGATTCTTTAGTCCATGATGTATTGCAGAAAAGCATGCCCTCAAAGTTACACATTTGACGTGTGTATATTTGATTTAAATCACCAGCCAAGTGAATATAACCTGTGTATATGGAAGCTGGTTTACCCTCATAGCGATGATGCATCCTAGAAAAACGCGTTGTGTATGGGTTTGATTCTTTAGCCCATGGTGTATTGCAGAAAAGCACAGCGCCAAAGTTACACGGGTTTTTAGAGAGATCTTTTAACCCCTGGGGTGTTGTATTGCGAGGAAGCGCGCCATCTCGGAGACCGTGTCACGCTTGTGGTGAACCATCTTCGGTGTCTAAACTTTTGTATAAGATGTGATTCTAAAGGTTTTCGAAAAATAGAGCATTCCCGTCGTGAAGGTACATTACGGTCTCAGCTTTGGTAACGAGGATGTTAACAGTTAAGTGTGTTTCTGCTTTAAGGTGGTCAGAATATTCATTCGTTTTCGAGAAGTACATTTTGAAACTGGTTGACTTGGAAACTTTTTCGTATTAAACGACTAGAATTATTTAGATGTTGAATGTTTCACACCTCTGGATTACTAGAAATTTTTTGTTTCTATTCAATGTCCCGCCTGATGTTTTCAATTGAAATTGTTTCTGTATGCAGATCTCGCGAACGAACCTAGTCTTTGTGAGGCCTCAAACGTTTTTCTATGTTGTTAAACATTATTTTATTTTTATTCAGTGACTCTTGGCGTGTCGTGTGGAACCTAAGTTCTAATACGAGGACATATAACGTACGCTTACACGTGGATATATTTCACTTACACGTAAAATTTATTGAATCACTTTTATTCCACATTCACTTCTTCACACCCATGATAAATTATGTGTATATTTTGCTTAAACTTAAAATATATTTGAATTACTTCTTCACACCTCTATCTCGTTCGCTATATCGTGACCCATGACAAACATCGTGGGTATGTTTTAAAACGTACGGTAAATTATGAATAGAAATATATTACACTTAAACGTAATATGTAAAATGATAGTATTTGTGCATATCGTCACCAAAAGTGAGCGCTGCACGTACTTTGACCGGTAAATTATGTATATATTACACAAACGAAAAACGATTTTTTATTCTAGGTACCGTGAATGTAGCTTTCTGTTTTACACGCCACAACCCTCGTACAGGTTTATTAGAAATATGTAATTCCACTTCCAACCGCCTACGCTCCTATGTTCTAGTATTTAAATTCTTTGGCTTTTTAATGGTCGTTTTAAATTTCGATCCCTCCTCGTGACCTTTTAAATTTCTGGTCGCATGGGCGAACTTGTTTCCGTCAACTGCTGTTCCGGACATCCTTTGACCCAACGGACATTTTTCTGGATGTGAACTCCTATTGCAACATCATACTGCCATATGGAAAGGTGATTAGGAGGCCTTTTCAAGGGTTAGCGCCAGAAAAGTGTGGGAGTCTAGCACAAGGAAGAATCTGTGAAACAGGTCGTCTCACTCATACAGGGGGTCAAAGACCGCCACGGTACGGGTCAACACTCGAGAAAATTTTGTTGTCCTGGTCGTCTAGAATGTACAACGGTCGAAAAGGAGGGACCAAAATTTAAGCCCTCCCCCACAAAGCGTGGGTGACGGACCTCCTACCTGATCTATGCTTAGGAGGTCATTGACCTCCATCAAAGTGGAAAACTCGAGAAAATTCTGTTGCCCAGGTCGTCTAGAACTCCAGGACATGTGTGGGGGTAAGAAATGGGGGGTCAAAATATAAGCCTTCCCCATCACAGCGTGGTGGTTACCCAGGTCGTCTCACTCATACAGGGGATAAGAAATGGGGGTTCAAAAATTAAGCCCTCCCTAGGATGCCATCAAAGTGTGGGGGGTCCTTTTTGGGGAGTTCAAAAATTAAGCTGTCCCCATCAAAGTGAGGGGCCTTTTTGGGGAGTTCGAAGCCCTCTCTAACACGGAAGTGGGATCGTTCACCCCGACCTAGGATGCCTTCAAAGCGTGGGCGATGACCTAGTTCTGGACCGCCATTTTTAATTGCTCACTTCCGACGCCATATTTGGTCCATACTACTTTAGTACCTTCAAGAAGTGGTCCGAAGAGGGAAAAACCACAAACTGCCCGCAAGGTGTGGGCCGACCACAGCTCATCGATGCTAAAGTTGAGCGAAGGCTATCCCGTATGGTATGAGCCAACGGAAGGGATATTGTGGTACAAATCGACCGTAATTTGAATGCTGGTGATGAGAGTAATGTATCAAAATACACAGTATATCGAACCCTGCTGAAAACGGGACTGCGTAGCTGCTGGCCCCTCCGAGAACCCATGCTAACCACAATTCACCGTCAAAAGCATCTACAAAGAGCACGCGAGCATCAAAACTGGACCTTGAATAAGTGGAAGAAGGTCGTCTGATCCAATGAATTTCGTTTTCTGTTGCACCATGTGGATGGCCAGATACGTGTGTGTCGTTTACCTGGGGAAGTGTTGGCACCAGGATGTACTGTGGGACGAAAACAAGCCGATGGAGGAAGTTTAATGCTTTGGGAAATATTCTGCTGGGAAACCCTGGGACAAGTTATTCATGTGCAGAAAACTATGATGTCTACCATCTACCTAAACATCATTGCAGACCAGGTACATCCTTTCATGGCAACGGTATATCCATCTAGTAGAGCCTTCTTTCAGCAGGATAATGCGCCATGCCACACTGCCCGGATTGCTCGAGAATGGTTGGCAGAACATGAGGAAGACTTCCAGGTATTGCCATGACTCAAATTCCCCACACATCAATCCAACTGAGCATCTGTGGTTTGTGTTGGAACAGCGTATCCAATCTGCGGCGGCTCAACCACGTAACTTACAAGAGTTAAAGGATCTGCTGATAATGTGTTGGTACCACATACCAAAAGACACCTTTAGAAATCTTGTAGCATTCATGCTTCGCCGGGTAAGAGTATTTTGGCGACACGTGGAGGACCAACATCCTATTAGGCAGGTGGTTATAATATTTTGGCTCTTTGATGTATATAAATTCTGATTTTCACAATATTCTTTCGGTGCTTTAAAAAAAGTGTTTGGGAAATGGGATATTTAACAGCAGCCTAAGTAGCACAATGGTTAGCGGACTCTTGGCTCTATTTCTGTTTAGGGCTCTGTGACAAGTAGCTCCTTGAATGGTATTTTTTTTTATTGTGACAATCATACCAATGTTTTTGATAGCCTAATTGAAATAATTATTATTTCATTAAAACATTTACTAAATATATTTACCCGGCGTGGCCTGATGGCTCTTTCAAATTTCCATCAATTTTAAAGAAAATCATCAATACCGTCTGTAATAAAAGTGTCTGCCGTTCCAGTTTCCAGAACTCTTTTTATCCTCGTGGAGAATACATTAGATGAAATCAACTTTTCGTCAACTATTCTACAGTCCGATTTTTCTGATAAAAGGCCAGCTATAAAAATTGGAAATCAACTTTCTATTGGTCACTAAATCCATTCAATCAGTCAGCAGATATCAAAGTGGTTCTGAAGACTCTCTTATAGGGCCGGATTGGGTTGGGTCGTTTCCTTCTGAGCTGTCAAGTGCATCCAGCGTGGTCTTAACGTTCCATAAGACGGACGGCGGCCTTTCCAAGTCTATCGATATCCCCTACTGACCGTGGCCAGGGGGTAGAGTTTTGCGGAGATAAATCTCAACGCTGACTCAGCTGGGACTCGAACATGGGGCAGGGCCAGATTTACACCTCATGTGCCCTTAGGCAGAAGAAGCATTGGGGGGGGGGGTGCACATATAAGTTTTGTGCTCACTTTTAAACTCTACATTCTGTTTTACACTGCGGGTTATTTGTGAGACTACTTCCTCCCCCCTCCCCCTACGACCCTTCAGCACAGATGCAACACAAGTAATTGCCCGGCGTTTCTCAGTTCGTTGCTGACGTCAGCGCCCTCTATCATAGCCTTGGATTCGCCGCAAACTACCGATAATTGCATTTCCGACAGATTTCGGCACCGTGTGGTTCTCGTGATAGCCGACCGAGGTCTTAGATTTCGCACAGGATTCCCCCTGCGTAATTCCGTGTTGGGTTTAAAAATCGTGTTCAATCATGTTGCAATGGGACGCCTTTAAACAATAATAATGCCTTGGGAAATGTTGCGAATCTGGCAACGGCAGCAGATTTAAACGTCGTTATGACTCTTACGTTCACAGTTAGGGAGCAGTAAATGGTAACAATGGATTTAGCAGAAATTACTGTTTCCCGTAGGAATACCATGGTGAATATTTTTGTTTCTAGCAAGCCCCCCTTTTTGGAATTTCGTCTTGAAATTCGGCGCTGCAACCCCGACGATAACCAGAAAACATGTGGGAAAATGTAAAATGTCTATGGCGGCGATTTCCCGATAAATTATTGCTGTCATGGACATACAGAGACATTCTTTTTTTAATATAGATGATATATAAAATTTATAATAATGTATATAATAATACTAAAAAGATTATTTCACAAAAAAAAGAAATTAAAGGTAAAAACACAACTCAGCATCGACGCGAGCCACACATTTGTAGCCTAACACCTGTATAGTGGAACCTCTACTCTTTCCCAACTCTAAGTTATTGCGGTCCTTGTGACCTGCCTATTTAGTTCACTGCGTGGAAAAGCTCTTGATAACTATCTGATTCATCGAACCACTTAAAAAGATCTTTAAGCTGAAGTATGCACAGCACATATAAAAGTATGCAATGAAGGGTTCAAAGGTCATCTTTTGTTTAAATACGTCTGAAACATTGCACGATGATGAGATTGATTCAGAGGCATTCAATCAGTAGCTTTGAAACAACTTTCACGTAACTGGCTATCATGGCTTTAGTAAGCACGCCCAAGCTTTATATACTGCCCTAACAAAATATTCCGTCCCACGACCGAGTGGTTAGCACACTTGGCTACTGATCTAAGGAACCTGGGTTCGAGCCCCGGGTAAGGCATGGATGTGTGTGTGTGTTGTTTTTCTGCTGTATAATTTTGTCCTGCCATCCTCACAGACCTTCTACTATGGCATATAAACTGACAGGCTTCTGTCAGACCTCTGTGGCAAGCAGCTGCTTGAGGGGGTGTTTTTAAATTTTTTTTAACAAAATATTAGAAAATTTTCCTCTTATGTCAATGGGAATGCAACTTCGAAGCTCTATAATTTCTAAGACATGCATTTAACAGAAATATGTGTTTGAAGATAAATTTAAGATCATAATCAAATCTGCTTAAATTTGGATTTTTAATAAAATAGTTATACACTTTATAAGTTTGCGTAATGATTATTTCAATGTTAGACAATTATTAATGACTTTTATAAAACAAGATAATTTATTGTTAAATAGTCCAAATTCTATAACTCTTTAAATACGCAACGAATATTGTTCAAAAACGAGATTTGAATAGATTTGATTATCGATCTTTAATATATCTTCAGTCACGTTTTTCCATTAAACACACATTTTAGGAGTTCTAGAACTTCCAAGTTAGATTCCCATTGGCTCATGGAAGTTAACATTTTGGTAGGGAGTGTATAACTAAACCACTGTTAGCATTCTAGAATAACAGGATGAACAAACGCGAAACATAATCCACCATCTGCCATCAACAAATAACCTCATCGCATGGTGCCTAACATCCGTTCTTTCATTCCATCCCCTCGCATCCTCATCCTCATCCCCATCACACGCCCCCCTACATTTCCCTTCACCCCTCCCTTTTTGTCCATCCCTCTCTCCGAACCACCATCTCCACAGCATCCTCCCTAAGGCCTATTAACTGTCCCCCATGTGTACCCCAACAGTCGGCGATTCCGTACTATCTCCCCCGACCCACAACACGATACGGAACCGCCTTTCTCACGCCTCCGGTGACCCCTGACCTCGTGTGTGTGCATGTGTCTACTTCGCGAACCTAACGATCCGACTGCTTTCGTGTGGTAGTGCGCAAAGAAGTCGATTAGTTCTTTTGGGTACAACAAGTAAGCCTCTATCTGTCACCAGTAGGCTAAAGTGCTCGTTTCATTAAAGCCAGTAGGCTTTCCACTAGCTGTAGTGAAGGAGATGTAATATATTACCAGGGCAATGAAGCTCGCTTAGCCCGGTAAAATAAAGAGCTCTTTTTTTCTACTCAGATTTCAGTAGAGCGGGTGAAAATAAATTGATGTTTTTGTAACTAGCACACTTTCCCAAAATAAAGGGAATTAATATTAATTCCTTAGAAAGGGTAAAACACACTATTGAAGTCTTCTTCCTGAAATCTTTTTAATGTTATTCCTCTGCTCAAATTCCGCGATATGTCTGCCACAGTGTTGCGAAAAGTCCAAGAAGTTCGACAAATCGAGTTTTTCCGAATCACGCGGATTATATGCCCTACTAAAAGTAAACATTCACTTTAATGTTCGTTAATTTATTGCGCTCAATTTACACGGCAGCGATTTCTAATGCAAATTTTACGACAATCGAACAAGTTTCGTCTAGTTTTTTTGCGTTGGCCAAAACGTTTCTCTCTATCTTCTGATTCCTATCCATGAGAGGGGCGGGGGTGGCTCAGTCGGTAGCGTGCCAGGCTCGTAATCTGTAGTTCCCAGGTTCGAGTCCCAGCTGGGTCAGCGTTGAGATTTATCTCCGCAAAATTCCCCGCCCTGCACACGGTCAGTAAGGGACACCGACGGGCTTGGAAAGGCTGCCGTCCGTCGGATGGGACGTTAAGCCGTGGCTCCGAGTGCGGGAGAGCTCGTATCCTGTGCACGTTAAAGAACACGCTGGATGGCCTTGACGGGAGGCTACCATCTGTCTCCCAACAGCTGTTCCAGTGGGTCCCCTCCCCCAACCTTCTCTGAGTCTTCGGGGTCCATGTGACCTGGCCATTTAGCCCATGGTGTGCAAAAAGGTGCCGCTCAAAGGTAAAACAACCCAACCCTATCCATGAGATCCGTTTATCCCATTAAACTCTAAACTCTTCGATCGTTCTTTTTGAAATCTGTAGTTTCCCGTGATATGTTCTTGGAAATAAAGATGCTTGATAATCAAAACACTCACACCCAGATATTTTTCTGACAAAGTTCTTCAAACACCTGTTTTTCGACTTTTTAAAATTTAATGATATACCTACCTTTACTTTTATTCTCTTTTCTTACTGTTTGCTAAGATTCTTTACGCCCGTGATATTTTTAATAGCGTTATTTTTTACCTTTGTTGTGTTTGGTAGTTTATTGCTTCCAGATTTTAATTATATTTTAAACCTTTTTTTCACAAAGTTACTCTACACCTTTGCCCATTTATGCCTTTCATGCTTTTATCGTTGTTTATGACAATTTACCTTTTAAATTAGGTTGCCGGTTAAATGACGCTTACATCTTTCTCTGCCTTTTTTTTTTTTGCATCTTTCTTTCTACAGAAACTCAGTTGCCAGCTGGTCATAAAACCTCCCAACAGACTAATCAATCTTATCATTAGATGAACGATCTTAACAGCCATAATCAGCCTCTTATCTAAGAAAAACTAAAAGGGCGCGGAGGTGTAAGGTGACGAAATGATCCTGGAAAAAGGTGTGGAGGGAAAGGAGATTGGATGTCGATTGTAGTTTAATATTTTCACCTTTATTTTAGAGATCTTTAAGAAAATTCTTCAAGAAATGCGTGAAATATGGACAAGTTTAATCATTTTTTGCCTCCATTACTCTTACCAGCGTCTCAAAGGGCTCTCAACCTTCATCCTCAGACTTCAACCTCTCAACCTTCATCCTCAGACTTCAACCTCTCGACCTTCAAAGTTAACATTAAAAAAATATTCTTAACATAAAATAACATTCAACTAGGCTTTCTCTGCCAAATTCGTAATAGAGTACACCATCTATTGTAATATTCGAGAGACAAATTTCGACTGGATATCATCAAACTGCGCATCATTTGTACATCATAAAACTCGAAAATCAAACGTAAACCCCAAGCACAAGTAAGCATTTATAGCAATTACTTCAAAATCCTCTTATTTTTTGCGCAACATCTTCGCCAATGCAGTCACTTGCTGCAGCGAAAAAAATAAATAAATGAAAAATACCCATAATCCCTCTAATTTGGCCTTTCTCCTAAACCCCAATCATCTCCAATTTATTTTGACTTTTTTTCCCCTTCGGCAACGAAATCTCCACATCCCCTATGGGAGTGAGTCTAATCCACTCTTAATGAAGCTGCTGGTCTCCATCCTCCCTCCAGCCAATGGACACAGTCACATCCTGTCGCGTGCTCAAATCATTAATCTTCTATCTATCCCATCCTCTTCTTTCTCTCTCTTCCTCCGATGCACACAAACCGACACACATTTTCCGATCCACGTCCACCAATCTCTTCCCCCATCCCCACGTCAGAAGCGAGGTTCATTGTCCTGGTCTTCCACCATCCCCAAGGATGAAAGGCAGTCTGCGATGAGACCGACTACTCTGCCAGATGGCGAAAAGGTAGAGAGTTTTCACGGATTCATTTTTCACCCGGATGAATTCCTTTTAGCTTCATCCACGCTGCGTAGAGAGAAAGAGAAGTAGCGGGGAGGTAGGAGGGGAGAATATTGAGCTAAAAGAAGAAAGCCAGATTATTTGCCAATCCAGGTGTTCTTTTCCGATGGATCGTCGTAAAACTGTGTTATCCCTTAGTGTGCCTTCCCTGCTTGCCCCATTTTCAGGGCTGTCTATTGTCCATACACGTGTACCCAACCATCTTCCTTTCCCCTAAGCCTCGGTGCTGTCCATCACTAGCCAGGATTACATCAGTTGCTCGATACATCGGTGAATTAATCTGCGTCGCACATGGTCCCCAGATAGCTTTAAGCAGAGAGAAGGATAAAAAAAAAAGCCAACTGGCTGATGCTCAACTGTTTTACGTTGGCTAACAGAGAGAAGAAGACGATAGCGTTTCATATTCGCCTATTTGCTTTAACTGAGGCGGATTCGAAACTTCTTTCGTTTATTCCCACGAACGAGCGATGACCAACCTCACCGGTTCCCAACGGGGCGCAACCTAGCGGGAGTTTTAGAATCAATAACGGAAATGCTACTGACATATATTTCTCCATAAGTTTTATACGTGGGAAAATTAGTTTTATTAACTTAAAGGGGCGTTAGAAAATAATTATTAGTTAAAGTGAAAGTTAGAAGATAATATTTAGTAAAAGGGGGCGTTGAGCTCAAACGGATTGGAAGTCGCCGGCCTAACTGTTCCCTTGTCGGTCTTCCGGCGATGCTGATTACACGTATTGATAAAGAAGCACGATTAACAAGATTTTTAGGTCTTTTTAGTTTTTTCTCTTGAAATCAAAATTTTACATTGGGTTGAAACGATTTTATTAGAGCGGGGGTGGCTCAGTCGGAGCGAGCCAGGCTGTAATCAGTTCCCAAGTTCGAGTCCCAGTTGAGCCAGAGTTGAGATTTATCTCCGCAGAACTTCCCGATGGACACCGATTGTCTTTGAAAGGCCACCGTCCGTTGGATGGGACGTTAATCTGTGGCTCCGTGTGCGGGAGAGCCATATCCAGTGCACATTAAAGAACATGCTGGATGACTTTGACGGGAGGCTACTCTATCTGTCACCCAACAGCTGTTCCTGTGGGTCCCCTCCCCCATCCTTCTCTGAGCCTTCGGGATCCTTGTGACCCGGCCATTTAGCCCATTGGGTGCAAAAAAATGCCGCTCAGAGGTAAAACATCCCAAACCAACGATTTCATTATTTTTTTCTGATCGTTTCAAGTGAAAAGCGAGAAGAAATCACAACAACGAAATGATTTTCCAATATGCACACAGTCTGTGCATATTGGATGATCGACTAATTATGTATTAAATAATGAAAAATAAAAGCTTTGACATTTTAAAAGTCTTGCTTTCCTTAAAGTTCGCCTTCCAAGTCTGTACATGCATGTTCGTCATTTCATTAAATTATGCTTAATGCATTCTCAGTGAATTTCTCCTCCGCCAGTAATGCGTATCTCCTGAGAAATACTGCTCTAGAGTCTAGAGTTGGGTTGTTTTACCTCTGAGCGGCACTTTTTTGCACACCATGGGTTAAATGGCCACGTCACATGGACCCCGAAGGCTCAGAGAAGGTTGGGGGAGGGGATCCACTGGAACAGCTGTTGGGAGACAGATGGTAGCCTCCCGTCATGGCCATCCAGCGTGTTCTTTAACGTGCACAGGGTATGGCTCTCCCGCACACGGGACCACGGCTTAACGTCTCATCCGACGGACGGCGGCCTTTCCAAGCCCATCGGTGTCCCCTACTGACCGTGGGCAGGGCGGGGAATTTTTGCGGAGATAAATCTCAACGCTGACCCAGCTGGGACTCGAACCTGGGAACTACAGATTACGAGCCTGGCGCGCTACCGACTGAGCCACCCCCGCCCCACTAGAGTCTAGAGACACTCGTAATTAAATGCATTATGGGAACGGGGAAGCGTCAATCTTTTTGAAGTCAAGCGAACGAAATCGAAAGTCTGTCCGATACATCCGAATTATTGCCTGGCTAACGAAAATTTCAATATCAGCACTTTTCGTTCATTTTAACTAGCTCGATATTAGCGTATTTGTTCGTTTATGACAATCGACATTAGAATCAGTCTGAAGGCTTTGGATTGGATTGTTTTACCTCTGAGCGGCACTTTTTTGCACACCATGGGCTAAATGGCCAGGTCACATGGACCCCGAAGGCTCAGAGAAGGTTGAGGGAGGGGACCCACCGGAACAGCTGTTGGGAGACAGATGGTAGCCTCCCGTCAAGGCCATCCAACGTGTTCTTTAACGTGCACAGGGTATGGCTCTCCCGCACACGGGGCCACGGCTTAACGTCCCATCCGACGGACGGTGGCCTTTCCAAGCCCATCGGTGTCCCCTACTGACCGTGGGCAGGGCGGGGAATTTTGCGGAGATAAATCTCAACGCTGACCCAGCTGGGACTCGAACCTGGGAACTACAGATTACGAGCCTGGCGCGCTACCGACTGAGCCACCCCCGCCCCAGTCTGAAGGCTAACATCTACTTTACCCAGACAGTTAAATTAGTATTCAACATTTGCAGGAAACTTCATAGGCAGAGCACTTGTCATCTTTTTGCATAAAGGTCATTTGCGTACCGTGAAAGTTCTAATGAGGAAAGAAGGAGTGGGATTGTCGTGATTGAGCCCAGGATTTTCGGATATCGCCTTCAAAAATATATATCTTTTAAGTTTTATCTTTCAAGTCCTCAAGGAGGGTGGGGGAGCTGTAATCCCACAGCCCTCCTCCCCTTTATATACGCCAATAAAGATAACAAACAAAATGCAAGAACTTATACCAAATGGGACGGCTCAGTCGGTAGCACTTGTAATCTGCAGTTCCCAGGTTCGAGTCCTGGAAGGCTCGAACGACTCGGGAGATTGAAGTGATCTGTGAACGACTCGGGAGCGTTGAGATTTATCTCCCAAACTCTTACCCTGCTCTCGGTCAGTTGGGGACATCGATGGGCTTGGAAAGATCGCCGTCCGTCGGATGGGACGTTAAAGTTCCCCGTGTGTGGAAATGCCATACCGTCAAAGAACACGCTGGATGGCTTGAAGGGAGGCTACTCTCTGTCTCTTAAGAGCTATCCAGTCCCCTCCCACTTCCTCTTTGAGCTTTCGGGGTCCTTGTAACCTGGCCATTTAACCCATTGTGTGCAAAAAAGTACTGCTCAGAGGTTAAACAACCTAACCGTATACAAAATAGTAGACATGTATACATTTTTCGCTGCATTTATGAAACTTGTTTCGAAGTAAACCTCATAAAAGTAAATAAAATAGTCAGTAAAATTGCAACTTTCTCATGTATTTTTTTTAGATGAAGATTTTATTGCTATTGCATCACTTTCATTATTCGCATGATACTTAGTGAAACATAATGATTTTATGCAAATGTAAAAAATCGGTAGGAATTTAGGAATGGTAAAGTTTGAATTTCAGTTAAAATCAAAGATTGAAGACAAGATACGCTATCCTCCACCCCCACTTTACTCTAAACACTAAAATATTGGGACAAATACTACACTGAGAAAACCTCTAGAATATTTTACCTCTGAGATTGACCCCTAAAACATTTGCCATGGATTCCCTTAAACATTTCACCTGAGATAGACGCCTTAAAACACTTGACCAGTGATATAGCTCCTTTACAGCACTTAACCACTGAAGTGGATTCCCTGAAATACTTCACAGGTGAGATGGATTCTTTACAATATTTGACTTCTGACTTCAGATGGACCCCTAAATCGCAGCCAATGAGATAAATCCTCAACTGTCTCTTGGCCACCGAGGCACATCTTCTCAAACACTTGACCAGTGAGATAGATGTACAACATTTCACCACTGGCATAAGATGGACTCTAAAATATTCGACCGAGCTTGGATCCTCTACAACATTTGACCATTGTGGTCGAGCCCTTAAAACACTTGACCAGTGGGATAAATCCTCTACAACGATGGAATGGATCTTCTAGAACGCTTGACTACTGAGATGGGTTGGGTTGTTTTACCTCTGAGCGGCACTTTTTTGCACACCATCTACTGAGATAGATTCACTAAAATACTTGCTATGTGAGATGGATCCTATACAAAACTTGACCACTGAGGTGGATCCGCTGAAACACTTGACCAGTGATGTAGATCCTCTATAACACTTGACCACCGACACCGGTTAGGCTCCTAAAAACACTTGACCAGTGGTATGGATCCTCTACATCACTTGATCGATGAGGAGGATCCGCTGAAACACTTGACCTGTGCAATGGATCACCTACAACACTTGACCACTAAGTGGAGCCTGAAAATAGACTGGTGAGATGAATCCTCTACAATACTTGGCCAGTGAGATGGATCTACTAAAACACTTGACAATTGATGTGGATTTCATAAATTGCTTAATCAGTGAGATGGATCCTCTAAAACACTTGACCACTGGCATGAGATGAAAACATTTGACCATTGATGTGGATCCCCTGAAACACCTCATCAGTAGGATGGATTCTCTAAAATTTTGACCACTGTGGTGGATCCCCAAAAACACTTGATTAATGATATGAATCGTCTGAAATGCTTAACTACAAAGATAAATTTCCTAAAACACTTGATCAGTGGGATAGATCCTCCACAACACTTGACCACTGACATGAGATGGATCTCTAAAACATTTGGCCAATAGGATGGATCCTCTACAACACCAGACAATTTGAGGTGAATCCTCTAAAACACCTGACCACTGGTCTGGATCCCTGCAGTTTTTGACCGCTAAAAGGAATCCCCTAAAGTACTTGACCAGTGGGACAGATCCTCTACAATACTTGGACATTGAGTGAATCCCATAAATTACTTGGCCAGTGAGATGGATCCTCTACAACACTGGACCACTGACATGAAAGCACTTGATCATTGAGGTGAATCCCTTAAAACACCTGACCAATGTCATGGATCCTCTACAACACTGGACCACTGACATGAAAGTACTTGATCATTGAGGTGAATCCCTTAAAACACCTGACCAATGTCATGGATCCTCTACTATTTTTGACACTAAGGTGGATCCCCTAAAACACTTGACTAAGATGGATTCCTCTGTAAAACTTGGTAACTGAGAAAGATCTCCTAAAACTCTTGACCAGTGGAATAGATCATCAACAACACTTAACCACTGACATGGATCCCATAAAACACTTGAACAGTGGGGTGGATCCTCAAAAACTCTTGCCCACTAAAGCTGATGCTCAAAAACACTTGCCCACTGAGGTGGATACCTAAAATACTTAACCAGTGAAATATCCTCTACAGCACTCCTCTACAACACTTAACTGCTGACTCGAGCTGATCCATTAAATCGCGATAAATGAGATGGATCCTCTTCATAGATTAACCACTATGGTAGATCCCCTAAAATACTTGACTAATGAGATGAATCCTCTGCAAGATTTGATCACTGTGATGGATACCCTAAAACACTTGGCTGGGGGAATAGATCGTCTACAACACTTAACTACTAAGGTGGATCCCCTAAAACACTTGGCTGGGGGAATAGATCCTCTACAACACTTGACTACTAAGGTGGATCCCCTAAAACACTTGACTGGGGGAATAGATCCTCTACAACACTTGACTACTAAGGTGGATCCCCTAAAATACTTGGCTGGGGGAATAGATCCTCTACAACACTTGACTACCAAGGTGGATCCCCTAAAACACTTGGCTGGGGGAATAGATCCTCTACAATACTTGACTAATAAGGTGGATCCCTAAAACACTTGGCTGGGGGAATAGATCCTCTACAACACTTGACTAATAAGGTGGATCCCCTAAAACACTTGGCTGGGGGAATAGATCCTCTACAACACTTGACTAATAAGGTGGATCCCCTAAAACACTTGGCTGGGAGAATAGATCCTCTACAACACTTGACTGCTAAGGTGGATCCCCTAAAACACTTCGCTGGGGGAATAGATCCTCTACAACACTTGACTACTAAGGTGGATCCCCTAAAACACTTGGCTGGGGGAATAAATCCTCTACAACACTTGACTACCAAGGTGGATCCCCTAATACACTTGGCTGGGGGAATAGATCCTCTACAACACTTGACTAATAAGGTGGATCCCCTGAAACACTTGGCTGTGGGACTAGATCCTCTACAACACTTGACTAATAAGGTGGATACCCTAAAACACTTGGCTGGGGGAATAGATCCTCTACAACACTTGACTACCAAGGTGGATCCCCCAAAACACTTGGCTGGGGGAATAGATCCTCTACAACACTTGACTAATAAGGTGGATCCCCTAAAACACTTTGCTGTGGGAATAGATCCTCTACAACTCTTGACTACCAAGGTGGATCCCCTAATACACTTGGCTGGGGGAATAGATCCTCTACAACACTTGACTAATAAGGTGGATCCCCTAAAACACTTGGCTGTGGGACTAGATCCTCTACAATACTTGACTAATAAGGTGTATCCCCTAAAACACTTGGCTGGGGGAATAGATCCTCTACAACACTTGACTATCAAGGTGGATCTCCTAAAACACTTGGCTGGGGGAATAGATCCTCTACAACACTTGACTAATAAGGTGGATCCCCTAAAACACTTGGCTGGGGGAATAGATCCTCTACAACACTTGACTAATAAGGTGAATAACCTAAAACACTTGATTGGGGGAATAGATCC
Organism: Ryuthela nishihirai; assembly: GCA_038380435.1. Lineage (NCBI taxonomy): Eukaryota > Metazoa > Arthropoda > Arachnida > Araneae > Heptathelidae > Ryuthela > Ryuthela nishihirai. The sequence goes on from JAWZYU010000019.1 coordinate 38,522,199, forward strand.
TCTACAACACTTGACTAATAAGGTGGATCCCTAAAACACTTGGCTGGGGGAATAGATCCTCTACAACACTTGACTAATAAGGTGGATCCCTAAAACACTTGGCTGGGGGAATAGATCCTCTACAACACTTGACTAATAAGGTGGATCCCCTAAAACACTTGGCTGGGGGAATAGATCCTCTACAACACTTGACTAATAAGGTGGATCCCCTAAAACACTTGGCTGGGGGAATAGATCCTCTACAACACTTGACTAATAAGGTGGATCCCCTAAAACACTTGGCTGGGGGAATAGATCCTCTACAACACTTGACTAATAAGGTGGATCCCCTAAAACACTTGGCTGGGGGAATAGATCCTCTACAACACTTGACTAATAAGGTGGATCCCCTAAAACACTTGGCTGGGGGAATAGATCCTCTACAACACTTGACTACTAAGATGGATCCCCTAAAACACTTGGCTGGGGGAATAGATCCTCTACAACACTTGACTAATAAGGTGGATCCCTAAAACACTTGGCTGGGGGAATAGATCCTCTACAACACTTGACTAATAAGGTGGATCCCTAAAACACTTGGCTGGGGGAATAGATCCTCTACAACACTTGACTAATAAGGTGGATCCCCTAAAACACTTGGCTGGGGGAATAGATCCTCTACAACACTTGACTAATAAGGGGGATCCCCTGAAACACTTCGCTGGGGGAATAGATCCTCTACAACACTTGACTAATAAGGTGGATCCCCTAAAACACTTGGCTGGGGGAATAGATCCTCTACAACACTTGACTAATAAGGTGGATCCCCTAAAACACTTGGCTGGGGGAATAGATCCTCTACAACACTTGACTAATAAGGTGGATCCCCTAAAACACTTGGCTGGGGGAATAGATCCTCTACAACACTTGACTACTAAGGTGGATCCCCTAAAATACTTGGCTGGGGGAATAGATCCTCTACAACACTTGACTACCAAGGTGGATCCCCTAAAACACTTGGCTGGGGGAATAGATCCTCTACAATACTTGACTAATAAGGTGGATCCCTAAAACACTTGGCTGGGGGAATAGATCCTCTACAACACTTGACTAATAAGGTGGATCCCCTAAAACACTTGGCTGGGGGAATAGATCCTCTACAACACTTGACTAATAAGGTGGATCCCCTAAAACACTTGGCTGGGAGAATAGATCCTCTACAACACTTGACTGCTAAGGTGGATCCCCTAAAACACTTCGCTGGGGGAATAGATCCTCTACAACACTTGACTACTAAGGTGGATCCCCTAAAACACTTGGCTGGGGGAATAAATCCTCTACAACACTTGACTACCAAGGTGGATCCCCTAATACACTTGGCTGGGGGAATAGATCCTCTACAACACTTGACTAATAAGGTGGATCCCCTGAAACACTTGGCTGTGGGACTAGATCCTCTACAACACTTGACTAATAAGGTGGATACCCTAAAACACTTGGCTGGGGGAATAGATCCTCTACAACACTTGACTACCAAGGTGGATCCCCCAAAACACTTGGCTGGGGGAATAGATCCTCTACAACACTTGACTAATAAGGTGGATCCCCTAAAACACTTGGCTGGGGGAATAGATCCTCTACAACACTTGACTAATAAGGTGGATCCCCTAAAACACTTGGCTGGGGGAATAGATCCTCTACAACACTTGACTGCTAAGGTGGATCCCCTAAAACACTTCGCTGGGGGAATAGATCCTCTACAACACTTGACTACTAAGGTGGATCCCCTAAAACACTTGGCTGGGGGAATAAATCCTCTACAACACTTGACTAATAAGGTGGATCCCCTAAAACACTTGGCTGGGGGAATAGATCCTCTACAACACTTGACTAATAAGGTGGATCCCTAAAACACTTGGCTGGGGGAATAGATCCTCTACAACACTTGACTACTAAGGTGGATACCTAAAATAGTTAACCAGTGAGATTGATCCACTGCAACACTTAACTACTGATTTGAGATGGTCCTTAAATCGCGACCAATGAGATGGATCCTCTACATAGATTGACCACTACGGCGGATCTTCAGTGACATAAATCCTCCAAAGGTTTTGAACCAGTGGCAATCAAATTAACCTCTCACCTAAATTTAAGAATGAAATGGCAAAATCTGTCCCTATTAAGAAATAATGTTATGAGGAACAGTGGCAGAGTATGTCGTCAGAAACTAAGTCAAGAAAATAAGGAAATTTTGTTTCAAGGAAAAAAAATTCCACATGGAAACAAAATTTTTATAGCAGCAAGAATTCCCAGAAAAGGGAAAAAAGGAGATAAACTAGGTTTTACGACAGGAGCAAAAACACAAACATAAAAAAATAAAGACTATCGGAGTAATACCCTAGTTTTATTACATCTGTCCCCTTTGTGACAAACTGGAAAGCAAAAAACTAAAAATAAATCCACATACGCACAAAAATGAAGCACGAATATTTAATAGTAAAGCGTTTTTTAACCACCACTGTCTTTAGTACAGCTTTAAAAGCGTCCACATCTGAGAATCATTTTTCACGGAAAAAAAACAATGGTTTTTTTCAGCATCCCTACCTCCACAAAGAGCAAAAAGGTCTGCCAGATACCAAACAATAATGTCGTCTAATAAAAACGATCGTGCATGGTGGGGGAGACGGCTAGCTCAATGATGTCGCCATGGAAACCTCGTAATCCCCGTAGTCCCGGCTTCGCTGAACCATTAAAAGACGATCCAGTCGACCTGCTCTTGATACGGACTTTTACTGTGAAGGATCCGTCGTAGCGGAGTTGTGTTTCGTCCTCTCCGCTGACTGAGCACTGCCATACACTGCGCAAAGCAATAACATTGCTCCGGCGTTTAAACACGAACTTTGGACAACTAGAGGATTCGGATAACAACGACAATAGGAAAGTCCATTGCGTTTTGTGGTTTTGTTTGCTCTTCTGCAGTAATCAAAGAAAACAGGAGGAAACTGGAATTCCACGCCTCTGTGATCCTAAAGAACAACAAAGTCTCTATTATGTAAATACTTGTTTTTTTATGTTTGACATAATTCTAGTGGGAAATCAAATCGTGTTGCCTATACGCTCAGTGGCTAAATTTATTAGGTTGGGTTGTTTTACCTCTGAGCGGCACTTTTTTGCACACCATGGGCTAAATGGCCAGGTCACATGGACCCCGAAGGCTCAGAGAAGGTTGGGGGAGGAGACCCACTGGAGCAGCTGTTGGGAAACAGATGGTAGCCTCCTGTCAAGGCCATCAAGCGTGTTCTTTAACGTGCACAGGGTATGGCTCTCCCGCACACGGGGCCACGGCTTAACGTCCCATCCGACGGACGGCAGCCTTTCCAAGCCCATCGGTGTCCCCTACTGACCGTGGGCAGGGCGGGGAATTTTGCGGAGATAAATCTCAACGCTGACCCAGCTGGGACTCGAACCTGGGAACTACAGATTACGAGCCTGGCGCACTACCGACTGAGCCACCCCCGCTCCTAAGATTTAGGTAGATTTGAATGAGATCTTTAAATTATGTTCTGACACATTTTTTCACAAAAAACTTATTTAAGACGTAGCCGAGTTCTGTATCTCAATTACTATTGACAGCACGGAGAGAATACGTAATGAAGTGGCCACTGAGTTTACATAAGCACATTGCCTAATGTAACGTACGGAATTTTGATTATTTTATGTAATGTATGTGTTGCAGTTATGTAAACGCGTTACATTATTTGTCCTGCTAAAATATATATCAGCAGTGGTCCCCACACCAATAGCAGTTTGATTTTATTACGAAAATATGTAAATTTCGAGATTCCCCTTGGCGTGCCCATTAATGAGTAGCCAACCTGTCCACTGATAGCTCTCAACAAACTAAATAATAATAAAAAAAATACCCCCTCAAGCAGCTGCTTGCCACAGAGGTCTGACAGGAGCCTGTCAGTTTATATGCCGTAGTAGAAGGTGGCAGGGCCTCAGCAGAAAAACGACACACACATCCATGTCTTACCCGGGGCTCGAACCCAGGTCCCTTAGATCAGTAGCCAAGCGTGCTAACTACTCGGCCAAATGCTGAATAAAACATCTACTCTAGGCGCAACAAAATAAAATCGGGCAAATATTGTTATTTTTCAGTTTCGTTTATTAATTGTTCAACGATTGTTGTGTAGAGTTTGGTCGATTGTTGCTGACATTGCCAGTGGAAATTGGGAAGACTATGAGACTGCGCAGTTAACGCTTCTATCTTTCTTATTCAGTAAGTTTGGCAGGTTACAGTAATTATCATTCAGTAAATTTGGCAGGGGGAGGGGGGGACTCAGTTGGTTGCGCGCCAGGCTCGTAATCTGTAGTTCCCAGGTTCGAGTCCCAGCTTGATCAGCGTTGAGAATTATCTCGGTAAAATTCCCCGCCCTGCCCACGGGCAGTAGGGGACACCGATGAGCTTGGAAAGACCGAACGATTGAATTCACTCACATTTCTTTTCAATCTATTGGAAATACAATCCGTAATCATTAAATTGAATTATTTTGAAGGCCATTGATCAATGAGAACTGTTGAAAGGTCATCTACGCATTCTCAAAGTCCTCCTCAGCTATCACTGTCGTAACTGACTGATGGAGTTAGTTTACCACTTCCACGATAACTGATTGCACCTTGTCACGAAAGTCGCTAAAAAAAACATGAGGAGGTCACACCTATACGGAGTGGCGTTGGGTTAGATTATTTGCCCACTGATCATATTTCGTTGTTTGCACAGTGGGTAAATTAGTCAGATGGCAAGGAAACCGAGGAAACTATGCACTACTGATTTTATTTTCACATCCAGTAACATTTTGAAGTGTTTTGTCAGATGAACAAATGCATGGTAGAGAGATATTTACCTCAGAATAATGTGATTAATATTATATATGATGGGTCATTTAAACGAAAAATGGACAGTCCCTATACCTGGGGGTAATGAACTGATTGATGGCTGTGTCCTCACACGGGGAAATGATTATACATAGAAGGAACTCATCAGCACCAGAATAAGCGGTAAGCATCGGCTTCAACGTCATAATAGACGTTGGATGAATTCCAGACAAACCCGCATAGAAGCATCCAGAGTTAAACAATGTGTGGTTTGCTAACGCTTTAATTTGGCACTCTGGATCAGTTGTCGATCGAATTACTGCACCACGACGACATCATCAACTCGTAACCATATTAAGAAATTATGTCCATTTGAAGGCAGGCAGTTGGCCGAGTAGTTAGCACGCTTGGCTACTGATCTAAGGGATCTGAGTTCGAGCTCCGGATAAGGCATGGATGTGTGTGTCATTTTTCTGCTGAGGTCCTGCCATCATCTCAGACCTTCTACTATGGCACATAAACTGTCAAATTTATGTATCAAGCAGCTGCTTGAGGGGGTTATTTTTTTTTAATAGAATCGAAGCGCTAAAGACTTTCGAGTAAAACCGTTGTTTTGTTGGTGACAACGTCCGTACCCATAGTACCCAATTAACAGTAACAGGGTTGAACAAGTATCGTATGACTTCCGGTTCTCTAGAAAGCGCCATAAAAAGAAGGAAATTCGCGTCTAACGAAGAGGTGCAGAGCATGGTCACAGAATTTCTCAAACAGCTATAAGAGTGGTTCAAGTGAGAAGTGGACAAATCGAAAATAAAGCATAAAGGATTTATCTATCTACAGATATTGTCCATGCCTGTTGAGACATTTGTCTCAAAGTGTCGTAGAAAGACTTTGGCTGTTGCTTGAGGAATTCTGTGACCATGTTCTCCACATCTTCGTTAGATACGATGATAATAATATCGAGGTCATCTCCGCTGATATCTTTCAAAGGTGACACTTATATCAGCATACCTGATATATGGATCAGCATACCTGATATATGGAGATACTTTCCTAATATTAATCCTTACTCTATGGGGAATACATGGCTTTAATTTCGCTACTGGTCAGATAGAAAATAAATCAGGAAACATATAAACACTTAACTGCCTGTGATATTATTTTTTTTAATCTCGCAACTATTTCGAATATATTAATAAACTACAGCACAAACACAAATGAAGTATTATTTCTTGGAAGATAATGCAGACTGCGAATCATTTTCTCGGAGCATTTCTCTGTTCTGGGAGATGCTGCTCGGAATATTTCGTTCGTCTTTCAGATTGAAGGATCTCTGTGTTCACAGAAGCACGTCTTAGTAATAATTATTTAATTAGACTTATGTTTTTCAATTGCTTTGCAGAGTCCATCATTTAACACGTAAGCAGAAAACGTTTGTCAATTTTAAATTTCTGTTCCTAGGATTAGGACTGACAACTGCAGCTTTATTAGTTTGAAATGAATTAATTCGCCCGAATCGCTGATCATTTCGCTTAATTCGCACAACAGATCACACAGCTGTTGACAAAAGAAACACAGAAATGAGATTCTGGATATCACAGAAACATCAGCTAAATGTTTTGTTGAGTTTTTCTTTTGTTATTTTCAAGAATTTTACTAGATCAACCAGATCTGTTATAAGTGTTTTGACGTTAAAGTGATAGTCGGTAGCGCGTCAGGCTCGTCATCTGCAGTTGCCAGGTTTAGAGTTCCACCTGTGCTAAACCTTCATCTTGCCATCGGTGAGAAAGGGGACACCGATGGGCTTTGAAAAGCCGCCGTCAGTCGGATGAAACGTTAAGCCGTGGCGCCGTGTGCGGGAGAACCATACTCTGTGCACGTTAAGGAACGCACTGGGTAGCCTTGACGAGAGGTTATCATCTGTATCTCAACAGCTGTTCTAGTGGTTCCCCTCCTACCCCTCACCAACCTATTCTGAGCCCTTGGGGTCCTTGTGATTCTGCCATTTAGCCCACTATGCATAAAAAAAATCACTCGGAGGTAAAACAACACAACCAACATTAAAACAATAGCCAATAAAGCCACTGATATTAAAGAAAATTATAGACAGTAAAACCATGGACATTAAAGAAAACAATAGCCAATTAAACCGTATTAATATTAAAGAAAACAATAGCCAATTAAACCATATTGACATTAAAGAAAACAATAGCCAATTAAACCATATTGACATTAAAGAAAACAATAGCCAGCTAAACCATGGACATTAAGGAATGCAATAATCATTAAACTATTGGCATTAAAGGAAACAATAGCCAACTATTAACATTAAGAAAACAATAGCCATCTATTAACATTAAGAAAACAATATCCAGTAAAACCATTGAGATTTAAAAAATAGCCGGTGAAACAATGGACATTAAAGAAAACAACACCCACTGAAACCATTGACATTTAGAAAAACAATGGTTAGTTAAACAATGACGTTAAAGAAAACAATAGCCGGTTAAACCATTGACATTAAAGGAAACAATAGACAGTGAAACCATGTACATTAAAAAAACAATAGCCAGTTAAACCATTGATATGACGAAAAAAAATAGCGAGTTAAACCCTTTACCTTTTATCATCCCCTTCTTCATCAACACATAATTTCATAACTTTGCAGCATTTGTAAACGAACAACTTTACAATGATGGTAGGAATCAAGATTTAATGAAATCGGACAATTGAGATCATCATATCTAGCATCCTAAAGTTTCACGCAATAATTAAAACTGAAATTAGAACTTGAGAACTCATGAAAGAAGGGAAAAAAAACTTGAGAATTCTTCATTACGGAACAAGGAAAGTGGAATGAGGGAAGTCCGCTTTATGAACTATTGATTTTTCGCAGTTCCCTAAAAGGACTGGGAATTCCAGTAATGAACCTTACTCCAACTCGCCCTGGTTGGTCCATTGTCACAACCAACGATATGTCTCAGTAATTACGGGAAAGTTCCCTTCCTTAATTGTCTCGGCAAAGACAGAGTATTAAAGGGTTTTCTCTCCTTCTTCGGTAGACATTTTTTTCGTTGCAATTACGGTGTCTGCCGTGAAAGAAGAGGATGGGGCCACGGATGAGCAACGAGACAGACCATGTTCGATTATGAAAAGGAGGAGGCATTTCGAAGTTACGTTAAAATAGAAAAAAAATCCATCTATGTAAAAACCCACTGTGTCTCGACCTAAAGAAAAAAAAAATCTCTGTTGCTCATCCACGGTGATCAAGCAGACTTCCTGGAGCGAGTTAAATGAGACGAAACTCACGATACCTCGTCACGAGCTCAGAGAGATGGCGCAGCGGAGGAAGGGGAGATCGAGTTTGTTCCAGCATTTCCGGTACCAGCGAAAAAAAAAACACGCATGTGTCTGACAGCACAAAATAACTTGACTATTGAGGGTAATATGCTCGAAGTTTTTAGTGTTTTTAAAAGAGAAATGTATACATACACTAAGGGACTACTTTATTGGGTATAGTTTCACGTTATGTCAATAATAATTCAGATACAATAACTTCTTAAATAAGCATTTTATGAAAAAATGTGACTGAAGATATTTTAAAGATCTGAATGAGATTTATTTCTATCTCGATTATCGAAAATATGTTTTCAGTGTTTAAATCAGGCACATCCAAACCTCGACTTGTTTTAAGAGAACTTATGGGCTCATAAAGCAATCAATGTACTGAAGCTGGGTCATTTCTTCCGATTTTCTGACCAGACATTTAATGGGGCGGGGATGGCTCAGTCGGTAGCGCGCCAGGCTCGTAATCTGTAGTTCCCAGGTTCGAGTCCCAGCTGGGTCAGCGTTGAGATTTATCTCCGCAAAATTCCCCGCCCTGCCCACGGTTAGTAGGGGACACCGATGGGCTTGGAAAGGCGGCCGTCCGTCGGATGGGACGTTAAGCCGTGGCTCCGTGTGCGAGAGAGCCATACCCTATGCACGTTAAAGAACACGCTGGATGGCCTTGACGGGAGGCTACCATCTGTCTCCCAACAGCTGTTCCAGTGGGTCCCCTCCCCCAACCTTCTCTGAGCCTTCGGGGTCCATGTGACCTGGACATTTAGCCCATGGTGTGCAAAAAAGTGCCGCTCAGAGGTAAAACAACCCATCCCAAACAACCAGACATTTAATCCTTCCACAAAGAAAAATTCGGTAATGGAAGACACCACTTTTTAGAGAAATAATATTTTTTTAACTAGTTTCTATTGGGTTTATTTGTTCAAGCATTCGCTTTGCAGGATATTGTAATGTGCTCCTAACAGCTGTCTCGTGGGTCTCCTTCCTCGTCCCTATATTGAGCACACGTTACCAGTTGCGTAGCGTGAATGGCAATTGGATAGACCACGACACTGCTCAGTTAATACTTCTTCTCGCCGATCACAGGACAATCACTTATCAGTCAATCTATGATTGATGAGAACTGTCGTAGCATCAACTGCGCAGTCTCATAGTCTCCACCACATTCACCACCTATCCCTCCCCCTCACGGTAATGCGCCGTTAGTTACTCTGTCATTCAATCGTGTGTGCTGCAATATAAAGGTTGTTCTTGGAATTAAACAGCGGAATTGTGTTGTGTAAGCTCTAAGGGCACTTTTTTTGCACACAGTGGGTTAAATGGCCAGGTCACAATGACCCCAAGGTCTCAGAGAAGGTTGGGGGAAGGGAACCCACTGGGAAGCTGTTAGGGGACAGATGGAAGCCTCCAATCAAGGCCATCCGTTATGTTTTTTAAAGTCACATGGACTTAACATCCCATGCAAAGGAAGCCCATCTCTCATAAAACAACAAAAGCCAAACTTATAAGTAAAAGTTAAGTTTAAATCTTCTTCATCCATTTAGTCGTATCCGATATTTGGAGACTTCATAGGCCAGTGTTCTCCATGCTGTTCTGTCGAGTATTGCTTCTTTCAGCTGGTTGATGTTCATGTTAGTGTCAGCCATGATGGTATCAAACCAACGTGTTCTTTGTCAACCTCTAGCCCTCCTTCCGCTGACCAAACCCAACATTATAGACTTTTCTAGTGAGTTGGCCCACATGATGTGACCAAAGTAGGTCGATCGTAATCGCGTGATTTTTTATTCAGGTGATTCCAATGATTTAATACGGTTGATCGCTTCTCTATTTGTTACCTTGGCTGTCCAGTGTATTCTTAGCAATCTTCGCCAGCACCACATTTCAAAAGCATGAATTTTCCGTCTATCCCCCTTTGTTGTTGTCCAGCTCTCACACCCATACATCATTATAGGGAAGACTATTGCTGTTACTAGTCTACATTTGGCGTCCAGGGTGATGTGTTTACTTTTCCAGATCTTGTTCATGCTGATCATTGTAGTGCGGCCCAATGTGCATTTCAGTGCGGCTGAATGTTGGCCCAGATGTGGCTCAAACCTCAGAACTGCAGCAAAACATACATTCCCAAAATTGTTTTAATAAAACAGATATTCTATGCCGAGGAAGGATCTGTTTCGGCTTACAATTTAATTAAACTAGAATCATAATTAGAAGATGCAATTAAAATCTTAATTTTTTTTGCTCCCACAGCGAGCATAGAAACGTTCAAAGTTTGCGAAGGGAAGAAAAAAAAACACATTAAAACAAAATTTGTGTTTAAAATTAACGTTTGAAATTAAATTATGGTGTTTTAAATTTGTTTGTTTTATCAGCGACAAGAGATGTATTACTTAAATTGATTTTCATCGTTATCGTCTTAGCGAATCGTATTTATAACGTAAAAGGAGGAAAAAGAATAACTTTTAAATAATCATGCTTCGCAGTTGTTACGATAAAAAAAACAAATCCCGAAGAAACGCAAACAAGAAATTATGACTTTGCGAATTATGGAGTGCAAGTTTTCGAAAAGGAAAAACAAACAGAGGAAAAAGATGCAAAAATTATATTTTAATATGATTAGTTTGGACGAAAAAGATTGTTGTTTCAGTATGCATAATTTAATCGTCTTTTGCTTCAATTTCATATTTTTATTTGAATGCAGTTTTACGACGGAAATTGTTCTGACAAAAGTTAAATTAATTAAAATTTAATCCAGGCACTAAACCTAATGGGATTTAAAAAAAATTGTACAAAAGCTTTGTAAAACAAGACTTCAGGATCGACACATAAAAAAAATATACCCCGGAAACATTTCAATTAATAATTGCAAGGAAATTTTGATTTTGTCAAAATAACCATCGCTGTTTTACTCTTTTCTTATTAAACTGTTGTAATTAAACTGACGTGATCTTTGTGTTTTTAATTTAAAACTCAAAAAATAATTTCACTTTGATTTAAAGCTTGCGATGCTTTTCGGTACTTCATTGGATCCTTCTAGAAATAACAATGTTTGACATTAACCTTTATCTTTTCATTCAATTCATTGGGGTCAAGAGGCTAGTTCATGAAGCATATCATTCCAGATCTCGTGACTTATCTCCACAAAACTCCCTGCCCTACCCACGGTCAATAGGGAACACCGATGGGCTTGGAAAGTCCGTCGGATGTCCCATTGCTCCGATTGTTAAGCCGTTGCTCCGTGTGCGGGAGTGCCGTAGCCTGTGCACGTTAAAGAACACGCTGGATAGCCTTGACGGGAGGCTATCATCTGTCTCCCAACAACTGTTCCAGTGGGTCCCCTCCCCCAACCTTCTCTGAGCCTTCGGGTCCTTGTGACCTGACCATTTAGCCCATGATGTGCAAAAAAGTGCCTTCACAGGTAAAACAACCCAACCAGATCTCGTGTGCGTACTAACAGGCTGGGATATAAATAATAATGTTTGGTCGAATTGCGGTGGGAGTGGGGGGGGGGGAGAACTATCGACATCTCACTAGATCTGATAGGCATATGGAAGGCGCTGCTCATAAGATGGGATCTTAATATCCTCATCTGAAAGGCAGCGGCCTTTCCAAGTCCACCCGTGTCCCCTTTGTCAGCGAGGAAAAGGTGCGGAGTTTGGCGGAGATAAATCTCAATGATGGCCCAGATGGGGCTCGAACCCTGGAACTGCAGTTTCCGAGCCTAGCGCGCTATCGACTGAGTTTTTTTTTTTTTTTTCAAGGCGCGCTCGCTCCCGCCTTGAAAAAAAAACTCTGTGAAATCCGACGTTATGGAGTTCCGAACACCAATAAGACAATTCGATCTCCAAAAATTTGGCACTTGACAATTCGATTCTCTAAATAAAATTCGACACTCTATAATTCTAAATTCTTTAAAATCTGACATTTTATAATACCAAATTCTCTAAAAATCCGACACTTTAAAATTCCATATTCTCTAAAAAATCTGACACTTTACAATTCCAAATTCTCTTAAAAATCCGACATTTTACAATTCCAAATTCTCTATAAAAAACTACACTTTACAATTCCAAATTCTCTAAAATCCGACACTTTATAATTCCAAATTCTCTAAAAATCCGACACTTTACAATTCCAAATTCTCTAAAAAAAAAAAAAAAAAAAATCCGACACTTTACAATCTCAAAATTTCTAAAATCCGATACTTTACAATTCCAATTTCTGTAAAAATCCGACATTTTATAATTCCAAATTCTCTAAAAAATCCAATACTTTACAATTCCAAATTCTCTAAAAACCCAATACTTTACAATTCCAAATTCTCTAAAAATCCGACACTTTACAATTCCAAATTCTCTAAAAAAATAATAATAAAAAAATGACACTTTACAATTTTTTTTTAAAATCCGACACTTTACAATTTCAAATTCTCCAAAAATCCGATACTTTGCAATTTTAGGGAATTGCGAAATGTTATTTATACATTTACATTCACTATCCCTCTCTTTCAGTCATTTTTAATGTTTTAAAACAAGTTCAATTGTAGTGTTTAATATTCATTGAATGTGCTTCTCCAAAACTGCTCAATCACTAGGAACATCTCTCTAAAATACCAAATATTTTATAAATCCGGTTCCTTTAGGCAGTCGAATTTTAAAAGTTTACTTTAATTAATTTTCTTTTCATTTGCAAAAAATTCTCACCAAAGAGGATTAAATACATGTATATTCCCTTCCTCTCTAGTAGTCTTCCACGAGTGGCTTTTAAATAATTAAGAAGAGAAAAGCGGAAGAAAATTAGAAGTATTCTGTGAGAACCAGCCGTATCTTACCGCGCTCATTCATTGATTTTCCAAATCAACGGATTTCCAAAGGACATCCCGTCGGAGCATCGTTTCCCAAAGTATGGTCCGCCTTGTGATGAGGACGATGCTCCAAGGCAAGGTCTCAACGAGGGATACGTGAGAGCTCAAAGGTCGCTAGATCTAGTAACAAAGTCGCTAAGTTGTCATTATTATACTATAACTATAGTTTTATCTATCTATATAAGGGGTATGCCAGTTACACATTTGCAGGGGTTAAAAAATAAAATAAATAAATATCCCCTCAAGCAGCTGCTTGCCACAGAGGTCTGACAGGAGCCTGTCAGTTTATATGCCATAGTAGAAGGTCTGTGAGGATGGTAGGACCTCAACAGAAAAACGACACATACATCCATGCCTTACCCGGGGCTCGAACCCAGGTCCCTTAGATCAGTACTAAGCGTGCTAACCACTCGGCCATGGGACGGCCTTGCAGGGGGTACGTGAAGCGTAAAAGGTTGAGAACCACTGCTCTAAGGCAATGTTTTACAACCTTTTTCTCTTGACGACACACTTCTGAGAGAGTCCATTTACCATGACACACCTTCATCATTTCAAAAAAGCATAATTCAAAAATTGCAAAATATTCTACTAAAATACAAATTGTTATGAAATATTATCGTTTCTCTTAAATTTTTGCGACTCACCTAGACACCGGTTGAGAGTTACTGTTCGAAGAGAATCAATTAAAAGTTCGTAAATGGCCAATTTAGATCTGATCTATAAGAACCGTCAATGACTCCATTGCGTAGTTTCACTGATAAAAATTATCACTCACTCTCTTCCAAATAACTTATTATTGCGATAATTAAATAAAACAATCCCTCGTGATGTTCATTATTCTCTGCTATCATAATAGTAGAGTGACCAGATTTACAGAATATCCTTGAAATTTTGAAAGTTCAGTTTGAATTTAGTTGCGAGCTGTCAACTTAGGTGACCAGATACCCCTGTTTTCCGAGGAAGTCTGATCACCGTGGCCTGACAGCTCGCAACTGACTACTTTCATTTTAAAATTCTAGCCCCGATTTCTTAGTCATCTGCATTACCAATAGAATTATTTTATAACAGTGTTGCCATTATTACTCTATTAGTAAATGATCTGCTGCATATTGCGGAGTGAAAGTGGCTCAGTCGGTAGCGTGCGAGGTTCGTAATCTGCAGTTTCCTCGTTCGATTCCCTCCTATGTCAGCGTTGAGATTTATCTTCGCAAAACTCCCCGCCCTACCCTCTGTCAGTAGGGGACACCGATGTGCTTGGTAAGTCCGCCGTCCGTCGGATGGAACGTTAAGACATGTACGGAAGTACCATACCCAATGCACATTAAAGAACAAGCTGGAAGGTCTTGACGGGAGGCTACCATCTATCTCCTAACAGTTGTCCAGTTGGTCCCCTCTCCCAACCTTCTCTGAGCCCTCACAAAAAAAGTACCTTTCACAAGTAAAACAGCCCAACTCTGTTAATACTGTATAGTTAATTTAGTATCTAAAAGAATGTCTAAAAATAAATTCCGGGGACATTTATTTGTGGGGGACAGAGCTTTTCATCCAGGGACTGTCCCCGGGAAACGGCGACATCTGGTCCGCAAATAAGGGAAGGTCTGTTCACTCTGTATTATAGTCTAAGTCAGCACACTTGTACAGTCGCTCAAAAAAGTATCCGAACACTATGCTTGACTATAGAATTCAGAAAAAATATCTGGCAACGATTTTTTTTAGAAATTAGTGATCTGGCAACCTTCGTGTCAAGTGACACGAAGGTTGCCAGATCACTAATTTCTAAAGAAATCGTTGCCAGATGTTTTTTCTGAATTCTGTAATCAACCGTAGTGTTCGGATACTTTTTTGAGCGACTGTAGGTGGTCATATTAATTTTGATACTAGATCGTGTGGGCTCACTCACGGAAATATTGAGCTGTGCAGTTACCGTTATATTGAGCTGTGCAGTTACCGTTATACCGGAATATTGAGCTGTGCAGTTACCGTTATACCGGAATATTGAGCTGTGCAGTTACCGTTATACCGGAATATTGAGCTGTGCAGTTACCACAGCAAACTGGAGCGTGTGCAGTTACTGCACACGCTCCAGTTTGCTGTGACGCAAACTGGAGCGTGTGCAGTAACTGCACACGCTCCAGTTTGCTGTGAACGGTAACTGGAGCGTGCACAGTTGCTGTACACGCTCCAGATATTTTTCCTGAATTCTGTAATCACGTGACACGAAGGTTGCCAGATCACTAACTTCTAAAAAAATCGTTGCCAGATATTATTTCTGGATTCTGTAATAAACCATAGTGTTCGGATACTTTTTTGAGCGACTGTATTCACTCTCAGCGAGAAGAATAAGTCTACTGAACAAACCTGTACATAGTTTCCTTATCAGCGACTTCAGCGAACAAAAATTAATTTAGATATGATTGAAGTATGTTGAGCCGAATTCCAGCAACTGTTCCAAATGTCCAGAGAACATAGTAACCAGTCAATTACATTTACTGCTTTTGCATCGTAGTTTCCTGATTATCCAATTGCAGACTGGATTGTGTCAAGATTCATCCCATTCAATAAGTAAATGGGATTACAATATATAGCGTGTTCTCAATAATAAACTGGCGCACCAAATCTCATTACAAATAAATGGGTCTGTCTAATTCTCTCTAACACTAAGGGAAATCACAATTCAGGTTCGCTTTATCATTTCAGGAAAAATGCAGCATTTAATGTAAGAAGGAATCTCAGTGCAACCTCTAATGAATATTTATATTGACTTTCGTAGATTTGTCTCGGGTTGACAAATTAGCGAGTAATTTGTCACCCGAGATTTATCATTGAATCGCGACCAGCACTCAAGACACCAGCTAATAACCTCTTGCATCCCAAACCTTGGGAGAAGGGTTGGAAGAACTCTACGAATAGGCACAAAAAAATTACACTTTGAAAACAAAACATGCGAATGGAAATACAGAGAAGCTTTCAATAATTTTTTAGGTTTCTTAACAGCAACAGACCTGCAATTCTTTTAATTGATAGAAGATGACACGTATATAATAATGATAGTCATAGTAACCAAAGTGTGTGTCTGAGAGAGATCTTATCAATATGCTTCCACGACTCCCAGTTGTTCAATTAAAGGTTTGTCCTACAGAAATATTGTTTAAACAAAACGGTTTCAGTTACTTCACTAATTGTTTTAAGTCAAACAAATGGTTATTCTGATTGTTCTACGAAACTATATAATTTTCCTTTCTGTAAGTATCCATCCTTTCAATTCCTGTATCAGGCTAAAGGAAAATATTTCCATTGCTCTATTAGAAGGTGAATTTTTCAGATTTCCAACTCTTTTAGAGGCAAAGATGAAAAGTATGAATCTGCAGTTGAATTTTAGAAAAACTTGACATTTCAAGTAGAATGTTCTTTCGCATATTATATAAAAAAAAGGATTTCTGTGGAAGATTTCCTTTTCATTGGTGAAAGAGAAAAGTTCAGTGGAACAGATATTGTTTTAAAATAGGACAAAGATGAAACACAAGAAATCGAAACAGTTGTCCCAGTCCCAATCTATGGATTCTTCTAGGTCGTTTCAAAGTAAATAGTGTAACAACAAATCGTAAACTCGGAATAATCTCTTTTCGAAACGTCGAGAACCATTTGCTGCATCCACTGGAACATCAACTGTAAACAACAGTAGATCTTGGTCTCAATGGACGGAGCAGAACTCCTCTCTCCTGCGAGCACGCAACGTCAGACAACCAGAAAACAATTAATTAGAAAGACTTACCTTCCGTAGCGCGTGCCGCACGCCAGACGACCATCCACGACACGATCATCACGATCTCTCGCAGATCAACTCGTCCCCAAGTCGCCGGAAAGTAGCGGAGCAATCGAACACGGAAACGTTCCATCATCAACGTGACTTTTTTTGACCTCGTGAACTCTGGCTGACGCTGAAGACCGTCTGTCGTTTCCCAGGGCAACTGTCACAGCCTCATCCAGCGAGGAGAGTCGGCAAGCTCACTGACCTCCTCTTGACGGCTTTGTCCCTCAGGAAAGTGGAACGAGAGTACTGGAGAGACACAAGAAGGAGGGATGAGGGAAGCTGGAGGATCATTCGGAGTAATCCAGTCATTAACGGGGATTTGAAGCAGTGGAAGATGCAGTCCGGAGTCTTGAGAAGGATGCAGGACGGTGACCACGTGGATGACTAGCCACAGCCGGCTGACTGGCGCGACTCTGGGCACGAGACCCCGCGACTGCTGCTTGCCGTCCAATCGGCGTCAAGCAAAGTGCGCTCGCACGCGCTTCTCTCCCATACAACCATTATTAGAGCGATCGCACGAGTTCCCATTCTTCCTTTTTCGTAAAGGGGGATCGAACGCACGCATGCGCAGGTTCGCAAGAACGGAAGTAGGATCTGCCATCTGGTGACAGTTCCATGCATCAATTTCGTTATAAATGATAAATTATTTGATGGTCAGTTCGAAGTAAAGGCAGATGATTAGTCAATTAATTGTGTTTAAAACAAGACGGGATCTAAATTAATGAGAGGAGGGGGGGAGGTAAGGCGTCTATCCTCTCTCCCACACACAATTTTAATAACCGGAATCAAAGGGTTGGTGGGCGGTCGAGTTTCAGGCCCCACTTCCAGAACCTCAAATGAAGACGGGGGAAGAACACTAGTTACCTTTTTTACGGCATATAAGACCCATTTCCACAGGAAATATTTAGAAGAAACTTTTATATATGTTTCAGCAGTTAATATTTAGATTTGGGTGACAATTTCGAAAAATTCGGGGTCTTCCCCCATCACAACCAAAAATCCTGAGTGCGCGCCTATTGCTTAAGACGCAACATTTAATGTGAATAGTTTGATCGAAAATATAATGGAATGTCGTTCTGATTTATTCCAATTCAGTTCAATTCTTCTCCGTTTGCTGAGTCTCAAAGCCTTTTTTTTATGGGACCGGGATTTGGGTTGAGTTGTTTTACTTCTGAGCGGCACTTTTTTGCACACCATGGGCTAAATGGCCAGGTCACAAGGACCGCGAAGGCTCAGAGAAAGTTGGGGGAGGGGACCCACTGGAACAGCTGTTGGGAGACAGATGGTAGCCTCCCGTCAAGGCCATCCAGCGTGTTCTTTAACGTGCACAGGATATGGCTCTCCGACTCACGGGGCCACGGCTTAACATCCCATCCAATGGACGGCGACCTTTCCAAGCCCATCGGTGTCCCCTGCTGATCGTGAGCAGGGTGAGGAATTTTGCGGAGATAAATCTCAACGCTGACCCAGCTAGGACTCGAACCTGGGATCTACAGATTACAAGCCTGGCGCGCTACCGACTGAGCCAGAAATAAAGAACTAAAGAACTGAAATGAGAATTTTAAATTCAGTCGCAATTTTCCATTTTTGGTAGAAATAAAATTCTGATTTCGGCTCCAGGTTGCAAAACGGAAACGTTCATGTCCGAAGTTAAACATGTTAAGAACGCCTTTAACGATTTCATTGGTTTAGAAGGCTTCTCGCCCTCAACACAAAGTTTTTTTACCAAATTTCAGGTTAACTGGAGCGTTATTTCCTCTTTAATCTTGTTGGTGGACATGCAAACTAACAAATTAATGCATGGAAGGACAAATTTGAATTTCTCTTGGCAATGAATTTTCTTCGTTCTATTAAATTTTTAAAACTTTCTTCCACCATTCCCTGCCGTGTCCTCGGTGAGAAAGCAGACTCGTTGGGCTTGGAAGACCGCCGTCCGTCGGATGGAATGTTAATCCATGCCCCCATGTGTGCAGGAGAGTCATACCTTTGCACTTTAAAGAAAATGTTGGCTCCCATCTGCCTTCTAACTGTTGTCCAGCAGATCTCGTACTTATCTCTGAGCTCTTAGGATCTTTTTGATTTGACTGTTTAGACGATTTTTGTGCACCGAAATGCGACACAGAGTTAAAACGACCAAACTTTCAGCTGGTTAATACATGAATTTAAAAATATAATTGCACATTTAAGAAAAGGAGAATCTTTGTTTTATAATCAGGTCGCCTATACAGACGTCACCTTTTTTTTTATCGAGAGTGAGGTTTGGCTCACAAGGTAGCGCTTGAGGCTCACAATGTGCAGTTCCCAGGTTCGAGTCTCAACTTAGCTAACCTCTTACTCTGCCCTCGATCAGAGACCTATGGGCTTGAAAAGGCAGTTGTCCGTTGGATCGTACAGTCGCTCAAAAAAGTATCCGAACACTATGGTTGATTACAGAATCCAGAAACAATAGCTGGCAACGATTTTTTAAGAAATTAGTGATCTGGCCACTTCGTGTCACGTGACACGAAGGTGGCCAGATCACTAATTTCTAAAAAATCGTTGCCAGCTATTTTTTCTGGATTCTGTAATCAACCATAGTGTTCGGATACTTTTTTGAGCGACTGTACGTTATGCGAACAAGGTTTGTCTCAGGATAACCACACCCTGTGCAACTTAATCTGTATCCCATTCCCCAAACCTTCTTTGAGCCCTAGGGATCTTTGTGACCTGGCCATTTAGTCAATTGTGTGCAAAAGGGGCAATTCAGAGATAAAGCAACCCCCGTTGTTATGAAATCTTGAAAGTCCCACAAAGCGGAAACCCGATTGCTGTTGTCTGCTTTACTTATGAATGTCCTTTTTTGATTTTGGTTCACAATGGACTAAATGGTCAAGGGTCAAGTATTCCCATACTCAGAATAATATTGGAGAAGGTAAACCCATTAGACAGACGTTTATTAACACTTTGACGACGAAAAATTCGACGAAAGTCAGAAATTTCAGTTTCGGACGTCAACTTTATGAAGGAAAAATGCATTATTTAGACCGCAAGCCTAGTGATTACGTAAACACGAAAATCCACGTAGCCCGTTCACAACGTTTTAACATCTGACCAAATTCTTAAAATTTACCTCCTTTTTGACAGCAATAGTTGATCACATATACCGCGGAATATTGGTTCTAAAATATAAATAAATTTAGAAAATTAAAAAATACTTCTCTTCCTATATGGGCCCTTAAAACTAGAAAATAAATAGAAAATCCGTCACTGATTCGCAATTCACTTCAAAGGAAGATAGAGTGCCGAGTTCTAACTTCCTTTGAAGTGAATACGAATTCATTGACTGATTGCACCATCGATGTTTCATTTTATTTTCTACTTTTTTAGGGTGCATATAGAAAGATAGGTATTTGCTAAATTTTTTATTTACTTGTATTTTTTTCTTTGTTATTAAAAACAACTTCCTTCAGAAACTTTCATTTCATATACGACTCATAACCATCGCCAACTTTCCATCCCTTTTTTTTTTTTGGAGTGGTGTTTGAGGTATCCGATGACATTGGAGATGTCACAAGCTACATTTGAGGTATACCGTATTTTATCGTGTATAAGAAATTCCTTTTTGCCAAAAATTGGGTACTAAAAATAGGGGGGTTTCTTATACATGGATAGTATTATAGATATTAACAAATTACTCAATTCCTCAAACTTTGATGAAAAATCAGAGGGTTCCTTATACACGTTAAAATACATAATAGTCATTAAAGTCGATCTCCTCGAAAGTCGGTAAGTCATTAAGGTCGATCTCCTCGAAATTTCCGTTACCTTTAAGGGAATGCGCCGAATGGTGGTGGGAGGGCATAATTCGAAGTAGTCTACGACGGACCTCTATGAGCTTTCATTTGTCACCTAATTCATTACTGTAGTCCCTTGCATTCGGAAGATATAGTAGAAGAACGTCTTTCACATTTCCTTTTTTTCAGGGGAGAAAAAAAATCGAGGGGCATATTTTTATTGCCCACAATACTCTCCACGTCACACAAGGTTTCTTTTGACATACAGTCGCTCAAAAAATATCCGAACACTATGGTAGATTACAGAATTCAGAAAAAATATCTGGCAACGATTTTTTTAGAAATTAGTGATCTGGCAACCTTCATGTCACGTGACACGAATGTTGCCAGATCACTAATTTCGAAAGAAAATCGTTGCCAGATATTTTTTCTGAATTCTGTAATCTACCATAGCGTTCGGATACTTTTTTGACCGACTGTAGGTGGTCATATTATTTTGATACTAGATCGTGTGGGCTCACTCACGGAAATATTGAGCGTGTGCAGTTACCGTTCACAGCAAACTGGAGCGTGTGCAGTAACTGCACACGCTCCAGTTTGCTGTGAACGGTAACTGGAGCGTGTACAGTTGCTGTACACGCTCCAGATATTTTTCCTGAATTCTGTAATCACGTGACACGACGGTTGCCAAATCTCTAATTTCTAAAAAAAATTGTTGCCAGATATTTTTTTCTGAATTCTGTAATCAACCATAGTGTTCGGATATTTTTTTGAGCGACTGTATAACTTGTTACGTTCGGCGCTTGCCTTTCAACGATATAGCAGAACAATCGTTTTCATATTTACCCTTTTTAATGGGGGGAGGGGGCAAATTTCATAACCTGTGACACTCGTCTTATCACAAGCTTTCATTTGATGCATAGCCCGTTACTTTCGGCCCTTGCATTCAGAAGATATAACGAAAACATCGTTTTCATATTTCCCCTTTTTTAGAGGAAAAGGATTGGGGAGTCAATTTCTTTTTATAGCCTATGACACTTCCAGCGTTACAAGCTTTCATTTGACACATAAATGTTAAGTTTTTCTTTCGCGTTCGAAAGATATGGTGGAACAACTGTTTTGACAAACAGACAAACCGACATACCGACAAAAAAGAGCGAAAAGCAATGGAAAGATGTGTAATAATAAAAAGCAGACTTGCAACATCTCTTACAAGTAACGCACTGAGTGATAATTTAGTCTTAACTGAAATTCTAGGAAATCATTGGGATGACACACATCAAGAGTTGACTGTGCATTGTTCAGAGAAGATGATTGAAGTTTACTGCCAATGAAAACTGCTTTCGTAGGAATCTAATTCTTCGTATCAATGTATCTTTCATTGCCTACATCTACTTTCAGAAATATTCCTTCTGAATCGTCTTTGCTGAAGCTCCCCAGAGATGCAATGAAACTTGAGAGGCTTGGGTTGTTTTACCTTTGAGTGTTAAATGGGCAAAAAAGCTATCTCAAAAGGACCCGAAGGGCTAAGAGACGGTTGGGGGATGGGATCCACTGGAATGCTGTTAGGAGACAGATGGTAGCCTCCCGTTAAGGACATCCAGAGTGTTCTTTAACGTACGCTGACTCTCTTGCATACGATTCCACGGTTTATCATACCAACTGATGGACGGTGACCTTTTCAAGCCCATCGGTGTCCTCTTTTTGACCGAGGGCAGGGTGGGGGTTGAGCAGAGATAATTCTCAATGCTTGCACAAGTGGAACTCGAACCCGGGAACTACAGATTACGATCCTGCAGCGCTAACGATTTAGCCGCTGGGCCCCAAACATGACAGGCTTTATACCTTTGGGAACTAAGGATCAACATTAGGGGCCCTATAAAGAATATCTCAAACAAATGAACAGTTTCCAATGAACAGTAGTCACTCAAATGAACTGTTCATTTAATCACACTTAATTTGTTTGCATCACTCTTAATTTGTTTGCATAAATATTTTACTCAGAGATAACCAAAATTCCTAAATTGTGGATCATTTCTAATATTGTGGTCAGTTAAAATAGGGATTCGATGTTGTCCCGTTCAAAGTAACTTTGAGTCTCCGCTTTAACTCTGTGCTGCGCAATGCCACGTCCCCAGTGTCACTCCTCCGCCTTCCCATCAAAAAAAATCTGCAATTTTCTACATATTCTAAAACGCTTCTAGTTTCATTACTGCTTTCTCAACTAGAGTAAGGGGTGGCTCAGTCAGTAGCGCGCCAGGCTCGTAAGTTCCAGGTTCGAGTCCCTGCTGAGTCAACGTTGAGCTTTATCTCCGTAAAATTCCCCGCCCTGCCCACGGTCAGTAGGGGACACCGATGGGCTTGGAAAGGCCGCCGTCAGTCGGATGGGACGTTAAGCCGTGGCCTCGTGTGCGGGAGAGCCCATACCCTGTGCACGTTAAAGAATACGCTGAATGGCCTTGACGGGAGGCTACCATATGTCTCCCAACAGCTGTTCCAGTGGGTCCCCTCCCCCAACTTTCTCTGAGCCTTCGGGGTACATATGATCTGGCCATTTAGCCCATGGTGTGCGAAAAAGTGCCACTCAGAGATAAAACAACCCAACCCAACTAGAGTAATGGCAGTAGTCAGTAGAACTGAAAACGGAATTAAATTTTAGGGTGATTCATGAGCCGTAATTAGGGTTATTCTTAAGTGCGTTTTATCATCTACTTAAGAAATGATTATTGTAATGTAAGTAATAAATCTTACTCAGTGAAATATGAACTATCGTTTTCAATATTCCGTAGTCACCTGTCGGAAAGATTTTCGATTCCAAACTTGGTCTTTGGAGGTGAAAACATCCCGACATCCGTTTTCGACCTTCTGAAATGTTTGATGCCGCCAACCTCGAAGAAAACGAGCCATGGAGCGAAAAAAATGGGAGCAGGAAGGAGCTAGGTCCGGACTGTACGCTGGTTGAGGAAGAAACTGAAATGCCAGTTCTCAATATTTTTCTTTGGTCGGAAGTGCGGTGCGCGGTTTTGCATTGTCTTATTGAAGGAGTTCCTGATGTCTATTTATCAGTCCCGGATAGCGCTGAAGCATCACAGAGTGATTATCGTACCTGAGTCGACATTAATGGTAAGTCCATCGAAGTGCATTATTCATAAATACCGTAGGAAACGGTATAATAGAGTAAAAATGCATTTAGTGAATTTTGTTTAATTCTTGACTTGGGCGATTACTTTTGCCTTAATTATTATAAGAAATATAATAATAAATACCCCCTCAAGCAGCTGCTTGCCATAGAGGTCTGACAGGAGCCTGTCAGTTTATATGCCAAAGTAGTAGCTCTGTGAGGATGGCAGGACCTCAGCAGAAAAACAACACACACAACCATGCCTTACCCGGGGCTCGAACCCAGGTCCCTTAGATCAGTAGCCAAACGTGCTAACCACTCGGCCATGGGAAGGCTTTTTATTATAAGAAATGGATTTATTTCACCTTAGAGCATATTTGCATAAAGCGCTATTTGCATAAAGAATTTGTATAAATCGAACTAGCATATTATTTTAACTGCCGTTGTTCAGGTCTTTGAGTCGGTTAGAGTTCTTTTTTGAAAAAATAAGTTACAAACTTTCTGTTTAAATAAAAATCATAACTAAAAACTCTATAAAGTATGTAGTACGTCTTAATCACTTTTAAATTTACTCTCTTAAAAACAAATTCTGTTTTAATTAGTAAAATAATTTAAATAGTAAAATTTAATCAAGTGTTTTTTTGGCCCCTACGATATTTTCCCCATCACTATAAATTTTTGTCGTCCATTAGGCTTTAATAAAAAAAGAATATAGTTAACCTGTTTTCTAGCAAGATTTATAGTTTTTAAAACTTAAGTATTCTTTCATTCAGGTCCGGATCTAGAAAAAGCGAGGGATGGCGCGGCAAGATGCAATATAACATTTCCCCAACCATTTTGCAGGTTTTTAAAACATTTCATGAAAAAACTACAGGAAAAAGTTTGCATATATTTCCCCCCCCCCCCGTAGATTCGTCCCCTCTTCCAGTTATACCTAGAAATAACGGTACGCGAAATTTCACTGTGCTTTCCCTTTCCTTATAGTTTTTCCAAACCTTTAGGTTGCTTTCAATTGCATGAGAGGAAATTGTAAGCCGAATAGAGTAGTCTGGCTCTTATAGTTTAGCAAAGGTATCTTAAACACACGGCCAGCGATATCACTTTGCACTGCTCAAAACCAATGCATTCTGTCACAATCACTGTGATGCTCACAAACAATGCATTCTCTCATAATCGTGATAGCGAACTGTGGTTTATTAGCTTGGCTCGACTGTAATGATATCCCGCAAGTATGGAGAAGATGGTCACATTCAGTCCAAGATGAAGCCACTACAAATGAAACTTAGATTTATGTTTTGATATTAAAAAGTATGCATCACTTAAACAATAAAACAACAATATAAGTAATTATTGTTTGCAGACCTTCTACTGTGACATATAAGCTGACAGGCTCCTGTCAGACCTCTGTGGCAAGCAGCTGCTTGAGGGGGTATTTATTTATTTATTTTTTATTTTATTATAGTTTAAAAAAAATACGGTATCGGCCAGAGGCGTACCCAGGATTTAGTTTTAGGGATCTAATCATTTTACCAGTTGTGCGCAAAAGAAAAGTGCCGTTCATTATATCATGGTATATGGGGTGGAGTTTGAGTTTGGCTGAATTGGTTGCGCGCCAGACGCGTAATCTGTAGTTTCCAGGTTCGAGTCCCACCTCTGCCAGCATCGAGATTTATCTCCACTATATACGACCACAAGTGGGTACCTGTCCTCTGTCAGAAAGAGGACACCGATGGGCTTGGAAAAGTCCATCGGATGGGGACGTTGAAACGTGGTATATATTATACAGAAAAGTCATACCATATGCACGTTAAAGAACACGCTGGTTGGTCTTGATAGGTTACATCTGTCATCTAGCATCTGTCTAGTGGATTCCCTTCCTTCAAACTTCTCTGAACCTTTGGGGATCTTTGTGACCTAGCCATTCAACCCACTGTGTGCGAAAAAGTTGTGGTTCAGAGGTATAGCAAACTAAAACCGAACTCAGTAGAAAGCTTCCAGAAGAAACTAAAATAATATCTTAGATGAAAAAAAAATTTACATTTAATATATCGATGATTTTAAAAGTGACCTCTGTGCTTAATCTCGTTGTATAACATCCCTTTTTTTTAAAAAAAATAAATGAAAATTTGTTTTTGTTAAAATACCCTTCAAGCAACTGTTTGCCGCAGAAGTCATGAGAGAAGCCTGACAGTGAAATTCCATAAGGAAGATCTGCGAGATCGGCGCGACTTCAGTAGAAATACAACAAGTAACATCCATGCCTCATCTGGGTTTCTTTGATCAATTTCCAAGGCTAATGTCGTGTTGATGAATAAAGACCAGGAACTAGGAAATATGACGTCACAAACGAGATCCAATCGATGCCCTGAAACCTTATGCTTTCCAATGAATAAATCGAAGATTTCGTTTCGATTTTTTTTTCTGCCTCTTGGAAGTCAAAAAAACAGTGCCTTTTTTGTTTTTTTTTTCCTCTTTTTCTTCTTTTTCTTCAGAAAAGGAGGTATATTAATTTGTACCGTGAATTACGAGTTAATTTGGAAATTTTCTCAGGGAGAAAAAACATTGCTTTATACTAAATTTTAGCGTTGGTGAAAACAGTTTTCTTATATTGCGGAAATGGCTTCTACATTTTTTATATTCACTAAAATTTGGAAACTCTATTATCGTTTTCTGATTACATTAAACAGTTTTATGTCGGGAAAGTTATCAGAATGTTTTAAATAAAATTTAGATTTTCTTCTTTTTGCACATTGAAATACACTTCAAAATAAGATTTCCCATCACTGTATAATCAATACTCTTCAAAATGCAATTTATTTTGTTGGTTATAGATAATCCAAATCATGAACTTAATCATTTTTAAAAGCATATTTTATTTAAAGATATATATTCCTCATTTCGCGAAGGACGAAAAGAAGGAAATCATTTTCGCCGACAGAAACACTTTATCCCTTAGAATTTTACAATTTTTCCATGGGTATTCAGTTTTGTTGACATATTTGTTAAAATCATTTGAAATGATTTGTTACAATCATTTATTACACCAGGGTGTAACAATTTGAGTAACTTGTTTGCAACAACTTGGGAATTTTTTAAATGGTGTAAGCAAATATAATCAAACGTGAATTATATTTCTCCCAAAAAGAACGAAACAGAGTGAGTTGTTCCAAAACAAAGTGCAGTAGATTATGCTCTTCCAGTTCGATGTCATTCTCAACATCAGAGTGATAAACGTTAATGGCTTTTTGAACATGACTTTCAATTATTTTATCGTTTTCTCTTAAAGAAGTAACAAAATTGAAAGCATTTTTTCGTTCTAACCATTTGCACAATTTCCCTGGGTTGGGTTGTTTTACCTCTGAGCGGCACTTTTTTGCACACCATGGGCTAAATGGCCACGTCACATGGACCCCGAAGGCTCAGAGAAGGTTGGAGGAGGGGACCCACTGGAACAGCTGTTGGGAGACAGATGGTAGTCTGCCGTCAAGGCCATCCGTTGTTCTTTAACGCGTGTTCTTTAACGTGCACCAGGGTATGTCTCTCCCCCTACTGACCGTGGGCAGGGCGGGGAATTTTGCGGAGATAAATCTCAACGCTGACGCAGCTGGGACTCGAACCTGGGAACTACAGATTACGAGCCTGGCTCGCTACCGACTGAGCCACTCCCGCCCCCAATTTCCCTGGACTAGAAAGCATAGAGTTATACAATTTCTCGATGCTCTCTCATAATTCACAAGTTCTCATAGTTCACAAGCTTGAATTAACAGAATCACCATCTACGTGTATACTTAGCTCTAATACAATATTAATCTTTAAAGATTTAATAAGTTTATTAACAGTGTCACACGAAATATATAGAAAAGCAACACAACTATTACAATGTTGCATAGACAAATAACTTGCAGCATGGGCGTCCGCAGAGGGGGCAAACGGGGCACTTCCCCCCCCCGGGATCGAGTAAAAATCCTTGTTTCAATTAATTCTTGCTTCCTTTATATTGTAAATTTATATGCATTATGTACGTGTTTTTGTATTGATGCAATACTGTATTCTGTAATCTACTTGTGAAAAAAACCAAAATAATTAAATAATTAAATAAAAATTTATTGATGTAATTATTTGTCTAAAAGCTTTGCCCCCCCCCCCTCCCACCTGGAAAATTTTCTGCCGGACGCCCATGACTTGCAGTAATCAAAGTTGCTTTGCTTGAAAGCAGACTATCTACTAAACAACTTTAACTAGCTATTTTGTAACTTTGAAGCCGTTTATCAAAGTCTTGTTGATTAAACTTTCGTAATTTCATTTCACTATTGACAGTGCTTTTTCTTTCGAGGTTTTTCGTTCCTTCTTCTGGAATGCCCAGCATATCTTAGAGATATGCTGGGCATTACGGAAAGATCGATGGATATGCATTTATCTTTCAACTGGGGACTACCATGTAAGATTTTCATATCGCCATTAACGATGGTATAACATCATGCGTTTATTTTGCAGGTCTGTTGTAAAACGTTTCCTGCAAACAACCGTGCCCTAAGAAGGAATGAACTGAGCTCGGGGATTTTTTTTTCAACCATAAATCCTTTAAAGCTTCAGATTTTCGAAATCGAAAGACTGGAAGCATACTCTGATGTTCCATAAGTGGCGGTCATAAGGAGGGGACCACGGGGGCCATGGCGACCATTGACCGCAAGTGTTTAATTTTTTTTTCATTTCAACAGCCAGCCAATTTCTTTTCCAAGAATGCAAACCCCTGGCGCCTTCAGTATCCCATATAAAGGCAAATGTAAGGACATATAAAGGATTTTGTACTCCAGAAATTATACTTTTCATTACAAAATCCATCGTATGTCCCTAAATGGTCCTCTCCAGGATTGAAACTTATGATCGCCCCTATGTGCTATTGCAGTTTGATTTGCACATAGGAACAGAACACTCTTTTCCAACCAATACCTTGTGTAAAGCTTAATGCAAAAAATACTAATTTTTGCATTACATGATAAACTATTATCCTACAATTGAATAATTTTTAAATATTAACCTTATCTCACTTTACCTGTAAAGCTAATTAAATAAGATTTCAATGACATTACACCAGGACCACCTTAGTTCCAGGTGTTATGCATCGAGACGGCTTTGCCAAGGCGCAGTCATCACCTGGACGGTTTATATCATTTATTTCAGATTGTTTTTAATAATAAGCCCTGCCCCTTCTCTCACTTCCATCTCTTCTGTTTTAATTAAGTGTAGGGCTCTTTTGAGCGCAATTATCGCTTCAACAACTCTCTTCTTTATCAAATTATCATTCCGGGAAACACTCTACGTCAGACGTCATAACCGGAGGAAACAAGGTCGAAGTCGGAAGAAAATAATAACAAAAATATTTTGTCTGAGAAAAATTTCTTCACACGCGTAACCCTTTTTCTTTTAAATCAGATTTCTAAATTCTATTACTACGACTTTTCTCTCAATTATAATAGTCTAAGCATTAAAAAATTAGTTTTTAACAGCCAAGAATAAGTAATTAAGACCAAAACGCAAACTTCGCATTAAAAGTCGGTGTTTAATGAAGTCCGTATCCAAGCTCGCAATGGAACCAGTTTTCTGTTGGGAATAAAATAGTAAACTTTAAAACAAGATTGAAAATTTTTTAAATTAAGCATAGAAAAGAAAGATGTTAAATTATATAACATTCACCTTATTATGACTTTTAGCGCAAAGTCAGACTTGAACACCAAAGGAGAAGTTTTAATCTCAGAAGTGTTTTAGGAAAATTTCAATTACATTAATTCCAAACGAATGCATCACTTTACTAAACTTTGGAATTCAATTAAAGAAATAGAGTTTAGTTTTAAGTGACTTTTTAGAAGTATTAAGGAAGTCTTGCAGGATTAAAAATATTTTTGGAAAACTAAACTTGTTATTTGTTTCCCTGTGGAACTTATCTTTTTAGATCATTTTTCCCCCTTTCTACTTCCGAATATATAACGTACTAATAGTGACTGTCATTTGCTACATTAATTACAAAATATAGGCTTTGGGTTGGGTTGTTTTACCTCTGAGCGGCACTTTTTTGCACACCATGGGCTAAATGGCCAGGTCACATGGACCCCGAAGGCTCAGAGAAGGTTGGGGGAGGGGACCCACTGGAACAGCTGTTGGGAGACAGATGGTAGACTCCCGTCAATGCCATCCAGCGTGTTCTTTAACGTGCACAGGGTATGGCTCTCCCGCACACGGGGCCACGGCTTAATGTCCCATCCTACGGACGGCGGCCTTTCCAAGCCTATCGGTGTCCCCTACTGACCGTGAGCAAGGCGGTCAATTTTGCGGAGATAAATCTCAACGCTGACCCAGCTGCGACTCGAACCTGGGAACTACAGATTACGAGCCTGGCGCGCTACCGACTGAGCCACTCCCGCCCCCCAATTTCCCTGGACTAGAAAGCATAGAGTTATACAATTTCTTGATGCTCTCTCATAATTCACAAGTTCTCATAGTTCACAAGCTTGAATTAACAGAATCACCATCTACGTGTATACTTAGCTCTAATTCAATATTAATCTTTAAAGATTTAATAAGTTTATTAACAGTGTCACACGAAATATATAGAAAAGCAACACAATTATTACAATGTTGCATAGACAAATAACTTGCAGCATGGGCGTCCACAGAGGGGGCAAACGGGGCACTTGCCCCCCCCCCCCCCGGGATCGAGTAAAAATTCTTGCTTCAATTAATTCTTGCTTCCTTTATATTGTAAATTTATATGCATTATGTACGTGTTTTTGTATTGATGCAATACTGTATTCTGTAATCTACTTGTGAAAAAAACCAAAATAATTAAATAATTAAATAAAAATTTATTGATGTAATTATTTGTCTAAAAGCTTTGCCCCCCCCCCCTCCCACCTGGAAAATTTTCTGCCGGACGCCCATGACTTGCAGTAATCAAAGTTGCTTTGCTTGAAAGCAGACTATCTACTAAACAACTTTAACTAGCTATTTTGTAAGTTTGAAGCCGTTTATCAAAGTCTTGTTGATTAAACTTTCGTAATTTCATTTCACTATTGACAGTGCTTTTTCTTTCGAGGTTTTTCGTTCCTTCTTCTGGGATGCCCAGCATATCTTACAGATATGCTGGGCATTACGGGAAGATCGATGGATATGCATTTATCTTTCAACTGCGGACTACCATGTAAGATTTTCACATCGCCATTAACGATGGTAAAACATAATGCGTTTATTTTGCAGGTCTGTTACACAAGAAAATAGAGAACTACTTAAAATATTTTTCATTAGTATGCTCTGCTCTCAGCAGAAGAATATTTGATGCGGTATTAATGCGTCGACTATGGGGAAGGCGTAGTTGTCTTTCTTCATGTATACACTGCTTGTTCAAATTATTATGAACACCCCATAGTGCGTGAAGTACCTTGAAAAGGCCAATGTATGCAAAATATTTTACTGTTGAATATTCTACGTATTACGAAGTCATATAAAATCTGTAAAGTCATGGTGGAAGACGAAGTCAAGTACGAAATGGGTAAAAAGGCTGATCTGACTGACTTTGAAAGGATGCTCACCTTTGGAGCGCGATGGGCAAGAGCATCTGTAACGGTGGTGATGGAATTCAGCGGAAAATCACGGAGCACGATATCCCAAGAGTATGGAGAATGGTTGGGTTGGGATGGTTTGTCTCTGAACGGCACTTTTTTTTGTACACAATGGGATAAATGGCCAAGCCACAAGGACCCCGAGGACTCAGAGAAGATTGGGGGAGGAGACCCACTAGAGAAATGTTAGGACCCCCCGAACACCTGTCTGGTGGATCTCTACTAGGAACAGGCTGGATGGCCTTGACGGAAGGCTACAGATGGTAGCCTCCTCAAGGCCGTCCAGCGTGTTTTTTAACGTGCACGTAGTATGCTTCCCCCACATATGGGGCCACGGCTGAACGTCCCATTCGAACGACGGCGGCTTTCCAAGTCCATCAGTGTTTCCTATTGACCGAGGACAGAGCGGGGAGTTTTGCGGAGATAAATTTCAACACTGGGCCAGGTAGAACTGGAACCTTCGAACTGCAGATTATGAGCCTAGCACGCTACCGGCTAAGCCATCCCCCCGCTATGAAGAATGGCAAAATATCAGAAAAAGTCCGTCAACGAGGCGAATGGGCAGGAAAAAGTCTCTAACAGACAGGCTTTTGTTGGCAGGGACTGTACGGCAAAACAGAGCTGCTGCAATTCATCAGCTGAGAGACATGACAGCTTGCAGTACTCCATTTAGAAGAAAACTATGCTGAAAGACTCTAAAACTTTGAAATTTGGAAACTACCATGATATGAAAGTCTTTCATTTCCAAAAATATCAGGATTCGAAGGCTCCGATGGTGTATGGTCTAGTGTCGAACTGAAAAACCTGTCATATGGTCAGACGAATCACGCTATGTACTGTTTTCAACAGATGACTGACGTAGAATGTGTCGACAGCCCCATGAAGCAATGGACTCATCATGTGTACCTCCTACTTTTAAAAGTACTGGAGGCAATATGGTGGTAGGGAGGAGCATTTTCTTGGCACTGATTGGGCCCTCTGATTTCTCTGCAGATAGCATCACTTCCTGGAAGTATAAAAACACCTTGGACGATCAGGTGCTGTCGATGATGGATCATTTTTACCCCAGTGGAGAAAATTCCAGGATGATAACTCACCAATTCATCCCTCTCGAATCGTACAGGAGGGATTTGAGAAACATGAAACGAACTTTTATCACCTTCCCTGCCCTGCACAATCGTCTTAATCCAGTCAAAAACGTATGGTACAATTTTTAACGAGCTATTCGAATGCACAGATCTCTGTCCTCTTCACTTTAAGATATTCAAGCCATTTCACAGGGATAGTGGATCCAAATCCCTCCTGCTGTATTTCGAAAGTATCTGGAAAACATGAGATGTCGAGTCCGGGTTATCATCTCTGCCCTTGGAGACTCGATGATGTATTAAGTAAGTGTTCATAAAAATTTGACTAAGCAGCCTTTTTTCAAACTTATGTCGCCTTTTTCTGTAGCGCACTTTCTGTTGAGCTATCCTCTATTTTCATGAGGAATATTTAGAGAGATTTCACCTCCTTCTATGGAGTATATTCCGCCAAAGTCTCGTCTCCTCTTGTGTTGCACTTTCTGCTGGGTCATCGCCGCCTGTAGAATATTTTCTGCTGAGACCACGCCACCTTCTATAGTGTACTCTCTAAGAAACCTTTCTTCCTTCAGTGGCGTTCTTTTTGCTGATGTCTTATATTTTTTTGTGGCATATTTTATCCAAGGTTAGTCCCCTTTCCTTCAGTAGCGTACTTTCTGAACAGGTCTCACATCCTTATGTAGCGTACTTTCTGCAAGATCTTCCCGCTTTCTACTGTATTTTTGTTGAGTCCCTCTTCTTTCTGACGTATTTTCTGTGAGATCTGATCTCTACGAGTTGTTTTCTGTGAGATCTTCCCTCTTTCTGTGGCCTGCTTTCTCCGAAATCTCATCTTCTGAGGCCAACTTTCCCTGAAATCTCATCTCCTTCTGTGCCTATTTTCTGCTCAGAATTCGCCTCTTCTGTGGCCTGTTTTCTGCACATAAAACCACGGCTTAACATCCCATCCAATGGATGACGTTTTGCCCAAACCAACTGGTGCTCCTTTTCTAACCGACGGCAGGGTGGTGTTAGCGGAGAAAATTTTAAAGTAGGCACAGTTAATACTGAGATCACCAGATTACGATCCTAACGCTCTATACACTGAGCCAATGACCGTCTTCAATGAAACGAAAGATAAACCACCCCAGCTAACTAGAACGATGTTAACATTTCTTCTAGGTTCGTTGATAGTCTTGCCATGATTTTATTTTCTCATTTTAAAGCCTTTTATACAAAACACAACGCATTAGCAATTTCGAAACCACTGTCCGTATTCCATCAAAATTTATTATTTTCCCTGCGTATCTTTTTAAATATTTTTATTACTCTTTTCTTTATCAAGAGAGTAGTTTCAAGATGCTAGATCAGTGGTCTCAAACTTTTATGCTTCACGTACCCCCTGGAAATGTGTATGTAACTGGCGTACCTCTTGTATAGATAGATAAAACTATAGTTATAGTGTAACAATGGTTATTTTTACTTTGTTGCTAGATCTAGCGACTTTTGAGCTCTCACGGCGTACCCCAAAAAATTTTACCGCTTACTGTCGCTCAAAAAAGTATCCGAACACTACGGTTGATTACAAAATTCAGAAAAAATATCTGGCAACGATTTTTTTAGAAATTATGATCTGGCAACCTTCGTGTCAAGTGACACGAAGGTCAAGTGACCTTCGTGTCACTTGACCTTCGTGACACGAAGGTCACGTGTCAAGTGACACGAAGGTTGCCAGATCATAATTTCTAAAAAAATCGTGAAAATCGTTTTCTAAAAAAAAAGTGACACGAAGGTCACGTGTCAAGTGACACGAAGGTTGCCAGATCATAATTTCTAAAAAAATCGTTGCCAGATATTTTTTCTGAATTTTGTAATCAACCGTAGTGTTCGGATACTTTTTTGAGCGACTGTACCCCACGTTGAGAACCCCTACATTAGAGCAAGTCTACACAACAAATGAATACAGTGCCTTAGAATCGTTGGACGGATTTGACCAGTAAATGCATATTCTGAAACTCAAAGCTTCCGTATTTCGGTTAAAATCACATAGACAACGCTACCCCAGTTCTATATCTGACGTTCATCCACAACCTTCCGAAGATTCTTAAACGATCTTGTCTGTATGTTCGTTTAGGGGTTATTTAAAAAACTTTGAAATCAAAATGGTTAAATTTGATAAATTTATTAATGATAATTATAATGGCAATTTTTGTTTCAAACAAATATTGCAAACGATGTAATTTAAACTAGAAATTTTAAATTTTGGCTGCGGAATGTGAACGCCATGATGTTTCCACAGTAGGGAATATTTTCTTTTAAATTAATTAAATTATCAGTTTTTTTTAACTCGCATGTCAACGATGCTCACAAGTTCGTATTTATAAAATAAATAAATAAATAAATACCCCCTCAAGCAGCTGCTTGCCACAGAGGTCTGACAGGAGCCTGTCAGTTTATATGCCAAAGTAGAAGGTTGGTGAGGATGGCAGGACCTCAGCAGATTAAATGAATTTAAAGAACAGCAAGAGATATTTCAGTTTCATCTCTAGTTTCTTTAACGTCTTTAAAATGGCTAAAAAAATGCAGCTCGTGCAGTGTAACACTAAAAAAAAACTTGTTCTTGTACAAGAGTTTTTAAGGCATATGGTGATCAAAGTCCATTTACTTATAATAAAATAGTTTCTGGCACGTTTCCTTCCATTAAAGAATTTTTCTGGCAAGCGTCTATCTTTCGATCGTGAATCATGCTTCTACAAAAGCCATATCACAAAACTTTCCCTACTTTTAGGTTTGTAAAGAAATGAATAAAGCCAAACGTAAACGTTTCTAAAAATAACACTTAGGTAGGTGTTTTTTTTTTTATTCGAGTAGCTTCTACTACTCGAAAAGAGAAGGAAAGAGAAGCAAGGATCTCTTTGCCAACAAGAGCCCTTTTGCCTCCTCCTCTTGGGGCGGGGGTGGCTCAGTCGGTAGCGCGCCAGACTCGTAATCTGCAGTTCCCAGGTTCGAGTCCCAGCTGGGTCAGCGTTGAGATTTATCTCCGCAAAATTCCCCGCCCTGCCCACGGTCAGTAGGGGACACCGATGGGCTTGGAAAGGCCGCCGTCCGTCGGATGGGACGTTAAGCCGTGGCCCCGTGTGCGGGAGAGACATACTCTGTGCACGTTAAAGAACACGCTGGATGTCCTTGACGGGAGGCTACCATCTGTCTCCCAACAGCTGTTCCAGTGGGTCCTCTGCCCCAACCTTCTCTGAGCCTTCGGGGTCCATGTGACCTGGCCATTTAGTCCATGGTGTGCAAAAAAGTGCCGCTCAGAGGTAAAACAACCCAACAACAAACAAGCCTCCTCCACTTCCTTTTGCCTACTCCCTCTTTGCCTCTTGCCTCCTCGAGAGGAAAAGGTAGCCTCCAAGATCTAGGAGCTCTTAAGCCTCCTCCTTGGAAAAATTTAATAGCTAAACCTAAGAATAAAAAATAACATAAGAAAAAAAATATGAATTAAAAACCCGTGTTTACAATATTTTCCTCTAATTGTTTTTACCTTTTTGCTTTTTCCCCAGAATATTAGTTTCCGGAATATCCGATCCACTTCTCCCCTGTATATATCGGTTAAACGAGTTTCTAAACGTGAAAACAAATTACTCCTCAAGAAACTGGATTTCCATTACTTTGTAACATTTTTCCCTTCGTTTTAGAGGTTGTTACAAAATTTCACGAAAAAGGCTCAAAATATTCACAAGTTTAATTAGTTTTCGCCTCCATTGCCCTTACTAGTATTTTCACTAGGGGGAAGGCTGGATCACTAGATTCACTGGATTCATTAGATTCACGGATTTCACTAGAAGCAAGGCTGGATCTAAGGAGAAGGGGGCTTAGCCCCCTTCTCCCTAGATCCAGCCTTGCTTATGGCTAATTAATAACTGATCACCTTTTAGTAGCAAATGAATACAGAATGAGGCGTTACAACCTTCCGTTATAATGGCATTCTAATCAACAAGCTTTAAGTGTCGAAGAAACATCTTAATTGAGGCTTAGCACTTCGTGAAATTTTGAATAACGGAACTTTGCAAGTCAGTTCTTAAATATAACTATAACGCTCACAAAAATTAGGGGATATTTTTATCGCTTCGCATTCCTTTTTTTAAATATCCCCTAATTTTTGTGAGCAGTATAGTTTACATTATTTCTAAGTGTACAAAACACCGTTTTATTTATTATAGCACAACCCAACTTAGAAAGTTATCTACATATATATAGTATCTTCTAATCGGTTAATATACACTTGTATAAACGGATTCTACCTAACACTGTTTATACTTTATTAAAGCAGTATGTTTACTGGAACGATATTCTCTTCAACCTACACACACACAGGAAGAAAGTATAGTTAAACATCCTACTGAAATGGACTCTTGAAATATATTTCTCCATAAACAAGCACTATTTATTATATATTATTCATAAGGAGTCATGCACACACTCAAAGCAATTCAACCCACTCTCTTCACAACTCCAACTGTCACTTTAATTACAAAGATATGACGTATTATTCACAGCACGTAGAGCACCTCGTGGTACAATACACAGGTTTTCATGAATAACTGTTGAAAGTTTGCACGATGTTTCAATATTTTATGATTAACGATTGGTATAGAAAGACTTCCTTTCGTCCAATGTAAAATTAAGCTTTGTCCTAGTATGCAAGTATGGGGCGGGGGTGGCTCAGTCGGTAGCGCGCCAGGCTCGTGATCTGTAGTTCCCAGGTTCGAGTCCCAGCTGAGTCAGCGTTGAGATTTATCTCCGCAAAATTCCCCGCCCTGCCCACGGTCCGCCTGCCACCGATGGGCTTGGTAAAGGCCGCCGTTTGTCGGATGGGACGTTAAGCCGTGGCCCCGTGTGCGGGAGAGACATACCCTGTGCACGTTAAAGAACACGCTGGATGGCCTTGACGGGAGGCTACCATCTGTCTCCCAACAGCTGTTCCAGTGGGTCCCCTCCCCCAACCTTCTCTGAGCCTTCGGGGTCCATGTGACCTGGCCATTTAGCCCATTGTGTGCAAAAAAAGTGCCGCTCAGAGGTAAAACAACCCAACCCAAATGCAAGTGAGCAACGCTAATGATGTTGCCAAGCACTTTAGATGGTTTTAACATGAGGCTCTATAGAAAACAATCTGTTAATAAAACAATTGAAATATCACGGCGTTCACATTCCACCACCAAAGTTTAAAATTTCCAGTTTAACACGTTCAGCATGGTGTGGCATAGCACTGATGTCTCACTGGCTGTTCTACTTTGACCAACGTGACATCAATGAATGCCTCAGCTCGAAAATTCTATAAGACGGCGCGGCTTTATTATGTGTCTCACTACAATGTTAAATAGATAGCCATTCAAAATCCACCGTCTGTACGAACTATTTATATTACCTGGTCATGAATATTTGTACATGTTTGCTAATTACAGTATATTTTATGGTAATTTGTGACAAAACTTCGATGTTGTTTTTAATTAAAAATTGATGAAACTGTATTTAAATGTTTGAAACTGTGTAAAATATTTGTTATAAATATTTTGAAAATGAAATACTACCAAAATAGTTCCCCGTCCTTAGTGAAAAAAAAATCTGTTCTACACCCATGCTTAACGTGTTAAATACGTCTTTTGCAATATTTGTTTGAAATTTTGGAATTTGCAGATTTTTCCACCGTTAGAGTGAAAATGAGTGCTTTCAATAGGAACTTTCTGTCATGTCCATCATATAAAACTAAACTCGGAACTTCCTGTCATGCCCATCACATAAAAGTATGGAAACATCATGAAGAAAATGCAAAAAGAATCTGCAAATTCCAAAATTTCAAGCAAATATTGCAAATGATGTAATTTAAACTAGAAATTTTAAATTTTGGCTGTGGAATGTGAACGCCATGATGTTTCCAAAGTATTATGTTGATGGACATAACAGGAAGTTCCTATTAAAAGCTCTCATTAAAAAGTTAACTCAATGACTTTGACGAGGGGTTTCCATGGAAACAATCAATTAAGATACCCTGGATGATCTTGAACCTATAAATGGTAGTTATCTAAGCATAACAAGTAGAAGAGCTGCACAGAACCAATCAGGCATAGCACCTAAAAATCCATTTACCGCCTTTTCGTGGTGGAGGCAGTTAGTCGAGCCGGCTCTCGATTTACGCGGATCTGATTAATGAGTCTTTCGAATAACGCGGTCACCGTATTTACACCTTTCCTTAGTTTACGTGTTTTCTTTTAACTCGATTTGAACTCAGAAATTTGAAAAGAAGCTGAAACCCCTCTTAAACGTTATTCTTTCCACTTGTTGATCAGACCTGCAAAGCTGCTATCTTATCTGCAGAGGTTAGGACAGAACAAACGATCACTCCGGGACTCGCACCGAGACCCCCACCAGTTGCAATGTCATCGAGAACCAACGCGATGCCATTCTGCTAGCAAGGATGACAGAATTTCTTAATGTCACCATCGGGGAGACGGTAAGAAAATCTGAACTTCAACCCTCTACATCGGCCTAAGAAGCGCCAGTAGATGAAGAGGCATCTATACCTTTGCTAACTCAGTCATCTAACCCAGATGACCCCCAAACTATATAACTCTCATCGCCCTACAATCTCACCACAACCAGCACCAGAAAACCATCAGAGACAGCTCTCATGATGGAAGAAGATTTCTCTTCTATGATGGAAGAGAAATCTCTTCTATGATGGAAGAAGATTTCATAAATAGTTATTATATGAAATCTCTTCTATGATGGAAGAAGATTTCATAAATAGTTATTATATTCTTATTGTATTAAGCAGGTTCCATTCTGTCGTTTTTAATGTTACTGTAAATGTACTATGATATCTTTACTATTGTATGAAAATATGCTTTATAGTGAAAAATGAAACACTGGAGGGAATGGATGGATGTATACAAGTTTTGAGACAGCGATTCCCCTTTTCCCATCCCTATCATTTGTTTCATTTTTATCTGGTTTAAGAAGCAAACGAGATAAAAATGAAATTGTCCGTCTGTCTGTCCGTCTGTAGATATCGAACTTTTTTCGTTACAGAGATAAATTAAAAATTTTTCGTATTGAATAGGCATTGATGAAATATTGCGACATGCACTTTCCGAATCTCTCTAAACCTATAATTACGCCCTCTAGCGGTGGAAAAATTTGCGGCGGAGCCATTTTTAAGAATGCATCCCCTACTTAAATCGTGTCGACTGTACCTTTATACGTAGATATTCTCTCCCTTGGAGAAGAACAGAAGGTTTCATCTACCTATCTGGAATTCTATCGACACTTACTTTCACTTTTTTAACTCTACTGGGAAGGGGTCAACTTCACAGTATCTCTCTCATTGGTGATCATTTACACTGGCATGACTGTTGGCTGTGATTTTCATTTCGGATAATGGACATATTGCATTGGTAGGAAATCTAACAGTTGAAGGAGAATCTACCTCTGTGTTCTTCACTTATTTGAGGTAAACACGCCTAACTAAGCAGATATGCAAGATACTGTATGGGAGCTGGCAGATGATCTTGATAAGAAGCCATCGCAGGTACAGTCGCTCAAAAAAGTATCCGAACGCTATGGTTGATTACAGAATTCAGAAAAAATATCTGGCAACGATTTTTTTAGATATTAGTGATCTGGGAACCTTCGTGTCACGTGACACGAAGGTTGCCAGATCACTAATATCTAAAAAAATCGTTGCCAGATATTTTTTCTGAATTCTGTAATCAACCATAGCGTTCGGATACTTTTTTGAGCGAGTGTACCTGAACCCTAGAAGTTAGTCCTTGCACCGCCGACCCGAAACTGAAGTGAGATGTCTCTGACACCTTCCTGCTAGTGTGCGAAAAAAACCAAAGGATTCTGATGGTAAAGAAGGTTATCGATTCTCTTGAGTTCCAACGAGTCTTTGCTAGGCGCTTGCTACATTAAATAATATCATTACCATAAAATGTAATTAACTTAACCCTCTTTGATAATAAAAAAATTATATTGATAATTTGGAGCGTTTTTGAAAAATTTGAATGTTTTATAGGTGTCGCTTTCAAATGGTTATCAGACTTCAAGTTGTGATCTTGAATTAAATAATTAATGATGTGTAATTTGCAAAATTCGAAACATTTTTTATTACTAGAGATCAATCAACATATGTGTTGATACATATATGTTGATAACGAACGTATTATAATAATAATAATAAATCAA
Source organism: Ryuthela nishihirai (assembly GCA_038380435.1). Lineage (NCBI taxonomy): Eukaryota > Metazoa > Arthropoda > Arachnida > Araneae > Heptathelidae > Ryuthela > Ryuthela nishihirai. The sequence continues at coordinate 38,562,882 of JAWZYU010000019.1, forward strand.
CATATGTGTTGATTTATTATTATTATTATATTATTCTTTATTCATTATTATTATCATAAAAAAGCAATCATCCCACAAAACCAAAAGCTTATCTGCAGAATTATTAAATATGCATTATATATTAACATCCCAAAGTTTCAAAACTTTTTAAGTGACAAATCAGCCTGAAATTCATTTTAAATTTTGATCCTTGAACCGTAATAATAGCCTTTACTTTTGTTGAATTTAAATTATGCATTATTCAGTGGGAAACCATACCTTTGTGATCTGCATAATTAAATCTATTTAATATGCAAATATTGTAGAATACATATATAAAAAAATTCACTCAGAAGCCATTTTATCAGGTACGGTTCCGTATTTTGTCAATAGTAACTTAGATACAGAACTGAAAAAAATAATTTTTTTATGAAAAAAAATGAAAGTTTTTCTACAGAAAAAAAAGCAAGTTTTTTTGTTAAAAAAATGATTGAAGATAATTTAAAGTTTTCAATGAAATCAATTTCAATCTTGATTTTTAACAATTTTCGTTCGTTATTTTAGGGAGTTAAGGAAATTGGAACATTTCACAGCAACAATGCCGGTTTAAATAATTTCTCTGAAACGTTAATAAGAAACAAGCTAAAACAAAAGCAAAAATTGTTGAACTGAACTTTACTAACAGGTGTAAGAGTATTCTTAACAGTTAGCTTAATAACTACGTTATTTTCACCAATTTTGAACGATATTTTTTACGAACGTTCTAGCTAACTGCTAAAAGTTTCAGCTTCCATAACTGAATATATACTGAACGAATATTGTTGGAAACCGAAATTGAAATAGATTTGTTTGAGATCTTTAAATTATTTTCAGTCATATTTGTCATGTCCCTCGAATTTTATATTTATTTATTTACCGTATATTTTTGTTGTATTATTGTTGTATATATTTTTATGTGTTCTTGGAAATGTTTGTGCTGGGATGACTCACTGTTGCTTTTCGGGTCTAAAGCTGCTCCGTGTAAGTAAGTGATGACGAATGCCAGCAATTGTTTATGCAGTATATGACTAACTAGCCCGCGGCGCGAAAGTCCGCGCTTGAGGCTAGGGGAAGGAGTTGGATGAAACTTCAGTCTGCGCATAGCTGTCGAACGAAGAGGTCGTTGCGACACGCGTCAAAAGGACGCAATTCTTGCTAAAAATATAAATATAATTGAAGTCAGGATGCGATTCCAAGAGGGAATCTAGATTCTTGGAGAATCTGTCTTTTCATTCTTGTGGTTCAAGAAATAATATAAATATAATAATTGAAGTCAGGGTGCGATTCCGAGAGGGAATCTAGATTCTTAGAGAATCTGTCTTTTCATTCTTTTGGTTCCAGAGGAACCACAGTGTAGGCAAAGGTTGATTATCCTTTCGCCGAGTTTGAGGTCTGTAAAGTGAGAAATTGCAGAGTGTGCAATTCTCCACCTCATTATATTAATGTTTGCAGCAGCAAGGCAGCAAAGGCCCACGAGTGAAACTCATTCCCAGCACTTAGCTGTATATAATGTGAATAAAAATAGTGTCGTCCCTATATGACTCTCTGCGGTTAATTGATGGACAGTTCCTATTCTTCATTCAACACAGTAAAGTTGAAGCATACAGTGGCACGGACGTAAAAACCCGCGAATCTGTAATTTTCACCGAAGTGAATTAAGTAGTAATTACATCGCCTCTCTCTCCTGTTCGGATTGGGTCATCACATCTGGCCCAGTCGGAAAGGATCCGAACACCCGGGCACTACATCTGGCGCAGTCGACAGGATCCGAACCCGGTCACTACAATATTTTTTCATAAAAAGCCCATTTAAGAAGTTACTGAATTCTGTATCTGAGTTACTACTGACATAACAAGGAACTGTATCTAATAAAGTGGTCTCTGAATATGTATATATATATATACAGACACACACACATAAGGAATAAATATACATAGATGACGAGATAAATAAAATAATCTCTTATCTCAATTTTAGCCCAAACGTTAAAATTACTTTTCAAAAACTGCAAAAGAAATCTGCCGTCATTTGAAGGGGGGAAAAATTAAATAGCACCCGAAAGAATGCATAAAAAGAATAGGAATAAAATTTGAGATTCCCTCCAGCATATGAGTTACATAAACGTCAGACCCAAGTAATGAGCGCACTATTTCTCTGTTTCCAAATCAGATATTCCCTTTATGAGCGATACTCTCTATGGAGGGGAAACATCTCATCCCTTCTTGATTGCAATCGATAAAGGCACAGGCCTCACGCTCCAACAAACTGTATTCATCCAACACAAAGGGTATTTATTCTTTCTCTGGGAATAAGAAACGCGGACTCAGTGACAATTTATTGCTTGCCTTGGGTGGATAAAATTATGGTATTCCGATTTAATATCGAAAGGCACTCCGGTCGGGCATGCAGTTTATTTTTGGATTTTTCCAATGTCTTCGCCACTGCAGCTTTTAAAACTCGTTTAACCGGCCCAAATGTTTTGTTCTCCCAGCCGTTACTCTGAAGGAAAAAAAAAGGAAAAGAAACCAGAACAGCTGGAAATAGATTTGATATGAAATAAAGAGCAGAGAGATGAAAAAAGAAATAATAATAAAAACGAAAGAAATAGAAAGATGGATCGCCGCAAGGCATTTCTGGCAATTTCTTGACGTTTATTCAGCACATTACCAATACTTGGCTCCAACAGAAAAGTACTGACCTTTCAGTGTTATTGCTGTTCGGTCGTATTTTCAGCACGCAGAAGTATGGGAGGTTGCTTTGTCAGAAGGTCATGACAGTCAACGTTGCAAGGGCAGTATACGGCTCGAGTTGTTCGGCGAGCAACCAACATCTTAACTATTTTTTGTGGAATCTCTTTATTTTTTTGAGAAAAAAAAGGGGGGGGGATTTTTCTTTCAGTTTCTGTTTACAAGATAAAATCTACGAAGCCTAGTGAATAATCTGATAATTGATTAGTTTTAAATAAATATTAGATAACTTGTTTACATTATATTACAAGTAACCGAACAGTTCGATGTTATTTGATTGGAAAGCCACATTTAAAGTTCCCTAACTTTGAAAATAAGCTTTTTAAGGAAAATTATTACTAGAGATTAATTAAAGATCTCACTCACATCTCTCCCAATCTCTATTTTCAGCAATATTCGTTTAATATTTAAGGAATTAAAGAAGCTGAAACATTTAACTGTAACTTTCGCTACTCATAAATTGGCTTCAAAAAGTAAACCACACCTATTATAACAAATGGTTAATTAATATAAAATGCATTTTTTTAAGGTTTGTGTAACGATTTTTTTCCTTTGATTTTTTTTTTGGGGGGGGGGATTATTTAGAAATAGTGTGACAACTCTGTTGTTAAATGTTACAGCTTTAATTATTCTTTAAATATTAAGCGAACTTTGTTGATAATTGAGATTTAGAGAGTTTTCAATGGAATCTTCAGTTTATCTCTGGTGACAGTTTTTCTTTAAAAAGTCTATTTTCAAAGCTAAGGAGCTTTGACTGTAGCTTTCGATTCACATAATCCCATAACTTTCCCTTCGACTTACTTAAAATTGTGATATTTCAGCTCACAGGAGAAAGCCTGGATTTTTTACTGGATTTAAAACAGTTATTTTAAATTCTGTTGTAAGACATCGGTTTGCAACAAAAAGACACCTGCACTGATAGCACAGTGAGAAAGTATCTTACTAATTATGTGAGATGTAACTGTAAGATTTATCTTTTTTAAAATCATTGATAAAAAATCTCTTTCTTTAATTAGCTTAGGACTTTAAACTTTAAGATTTAAACAAAAATATCTTGTATTTTTAACGAGGATGCTCTTTGTTAAGAGAATGTATAAATAGGAACAAATTTACCCGCAATATAAAAAATATTATTTTGCGTATTAGAGATTTATATTGCATAATTAGATTAGAGATTATTAATCACAATAGAAATATATTTATATTGCGAAATTATTCCAAACACGTCGTTTTCATACTTTGTTGGTCTAAATATTAAAATTATTGAAAATTTTCTATATTTAATTTATTTTGCTTCTATTATTATTTAAATATTAAAATTATTGAAAATTTTCTATATTTAATTTATTTTGCTTCTATTATTATTTACATATTTATAAAATTTCAGTATTTGTTTCGTAAACAGAATAAAAAAAACCCAAAAACACACAAAGTTATAATAATTTGCACACTATTTCAATTTAAATAAAAATGCACTATGGTACCTAAAATAATGGCAAAATATTTTTTAAATTGCACTTATTATACTCAGTCAGGACCGGAACTAGAAAAAATTTAGTGAAGTGGGGGGTGGAGGAACACAAAAGCCGAAGAATGTAAAAGCGAGGGAGCAAAAGACTGAATTTCTAATGTAGTATTTCATTTTATAAGTAATATATTTCACAGATAATCATTTTTACAGGTCTTATCATACTTTTTGACTTATCAGACCTCAGGTTTTAGAGGCAAAATTTCTTGAAAAATGCATGAAAGGTAACAATTATTTGTTTCTCTTACCCTTACTAGAATTCTGAAAGGAGTGGGGAGGGGGTTATGGCCTCCCCCCCCCTAGATCCGGTCCCGTTCAGAGTTAATTACCTAGGTGATTCCCAACCTTTTGGAAGACACCACAGAATAGAAGAGATAGAAAGGTTGTCACAGAAAATTCCATTAAATTTATTTATTTGACCGCCCCTCTTGACTGCCTCAATGCCCCCCATTTGCCTCTGGATCCACTACCGCCCCCATGGAAGGCTCCAGCGCCCCCACTGGGGGGCGGTATCGCCCCCGTTGGGAATCTATGATAGATTAACTACTAGCAACAATATTTTAGATCGGTATTTTCTTTAAATTTATTCTTGAACTAAGTAGACATTCTTATCAGATCTCTTTTCGAAGATATTTCTGCCATTTTTAATATAATTGTTATATTGCTTCAGATATGATATTCATAATGAGCTATATATGCAATATGCATAATGGTATGTTCTTCATGTAATCAACTGATTAATAAATTTATATAAAAAAAACTCAAATGCTGTAAAACTCGAAAAAGCATTCTACTCCGTTAATTATAAAGTACTATTACAGAAGCTTTATGAAAGTTCAGTCAGAGAGCTTTGTTACGATTGGTTAAAAGGTGTTTGAAAAGCTCTAAACGAGAAGTTTTATTGTAAATTAAAATTATGGGTTTCACAGGGATCAGTGATGAGTTCAATCCTAAGTTTATATAATGAGTTTTATGGCGTGGACGTAAACGGCAATATACTATCGTACTTTGATGATGATGCAGTTATTGGGTTGTTGGGTTGGATTGTTTTACCTCTGAGCGGCACTTTTTTGCACACCATTGGCTAAATGGCCAGGTCACATGGACCCCGAAGGCTCAGAGAAGGTTGGGGGAGGGGACCCACTGGAACAGCTGTTGGGAGACAGATGGTAGCCTCCCGTCAAGGCCATCCAGCGTGTTCTTTAACGTGCACAGGGTATGGCTCTCCCGCACACGGGGCCACGGCTTAACGTCCCATCCGACGGACGGCGGCCTTTCCAAGCCAATCAGTGTCCCCTACTGACCGTGGGCAGGGCGGGGAATTTTGCGGAGATAAATCTCAACGCTGACCCAGCTGGGACTCGAACCTGGGAACTACAGTTTACGAGCCTGGCGCGCTACCGACTGAGCCACCCCCGCCCCATGCAGTTATTGAATATAATGCTAAGGAATTAAATGATTTATAGGAATAAATACAAATTAACCTATAAATATATGATTGTGGCTTACTACTAACACTTTTCTAGTGGCATCTGAGCACACCCTAGTAACTATAAAACGAATTATAGTTACTTTGTTTATAATAAGATGTCTTTGTCATTCTACGCTATCTTGGTATGGGAAATTGACATATGTGTAGAATCCATTTTGAAATGTTATTTCGTTTTCAGATTTATATTTAGAAATATCTTCGTGGACTCCATAAAGGACCTAAATGTAATTTCATTTCCTTAAAACAGATATGGACTAATAAACTGTGTTTGAATGTGGAAAAGAAACTAAATTTATAAATTTCGATTTAGCAAAAAATTGAAAAACTAATTACATAAAAAAAGCTTAAAAGATTATTATTATAAACTAGTTATTATGGATATTTATGATCATTTGAGAGTATCATTGAAAAATATCATAAAATGGGAAAAACTGAACATTGTAGCTGGGTTGTTTTACCATTGAGGGACGCTTTTGATCTCACAATGGCTTAAAGGGCCAGGTAAGAAGAGCCCCAAGGATTCAGTGAATGGATGTTGGGAGACAGATGGAAACCTACTGGCAAGGCCATTTAGCGTGTTTTTAACAGCATAAAATATAGATCTACTGCAGACGGGGCGACGGTTTAGCTTCCCAACCGACGGAAGGTGGACTTTCCAAGTCCGTAGGTATCTCCTTCTTTGCCATGAGATAAGGGTGGAGGTTAGTAGAGAAAAAGATAAACTGCAGATTACGACCTAGCATGCTATCTACTAAAACAATCCCCGATACTTAATATAGCAACAAAATAAAGAAATATATGCTAAAGAGTATTAATTACTGAAGAAAAATAGTTTTTAGAAAATGTTTATCATACTGCATTACACATGAATGAACTTTGATATAATTTAGTACATGATAGAACTATTGAATTATATTTCCAAGCCGATCCTATTTTTCATATTGTTTTAATTTTTCTATCTTTAAACTTTGCAGAAGTAAAAAGACACACGCAGAGATTTGTAAGTCGTCGAATAATCGTTGGCAGATGCATCAGAATAAAAAAAACCTCAAGCAGCTGCTCGCCACAGCGGTCTGACAGGATCCTATCGGTTTATATGCCACAGTAGAAGATCTGAGAGGATGACAGGCCCTCAGCAGAAAAATGACACATACATCCATGCCTTAACCCGGGGCTCGAACCCAGGTACCATTAGATTAGTAGCCAAGAGCGCTAACCACTCGGCCACGGGACGGCTGTAACCCACTGGTTATTTAAAGCATTTAATTTACTGTAGGTTTAAATAGCACATTGATTTTGTTCCTCGTTTAACTGAATTCCTTTTATATACACTGCCCATCGAAACATTAACAGAATTTCTATGTTATGTGAATGGGAATCTAACTTCGAACTCTATAACTACTAAAATATGCATTTAATGGAAAAATGTGATCGATGATACATTAAAGATCATAATCAAACGTATTTAAATCTCGATATTTTGGAATATTATTTCGATATTTAAAGAGTTATTTCATTTTTTATCATGTTTCATAGAGTTGAAAACTCGTATAATATTAGATCTATGAAAAGCGAAAAACTAATTGTTCCTAAACCAAATAATGAATTATGTAAAACATATTTTGGTTTTTATGGTCCTAAAATATTTAATAATCTACCAAAAGATTTAAAAAATATAAGTAATATTATGACGTTTAAAAATAAACTAAATTATGGTTATTAAGACAATAATTATTATATGTCTCAACTGATAAACTGTTTTGTACATACCAAATACTATCTGTTAAAACCTTTGTACCAACATATGCTGTTATATAATAAATATGATGAGCAAAAAAATTATAATATTATTAATCCACTAGCGAGTTAATTAAACTCTTGTGGTAAGTTGATTTAAATATGTACTGCTAAATGTTTAATTTGAATAAATTATTATTATTATTAGTTATGGGAGCTGGAATATTTAACAACAAATTATCTTGTTTTATAAACGTCCTTCATAACTTTCCAATATTAAAGTAATCATGACGCAAACTTCTCAAATGTATATTTATTTTATTAAATGTTTCAAACAATATTTATTAAGTTTTAATTTCTGAGGTAAATTCTTGTGACGCATTATTATTGTGAAATATTCAGCTTTCATAACTCTTTAAATAGTAAACGTATATTGTTGAAAATCTAGATTTAAACAGATTTGATTCTGATTTATAGACGAGAATATAATTGAGGCCAAAAAATGATTTATACTTGTGCATATTTCGCGCATTTTCCAAGGAACCTTTTCAAAAACCTCTAAGCGAAGGGATAAATGTTACACTGGAATATCCAGTGTCTCCCCCTCCCCCCACTTCTTTTCTAGATCCAGGTCTCTATATATGCATGTACTTAATCTAGTGAGGGGGAGAAACGTTTGATTAATATATCGATCAATTTTTTTGACGTTATAGTTCTGTACTAAATTAGTTTATTTTTTATCTTGATGTCTACGAATCCACTTCACTTTTACACCAACGAATCTGCTTTATCGTGAGTCATCTACGGATTCCCTTTCACGGAACACCTACGAATCCACTTTGTTAGGAGCCTATTGATGAATTCACTTTTTTTCAGCCACTTTCGAATCCACTTTATTTGGAGACACTTGCTGGTTTACTTTGTTTATTGTTAAGTCTTTTAATTGATCTTTTCTTGAGACATTAATGGAGCCCTTTATAACGAGACCTACTGATTTCCTTTCTGTTAGCATAAAGTCGAGCAGTGGCGTTGCATGAATGTTTAAGTGGCGGAATCAATTTCTGAAGCTATGTCGATAACGAGTCATCTATATATAACGAAATGCTGTTTTTGTTGAATTTTCAAATCCCTTACAGCTCTCCTATGTAACGTTTTGTCAGACCCCTTTGGTAATTTTTCTGCAAGAGTCTTCGTTCTACATACAGTATCATCACAGAAACAGAAAAAAATGCTATTTTTGCTAACGTCAGAAAAAGGAAGTTCCCGTATTATTCACTCAAGGAATTTTTTTAATTTATGGGTTAGGGTAGGTTGTTTTACCTGTTTAAATATTTTACATGATACACTCTATATAGATTCTTTATCCTATGATGCACCACATAGTTAGTTGATCAGGTTTGGTTGTTTTCTTTCTGAACAGCACTTTTTTGCACACCGTAGGCTAAATAACCAGGTCACATGGATCGTAATTGCTTAGTGGATTGGGTTGTTTTACCTCTGAGCGGCACTTTTTTGCTCATCATGGGCTAAATGGCCAGGTCACATGGACCCCGAAGGCTCAGAGAAGGTTGGGGGAGGGGACCCACTGGAACAGCTGTTGGGAGACAGATGGTAGCCTCCCGTCAAGTCCATCCAGCGTGTTCTTTAACGTGCACAGGGTATGGCTCTCCCGCACACGGAGCCACGGCTTAACGTCCCATCCGACGGACGGCGGCCTTTCCAAGCCCATCGGTGTCCCCTACTGACCGTGGGCAGGGCGGGGAATTTTTGCGGAGATAAATCTCAACGCTGACCCAGCTGGGACTCGAACCTGGGAACTACAGATTACGAGCCTGGCGCGCTACCGACTGAGCCATCCCCGCCCCTTGCTTAGTGGAGTTTGTGGAAAGGTGTCCACTGGGCAGCTGTTAGGAGACAAACAGGAGCCTCCTGTTTGTCTCCTAACAGCTGTCCGTACAGATGTTATCCTCATGTTCGTTAACGTGAAGCATAGATCTCCTGCGCACGTGACCATAGCTTAACGTCCATTGCGACTTACGATAGTCTTTCCAACTGCGTTGGAAAGACTATCGTAAGACCTCAGAAGCTATCGTAGGCGCTGTCGTAGACCTCAGAAGCTATCGTAGGCGCTGTCGTAGACCTCAGAAGCGGGTTTAGGCAACCCCTTTCTGACGTAGGGCGGGGTGGGGATTTATAGGAGATAAATCTCAACACTGGCCCAAGTGTGGGACTCGAGTCTGGTAACTGCAGGTTACTAGCCTGGTTCGCGACCAACTTCGCCAACCCTCGCCCCACTGACCAAATTTTTACTGATTGCTTAAAGAGGTAGTGTGTTAATGAGTTATAATATTTTCAGTACTGCTCAGAATAAGATGCAAATTGATATTCACTCACCCTAAAGCGTTATTAATGAAAAACTCAATCAAAAATAAATACACAGCCTATGTAAAATCTATTTTTGACATCACTCTCTTACATTCGTTTTAATTCAAAACTAAGTTCGAATGATGACTTGAATATTTTATCCTTTATTTGTTTATGAAACGTCACAAGTTGCTTTCGCATTTGACCCTGCAAAATTTCTCTCCAGACTGAATATATGACCAAAGTGCCATAAATGATTCACTACAGTGGTGCTAATTTTGTTGCTTGCAACATGCATGAAACGACTGTGTCTTATGATAAAAAATTTATATTTATTCTCTCAAATGGTCACATGTCCATGTCTAGTATATATTTTAAACTTTCATTGAGCTTTCCGTACAGATGTTATGAGCCCCATACACTCAAACATCTTTTATCTGATCATAGCTTTATACCACAGTTTTTTCCTTTTTACACTGTAGTGACTATTCTAATAGAATTAAACTTTACACTCTGGTTGTTTGTTCTTGCATATTTTCAACCCAGGTAGTTTACAGCTGAGTTGATTTGGTTTTTATATCATTCACCGTTTATATTGTTATTTCTATGTAATTGTTTCTTACTTTACCTTTTTACCTTATTCACATTTTTCTCTGTGGATCTTTTAATTTTTGATTGCGGTTTTACCTGTCTTTTATCGTTTGTGTTTTGTTTGGAGCAATATGGCCTCATTGCATTTTCGCCATAAAACTCCAAACAAATAATCTACCAACCGAGTCTTCAGGAATGCAGTGTACTGAAAATGATCATATTCGTGAAGGATGGTGTTCAGCCCCATGCAGCGTTCCAAGTGACACAGTTGATGAGGTCAAACTTTGGCGCCGATTGTCTACTGAGCAACTCAACAATGACCTCCAGATCCGACAGACGTTGATTTCTGATTACGAGGTTACCTGAAATCCCGTGTGTACAGAGGTAATCCATAGTCCTTACAATCGCTGAAAGACGCCACATGCCAGCAGGTATCTGTCATTCCTGTGGACATGTTATTTAAAACGACGTGTCAGGCGTGATACCACGAGTGCACTGAATACTGAAATGTGGTGGTGGACACATTGAATGTTTGAAGCTGTAGAGTGTGCTAAAATAAAATGAGCTTTACTAACTTTGCATAGATCTGAATTGACTATTATTTACTCTGTAGATTTTATTTTTGGCGACATTTTGAAATGTTTTTTTCCTTGATGCCATTAGAAATCATTTTTGAGTACAATCTGCACACCGCATAATTCTCCAACCCGTACATCTCTTGAAATAGAATTTTACCTTTGCACCAAATTTATGAAATACCCGGTATTTATGGAAGTAGTTGTTCTTCTATAAGTGTTGATGAAAAAACCTTTCGGAATAGAAATGTAAAACAGAAAAGAAAAGAGATGATGTCATTTGTCGACTATTCGTATGGAAGTATTCAACTTTTCAGCTCTAAGAGACAAAGTAAAAACACTTTCTTATATTTAATGCGCATTGATAAGTTACTGCTATTCTCCTTTTCAAGATCTGACAAAAGTTTTAATTTTTAAAGTCGTATGTCACTATAATTTTGGAAAATACCAAAACATACAAGTATTCTAAATTACCCGTTCATGCTGGAAATTATGAATTTCGGTGGTCTTCAAGAATTGTTCTTCAGGAAGGTATGGTGGTCGAGAGATTTAGACAGAGTAATTTGAATTCAGAAGGTAGGGCGCTAAACTCCGTTCTTCCATCAATGAGAAAAAGGACACCGTTGGGTTTTGGAAAGGCTGTCGTTCATCGGATGGGACATGGATTGTCGCCCTGTGGGCAGGAGAACCACACTTCATGCTAGTAAATAACTAGAAAAAAATTGGAAATGATTAAAAATTACCAAAATATGACAGTTTTCTGTAAACCACGTTCTGTTTAAAACAAGTTAACAAATTTGTGTTGCCAACCAAATGGTTGGTGCACTTGACTACTGACCCTAGGGTCCTGGGATCAAGCCTCTGGTAAGTCATGGATGTTTGTGTTGACTTTCTGCTCAGCTCTCGCCTTTCTCACAGATCTTCTCTATGATGCATTAAAGTCACAGACTTCTATCAGACCTCTGTAGCAAGCAGGTGCTTGAAGGGTAGTTATTTTATTTTTTAAATGACGTAAGGTAAAATAATTATTTCACTTTGAATAAGGCACATTATAGACAGATTTTAGATCTTAAGATATTGGTGAATTTGCCTCTAACATCAGTATTGCACTTAATTTGTGTTTTCGCCTCTCTAAAAAGAGTGCATATTAAAAATTATATTATATCTTATAATTGACTCATTTCTATTTCAAGAATGCAGCTTTTTCGAAAATTTTAAAAGATATTATCAATTTTTTGTTCATTCTTTTGAACTCTTATGCTGCCAAAATTTGCTTAAACAAATTGTGTAAAATGTCATGATAAAGCATCGATCTTCTATGCAATAAATGCTCTAAAAATGCAAATCACCCTTCTTTAGAGTAGGATTTTCTTTCATAAACACCGCTAATAAAACAAGACATATTTATGTTGTGCCCTCATTTTGCCAACAAAAGATTTTTCGATAAATTTGAAACTTTTAATTTACAAAAGGATTATAAAGCATATTCTCTCCTCTGACAGCCTTTGAGTCCAATTTCTAACTGATTTATTCCTCCTGAGATGTATCGACATAAGTGCATTGAAAAAGACGTAGGCTAACTGAATAGCAGGTTACTTCACACTATCACGTTGGAATCTTTACGACGAGGTCATGTCAACTTAGCAACATAGCTACTTGAAATTTCAGAAGGTAAATTTCCATGGTTTTCATTCTACAAAGCAAATTTGGTTGTGATGTAATATTCCATTATTATTGCAGACAACAATTATTCAATACTCAGAGTTTATCTTTCCTCATTGTTAACGAAACATTCAAACCTATTTAAAGACGATGCTACCGGACAGAGCCTTCAATTGGAATTTGTTTGTCAACCGACACTTGTATATCACCTAGAGAAATCGCTCCCAGCATAGATGTCGGAACGCTGAAAACGCGACTATAAACCAAACACTTTCAAAGGTTGAAACCGACATCAACTCTTTGGGTGAGATCTTTTGATTCACTTTTTGCTGTGGAGTATATTTGGTACTTCGGGGGTGCTAGACACATACAGGGAAATTTCAATTCAGGCAGTTGGATTAGCTTCTTAACTGTGAAGGTCTAGGCAAGACAGAATTTCTGGTGATGGTTTGGTTAGAACTGCAAGCATTGTGTTTTCTTCCTAAACTTGGGGAATTCTGAAGCTGTTTCTTGGGCACGCCCTCTGTTCTTTGTAGTCTTTGCCTCTTGTCATGAGGTCTTTGTCATTTGTCTCTTGTCATGAGGTGGGGGAGCTCTTTGTCTCGATGTGTCGAGATCCCCGGCAGTCTAGGCTCATGAGATCTCGTCCTTTGTGGACTTCCCGACACAGTTGTAGCTGTGGAATTCTGGTGATCTCGCCCTGCGTAACAGTTCTTCCTGCCAGGCTATTAAAAAAATTCTAATCTGGACATCCTGGTTGGATGCGCCTTAGGCTTTTGTGGTTAGAGGAGTTAGTTACCTCTGTCTTTTGCATCCTTTGCCCCCGGCAGTGAATTCAAAAGCAGAATTTCGTACTCATATCTTAGAAATGTCTAAAGCAGTGGTTCTCAACATTTTATGCTTCATGTACCCCCTGGAAATGTGCATGTTACTGGCGTACCCATTGTATAGATATATAAAATTATAGTTATAGTATAACAATGGTTATTTTTACTTTGTTAGTAGATCTAGAGATTTTTGAGCTGTCACGGCGTATCCCTAAAACTTTTACTGTGTACCTCACGTTGAAAACACCTCTCTAAAGTATAAATTCAAAATTCTATTTCTGTTTCAAACATGTTTGGCTGTTATCTATAGTGTTTAATATTTCAATTAATTTTATAACAATTCTTGTTCAATATCTCTAAAAAGTGTAGGCAACAGAATTTTTTTGGTTTCATTTAATGTTATTGGAGTGGCAATCATGTTAAGGTATTTCAAAGTTTTAAATATCTTTGATTTTCTCATTGTGTTATAATGTTTTGAATATTCCTTGCACGCCGTCGCTATACGTTTCTTATGAATATAAATCCGCTGATATCACATCCGGGCATATTTCTTTTAATACTGTCTGTTAAGAGAAGCAGGATATTGATTCTAATTTCGAAGTTATTTAAATTTTAAGTATAAATTTAATGGAAAAAATGTGACTAAAAGTTTTGGATCATATTGAAATTTGTTTAAATATCTATTTTCAACAATATTCGTTCAGGATTTAAATAGTTAAGCAAGCTATAATATTTAACAATAAATTATCTTGTTTTTTTTTAAAACTAGCCATTCATAATTGTCAAATACTGAAATAATCATTACCCAAACTTGCAAAATGTATATTTCATCATATGGTTTGAAATAATACTTATCATTTAAATATTTATTGATTTCTGAGGTAAATTCGTTATGATGCAGTATTATTATGTAATATTCTAGCTTTCATAACTCTTTAAATACTGAGCGAATATGGTTGGAAATCGGGATCCAAATAGATTTCGTTATTAATCTTTATTTGTAGTCGCATTTTCCATTAAACGCGTATTTTAGAAATTATATAGTTTCGAAGTTGTTTAAAATGAAATTGAAGTTTTCTAATATTTTGGTAGGCAGAGAATAGAATTAAACGAGAAACAATTTTTTTTTCTGAAAAAGAAGTTTTTTCTGAAAAATACGAGCAAAAGCAATTAAATAACTAGAAAAAAATTGAAAATGATTAAAACTTACCAAAATATGCTAGTTTTCTGTAAAGAACGTTCTGTTTAAAAAAAGTTAACAAACTTGTGTTGCCAACCAAGTGGTTAGTGCGCTTGACTACTGACCCTAAGGTCCTATGATCAAGCCTCTGGTAAGTCATGGATGTTTGTGTTGACTTTCTGCTCACCTCTCGCCTAAATTCTTGTGACGCATTATTATTGTGAAATATTCAGCTCTCATAACTCTTTAAATAGTAAACGTATATTGCTGAAAATCTAGATTTAAACAGATTTGATTCTGATTTATAGACGAGAATATAATTGAGGCCAAAAAATGATTTAAACTTGTGCATATTTCGCGCATTTTCCAAGAAACCTTTTCAAAAACCTCTAAGCGAAGGGATAAATGCTACACTGGAATATCCAGTGTCTCCTCCCCCCCACTTCTTTTCTAGATCCAGGCCTCTATATATGCATGTACAGTCACTCTGGCAACCTTCGTGTCACGTGACACGAAGGTTGCCAGATCACTAATTTCTAAAAAAATCGTTGCCAGATGTTTTTTCTGAATTCTGCAATCAACCATAGCGTTCGGATACTTTTTTTGAGCGACTGTAGGTGGTCATATTATTTTGATACTTGATCGTGTGGGCTCACTCACGGAAATATTGAGCGTGTGCAGTTACCGTTCACAGCAAACTGGAGCGTGTGCAGTTACTGCACACGCTCCAGTTTGCTGTGAACGTAACTGAACGTAACGTAAGTCGTATCAGTTTGCTGTGAACGGTAACTGGAGCGTGTACAGTTGCTGTACACGCTCCAGATATTTTTCCTGAATTCTGTAATCACGTGACACGAAGGTTACCATATCACTAATTTCTTAAAAAATCGTTGCCAGATGTTTTTTCTGAATTCTGCAATCAACCATAGTGTTCTGATGCTTTTTTGAGCGACTGTACTTTATCTAGTGAGGGGGAGAAACGTTTGATTAATATATCGATCAATTTTTTTGGCGTTATATTTCTGTACTAAATTAGTTTATTTCGTGGTTTACACCCCAACAGTTCCCTAAAGAGTTTTCCTAGTGATATCCAACCACCCCAAAGCATCAAGCATCGTAGAGTTGGAGGAAGGACCGCTGGAGCGTTGTAATACCTGCGGCCGTTAACAGCAGAGACTGTCAGGAAGGATTAGCACTAAAGCTTGCAAGAGCTCAAGTAAAGCTGTTTCTGATGACTGCTTCACCACAGCACTCAGTCGTATCAAGGAAGAGCAGGAGCAGTGTGGAGGAGCCACCATCTTTCTTCCTGTTGATCAAGCCAAGGGCATTGAGAACTACTGAATCATCCAAACCAGCAGCTCCCAAACGTTTCTTTTCCGGTATCGGCAAAAAAACTAGCAATTTGTTTTATGCCGATGCTAGATAAATATGAACTTACCAAACATCGTTTTGCTAACAGGGGAATATAATTTCATATGAGGTTTATGAATAGAATAAATAATGCTGAAAAATATTTATTTTCTTACGTTTATCATGTTACAGTATTTTGAAAAAAACCTATGTTTGAATGAATGCTGGAACTGAACTTTTGTACAGTCGCTCAAAAAAGTATCCGAACACTATGGTTGATTACAGAATTCAGAAAAAATATCTGGCAACGGTTTTTTTTAGAAATTAGTGATCTGGCAACCTTCGTGTCACGTGACACGAAGGTTGCCAGATCACTAATTTCTAAAAAAAATCGTTGCCAAATATTTTTTCTGAATTCTGTAATCAACCATAGTGTTCGGATACCTTTTAATATGTATAATGCGTATGAATATATAATGCAATGAATATGGAGCGTGTGCAGTTACCGTTCACAGCAAACTGGAGCGGTTGCGGTTAATGTTCACAGCACATTGGATCGTGTGAGCTCACAAAGACCTAGATCGTGTGGGCTCACTCACGGAAATATTTAGCGTGTGCAGTTACCGTTCACAGCAAACTGGAGCGTGTGCAGTAACTGCACACGCTCCAGTTTGCTGTGAACGGTAACTGGAGCGTGTACAGTTGCTGTACACGCTGCAGATATTTTTCCTGAATTCTGTAATCACGTGACACGAAGGTTGCCAGATCACTAATTTCTAAAAAAATCGTTTCCAGGTATTTTTTCTGAATTCTGTAATCAACCATAGTGTTCGGATACTTTTTTCAGCGACTGTATGCTTACCACACTTTGGTAATCGCTGATCTAAATTATAATGTTTGTGTATTTCGTGTAATGAGAAAAAAAATCGAGGCAGAATAAAGAATTTCTAACGATGTTTGTTTTTAAAAGTGGTTCAAGATACTTTCAGTATCATCTAATTAGTAGTATATTTAAAAAGATATAGTATTTTACTTTTTTTCTATCAGCCAAATAAAAAGCAGAAGTTTTTAAGTCAGTCAAAGCAAAAACCTTTAGGAAAGTTTTCTAATAAGATGTCTCAAAACTAAACGATGAATCATCGATAACTAAAACAACAACATATCGTCTCTGACGAATATGGGGTACCTTTTTTTCAAGGTAAATAAAGTTTTTAAATTTTCGACATTTATCCCCGTCTAGTGGAAATTTGAACTAGTGGATTATTAAAGAAAACACGAATGTTAATATTTTTTACCACCTATAAAACACAAAAAAATTATTTATCGTTTTAAAAAGTTGCGTTTTTTCCACACACCACGATGGCAGGGAAGAAAAATCATTTCTCTCAGTGTACAGTCGCTCAAAAAAGTATCCGAACACTATGGTTGATTACAGAATTCAGAAAAAATATCTGGCAACGATTTTGTTAGAAATTAGTGATCTAGCAACCTTCGTGTCACGTGACACGAAGGTTGCCAGATCACATTTAAATAACAAAGTAATGCCATCACTTTGTCCGGCTGCTTCCAGGAAGATGGAGAGCAAAGGAAGAAAGAGGAGCAAGAGGGTAAAAGTGTAGGGGGGTGTGGGGGGGTGAAGATGTAAGGATATGAACTGCTTGTTAAAATGTTGCAAATTACCGTACTCTCTTGTATCCTAATGCTTACGTTATAAGATTTTACTAAAGTTTAAAAAAAGAGTGTTAAAGAACTGTTGATCATTAGTTGTAAAATTTTTTTGTCCTTTTAATTCTGATTACCTTGCTGTTTTATTTTTACTGAAATATTAAGATTAATACTTTAAGTTTGAAACATTTTTTCAGAAGCTGAACCAGGCGAAGCACCTGTATTAATGGTTGGTTAATCCCAGAGATGCAAGGGATACTAGATTTCTCTATTCAAGAGAGACATGTCCCCTAGCCTCCCCACTAGGTTTACCTTATCCCCTCCCCCCCCCCAAAAAAAAAAAATCCGTCCTACAAAATGAATGGAAGGTTAGTAACCGGAACGGAGGCAAGAAAAAATATTAACTTCTTATTATATAATAGCCGTGATTCCAGGGCGAATGAACGGGCTGACACACGTTTCTTGTACAGTCGTTCAAAAAAATATCCGAACACTATGGTTGATTACAGAATTCAGAAAAAATATCTGGCAACGGTTTTTTTAGAAATTAGTAATCTGGCAACCTTCGTGTCAGTGACACGAAAGTTGCCAGATCGCTGAGAGGTTCGCTGAGAAATACAAGAAGCTTGCACTGTTCTTGGCACTTAAAAAACTGTATTAGATTCCATAAATTAAGGAACAACCCTATATTATGTCAATGGGAATCTGACGTCGAAGCTCTATAGCTTCTAAAATATTTTTTTTGCTTTGAAAAATGTAATAGCAGATAAATATATCAATACAATATTATGAATATCTCGATTTTCAACAATATTCGTTCGATATTTAAAAGTTATGGACGTTTGAACATTTAATAACAGAACTTAAAAAACTTATGCAAAACTGATTAATACTGAAATAATTATTTACACGAATTTCTAAAATATTTGCTTATTATATAATGCGAATTTCTAAATTATTTATTTATTATATTAAAATATTTGCTTATTTATTTATTAAACCCTCCAATATTTATTGCCAAATTGTAATTAACTGCTGAAGTCAATTTTTGTGACTGGCATTGTTAGTGTTAAATATTCGAACTTCCATAACTCACTAAATACTGAACGAATATGGTTGAAAATATAAATATTGACATATTTGATTGAGATATTTATCTGCTATCACATTTTCCATACCAAAAAAAAAAACTTATTTTAGAAGTTATAAAGCTTCGATGTTAACTTCCCATTGGCATAGCATACGGTTGTTCCTTAATTTCTGAAAACCACTCTAGGAAGCTCATCTAATACTCTTTGATACTTGTGAAGAAAAACAAGAACAGAATATATGCACAGCTATTCTCACTTAAATAACTAGATAGCTTGTACGGAGGTCGCCACTTCCAAACAAAGAAGCTTGCATTCTATTGTAACAACTAGGAAGCTTTTAAATAACCAAGCTGATGTTAGAAATTAAAACCAAGAACCAAGGAGCTTGCTCTGCTATTTGCATTTAAATTATCAGAAAGCTGTGTAAGAGAAAGATGTGTTTGTAGCAGAATGTTCATAAGTTGAATTAATTTTTCTTATAAGAAATAATGCTAAATCCGTTAATGTGTTCTATCATCAGCAATAAACTCAACTTTCCTCGTATAATAAGAAAATAAGTGAATACTTATAATAAGCTCTTAAATTTTTAAGCAAAAAATTAAATTGCAAATATAATACGTAAAATAATTTTACAAATTCTAAACATAATACATATCTGATAGTTTTATAAATTGTAAACATAATATATATAAAATAATTTTGTAAATCATAAACATAATACATATAGCAACTCTATAAACTGTAAACATTTAAGAATTGATAAACTGTAAATATATTATATATAATAATAATTGTATGAACTGTAAACATATAATAATTGATAAACTGTAAATATATTATATATAATAATAATTGTATGAACTGTAAACATATAACAATTGATAAACTGTAAATATATTATACATATAATAATAATAATTGTATAAACTGTAATAATAAATATTGAAACGTGGTCACACGTAAAAATCGAAGCGTGTTTATCTATCATGTTACGAGATGCAACACGTACTGTGGAAGCATGTCATGTTGAGAATGGAACACAGTTTAGTTTGAAGAGGAGAATACTGAATAAAAAACAGAAGAGTTGAGAAGATTTTCACTTGTGTGCAGTGCACGGTGTTGACTTAGATTGTCATTATTTCATTACACTAGACAACAAATTGAAACTTATTTTTATAGCATTGGTCAAATAAGATGTTCCAGTCTATCCTGAGCTACATCTACTGCATCTGGCTACTATACACCAATTCTAACAAGGTCCTGTTTGACATTGTCTGCTCACCGCATCCTAGGTCTCCCCTTCTTTCTGAGGCCTTTAGGCACACTGTTCATAACCCTATTCGCCAATCTATAATTATTCATACGGGCAACATGGCCAAACCAACGGAGTCTCTCTCTGCACAATATGCTGCTTAACGGAGGTTGCAAACTCCTTTGCCTAACCTCATCATTAGTTACAAAGTTGAACCACCTAATGCCCAAGATACTGCGTAAGCATCTGGAATCAAAAGCATCTAGTTTCCTGTTATCTTGTTTTCAAAGTGTCCAGGTTTCACTACCATAACTAACCCTAGAAAGAACCAAACTATTATACAGCCTAATTTTAGTCTTTAGGTGTACACGCTTATTTCTCCACACTCTCCATAGGTTTTTAAAAGTCCCGGCAGCAATCCCTATTCGTCTGTTAATCTCATGCCGCACATCACCATTATCTGTTACACAGCTCCCAAGATAATTAAACTGTGACACCTGCTCAAGACTGCAACCATTCAGATTAACTGAATCACAGCCTGCCTGACCAATTTTCATTACTTTAGTTTTCTCTCTGTTTATAACCAAACCTACTCTACTACCAGTCTCATCAACAGCTCGAATGAAAGAGTTCATCTCATCAACATCATTTGCCAAAAGGGCTAAATCATCAGCATAATCTAAATCAGAAATTTTCGTATCTCCAGCCCATTTAAAGCCAAAATCTTTCCCTTGAAGTGAATTTCGCATAACGTAATCAATAACCAAGCTAAAGAGAAAAGGAGACAAAATGCACCCTTGTCGAATACCAGAAGTAATGCTAAACCAATTGCTACAAGCCGTACCAACTCTCACACACGACTCAGTGTTATTATAGAGAGCTTTCATTATGTTAACTAACTTGTCTGGTATACCATATGATCTCACAATCAACCACAAATTATGACGATCAACAGAGTCGAAAGCCTTTTTGAAATCAACAAAGCTAGCAACCAAAGGTTTCTGAAACTCTAAACATTTCTCAAGAATCTGCCTAAGTGAAAATATCTGATCCACACATCCCCTACCACTTCTGAATCCACATTGCTCATCACGCAATTGACTGTGAACCAGATTCTTAATTCTATTAAGCACAATCATGGAAAGAAATTTACCTGGAACAGAGAGTAGGCTCATATCCCTATAGTTATCACAAGAACTGCGATCACATTTTTTGAAAATAGGGATAACAATAGCTCTGGGAAAATCCTTAGGAACCATGCCTTTATCATAAAAGATATTCAGAATTTCAGTCATCCAAGTGGTAACCGAAACATTCCCAGCTCTAAGCATTTCCGTAGTAATTTCATCTACCTCTGGGGATTTATGAAGTTTAAGTTTAGAAACAGCCAAAATAACTTCAGATTGTGTTATAGGGCCAACATTAAAGCCACCAATGCATCTATCATCATTGCAAACAATGGGAGTAGAACTAACCACATTGTTTAGAACATCACTGAAATGCTCAGCCCACCTAGCCATGACATAATCCTCCCCTTCTATAACCTTACCTTGTTTATCCTTCAATCCTTGTATGCCTGTCCGTTTTCTACCACACAAAACATTAACTATCTGGTACAGCTCTCTGCTGTTGTGCTGTCTAACTGCTTCCTCGGCTTTGTCAGCCAAACCATCAAGCCAAAGATTCTTATCAGCAGCTAACTGATCCTTTACAAGTTTATTAAGGTCTCTGTAATGCTTTCTATTAGGACTAGTAGGGTATTGATTAAGGACATTCCTGCAGTTCTTTCTTTCCGAAATAAGCTTAAGAGCCTTATCACTCAGATAATTCTGTCTCTTCTGCTCCTTTTTTCCTCAAAGAGTACTGTTAGTGTCCAAAAAAGCCTGTTTAAAATGATCCCATTCTTCCTCAACTTCAGTAGTAAGCAAACCATGACTGTCATAATGACTAAGTAACCTATCATGGTAAGCTTTGGCTATAACTGGATCTTTCAGAGCTTCAGTATTAAAACTAAATTTTTTAACCCTAGCACAACACTTTTTAAGTTTAAGTTGCAAGACACTTTTAACTAGGTAATGGTCAGATCCAATTTCAGCTCCCCTATCTGGGTTCGAGCCCCGGATTAGGCATGGATGTGTGTGTCGTTTTTCTGCTGAGGTCCTGCCATCCTCTCAGATCTCCTACTGTGGCATATAAACTGACAGGCTCCTGTCAGACCTCTGTGGCAAGCAGCTGCTTGAGGGGGTATTTATTTTTTATTTTTTATATGACCTGGTATTCTTAACAGAACTAGCCCATTTGCTGTTAATTAGTATATAATCAATCATATTCTTATGCAGCCCAACAGATGAAACCCATGTGTACTTATGCATGTCGCGGTGTTTGTAATATGTGTTAGTTATTCTGAAACCATTGAATTTATTTACCTGTAGGAGACGTTGCTCATTGCCATTGCAGCTACCAATACCAAAAGGGCCAATCACCCCTCCCCAAAGGTCAGAGTCAGTACCAACTTTGGCATTGAAGTCACCAAGAACAAGGGTAATATCTCCTTTCTTGACAGAATTCAAAATATCCTGAAATTGTACGTAAAACATGTCCTTCTCATCCTCATCGGCATCCTCAGTGGGGGCATAGCAGCAGATAACATTGAAGTCTTTAACGCTTGTCTGAAATTTTGCTGTAAGAAACCTTTCATTAATGCACTCATATCTTAGAAGAGCATCACTAGCGTGTCTGCTGAGAAGCAGACCCACGCCTTGGTGATGCTTGTTGTCGTCCCTCCCTGAAAAGAGAAATTTAAGATTATTTTTAAGAATCTGACCTTTATCTGTCCATCTGGTCTCTTGCAAGCCGAGAATATCTAAATTATAACGGTGGAATTCTTGTGTGAGGACATCAAGAGAAAAAGCTCTGTGCAGAGTCCTCACATTCCAACTACCTATGGAGAGAAAATGGTTAGTAGGATGTTTAAAGAAACTATGTTTATTGAGAGAGGGAATGCCGACAATATCAAACAGCCCCCTAATCGCAGACATGGGGCAAAGACCCGTTCCCCCACTACTAAAGGCTGAAGCCATCTACACTGGAAGACTTCCTCCAATGTAGAATTCGACGATGCCAATAGAAGCAAAGAGTTCAGGTGCCTGCGATGACTTCTGCTCAGGATTATCCACCAGCTGATAAACATATCCTGTGAATCTATTCACTTGGGGCTGTCAACCCACAAACAAACAGAAAACACAACGGAAGATTTTCCTTCCACAGAAGCCCACCAGTGCAGCAAAATCAGGATCCATAATCAAGCTCAGAGCCATATATCTGTCCAGTCCAGTAGGTTTATATGGTCAGCAACAGGACCCTGTGTGGTTGACCACTCCTCAGCAGGGTACAAAAAAAAGAAAAGTAGCCATAGTTGTCCAGATCAGTAGGCCACACTAATCTGGCAGCCCTCCCCTTCCGTTCACTTCCACAAGAGAGTATCTCTTTTGAAAGTTACTAACGGTCCGCACTACGAGAAGGCGGGGTCGGACATTAGGTGCTAGGCCTGGCCGGTTCAATGTGACTATATTATTAAATTACAGCTTAAATCTCATTAATTAATTACATGATTGCTGTGAAAAAAATTAGAAACATCATAATTATAGACCACTAAATATAAAGTAACAAATGAAATAATATTAAAACGCAAAATAAGAAAACATAGGCCCTTACCTATGTATTACTTAAAATTTTATCTTTTATACTTAAAAGATGTTCATTTTTGTCTTTTATGTGTTGAGGTATCTTTCTTCTGCAAGAACCAACAGTAGTCACCCATCACTGCTGGGTCCCACCTGCCTTGGTATCTCTCCTCCATGGTTCGGATATCCTGGTGAAATCTTTCCCCTTGCTCATCACTGACAGCGCCTAAGTTCTTGGGAAAAGAAGTCGAGATGGAGTGCAAGAAATGGATATTCAAAGACATTCGGCAACCAATATTTTCATAGTTTTTGAGAAGATCCTGAATGAGCTGATGGTTGTTTTCCTGTTTGTGATTCGCCAGAAAACCCTGGACCACAGATGTGAAGGATTTCCATGCAGCACGCTCCTTCATATTCAGTTTTTCTTCGAAGACAGTATCATCCACTAGCTTCCAGATCTGAGGACCAACAATGATCCCTTCTTTGAGTTTGGCATCACTTAGTTTTGGACATTTTTCCTTCAAGTGCAAAAACCCTTACTAGTTTTGTCCATAGTCTTCACAAAGTATTTTCATAAGCCCCATTTGATGTGTAGTGGTGGGAGCAGAACATCAGAGGGGTCAACTAGAGGCTTATACCTCACATTACTCTTTCCAGGAATAAAAACATCTCTTTTGGGCCAGTCTTTTGTAGTGTTCCTTTCTGTCTCACAAACAGAGAAAACAGCAAAATTTTGTGAAGCCTCCTTGAAGTCTGAGCAAGAGAGATATGACTTTTAGGTCATCACATATTGTCCACTTAAACTGGTCATATTTTATAGCAGTGAGTATTTTTCCATGCTTTCATAAATTTCCTTCATTCCCACAACGTGTGTCACTGGAATGGAAGGTTTTTGGTTTCCTTTATGCAAAAGGACAGCTTTTAAACTGAATTTTGACGAATCTATAAATAGATGTCATTCCTTAGGGTTGTGAGCTGTTCCAATTTCTTCCATTAGCCCTGAAACATCTGTGCAGAAACACAAACTAACTTGCATCTCGTAATTAGCAGATAAAGCCAAACTTCTCTTTCTGAATAGAGAAACTCTGGTACCCTTGGCCAGAAGATTCCACTCTTGAAACCTTGAGCCTAAAACTTGAGCTTGTTGTTTGCAACGTCCTAGAACAAAATCGTTTAGTTCATTTTGCTGAATGAGATGAGACTCGTCTAACTTTATAAGGTGTATATAGGGTCATGAGCTGTATATGCCTCAAAGTCTTCCTCTGATCAATCTGATTCCCCGCCCTGCCCACGGTCAGTAGGCGATATCAATGGGCTTGAAAAGGCCGCTGTCCGTCGGATGGGACGTCAAGCCGTAACCTCACGTGCGGGAGAGCCATACCCTGTGCACGTTAAAGAACACGCTGGATGGTTACCATCTTTCTCCCAACAGCTGTTCCAGTGGGACTCCGCCCCCAGTGTTTCAGTGGGACCCCAACCTTCTCTGAGCCTTCGGGATCCTTGTGACCTGGCCATTTAGCCCATGGTGTGCAAAAAAAGTGCCGCTCAGAATTAAAACAACGCAAACTGATAAATGTGAATCGATCTCTTCCCAGTTGGTTGGAGATGTTGGTATAGGAAGATCTTCTCCATGAGGAACTGGCTTTATGGCTGAAAGCACATTTGGATATTTTATTTTACTTTTGTTCTTTTTTGAAAAGCCAGACACTTTAGTTAAACAAAAATATCAATCATACAAGTGATTAGTTGGCTCATGACAAACCATTGGAACTGCAAAGGGCATGAATTTTATCTTAACTTTTAATCATTCACTCAGGCCAACAAAGCACGAAATGCAGCACACATCTGGAGCCATGTCTTTTCCGATCTCCAACATGACATCCAAAATACGAGTTATAAGCTTTTTTCACAATCTTTGTCGAAGAACTACCCTGGGATTTTAAAATATAATTTCCACACACATAACAAAACTTATCAGGCACATTAACACATCCGCGATGCTACCTTTGTGCCATTTAAACGCCTAAATTGACTCTTCAGCGTACAGCACATGTTCCTCCTACAATAAAAACAACAAGAATGGCGGTCTGAGGTTATGTTACTGTTACATGTTTTTCTCCCACTTGGCAATCATTGTTACCAGCCACAAAAAGTAAAATATCTAATATCCTCCAGTTGCCTGGAGGTGTTGGTATAGGAAGATCTTAATAGAAGTCAAAATGACCAATATCATAAAAACCTGATGTGCTAGCCATTTTTTAAGGCCAGATCTGAAATCAGCATCTGAAAAGTAGTTAAAGGCAGCTATAATTTTTCATGTCATAAAAACCTTGTAAATCAGTATTATTAGTAGTTGTTACATGAAACGGAGCATTTTTAGTTGTTTGTTTTTGTGTTTAGTCGTTTGAAACGGACATCTTTAATTTGTAGAAACGGAGCATCTTTAGTTTTTAGGGAATATCGTTCCTAATAAACATTTTGTGCAGTTACAAAAAGGAAAGGATATTTCATAAGAACTAATTCTATAACTTGTTCAGCAGAAGACTTATCAATTCAGCCTTCCAGTGTTATAATCTTTTAGTATTTGATATTTAATGAAGGTCAATAATAATTACTCATTAGTTTAGTTTGCCTATTTATATCAGGTAATTAATGCTTCTGGTTCTACTTGTTATTTGTAAATTGAATGCCTTATTTATTAAATCAGTTCATTTATTATCTATTTAGTTATTTCGAATTATATATATTTATCATTTATCGAATCATTATATAATAATTGTATAAATTGTAATAATATGTGTAATAATTACATAAATTTTATAAATTGTAAATATAATGCATATACATATACAATAACTGTTTATATTATAATTATATTGAATGAATTGATTTATTTTAAAAATGAATTCCACTGTTTTAAGATATATAGCAATGCTTCAAGTTAGAATCAAATTACTATTTAATATCTTTAATATTTGTCGCAATTGCTTGTTTATTTTTATGTGCATGCTTCTGCATTTCTGATACTTATTTTTGCTTTATTCAGTTTTATAAACGCAGCCTTTGTAAACATTGGCTTTCAATGAAAACAATAAACAAATATCAAATGTGAATATTTTATATTTAGTATCATTGTTCTATGTTTATTGATTTCGTTAAAAAACTAAGATTTCTTTGAAAATGTTTTTTCTTGGTGAAAAGGAAGGAGGGGGAAGCCTTCACAGAAAAAACGCTTCATACCACACATCTGATGCCATAAAATATGGATCTCACTCAGCTAAAACATTTTAGTAATAAAGTATTACATGAAATGAACTATTAACAAAAAACACTTGAAATAATTTGCTAGAAAAAAAATTTCCTTCGTCCTAAGTGGGATTCGAACCCACGTCTCCCAGAAGCATGTCAGGCATCATAACTTCTAGACCATCAAAACCTAACCGTTTTCTTCAGTTTTTTGTTGTTGTTTTTTTTTTCATTTTTTTTTAGTTGTTTTTTTTTTGACAAAAAATATCTGGGAAAACAGGGTTCGAATCCCACTCAGGACGAAGGCAAATTTTTTCAGCAAATTATTTCAAGTAAAACATGTTAGCTTTCAGAAATGAAACTTTTGTCAAAAGAAAAAAATATCGCATTTCACCTGTAGTTTTTCTGGCTAGGCAAATTATTATTAAAAACTGAAATAATAATCCCTAAGTGAACCTTATAGAATTCCTTAAAAATAAGCGTACATCACTCTCGGATCTAGAGAACAAGAAAGTGGGAGGAGAAAGTGGCCAAGATTGAACCCATATGAAACGTTTTCCTTCATTTTATTGGTCTTGAAAGAACATATTTCTTAAAAAATACGGTAATGCGTATTTAATATAAATAAAAAAACTTTAAAATATGGATATACTAGTTAAATCCTGCCAAAGGTTTGCCATGAAAATTCAGTCCATTCATAATTTTTTCTAATCGACAACGTACTACTCCATTCGCAACTGTTGTCGATAACGTTACTTTACCTCTGAATGGGTTGCTTTACCCCTAAGCGACACTTTTTTTGCACACAATGGGCTAAATGGCTAGATTGCAAGGATCCCGAAAGCTCAGAGAAGGTTGGGGAGAGAGAATCCACTAGACAGCTGTTAGGAGACAGATGCTAGCCGTCCGTCAAGGCCACCTACGCGTTCTTTAACGTGCACAGGGCTTGTCTCTACCGAACACGAGGCACGACTTAACGTCCCATCCGACGGACGGCTGCCTTTCCAAGATTATGAATATTTTTTTATTTAGTATCATTGTTCTATGTTGATAGATTTTGTTAATAAACTAAGATTTCTTTGAAAATAATTTTTCTTGGTCAAAAGGGAGATTTTCTGAGATAAATTTCAATGCTGGCCCAGCTGGGACTCGAACCTAGGAACTAGCAGATTACGAGCCCGGCGCGCTACCGACTGAGCCACTCCCGCATCGGTCGACAACGTACTACCCCATTCGTAAGATAGGTGATGGCAGCTCCCCCAGAAATTTCGAATACCTGCAGAGAAATTGGTCCAGGTCCATAACATCTAGGAATCCTATCTTTTTGACCCAACAGAGTTGAACCTAAGTGAGACCACCACACCAAATTTGGGACCGATTGGTCAAGTACCTCAGAATCACAGGGAACCGAAAAATTTCGTCATCGATGATGTCACACCTCGGTTTACAGTCGCTCAAAAAAATATCCGAACACTTTCTCTTTTCCGAACACTTTCGGTTTACAGTCGCTCAAAAAAATATCCGAACACTTATGGTTGATTACAGAATTCAGAAAAAATATCTGGCAACGATTTTTTTAGAATTAGTCATCTGGCAACCTTCGTGTCACGTGACACGAAGATCACTAATCCAGATCACTAATTTCCGTTAAATAATTTATTATAATAAATAGATAAATAATTAAAAAAACCGTTGCAGTTATTTTTTCTGAATTCTGTAATCAACCATAGTGTTCGGATATTTTTTGAGCGACTGTACAAGAAACGTGTGTCAGCCCGTTCATTCGCCCTGGAATCACGGCTATTATATAATAAGAAGTTAATATTTTTTCTTGCCTCCGTTCCGGTTACTAACCTTCCGATTCATTTTGTAGGACGGAATTTTTTTTTCGGGGGGGGGGGGGGGGTGAATAAGGTAAATCTAGTGGGGAGGCTAGGGGACATGTCTTTCTTGAATAGAGAAATCTAGTATCCCTTAGATCTCTGGGATTAGCCAACCATTATTAATACAGGTGCTTCGCCTGGTTCAGCTTCTTAAAAAAATGTTCCAAACTTAAAGTATTAATCTTAATATTTCAGTAAAAATAAAACAGAAAGATAATCAGAATTAAAAGGACAAAAAAATTTTACAACTAATGATCAACAGTTCTTTAAAACTCTTTTTTTTAAACTTTAGTAAAGTCTTATAACGTAAGCATTAGGATACAAGAGAGTACGGTAATTTGCAACATTTTAACAAGCTGTTCATATCCTTACATCTCCACACACCCCACACACCCCTACACTTCTACCCTCTTGCTCCTCTTTCTTCCTTTGCTCTCCATTTTCCTGGAAGCAGCCGGACAAAGTAATGGCATTATTTTGTTATTTAAATGTCACATTCGATTTTCGCCTGGTTGTGACTAACAGCCTTAAGAGACGACAGACAACCTAACCTAGATAAGCTGGCAGCAGAATGAAAAAACAAAACAAAGTTATGCCATTAGGCAAATGTTTGTCATTAACGGGGAGGGTGCAGCGTGCCGCGGGATCGTAAGAGAACACACTGTGGTTGAGTTGTTTGTTTGCTTTTACAGACAACAAAGAAATCCAGTTATTTGCCAAATTGAACCGATCTTAAGTGCGACTGTGCTACGTCATTACATTGAGAGAAGTAATAATGTCCAGCTTAATGAGAGAGGTATTGACTCGTGTTTTGACGTCGGTTTGGGAGGCAAATTATTTTCTGTCACCAGAATAATAACAAAATTACCATGCGATTTATTCAAGAAATCATATTGATGTTTTATATGAGTTATTTAACAAGTTTTTAAAGATGTTTTCTTATTAATGTTGGCATTAACACGATGGCATCGAGAGCAGTCCATTTGTGCTGTCTGTCAGGAAAGAAGTGGATTCCTAACGTTTTAAAAATTACTGTGATATTACTCTAGTCTGTCCACGAAAGAGCAAACCCAGTTTTCGATATCAATATCCTTATCCACGGCGCGATTAGCTTGGAAAGATTGACCTGCATTGAATGGGACTTTAAGCAGTGAGTTTCCGCGCAAAAGACCTGTACCCTGTGCACGTTAAAAAAACACTCTGAATGGCCTTGAATTAGTTGATTTATCAAAAAATTAAACGAATATTGAAGGAATTATTTATGCATGCTTTTAAAATATGTAGTTACTTGTGAAATGACTTTAAATTATATTTCTTATTTCAGTTTGAATTCACTTCAAGGGTTAATTCTTTTGTCCAGCATTGCTTTTGTTAAATGTTCGAATTTCCATAACTCTTTAAATATTAGAGGGATATTGTTGAAAATCGATATTTAGATAAAATTGATTGAGAGTTTTATTTTCCCATAATACGCTTATTATAAAGTTGTAGAGTTTCGATGTTAGCGTTCCCATTGACATGGAGTGGGATGGTTATCATTTAATGATCACTCAGTGTATATTAATTGATGGAGAAATAATTATAGCTCAAGGGCCTCTACGGTATTTATTTTTTAAAAAAGGCGTGCTGTTTAAAATTAACCAAACCAAACTGTTACTTTTACTTCAAATGAGGCTGCAGATTTCCAACTTTTTTGATTTGCATACGAGCCTACTTGATTTTAGATATTTCCAGTTAGTTTGCTTGTTTGTTTCACAATCACTCTCAACCCTTTGCTGCATGAACATAATACCGATATTTCATAGATTATTTATCTAAAGTTTTCAATTTCGAAATGAATCCACAACTTAGAACAGAAATGACATCTACCATCCACGGAGCTGCATCCAGCAACCAGTCTCCCCTATCCCTCAGTTCTGTCCTCGTTAAGAAAGGAGACGTCGATAAGATTGGAAAGTACAGTCGCTCAAAAAAGTATCCGAACACCATGGTTGATTACAGACTTCAGAAAAAATATCTGGCAACGATTTTTCTGGCAACCTTCGTGTCACGTGACACGAAGGTTGCCAGATCACTAATTTCTAAAAAAATCGTTGCCAGATATTTTTTCTGAAGTCTGTAATCAACCATGGTGTTCGGATACTTTTTTGAGCGACTGTACTCCATCCTTGGAATCCGACGGCAAGACGTGACTGTGCGCAAGAGAGCCATATCGTAGACTCGTTTAAGAACACACTGAATTTCCATCTGCCCCCTAATAGCTGTCCAGTACACTACTATTTAGTGCGTTGTTTGCAAAAATTTCAGACAGTAACACATCAGCTTCGTAAATAGATCTTCCTCAATTCGAGTTAGAACCATGCCTGCGTCTAAATCGCCGCTAACAACGGCTCTCACTTTCCTTAGGGCCGGGTTGGTTTGTTTTGCCTCTGAGAGCCACTTTTTGCGCATAAAGGTTAGATGACCGGATCACAAGGACACTAAGGGTTCAATGAAGATTGGGGAAAGGGAACCCATTGGGCAACTCTTAGGAGACAGATGGTACCCTCCAGTCAATTATCCAATGTGTTATGTAACATGAATAGAGTATGGACACCCCGCACATGGGGTCAAGGCGTTATGTTCCATCTGAAGGAAGACGGCCTTTCCAAGCTCATCGGTCTCCCCACTGATGGAGGGTAGGGGCTTAGCGGAGCTCTGCTTTGGGAGAAATGGAACATCGATGGCCTTGGATAGCACACCGTCTATTGAATGGAACGCTAAGACATGGTTTAGAAAAGAGACCATTAAGAAATGGAAAACCATACCATGGAAAGGTAACATTATCATGTGAACCATACCATAGGAGAAAGAAAACCATAACATGCGAACCATATCATAGAAGTAGGAAAACCATACCATAGACTAGAGCTGAGCCACCTCGATACACTGAGCCTGGACAGACAGAAGTCAAAGGAGGGAAATTTGGATGTGAGTAAAGTTTTAAGTAATTTAATTTGTCCAAATTTTAACTACATTTCATTTTATTTAAAATAGCGTAAGGGAAGAAAATTTACTTGCTACGAATTAATTAAAATATTATTGAATATTTTAGAATTAATTCCTAAATAACTTGAAATAAATAACTGCCAGAAGAATTTTATGATAAAAAAAACTATGTAATATCTATATATTTAAATACTACTTTTTCTGTTAGTGACTTTCAGAGCCTAATGCATTTACATGGCCTTGACCAGAGAGGGATCTAGGGGGCAGGGGGGCATAGGAGACCTAACCCCCATTTGAGAATGCTAATGAAGAATTCCGTGTTCTTCATTTTCATCTGTGAATTTGTCTGTGTTTTATATACCATTATACGAAATAACTTATTCAATTCATTTTAATGGTAATGTAATTGAGACGTGGTTCCGTGTGCGAAAGACATATACCCCGAAAATGAAAGAACATTAAACACATATAGTATCGTATTTTTCAAGATATTTACTAAAAATCACTAAACAGCAGGGAAAAGGTTTATACCAGAACGGCGTTCCCGTTTATTTCGTCTCAATTTTGAATCCCCCCACTTTTTTATTTTTTGCTAAATCTAGTCCTGCCATGAGCACATTAAAAAATGCATTGGAGACTTGACAGAATCTGTCACTTGATAGCTGATGACCAGTGGATCCATTACACCATTATCCTTACCCTACTCTGTCTCCATGGGGTCTTTGTGACATGGACATTTTACACATCGTGTGCACAAAAGTGCAGCTGAGTGATAAAAATAAGGCAATATTCGGTAATCAATTAATAAAGGGATAACGGAATGAGGAATTTGAATAAATAAATTGCGCCAGGTGTATTAATCAGCGACTTATATTCGTGTGTTTTCATAAATAGTTTATTTTAATAATTATCGAAATTCGAATTTCTTTTCCTGTTAACTCAGAACTCTTCATTTTACTAGGATAGAGCGTTCGGGTTTAGAGTACTGAAATCCCTCATATCTCACTGTTCCCATATCGTTTAACATCTTCCATAATAAAATTTCTTTTGAAATAGCAAATCTTTTGCATCTGAAACGGTTTCGGAAACTAATCTGCTGCCGTGTTTGTATAACTCGATGAGATTCCTCCTAATAAAAGAATCCTAGAAAGAAGAAAACATTCGATAAAAAAGGAGAGCCGTAGTTTGTACTCTTGCACTGTTGACTACAAAGATGAAGAAGAAAAAGATCTCTTAAGCTTCTGAGGGAAATCAGCGTAAAAATATAACATTTATAAATCCCCACAATTTTCTGCCTTCCCTTTATTTCCTGATACAGAAAACGATCCTGTCTTAGTAGCACGTCGCCGTCTCCTTCTCCAGTCCGTTGGAGATTTTCTCGTTCCCAGTGGACAAGCAGCTTCAATGTCGGATTTGCGGCACAGCGAAAGAACGAAGAAGAGAAAGATTCCAAAGAATAAGAGAAGAAAAAGAAAAATGCATTTCTTTACGTAAATCTGTTTGCCTGTCTTTTCTACCGTGAACATGAAGCAGTCTACTAGTTTCCAAAAAAAAAATCCGTTCCAAATCTGTTATCGTTCTCACAGTGCATTCGTCCACTCACACACAGACACAAAAGAAAACACATGCGCTTACACAGCGCATATGCTTTGTTCTCTTTTTTGTGTGAAGAGACCTTGTTTGTTTTTCTAATGGGGTGTTCCGCTAACGTATCAACAAAGCATCTCCTAAGCATATAGCACTGTGACAAGCTCCAAGCAGCAGTGAGAGAAGCTTGTCAATACAGCCACACTTCTCTCTAACTCATACACGCATGCGTACACTCACACACGCACAAACAGGCCTCATTCCACGGTTGAACGAATCGTTACATATCCCCTCCTTTAAAATGGTAACAGGGAGACATCCCAAGAGAAGAAGCAACTAGGGAGCAAGGAGAGAAGAGCACAACTAGACACGAGGAGCAGAGGAAGATGAGGAGCTGAAGGTCAGAGGCAATGGGTGGTGACAACGCTGGCTCCCAACGTGTGAGGTGATGTGGAGCACACGCGATGAATTCGACGGATGACAACTGAATCCCCAACGAACATCAGTCCAGGTTTGGTAACGCACTTAGAGATGGAGGAAACTGGAGCAGGACCCGATGAATAACGAGTCTCACCATTATTTCTCTGCCTTTGTTCTGCATCGTAGTAGAGGAATTCACTTTGCCTTGTGTGGAGGAAGTCACTCCTTCCTCAATTTATTTGCCTTTTTATTTTCCCTCTCCAAGTGTTTCTTCTTTCCAAGTTCTTTCGGTCTATCTTCTTAACATCCTTTGCATCATGCAAGGGTCAGTCGGCGTCGCAGCTCGTCATTTTTTTTTATAAACATAAAAATAGAAAGATCAAATTCCACTTTTTTTTCTTGTCCTCATGTTTTGGCGATTCGAAGTCTACAAAAACAGGAATGCAAAGGAAAGGAATTTATTATTGTCAGTGTACTGAAAATGTCATCTTTCGATTTGTTTCGGAATTTTTTATATCTGAGGGATTTTTCTTTTATTTTAAATGACATACGATGTAAGAAATTACAGAATGTTCTTCTAATTCAAGCATTTCAGTCTTCATCTTCTTATTTACATTCGGATTCTTCTCATTTCACAATAAATTTGCCATTTATAAACGGATTTGGCAGATATTTATTTTCTTCACTCTTATATCCTTTACCACTTTCTTTATCTCCTACATATGGGACAGAGAAGAATCCTAGACTGTATTCCTAGTTTGTACAGACTTTCTCATACAAGGTCACAAACGCTTATTAATTTAACTTATCATCTTTATAACCTAAGACACGTTTATTTATATAAAATATTAATATTTTTATTATGAATATACATTGGATACCAACATTATATCAACTTATGATATGGGAAGAGGAAAACATAAATATGACGGCCTTTGCCCTATAAAAATATTTTAGGAATTCATTTTGTATACATAGCACCAAAATTGTATTACAGCTTAGATCTGAATACAAGAATGGAAGTCAGTCTATCAAAGTTTAAAGAAAAAGTTCGGGAATTTGTTTTCATGTTAAAGAATTCTGAAGAAATATTCAGATTGTAACATTATGTAGCTGTTTTGTATAGTGTAAATTTTTAATATGACTTAATATTGTGTTGCATTGCGATGTAAGGCTGTTAAACAATGATTTCGCATAAAATGGAAGCATAGAAATTAATATTAAAACCTGGACGAGTACTATTTTTTCTATAGGAACTGTTTATTTTTATTTTCTGAAATCACATTGTTTTATTTTACTATGAAACTGACGGTTCAATTTTATTGTATTTTTTTATTTTTTGCATTATTGAAGTTAGAAAGGACATGCCCTATTAAGAGAAACGTCACTGCTGACCACGTCCTCAAATAAAACTAACACGTAAAGTCTGCTGGAACAGTAGCTATTTGCCTAAACCACTACGCGAGTTTATGATATTTGTCTCTGTTTGTTACTGAACTATATATATTATATAAATAATAGTTCCATTTTTTTCTCAGGTCAGTTCAAAATCAATTTTTGTTTAATGATTAAACACGGGTATTTATAGAGATCACCAAGTTCAAAAATTTCCTTGTATATTATCTTTAACGACATTGGAAAACATTCTTAATGAGTCTGAGTTGACGAAGTCTGTTTCGGTGGTTGTCGATAAATCTATCAATCAAGTTTGTTTTTAACGTAACAACATCTTATACTTTACTTGTGCTTGAATTTCATTTTTGTTGGCAAAGGAGAATCTTAATTTTTTAATTAATGACTACGTAATTCTCAGTGATTCTCAAACTTTTCCAGTCGCGGGCTCCCTTACAGCTAACGGAATTTTTCTTGTCCCTCCTACCTTACAATTGATGAAATTTTCCGTGGGCCCCCCTTTTACTATTGAAAGAATTTGTCACAAAACCCTTACCATTGGTAAAATTTGTCTCACACATCCCTTTACCATTATTGAGGAGAAAATATTCTCACAACAGAATGCTTCAGCCCAGGGTTTCCCGAACTTCATACTATTGGGAACTTTTTTAACACCCTTTTTGGCCGTCTAAAAATATAAACGCATGTAAAAAATATGGAAAACAAAAATGAATAAATTTTCACTTCAAATTAATTATTAAATAAAACTTATTTATTCCTTACGTTTATTCCAGGACAGAACAAAGGACGATCTTATAAATGCTATCATCATTTAACTTTACGTACTTCGAAAAAATCTAATTATTCGAGTTTCAGTTTTAACAACGTGCATGAGCCTTTCCAATCACAGCCCTGGAAATAAAGTTTTTGATAATTGCTGCCAGGATTAGCCAAGTTGTTCGCTATCTGTAGCAACTGAATTACGTTATTGCTGCCTTACCTCTGAGGGTCACGTTTTCTCCTCACATTAATCCAAATGACCAGGTCACAAAGACCCAAGGACTTAGAGAAGGTTGGAGAATGGACAGGTCTCCTCATTCCACGGTTGGATGAATCGTTACATATCCGGGGGCGGGAGTGGCTCAGTCGGTAGCGCGCCAGGCTCGTAATCTGTAGTTCCCAGGTTCGAGTCCCAGCTGGGTCAGCGTTGAGATTTATCTCCGCAAAAATTCCCGCCCTGCCCACGGTCAGTAGGGGACACCGATGGGTTTGGAAAGGCCGCCGTCCGTCGGATGGGACGTTAAGCCGTGGTCCCGTGTGTGGGACAGACATACCCTGTGCACGTTAAAGAACACGCTGGATGGCCTTGACGGGAGGCTACCATCTATCTCCCAACAACTGTTTCAGTGGGTCCCCTCCCCCAACCTTCTCTGAGCCTTCGGGGTCCATGTGACCTGGCCATTTAGCCCATGGTGTGCAAAAAAGTGCCGCTCAGAGGTAAAACAACCCAACTCAACGTTAAATATCCCCTCCTTTAAAATGGTAACAGAGAGACATCCGGAGAGAAACTATTATTCCACTGGATAGCTCTTAGGAGTCTCATGTCAATGGCATCCAGCGTGTTCTTTAGCGTGCACATCGTATGTCTCTCCTACACAAGGCAGCACGACTCAACGTCCCATAGGACGAATGGCGGCCTTTCCAAGCTCAAAGGTGTCCTCTTTCTCACCGAGGGTAAAATGAAGGTTGGCGGAGATAAATCTCAATTCTGGCACATTTAGAACTCGAACTTTGGCATTGCAAATTACGAGGCTGGTCCGCTACTGACTAAACTAACCCTGCTCAAATAAATTAGGCAATAAAATCTTTCAAACAAATGTGTTTTAAATTTTTGGAAATATAGATATTCTGAAACAATCTAACATTAAAAACGAAATGTATAGAATTTTTAGATGATAGGTTTAGTTGCTTCTAGAAACAGAAATATTAATCAAGAAAAACATCCGCTGATAACATCAAAAATCGAACACTTAAAACATTTAAAAACCCTCTGCTAAAATCCTACAAATCCCCAATCATTTCCGATATAAATAAACCCCTGGAAAATTTTTAAAGGAGAAAGATCCCTCTCTAATTTATGACAAAAATTATCTATAGAAAAAAAATCTCTATTCTTCAGTCGTATCATATCACAATATCAATATCGCCTGAGTTTTTTTGTGCTGAAGGCTCTTTTTATTCGGTTTATTTAACGTTATCTTTTCTTTAATCACACAAAAAGCTTTTCGTTTTCATGTTCCTTCGGCTTTTACTCAGAAAAATACCAGCCACAAGACCGCTGTGCGTAAGGGAAGTTTTCTTTCGAAGAATTGCCGGGTATGTCGTAGTTCAATGTTTCCCCGTTTGACAAGTCGACCAGGAAGAGAGAAAAATGATGAAAAAGAAAAGAAAGAGGAGTTTAAAGATAAGTAAAGAGCTAGAGAGTAAAACGAGAGCATTCATTGAGGAATAGTGAGAAGTAAAATAATATGCCGTTAAATGTAGATTTTTGTTTTACTTAATCTCCAGGGTGATGAAAAGATCATATGAAGTCAATGAAATTAAAATAATGAAGAGTTCATATATCGTTTTAAATATTTGTTTTCCATTTTGAATAATCTATAAAAAAATTCAATTCCAATACGCTAGTTCTGATGGAGCAAGTTTTTGTGTTTGCTCCATTACCGTTGGCTCAGTGCAGCTACTGATCAAAGAGACTTGGGATCAGATATGGAGGTTTATTTTCTGTGTTTTCTTTCCGCTGAGGTCTCGCCTTCCTTACAAGTCTTCTCTATGGTGCATTATACTGACAGGTTCCTCTCAGACCTCTGCAGAAAGTAGCTGATTGAGGGATTTTTTTTTTCATCTCGTTTACAAGAAAAACGAGATAAAGTTTACATTTTTCCGTCTGTCTGTAGACATTGAACGTTTTTTGTTTTTCGAGAAAAATTAGAATTTCCTTTTGAGTTGGATAGGTATTAATGAAATATTTTCATTCGCACTTTCCGAATCTCGAAAAAGCTTAATTTACATTCTCTAACTGTGAAAAATAATTGAAAATTGCAAAATATTTTAAAAAATATTGCAAAAGATGAATTTATCTTAGAAATTTTAAATTTTGATGGTGGAATCTGAAGGTCATGCGGTTTGCATTGAGAATTATAAGTTGCCCCTTAGCCCCACGGAGGCGGTGGGCAGGAAAACGCAATTTGTTCTAAGATAATATTATTTGTTTTTAGGGAATTATTAAAAATTATTTTTGGAGTTGGATAGGTATTGATGAAGTATTACGATTCGTACTTTCAGAATCTTCCAAAAGTTTAAATTGTGGCCTCTAACTAAAAAAAATTGAAAATTGCAAAATTTTTAATAAACATTCCAAAAGATGTATATGTTCTCCCAGGGGTGGGAAATGCAACTTATATTTGTTTTAATTGGAAAATTCTTTTTTAGTTGGATAGGAACTAATGAAATGTTTTAATTCGTATTCGTTAAATCGTTAGGTAATTTTTATTTACAACGTTAGAGGACATTAAATATCAAAAAGGTGAAACTTTTACGAATTTTGCAAGTGATCTGTTTATGGTAGAAATTTGAAATTTTCCTTGTAGAATGTCAAAAACGTTCTACTGACAGCAATAACCCTCCCCCTCCCTTTCTCAGAGGGTTGTGAGAAAAACAATTTTTTCAATTTAAAAGGGATATGGGTTCGAGCCCCAGGTAAGGCATGGATATTTGTAATTGGTTTCCTGGTGAGGTTCCACCAACCTCATAGACTGTCTACTATGGAGTATTAAACTGATAGGCACCTGTCAGACCTCTGTGGCAAACAGCTGCTTGAACGAATATTATTGTTTATTAGCAAGGAATAAAAGGAAAAATAGTTTTATATTTTGTAAGTACTAATAAAATACTACTATATGTGTTTTTCCCAATTATCTATTGGTTTGAATTAATTTTTTTAAAGAATGCAAAAGTTGGCACACTTCATTCTCTCTGAAAACGAGATTCCCATATTCGACAGAGGTGATATGTGTTCTTCCAGTTTATTATTATTTAAATATTTTTTTTAATCTTTAGCAAGAAATAAAACTGAAGTTGTCATATTAACCTGGAAGTCATCGCATTACTTTTGACAGCATATTAGTCCTTGTCGGTCTTTTGTCCGTCTCGCAATTTGTCGTTTCGGTTAAACGCTCATTCACTGAAATGTTTTGATTTAATTTTTTTTTATCTTTGTCTCATTTTCATAATTACATATACACATGGGCGGAGGTGGCTCAGTCGGTAGCGCGCCAGGCTCGTAATCTGTAGTTCCCAGGTTCGAGTCCCAGCTGGGTCAGCGTTGAGATTTATCTCCGCAAAAATCCCCTCCCTGCCCACGGTCAGTAGGGGACACCGATGGGCTTGGAAAGGCCGCCATCCGTCGGATAGGACGTTAAGCCGTGGCCCCAGTGTGCGGGAGAGCCAAACCCTGGGCACGTTAAAGAACATGCTGGATGGCCTTGACGGGAGGCTACCATCTG
The DNA here is from genome assembly GCA_038380435.1 of Ryuthela nishihirai. Taxonomy (NCBI): domain Eukaryota; kingdom Metazoa; phylum Arthropoda; class Arachnida; order Araneae; family Heptathelidae; genus Ryuthela; species Ryuthela nishihirai. The sequence continues at coordinate 38,602,725 of JAWZYU010000019.1, forward strand.
TCTCCCAACAGCTGTTCCAGTGGGTCCCCTCCCCCAACCTTCTCTGAGCCTTCGGGGTCCATGTGACCTGGCCATTTAGCCCATTGTGTGCAAAAAAGTGCCGCCCAGAGGTAAAACAACCCAACCAAACAAATACACATATTTCGAAAAAAAATCAAATATAACATTGATTTAAAAATATATTTACCCATCAAGCAGCTCTTGACACAGAGTTTTGACAGGAGCCTATCAGTTTACTACGCCATTGGAAATATCTGTGAGGTTGAGTTGTTTTGCCTCTGAGCGGCACTTTTTTGGGTACAATGGGCTTAATATCCAGGTGAAAAGGACCGTGTGGTTCAGAGAAGGGGACCCACTGCACAGCTGCTAGGAGACAGATAGTAGCCTTCCATCAAGGCCATCCTGCGTGTTCCTTAAAGTGGACAAGGAATGGCTCTATCGCACACGAGGCCACGTCCCGTCTAACGAACGGCGGCCTATCCAAGCCCATCGGTGTCCCCTACTGACAGAGGGCAGAGTTGGCAGTTTTGCGGAGATAAATATCAACGCTGGCCCAACCAGGACTCGAACTTGGGAACTCCAGATTATGAGCGTGAAGCGCTACAGACTGAGCATCAGATGACGATAAAGGAATAATAAATTCTTTGTACCACCAATGATATTTCAACACCATTACAGCGAAATGCGTTGTTAAATGTAGCAATTTTTTTTTGTAGATAAAGAATTACTCAGCCAACACATCCATATATATATATAACAGATATATAGTCATCAAAATGTCTGGAAGTAGATAATGTTACCTGGTATATATAGTATTGGGATTTGCTATTGTTCTTAAATATAGCTATTGCCTATTAAATCCATTCAGTCCATTTTTCCTTTGGAGAGATTTAGTTTCTTTACCTTCTCCTGACGCTACGCCACTGATGTCTCATAACTTGAAAGCGACACTCTCTAGAAATATGATTCAATATAAAGATCTGGATCAAATATAATTCAAATCCATATTTAATAACTTAAAGCAGAAGTGGCCAATCTAGGCTTAGCGAAGCGCCACCACAGGGAGAGAAACTATATCCTTAAAGAGCGGCAAAAAATTATCTACTTAAAATCAAAATCAGATATTTAAAGAGTAATGAATTGGGAAAAGAAACTATATTCGTAAGTAAGGAATGAAGAAAATATCTTTATAAGAAATAAAGATTTGCATTTTTAATGACTACTGTGAATTGGAAAAAGTCGTTAGTTATCAAGGAAGGTGTAGGCGGTGTCCCGTTCTTCGTTCCTCGCTGAAGGTGTGTGAGCTGTTAACCTCTGGGTACGTTCCCTAATGATTATGTTGTCAGGCTGGCAATAGTGAATTGTTAAATAACTGGACTCTATTAATATATATATACTATATATACCTTTATTTTAGACTTTAAAAAAAACAATGTACAATCGTATGAAGGAACAGCGACTGTAGACCCGCAAGTTACTAAATACAACAGGATTCCTAATTCTGCTAACAAGGCTATAGCCAAGCCTTCAAGTGTTCCCAGCATCTATGCAACAACAGAAAACGATTGATGCAAATCAGGATGACATCTTCACGACCGTCCCCTACGAGAGTACAAGGTACACTATGTTTCAAAATTCTCCTTGTTCGAAAATACTGCCAGTGCGGTCACGTGATATATATATATATATATATATATTTTATGAGGGGGAGGGGGGAGTAACCTCATTCGATCCAACCAGCTAAACCCACTTTCCAAGCTAGTGGGCGACCTTCTTCGAATGCAACTCCGAGAGCGGAACTTTAGGAAACACATTGTTTTTCACCTTGCCCGGACTGCCCTTCCTGTTGCTAGGCAAGGCTCTACAGAAAAATGGCGCTCCTGGAGCCCCCTTGCCTATCGAGTCCTTACAGAAGATATCACTCTTAGTTTACAGAAGTATACTCTAAGTATACAGAAGATATCACTCTTAGTTTTACGCCGATATCAAATTTAGAGGAAACATTGTCCTGAGCCGGGTGGTATATTTGAACCCACGACCTACTGATAATAAAAGTTATGAAAGTGATAAGTAGAAAAAATGGTGTTATCAGAAGGTCTTCGGTTCGTGTATCACCCGGCTCAAGACAAATTTTTCTCTAAATTTCATAACGACAATAAATTAAGAGTGAAACCTTCCTTGACAGTTGAACAAAAACATCGATAAATTTCTTCAATTTATCGTTAATAACTATGTACCTAAAAATATTTATTCTAAAAAATATTGGAAGAAATGAGACAGATTCAGTAAATTGCTGATTAGTTTTATGAGCTTGGCTTAAAGATTTTACTTGAGGAAAGTTCAACTACTGCGCTTTGCAGACCTTCTCTGCATTTCATGTAATTCACCAGAATAAAACAATTTTTAGATATCTCAGACTTTTATTCTTTCGAAAAGAGATCGTGTGTTAAAAAAAAGATGGAGAAGCGCTGACTGGACTCTTCCACATAAATCAAAATCCTATCCTATAGAGATGAGCGGTATGACCAGAAAAAAAGATGATAGAAGAGATTGGTTCTCAAAGACACCAAAAGTTACGAATCAATCAATAAAAAATAAGGTTTCAGTTATCAGATTCTATCAGTAGAAAACTCAATTATTTTGTCTTGGCGATATCAGATCGGATTCACATAAGTCACTGGCTAAATAAGAGTATTTTGAGGAAGGAAATGACTTAAATTTTATCCTCCCCAAATTGGATTTGTGAGTGTTTGAAAACTCCTGACTGATCACATTCATATAAATCAAAATCCGAACAATTACAGATGAGTGATCAGACCAGAAAGTGAGATGACAGAACAGACTGGTGTGGTTCTCGAAGACACCAGAAGTTTTCGATCAATGGATGATTTCCTTAGTCATTTCTTTCAACGCATGCACACTCACAGCCACACTGTCTTTGCTCGTCTGAGACAATTCCTTTCAATCTGATCATCGGCCTTCAGTCCGGAGCCTCTGCTGTTCCTCTTCCTGCTGCTGTTACTCGTCTTCGTCCTCAGTCTGCATCGATCCTCATCACCACAGCTCGAGGAATAATTCTGCATCGTTGGTTTTCTTTCCTTTTGCGCCGTAACAGATGTTAGGAGTCTCGAGTTTCCGATGTTTCGTCGTTTGCTCTTTAGCGACGAACAAACGCTGGAACATTTAGATGGCTGATGTTGTTAGAAATACTCCAAAAGATAAAGGCCAAACAACAGATGGAGGTTGTGAAAAGAATCAGCCATCTCAGAAACAACTCTTAACAGGTAAAAAGCACAAGCGACAAAGTAGAAATGGAGAAATAATTGCTCTCTGCAGAAATTGCTCCCGGGGAAATGGAAATGTAATGAGATAGAGAGAGAGAAATTGCGAGGTTACGAAAACGTTTTCTCTCTAGTCTATCTACTTAAAAGTAAATTACTGCCTAATTTGAATAAATAGGGTTATTGTTATAAGCTTCATTATTGGTAGTAATTGCATAGTAATTAGCAGGTGTCAAGACTTTAATCACTAGACTATTGTGTTGATAATTTGTGGCTGATGAAGACGTTCGTTAGCGATATCATCATTTTTTATTAACTATTTTTTCTTTTATTTTTGAATGAAATGTTTATTGAACAAGGGAGTCTGAGAATATATATATTATAATATATTCGCGTGCCTTTCAAAGTGGTTCTGTAGATGTCGTAAAATGAAAAGAAATTAGAGGCCAAAAAGGTCCGTGTAGATTTCTCAAAATAAGCGTATCCTTAAAATGAAAAGTATGCATAGGTGAAAAGGTCTTTGTAGATCTGACGATAGCAGCTTCATTTTGATAGTGTCTCAAAATGAAGAGCATGCAAATAAATAAAAAGGTCCTTGCAAATGTCTCATGATAGGTGTATTTTTAGGTGTTCAAATTGAAGAGAGAAACGAAAAGGTCTTTGTAGATGTCTCAAAATAGGTGTATCCTTAAGAGTCTCAAAATGAACAAAAATTGTAGGCGAAAAAGTTCCTTGTCTCCAAATAGGCATATTTCCTTGTCTCAAAATAAAGAGATTTTATAGGCAAAAAAGTCCTTATCACAAAATAGGTATATCCTTAAGTGTCTCAAATTGAACAGAAATTATAAGTGAAAAGGTCCCTGTAGATGTCTATAGTAGATGCATCATTAAGTGTTTCAAAATGAAGATAAATCAGAGGTGAAAAAGTCCTTGTAGATCACTGAATATAGGTGTATTCTTAGTGTTACAAAATGAAGATAAAGTATATGCGACAAGGTCCTACTAGATGTCTTAATGTAGGTGTATCCTTCGGTGTCTCAATATGACGGTTGCCTTGAGAGAAAGAAGGAAGACGTTATTCTAAGAGAAGCAAATCAGTAGGCCTCGTTATAAAGGGATCCATAAGTGTTTTTTATTTCTCACACCGTCTCTATGCATTCCTTATGCGGAAAAATCCACCGATATCGTATCAGGGCAGTATTCTTGTAATTAATTCTAACTTCGAAGTTCAATAACTTCTAAAACAGGAATTTAATGGAAAAAATCCCATTCAAAAGTTTTCGATCATAATGAAATTTGTATAAAACTTTATATTCAACAATATTCGTCCATTATTTAAAGAGTTGAGCAAGCTGTAACATTTAACAATAAAATATCTTGGTTTTTTTACACATTCTTATTTGACAATAACTGAAATAATCAATGCCCAAATTTTAAAAATGTATATTTTATTATATGGTTTTAAACAATACTTATTATTTAAGTTTTTTTAAATTTCTGAGATAAATTCGTATGATGCATTACTATTATGAAATATTCTAGCTTCCATAACTCTTTAAATTCTGAACGAATATGGTTGAAAATCGAGATCCAAATAGATTTCGTTATTCATCTTTAAGTGTCTCAAAATGTACGTAAGTTAGAGGCGACAAGGTCCTTCTAGATGTCTTAATGTAGGTGTATCCTTCGGTGTCTCAATATGATGGTTGCCTTGAGAGAAAGAAGGAAGACGTTACGCTAAGAGAAAGCAGATCAGTAAGCCTCGTTATAAAGGGATCCATGTCTCAAGAAAAGATTAATTAAAAGGCTTAAAAATAAATAAATAAAATAAACCAGCAGGTGTCTCGAAATAAAGTGGATTCGAAGGCGGTTAAACAAAACTGAATTCATCACTAGGCTCGTGACAAAGTGGATTCTTAGGTGTACCACGAAGGGGAATCCGTAGATGATTCACGATAAAGCAGATTCGTTGGTCTTAAAGTGAAGTGGATTCGTTGCTATCAAGAAAAATGTTTGTAAGTGTCACAATATAGTAAATCCGTTGATAATTTAAGATACATTTTTAGGTGTTAAGGTAAAAGCGATTCATAGATATCAAGATAGTGTAGATTCATTTGATATCAAAGTTAATGAATCCCTACATGATTCCAACTAAAATAGATTGGCTAATATGGATTCATAGATATTATATAAAATATATAATATCTATGAATCCATATTAGTATTTATATCCATATTAGTATTTAGTCCATTATATCTATGAATCCATATTGTATATATAAAATACCTTGGCTAATATGGATTCATAGATATCAAGTACAGATTATAGAGTTATCAAGTAGATAATATGAGCTTCGACGAGAAGAGGAAGCCAACCCAAGTCTTCCAGTATTTGCTGGGTATTCTTACGTCTGTACTATCGATGGTTAGTTGATTCCTCAACTAACTGGGACGTTAATGATTGCGCCGCCTATGATAAGGAGCAGCAAATTTTCAGTATTGTTCAGAATAAGATGTAAATTAAAAATCACTCACCCTAAAGCGTTATTAATGAAATAAAAAACGAAAAATAATACACAGCCTATGTAAAATCTATTTTTGACATCACTCTGTTACATTCATTATAATTCAAAACTAAGTTCGAACTAATGCTATAGATGATGATTTGAATTCTTAATCCTTTTTTTTTTAAAAAAAAAGTCGCAAGTTGTTTTCGCATTCGATCCTGCATCATGTATAGCCGAGCTGGGTATATGGGCATACTGCCATAAATGATTTACTACATTCGTGCTAATTTTATTGCTTCTATCACTTACATGAAACGACTGTGTCTTAAGATATATAAAAATATATTTTTTCTCAGATGGTAACGTGTCTAGTACACATTTGAAATTTTCAATGAGATTTCCGCAAAAATGTTTTCTTTAGGTCCGAGCCATTTACACTCAGACATCTTTGATCACAGCTTGATGCCCCGAGTTTCGTTCCTTTCATACACTGTAGTGACTATTCTAATAGAATTAAATTTTACACTCTGGTTGTTTGTTTTCGCATATTTTCAACCCAGGTAGTTTAGGGTTGAACTAACTACCTTGGTTAAAAATATGCTTTTATATTAATTTTTCCACAAAATATGTGAAACATCCGGAATTTATGGAAGCAGTAGTTATTCTATGTGTTGATGAAAGACCTTTCGGAAGAGAAATGTAAAACAGAAAAGAAAAGAGATGATATCCTTTGTCGTCTATTCGTATCTAAATATTCAACTTTTCAATTTTAAGAGACAGATTAAAAACACTTTCTTATGTTTCATGCGCATTGATAAGTTATTACTAGTCTCGTTTTCAAGATCTCACAAGATTTTGAATTTTTACTGTCAGATGTCACTATTATTTTCGAAATTGGCAAAATATAAACGTATTGTAAATTGCCTGTTTATGCTGGAAATTATGAAATTCGGAGGAAATGTATGGTGGTCGTAGGATTTGTACTGAGAGCGGAATAAAAATTGAGAGCGATTTCGTTTCATAGGGTAAGGGTGCTAGATTCCGTTCTTCCATCAATGAGAGAATGGGCACCGTTGGGTTTGGAAGGCTATCGTTCATCGGATGGGATGTTAAGTAGTCGCCCCGTGTGAATGAGAGCAACACTTTAGGCACGTTAAAGAACATGGTCAAACCTTAACGGAAGATTTCCATGTCTCCTAACAGCTGTCAAGTGGGTCCTTAACATTTTCTGAACCCTTGGGATTCTTGTGACCTGGCCATTTGAATCATAGTGTAAACAAATGTGCCGTTCAGAGCAAAGCTACCAGCTCTGTGACAGTTAAGGTTCCAGCCTTTAACGAAGTGGAACTTAGCATTATTTGTTAGACGAACGTCGTTTCGCGTAAGTGATTTAAAGTTAAGCCATTAAATCATAAACATCCACAATGTTACGATCTCACAATGTATTAAATGTCAACAAAGTGGTTTTTACTGAAAAAAGCAAGCAAAAGCCAGTGAATAACTCAAAAAAAAAAATTGGAAACTTGTTAAAAATTACCAAAATATGATAATTTTCTATAAAAAATGTTTGGTTTAACAAATTTAACAAACTTTTGTTGCCATCACCAGATAATCTATCCTAGAAAAATCACAGACTTCTATCAGAACTCTGTAGCAAACAGGTGGTTGGGGGGTAATTATTTTATTTTTTAAATAACGTAAGATAAAAAGTCTGTAAAAAGAATGCGTAGTGAAAAAATATATTATAACTTAAAATTAACTCATTTCTATTTCAAGAATGCAGCTTTATCGAAATTTTTGAAAGATATTATCAATTTTTCGGTCATTCTTTTAAAAACCAAACTCTTACGTTACCAAATTTCCTTAAAAAATTGTGTACAAAGTCATAGCAAAGTTATTGGCATCTTCCATGCAGTAAATGCTGTAAAAATGTAAATCACTCTTCTTTTGACTAGGAATTTCCTTCACAAACACCGGTAATAAAGCAAGACATCTTTAAAGTTGTGCCCTCCTCTTGTTAACAAAAGCAGATTTTTCGATCAATTTGAAACTTCTAATTTACAAAAGGATCATTAAGCATATTCTCTCCTCTGCAGCAATGTAGGTAGTTGAAATTTCAGAAGGTAAATTTCCATGGCTTTTATTCTAGAAAGCGAATTTGATTGTAATGTATTATTCCATTATTATTGCGACAACAATTATTCAATACTCAGAGTTTTATCTTTCCTCATTGTTAACAAAATATTCAATTCTATTTAAAGACGATGTTAACGGACAGAGTCTTCAATTGAAATTTGGTTGTCAAACGACACTTGTATATCATCTAGAGAAATTGCTCCGAGCATGGAATTCGGAACGCTGATAATGCGACTATGAACTCTCAAAGGATGAAAAATTCACTCTCAAAGGATGAAAGGTGAGATCTTTTGATTCACCTTTTCCTGTGGGGTGTATTTGGTGCCGCGTGGGTGCTAGACACATACAGGAAATTTTCTATCAGGCAGTTGGATTAGCTTCTTCACTGTGAAGGTCTAGGCAAGACCGAATTTCTGGTGATGGCTTGATTAGATGAACTGGATACTCTGTGTTTTCTTCCTAAACTGAGGGAGTTCCAAGGTTGTCCAAGTGCAACCCTCTTTTCTTTGAAGTGTTTGCTTCTTGTCATGAGGTGGGGGAGCTCTTTGTCCCGATGTGTCGAGATTACCGGCAGTCTAGGCTGATGAGATCTGGGCAGTTGGGGATTTATCCGTTCGGTTGTGGCTTTGGAATTCTGGTGTATGTACACCGTAATCTCGCAGAATAAATATTCTCCTCTACTTGTCAACACTATTAAAAAAATTCTAAGTCTAGGCTTTTAAATTTAATTGAATGCACTTCAGGCTTTTGCGGTTACAGGAGTTAAACCTCTGTCTTAGCATCCTTTGCTCCCGGCAGCGAATTCAAAAATAGAATTTCGAACTTATATCTTAGAAATGTCTATAAATTCGAAATTCTATTTTTGTTTTAAACATGTTTGGGTATTATCTGCAATGCTTTTAATATTTCAATTTATTTTATAATAAATCTTGTTCAATATCTCTCAAAAGTGTAGGGAACATAATTTATTTAGTTTCATTTTACGTTATTGAAGTGATATCTATTTTGATATTAAATATATTATTTTATTCATTTCAGAGTCTCACGATGTGAAGTACATCCACGGATATCGCATTAAGGCAGAATTCTTGCAATTGATTCTAATTTCGAAGTTCAATAACTTCTAAAACCGGAATTTAATGGAAAAAATCCCATTAAAAAGTTTTCGATCATAATGAAATTTGTATAAATCTTTATATTCAACAATAGTCGTCCAGTATTTAAAGAGTTGAGTAAGCTATAACATTTAACAATAAATTATCTTGATTAAAAAAAAACATTCTTATTTGACAATAACTGAAATAATCATTACCCAAACTTTCAAAATGCATATTTTATTATATGGTTTTAAACAATATTTATCATTTAAGCTTTTATTAATTTCTGAGATAAATTCGTTCGATGCGTTACTATTATGGAATATTCTGGCTTCTATAACGTTTTAAATACTAAACGAATATGGTTTTAAATCGGGATCCAAATAGATTTCGCTATTGATCTTTATATGCAGTCGTATTTTCCATTAAATGCGTATTTTAGAAATTATATAGTTTCGAAGTTCCTTTAATATGAAATAGAAATTTCCTAATATTTTGGTAGACAACGAGTACAAGTAAACGAGAAACAGTTTTTTAAATTAAATCATAGTTGTTAGTAGTAGAGTCAATATAAAAATTATAATCATTGCGTTCAAACAGATAATTGTATATAGTTATCAAGGTAATATAATTAAGGTATAGATGCAATTGCCTTGCTCGTTATCTAAAATTTATTTTTAAAGAAAAAATCATCACCAATCTAGCATCAAATTCTTTTACGATTTGGGATGTTTTTCCTATCTGTGTTCTCAGTGTAACAAATATAAATATTTTAATATATCGAATGCAATTCTGCGAATTTTACGCATTGAGTAATTTACCGTTAATATGAATCATCTCAGTTGCATTTCAGTCGAAAAGAGTAAAAGTTTGAAAGCATAGTTGTTTATCAAATAAATTTTTTAATTTCGAAGAGTATTAAATATTTCAATTTAATCCATTTATCGTTGTAACACTTAACTCTTGTGCATATATTTCTCAGTAGTTGACGTGAATTAATAAAATTCCATAGCCTTTGCGTATTCAATTAAGAAACTTTCTCATTTAATAATTCTATTACATTAGAATAAAATATTTTCACCATATAACTTCTTATTAATTCTCCACATTCTGCTTATTCAAAGAATAGGTTCAATTTTAGTACAATGAAATAAAAACTTGAAGCTTTGCCGCCATCAAAAATCAGGCAAGCTAATTGCAAATGTGAACTAGAAAATGTTGAATCACTCGTAGGTGAGTAAATGTTCAGAATTTTTACCTTATCGAAATTTAATCTCTAATTGTAATTGACTGACTTTAGCTAATTTCTTCAAATTCAGTTTCATTTAAGTTCCAGTATCTTTCTTCAAACATTTTGCAGGACACATCATCGAAATGCAATCGCAGTCATTGGACTAAACGTAAGATTGGACATTAGTCGTCGTACAGGTACACTCGTACAGGTTTTGCTTTTGTTGGGTAGTTTTATCTCTTCGCGTCACTTTTTTTGCATCGAGTGGGTTAAATGGCCAGGTCACAAGGAACCCAAGGCTCGGAAAAGTTGAGGGAAGGGAACTCACTATATAGATGTTAGGATAGAGATGGAAGCCTCTCATCACGGCCATTCAGTGTGTTCTTTAGCGTGGCTCTCCTGCACATGGGATTAACATCCTATCCTGCGGACAGCTGCCTTTCCAAGCATATCGGTTTTACCTTTCTTACTGAGGAAGCGGAGAGGGTTTAACGGAGAAAATCTTATCGTTGGCACGGTTGTGACTCGAGCATGTGAACTGCAAATTGGTTCGCTACCATCTTAACCAAGTCCTTTACTCGTACAGGATATTTAATTGCCAGGAGTACGATGGGAAATGGTTTTCAAACCTCTCCAAGAGTAAACGCCATCTCTACTACAAAGAAACCTATTAAAATATATCAATAAATTACAAAGTAAATTACGTCATGTATTCTGATAACTTTTTGTCCGTTACTGGAGGGCTAAGTGACCAAAAGTTTATTTTGACTGCCGAAATGTTCTTTAAGGAAATTTGAGCGAAAAACTATCTATCGAGTAGAGTGTAACTATTGTTACTGATTTTTGAACTGATTTTATTTTTTATTAACAAAAATTATTATTTATTACTAACAAAATTCGAAAATGAAAGTAACTTTACTTTGCCTTACCAAGAATGGCAATCACATACAGTACCATTTCACTGTACATGTTACACAAAAGTACAATTATTGAAATTACGTTATAATACTAACATAAACGTAGTTTTCAACACTAAATGTACACTAGTAATGCCTGCATACAAAAAGAAAAACGAAAAAATATAATAATTTTTCTTTTATCTGATATTAAAAAGAGAAACATTTCCGCAAAAATCGTCACATGAAGCATTTATTGGATTCGAAAGTATATATCTTTCCGTGAGGGCTTAGGCACTCTTCAAGTCTATACTCTGTTTTGTCGAAATTTTCTTCGGTAACCACCTTTAGTGCAGATAAATTATCGTTACTAATCACGTCCGGAATTTGCATTCATTTCAATTCATTAATCTGAATAGAAATAATCATAAATTTCTCTTTTCAGGGAGGGAAGATAATAAGCATCACCAAGGCGTAGGTCTGCTTCTTAGCAGACACACTAGTGATGCTCTTCTAGGATACGACTGATTTAATGAAAGGTTTCTTACAGATAATTTTCAGACAAACGTTGAATATTAGAATATTGGAAACTGAAATGAAACTGAAGTTGAAGACATTAGTTAAAGTCAGGAATGCATATTTAAATTAAATTTAGAGATTAAATTTCAATAAGGTAAAACATTTCGAATTATTCAAAAGTTTTACGGAAAGAAATTTCAGATAGCGAGAAATTTAATTACATCTATACTTTAATTTTATTTTCTTGATAAATTTAAACAATTTGTTTGAACGCAAAGACAATAATTTTTGCATTGTTTATACTACTAACAACTATGATTTAATTTAAAGAAATTGTTTCTCTTTTAATTGTACTTATTGCATACCAAAATATTAGAAAACTTCTATTTCATATTAAAGGAACTTGGAAACTATATAATTTCTAAAATAAGCATTTCAGAGAAAATGCGACTACAGATAAAGAATCAATAATCAAATCTCTTTGGATCTCGATTTTCAACCATATTCGATCAGTATTTAAAAAGTTATGGAAGCTAGAATATTTCATAATAGTAATGCATCATACGAATTTATCTCAGAAATTAAAAAAATTGAAATGATAAGTACTATTTCAAACCATATAAATATATATATATTGTAAGCTTGAGTAATGATTATTTCAGTATTTGTAAAATACAGATTTTTTTTTAAACCAAATAATTTATTGTTAAATGTTATAACTTGCCTAACTCTTTAAATATTGGACGAATATTGTTGAATATTAAGATTTATACAAATTTCATTATGATCCAAAACTTTTCAATGTTATTTTTCCATTAAATTCCTGTTTTAGAAGTTAGAGAACTTCGAAGTTAGAATCAATTACAAGGACTCTGCCCTGATGCGATTCCGTGGATCATAAGGAACGCATAGAGACGGCGCGTAAAGATTATTCGAAACATTATAACACAATGGGAAAACAAAGATTTTTAAAACTTCGGAACACTTTAATATGGTTGGAACTCCAATAACGTTGAATGAAACTAAATAAATTCTCTTCCCTACACTTTTGAGAGATATTGAACAAGAATTATAAAATAAACTGAAATATTAAAGCTTTGCAGAGCGAAACATGTTTGAAACAAAAACACAATTATGAATTTATAGACATTTGGAAGATATAAGTTCGAAATTCTATTTGGAAATCACTTCCGCCAGCAGAGGATGCTAAAGACAGAGATAACCAACTCCTGAACCTGAATAGCCTAAAGCGCATCAAATTTAGAAGTCCAGACTTAGAATTTTTTTTAAAGAGCGTTGACAGGTAGAGAACTTTCTCATCAAGTCTGCGAGATCGCGGTGTACATACACCAGAATTCCAAAGCCACAACCGCAAGGTAAATCGCCGAGATCTTATGAGCTAAATCCGGTGATCTCGACAAAGAGCTCCCCCACCTCATAACAAGAGGCAAAGACTTCAAAGAACAGAGGGAGCGCGCTAGAAGCAACCTCAGAACTCCCGCAGTTTAGGACGAAAACACAGATTGAGCAGTTTCTATCAAGCCGTCACCAGAAATTCTCTCTTGCCTAGACTTTCACATTGCAGAAGCTGATAAACTGCCTGAACTGAAATTTCTCTGTATTTGAAATTTATCAGCAGGGTAGTAAAAAGAAAAGTAGCCATAGTTGTCCAGATCAGTAGGCCAGACTAATCTGGCAGCCCTCCCCTTCCGTTCACTTAGGCAAGAGTACTCTCTTGTTAATTAGGAGGGATTTAATTATAATTATTAATTATTCTCCACAAGAGAGTTTCTCTTTTGAAAGGTACTAACGGTCCGCACCACGAGAAGGCGGGGTCGGACATTAGGTGCTAAGCCTGGCCGGTTCTAAGCATCATCACAGGGGATTGGTGCATAGCTCTCCTTCCAGTTACTACCTAGCTACCATTTACAGACCATAGAAAAATGTAAATCGAAATATCTCACCCAAAGTGTTTATTCTATGCCATAAAAAATGTCAGTTTCAACTTTTGGAAGTGTTCCATTTATAGTTGCATTTTCAGCGCTCCAACGTCTATGCTGCGAGCGATTTCTCTAGGTGATATACAAGTGTCGGTTGACAATAAAATCCAATTGAAGGCTCTCTCCAGTAACATCGTCTTTAAATAGGTTTGAATGTTTCGTTAACAATGAGGAAAGACAAACTCTGAGTATTGAATAATTGTTGTCTGCAATAATAATGGAATATTACATTACAACCAAATTTGCTTTGTAGAATGAATGCCATTGGAAATTCATCTCCTGAAATTTCAACTAGCTACATTGCGAGTGTTGACACGAACAGCGACATCAGCATAAACAGATTCCAACGTGATTGTGTGAAGTACCCTGCTATTCAGTTAACCTACGTCTTTTTCAATGCTCTTATGCCGAAACATCTCAGGAGGAATAAATCAGTTAGAAATTGGATTCAAAGGTTGGCAGCGGAGAGAATAAACTTAATGATCCTTTTGTAAATTAGAATTTTCTAATTTATCGAAAAATCCTCTTTTGTTTGCAAAAGGAGGGCACAGCATCAAGATGTCTTGCTTTATTAAGCGGTGTTTGTGAAGGAAAATCCTACTTCAATGAAGAGTGATTTTACATTTTTACAGCATTTATTGCATAGAAGATACTACGATGTTTTGCATTGGCTTTCTACACAATTTGTTTAAGGAAAATTTGGCAATGAAAGAATTACCTTTCTAAAAGAATGAACTAAAAATTGATAATATCTGTTAACAATTTCGATAAAGCTGCATTCTTGAAATAGAAATGAGTTAATTTTTTAATATTAAAATATAATGTATTTTCTAAATATGCACTCTTTTTTCAGACGCGAAAAATACACAATAAATGCTTCACTGAAGTTAGAAGCAGAGTCACCAATATATTAAGATCCAAAATTTCAAAAAATATATTATTCAAGCTGAAATAATTGTTTCATCTTACGTCACTTAAAAAATAAAATAATTACCCCATAAACATGTTTGCTACAGAGATCTGACAAGAGTCTCTGATTTTAATGCATCATAGAGAAGAATATCTGTGAGAGAGGCGAGAGAGCTCAGAAGAACGAGAACTCGAGCATCCATGCCTGACCCGATGTTTGATCCCAGGTTTCCTGGGATCAAACCTCGGGAAACTACTTGGCTACTAGACAAGCGCGCCAACCACTCGGTTGGCAACACAAATTTGTTAACTTTTTTAAACAGAACGTTTTTTACAGAAAAGTATCATATTTTGGAAATTTTTAACAATTTTCCAAATTTTTTGTAGTTTTTCACTTGCATTTGCTCGCATTTTTCAGAAAAAACTACCAGATTGACATTTAATACATTGTGAGGTCGTTACATAGTGAAAATTTATGTTTTAATGGCTTAACTGAAAACAGTGACGCGAAACGACGTTCCTCTAACAAATAAAGCAAAGCTAAGATCAACTTCTTTAAAAAGAGGATATTTAACCGTCACAGAGTTGGGTTGCTTTGCAAGAGACCCAACTCTGAGCAGCACATTTGTTAACAGTATGAGCCAAGTGGCCAGCACAAGAACCCCAAGTGTTCAGAAAAGGTTAAGGACCCACTGGACAGCTGTTAGGAGACAGATGTTAGGAGACATGACTTCCGTCAAGGTCATCCAGCATGTTCTTTAACGTATATAGGTGTGGCTCTCCTGCACAAGTGTGAGAACTTAACGTCCCATCCGATGAACGACAGCCTTTCCAAACCCAATGATGTCCCTTTTCTCATTGATGGAAGAACGGACTCTAGCGCCCTACGCTCTGAAACGAAATCGCTCTCAATGCAAATCCCACGACCACCATACCTTACCACCGAAAGTCATAATTTCCAACATACGTTTATATTTTGGCAATTTCCAAAATTATAGTGATATCTCACTATTAAATTTTAAAACTTTGTAAGGTAAGGAAAACGAGAGTACTAAGAACTTATCAATGCTCATCAAAAACAAAAAAGTGTTTTTAATTTGTCTCTTAAAACTGAAAAGTTGAATATTTACAGACGAACAGTCGACAAGTGACATCATCTCGTTTCATTTTTTGTTTTACATTTCTGTTCCTAAAGATTTTCTCATCAACGCATATAGGATATCAACTACTTCCATAAATTCCGAGTATTTCATAAATTTGGTGTAAAGGTAAAATTCTATTGCAAGAGATCTTTGAGTCGGAGATATATGCGATGTGCAGATTAATACTTACAAAGAATTTCTAATAGCATCAAGGGAAAAAAAACAGTTTAATATCCCACGAATAGAGGGTGCTG
Source organism: Ryuthela nishihirai (assembly GCA_038380435.1). NCBI lineage: Eukaryota > Metazoa > Arthropoda > Arachnida > Araneae > Heptathelidae > Ryuthela > Ryuthela nishihirai. Next base: position 38,618,697 of record JAWZYU010000019.1, read on the forward strand.
GCGCAAAGATAAAAGCTACAGAGTAAATAATACTCAGGTCAGATCTATGTGAAATTATTGAAACTAATTGTATTTCAGTGCGATATACAGTTTCAAATGTTCAATGTGTCCACGACCAGTTTTCAGTATTAAGTGCACTCGTTCTATCACCATACATTATTTTAAACAACAGTCCACAGGAATGGCAGATTCCTCCTGGCATATGCCGTCTTTCAGCGATTGTAAGGACTGTGGGTTACCTCTGTACACACGGAATTTCAGGTAGCTTCATAATCAGAAATCAAAGGTTGTCGGATCTGGAGGTCATTGATGAGTAGTATGCTTGCTCAATAGACGATCGGCGCCAGAGTTTCATCTCATCAAATGTGTCACTTGACACGCTGTGTGTGGCTGAGCACCATCCTTCACGAATATGATAGTGTTCAGTACATTGCATTCCTCAAGACTCGGTTGGTAGATTTTTGTTTGGGGTTTTATGGCGAAAATGCAATGAGGCCATATTGCTCCAAACAAAACACAAACGATAAAAGACAGATAAAACCGCAATCAAAAGTTAATAGACACACAGAGAAAAATGTGAATAAGGTAAAAAGGTAAAGTAAGAAACAATTTTCTTGCACATTTTTTTTCACAACAATTTTCTTGCACAACAATTTTCTTGCACATTTTTTGCACAGGTAGTTACCTGTGCAAAAAATGTGCAAGAACAAGCAACCAGAGTGTAAAATTTCATTCTATTAGAATAATCACTAGTGTAAAAAAGGAAAAAACTGGGGGCATAAAGCTATGATCTGATAAAAGATGTCTGAGTGTATGGGGCTCGGTCCTGGAGAAAACATCTGTACACGAAAGCTCAATGAAAATTTAAAATACATACTGGACATGTGACCATTTGAGAGAATAAGTATAAAATTAACAATAAAATTAGCACGACTGTAGTAAATCATTTCTGGCAGTATGGCCATATACTCAGCCTGGCTAGATATTTGCAGGGTTAAATGCGAAATCAACTTGCGACGTTTCAAAAACATAAGAATTAAAAATTCAAGTCATCGTCTGTAGCACGAATTCGAATTTAGTTTTGAATTATAATGAATGTAACCGAGTGCTGTAACAAATAGATTTTACATAGGCTGTGTATTTATTTTTGATTGATTATTCCATTAATAACGTTACGCAGTAGAACATCTGATTCTGAACAATACTGAAAATTTGCTGCTCCTTATCATAGGCTGCGCAATCATTAACGTCCCAGTTAGTTGAGGAATGAACTAACCATCGATAGTTTAGAGGTGAGAATACCCAGCAAATACTGGGAGACTTGGGTTGGCCTCCTCCTCTCCCCGAAGCTGATATTTTCTGCAAAAATCTGTACCTGATATCTATGAATCCATATTAGCTTAACAACAACGAATCTATTTTAGTTGGAATCATGTAGGGATTCATTAACTTTGATATCAAATGAATCTACACTATCTTGATATCTATGAATCGCTTTTACCTTAACACCTAAAATATATCTTAAAATATCAACGGATTAACTATATTGTGACACTTACAAACATTTTTCATCATAGCAACGAATCCACTTCACTTTAAGACCAACGAATCTGCTTTATCGTGAATCATCTACGGATTCCCCTTCGTGGTACACCTAAGAATCCACTTTGTCACGAGCCTAGTGATGAATTCAGTTTTGTTTCCGCCTTCGAATCCACTTTATTTCGAGACACCTGCTGGTTTATTTTATTTATTTATTTTTAAGCCTTTTAATTAATCTTTTCTTGAGACATGGATCCCTTTATAACGAGGCCTACTGATCTGCTTTCTCTTAGCGTAACGTCTTCCTTCTTTCTCTCAAGGCAACCATCATATTGAGACACCGAAGGATACACCTACATTAAGACATCTAGAAGGATCTTGTCGCATATACTTTATCTTCAATTTGTAACACGTAAGGATTGTAACACCTATATTCAGACATCTAAAAGGACTTTTTCGCCTCTAATTTATCTTCATTTTCAGACACTTAATGATGCATCTATCTTGAGACTTCTACAAGGATCTTTTCACATAAAGATACACCTATATTCAGACATCTAAAAGGACTTTTTCGCCTCCAATTTATCTTCATTTTCAGACACTTAATGATGCATCTATCTTGAGACTTCTACAAGGATCTTTTCACATAAGGATACACCTATATTCAGACATCTAAAAGGACTTTTTCGCCTCTAATTTATCTTCATTTTCAGACACTTAATGATGCATCTATCTTGAGACATCTACAAGGATCTTTTCACTTAAGGATATTCCTATTTTTGAGATAAGGACTTTTCGCCTATAATTTCTCTTCATTTTGGAACAAGGATATACGCCTATTTTGAAAGAAGGACTTTTTCGCTTATAATTTCTGTTCATTTCGGCACTTAAGGATACACATTATTTGAGACAAGAACTTTTTCGCTTATATTTCATATTCATTTTGAGATGCTTAAGGATACACCTATTTTGAGAGAACAGTTTTTCGCCTGTAATATGTCTTTATTTTGAGATACTTAAGGATAAACCTATCTTGAGACATCTAAAAGGACCTTTTCGCTTCTCTTTTCAATTTGAACATATAAAAACCCACCTATCATGAGATATTTACAACGACCTTTTCATTTCTATGCATGGTCTTCATTTTGGGACACCTACGCATACTCCTATCTTCAGATCAACAAGGACCTTTTCGCCTATGCATACTTTTCACTTCAAGGATACGCCTATCTTCAGATCAACAAGGACCTTTTCGCCTATGCATACTTTTCACTTCAAGGATACGCTTATCTTCAGATCAACAAGGACCTTTTCGCCTAGGCATACTTTTCACTTCAAGAATACTCCTATATTGAGACATCTACACGAACTCTTTTGGCCTATAATTTCTTTTCATTTTGCGACACCTACAGATACACTTTGAAAGGCACACGAATATATTACAATATACAGGGTGAATCTGAAAAAGTGGGCAAAACTTTACGGGGTGGTAGAACGCAGCTATACGAGCAATATTCGTCATAGAATGTATGGTCGGAACGCAAGCGGTGAGAAGTTAAAACGTAGTTTTCAACTGTCACATTTAAAGAATGAACACAAGTAGGAGAGGCGATACTTCAGAAAACTTTTTATTAACAGGAATGTAATTGAGGTACATGCTCAAAGAAATTGCTCAAAAGAGTGCATATCCGCCATTTCGTGGTTAGTATAACCAGCCATCCTCTCGGCAATCCACGGTAGAAATGCCGTTGGGTGCGAGGACCGACCCTTTTATACCATTTCCAACGCCACCTAGCGGCTCGCCGTTTGCGTTCCGCCCATACTTTCTATGACGAATATTGCTCGTATAGCTGCGTTCTACCACCCCGTAAAGTTTTGCCCACCTTTTTCAAATTCACCCTGTATATTCTCAGAGTCCCTTTTTCAATAAACATTTCATTCACAAATAAAAGAAAAAATAGTTAATAAAACTATCAACAAAATAGTCTAGTGATTAAAGGAGCCTTGACACCTGCTAATTACTATGCAATTACTACCAATTAATGAAGCTTATAACAATAACCCTATTTATTCAAATTAGGCAGTAATTTACTTTTAAGTAGATAGACTAGAGAGAAAACGTTTTCGTCACCTCGCAATTTCTCTCTCTCTATCTCATTACGTTTCCATTTCCCCGGGAGCAATTCTGCAGAGAGCAATTATTTCTCCATTTCTACTTTGTCGCTTGTGCTTTTTACCTGTTAAGAGTTGTTTCTGAGATGGCTGATTCTTTTCACAACCTCCATCTGTTGTTTGGCCTTTATCTTTTGGAGTATTTCTAACAACATCAGCCATCTAAATGTTCCAGCGTTTGTTCGTCGCTAAAGAGCAAACGACGAAACATCGGAAACTCGAGACTCCTAACATCTGTTACGGCGCAAAAGGAAAGAAAACCAACGATGCAGAATTATTCCTCGAGCTGTGGTGATGAGGATCGATGCAGACTGAGGACGAAGACGAGTAACAGCAGCAAGAAGAGGAACAGCAGAGGCTCCGGACTGAAGGCCGATGATCAGATTGAAAGGAATTGTCTCAGACGAGCAAAGACAGTGTGTGGCTGTGAGTGAACATGCGTTGAAAGAAATGACTAAGGAAATCATCCATTGATCGAAAACTTCTGGTGTCTTCAAGAACCACACCAGTCTGTTCTGTCATCTCACTTTCTGGTCTGGTCACTCATCTGTAATTGTTCGGATTTTGATTTATATGAATGTGATCGGTCAGAGGTTTTCAAACACTCACAAATCCAATTTAGGGAGGATAAAAATTTAAGTCATTTCCTTCTTCAAAATACTCTTATTTATCCAGTGACTTATGTGAATCCGATCTGAAATCGCCAAGACAAAATAATTGAGTTTTCTTCTGATAGAATCTCATAACTGAAACCTTATTTTTCACTGATTGATTCGTAACTTTTGGTGTCTTTGAGAACCAATCTCTTCTATCATCTTATTTTCTGGTCATATCGCTCATCTCTATAAGATTTGATTTATGTGGAAGAGTCCAGTCAGCGCTTCTCCATCTTTTTTTTAACACAAGATCTCTTTTCGAAAGAATAAAAGTCTGAGATATCTAAAAATTGTTTTATTCTGGTGAATTACATGAAATGCAGAGAAGGTCTGCAAAGCGCAGTAGTTGAACTTTCCTCAAGTAAAATCTTTAAGCCAAGCTCATAAAACTAATCAGCAATTTACTGTCTCATTTCTTCCAATATTTTTTAGAATAAATATTTTTAGGTACATAATTATTAACGATAAATTGAAGAAATTTATCGATGTTTTGTTCAACTGTCAAGGAAGGTTTCACTGTTGGTTTATTGTCGTTATGAAATTTAGAGGAAAATTTGTCTTGAGCCGGGTGATACACGAACCGAAGACCTTCTGATAACATCATTTTTTCTACTTATCACTTAACTTTTATTATCAGTAGGTCGTGGATTCATATGTACCACTCGTCTCAGGACAATGTTTCTTCTAAGTTTGATATCTACCATATCTTGAGAACTAAGAGTGATATTTTCTGTAAGGACTCGATAGGCAAGGGGCTCCAGGAGCGCCATTTTTCTGTAGAGCCTTGACTAGCAACAAGATGGGCAGTCCGGGCAAGGTGAAAAACAATGTGTTTCATAAAGTCCCGTTCTCGGAGTTGCATTCAAAGAAGGTCGCCCACTAGCTTGGAACGTGGGTTTACCTGATTGGATCGAATGAGGTTACTCCTCCCTCCCCCTCATAAAAATAATATATATATATATCACGTGACCGCACGGGCAGTATTTTCGAACAAGGAGAATTTCGAAACATAGTTGCGCCTTGTAGTCTCGTAGGGGACGGTCGTGAAGACGTCACCCTGTTTTACATCAATCGTTTTCTGTTGCTGCATAGATGCTGGGAACACCTGAAGGACTGGCTATAGCCTTGTTAGTAGAATTAGGAATCCTGCTGTATTTTGTGACTTGCGGGTCTACAGTCGCTGTTCCTTCATACGATTATATTGTTTTTTTTTTAAGTCTAAAATAAAGGTATATATAGTATATATATATATTAATAGAGTCCAGTTATTTAACAACTCACTATTGCCAGCCTGACAACAAAATCATTAGGGAACGTACCCAGAGGTTAACAGCTCACACACGTTCAGCGAGGAACGAAGAACGGGACACCGCCTACACTTTCCTTGATAGCTAACGACTTTTTCAATTCACAGTACTCCTTAAAAATGCAAATCTTTATTTCATATAAAGATATTTTCTTCATTCCTTACTTACGAATATAGTTTCTTTTCCCAATTCATTATTCTTTAAATATCTGATTTTGATTTTAAGTAGATAATTTTTTTGATATAGTTTCTCTCCCTGTGGTGGCACTTCGCTAAGCCTAGATTGGCCACTTCTGATTTAAGTTATTAAACATGGATTTGCATTATATTTGATCCAGAGCTTTATATCTAGAGAGTGTCGCTTTCAAGTTATGAGACATCAGTGGCGTAGCGTCAGGAGAAGGTAAAGAAACTAAATCTCTCCAAAGGAAAAATGGACTGAATGGATTTAATAGGCAATAGCTATATTTAAGAACAATAGCAAATCCCAATACTATATATACCAGGTAACATTATCTACTTCCAGACATTTTGATGACAATATATCTGTTATATATATATGGATGTGTTGGCTGAGTAATTCTTTATCTAAAAAAAAAAATTGCTACATTTAACAACCCATTTCGCTGTAATGGTGTTGAAATATCATGGTGGTACAAAGAATTTATTATTCCTTTATCGTCATCTGGTGCTCAGTCTGTAGCGCTTCACGCTCGTAATCTGGAGTTCCCAAGTTCGAGTCCTGGTTGGCCCAGCGTTGATATTTATCTCCGTAAAACTGCCAACTCTGCCCTCTGTCAGTAGGGGACACCGATGGGCTTGAATAGGCCGCCGTTCATTAGACGGGACGTGGCCCCGTGTACAATAGAGCCATTCCTTGACCACTTTAAGGAACACGCAGAATGGCCTTGATGGAAAGCTACTATCTGTCTCCTAGCAGCTGTCCAGTGGGTCCCCTTCTCTGAACCACACGGTCCTTGTGACCTGGACATTTAGCCCATTATACCCAAAAAAGTGCCGCTCAGAGGCAAAACAACTCAACCTCACAGATATTTCCAATGGCGTAGTAAACTGATAGGCTCTTGTCAAAACTCTGTGTCAAGAGCTGCTTCATGGATAAATATATCTTTACTTCAAGGTTATATTTGATTTTTTTTCCAAATATGTGTACATGTAATTATGAAAAGTGAGACAAAGATAAAAAAAATATTAAATCAAAATATTTCAGTGAATGAGCGTTTAACCGAAACGACAAATAGCGAGACGGGCAAAAGACCGACAAAGACTAATATGCTGTCGAAAGTAATGCGATGACTTCCAGGTTAATATGACAACTTCAGTTTTATTTCTTGCTAAAGGTTAAAAAAATATTTAAATAATAATAAACTGGAAGAACACATATCACCTCTGTCGAATATGGGAATCTCGTTTTCAGAGAGAATGAAGTGTGCCAACTTTTGCATTCTTTAAAAAATTAATTCAAACCAATAGATAATTGGGAAAAGTACATATAGTAGTATTTTATTAGTATTTACAAAATATAAAACTATTTTACCTTTTATTCCTTACTAATAAACAATAATATTCGTTCAAGCAGCTGCTTGCCGCAGAGGTCTGACAGGTGCCTATCAGTTTAATACTCCATAGTAGACAGTCTATGAGGTTGGTGGAACCTCACCAGGAAACCAATTACAAATATCCATGCCTTACCTGGGGCTCGAACCCATATCCCTTTTAAATTGAAAAAATTGCTTTTCTCACAACCCTTTGAGAAAGGGAGGGGGGAGGGTTATTGCTGTCAGTAGAACGTTTTTGACATTCTACAAGGAAAATTTCAAATTTCTACCATAAACAGATCACTTGCAAAATTCGTAAAAGTTTCACCTTTTTGATATTTAATATCCTCTAACGTTGTAAATAAAAATTACCTAACGATTTAACGAATACGAATTAAAACATTTCATTAGTTCCTATCCAACTAAAAAAGAATTTTCCAATTAAAACAAATATGAGTTTCATTTCCCACCCCTGGGAGAACATATACATCTTTTGCAATATTCATTAAAAATTTTGCAATTTTCAATTTTTTTTAGTTAGAGGCCACAATTTAAACTTTTGGAAGATTCTGAAAGTACGAATCGTAATACTTCATCAATACCTATCCAACTCTAAAAATAATTTTTAATAATTCCCTAAAAACAAATAATATTATCTTAGAACAAATTGCGTTTTCCTGCTCACCGCCTCCGTGGGGCTAAGGGGCAACTTATAATTCTCAATGCAAACCGCATGACCTTCAGATTCCACCATCAAAATTTGAAATTTCTAAGATAAATTCATCTTTTGCAATATTTCTTAAAATATTTTGCAATTTTCAATTATTTTTCACAGTTAGAGGGTGTAAATTAAGCTTTTTCGAGATTCGGAAAGTGCGAATGAAAATATTTCATTAATACCTATCCAACTCAAAAGGAAATTCTAATTTTTCTCGAAAAACAAAAAACGTTGAATGTCTACAGACAGACGGAAAAATGTAAACTTTATCTCGTTTTTCTTGTAAACGAGATGAAAAAAAAAATCCCTCAATCAGCTACTTTCTGCAGAGGTCTGAGAGGAACCTGTCAGTATAATGCACCATAGAGAAGACTTGTAAGGAAGGCGAGACCTCAGCGGAAAGAAAACACAGAAAATAAACCTCCATATCTGATCCCAAGTCTCTTTGATCAGTAGCTGCACTGAGCCAACGGTAATGGAGCAAACACAAAAACTTGCTCCATCAGAACTAGCGTATTGGAATTGAATTTTTTTATAGATTATTCAAAATGGAAAATAAATATTTAAAACGATATATGAACTCTTCATTATTTTAATTTCATTGACTTCATATGATCTTTTCATCACCCTGGAGATTAAGTAAAACAAAAATCTACATTTAACGGCATATTATTTTACTTCTCACTATTCCTCAATGAATGCTCTCGTTTTACTCTCTAGCTCTTTACTTATCTTTAAACTCATTTTGTTCTTTTTTTTTTTCATCATTTTTCTCTCTTTTGGTCCTCTTGTGAAACTGGGAAACATTGATCTACGACATACCAAGCGATTCTTCGAAAGAATATTTCCCTGAACAGCGTTCTTGTGGCTAGTATTTTTCTGAGTAAAAGCAGAAGGAACATGAAAACGAAAAGCTTTTGTGTGATTAAAGTAAAGATAACGTTATATAAACCGAATAAAAAGAGCCTTCAGCACAAAAAAGTGTAAGGCGATATCGATATTGTGATATGATATGGCTGAAGAATAGGGATTTTTTTTCTGTCGATAATTTTTGTCATAAATTAGAGAGGGATCTTTCTATTTTAAAAATGTTCCAGGAATGTATTTATATCGGAAATGATTGAGGATCTGTAGGATTTTAGTAGAGGTTTCTAAATATTTTAAATGTTCGACTTTTAATGTTACCAGCGGATGTTTTTGTTCATTAATATCTGTGCTTCCTGAAGCTAACTAAACCTATTAACTGAAAATTTAATGCATTTCCTTTTTAATACCAGATTGTTTCAGAATATCTATATTTCCAAAATTTAAAACACATTTCTTTGAAAGATTTTATTGCCTAATTTATTTGAGCGGGGTTAGCTAATTCAGTAGCGGAGCAGCCTCGTAATCTACAGTTCCAAAGTTCGAGTTCTAAATGTGCCAGAGTAGAGATTTATCTCCACTAACCTTCATTCTACCCTCGGTGAGAAAAAGGGCACCTTTGACCTTGGAAAGGGCGCTGTCTGTCGGATGTCCTATCCGACAGCGATATCGATGAGCGATATCCCAGTATGTAGGAGAGCCTTACCCTGTGCACTTTAAAGGACACGCTGGATGGCCTTGACGGCAGGCTTCCATCTACCTCCGAACAGCCATTCCGTGGGTATTGGATTATATTCCCGTGGTTATATTCCCTCAACCTTCTCTGAGCCCTTGGGGTCTTTGTGACCTGGTCATTTGGACCACTATGTGCAGAAAACGTGATGCTCAGAGGTAAAGCAGCAACAATGTAATTCAATTGTTACAGATAGCGATCAACTTGGCCATTCCTGGCAGCAATTATCAAAAACTTTATTTCCAGGGCTGTGATTGGAAAGGCTCATGCACGTTGTTAAAACTGAAACTCGAATAATTCGATTTTTTTTCAAACTACGAAAAGTTAAATAATGATAGAATTTATTAGCTCTTCCTTTAAATAATTTGAAGTGAAAATTTATTCGTTTTTGTTTTTTATTTTTTTATACGCGTTTATATTTTAGGCGGCAAAATAAGGTATTAAAACAAAAAGTCCCCAACAATATAAAGTTTGGAAAACCCTGGGCTGAAGCATTCTATTGTGAGAATATTTTTTCCTTAATTACGGTAAAAGGATGTGTGGAACAAATTCCGCCAATGGTAAGGGTCTGTGTTCAAATTCTTTCAAGAGTAAAAAGGGTACCGCAAAAAATATCATTAATGATAAGGTAGGAGGGCCGAAGAAAAATTACATCAGCTGTAAGGGGTCCGCGACTGGAATCGCTGGTACAAGAAGTATAAGATGTTGTTTTGTTAAGAAATCTAATTGATAAAGATAATTCAACTACAATAAAGTTTATTAACAATCTCCAAAAAGAGAGTCTCCGCCAACAGAAACTCGTTGCGAATGTTTTCCAATGTCGTTAAAAAGAATATTACAATGAAATCTTTGAACCTGGCGATCTCTATAAATGCCCTTGCTTTTTGTCATTAGACAAAAACTGAATTTGAACCGACCTGAGAAAAAAGTAAAAAAGTAGAAATATTATTTATATAATATATAGTTCACTAATAGACAGAGAAAAATTGCATAAATTGGCATAGTGGTTTATGCAGCTGGCTACTATTCCAGCAAAATTTGTATGTTAGCTCTATTTGAGGGGTGGTCAGCAGTGACTTTTGTTTTACAGTAATAGGCCATGTTCTTTTTAATTTTGACTTCAATAATAGTAATGATGCATAAAATAAAAAAAAATAAGAAAGCACAAAAAACATTCACTGAAATTTAACCATCAGTTTCGTAACAAATAAAGCAACGTATTTTCAGAAAAAAATAATAAACAGTCCCTATAGAAACTAAGGAGTGTCAAAGTACGCGTCGGTTTCAATATCAATTTCTACATTTATATTTTATAGCCTTACATCTTAATTCAACACAATATAAATATAGTCATTTTAAAAACTTTCACTATACAAAACAGCTACATAATGTTACAATCTGAACATTTCTTCAGAATTCTTTAACATGAAAATAAATTCCGAACTTTTTCTTTAACCTTTGATAGACTGACTTCCATTCTTGTATTTAGATCTAAACTGTAATACAATTTTGGTGCTATGTATACAAAATGAATTCCTAATATATTTTAATATGACAAGGGCCATCATATTTATGTTTTCCTCTTCTCATATCACAAGTTGATAAAATGTTTGGTATCCAATGTATATTCATAATAAAAATATTAATATTTTATATAAATAAACGTGTCTTAGGTTATAAAGATGATAAGTTAAATTAATAAGCGCTTGTGACCTCGTATGAGAAAGTCTTTACAAACTAGGAATAGAGTCTAAGATTCTTCTCTGTCCCACATGTAGGAGATAAAGTAAATGAGTAAAGGATGTAAGAGTGAAGAAAATAAATATTTCCCAAATACGCTTACAAATGGCTAATTTATTGTGAAATGACAATAATCCTAAAGTGGATAAAAACCTGAAGATAAAAACTTAAATGCTTGAATTAGAAGCATATTCTGTTGATTTCTTACAGCGTTAGGTCATTTAAAATTAAAAAAAATCCTTCAAATGTAAAAAAATTTCCGAAACAAATCGAAAGATGACATTTCACTACACTGACATAATAAATTCCTTTCCTTTGCATTCCTGTTTTTCCAGACTTCGAATCGCCAAAACATGAGGACAAGAAAAAAAAAGTGGAATTTGATCTTTCTATTTTTATGTTTATAAAAAAAAAATGGCGAGCTGCGACGCCGACTGACCCTTACATGATGCAAAGGATGATAAGAAGATAGAGCGAAAGAACTTGGAAAGAAGAAACACTTGAAGAGGAAAAATAAAAAGGCAAATAAATTGAGGAAGGAGTGACTTCCTCCACACAAGGCAAAGGAAAAGTGAAAAGTGTCCGACTTGTCGGACGCAGATGAAAATGATGTATTTCATCTTTCACCTCTCGTTGAGTAATTTCATCTGACAAGTCAGAATTATCTTGGAACTGGGTGACCAATGTTGAGGCAAATGCTTCAGCTTTATCAGCATCACTATATACCATCCCCTTTTCACCTTGTATAGGTGGGAGGTTATTTTTAGGATTTTTTAGCTTCTTTGTAAAGTTCCAAATAGAATTATCATAAACAGAGAGGTTTTCGATCTTATTTTTCCAAGAGGTTGCTCTGAATTCTGCAATATCCGCTCGAACTCTGTTCTTGAGGGCATAGTACATATTTTTATGTGCAGGATACCGAAACCTTTGCCACCGATGTCTAGCTTGGTTTTTGGCCTTGACAAGTTCAAGTAAGTGGGAAGGTAACTTAAAATAAACAGGAACCTTTTTCCTCGTATAACTAGCCTTCCTCTTACATGTATGAAGAATAGCAGTAAAATTTTCAATGTCAGCCTCAATATTGTGGAAACGCGGAGAACTGCATTTACCTTTGAGAGAAGCGTGAACAAGTTCTTTGTAAACATCCCAATTTGTTGAAACGGAAACAGGAGGCGTTGCCACATTCGATATGGAGAGCTGAAGAGAGATTGGTATGTGATCCGAGTTTAGCGATTGTATAGTATCAAGACTGTAGGCATGAAAAAAGTGTCCCAGCAGGACCATATCAAGCACATCTGGCATGTATTTCGGGTTGTATGGAAAATAAGTGGGACTGGAAGGCGCATCCATAATGATCCCCTTACTAGTAGAATATTCAAGCAGGGTGCGACCATTTAAGTTACACCTTCGAGAATTCCAAGCAGTATGTTTGGAATTGAGGTCACCAGCAAGAATTGTGGGACGGTCAGTTTTAAAGATCCAATCCAGATCCGCAGAACGCAAAATAATATTTGGAGGCTTATAACCAGAAATGATGTTTAGTTTTCCAATACTAGTCCGGGGAATAGAGATGGCAGTTACTTCAATGGAATCCACTTCAGGAAGCAGATAATGGAAGTGTGGAATACAGCTCTTAACAAAAATGGCTGTCCCACCACCTCCATTATGTATTCTGTCAGTTCGATAAACTTTGTAATTTGCGACATTTAGCGTATCACTAGCCCGTAAGTGTGTCTCGCTCAGTAAAGCCACATCCACATTAAACTGCAGAAGAAAGTTCAAAAACTCGAAAAGGTCTCTTTTAAGGCCGTTGCAATTCCACGCAATAATCTGAAGCTGGTCATGATAATAAGGTGAATCACCCATCGGGATTCAAAGCGTTGAGTAGAAGGTCAAAAGCTCGGACCCCGACAGCAATTTTGGCCATCAGGCCTTTAGCACTTTGATACTCTGTAAATAAATTTTTAATGGTGATCAGAATAGCAGCAAGATTTAACTGTTTGACAAAGGAAAAAACATCTTTGATATCATTAATCAGAATTGAGTCCAAATCTTTTTTATCCCTCTTAGAGGATGTTTGTACTTTAGGTTTCTGCTGAACTGGAGTAGAAGTACGTTCATATGAAGCTGGTGAAGGAACAGCAGTAGACTGTCCAATCCTAGATGTTGAAAAAGAAGCAACTGCAGCAGCATACGAAAGAGAAGTAGATGTTTTGGCAACAAACGGGGGAGTCACCTTTCCCTTTCCCAGAGGTACAGACTTTGATTGTCTATGAGATGGAGGCATAGTTTTGGTAGAACCAAGTTTAGGATAGAAAGCACATCCCGTATAATTAGCTGTATGTGCCAGCCCACAATTAGCGCAAGTGGGGGGGCCATCAGTCTTGCTTCTGGAACAAGTAGTTGTGAAATGATCCCCGGCGCATTTCAGGCAACGGGGCCTATTATGGCATCCACTCTGCGCATGACTAAATGATTGGCAGCGGTGACATTGAGTGGGTGCAGGTCCTTTTCTATAATTTTCAACCTTGATTCGAAGGATTGGATTAGATTGTTTTACCTCTGAGCGGCACTTTTTTGCACACCATGGGCTAAATGGCCAGGTCACATGGACCCCGAAGGCTCAGAGAAGGTTGGAGAAGGGGACCCACTAGAACAGCTGTTGGGAGACAGATGGTAGCCTCCCGTCAAGGCCATCCAGCGTGTTCTTTAACGTGCACAGGGTATGGCTCTCCCGCACACGGACCACGGCTTAACGTCCCATCCGACGGACGGCGGCCTTTCCAAGCCCATCGGTGTCCCCTACTGACCGTGGGCAGGGCGGGGAAATTTTGCGGAGATAAATCTCAACGCTGACCCAGCTGGGACTCGAACCTGGGAACTACAGATTACGAGCCTGGCGCGCTACCGACTGAGCTACCCCCGCCCCAAACATTAGGGATTCTTGGAGAAGTGATTCGTAGGTGAAAAAGACTAGTAACGTTGAAAATGTTCTTATTTGCAGCATTCTTCGAAAGTTCTACAAGAAAACCGGGAATTGGTTTTCTATCTGCACCGTGTTTGAGTTGTGAAATTTTAAGGGGGTTCAAACCCATGCCAAGTAGCTCAGTCCTAATCTCGTCGCAGGTAACATCCAGAGGTAAATTTTTAAGAACAACTTTTAGATTTTTTTCAGCTTTAAGCTGATATGTATGAAATTCAAGGTGAGACCCTTCAAACAATCTGACGAAGGCGCGAAAATCCTGAGTGCACTTCGTTTGTACACGAATGACGTCTCCATTTGATTTGGCAGTGAAAGCCTCCACTGCCAAAACAGTAAGCTCTCGTTGTAATAGGGTCCAGTTTTTTGGACTCTTCAAAATAATTGGGGGAATCTGTTCCCGTTTGGCCCCAGTCACTGAGGGCGGATCCAACCAACAAGACCCATCAGAGGTAGAGGCAGCCATAACATCCGTTGATCCATCAACTTGGTCAGAGTTCAGGGCTAAAACCAAGAATTTATTTTTAAGTGGGATAGTATCATGGGTAGGAGGAAGGGGACGTTTATGTCCTTTCTTAACAGGTTTAAGCTTTGTTGTGTCTATACTATCCACTGTATCAGCAGTTGTAACAACAGAAACAAAATTTCCGGTATTCTTAGAAGTGGTAGCAACTTGCTGGTTTGATGTTGTGAATATGTCACAAGTATGTTCCAAAATTTCCTTTTCAATATAATATTTTTGTAATATGGCCGTCTTAAAGGTGGTATAAGTTTCAGGGTCAAGACCATGAATCTGAGTCATATTTGGCATACGATGTAAAATGGAGTTTACCTCCTCCAAGTTATCAAGTTTGTGCGTCAAACATTTACATGTTGAAGCAGCATCCGTTTTGGCAGCTCGTTGAGGCGGGTTAGAGTTATCACCGGTTTCGACACAATGATCAAAGTTTTCCCCTGGGACCGGGGATATGTCATCCAACAACTGCGGAGGAGACACCTCTTTGCAGGGTAAATGCCTTTCAATAACAGAAGGACTACAGATTTGCCAGACATCGTCGTCCGATATCCAATGCAGTGCGCCGGCCCAGCCGAGTCTGCCATCAAAATCTCCCGAGAGACCGCTACTGCATCCATATTTGAAATTTCGATATATCATCGAATTCTGAGGCGAAAGAAATAATAAATAAGCACTGACCTGAAGTGCAGAAGAAAACGAAGCCCAAGCTTTGGGCGATAAGAAATTAAATACTTCCTATAGCCGCGACAAATCTCACAGCACACACTCCCTAGGGAATTCGGCGAAACAGTCCTTCGCGAAATCCGCTCCTATCCTAGGTAAAGTCAAGAAACGTGTGCACAAGAGCAGCGGTCGACACAATCCTCAGCCGATCTCTCAGCCACGAAAGCCTCGAAAGGCCCTTTCAAACGTATACAACCACTTCGACGTCTTTTCACACTTATAGAAGAACAACTACTTCCATAAATACCGGGTATTTCATAAATTTGGTGCAAAGGTAAAATTCTATTGCAAGAGATGTACGGGTTGGAGAATTATGCGGTGTGCAGATTAGTACTCAAAAACGATTTCTAATGGCATCAAGGAAAAAGACATTTCAAAATCTCGCCAATAGAGGTTGATGATGCAAAGATGAAATCTACAGAGTAAATAATAGTCAATTCAGATCTATGCAAAGTTAGTGAAGCTCATTTTATTTTAGCACACTCTACAGCTTCAGACATTCAATGTGTCCACCACCACGTTTCAGTATTCAGTGCACTCGTGATATCACGTCCGATACGTTATTTTAAACAACATGTCCACAGGAATGGCAGATACCTGCTGGCATGTGGCGTCTTTCAGCGATTGTAAACACTATGGATTACCTCTGTACACACGGGATTTCAGGGTTGGGTTGGGTTGTTTTACCTCTGAGCGGCACTTTTTTTGCACACCATGGGCTAAATGGCCAGGTCACATGGACCCCGAAGGCTCAGAGAAGGTTGGGGAAGGGGACCCACTGGAACAGCTGTTGGGAGACAGATGGTAGCCTCCCGTCAAGGCCATCCAGCGTGTTCTTTAACGTGCACAGGGTATGGCTCTCCCGCACACGGGGCAACTGTTTAACGTCCCATCCGACGGACGGCGGCCTTTCCAAGCCCATCGGTGTCCCCTACTGACCGTGGGCAGGGGGGGGGGGAATTCTGCGGAGATAAATCTCAACGCTGACCCAGCTGGGACTCGAACCTGGGAACTACAGATGACGAGCCTGGCACGCTACCGACTGAGACACCCCCGCCCCAGGGATTTCAGGTAACCTCGTAATCAGAAATCAACGGCTTTCGGATCTGGAGGTCATTGATGAGTAGTATGCTTGCTCAGTAGACGATAGGCGCCAAAGTTTGACCTCATCAACTGTGTCACTTGGAACGCTATGTGGGGCTGAGCACTATCCTTCACAAATATGATCATTTTCAGTACATTGCATTCCTGAAGACTCGGTTGGTAGATTATTTGTTTAGGGTTTTATGGCGAAAATGCAATGAGGCCATATTGCTCCAAACAAAACACAAACGATAAAAGACAGGTAAAACCGCAATCAAAAATTAAAAGACCCACAAAGAAAAATGTGAATAAGGAAAAAAGGTAAAGTAAGAAACAATTACATAGAAATAACAATATAAACGGTGAATGATATAAAAACCAAATCAACTCAGCTGTAAACTACCTGGGTTGAAAATGTGCAAGAACAAACAACCAGAGTGCAAAGTTTAATTCTATTAGAATAGTCACTACAGTGTAAAAAGGAAAAAACGGGGGGCATAAGTCTAGGATCAGATAAAAAATGTCTGGGGTCTAAGGAATATAAGAACCTGAAGAAAACATCTGTACGCAAAGCTCAATGAAAGTTTAAAATATTGTTACGATAGGTGAACGTGCCATAATTAATTTACGAAAAACTCGTCATGGACGCTCGCATATGCTTCAGCATGAGAGTCACGTTACCAACGAAATCGAACAAACTTGACCTGAAGAAGAAAGAATAATTTGTTGGAATTAAGGAGAAATATAGTGTGACGAAACACGTAGTTTGTTTTTGTCTGTGCGCTAAATTACATACTACAGAAAATAATGACATAAAAGGTGAAATAGCTGACCTAAGCAGCAAATTTTTAATAATAATAATAATCTTCATTCATATTCATGTTAGTTATGCAAAAGTTTGAACAAATGACCCGCAAAGCATCTGCTTATCTGCAGGAAAGAAGAATAATAACGTTACGTGAAAATGCATAAGATATAGTTTAAAACAATGTCATCGAATTATGTGAATTTCAGTGGAAGCTCCATTGTGGTGGTTCAAATTTTTATTTTAAATTTAGTGCCTAGAAGAAAATTTTTAGTCTTATTTTTGATTTCTTTAAATTTGCTTAAAAAAAATATCCCTTGACAATTGATTGAACACGTAAGGTATTGTACAGTAGCTCAAAAAAGTATCCGAACACTATGGTTGATTACAGAATTCAGAAAATATTTCTGGCAACGATTTTGTTTTAAATTAGTGATCTGGCAACCTTCGGTCACTGACGAAGGTTGCCAGATCCTCAGTGACACGAAGGTTGCCAGATCACTAATTTCTAAAAAAATCGTTGCCAGATATTTTTTCTGAATTCTGTAATCAACCGTAATATTTTTGGAAGTTGAAGATAATTTTTGGATTGTAACCTTGTGTTTTTCCCATGAGAGATTTTAGATTTGAATTGATTGTTAAAATAATATTTTAAAGTTATGCTGCATTTGTAAAGGTTGGGAAAAGAGAGTATGCCTAGATAATTTAGTCTTTCTTCGCTTTGATAAAATGAATTTCTTAAGTTGTATGGGATTATATTTTTAGCAATGGATGATTGAATAGTTTCTATTTTCTTTATATTTGTGAGGTTAGTTGAGCCTTATATTGTCAAACCATAAGTCAATATAGATTCATAGCTAGCTTTGTAAACCAAAATACATGTATGTGTGCTTGCAACAAATTGTAGTTTGTAAAGTTTAGATGCACATAGACGCAATTTCCCTGCTAACTTTTGAATATGTGTATTCCATCGGAAGGTTGTGTCCATGTAAAGTCCAAGATATTTATGGCTCTCAACACGCTCAATAACATCACAGTCGCAGCATTCAGGGTCACGAGTTATTATGTTGTGAGGACACAAGGGTTCGTGGTTTTTAATTGCATAAGATGAAAGATCATAGTATCCTGGTGAATGAAAAAAGCTCATCCATTTGGTTTTTTCTGAATTTATGTAAATACGATTAATGTTAGATCAGTAAATAATTTTGTCAAAATCATCCTGTGTACTCGGACTGCTCCTCCTATATTGTGATTCACGTTAACCAAGGCGGTGCCATCAGCATATACATATAGAGAGTCCTTCAGTTTAAGGTTAGCTAGATCATTAATATAAATAATGAATAAAAGCGGACCCAAAATTGAACCTTGTGGAACACTAGTGTACACTGTTCTCTTCTCACTAAAAACGCCATTAATTTTGGTAACATGCACTCTGTTTTTTAAATAATTTTCAAACCATTTAAGGGTAATATCTCGGACACCATAGGTATACAATTTTTGAAGTAAAATATCGTGATCCAACGTATCAAATGCCTTACGAAAGTCCAGAAAGATAGCAGCTGCTTTTTTTACGTTGTTTAAAGTTCCATTAATGACGTCAGAAAACTCCGTTAAAAGTGTAATTGTATTTTTACCCTTTTGGAAATCATATTCCTTTTCACTTATAACGTTATATTTTTTCAAGAAATTGGCTAGAACATTAGCTACATATCTTTCAAGTATTTTGTGAAGAACGGGTAATATGGCTATGGGCCTATAGTTAGTGCAATTGGATTTAGTTCCACTTTTGTAAATTGGTCTTAAAATAGCAATTTTGAGTTTATTAGGGATGTTTCCTGTAGATATGATTTCATTGATAAAGTTTGTCACGAGATCAGCTAAGGAGATTTTGCATGCTTTAATGTGCTTTATGTGTACCTGGTCGTATCCACATTATTTTCTTTCATTTACACAAAATAATGACTTCAAAGCCGAAATGGCTACTCAAATTAATGAGTTGAGAGCTGAAACGGCTTCTCAAAATAGTAAGATTACTGATCAGTGTAAGGGCATTAAATCCGACCTCAACAGACAATGTGATAGTCTAAAGGTTGAAATTGAAGATGAAAGATGTGATGTAAATGAAATCACTTATGATTTTAATACAAAACTTGACAGTGTGTACCATCAAATTGAAAATGTAAAAACTGATTGTAAACGTCAGTTTCAGATTTTAGGAAATGAAAGGTTATTTTCTTCTTGTCATAATGGTACTTTTAGTTAAAAAATAATGTTTTTACACATATAGCTAGAAATACAACTGAACCTTCTACATATGACGGTCAATCATCTTGGACAGTGTTTTAAACAGAGTTTGAATTATCGCTAGTACTAATGAACGGAATGATTTTCAAAATGTCAGTTTTCTTGCAGCTTCCTTGAGAAATTCTGCTGCGGAAGTTTTGCAGTCTGTTCCTGAAGAAAAACGACTTGATTATCAAAGTCTCGTTTCTGCATTAGAACTTAAGTTTGGTGATAGTTATTTAAAACAATATTATGTGACTCAATTTAAACATCGTATACAGAAGAGTAGTGAAACTTTACAAGAACTTGCTACTGATATTGAACGCTAGCTAGATTGGCCATAGTAACTGTCCACCAGAAATTCAAGATAACTTAGCTCAATTACAATTTATTGATGATATTGCTGACCCTGACACTCAACAATCTTTGAGGATGTTGGAAGGAGAAACCATAAAGTCAGCTTTGGTATATGCCATGAAGTAGGAGTGTTCCAGGCTTTCCTCCCAAGCAAACAAACGCACAGTGAGATTTGTGAATGTAGAAGAAACTGTAGAAAAGGATAATTAAATGAAAGAATTAACCAAAGCCATATTATGCATTTTGAAAGAATAAAAAAATTCCTCTCCAAGAACTTCTACAAGCATACAGTGTTGGAATTGTGGCAAGACTGGACACATTCGAGGCAACTGCAAAAAATGGTGGGTACAAAGTTCAAGCACATCTAACAGACAACAGAACCAGCATAAGCAACGTGAAGGACAAAGGCTGGCTGTTGATTGGTTGGCCCCAGGAGAAATCGCCCACGTTTCAGCACTACATGGTGAAGATAACGGATTGGTAGCTGATGGAACCATGAATGGAGTGCAGAGTGCCTTGCCGTATGATAGTAGACAATGGTGTAAATGTAACTTTACTCAGAATAGACATAATAAAAAAGATAATACCTCACCCAAACTGCAATGCTACACAGTCTAATATAACCCTACAAACAGCCACTGGAGATCGTGCTAAAGTCCATGGAAAGATATAACTCAACATCAGAGTTGGTAACTGTCTGGTATGCCATCCTGTTTACATCGCTGATATCTACGATGAATGCATATTAGGCCTTGATTTCCTAAAGAAGCGTGGATTCAGCATTAGACCCAGTGACAGCCTACTAATCTATAAGACAGAAGAGATCCCTCTGCTTAGTCGAACGTCTGATTCTTTATCAAATGTAACCACAATATTAGTGACGGAAGACACAGAAATCCCAGCACAAAGTGAAATTATTGTCCGTGGACATCTGGCGGAGACTTCTGGGGCCTTCTGATTGGCAGACACTGATACCCTGGTAAAGGAGCTTTGGCTCACGGTATCCTGGTTGCAAGGTCTTTAGTCAGTGTAGATAAAGAACATATTCCTATCAGAGTGATGAACTGTAACAAATCCAATAGAATATTTAAAAAGGGTGAAGAATTAGCAATATGTGAACCTGTTACTTGGGTAACAAGTATAAACACAATAGAAGTTACTGACTCAAACCAACACCATACAGACATCCCCTCTCATCTTACTGACTTGTGGAAAGAAACAAGGAAGATATTAACTGAACACTAAGCTGCTAAGGCCGAGAACCTGCTTAAAGAATTTTCCGACATTTTTTCTTCTACATCAAATGATTTTAGCGGTATTAACTTGACAGAAAATAAGATCAACACTGGTGATTTTCCTGATAATGGAAGCATGAGCAAACCGCAAGGAGAGAGAACAACCCATAAGGGACATGGAAGCTCAAGACATTATAGAACCATCACAGAGTCCCTAGACATCACCAGTGGTTCTTGTCAAGAAAAAGGATGGATCTACCCGATTTTGTGTGGATTAATACAGATTGAATGATATAACAAAGAAAGACTGCTTTCCTTTACCCAGGATTGGTGATACACTGGACACTTTATCTGGGTCAGAATGGTTCTCAACATTAGACTTAAAGAGCGGCTATTGGCAAGTTGGTATACGTCCTGAACACCGTGAGAATACAGCTTTCACTATCGGGAATGAACTTTGGCAGTTTAAGGTGACGCCATTTGGACTTTGTAACGCACCTGCCACATTTGAACGACTAATGGAGTCGGTGCACAAAGGTTTGTCATGGTTTACTTGGACAACATCACCGTTCTGCCTGGTTTACCTGGTCCAAGTAAACCAGGTCTGCCTGGTTTACTTGGACAACCTCACCGTTCTTGGAAGAACTTTTGAAAAACATGTGAGAAATCTTCGTCAAGTGTTTGAAAAACTTAGGGCAGCCAAACTAAAATTGAGACCGACAAAGTGTAAACTGTTCCAGCAAGAAGTTCATTACCTTGGTCATGTGATCACTACATCAGGGACTAAGACTGATCCTAGTAAGATAGAAGCTGTAAGAGACTGGTCTCCACCACAAGATGTTCATCAACTTTGTAGTTTTATTGGACTTTGCACCTACTATTTGAGATTTGTCAAGGGTTTCTCCAACACAACATCGCAAGGCCATATTACATCGTCTGACAGAGGAAGGCCAGCGGTTCATGTGGACCACCGAATGTGACGTAGCCTTCCAACAGTTGAAACAGGCTCTTTCCACAGCACCAGTGTTAGCATATCCACAAACTGGAAAACAGTTCATAATAGATACTGACGCAAGTAACACAGGACTCGGAGGGGCGAGGGTGGCTCAGATGGTAGCGCGTCAGGTTCGAGTCCAAGCTGGGTCAGCGTTGAGATTTATCTCCGCAAAACTCCCCGCCCTGCCCATGGTCAGTAGGGTACACCGATGGGCTTGGAAAGGCCGCCGTCCGTTGGATGGGACGCTAAGTCGTGACCCGTGTTAGAGAGAGTCATAACCCATGCACGTTAAAGAACACGCTGGATGGCCTTGACGGGAGGCTACCATCTGACTCCAAACAGTCATTCCAGTAGGTCCCCTCCTCCAACCTTCTCTGAGCTTTCGGGGTCCTTGTGACCTGGCCATTTAGCCCATTGTGTGCAAAAAAATGCCGCTTAGAGATAAACCAATCAACCAACCACAGGAGTCGGTACTATACTTCCACAACAACAAGACGGACAAGAAAAAGTTATTGCATACTTTAACAAAACTCTATCCAAACCAAAACGAAATTATTGTGTCACACAAAACGAACTATTAGCAATAGAACGTTTTCATCATTATGTCTATGGCCAGAAATTTCTTATACGTACTGATCATGATGCACTCAGGTAGTTACTAAACTTTAAAAACTCTGAAGGACAAATCGCTAAGTGGATACAGCGGTTGCAAGAGTACAATTTCTCCATCGATAATATATAATTAAATAATAATTTAATTGCCACGAGTACGATGGAAAATGGTTTTCAAATCTCTCCAAGACTAAACGCCACCTCTACTACAAAAAAAACATATTAAAAAATATCAATAAATTACAAAATAAATTACGTGATATATTCTGATAACTTTTTGTCCGTAACTGGACGGCTAAGTGACCAAAAGCTTATTTTGACTGCCGAAATGTTCTAAGAACGTAGAAAAAAGGTAATTTGAGTGAAAAACTATCTAGCGAGTAGAGCGTAACAATAGTTGGATTACTGACTGTAATACTGTTCTGGATTTCTCTACTGATCTTTCTACCCTGCAAAGTGGTCAACCATACAGGGTCCTGGTGCTGAACATATAATCCTGTAATTTCGTAGTGGGAAAACTGTGCATCGTCATTACAAGGGTTTTTCTTTTATTCCCTTGAATTGTTTCCCTTGAATTGTATTCCCTTGAATTGTAATGAGTCCATGGAAATATCATTTATCTTCTTTCTATATTGATGCATTAAATTAAAGGTGCTTAGAGTAAAACTATCACCATAGAACTATAACCTGAATTTAAAACGATACATTCATGGTAACAAAAATACTGATTTTAATTATTATTAACAAAAATTATTATTGATTACTAACAAAATTCGAAAATGAAAGTAGCTTTGGCTTATCAAGAACGGCAATCACATACAGTACCATTTCACTGTACATGTTACACAAAAGTACAATTATTGAAATTACATTATAATACTAACATAAACGTAGTTTTCAACACTAAATGTACAGTAGTAATGCCTGCATACAAAATGAAAAATGAAAAAATATAATAATTTTTCATTTATTTGATATTAAAAAGAAAATAAATTCCGCAAAAATCGTCACATGAAGCATTTATTAGATTCAAAAGTATATATCTTCCCGTGAGGGCTTATTTTCACTGCACCAAAAGTTAGGTTTTGGAGCCTTGCACTCCCATCGCCAATCCCAATTCCTTTACCATAAACACGAAGAAGACGTGAAGTTGGCCCAGTCAAATGCAGGCCAGTCTCGTAATACGCAGTTCCGAGGTTTGAATCCTACCTGGGCCAACGTTGAGATTTGTCCCCACAAAACACCTAGCCTGCCCTCGGTCAGAAAGAGGACACCCATGGTTCCTCCGTCCCATCCGTCAGATGGGACGTTAAGCCGTGGCGCTGTGTGCAGGAGAGCTATACCCTGTGCAGGTTAAAGAACATGTTGGATTCGCTAACAGCTGTCCAGTAGGTTCCCTTCCTCCAACCTACTCTAAGCCTTTGGGGTAATTGTGACTCTATCGATTTAGCCCATTGTGTGAAAAAAAGTGTAGGTCAAAAGTAAAACAACCCAACGCGCAGTATTCCCCTGTGTTGTCAGGTTGATACTGACGGCTTCGTTTCTACGCAGAAAACAGTGATTTTTATTTCCATTTCGACAGATTTTGACATCCTGTGGTTACCGAGACACTCGAAAGAAAGGTCCCAAATTTCATTCGATGGTTCCTCCTGTATGACCCTGTTTTGGGTTCAAAAATAAGGTTCGTACTTGCAATGGGACTCCTTAAAATAAATTTGACTTTGAGAATATGAGGGATCAGTCAACGGTTAGAGGCCAATTAGAAAAAGCGAATGAAGAAACTACAAATGGAGAAAGGAGGAGAAAGAAGTATTTTTTTTTAATCCAAGATACCTAACTCCAACCAGATATTGAATGATCGAGTTAATATTTCACACAACACGCCCTCATGCAACTTTTAATCTTCTAACAAAATTGCAGGTTGTTATGTCTGCTTCAGATATAGATCATCTATGTATATGTACCTCATCATCTGCTACAGAAAGACATATTTTATTACTAGAGATATTATTAGACAGACTCATCAATCTTATTTATAACATGAGCCTATGTACAATCTATTTATGACATCACTCTGTTACATTCATTTTAATTCAAAACTAAGTTCGAACTCGTGCTTAGATGATGATTTGAATTCTTAATCCTTTTTTGTTTTAAACGTCGAGCTCCTAATGTCCGACCACGCCTTTTCGTGGTGCAGGCTGTTAGTACCTTTCAAGTCTTTGTAGAAGTGAACGGAAGCTAAGGGCTGTCAGATCACTTTGGCCTACTGTTCTGGACTTTCTACTGATCTTTCTACCCTGCAAAGTGGTCAACCATACAGGGTCCTGCTGCTGAATATATAATCAGAACGGACTGCACTCGAATGAGGCTCTAAGCTAGATTATGGATCCTGAATTTGCTGCACTGCTGGGACTTCTGTGGAGGGAAAATCCTCCGCGTTTGTTTCTGGGTTGACAATTCCAAGTGAATAGATTCATAAGATATATTTTATCTTTTGGTGGATAATCCTGACGAGAGGTCATCGCGGGCACCTGAACTGTTGCTTCTATCGTAATGGTCAAATTCTGCATTGAAGGAAGTCTTCCAGTATAGATGGCTTCATCCTTTAGTGGTGGGGGAACGAGTCTTGGCCCCATGTCTTCGATTAGGGGACTTTTTGATTTTGTCATAATTTCCTCTCTCAATAAACATAGTTTCTTTGAACATCCCACTAATCATTTTTCTCTGCAAAGGTAGGTGGAATGTGAGGATGGTGTGATGTGAGGATGGAATGGTGAATGTGAGGATGGATTGTGTAGGTGGAATGTGACGACTTATTCTCTTGATATCGTCACACAAAAATTCCACCGTTATAATTTAGATATTTTCTCGGCTTGCAACAGACCAGATAAAGGTCAGAATCTTAAAAATAATTTTAAATTTCTCTTTTTCGGGAGGGAAGATAATACGCATCACCAAGAAGTAGGTCTGCTTCTTAGCAGACAGATGCTCTTCTAAAATACGAGTGATTTAATGAAAGGTTTCTTACAGATAATTTTCAGAGAAAACATTGAATATTAGAATACTGGGAACTGAAATGAAACTGAAGTTGAAAACATTAGCTAAAGTCAGGAACTTATATTTAAATTAAATTTAAAGATTGAATTTCAATAAGGTAAAAAGTTTCGAATTATTCAAAAGGTTTACGAAAAGGAATTTCAGATAGCGAGCAATGTAAATACATTTGTACTTTAATTATATTATCTTGATAAATTTATGAAATTATCTGTTTGAGTGCAATGATAATAATTTTTATATTGTTTATAATACTAACAACTATGATTTAATTTAAAGAAATTGTTTCTCGTTTAATTGTACTCATTGCATATCAAAATATTAGAAAACATCTATTTCATATTAAAGGAACTTCGAAACTATATAATTTCTAAAATAAGCATCTCTTAGAAACTTCGACTGCAAATAAAGGTCAATAATCAAATGTCTTTGGATCTCGATTTTCAACTATATTCGTTCAGTATTTAAAGAGTTATGGAAGGTACAATACTTCATAATAGTAATGCATCATACGAATTTATCTCAGAAATTAATAAAAACTTAAATAATAAGTACTATTTCAAACCACATAAATATATATATTTTGCAAGTTTGAGTAATGATTATTTCAATATTTGTCAAATAAAAATGTTTTTTTTAAACCAAATAATTTATTGTTAAATGTTATAGCTTGCTTAACTCTTTAAATATTGGACGAATATTGTTGAATATTAAGATTTATACAAATTTCATTATGATACAAAACTTTTCAATGTTATTTTTCCATTAAATTCCTGTTTTAGAAGTTAGAGAACTTCGAAGTTAGAATCAATTACAAGGACTCTGCCCTGATGCGATTCCGTGGATCATAAGGAACGCATAGAGACGGCGCGTAAAGAATATTCGAAACATTATAACACAATGGGAAAACAAAGATATTTAAAACTTCGGAACACTTTAATATGGTTGGCACTCCAATAACGTTGAATGAAACTAAATAAATTCTGTTCCCTACACTTTTGAGAGATATTGAACAAGAATTATAAAATAAACTGAAATATTAAAGCTTTGCAGATAACAGCGAAACATGTTTGAAACAAAAACAGAATTATGAATTTATAGACATTTCGAAGATATAAGTTCGAAATTCTATTTGGAAATCACTTCCGCCAGCAGAGGATGCTAAAGACAGAGATAACCAACTCCTGTAACCTGAATAGCCTAAAGCGCATCAAATTTAGAAGCCCAGACTTAGAATTTTTTTTAAAGAGCGTTGACAGGTAGAGAACTTTCTCATCAAGTCTGCGAGATCGCGGTGTACATACACCAGAATTCCAAAGCCACAACCGAAAGGTAAATCGCCGAGATCTCATGAGCTAGACTGCCGGTGATCTCGACAAAGAACTCCCCCACCTCATGACAAGAGGCAAAGACTTCAAAGAACAGAGGGAGCGCGCTAGAAGCAACCTCAGAACTCCCCCAGTTTAGGACGAAAACACAGATTGAGCAGTTTCTAATCAAGCCGTCACCAGAAATTCTGTCTTGCCTAGACCTTCACATTCCAGAAGCTAATAAAACTGCCTGAATTGAAATTTTCCTCTATTTGTCTTGCACCCAAGATGTACCACATATACCCCATAGCAAAATGTAAATCGAAATATCTCACCCAGAGTTTTTTTTCTATGCCATAAAAAATGTCAGTTTCAACTTTTGGAAGTGCTTGGTTTATAGTTGCATTTTCAAAGCTCCAACGTCTATGCTGAGAGCGATTTCTCTAGGTGATATACAAGTGTCGGTTGACAACAAAATCCAACTGAAGGCTCTGTGCAGTAAAATCGTCTTTAAATAGGTTTGAATGTTTCGTTAATAATGAGGAAAGATAAACTCTGAGTATTGAATAATTGTTGTCTGCAATAGTAATGGAATATTACATCACAACCAAATTTGCTTTCTAGAATGAAAACCATGGAAATTTACCTTCTGAAATTTCAAGTAGCTATGTTGCTAAGTTGACATGACCTCGTCGTAAAGATTCCAACGTGATAGTGTGAAGTAACCTGCTATTCAGTTAGCCTACGTCTTTTTCAATGCCCTTATGTCGATACATCTCAGGAGGAATAAATCAGTTAGAAATTGGACTCAAAGGCTGTCAGAGGAGAGAATATGCTTAATGATCCTTTTGTAAATTAGAAGTTTCAAATTAATCCAAAAATCTCCTTTTGTTAGCAAGAGGAGGGCACAACATAAATATGTCTTGCTTTATTAGCGGTATTTATAAAGGAAATTCCTACTCTAAAGAAAGGTGATTTGCCTTTTTATAGCATTTATTGCATAGAAGGTACCATTATGCTTTGCCATGACTTTCTTACTATCCATTGCAATTCATTAATCTGAATTATGTTTTGTGTTAAATTTGAAATAGTTGTAGATTGTTTACTTTTTTCGTGCAATATATGTATATCCAGTTGATCCAGTGGAAATTTCCAAAATTCCAAACATTAAGAGAGGGACCATGATTATGGCATTGAGAGAGAGTCCATTCTTTTTTCCTCATGATTAGTAGCACCAGGAATATTTTGCATATTAATGAAAGCTACCACTGACATAGTGAAACAAGTTTGTTCTCAAGGTTTATCATTTCATCAATATCACAATGTTCCCATTTCACTGCTTTTTGTAGTTATATTGCACATTTTCTATATGAGATATGCTTGTATTAATTCAATTTTTTTTACTTTTCAACGTTTATATCGATTAGTTAAAAATACGATTGCTTTTTCAGGTCTGGCAGTTCGTTCCCAATGTCAGTTTGATGCCCTAGAGTTTTTCTTTCCAAAAGAACGGAAAGCAGTTGCTGTCCGCCATATACGATTCAGCTCCTGAAATATCTGTGTCGTTCCCACTACTCTCCAGATCGTATCATCCGATTATTTTGTGTTTGTCATTTGAGAGTTCTATTTCTATCAGATGTCGCAATTTTGTCTGTCTGCCATTACAGCAGATTTACTTGTTTCTCTTTTCCTGTGCCATGCCGATATAACTCGCATCTGAAACTCTGCAGCAAATCGTAATGAAGGTAATCATTGGTCAGTTTCTAGCAAAATATAATTCCTTGCTCTTTACACTAACACTTTGATACAGAAAGGAACAGAATAACTACAATAATAAATGATACTATGAGATTACTGCTAATATTGTCCTTAATAGAAGAGCTTTTCTTTTGACTCCTATTGAGTTTTTCCTTTTCTGAGATACCTGTATTAGGTTATTTTACCTCTTAGAGGCATTTTTTTTTCACACAGTTGTCTAAATGGCCAGGTCACGAGAACCCAGAGGGCTCAGAGAAGGTTAGGGGAAGGGGATACTCTTGATAGCTCATGGGAGACAGATGGCAGACTCTCGTCTAGGCCACCCAGCGTGTTTTTAACGTACGTATGGCATAGCGCTACCACACACGAGGCCAAGGCTTAGCGTCCTGTCAGACACGGAAATTATCCAAGCCCAATGGTATCCTTTACTGACAGAAGACAGGGAGGGGAGTTTTGCGGAGGTAAATCTGAACGCTGGCCAACAATTGAACCTACGGATGAATTTGGTCTTGATGTCTGTAGGAATCTACTTTTTTTGTAACTCTTACGGGTTGTTTTACCTCTCAGCTGCCTTTTGTTTGCACACAAAGGGCTAAATGGTGAGGTCACATGGATCTTGAAAGATCTGGGAAGTAGGGAAAAGGGAACCCACTGGACAGCTTTTGGGAGACAGATGGTAGCCTTCCGTCAAGGCCATCCAGCGTGTTCTTTAACATGCACAGGGTATGGTTCTCCTGCACACGGGGCCACGGCTTAACGTCCCATCCGGCAGAAGACGGTTTTTGTAATCCCATCGTTGTCCCCTAGTGACCGAGGGAAGGGCAGGGAGTTTTGCGGAAACAAATATCATCGCTGGTCCATCTGCGAACTCGAACTTGGGAAGTGCAGATTACGAGCCTGGCGTGCAAACGACTGAGCTAACCCCGCTCCTCAGAACTTACGAAATCTATATTCATAAATCCGTATGTATCAAAATAATTTCTCATTATATGCCAAAAATTCTACTGTTCCCTCCGGTCGCCTACTGAACCCCTTTTACTCTGATGCTTACGTATCCATCTAACTTTCATAATCTATAGATTTCCTTTTTTTTCGTAATTTACCGATCCACTTTATCTTGAAACACTTATGGAATAGTATGTATTCTGTATGTAACTACAATGTAGTAGTCTGTCTGTATGTAACTACAATGTAGTATGTAACTACAATGTAGTCTTGGAAAATAACGGTTGAAATTAAATGTAAAATTTTTTATTTTAACATACAGAATCATTTTTACCTACAGAGATACGGATCACTGCTAAATTCATTCTTTCAGCAAAATTATTCTTTGAATTCAATATCAATCGGTAAATCTGTGTATTTATCTTTGATTGATTATTTCATTGATAACGCGTTAGGGTGAGTGACTTTCAATTTACATCTTATTCTGAGCAATATTGAAAATGTACTGCTCCAGATCATAGGTGGAGCAATCATTAACGTCACAATTAGTTCAGGAATGAACTAACCATTAATATGAATGGGATTCGAACCCACGTCTCCAGGAAACATGCCTGTTATGCTAACCATTACACCATCAATGGCTAACTTTTTGGTTTTCAGCTTAGTGACCTTATAAACTTTCCGGATTTATTTATTTTGATTCGCACAGTGGCGCTATCTATCCGGGAAGTGGACAACTCTGTTGCCTCATAACCTGAAAAAAAAGGTTAGCCATTGATGGTATAGTGGTTAGCATAACAGGCATGTTTCCTGGAGACGTGGGTTCTAATTCCACTCATGGCAAAACCAAATTTTTTTCAGCTCATTATTTCCTGAGTTCCACGTCTACAGGACTTATCCTGTGATTCTTTCCTACTAACCATTGATAGTGTAGAGGTCAGAATACCCAGCACGTACTGGGAGATTTGGGTTGGTTTCCTATTCTCGTCGAAGCTCATATTTTCTGCAGAAAATACTACTTTATATGCATCAATCCACATTGACTTAACACCAACGAAGCTATTGTAGTTGGAATCACCTACGGATTCACTTAACTTTCATATCAAATTTATCTTGATATCTATGAATCGCCTGTACCTTAACACCTAAAAATATATTTTAATTTATCAACGGATTTCATGTATTGATATACTCCTTCTTTATCTTTATAGTTACCAATCCACTTCACTTTAACACCAATGAATCTACTTTATCATGAGTCATATACGGATTCCCTTTCTCGGTACAACTAAGAATCCGCTATTCAATGAGGTTACTGATGAATTGTCTTTCGTTTACCCATCTTTGAATCCACTTTATTTCGGAACACTTTATTTCGAGACGCCATTGGGTTTACTTTATTTAATGCCTTTTAACTGATCTATCCTTGAGACACTTATGGAGCCCTTGATAACGAGACCTACTGATTTCCTTTCTATTTGCATAACGTCGAGCAGTGGCGTAGCATGAATATTTAAGTGGCGGAATCAATTTCTGAAAGCAATATTGTTAAGGAGTCATCTATAAATAACGAAATGCTGTTTTGGTTGAATTTTCAAATCCCTTACAACTCTCCTACGTAACGTTTTGTCGGACCCCTTTCGTAACTTTTTTTTTGTAAGGATCTTCCTTCTACATTCGGTATCATCATAGAAAGTGAAAAATAAAACTCCCTTACTTATTCACTCAAGGTATTTTTTAATATATGGGTTAGGTTAGGTTGTTTTCCCTGTTTAAATATTTTACATGATACACTCTATATAGATTCTTTATCCTATGATGTACCAGAGAGCTAGCTGATAGGTTTGGTTCTTTTATTTCAGAGCATCACTTTCTTGCACACCGTAGTCTAAATAACCAGGTCACAAGGATCGCAATTACTTAGTGGGATTTGTGGAAAGGGGTCCACTGGACAGCTGTTAGGAGAAAAACACGAAGCATAGATCTCCTGCGCACGTGACCATAGCTTAACGTCCATTTCGACTGACGATAATCTTTCCAAGCCCGTAGGCAACCCCTTTCTGACGTAGGGCGGGTGGGGGTTTATTGGAGATAAATCTCAACACTGGCCCAGGTGTGGTACTCGAGCCTGGTAACTGCAGATTACGAGACTGGCTCCCGATGACTAATCCAACCCTCGCCGCACTGATCAAATTTTTTACTGATTGGTCAATGCAGTAATGTTGCAAATGATTCAAGTCACGTGTTCCTCCTATATTTCTACTTTCAAATAATTACAAACAAATCTTTTTTGTTTCTCTTACTGCTTTCTGTCTTGAAAGTGAAAGTGGATTTCTTCCACCTCCCATTTGTCGATGAAACACGAACGGTGGAAGGCATTTCTTTACAAAGTATCGAATAGAAGTTCTTTTCCATCTGAGACAGAAAGCGCTGACCAATATTTTTGAGAACCCTGTAGAGCATCTATGAATATGTACCTCATCATCTGCTACGGAGAGACATATTTTATTACTACAGATAACAGACACTCATTTATCTTATTTATGACATGATCCTGTGTAAAATCTATTTATGATATCACTCTGTTACATTCATTTTAATTCAAAACTAAGTTTGAACTCGTACTTAGATGATGATTTGAATTCTTAATCCTTTTTTTTTTAAACTTCGAGCACCTAATGTCCGACCCCGCCTTCTCGTGGTGCACGCCGTTAGTGCCTTTAAAGTCCTTGTGGAAGTGTACAGAAAGTAAGGGCTGCCAGATCAGTGTGGCCGATTGATTTGGACAACTATGGCTACTTTTCTTTTCTCTCTACCCTGTAAAATGGTCAACCACACAGGGTCCTGGGCTGACCATATAGTCCTAACGGATTGCACTGGAATAAGGCTCTGAGCTTGATTATGGATCTGAATTTGGTGCACTGGTGGAGTTTCTGCGGAGGGAAAATTTTCCGCTGAGTTTTCTATTTGTTTTTGGGTTGACAATTCCAAGTGAATAGATTCACAGGATATATTTCATCAGCTGGTGGATAATCCTGACGAGAGGTCATCGCAGGCACCTGAACTCTTGCTTCTAGAGGAATGATCAAATTCTACATTGAAAGAAGTCTTCCAGTGTAGATGGCTTCAGCCTTTAGTGGCGGCGGACGGGTCTTTGCCCCATGTCTTCGATTAGGGAGCTTTTCGATATTGTGGTAATTCCCTCTCTCAATAAACATAGTTTCTTTAAACATCCCCACTAACCATTTTTCTCTCCAAAGGTAGGTGGAATGTGAGGACTCTGCACAGAGCTTATATTCTTGATGTCGTCACACAAGAATTCCACAAGATTCAGGTCTTACAGAACAAGATTTTGGGAACTGCGGTCGATGCCCCCTGGTTTTTCACTAACAGACAACTTCATAAAGACCTGGGCATCGACCATATATATATATATACACACATATAAAACGCACCTCAAAAAGATTTTTTGAGGCTGTATGCAATAATCCCAATGAGATTATTTCTTCTCTGATTCTTTACGATCATACTGTTTTGAACAAGTACAAGAGGCCTAAAACGGTAGCGTTCTCTGAGGAGACCTACCCGTTTTAGGCTTCTTATGCAACTTTACTGCTATTTTTAGCTTTTCTTATGTTTGCCCTTAGGGGCCCACCTAAGGGTACTTTACTTACATATTTTGTTCTTACTCTTGCCAAATAGGCATATCTTTATGATGGAGTTGGTTAGGGGTAAAATTATTACACGGTACATCGATCTACGATCTACAAGAATTCCATCATTATAATTTAGATACTCTCGGCTTGCAAGAGACCAGATGGACAGATAAAGGTCAGATTCTTAAAAATAATCTTAAATTTCTCTTTTCAGGGAGGGAAGATAATAAACATCTCCAAGGCATAGGTCTGCTTCTCAGCAGACACGCTAGTGATGCTCTTCTAGGATACGACTGATTTAATGAAAGGTTTCTTACAGATAATTTTCAGACAAACGTTGAATATTAGAATATTGGAAACTGAAATGAAACTGATGTTGAAGACATTAGTTAAAGTCAGGAATGCATATTTAAATTAAATTTAGAGATTAAATTTCAATAAGGTAAAACATTTCGAATTATTCAAAAGGTTTACGGAAAGGAATTTCAGATAGCAAACAATATATTTACATCTATATTTTATTTTTATTATCTTGATAATTTTAAACAATTATCTGTATGAACGCAATGATAATAATTTTTGTATTCCTTATAGTACTAAAAACTATGATTTAATCTAAAGAAATTGATACCAAAAGATACGGAAACTTCAATATCTTATTATAGGAACTTCGAAACTATATAATTTCTAAAATAAGCATTGCAGAGAAAACGCGACTATAAATAAAGATCCAAAACTTTTCAATCACATTTTTCCATTAAATTCCTATTTTAGAAGTTATAGAACTTCGCAGTTAGAATCAATACCTTGCTTCTCTTAACAGACAGTCTTATAAAGACTCTGCCCTGATGCGATATCGGCGGATTTATCCGCATAAGGAACGCATAGAGACGAGGCGTAAAGAATATACAAAATTATAACACAATGAGAAAACCAAAGATATGTAAAACTTTGAAACATCTTAATATGGTTGACACTCCAATAACATTGAATGAAACTAAATAAATTCTCTTCCCTACACTATTGAGAGAATTATTATAAAATAACAAGAATTATTATAAAATAAACTGAAATATTAAAGCTTTGCAGATAATAGCCAAACATGTTTGAAACAAAAACAGAATTAAGAATTTATAGACATTTCGAAGATATAATTTCGAAATTCTATTTTGGAAAACACTTCCGGCAGCAGAGGATGCTAAAGTCAGAGATAATCAACTCCTGTAACCAGAAAAGCCTAAACCGCATCAAATTTAGAAGTCCAGACTTAGAATTTTTTTTTAAAGAGCGTTGACAGGTAGAGAACGTTTTCATCAAGTCTGCGAGATCGCAGTGTACATACACCAGAATTTCAAACCCACAACCGAAAGGTAAATCCACAATGGCCGAGATCTCATGAGCCTAGACTGCCGGGGATCTCGACACATCGAGACAAAGAGCTCCCCCACCTCATGACAAGAGGCAAAGACTTCAAAGAACAGAGGGAGCGCGCTAGAAGCAACCTCAGAACTCCCCCAGTTTAGGACGAAAACACAGATTGAGCAGTTTCTAATCAAGCCGTCACCAGAGATTCTGTCTTGCCTAGACCTTCACATTCCAGAAGTTAATAAAACTGCCTGAATTGAAATTTTCCTCTATTTGTCTTGCACCCAAGATGTACCACATACACCCCATAGCAAAATGTAAATCGAAATATCTCACCCAAAGTTATTCTTCTATGCCATAAAAAATGTCAGTTTCAACTTTTGGAAGTGTTCCATTTATAGTTGCATTTTCAGCGCTCCAACATCTTTGCTGGGAGCGATTTCTCTAGGTGATATACAAGTGTCGGTTGACAACAAAATCCAATTGAAGGCTCTTTCCGGTAACATCGTCTTTAAATAGGTTTGAATGTTTCGTTAAAAATGAGGAAAGATAAACTCTGAGTATTGAATAATTGTTGTCTGCAATAATAATGAAATATGATATTACAAACAAATTTGCTTTCTAGAATGAAAGCTGTGGAAATTCATCTTCTGAAATTTCAAGTAGCTACATGATTCGTCTCACACATGGGGGTTGGTAATAGCCCAAATGTGAAATTTGAGAGTTGACTCCCCCCATGTAGCAAGAAATATTTTTAAAAAATCCATTTTAAAAAAGGCGCACCTAACAAATGTATTACGCTTTGGTGCATCCTCCACCAGCAATTCGTGGACATGTTGAATCTTACAGGGATATCTGTGTCACTGATATGCATGAGAAGCGTAAAACTGCACGAGCACTGGCTGTTCCATATGATGACGACTGAGCCACGTCATCGAAGTGTTCTTCTATGGTTGAAGCAAATGAAGTGAAGGTAGACGGCTCCCACTTCGCGAACGAGCAGCTAGATTTTCTGCTTCTTAAAGTCTCTTTACTACTCTGCTCAATCCAAATGGCGACAGTAGTCCTCTTTCACTTTTTGTATGTTGTACCAAAAGCAACTTCCACAGAGCGATTGTCGCAGACTCCGAATTTCTATAGTACAGCTTACCAGCAGAGGTTTGTCGCAAAACGATAGCATGGTGACTGCAAATTCAAGTAAGCAGGTGGGAAACTAAGCTTTTATTTTAACCTTTCTCGCCCGATTAACGTTACATGCAAATTACTCCATAATAAAACCTTGTGGTTTAGAATCACACCGAAAGCATAAGCAACGTTAGTTTCGTTCATTAAAACAGTTCCTGCATTTAGACGCAATGTTTTTTATTCATGAAACTAACACTATTTTGTGGGTTTATTGTGCATATGCAAATTATTTGGAATTACTTGCAGCAGCGCCCCCTACCGCCGAGATTTTGTTCTTGATGCCATAAAAAATCTGATATTTTTGTGAGTGGTAATCCTGCATACAGCATAATCTCCGACCCATAGATCTCTTGTAATAAAATTTTACTTATGCACCAAATTTATGAACCACTCAACATGTACTTCAGTAATAAAGTATGAGAGAAAAATGACCCGTAGAAAAAAAAATATTTGAAATAAGTAGTGAAAAAAGTTTGGATTTGCACTGTGTGGGTTTAGAACCCAAGTCTCCCAGAAACATGTGATTATGATAAATACTGCACCATTAGCGGAGAACTTTTTTTTCACACGCAATACAGATGGTGCCAGGAGCGAATCAACAAAAATGTGCGGGAATGTCTATATGTCACATTGCTAAAATGTTGACACAGAATGGGCTAAATCGACACAGTCACAATTACCCCAAATACTTAGAGAAGGTTGGAAGAAGGGAACCCACTGGAGAACTGTTAGCGAATCTATCATACACAGTATGTTTCTGGGAGACATGGGTTCGAATTCCACTCAGGGCAAAAACAGTTTTTTTTACAGCTAATTAACAAGTATACACCTTTTTTTTTAAGTAGAAAAAAAAATCAGAATGATATATGCAACCATTAGAGAGCTTTTACGAGACAGATGGTGGTAGTGAAGGAAAACAGAAAGGTTCAAGGGAAAAAAATCTTCTTTGAATTTGGCAAATCTTATTTATAAAAGTCAAACCTACGTATGCACGGAGAGCTCAATGAAAGTTTACAATGTATATTAGACATGTGACCATTTCAGAGAATAAATATCAATTATATATCATAAGACACAGTCATTTCATGTAAGTGTTACAAGCATTAAAATTAGCACGACGGTAGTAAATCATTTATGGCACTTTGGTCATATACTCAGTCTGGCTAGATATGTTGAAGGGTCGTGGCGAAACCAATTTTGCGATGTTTCAAAAAAAAGGCTTAAGAATTCAAGTCATCACCTATAGTAGAACACGAATTCAAACTTAGTTTTGAATCAAAATGAATGTAACAGAGTGATGTCAAAAATAGGATTTACATAGGCCTATGTTATGAATAAGATAGATGAATCTATCTAATATGTCTGTAGCAGATGATGAGGTACATGTACATAGATGTTTTATATCTGTAGCAGACATAACAACCTGCAATTTTGTTAAAAGATTAAAAGTTGCATGAGGGCGTGTAGTAGTGTGAAATATTAACTCGATCATTCAATAGCTGGTTGGAATTCGGTATCTTGGATTTAAAAAAAAAACACTTCTTTCTCCTCCTTTCTCCATTTGTAAGCTTCTTCATTCGCTTTTTCTGATTGGGAAAGCCTCTAACCTTTGACTGATCCCTCATATTCCAAAAGGCAACATTATTTTAAGGAGTCCCATTGCAAGTACGGACCTTATTTTTGAATCCAAAACAGGGTCAGACAGGAGGAACCTTCGAACGAAATTTGGGACCTTTCTTTCGAGTGTCTCGGTAACCACAGGGTGTCAAAATCTGTCGAAATGGAAATAAAGATCACTGTTGTTTGCGTAGAAACGAAGCCACAGGCTAAGAGAGGTTTGCGTTGCCGTCAGTATCGACCTGACAACAACAGGGAATTCTGCGCTTTGGGTTGTTTTACTTTTGAGCTAAACTTTTTTTTTCACACAATGGGCTAAATCGACACAGTCATAATTACCCCAAATACTTAAAGAAGGTTGGAAGAAGGAAACCCCTGGAGAACTGTTAGCGAATCCAGCATATTCTTTAACGTGCGCAGGGTATAGCTCTCCTGCACACAGAGCCACGGCTTAACGTTGCATCCGATGGACGGGAAGGACAAACCCATCGGTGTCCCTTTTCTGAGCGAGGCCAGGCTGGATGTTTTGTGGAGATAAATCTCAACGTTGGCCCAAGTAGGATTCAAACCTCGGAACTGCGTATTACGAGACTGGCCCTCCACTGACTGGGTCAACTTCACACCTTCTTCGTGTTTATGGTAAAGGAATTGTGATTGGCGATGGGAGTGCAGTGGTAAAGGAATTGGGATTGGCGATGGGAGTGCAGTGTTCACAAACCTAACATTTGGTGCAGTGAAAATTGGAATATACAGATTGATAGAGTGCTCGGCACTCTATCAGAGTCAGTTCAGCTAGTTTAAAATAAAAAAAATTTTACATTTAATTTCAACCGTTATTTTCGAAGACTTTTCTACATTGTTAATTACATAGGTAGTAAATACTATTATGTAGTGTAAGTAGTTACATCTAATAAACAGCGAAATTTGATCGATAGGCAGACTATTAGTGGATTTTTCAATGCTGCATTTTTATATAATTCCACTTTAAAATGAATAAAAAGCTTTACAGCTTTTGAATAAAAAGAATAAAATAAAAAAAATAAAATGAATAAAAAGCTTTACAGCTTTTGAATAAAAAGAATAAAATAAAAAAAATAAAATGAATAAAAAGCTTTACTTTTGCTCCGAAAAATCCCTAGAGAATATGAATGTACTGGCAACGGCAAAGAATTTCAATATTTTGAATAATTACAAATGAATATTATTCAAATTCAAGATTTATATAGATCTGTTTAATATCCTCAGTCCTTCAGTCCTTGAATATACCTTCAGTCCTATCCAAATAAAACGTTTCTTCTTCAAGATATTAAAGTTTGTAATTTGACTTTCCTTTGACATAATATGGAAATTCTCCAATGATTTAGTAGAGCTCTATATTTCTTCTCCGAAAAGCTTTCTCATCAACATATATATGAAAACAATTTCTTGCACATAGTGTCGAAATTACATAATAATACTTTTATGCAAATCAAGTGAATAATTCTTCCAAACCTGAGTTCAAAACTTTCACTCCAAAAGGGTCTGAACAACGAACATTTATTACGGATTTATTACTATCAAAGGAATCACTACATACCATTAGATAAAGCTTTGCGCCATTACATATCCTGGAGTCTCATTATATGAAGATTACAAATCCTTTACATTTTTGATAACGAAACATTTTGCTCGTAATCATTAGCATAGACACAATGCAAATAAATCCGAATTTAATTGATATTCCGATGAATTTCCGTCGTAATTAACATTTATAACTCTACAAGTCTGAAAGTAAAGTTCTCTTCTATTTGGACGATATTAAAAATTGATTTATATTACGCTAGTGAATCCCTTTCTTTATTCAATGGTCAGCGCTTTCTGTATCAGATGGAAAAGAACTTCTATTCGATACTTTGTGAAGAAATGCCTTCCACCGTTCGTGTTTCATCGACAAATGGGAGGTGGAAGAAATCCACTTTCACTTTCAAGACAGAAAGCAGTAAGAGAAGCAAAAAAGATTTGTTTGTAATTATTTGTAAAGCAGAAATAGAGGAGGAACACGTGACTTAAATCATTTGCAACAGTACTGCATTGACCAATCAGTAAAAAGTTTATCAGTGGGGCGAGGGTTGTCTTAGTCGGTTGCGAGCCAGGTCTGCAGTTACTAGGCTCGAGTCCTACATCTGGGCCAGTGTTGAGATTTATCTCCGCTAAATCTCCATCCTGTCCTCGGTCAGAAAGGCGTCACAGACGGGCTTCGAAAGACGGTCGTCCGTCGAATGGGAGGTTACTTTGTGATCACGTGCGTAGGAGAGCTATGGTCCACGTTAAAGAACATGCGGAATAGCCTTGACAGGAGGCTCCTATTTGTCTCCCTAACAGCTGTCCAGTGGACCCTTTTCCACAAACTCCACTAAGCAATTGAGATCCTTCTGACCTGGTTATTCAGCCTACTGTGTGCAAAAAAATGCTGCCCAGAAATAAAACAACCAAACCTGATTAGCTAACTACCTGGTACATCATAATCGTCCCGTGGCCGAGTGGTTAGCGCGCTTGGCTACTGATCTACGGGACCTGGGTTCGAGCCCCGGGTAAGGCATGGATGTTCGTGTTGTTTTTCTGCTGAGGTTCTGCCATCCTCTCAGATCTTCTACTGTGGCATATAAACTGACAGGCTCCTGTCAGACCTCTGTGGCAAGCAGCTGCTTGAGGGGGTATTTATTTTTATTTTTTATTACATCATAGGGTAATGAATCTGTATAGAATCTATATAGAATGTACATATAAAATATCTAAACAGGTAAAATAACCTAAACTAACCTATAAATTAAAAAATTCCTTGAGGGAATAAGTATGGGAGGTTTCTTTTTCTGACGTTACAAAAATAAGAATTTTTTTTCACTTTCTATGGTGATACCGTACGTAGAATGAAGACCCTTACAAAAACAAAATTACAAAAGAGGTCCGACAAAACGTTATGTAGGGGAGCTGTAAGGTATTTGAAATTTTAACAAAAGCAGCATTTCGTTATTTAGAGATGACTCCTAATTAACATTGCTTTCAGAAATTGATACCACCACTTAAACATTCATGCTACGGCACTGCGTAGCGTTTAGTACCGAAAGTCATCATTGTGGTCAATAACTTATGAGGCATTCCACAAGACCTAACGATCAATTAGATATTATGCTGGTCAATTTTGTGTAAATCTAGGAAATGTGAATAATCTGAGTTACACTATGAGCATTTTCATATAATTTTCAAGTTCCGCTTGCATTTATAATGAATCGATTTGTTCCGCTTTATTATTTTTGTATCATTTGAACCTCTATTGCAAATTTTGTTTGGGCGGATTTTTTTTTTATTTCTGAGCGACATTTTTGCGCACACAGTGGTCTAAATGGCCAGGTCACAAGGTCTCCAAGAGGACTCAGAGTTGAGCAGAAGAAGGCGACCCACTGAATAGCTGTCAGGAGACAGCTGGTAATTTCCCATCAAGGTCATCCAGAGTGTTCTTTTAGTTTCACGGAACGTAGCTCTCTTGCACACGGAACCACGGCGTAACGTCTTATATGACGAACGGCGACCTTTCCAAGCTATCTATAACCCTTTCTCACCTAGGACAGGTTTAGAGAGACACATCTCATTTCTGTCACAGCTAGGACTCGAATTTGGTTATAACAAATACCGACCGAGCCAAAAAGAACCTCATCCTACGCTTGAAATAAATACAGTCAATAATTCAGTACTGTTCTCATCACAATGACTAATTCACATAACCCAAATACTTTTGCCTTGTCTGGCTTATTACGTTAAATTCATTCCTAGCAATGAAAGACAGAGGCACCAACCAACCCTTTGGAATGCTTATCACTGACAGTTATTCAGAGACAAGCTATTCACTATATGAAGCAGTGGGACTACATTTCAATCAGGGCGTCGTGTTACCAGCTCCAGTAAGTAATAAGTTACAGAGCTTTGGGAAACAATTTTCGCTCGTCACAGTCACAGCGTGCCCAGGGGTCTCCAAGGTAACGTGTGGTTGATACGGAGGTTGATAGCATCTATCTTGTTGCCCCACCCACCACGGACGAGCGGACTCCAGAGAGCCAGATAGACTGATGGTTGCTGATGCCACTCGCAAGCAAGTGAGAATGGTGATGGGTAATGTAAATAATGATCACTGATCATTGAAGCAAAACTGGGTGGGGCAGGAATTCAGGTGTTTTTTTTTCTTTTGCGTTCAGTATAAAGAGGATAAACTCCCGTAATAAATATTGTATTTTCGTGAACGCCTCATAAGTAGATACGTCAAAAGAATAATAAGTAGTACACATAATTCTTCTTTAGACCATTCGCACACG
The DNA here is from genome assembly GCA_038380435.1 of Ryuthela nishihirai. NCBI lineage: Eukaryota > Metazoa > Arthropoda > Arachnida > Araneae > Heptathelidae > Ryuthela > Ryuthela nishihirai. The sequence goes on from JAWZYU010000019.1 coordinate 38,660,812, forward strand.
TTTTTGAATCCTAATAGAAAAGGTATCGTGATTAAAACAGTTCTTCGGCTTTTTTGATGCACTTATCTCTTTATTGGAGATTTGTTGGATGTTACAAAGTTTGTGTTATGCGGAAGGGAAGGAAAGGAAAGAAGAAAGGGGGGCTTATATACATTCCTGTTCCGTCTTAAGTTGACCGTGGTCGTAATTGCAGTTTCGATTTAATAATATCATAAAATCCTGGGCACTAGAGTCCCAATGATATTCGGCTCTTCCGCTGGAATCTTATCGAACATCGCGTTGTTATTTTTAAATTTTAATTTTAATTTGAATTAAACACGTAAGGGTCACTCTTAATAATAAAATTAACATTTATTGAAATTCTGGGCCGCAAGCACTTTCTCCTTATTTTTACAATTAACATGACATTTACATTAAACAATCGATGGAGTGGAGACAAACATTTGAGGACATTTCATCTGCGACTGCTTTATTAGATTCTGCCGCTCACAATCGTTTCTCCTCGCCTAAAACTTTCTCCCCTCTGCTCGTAGCCTAAGACTTTCTGTTCTCTCTCAAACTTTCAGAGTCCACAGTTCCAAGCTTTCTCTCCCCACAAAAGATGTCATCTGCCCCTTCCACTGGTCAGCATCCACCAATCAGAAGGGGCGAATATTAGTGGGTTTGGGGGTTTTTGATGTTGCGCTCTCTCCCACGTGGGGGGTCGCTTACTTTCTCAAGTACGCCGTGATGATTTGGTTCTGATTGCCTCCCTGTGGATGCATCAAGTGGTAAGAGCGCTTTGCACTCGAGGTATAGGGGAAGAGTTGTCGCTCACTTCTACTCTCTGGGGAGATTATCACCATTATGAATGCAGGACAACAGACGCGGATATAAATTCTGGCGCCAGCCAGCCAGAACCCACCGGAAATGGCTCGCAAGTCTTTAGTCTCTGTGACGACAATGCTTTACAAAGAACAAAGGAGCCCGTTTGATATTGTTCTGCATATATACGAAAATCTACGCAGAACATTAGTCATTCATCAGTTTAAAATAATTTCACATCGAGCTTGTGACTGAATGCCGTCTCTGATATCACTGGTCATTGCAGCATTAATCGCTTTTTGGTCTGTTTATTTTTAAGTAACTTTTAGATGTTTTTATAGTAACTTTAGATGATTTCAAGGATGGTTTCATTTTTAACCCTGGATATGACGGATTTATTTATATATAAAGTATTGAATATTATTATACTGTAAGTCAACGTGGGCATAGGGGGAAAAATGCCTTCAGACGGGTGGAATCCGAACCCACGACCTCCTGATGACATGTCAGGTGCTCTGACCACTGAGCTATCGGATGCCGATTAGTTATCCTCTACTGCTGATAGTAATCCCTGTCATCGTAGAATCAGCCACTAGTGACTCTCTTATAACTGCAAGTAAAGGATATTTTATTGCAGATCTACGAGCTCCAGGCCTATGAGAAGCCACACTCTATGGGACATTTGATTGGTTGTTTTCCTTTATATGTGTAATCCTAAATTTACATGAACGGTTCACGGGCATCTCTATTACCATACATTATCTGTTACCATTTGTAACATTTCATATCACAGCTCCTAATAGTTACAAAGCTTATAGCACTATTATCTGTAAGTCAACGTGAGTATAGAGGGTATACTACATTATATACGTTATGAAGAAACGGCAGAATATACTAAACCTCTTCGAATATACAAAGACTGGTATTGGCCGGAATTAAAATCTGTCTAGTCAAATGGTCAACAAATTTTTAATAGGAAAACACGTTTCAAATGAGCTAGATTAAAATTTGTCAAACATTAAAGCAGTCACCATCTTTATGATTGGCGTAATTTCTTCCCCCTCCCGCCTTTCCTTTAACGTGCCTCTGGTCATTACAGTGAAACGTTGATGTCATGAAAGACGGAGAAACGAAATAGTTAAAATGAAATCATTTTCGTCACCTGATAGCTAATCCCAGCTGGGTCAGCGTTGAGATTTATCTCCGCAAAATTCCCCGCCCTGCCCACTGTCAGTAGGGGGACACCGATGGGCTTGGAAAGGCCACCGTCCGTCGGATGGGACGATAAGCCGTGGCCCCGTGTGTGGGAGAACCATACCCTGTGCACGTTAAAGAACACACTGGATGGCCTTGACGAGAGGCTACCATCTGTCTCCCAACAGCTGCTCCAGTAGGTCCCCTCCGCAAACCATCTCTGACCTTCGGGGTCCTTGTGACCTGGCCATTTAGCCCGTGGTGGGCAAAAAAGTGCACTCAGAGGTAAACAATTAAGCACACGTTAAAGAACATGCTGGATGACCTTGACGGGAGGCTATCATCTGTCTCCTAACAGCTGTTCCAGTGGGTCCCCTCCCCCAACTTTCTCTGAGCCTTCGGGGTCTATGTGACCTGGCCATTTTGCCCATGGTGTGCAAAAAAGTGCACTCAGAGGTAAACAATTCAACACACGTTAAAGAACATGTTGGATGACCTTGACGGGAGGCTACCATCTGTCTCCCAACAGCTGCTCCATTAGGTCCCCTCCGCGAACCATCTCTGAGCCTTCGGGGTCCTTGTGACCTGGCCATTTAGCCCATGGTGTGCAAAAAAGTGCCGCTCAGAGGTAAAACAACCCAACCCCTAAGAGCTAGCTTTGTGTTGGAATTTTAACGATATTTTGAAAGCCAAAAGCCCTAAACAATGCGAAGTATACTTTTTGATCTTTACTGGATTTTGGATTTTAGCATCTGAAACAGCAATTGATAGTAAATTCATTTTATAATTCTTTTAAAATATGTAACTCTCGTTTTAACGTTTTTTCATTGTAACGAATGCATTTTAGTCCCTCGCACGACTTCTTTATATTGACATTTCACTGGATATTTAATTTGTGTTTTAACTATTATGATGGTTTCAATATTAATGCAGATTAACTTAAAAAGCATTGCAGGTTTACTGTAGTTAAAAAACCTACTGACCGTGGGCAGGGCGGGGAATTTTGCGGAGATAGTGTATGAAGTATATGTGAAGGGATATACAGTAATATACAGTGTCTGATAACCGTTTTGGTCGGACTGATTATGTTTCTCTTTGCCCTCAGTTCTAACTGTATCTGTCTGCTTTTTTTTTGCAGATAAAGGAAGAAGAATGCCACAATGTTTAATCGAAGACGTGCTTGGGCTGTTGAACGTTATTTTCGAAGCTACGGTGGTGGACGAAATAATGATCCATTATTGCAAAGTGTGATAGATGGCTTTGAGGATAAATTACACAAACCGTCACTAAGAAATAAAACAATACTGCAGTGGGTGAAAACGATAGGCAGATAGATTCTGCTCAGAATCAAACGATGTCTTCCTAACATTTCCATATTAGTTCAGAATCATAATCAGGGAAATCTAGATGGCCACGAAGAAAATGTGCACTATTATTTAAAACACACACGTAAGGACGCGTGTTTTAAATGGTGCTTCTTTCCCCTATCTAAAGTAAATGTGAATATCCAAGGAATTCGGTATACTGCATTTCAGCACTCTGGGTATGATGAGGCTAATTGCAGCATTTTCTTATCGCATACAAATGTTGAATGTGTTTCAAAAAGAATGGCTCATCTTAGAGTATCATGGAAGCATTATGGTCAACATTTACGAGAATCCTTATTACCTCAATAATTGGTGGTAGTCCGACGAATGTTATATGCTGCTGAGTGAATATGTGAATAAACATCACAAGCTTTCATTCGACACCTAACCATAACTTTTCTTAGTTGTCTTAATTTCCCAATTTTTTTTTCTTCTCTATCCATACACTTTTCATTAATTACCCTAACTCCTTTTTTCTATATCTTTCATCAGCTACCTTAACTTTTCAATCGTGCTCCATTTCTTTCCCACGCCTTTCACCACTTGTCATAGCTTCTGTCCTTCTCCGTTTCTTTCACCACTTGTTACAGCTTCTCAGTCCTTCTCCGTTTCTTTCACCACTTGTTATAGTTTCTCAGTCCTTCTCCGTTTCTTTCACCATTTGTTAAAGCTTCTCAGTCCTTCTCCGTTTCTTTCACCACTTGTTATAGCTTCTGTCCTTCTCCGTTTCTTTCACCACTTGTTATAGCTTCTCAGTCCTTCTCCGTTTCTTTCACCACTTTTTACAGCTTCTCAGTCCTTCTCCGTTTCTTTCACCACTTGTTATAGCTTCTCAGTCCTTCTCCGTTTCTTTCACCACTTGTTACAGCTTCTCAGTCCTTCTCCGTTTCTTTCACCACTTGTTATAGCTTCTCAGTCCTTCTCCGTTTCTTTCACCACTTGTTATAGTTTCTCAGTCCTTCTCCGTTTCTTTCACCACTTGTTATAGCTTCTCAGTCCTTCTCCGTTTCTTTCACCACTTTTTATAGCTTCTCAGTCCTTCTCCGTTTCTTTCACCACTTGTTACAGCTTCTCAGTCCTTCTCCGTTTCTTTCACCACTTGTTATAGTTTCTCAGTCCTTCTCCGTTTCTTTCACCACTTGTTACAGCTTCTCAGTCCTTCTCCGTTTCTTTCACCACTTGTTATAGCTTCTCAGTCCTTCTCCGTTTCTTTCACCACTTGTTACAGCTTCTCAGTCCTTCTCCGTTTCTTTCACCACTTGTTATAGCTTCTGTCCTTCTCCGTTTCTTTCACCACTTGTTATAGCTTCTCAGTCCTTCTCCGTTTCTTTCACCACTTTTTACAGCTTCTCAGTCCTTCTCCGTTTCTTTCACCACTTGTTATAGCTTATCAGTCCTTCTCCGTTTCTTTCACCACTTGTTATAGTTTCTCAGTCCTTCTCCGTTTCTTTCACCACTTGTTATAGCTTCTCAGTCCTTCTCCGTTTTTTTCACCACTTGTTACAGTTTCTCAGTCCTTCTCCGTTTCTTTCACCACTTGTTATAGCTTCCTCAGTCCTTCTCCGTTTCTTTCACCACTTGTTATAGTTTCTCAGTCCTTCTCCGTTTCTTTCACCACTTGTTATAGCTTCTCAGTCCTTCTCCGTTTTTTTCACCACTTGTTACAGTTTCTCAGTCCTTCTCCGTTTCTTTCACCACTTGTTATAGCTTCTCAGTCCTTCTCCGTTTCTTTCACCACTTGTTATAGCTGCTCGGTCCTTCTCCGTTTCTTTCACCACTTGTTATAGCTTCTCAGTCCTTCTCCGTTTCTTTCACCACTTGTTATAGCTTCTCAGTCCTTCTCCGTTTCTTTCACCACTTGTTATAGTTTCTCAGTCCTTCTCCGTTTCCTTCACCACTTTTTATAGTTTCTCAGTCCTTCTCCGTTTCTTTCACCACTTGTTATAGTTTCTCAGTCCTTCTCCGTTTCCTTCACCACTTGTTATAACTTCTCAGTTCTTCTCCGTTTCTTTCACCACTTGTTATAGTTTCTCAGTCCTTCTCCGTTTCTTTCACCACTTGTTATAGTTCTCAGTCCTTCTCCGTTTCTTTCACCACTTGTTACAGCTTCTCAGTCCTTCTCCGTTTCTTTCACCACTTGTTATAGTTTCTCAGTCCTTCTCCGTTTCTTTCACCACTTGTTATAGTTTCTCAGTCCTTCTCCGTTTCTTTCACCACTTGTTATAGTTTCTCAGTCCTTCTCCGTTTCTTTCACCACTTGTTATAGCTTCTCAATCCTTCTCCGTTTCTTTCACCACTTGTTATAGCTTCTCGGTCCTTCTCCGTTTCTTTCACCACTTGTTATAGCTTCTCGGTCCTTCTCCGTTTCTTTCACCACTTGTTATAGCTTCTCGGTCCATCTCCGTTTCTTTCACCACTTGTTATAGCTTCTCAGTTCTTCTCCGTTTCTTTCACCACTTGTTATAGTTTCTCAGTCCTTCTCCGTTTTTTTCACCACTTGTTATAGCTATCTCAGTCCTTCTCCGTTTCTTTCACCACTTGTTATAGTTTCTCGGTCCTTCTCCGTTTCTTTCACCACTTGTTATAGCTTCTCAGTTCTTCTCCGTTTCTTTCACCACTTGTTATAGCTTCTCAGTCCTTCTCCGTTTCTTTCACCACTTGTTATAATTTCTCAGTCCTTCTCCGTTTCTTTCACCACTTGTTATAGTTTCTCAGTCCTTCTCCGTTTCTTTCACCACTTGTTATAGTTTCTCAGTCCTTCTCCGTTTCTTTCACCACTTGTTATAGCTTCTCAGTCCTTCTCCGTTTCTTTCACCACTTGGTATAGTTTCTCAGTCCTTCTCCGTTTCTTTCACCACTTGTTATAGTTTCTCAATCCTTCTCCGTTTCTTTCACCACTTGTTATAGTTTCTCAGTCCTTCTCCGTTTCTTTCACCACTTGTTATAGCTTCTCAGTCCTTCTCCGTTTCTTTCACCACTTGTTATAGTTTCTCAGTCCTTCTCCGTTTCTTTCACCACTTGTTATAGTTTCTCAGTCCTTCTCCGTTTCTTTCACCACTTGTTATAGCTGCTCGGTCCTTCTCCCTTTCTTTCACCACTTGTTATAGCTTCTCAGTCCTTCTCCGTTTCTTTCACCACTTGTTATAGCTGCTCGGTCCTTCTCCCTTTCTTTCACCACTTGTTATAGCTTCTCAGTCCTTCTCCGTTTCTTTCACCACTTGTTATAACTTCTCAGTCCTTCTCACTCTCTTGCACTCACCTTTCATCAGATTCCTTAATTTCCCAGCAGTTCTCCTTTCTATCTCACACCTTTCATCAGATTCCCTAACTTTCCGGTTCTTCTCCCTTTCTTCTCCATACCTTTCATTGGATACTTAACTACCAATTTCTGTTCCCTTTCTTTCACGCTCCTTTCTCTAATTACCTTAACTTCCCCATCCTTCTTCCTCCCTTTCCTATACCGTTCATCAGTTATCCTAACTTCCCAATCCTCCATCATCTTTTACCCACAACTTTCATAATTTATACTAATCTCACAACCTCCATTCAGCATTTCTTTCATTAACGATCTCAAGTTCCCAATTCTTCTCCCTCTATTCCTCACTTTTCATCAGTTAGTCTATCTTCCCACTCCTTTTCTCTCTCCTATATTTCAGCACATCTAAGTCCGACATTTCTCTGAATATCATTATCTCCGAGTTTCGTTTCTCTTAAAAAGAAAACAGCGACACCGAACTTTTTAATTTATAGAGATAAATCAAAAATTCTTTTCTTCTGGATAGGTATTTAACGAAATATTACGATTTTACCTTTCCGAATCTCCCAAAAGCTATAACTGCGCCCCTAACGGTGGAAAAAAAACCTAAAATTCCAAAATTTTAAACGAATATTGCTAACGATGTATTTATGCTAAAATTTTGAAACTTGTGATGAAACGTGACAACATTCCATCACAAAAAAAAACATTGTTTGTCCGTTGCCAACAATGAGTTGACCCCTTATTCGCAGACTGGATGCAAAACGCCACTGTTTTGTTTTACGAGATAATTGGAAAACTCTTTTTTTTTAGATGGAAATACTAATGAAATATTACAATTCACATTTTTCAAATCCTTAGATAGTTTTAATTTATATCGTTAGAGATCACTAAATATAGAAACGGCGAAACTTTTAACGAATGTTTTTAGTGATCTATTTATGGTAGAATTTCGAAATTTCGTGGTAAAGTATCAAATGATATTCCACTGACATCACAAATCTGTCCCCTTTTTCTTTCAGAGGAGTGTGAGAAAAATCAACTTTTTAAATTGAACGCTAAAGGACAGATATTTTTCTATTGTATAAGTTTCCCATCATCCGTTAATTCAAATTAAAACTTTTAAGGAGTGAAAAAGTAGGTAAAAGAAAAACTTCATTCTCTTTTAAAATGAGATTCTCATACGATCCAGAGACGATATGCATTCTTTTAATTCTTCTTCGTTCCGCAGCAAGACGTTTTCAACCATTAACGCCCTTTCAGTATAAAGTGGAAAAAACATAACTCGATGACTACAATTAAAACTCCAAATCACCGACGTGCTTGATCGGATTTTACGGGAACGGAGAAAAGTAAAATCTGATCAAACACGTCATATCCCAGTATCGTGTTTTGTTGCCGTTCGTAATTACTACCCTATTTCTGAAGCTCTATTACTTTTCATCTTTTCCCCCAGGCGTCACCTTTTCCGATTTACCACCACTTATTTTATCAATTAACTTTTATTTCGCGAAACTCTAGAACTATTTTTGCAAATTTCACAACACCTAGGCTGAACCTCTATATTCAAGAAGCGTTCCCAGTCTCAGCAGACTCATTAATAATAAGAAGGTTTCGTTATTATTTTCATCTCTCACACACTACCTGTTACGTCTCCTCCATCCTCCGATACCTTCGTCGTCTCGTCTCGCATAATCTAGAGAGTTAAACTCGAACTACTCTTCTCGCTGTAATGCTGATTACCAAACACCCAAGAGATTGCCCCAAACGCAAGACAAATAACAATTTTATTACCTGAAATTGATTTGCGTGGCTTCCTTAAAACAAATTTAACACCTCTGACAAAAACGTATTCAAAGCGGCAATGTTGTATTTCTAAATAGGAATATAAATTCCATTAACTTTCTCGAAACTAATTTAAAATTCGAAAGCGTTTCGAACGTTCTCTCGCTTTCTTAAAGCTGCTCTTTCGCACAATTTCTCGAAAAATATTTTTTTCTAAATCCCGATTAACTTGTTTACCGAAGCATCCATTAGAAGAGCTTAATTTCGAAGTAATCCGTGGATTATTTCGCTGTCGCTTGCAGCACCGGCGATTACCTCCGCAAAGCACTGTTCCACATAATTTGATACGTCGCAGGAACAAAGGCTCGCGAAAGTAAACTGATGGAACAAGAACACGGAATTAAACTGAAGTGGATATCTTAAGCGTACATCAACGTCCCGAAGGCTAAAAGGAATTAATAATTCGCATTTCATTAAATCTAAACGTAATACACAAGATGCTTGAGATGTTGCCATGGTTACGAGAGAGCAGAGAGGAAACCGCCTATTGCTTGTCTTGAATTAGTTTCCGAGATATCTGGAAACATTGTTGATCAAATCGCTTCCTTTTATAAATTGTAATTACTAGGGAATCAAAGGAGCTTTGATCGTTCTGTGGTTAAGTCTCTTAATATTTGTGCAATCGAAATAAGATATCTGATCCTACCGGGTTTTTTTTTTTTTTCTGTTTGTGAGGTTCGTTTATCGATAACTATCCAAGTGTTGCAAGGGATATTTTCAGTTTTGAAGAATAAATTCTTTGTTGAAAAGTGTGTCTCGGGTTCAAATACCGATTACGTAAATTAAAGAAAATCCCTATGTTATGTCAATGGAAAGAGAACGCCAAGCTCTAAAACTTCTAAAATAAGTTGGTTTGTTTTTTTGAAAAATGTGATTGCAGATAAAGATTTCAATCAAATAAGTCAATATCTCGATTCTCAAAATATTCGTTCAATATTTAATGAGTTAAGAAGTTTGAATATTTATCGATAACAATGCCAACCACAAAAATTGATTTCAGAAGTTAATTAAAACTTATTAAGTATTGTATCAAAGTGTTTAATAAAATAAGCTTCTATTTTAGAACTTTGTGTAAAGAATTCTTTCACTATTCTTCAGTTTTGTATAAGTTTCTTAAGACTGGCATTGCTGTTGTTAAATATTTAAACTTCCATAACTCATTAAATACTGAATGAATATTGTTGAAAATCGAGATGTTAATTATTTGATTGAGATCTTTATCTGCAATCACATTTTTCAAAACAAAATAACTTATTTTAGATGTCATAGAGCTTTGACGTTATCTTCCCATTGACTCAATATAGCGATTTTTCTTTAATTTATGGAAATCAGAGCAGAAGTATGTGTTAGGAAGAAAATGGAGCCGCTATTTTTGTTCATGTCAGCTGAAACACTTTCAAGATCCCCTCTTAACACTGATTTAAAAAATCGAATTTCTTTTTCTTTAAATTTTTAATTTAAAGTAGTTTTTCTTTATACAATTTTTAACACCGATCCTTAATTGTTTTTTAGAATGTACATTTTTGAGAGAGAGACAAAATTTCATTTACCAAATTATCAGATATAACAAAAATATTTTAATAGATTTTTATGTTACTTAATTATTTGGGCGGATGCTCTGTACTTGTATATAGATTTGCATGCATCACCTGGACATGGTTTGAAAAAAAAATTAAAGTTGAGTACCAAAAAAATATTTTCAGAGAGCTACTTATCTCGTAGCATCGACTACATTGCTCAGAGCTTTGGTGATAAGCGACTTATCACCAAAGCTTTTCCAAAAATATTTTTCTCAAGAACTGTATGATAATTTCGGAATCAGAGTAAAAAAGAGTGCAAAAAATCACCTAATTTTTTAATAAAACAAAAGTTATAAAAAACTTTAATGTCGATCATCGTAATTAATAAGATTTTGTTAGCGTGATTATATTACTGACATTTTCTGTTATGTTTCGTGTATTTCACTCATTTTTGTCAAGCACTGCAAGTATTTCTAACTTCCAAGCAAATATCTTCAGCTTCAGTTCGCTATGCGAAAATGAAAAACCTGTTCGGTGATTTGAACAGGTGCGTTTTGCAACAATGCAAAATTTTAAATACTCCTCTTAAATTGAAAAAGAGTACTCCTCTCTAGTGGAGGGTGCTTCTGGCAGGTTGCCGTTTCTCTGAAAGAAAGTTGCAATTTAAAGATGACAATCCTTAGCCTTTAATAGACAAAGAGTCAGCAGCCATTCAGGGGAGAAGAACATTTTTTTGCTTTCAATGAAAATATTTTGAGAACTCCAACACACATATATATACTAATCCTAATGGCCAGGCAGTCGAGCCGAAAAAATATTGGGGGGCAAGAGACTGGATTTTTATTCCAGTTTAACGTTTTAGAGGTTTTTAAAAACTTTCATGAATAATTTGAGAAAATGCACAAACATTTTTAGCTTGGCCTCCATTACCCTTATTAGAAAAATGAAATTGATGGAGTGTCCATCTCCCCTTTGTCATCCCTCCCCTCCCCCACCTAGATCATGTCAATGTGGTAAGCAAATTGATAGAGGAACAGGCGTGTGGCTAAGGTACAGTCGCTCAAAAAAGTATCCGAACACTATGGTTTATTACAGAATCCAGAAAAAATATCTGGCAACGATTTTTTTAGAAATTAGTGTCACGTGGCACGAAGGTTGCCAGATCACTAATTTCTAAAAAAATCGTTGCCAGATATTATTTCTGGATTCTGTAATAAACCATAGTGTTCGGATACTTTTATGAGCGACTGTAGGTGGTCACATTACTTTGATACTAGATCGTGTGGGCTCACTCACGGAAATATTGAGCGTGTGCAGTTACCGTTCACAGCAAACTGGAGCGTGTGCAGTAACTGCACACGCTCCAGTTTGCTGTGAACGGTAACTGGAGCGTGTACAGTTGCTGTACACGCTCCAGATATTTTTCCTGAATTCTGTAATCACGTGATACGAAGGTTGCCAGATCACTAATTTCTAAAAAAATCGTTGCCAGATATTATTTCTGGATTCTGTAATAAACCATAGTGTTCGGATACTTTTTTGAGCGACTGTACATCCGGACTATCCATATAGCATAAAGGTGTTGTAATAATAAATAAATCTAAAAAATGGAGAAATACTGCTCATTACAATCAATTTTTATTCAGACGTCATTATTTAGCAAAACATCACAGCTCTGTCAGCTCTAAAAAAAGCTCTTATGAAAAATAAATAACATAAATATCTCAATCATTTCTATCTACATCTTGATATTTAAGATCTTTCCCTCAGTATTTAAAGATTTATGGCCAATGAATGATTTACCATTAGCGTCAACCTTAAGAAATTTATCATCCTATTAAAATATTTCATCTCTCTGTTTTTGAAACGAATCTCTTCTGAAAACAACAGACATGTATTTCGCTATCACATTCATCCCGCACAAAAAATCCGATTTTTTCCCTGCTTCTAAATGGTTTTATTCCCATTTATATAATATATCCATTCATTCCAAAAAAAAGCCATATTACAAAGCAATCCTCAACCAAAAACAAGAAACGCATTTCTTACAGAAGCACTAATTCAGAAAAAGAGATATTCTCCTTTACTTCCCAAGCATTGAAATCGATCCGACCTTTCATGAGTAATAACATCTCCACGTTCTCGTACCCAACCTCCTATTACTATCAGAGAGAAGATGGACGCAATAACCATCTTCCCGGAAGAGAAACAACAATAAAGCTATAAATAACACGAGATGAGGACCCATTTCTCGATGCTCCCCATGCTCTATGAACAGCCATAAATGCCATCCTCTTACTATCCTTCTTGTCGCTAAGGCCTGACCGTCTTGTGTCCTTTTCCGAATCTGTTTTTCTTTCCTCTCCCTAAATAGCCTAAGGATCTTTCCTTCTGAAACTTAATCGATTCCAGCTCCAACCGCCTGTAATTTCCGAATGATAATCGTATCTATCTGTGTCACTTTATCCGAAGAATTTCCATACTCCTAAGCACGAAGCACGGACCCTTGTTTATTCTCGCCACTCTCTTTAAGCTTATGGTTATTCTTGAGCACCCTTTTTTCTTATGGCATTTCGCCTGCGCATGCAAATCAAGTCTAGCGGCGGCTCTAATAATAATAGGGAACATAGTTGAAATTGTGGACTTTCCACGAGGATTTATTGATGAAGATGTAATGAGGTGAAGCAAAATTCGTTTTTTTTTGGCTTGATCAGAATGTTAGGAACTTTTATTTCATGCGAGCGCATGATAGTATAATATTTAGAATTTTATGAGTGTATATTAGTGAGTCATGAATCAATACACCTCGCGTGATTTGATTTATGCAGAAATAATTTATTTTGAAGGCTTTCGATTGGGATTATTTTCTTCGCAACTGATCTACACTGGCGCGCAATAATGAAGTTTCGACTCCATTTTATTTCAATGACAAACTTCGAAACTGTGTCATTTCTTAAATAAGCCTTTTATGGTAAAATGTGGGAAGATAAATTAACAATCTCAATCAAAATATTCGAATCTCAAATTGCAGCAATATTCGTTAGGTATTTGAAGATTTATGGAAGTTTGGATGCATAACAATAGCAATGACACTCGTAAGATTTCACCTCAAAGGTTAATTAAGATTTAATTAAGTATTATTTCGGGTCGTTTAATAAAATAAGGGAATGTTTTTGAAGTTTGTGTCAGTAATTCTTTCAATATTCGTCAATATTGTATGAGTTTAATAGCAGTGCATTACTAACGTTAAATATTCCAGCTTCCATAACTCTTTAAATACCAGCTATCACTGATGAAAATCGAGATTTATATAGATTGGTTGAGATCTTTAATTTATCGTCAGTCACATTTTACCATTAAAAAGGTTATTTTAGATGTTACAGAGTTACCTACTGACATAAAATTTTATTGTAACTTAACTTTTGCACATCAGTGAATTTAGCAGTATAAAGTAACACACGTGATTAAACGAATTATAGACGAGGTACAATTAATTTACTGCTGCAGTAATTACAGGACCGGAGAGCTATTTTATTGTACTTGGCAGGGTTTTTTAATCTATGAGCAGCAATCCTCTAATGTAGCGGTTCTCAACGTGGGGTATGCGGTAAAATTTTTTGGAGTATTCCGTGAGAACTCAAAAGTCGCTAGCTCTAGTAACAAAGTTTTATTCCCATTGTTATACTATAACTATAGTTTTGTCTACCTATACAAGGGGTACGCCAGTTACATACACATTTCCAGGGGATACGTGAAGCATAAAAGGTTGAGAACCGCTGCTCTAATGAGTCGCAAAATCTTTGGAAAGGGCAGCAGTACGTTAAAATTTAATTTCGAATTTTCGTACTGTAAATTAGAGAATTATAATTTCTTATTGAAACGCATCCGTGTCACAAAAAAGTTCAAATGAATGAGTAATTAAATAAATCGATTTAATAAAAGCTGAAACAACCAAACCGTTTATCAAAAATGTTTGAAACCGACGTCATTTTAATTTCATAAGTCTTTTCACTCACTGTTGTGAATACCTCGTTAAAATTAAATCTAATTACATTACGAAAAAAAAATATAAAATGCGTAGATATTAAAATGTTGCTTCCTATTTAGTGCATCTATGCTACCATTCTGTATTTTTCAGGATCTTAGAGCCTCTGAAAATGCTGTTCATTATTACCTTTTGCGATGTAAAGAAAAAAGTTTGAAAAAAGAAACTTATTTTCTGGGAACAAAATGATTTAGATTATGGTAGAACAGCTGGTGTGTAACCAAGAGATCCAGTGTTCGAACCCTGGAGGCACGAGATGTATATTCCACACTTATTGGCTATAACCCCTTAAACATCTGTTTTACATAATCCATAGAGAAGATCTGTGAGGAAGGCGGACCTCATCAGAAAAAAGACAACACATATTTTCTCTATGATGTGTAACCTCACAGACTCCGGTCAGACCTCTTGTGGCAAGCATCTGCTTGAAGAAGTATGTACTACATTTAGTTCTTATTAACTATGTCGTCAGATGTGTATATCAGTAGAAAAGATATTATATCTTTAAATAAATACCCCCTCAAGCACCTGCTTGCCGCAAAGTTCTGACAAGAGCCTGTCAGTTTATACGCCATAGAGGTCTGTGAGGATAGTGGGACCTCAGCAGAAAAACAACACAAGCATCCATGCTTCAGCTGGAGCTCGAATGCACAGGTCCTTTCGTTTAGTAGCCAAACACACTAACCATTGAACCACGGGACGGCTCACGGTAATTAGAATTAGAAATTATCTTAAACAGCAAGTCATTTATTAGAATGAGACTTCAGCTAAATTAAATATTAAATTCTTGAATTTGAACAATATTCGTTCAGAATTGAAAGTGTTATTGAAGCTTCAATGTGAAAGGGTAGAGTCGTTATTCTTTAAAACGTTTCGTCGTTGTTGACGAAAATTAAAAGGATTATTAGAGGAACTTCTAAATATAAAATTATTTCAGCAAACAATTTTTTTATTACTTGTCTCGATTAACTTGTACAGTCGCTCAAAAAAGTATCCGAACACTATGGTTGATTACAGAATCCAGAAAAAATAGCTGGCAACGATTTTTTCTGCATTTTGTAATCAACCATAGTGTTCGGATACTTTTTTGAGCGACTTAAGTCAAATTCTAATAATTGACAACTTTTTTTCTGTTAAATATCTCAGCGGTCGATTAAGATCTTTAATTTGTCTTCAGTCGCGTTACAACAGAAAGTTTATTCTTCAAGATGTTAAATTGCTAATTTTATTTCCACTGATCTAACGTGAAAAATTTGCATTGATTTGGTAGAGGTCTCTGCTGTAGAGTCTACTTCAGTAACCAACTTAGTGCTTTAACTAAAACACTGAAATAAAGTGTTTAAAATGACGCTATTTTCCAGTCCCTAAAATCAGTTAAGAAAATGATTTAAAATCACTTGATAAAATGTGAGGAAGCTCCGTCGGTAGTGCGATGATAGGCTTGTAATCTGCAGTTCCCAGGTTCGAGTGTCACTTGTGCTAGCATTGAGATTTATCTCCGGTCGGTCAGTAGGGGACGATGAGCTTGGAAAGACAGCCGTCCTTTTAGTGAGACATTAAGCCCGCGTTCGGAACAGCCATACCCTGCGCACCTTAGAGAGCATACTTGAAGGCGAAGATATCATTTGTCTCCTAAAAGTGGCTGCCCTTCTCGGAGGTCCTTGTGAACTGGCCATCCAGTCTATTGTGTACAAAAAGTATCGCTCAGTGGGAAAAACAACACAAAACTTGATACTCACTGATGTTGTTTGTTAAATGTTTTTTTTTTTTTCTTTTAAATGATAATGCAAATAATGAATGTTTAGCTTTTTAATAATATTTCTAATTTCTTTTTACAAAATTTTTAATCCATAAGGGAATTTTTTATTTTTGTGGATTTTGGAATTCCAAATATTTAATTTAAAATTATCAGTAAATATTTCGAGCTAACATATATTTTTTCTTGCATTCCTATATTTGAGATACAGTTTTAACTCTGAATGTACCGTTTAAGACAGCAATGAGCGACATTTTCTCATTGGCGGGCCGGATAAGGATTTTAAGAGTGCCTCAGAACAGAACCTCAGTTATTGCACAAAACAGTTTACCCAGCAATCTTCCTGTGGCTATGGGTTACCAAGGTCCAAAAACCGGACTGTGTAATTTAGTTCTCCAAGCATATCTGTTCTGACCTACAGCTGCTGCAACTGGCCACAATATATCAATTCTAAACAAGATCCTGTTTGGCATTATCTTCCCCCCGCATCCTAGGTCCTCCCCCTTATTCTGAGACTTTTAAACACATTGTTCATAACCCTATTCGCTAATCTGTAATTATGCATACAGCAGCATGGCCAAACCAACGGAGCCTCTCTCTCTACAATATACTGCTCAAAGGAAGTTCCTTTGAGCAGTCTCCTTTGTCCCGATGATAATGATCCAGTCCGATAATAATGATGAGGTTAGGCAAAGGAGTCCCGACTCCTTTGCCTCACCATTATTACAAAAAACGTAAGCATCTAGTAAGCATCTAGAATCAAAAGCATCAAGTTTCCTGTTATCTTGTTTACAAAGGGTCAAAGTTTCTAAGAGTTCAATATTTCAAGATAAATTCTTAGAACTGCAGAATGCTTACAAAGCATTTGCTTCCACACCAAGCTTTAAAGGGTCCAAAGTATTATACAGCCTAATTTTAATCTTTAGATGTATATGCCTATTCTCCTTCATAAAATGAAAGAGCAAAGAATAAGAACAAATGCCCAGTCTCCTGCTTATCTCATATCTCACATTACCAATATCTGTTATACAACTCCCAAAATAATTAAATGTTTTTCTACTCTCCCCAAATTTATCTTCATGTATTAATTATTACTTTGCACGTCTTAAGAACTAATATTACTACATCACTCTAACGAAAGTTTATGGGGTTAGCATTTAAAATTTACAAATATTATTTATATCTAACAAGGCAATCTTAAACGGAATGACACATTTGAATACTACTATCGAAACATCTGCATACTCGATTTAATAAATTAAAACCGATCGCTGCCTCACTTTCAAATTATAAGCAAACACTGATTCCAATTAATTTTCCCAACTGCAAGATTTCCGGCACACCAAAGTCAGCAATACGACTACAGACGTCTTTAGTGCCGTGCTCCAAACTTGAGATGTCCGCAGGAGGAGATGATTCCTGTCTCTATGAATCCCAGGGATGCTAGCGACAGTCTATCATTGAAATGCCCCCGGCTTTACCTAGAGCGGCACGTGCAGTTGCACGTGTCGTTTCCACCCGGAACACGTCCTTCCTCCCACCTCCTCGGGGATCCATGCGGGATGGTGACACGTTGAGAAGACGGGACTTCCTGCTCCTCGTGTTCATGCTACGTGATGTAAATATCTCCCCACTCTCCGGATATCGCTCTCCAGATGCCGAAGATGGAGGAGCATCACCATCCTTGCTATTACTGCTACCTGCATCGTGACGTTGGGGGGGGGGGGGAAGAGGAAATGGCCAAGTCAGTTCGTTATATATGTCTATATGCACTGTATTATAGGAAGTATTGAGATGCTCCCATGTTATGGCGATGGATGCACAATTTGAAAATTCGCATAATTTTTAATATGTACATAAGGTTGGAGATAAATTAAAGATTTAAATTGAAGTAACTAAATATTGATTTCTTTTAACGATATTCGTTTATTATTCAATTTTGTTGGTCACCGTTTATTATTCAATTTTGCTTTTAGTGATATTCGTTTATTATTCATTTTGTTGGCCACCAGCAAATTATTCTGCAGTCCTAAGAATTTGTCTTAAATTTAATATTCAAAAGAATGATATTGACTCTTTCAAAGAAACATTTGGTAAAAATAAAGCATAGTTTTCAGAGGTTTTTGGAATTTCTTTCAGATTAATGTGTTTGACTCTTGAAAACTTTTTCAAGTTCGCCGATAACACTGGTCTGCAAATAAAAACTTTATTTCCCTCCCTTCTAAAATTTATCTGATTTTTATGTTTTTGAGGTATTGAATTCGAATCTGACAGCCGATTTTTTTCTATTACCAACAGTTTTCAAAAGGAATGGGTTTAATTTTAAAAAACACTATTTTATTCAGAGAAGATAAATATATTTTACCAAATATTTATTTACATTAAAAAAGTTAAAGCTGACACTAATAAATCCTGATACATGTAAATATTTACACAAAAATTATTTTATTGTTTTCTGTCGCTTATATTTTATCTCTGGAGCCTCTCGCTGCAGGGTCCAACAATAATCCATCAACATACTCTCGTTCCATTTGTGCTATATCGTTTTTCCATTTCGGATATGTCTTGATGCTCATTGATTTCTATCTCCATGCTCATCCGAGACCGCTTCCATCAATTATGGAAAAAAAATCAGGTGAAATGAATAAAATCGTATATATATTCACAAACAACGTCTTTTCCCAAAAAGAGCCCTTCCAAGAAAATGGTGTCTGATGTAAACATTTGGATGCTAGATTCGGATTCAGCACCCTCAAATCTATAAAGTACAGTCGCTCAAATAAATATCCGAACACTATGGGTTGATTACAGAATTCAGAAAAAATATCTGGCAACGATTTTTTTAGAAATTAGTCGATCTGACAACCTTCGTGTTACGTAACTTTTACGTACTTTTTGAGGGAACGACTTTGTTACGTAACACGAAGGTTGCCAGATCGACTAATTTCTAAAAAAATCGTTGCCAGATAATTTTTCTGAATTCTGTAATCAACCCATAGCGTTCGGATATTTCTTTGAGCGACTGTACACTCATTTGTTTTGAGGGAAGATTTACATGCAGACCAGTGTAATTAACAGCGGCATATTGTTATTCATTTTAGTTTTTTTTTTATTTATACACCTAATAACCATGGTGATGTTAGGGCCAAGATCTTCTACACTAGATTCATTTAAAAATAATACAAAAGTATAAAGAAATAGGAAAGAAATTTTAAATATTATACGTTAATAATAAATCAAATATATAAATTGTCATTATACAATGAAGTGTCAGAGGTACAAAAGTTAACAGTTTTTACGTTTACTAGTTTATTTAATGGTAAAATTGATAATAATTTAAGGCTTCATTTTATTATTTACTTCTTTTAAGGCAGCAGGGATCAGTGGGTAGCGCGCCAGGCTCGCAATCTACAATTCTCAGGTTCTCGTACCAGTTTTGTCAGCGTTATTTACACTAACCCCCACCCTGTTACTCGCTCTGAGAGAAAAGGTACAACGATGGCCTGGAAATGCTGCCATCCGTCGGGTCGGATGTCAAGTCGTTGCCCTGTATGCGGAGAGCCGTAGCTGTGCAAATTAAAGTGCATGCTGGATAGTCTTGATGGGAAGTTAACAGCTATCCACTGGATCCTCTTCTCCAAACATCTCTGAGCCTTTGGGATCCTTGTGACCTGGCCATTTTCTCCAGTGTGTACACAAAAGTGTCATTCAGAGATAAAACAACCTAATGCGACGCTTGCATTTGTCTTCGAAGAGCTAAAAGATGGCTTCAACAGATCTGGATCTGTCTAGGCCATCCAGTTTCTTAACGTGCACTGCGCATGTTTCTCCTGAAGACGAACTACGGATTAACTCCCTATTCGACAGGCGGTGATTTTTCCAAGCTCGACAGCGACTTTCTCATCTAGAGTAGAAAGGAAATTAGCAGAAAAAATTCTCAATTTAGGCACAATGGGGACTCGAATCGCGGAAGTGCAGATTACGGGCGTGGCGCGCTAGCGACCGAGCAATCAGATTTCATCTCGTATACAATTATTACGATCAACCCTGTGAAACTACAGAAAAAAGGGGAACATAGTTTAAGGTAGCCGATGATACTTCCCACGTCAGAAGCATTCGTTTGACATATAATAACTCATTGCTTTGAAATCCATTATGCAGTTCTATTTTTTTGGAGGGTTGTTGGTTGGTTGTTTTACCTCTGAGCGGCACTTTTTTTCACACAATGGGCTAAATGGCCAGGTCACATGGACCCCGAAGTGTAAGAGAAGGTTGGGGGAGGGACCCACTGGAACAGATGTCGGGAGACCGATGGTAGCCTCCCGTCAAGGCCATCCAGTGTGTTCTTTAACGTGCACATGGTATGGCTCTCTCGCACACGGAGCCACGGCTTAACGTCCCATCCGACGGACGGCGGCCTTTCCAAGCCCATCGGTGTCCCCTACTGGCCGTGGGCAGGGCGGGGAATTTTGCGGAGATAAATCTCAACGCTGGCCCATTTGGGACTCGAACCTGGAAACTACAGATTATGAGCCTGGCGCGCAACTGACTGAACCCCCCGCCACCCTCCCCCCCTATTTTTTTTTTTTTTTTTTGGAGGGAACGACTTTGTTTTCCGAGCGAGAAGTGAGAGAATCCTTTACGTTGCTTTTAGTTATGATAACAGGAAGCTGAATTCTGAATTTAGTAATACTAGTTGTTATCTAGAAGGAATTGTTGATCAAACAAAAACAAAAAACTTTCTAAAGCGTGTATGATCGATTATTTGCTTCTTCTGTGATGCATAGGTTTTATCGCTGCCGTTTTTGTTCTAAAAAGGAAACAGTTCACCTTCGAATCGAGACATGCTTTCACAAAAATCATTTAGTTCTTAAAAATTAGATGAATCGACGCAAGAATCAAAATTTGATGTTCCCAAGTGCGAATCACAGCATTGCCTGTGCTCAGATTTTCTACGTTAAACCCGTTCTCTCCTCGGTGATAAAGTTGACACCTTTTGTCTTAGGCTTAGAAAAGCTGTCGTCCTTCTCTGACGAGGTAGGGTTGGGTTGTTTTACCTCTGAGCGGCACTCATAAGGCCAGGTCATAAGGACCTCGAAGGCTCAGAGAAGGTTGGGGGAGGGGACCCACTGGAACAGCTGTTGGGAGACAGATGGTAGACTCCTGTCAAGGCCATCCAGTATATTCTTTTACGTGCACAGGGTATGGCTCTCTCTCATACACGGAACCACGGCTTAACGTCTCATCCGACGGACGACGTCCTTTCCAAGCCCATCGGTGTTCCCTACTGACCGTGGGCAAGGCGGGGAGTTTTGCGGAGATAAATCTCAACGCTGACCCAGCTGGAACTCCAATCTGGGAACTACAGATTAGGAGCTGTCGAGCTACCAACTGAGCCACCCTCACCCCTTCTCTGACTGGATATTAAGTTGTGGTCCTATGTGCAGGAGAAATATACCTTCTTATTAGAAAACACACTGGTTAGTCTTAACGAGAGGCTTCCAGAGATAAGGTCACTGGTTTGTTCAATCAGTAGTGCACCTGGATACTAATCTGCAGTTTCTAAGTTCAAATCCTAATAGTGCCTGCACTGACATTTATAACCGTCCACACCTTGTTCTCAGCAAGAAAGGAAGGACCTTTTGTCTTGGAAAGACCGCCGTCAGTATGATGAGACATTAAACCTGGTTCGGTGTGCAAGAGAGTAACACGCTATGCACGTAAAGAACACGCTGGATGACATTGACGAGAGGTTTCCATCTGTTTCCCCGTAGCTGTTCAGTGGGTCCCCTTTCCGGACCTTCTCTAATATCTGGGAATTCTTTTGACTTGGTCATTTAGCTCAATGTGCGCAACAAGTATCGCTAAGAGTTGAACAACGAGTCCAAACAGGTACAGTGGTGTAATTGGCATTACTTACATTTGTCGCTCTGTATAATACAGAAAAACAGTTTTCGAATGATGGTCTACGTCAGTGTTAAACAAGCGGGTAAATGAATATCTCGAAAAAAAGGTTCCAGTTTCGTTGAGAATATTATCCGGTAACTCCAGCTCTGCCCTCAGATGAAAAAGGGAACACCGATGGATTCGTAAGGCCGCCGTCTGTCTGATGGGACGTTAAGCCGTGGCTCCGTGTGCTAGAGAACAATACCCTATTCACATTAAAGAACAGACTACGTGGCCTTGATGGGAGGTTACCACATGTATTCTAACAGTTATCCAGTGGGTGCCCTTCCCCCAAACTTCTCTGAACCTTCGGGGTCCTTGTGACCTGGCCATTTAGTCCATTGTATGCATAAAGTGCAGCTCGGACGTAAAATAACCCAACAACCTGAAGAAGAGATAATTTTTTTACAGATATGATAAAAACTCTAATGCGATAAATTACAACTTTTTATATCTGACCAGCAGTCCAATTTTGATTTAGAATATTCTTTTGAAATCAAAGGTTTCTTGTCAATTGTTTATCTGATATATTTCATCAGTAAACGGGAAACTGGATCTGAAACTGTAAACCGAACGATACCTTTTTGGTTTGTAACATTGATGCTTGATTTTTTTTTAATCAATTTTGAAAAGCAAGACTTCTTTTAAAAAATGAAGAAAAAAAGAAGTTATAATTGCTAAATTTCCGTAACTTTTATTCTATTATTACTGATATATTGGAAGCCAAATATTAGGCAGTAATGCCAAGAATTTGCAACCTCAAATTGCGTCAAAAATAAAATGAGAACTTAGACCTAAAATTAAACCTCAAAATAAAACTAGAACTTAGACCTTAAATTACGTTAAAAATAAAATGTGACCACATTGCTTGTAAATGGTAGCTAGGCGTAAACTGGAAGGAGAGCTGTGTACCAATCCCCAGTGATGATGCACAGAACCGGCCAGGTCTAGCACCTAATGTCCGACCCCGCCTTCTCGTGGTGCAGGCCGTTAGTACCTTTCAAAAGAGATATTCTCTTTTTGAAGGGAACGGAAGGGGAGGGCTGCCAGTTCAGTATGGCCTACTGATCTGGTCACCTATGGCCACTTTTTTCTTTTTTTTCAACCCTGCTGAGGAGTGGTCAACTTCACAGGGTCCTGGTGCTGACCATTTATACCTACTAGACTGGATTTGTTTATGGATTTGAGCTTGATTATGGATCCTGGACTTGCTGCACTGGTGGGCCTCTGTTGAGGGAGAATCTGCCGCTGTGTTTTCTGTTTGCTTCTGGGTTGCCAGCTCTAAGTGAACAGAGGCATGGGATACCTTATATCAGCTGGTGGATAATCCTAATCAGAGGCCATCGCAGGTACCTGAACCTTACTTAGCTAGTTGGGCATCGTTAAGCCTAAACTGGAGTAATGTGTCTCAGACAGGCCATATGGTTCTTGAAAAAGTCCACTTGAAAAGGTGGTGCCTGAAGTTCCTACCAGCATCGGTGACTTCAGCCTTTAGCGGAGGAGGAACAGGTCTTTGCCCCATGCCTGCGATCAGGGGGTTGTTTGATATTGTTGGCCCTACCAATCTCAATAAACCTAATTTCTTTAAAAATTCTACTAATCATTTTCTCTCTGCAGGAACGTGGAACGTGAGGACATTACATAGAGATTATTCTCTTGATGTCCTCGTGCAGGAATTCCAGCGCTATAACCTAGATATTCTAGGCTTGCAAGAGACCAGATGGACAGGTAAAGGTGAGATACTTAAAAATAACTTTAAATTTCTCTTTACAGGGAGGGAGGATGGAAAGCATCACCAAGGCGTGGGTCTGCTGCTCAGCAGACATGCTAGTGATGCTCTTCTAGGATATGAGTGCATTAATGAAAGGTTTCTTACAGCAAAATTTCAGACAAGCATTAAAGACTTGAATGTTATCTGCTGTTATGCCCCCACTGAGGATTCTGATGAGGATGAGAAGGATAGGTTTTACAGACAACTTCAGGATATTTTGAATTCTGTCAAGAAAGGAGATATTACCCTTGTTCTTGGTGACTTCAATGCCAAAGTTGGTACCGACTCTGAACTTTGGGGAGGAGTAATAGGCCCTTTTGGTATTGGTACCTGCAATGGCAATGGGCAACGTCTCCTACAGGTAAGTAAACTCAATGGTTTCAGAATAACTAACAAATATTACAAACACCGCGACATACATAAATACACATGGGTTTCACCTGATGGGCTGCATAAGAATATGATTGATTATATATTAATTAACAGCAAATGGGCTAGTTCTGTTAGAAATACCAGGGCATATAGGGGAGCTGAAATGGGATCTGACCATTACCTTGTTAAAAGTGTCTTGCAACTTAAACTTAAAAAGTGTTGTGCTAGGGTTAAAAAATTTACCTTTAATACTGAAGCTCTGAAAGACCCAGTTATAACTAAAGCTTACCATGATAGGTTACTTAGTCATTATGACAGTCATGGTTTGCTTAATACTGAAGTTGAGGAAGAATGGGGCCATTTTAAACAGGCTTTTTTGGAAACTAACAGTACTCTTTTAGGGAAAAAGGAGCAGAGGAGGCAGAATTATTTAAGTGATAAGGCACTTGAGCTTATTTCAGAAAGAAAGAACTGCAGGAATGTCCTTAATCAGTACCCTACTAGTCCTAACAGAAAGCATTACAAACAACTTAATAAACGTGTAAAGGATCAGTTAGCTACTGATAAGAATCTTTGACTTGACGGCCTTGCTGACAAAGCTGAGGAAGCAGTTAGACAGCACAACAGCAGAGAGCTGTACCAGATAGTTAATGTTTTGTGTGGTAGAAAACGAACAGGTATACAGGGATTGAAGGATAAACAAGGTAAGGTTATAGAAGGTGAGGATTCTGTCATGGCTAGGTGGGCTGAGCATTTCAGTGATGTTCTAAACAATGTGGTTAGTTCTACTCCCATTGTTTGCAATGATGATAGATGCATTGTTGGCTTTAATGTTGTCCCTATAACACAATCTCAAGTTAGTTTGGCTATTTCTAAACTTAAACTTCATAAATCCCCAGGGGTGGATGAAATTACTACGGAAATGCTTAGAGCTGGGAATGTTTCAGTTACCATTTGGATGACTGAAATTTTGAATAACTTTTATGATAAAGGCATGGTTCCTAAAGATTTTACCAGAGCTATTATTATCCCTATTTTCAAAAAAGGTGATCGCAGTTCTTGTGATAACTATAGGGGTATCAGCCTACTCTCCGTTCCAGGTAAAGTTCTTTCCATGATTGTGCTTAATAGAATTAAGAATCTGGTTGACAGGCAATTGCGTGATGAGCAATGTGGATTCAGAAGTGGTAAGGGATGTGTAGATCAGATATTTTCACTTAGGCAGATTCTTGAGAAATGTTTAGAGTTTCAGAAACCTTTGGTTGCTAGCTTTGTTGATTTCAAAAAGGCTTTCGACTCTGTTGATCGTCATAATTTGTGGTTGATTGTGAGATCATATGGTATACCTAACAAGTTAGTTAACATAATGAAAGCTCTCTATAATAACACTGAGTCATGTGTGAGGGTTGGTAAGTCTTGTAGCAATTGGTTTAGCATTACTTCTGGTGTTCGACAAGGGTGCATTTTGTCTCCTTTTCTCTTTAGTTTGGTTGTTGATTATGTTATGCGAAATTCACTTCAAGGGAAAGCTTTTGGCCTTAAATGGGCTGGAGATACGAAAATTTCTGATTTAGATTATGCTGATGATTTAGCCCTTTTGGCAAATGATGTTGATGAGATGAACTCTTTCATTCGAACTGTTGATGAGACTGGTAGTACAGTAGGTTTAGTTATAAACAGAGAGAAAACTAAAGTGATGAAAATTGGTCAGGCAGGTTGTGATTCAGTTAATCTGAATGGTTGCAGTCTTGAGCAGGTGTCACAGTTTAATTACCTTGGGAGCTGCGTAACTGATACTGGTGATGTGCGGCATGAGATTAACAGACGAATAGGTATTGCTGCCGGGACTTTTAAGAATCTATGGAGATTGTGGAGAAATAGGCGTATACACCTAAAGACTAAAATTAGACTGTATAATAGTTTGGTTCTTTCTAGGGTTAGTTATGGTAGTGAAACTTGGACACTTTGTAAACAAGATAACAGGAAACTAGATGCTTTTGATTCCAGATGCTTACGCAGTATCTTGGGCATTAGGTGGTTCAACTTTGTAACTAATGATGAGGTTAGGCAAAGGAGTTTGCAACCTCCTTTGAGCAGCATATTGTGCAGAGAGAGACTCCGCTGGTTTGGCCATGTTGCCCGTATGGATAATTATAGATTGGCGAATAGGGTTATGAACAGTGTGCCTAGAGGCCTCAGAAGAAGGGGGAGACCTAGGATGCGGTGGGCAGACAATGTCAAACAGGACCTTGTTAGAATTGGTGTACAGTGGCCGGATGCAGCAGATGTAGCTCAGGACAGATATGCTTGGAGAATTAAACTGCGCGGTCTGGTTGGACCTCCGTAGCCCATGGCTGCTTGAGGATGATGATGATGATGACATTGCTTGAAGACGAATCTTAAGTGCAAAAATGATGATCGTTAAAATCATTAGAAGGTGAACATCGGAGATCTAGTTTTTAGTGAAAGATGAAAGGAAATGTAAAATTTAAGTGGATAGAGATTAAGGAAGAAAGTTAAAAAAATTTTCAAACAGTGTGAACTCTTTTTCAAACATTTGACATGGTAAGAAAGTATTGAATCGAAAATTCACCGATCTGAACATTAAACAGCACAGTTTGTGCCAACACGAAACTTTGAATATCACAGCTTCGAATTCAAATGTTTGGTAGGGATATGCATCAGAAAACTTCGAAACATGGAGGGGGGGGGATTTAGGATCTAGTTTAGGATTGGTTTGTTTTACCTCTGAGCGGCACTTTTTTACACACCATGAGCTAAATGGCCAGGTCACAAGGACCCCGAAAGCTCAGAGAAGGTTGGGGGAGGAGACCCACTGGAACAGCTGTTGGGAGACAGATGGTAGCCTCCCGTCAAGGCCATCCAGCGTGTTCTTTAACGTGCACAGGGTATGGCTCTCCCGCACACAGTGCCACGGCTTAACGTCCCATCCGACGGACGGCGGCCTTTCCAAGCCCATCGGTGTCACCTACTGACCGTGGGCAGGGCGGGGAATTTTGCGTAGATAAATCTCAACGCTGACCCAGCTGGGACTCGAACCTGGGAACTACAGATTACGAGCCTGGCGCGCTACCGACTGAGCCACCCCAGCCCCATTTAGGATGTAGCAGCAGGAAGAGAGCAAGGTCGTTTAGATAATAGCATCATGAACAATGATACAAAAAATTGGTAAAATATTGAAAATTCATTAATATGCAAAGAACTACAAGGAAATGAGTCTGCTCTTTGAATAAACATGATACAAATTTGATCAAAACAGGAAAATATACTCACTTTTTATAAGCTTATATTTCGGCTTTAAAACACCAGGTGCGCACACAATTGAAAAAAATCTTTTCTCTAAGTGGCCAAAATAGCGTTGGATCAAACGGAAATCTAACATTAAAGAATTGTTCTCCAGTGAACATTGATGACAATAAACTAATAAACTTTCAAAATAATATACATTGACTGTTCAAATGTCATGTTTACAAGGGAAAAATCTAAAGGTTACTTTTCACATTTTATTTCCTCAAAGTAAGATGAGTAGCATTGTATTCCCTTGAGTGTCCCAAATGTAAAAAAAAAAACTATCGAAACAATTCCTCCGGGGAAATTTTTCCATTATCTCAAGAGCGATGAAAACCTCTTCACTGTCTGGAAATGCAAATTCCAAAGCAGAGGTTTCCAAGATCATCTAAATATGTTAGAAGTCATCATCATCATCATCATCATCATCATCCTCAAGCAGCCATGGGCTACGGAGGTCCAACCAGACCGTGCAATTTAGTTCTCCAAGCAAGTCTATCCTGAGGTACATCTACTGCATCTGGCCCCTGCTCACCAATTTTAACAAGGTCCTGTTTGACATTGTCTGCCCACCGCATCCTAGGTCTCCCCTTCTTTCTGAGGCCTTTAGGCACACTGTTCATAACCCTATTCGCCAATCTATAATTATTCATACGGGCAACATGGCCAAACCAACGGAGTCTCTCTCTGCACAATATGCTGCTTAAAGGAGGTTGCAAACTCCTTTGCCTAACCTCATCATTAGTTACAAAGTTGAACCACCTAATGCCCAAGATACTGCGTAAGCATCTGGAATCAAAAGCATCTAGTTTCCTGTTATCTTGTTTACAAAGTGTCCAAGTTTCACTACCATAACTAACCCTAGAAAGAACCAAACTATTATACAGTCTAATTTTAGTCTTTAGGTGTATATGCCTATTTCTCCACACTCTCCATAGATTCTTAAAAGTCCCGGCAGCAATCCCTATTCGTCTGTTAATCTCATTCCGCACATCACCATTATCTGTTACATAGCTCCCAAGATAATTAAACTGTGACACCTGCTCAATACTGCAACCATTCAGATTAACTGAATCACAGCCTGCCTGACCAATTTTCATCACTTTAGTTTTCTCTCTGTTTATAACCAAACCTACTCTACTACCAGTCTCATCAACAGCTCGAATGAAAGAGTTCATCTCATCAACATCATCCGCCAAAAGGGCCAAATCATCAGCATAATCTAAATCAGAAATTTTCGTATCTCCAGCCCATTTAAGGCCAAAAACCTTCTCTTGAAGTGAATTTCGCATAACATAATCAATAACCAAACTAAAGAGAAAAGGAGACAAAATGCACCCTTGTCGAACACCAGAAGTAATGCTAAACCAATTGCTACAAGCCTTACCAACTCTCACACACATGACTCAG
Organism: Ryuthela nishihirai; assembly: GCA_038380435.1. Taxonomy (NCBI): domain Eukaryota; kingdom Metazoa; phylum Arthropoda; class Arachnida; order Araneae; family Heptathelidae; genus Ryuthela; species Ryuthela nishihirai. The sequence continues at coordinate 38,689,407 of JAWZYU010000019.1, forward strand.
TGTTATTATAGAGAGATTTCATTATGTTAACTAACTTGTCAGGTATACCATATGATCTCACAATCAACCACAAATTATGATGATCAACAGAGTCGAAAGCCTTTTTGAAATCAACAAAGCTAGCAACCAAAGGTTTCTGAAACTCTAAACATTTCTCAATAATCTGCCTAAGTGAAAATATCTGATCTACACATCCCCTACCACTTCTGAATCCACACTGCTCATCACGCAATTGACTGTCAACCAGATTCTTAATTCTATTAAGCACAATCATGGAAAGAACTTTACCTGGAACAGAGAGTAGGCTAATACCCCTATAGTTATCACAAGAACTGCGATCACCTTTTTTGAAAATAGGGATAACAATAGCTGTGGTAAAATCCTTAGGAACCATGCCTTTATCAAAAAAGATATTCAGAATTTCAGTCATCCAAGTGGTAACCGAAACATTTCCAGCTCTAAGCATTTCTGCAGTAATTTCATCTATCCCTGGGGATTCATGAAGTTTAAGTTTAGAAACAGTCAAAATAACTTCAGATTGTGTTATAGGGCCAACATTAAAGTCAGTAATGCATCTATCATCATTGCAAACAATGGAAGTAGAACTAACCACATTGTTTAGAACATCACTGAAATGCTCAGCCCACCTAGCCATGACAGAATCCTCACCTTCTATAACCTTACCTTGTTTATCCTTCAATCCCTGTATACCTGTCCGTTTTCTACCACACAAAACATTAACTATCTGGTACAGCTCTCTGCTGTTGTGCTGCCTAACTGCTTCCTCGGCTTTGTCAGCCAAACCATCAAGCCAAAGATTCTTATCAGCAGCTAACTGATCTTTTACACGTTTATTAAGTTCTCTGTAATGCTTTCTATTAGGACTAGTAGGGTATTGATTACGGACATTCCTGCAGTTCTTTCTTTCCGAAATAAGCTCAAGTGCCTTATCACTCAGATAATTCTGCCTCTTCTGCTCCTTTTTTCTAAAAGAGTACTGTTAGTGTCTAAAAAAGCCTATTTAAAATGATCCCATTCTTCCTCAACTTCAGTGGTAAGCATAACCATGACTGTCATAATGACTAAGTAACCTATCATGGTAAGCTTTGGCTATAACTGGGTCTTTCAGAGCTTCAGTATTAAAAGTAAATTTTTAACCCTAGCACAACACTTTTTAAGTTTAAGTTGCAAGACACTTTTAACTAGGTAATGGTCAGATCCAATTTCAGCTCCCCTATATGCCCTGGTATTTCTAACAGAACTAGCCCATTTGCTGTTAATTAATATATAATCAATCATATTCCTATGCTGCCCATTTGGTGAAACCCATGTGTACTTATGTATGTCGCGGTGTTTGTAATATGTGTTAGTTATTCTGAAACCATTGAGTTTACTTACCTGTAGGAGACGTTGCCCATTGCCATTGCAGCCTCCAATACCAAAAGGGCCAATCACCCCTCTCCAAAGGTCAGAGTCAGTACCAACTTTGGCATTGAAGTCACCAAGAACAAGGGTAATATCTCCTTTCTTGACAGAATTCAAAATATCCTGAAGTTGTTCATAAAACCTATCCTTCTCATCCTCATCGGCATCCTCAGTGGGGGCATAACAGCAGATAACATTCAGGTCTTTAACGCTTGTCTGAAATTTTGCTGTAAGAAACCTTTCATTAATGCACTCATATCCTAGAAGAGCATCACTAGCGTGTCTGCTGAGAAGCAGACCCACGCCTTGGTGATGCTTGTTGTCGTCCCTCCCTGAAAAGAGAAATTTAAGATTATTTTTAAGAATCTGACCTTTATCTGTCCATCTGGTCTCTTGCAAGCCGAGAATATCTGAATTATAATGGTGGAATTCTTGTGTGAAGACATCAAGAGAAACAGCTCTGTGCAGAGTCCTCACATTCCAACTACCTATGGAGAGAAAATGGTTAGTAGGATGTTTAAAGAAACTATGTTTATTGAGAGAGGGAATGCCGACAATATCAAACAGCCCCCTAATCGCAGACATGGGGCAAAGACCCGTTCCCCCACCACTAAAGGCTGACGCCATCTACACTGGAAGACTTCCTCCAATGTAGAATTTGACGATGCCAATAGAAGCAAAGAGTTCAGGTGCCTGCGATGACCTCTGCTCAGGATTATCCACCAGCTGATAAACATATCCTCTGAATCTATTCACTTGGGGCTGTCAACCCACAAACAAACAGAAAACACAGCGGAAGATTTTCCCTCCACAGAAGCCCACCAGTGCAGCAAAATCAGGATCCATAATCAAGCTCAGAGCCATATATCTGTCCAGTCCAGTTGGTTTATATGGTCAGCACCAGGACCCTGTGTGGTTGACCACTCCTCAGCAGGGTAGAAAAAAAAAGAAAAGTAGCCATAGTTGTCCAGATCAGTAGGCCACACTAATCTGGCAGCCCACCCCTTCCGTTCGCTTCCACAAGAGAGTATCTGTTTTGAAAGGTACTAACGGTCTGCACCACGAGAAGGCGGGGTCGGACATTAGGTGCTAGGCCTGGCCGGTTCTATGCATCATCACAGGGGATTGGTGCATAGCTCTCCTTCCAGTGACTACTTAGCTACCATTTACAGACAGGCTTAGGTTAATTCTGGTGTCATAGCAGTTAGAATCAGGCTTAGCGTAACTCCTATATGATAGCAATTATACCTTCATGACTAGGTTAAACACAAGTGCCACAGCATGTATCAGTCACACCTAGGGAGCTCAGGGATGTTGCCATTAATAACTGCCATTGCATTTCAATGATGTGTCCTGCAAAATTTTCGACGTCGCATGAAAAAAGCGAAGTCAAAGGGAAGAAAGATTCTGGAACTGAAATGAAACTGAAGTTGATGACATTAGCTAAAGTCACATTTAAATTAAATTTGGAGATTAAATTTCGATAAGGCAAAACGTGTTAAACGAATTATTCAAAAGGTTTACAAAAAGAAATTTCAGATAGCGAACAATGTAAATACATCTATACTTTAATTATATTATCTTGATAATTTTAAATAATTATCTGCATGAACGCAATGATAATAATTTATATTCCTTACAGTACTAAAAACTATGACTTAACCTCAAGAAATTGATTTCATTTAAATATTCATTGCGTACCAAAATATTCGGAAACTTCAATATCGTATTATAGGAATTTCGAAACTATATAATTTCTAAAATAAGCATTGCAGAGAAAATGCGACTACAATTAAAGAATCAGTAATCAAATCTATTTGGATCTCGATTTTCAACCATATTCGTTCAGTATTTAAAGAGTTATGGAAGCCAGAATGTTCCATAATAGTAATGCATCATACGAATTTATCTCAGAAATTAATAAAAATTTAAATGCTAAGTATTATTTGTAACCATATAATAAAATATACATTTTGGAAGTTTGGGTAATGATTATTTCAGTATTTGTCAAATAAGAAGGCTTTTTTAAAACAAAAATAATAATAATTTAGTGTTAAATGTTATATTTTGCTCAACTCTTTAAATACTGGTCGACTATTGTTGAATATAAAGATTTATACAAATTTCATTATGATCGAAAACTTTCGAATGTGATTTTTTCCATTAAATTCCGGTTTTAGAAGTTATTGAACTTCGAAGTTAGAATCAATTACAAGAATTCTGCCCTAATGCGATATCCGTGGATTTTTCCGCATAAGGAACGCATAGAGACGGTGTGAGAAATATTCAAAACGTTATAACACAATGAGAAAACCAAAGGTATTTAAAACTTTGAAACACCTTAATATGGTTGACACTTCAATAACGTTGAATGAAACTTAATAAATTATGTTCCCTACACTTTTGAGAGATATTGAACAAGATTTATTATAAAATAAATTGAAATATTAAAGCATTGCAGATAATACCCAAACATGTTTGAAACAAAAATAGAATTTCGAATTTATACTTTTGACATTTCTAATAAGTTCTAATTTCTAATAAGTTCAAAATTTCGAACTAAATATAAGATATAAGTTCGAAATTTTGTTTTCGAATTCGCTGCCGGGAGCAAAGTATGCTAAAGACAACGGTTTAACTCCTGCAACCAGAAAAGCCTAAAGCGCTTCAATTTTAGAAGTCCAGCCTTAGAATTTTTTTTAAAGAGCGTTGACAGGTAGAGAACTTTTTCACCAATTCTGCGAGATTGCGTTGTACATACACCAGAATTCCAAAGCCACAACCGAAAGGTAAATCCACAACGACCGAGATCTCTTGAGCCTAGACTAACGGGGTTCTCGACACATCGGGACAAAGAGCACCCCACCTCAAGACAAGAGGCTAACACTTCAAAGAACAGAAGGCGCGCACTAGAGACAGCTTCAGAATTCCCCCAGTTTAGGAAGAAAACACACATTGAGCAGTTTCTAATCAAGCCGTCACCAGAAATTCTATCTTGCCTAGACCTTCACAGTTCAAAAGCTAATCCAACTGCCTGAATTGAAATTTTCCTGTATATGTCTAGCACCCCCGAAATACCAAATATACTCCACAGCAAAAAGTGAATCAAAAGATCTCACCCAAAGAGTTGATGTCGGTTTCAACCTTTGAAAGTGTTTGGTTTATAGTCGCGTTTTCAGCGTTCCGACATCTATGCTGGGAGCGATTTCTCTAGGTGATATACAAGTGTCGGTTGACAAACAAATTCCAATTGAAGGCTCTATCCGGTAACACCGTCTTTAAATAAGTTTGAATGTTTCGTTAACAATGAGGAAAGATAAACTCTGAGTATTGAATAATTGTTGTCTGCAATAATAATGGAATATTACATCACAACCAAATTTGCTTTGTAGAATGAAAACCATGGAAATTTACCTTCTGAAATTTCAAGTAGCTATGTTGCTAAGTTGACATGACCTCGTCGTAAATAGATTCCAACGTGATAGTGTGAAGTAACCTGCTATTCAGTTAGCCTACGTCTTTTTCAATGCCCTTATGTCGATACATCTCAGGAGGAATAAATCAGTTAGAAATTGGACTCAAAGGCTGTCAGAGGAGAGAATATGCTTTATAATCCTTTTGTAAATTAAAAGTTTCAAATTAATCGAAAAATCTTTTGTTGGGAAAATGAGGGCACAACATAAATATGTCTTGCTTTATTAGCGGTGTTTATGAAAGAAAATCCTACTCTAAAGTAGGGTGATTTGCATTTTTAGAGCATTTATTGCATAGAAGATCGATGCTTTATCATGACATTTTACACAATTTGTTTAAGCAAATTTTGGCAGCGTAAGAGTTCGTTTTTTAAAAGAATGAACAAAAAATTGATAATATCTTTTAAAATTTTCGAAAAAGCTGCATTCTTGAAATAGAAATGAGTCAATTTTAAGATATAATGTAATTTTTAATATGCACTCTTTTTACAGACCCGAAAAATATACATTAAATGCTGCACTGAAGTTAGAGGCAGAGTCACCAATATATTAAGATCTAAAATCTCAAAAATGTCTTGTTCAAGCTGAAATAATTGTTTTATGTTTCGTCATTTAAAAAATTAAATAATTACTCCTCAAGCAGTTGTTTGCTACAGAAGTCTGTGAGAACATCTGTATCATAGAGAACATTATAGAGAACATCTGTAAACAAGGCGAGAGCTCAGCAGAAAGTGGCCCCTCGCATTTGGCCCCCCACATTTCGCCTCCCACATTTCGCCCCGGAACATTTCGCCCCCTGTAGATAATGAGTAGGTTACAAAAATGTAAATACAGTCAACTCTCGATACCTCGAATTTTTATTGAAGTCCCAGCCCATTTTTGCCATCGAATTGTCTAATGTTTACACACGAACACTGAATTATCAGCCACGTACCAACAACAGCGTGGAGGGGTGACACAAGGGATTTCAGGAAACTTGTGCTACTTTATTCCCAAATATTTACCGATTTATTGATTATTTAAATAAACAACAAGGGCTGCACAATTTCGAAATTACACAACTAATTGCCGGTAATTCAGGCAATCAAAGAAACAATAAGTATGCTGCAATTTCTGCTAGAATTAAAAGAATAGTCCAAGATTTTCAAAATCGTAATGTGATTGATTGCCTTAGAGGCATTGCATACAACTTCGAGTTTTAAACAATAAAAATGTGCATTTATTCTATTAAAAACAAAATAAATTAGTATTATTAAAAAAAAGGTGTATTATTTATATTTTTGTAGCCTACTCATTATCTACAGGGGGCGAAATATGCTGGGGGTGAAATGTGGGAGGCGAATTGTGGGAGGCGAAATGCGAGGGTCTACTTTTTCGGATCCCCAAACATCCATGCATTACCCGAGGATTGATCCCAGGTCTCTTGGGTCAATAGTCAAGCGCGCCAACCTCTCGCTTGGCAACACAAAATTCTTAATTTAACTAACCCCGCAGGAATTTGATAATTGATTTAACAGCTATTCTGGAGCAGTACCGGATGTAACTAATACTTCGCAACCGTGATGAATATTTAATTTAACCAAATACTTTGCTATAGTACTTTATAGTACTTGGTTAACTAAGTACTGTGATACAGTACTATATACTTGTTTTAACCAAGTATAATGGAACAGTAGTTGATACCAGATTAACCAAGTACTACTTTGATACAGTAGATAATACTTGATTTAACCAACTCTGGTATAGTACTTCATACTTGACCAGGTTCAGATCTAAAAAAGAAGTAGAGGGGGGGAGACAAGTGGCCGAATCGAGCCGGAAAGAGAAAACATGGGGGAGGGAAGACATTGGATTTCCATTGCAGTTTAACATTTTCACCTTTGTTTTAGAAGTTTAAAAACATTTCTTGAAAAGTACGGAAGATAAGCACAAGTTTAATCATTTTTGGCCTCCAAGGTTTGGTTCTCCAAGGTTTGGGCCACGGACCACTTGCCTACTAGATCCGGCTCCGTACTTGACTTAAAGTTTATTTCCTTCTTAATTTAATTAAGCCCGCAGGCACTTGATAGTTGATTTAACAGCTATTCCAGGGCAGTACCGGATTTAACTAATACTTCGGAACCGTACTGAATATTTAATTTCACTAATGTCACAATCTAGAATCACTAATGTCACAATCTAGAATCACTAATGTCACAGTGTACTCGATTAAGATAAAAGTACAGTCGCTCTAAAAAGTATCCGAACACTATGTAGAGAATCCAGAAAAAATAGCTGGTAACGATTTTTTTTAGAAATTAGTGATTTGGCAACCTTCGTGTCACGTGACACGAAGGTTGCCAGATCACTAATTTCTAAAAAAATCGTTGCCAGCTATTTTTTCTGGATTCTGTAATCAACCATAGTGTTCGGACACTTTTTTGAGCGACTGTACACAGTATACTCGATTTAAAGTATGATTTAAGTAATGTCACTCATACACGATTTAAAGTATGAAATTTAAAGTATGCTCTGGTACAGTACTTCGTATTTGACCTAAATATAAATAGTCAAGCGCGCCAACCACTCGCTTGACAACACAAAATTCTTAATTTAACTAACTCCGCAGGCATTTGGTGAAACTCGGATTCCTTAAGTCAAATACGACTTAAAACTATTCCGTACCGAGTTCCACAAAATTCTTAATTTAACTAACCCCGCACACATGAGTATACTGTGATGTTACCGTGCAGTACTTCGTATTTTATTAAAGGAATTACTGTGCGGTACTGGATATTTGACGCTACAAGTACTTCGCTACAATATTTTGATCTCTGAATGATAAACTCTAAGTCGTGGTCTAAGTCATGATATTCGCACGGGAAAAAGCATACTTTTTAAGATTTTGAAAATAAGATAAAAGCTTTTCCAGAAGTATTTAAAACATTTGTAGATATTATGCAAACCCCACTGCAATAAGGTATAATTTATTATCCGAACAGCAATTGAAGTTTGATTTTTAGGAATTCTTTTTGAAGCTAAAAAAAAAATATTTTGTTACCTGTTTAACCTGAAGTACTATTTCACTGTAGTAGTGGAAGAGCTTAATATGAGATTACAGAGTTTGAGAATCTAACACTAAAAAATAAATACCACCTAAAAAATATATACCACAGAGGTCTGACATGAGCTGCTAGTTTATACGACATAGTAAGTCTGTGAGAAAGGCGATACCTCAGCGGAAAGACAACTGAAACATCCAGGCCTTACCCGAGACTCGAACCCAGGCCCCTATGATCAGTAGCTAAGTACGCTAACCACTCAGCCACGGGACGGCTCTTTCATCGTCATTGAAAGGAAATGAATTATCTTTTAAAAATGCGAGTTTTATTACTAAATTACCCTAATTTCTTTACTACTATTACCTACGCATGTTCCCCGCCCTGCCCACGGTCAGTAGGGGACACCGATGGGCTTGGAAAGGCCACCGCCCGTCGGATGGGACGTTAAACCGTGGCCCCGTGTGCGGGAGAGCCATACCCTGTGCACGTTAAAGAACACGCTGGATGGCCTTGACGGGAGGCTACCATCTGTCTCCCAACAGCTATTCCAGTGGGTCCACTCCCCCAACCTTCTCTGAGCCTTTGGGGTCCATGTGACCTGGCCATTTAGCCCATGGTGTGCAAAAAAGTGCCGCTCAGAGGTAAAACAACCCAACCAACCTACGCATGTGAAGACATGGAGTGTACAGCTTTGCCAAACCCTTCTTGAAATATATCAACATAAAAATAGTTCAATACGCCGATCAAAATAACGGTAAAAAGTGAAAAGGAGTGTGATGCAAATGATAAGCGATTAGAGAGGAAACAAAAATTACAAAATTTTTCCAGTTTAAAAGCCTCTAATAAATTAATAAATAACATGTTGAAAAATAACAGACCTCAATGGATAATAGTCGAGTTCTGCCCTAACCTGATATTTAAAAAATATTTTCAAACTCTTAAGTCATATAATTCTGCGCATCAGAAAAGTTCCGATGACGTAGGTATTTTTTAGGGTCCACCAAGAGGAAGAGACTAAGGTCGTTTATGTAACAGCATGAGCAAAAACATTAAAAAATGTTAGGAAAATATCGATAATTTCACAATATAGGAAGAACCATAAGCGAAGGAGTACGTTCTTTGAACAAATAGGATATAAGTTCCATTCAGAATTTGATCAAAACAGGAAACTATACTCACGTGCAGCATACCTACCTGACTTCAAAACACCGAATGAGTGACAATCACGAAATATCCTGACTCCAAGCAAAGAACGGTAGCCTTGAATTAAAGGAAAATCGAACGTTAAAACATTGTTCTTCAGTGAACGTCAGTGCCAATATACAAATAAACCTTCAGGAAGATAAACACTGAATATTCAAATTGTATACAAGGGAAAGGAGGGAGAATATTTTTCCCATTTTATTTCCTCGACGTAGAATGGATACATGCATTTCCTTGCGTGTAACAGATGAGGAAAATTCGGTGAAAACAATTCTTCCGATGAGTATAAATATTCAGCCTGAATGACTCTTCACCAACAGATATTCGAGGATCATAGTCGTTCAGTTTAATCTTAATCTGCAAGATGAACAAGCTTCTGGTAATCACTCTCTGTGTAATGTTAGTGGCGTTGGTTCTGCAGACTAGTGCGCAGGAAGAGCCTGTAACAACTGAAGCTTATGGAAGTGCTGGAATTGATGAAGGTGCTGTATCAAATGAAGATAGTGTACCTGACTGTGAAACATCTGAAGGTGATCAATGAAATGTAGAATCAAATATGAAATAGCTTATAATCGAGAGCGAGATTTCGAAAATACAACTACCGCACCTGAATGTGAAGATACGCCATCGTAAACGAAAATCAATGAAATTTATTGGACATTTCACCACGTTAAGTATAATGTAATCACTCTAAGTTTCTTATATCATAAGTAATTTCCTGCACTGCTCTGTTTCTATTAACCTCTCCATTTCGAAGGACAGATGTGAATATATAAATATGTTAAATCTTTTCTTCTTTTCCTGGAAATAAATTAGTTTTTTATTCATTGAAAAGGATTCTTATTAAATAGAAGAGTTTGTTTTTATTTTTGTGTCAATTGAATCAAAGTTGTCGATTTAAAAACTTGGTTTTAAGTTTAGAGAACATTGTTTTTTACATCTTCATTGTACAAATGTACAATGAAATGGTAAGTTTCTCATTTTCCAAATCTTCAAATAGTTTAATTTACCACCATTAGATGGAGGTAAAGTTGAAAACTGGAGAAATTTCAAAACAATATTTTAAAAGATCTATTCATGACGGAGATTTAAAATCTTGGTGGTAGAATGTGATGATAAACGGGTTTATATTAAAAGTTAGATAGAAGGGTGTGAAGAAATGCAACTTTTTGTTTCAAGAGATAAAATGAAAAATTCTTTTCGAATTGGTAGACACTTTTAAAATACTACTATTCACATTTTCCGAATCAACCCTTCGAATTTCTTCCATTGCAAGTCACTAAATTCGGAAAAATGACAAGTTTCATTAAATTGGAAATGGAGCATTCCATATTTGTCAGAGGTGATTAAAACTTACGAACTTACGCAATTTAAAATTTACATTCTTATTAGTAAAACTTCCGTAAAATCTGATGAGATTCGCTTTTCTCGTAGTGCCATGATGAAAGTTTAAAATTAAAATTAAAATACATGTTTAAGCTAAATTGTATTGAAGTCATCAGAAAAGGTATCTTTCGATGTGTTAAAACATGTTTTCAGGAATGCAGCAAAGGCTGGATTCGAGTCGGACGTTATTGAGTTGGCCAAAATGTCACGAGTGCAAAGCAATATAAAAGAGAAATCACAATAATATCAAAATATTTTGGTAAAATAACATACCCTTACCAAACTCTGTTATTCATTACATCTCTGACCATCTATCTTAAGAGAGATCAAAATGGTATCGAAGTAAACATTTCTGACTATTGCATGCATAGTAAATACATAATTATTCAATATTACTATAGATTAATGATCACCTAATAAGTACTATTTTATGGACACAATAATGCGATAAAACTGGAGCAAAATTCGAAAAATTTCTCAAGGGTTGGGGTTTTGCATTAAAATCTTAAACATAATTTTAGTATACTTGCCCATTTACCTGACATTACTTAGGTCTTTAACTCTGTTAGATTAAATTCTCTAAAATATCTACATGATGACATTCCTTATGTCTCAAACTTCCATTGGAAACAAAACTCATTACGAATGACCACGTGAAATTTTGCCTTCCGCTTCTTTTTTTTTTGGGGGGGGGTAGCAGGAAAGAGGGAACATAATTTAAAATAGCCCAAGCTATTCTCCACATAAGAAGCTTTCATATGCAACATAACTCGTTATGCTCGACAAACATCTAGCCAATTCTCGGAAGTGGAGGGGGAGATAAATCTTGAAGATCCGAACTATTAGGTTGCTTGAAGCTGTTGAGATGCAATGAGGAAACTGTATACCAAATGCCGTAGTCTTCTTACTTTCTTACTATTAAGGAATTTCCACTTTTATTTTTTGGAGGGGGGGGAGGATTTTCGAGAGTGAAAAAAAACTGGTGAAATAAAACCTTATATAGCCTTAAATTATAATAATAGAAAGCGTGAATTTCGTGATCTAGTTCTTACCATTTAGGAGTTCTCATATTTCTTTTTTTTTTGTGGGGAAGTAGAAACTTTGGAAGATAATCATAGACCAAAACCAAGGGGCGAGGGTGGCTCAGTCGGTAGCGCGCCAGGCTCGTAATATGTAGTTCCCAGGTTCGAATCCCAGCTGGGTCAGCGTTGAGATTTATCTCCGCAAAATTCCCCCGCCCTGCCCACGGTCAGTAGGGGACACCGATGGGCTTGGAAAGGCGCCGTCCGTCGGATGGGACGTTAAGCCGTGGCCCTGTGTGTGGGAGAGACATACCCTGTGCACGTTAAAGAACACGCTGGATGGCCTTGACGGGAGGCTACCATCTGTCTCCCAACAGCTGTTCCAGTGGGTCCCCTCCCCAACATTCTCTGAGCCTTCGGGGTCCATGTGACATGGCCATTTAGCCCATGGTGTGCAAAAAAAAGTGCCGCTCAAAGGTAAAACAACCCAAACAACCCAAAGACCAATACCATCTACTTGATTTCAGCAACCATTACGTAAAATTTCGGTGCGATATCAAAAGAGTTCTTAATATGCCAAGCGATGAGACAGACAAACAACGTTGCAATATATATATAAATAATATTCCTAAACTCATGAGTTTTCAATAAACACAGCTTTCCGCTCATTCCCATTCTATCCTCGGTGAGGGAGAAGACATCGATGTTCTTGGAAAGACCGCCGTCCATCGGATGGTACGTTAAGCCGCCACACTCCGTGTGCAACAGAGCCATACTTTATGCACGTTAAAGAACACTCTGGATGACAAGAGGTCCCATCCATCTGTCCAGTGTGTCCACTTCAACAACCTTAGTTCTTGGGCTTCTTTTGATCTGGTCATTTTGTCAATCAATTGCCCTCATTAGTATTTTCAAAGAGGCGGATTTTTCCATAAAATGCTCATATTCGAAGTTACGTAGTAATAATATCCTTGGTCTAAGTTAGTGATATTCAATCAGTCGCGAGATTTTAGAACCAAGGAAGCTGTTCGAAATCGGAAGAGATTTTGCAAAGGAGCAAAATGAGTAAATAAAAAAACAGTAAAATGAAGGTTTAAATTCACTAAACTGAATGTATTGTTAAATCACAAGGTTTCATTAATGTTATATTTAATATTTATGATGAATCTAAGTTGTGAGTGAACTAATGTGTACTATACTACACTACTAGTCAAAAGTTAAGCATATCTCGAAAAACATCATGTCAAATTTAATTAAATTTTACAGGAAAATAAAAAGCTAATGTGATAGGTCATAAAATTTGAGCTAAAATGATTTTCCTATACTTTAAAGAAATGTAAAAAAGGGAACTACATGAAAAAATGGGGGGAGGGAGTTTGAATGCAAAATATAGAGTAAATTGAGGATGTAGCCCTCTCTAGCACAAAATCAGGCCTTAGAACACTATTGATGACTCAATAAGATAATCCAGAGAAAAATCCATTGAATAATAAACGCAGTCTTGAGATCCTGGATGTTTTTGAGAGGGGATTGAAAAGTATCTCATAGATCAGGGGTTGGCAAATAGCGGCCCGCGGGCCACATTCGGCCCGCTAAGAGTTTTTTGTGGCCCGCCAAGACATCAGAAAAATCCGCCTTGAACCGAGATTTCCTTCCCGTGCGCGACCGAATATTCGTCTCATATTTTTCACTAGGACGGCCACGTCAATACGCATGCGCATTGTAGATACGAAAACAATTGTCCACCCCTGTCATAGATAGTGTGACCTTTTTTCTCTGACGCAAAAACGGGACACTTTCTACTAGACAATCAGGCATAATGTTTTTTTTATATTCACATTTTGGTGATACGGGCTTAACTTTTAACGAAAAATGTAGGTATAAAGGAAGTAACTGGTCGTAATCAACACATATCGTATTTTTCTTATGATAAATTATAATTAGCTTCGTAAGGAAATTTGCAAATCCTATTCTCGTGTGCTTTACCATCTCTACTGATTATAAATAAAATTTTATTTTCAAAATGAAAAACCAGTTGAATGCCAGAAAGGAGGAGATCGAGAGGAAGTGAAGAGATTTGGGGGTTTTTTTACTGCTGAACGGCACTTTTGTACACATAACGGACTAATTGGCCAGGTCACAGGAATCCCAAGGGCTCATAGCTGGGTAGAAAGAGAAGATTCACTGAACAACTATTCGGAGACAGTTGGAAGCCTCCTGACAAACCCATCCATCGAGGTTGTGAAAAGTGCCATGGGATAATGGGGGATTTTTCTAAACTTATCGCTGTTCCCCTTTTCACCGAAGATAGAGCGAAGGCTGGCGGATAAAATCTCAATGCAACCACGTTATCTTCCAATCCAGGAACCTCATATTCCGAGACTGTCCCGCTACCAACTCAGCCATCCAGGTGTTGGCCATCCCGCTCAAGATACAGTTGTTGGGTTGTTTTACCTCTGAGCGGCACTTTTTTGCACACCATGGGCTAAATGGCCAAGTCACATGGACCCCGAAGGCTCAGAGAAGGTTGGGGGAGGGGACCCACTGGAACAGCTGTTGGGAGACAGATGGTAGCCTCCCGTCAAGGCCATCCAGCGTGTTCTTTAACGTGCACAGGGTATGGCTCTCCCGCACACGGAGCCACGGCTTAACGTCCCATCCGACGGACGGCGGCCTTTCCAAGCCCATCGGTGTCCCCTACTGACCGTGGGCAGGGCGGGGGAATTTTGCGGAGATAAATCTCAACACTGACCCATGTGGGACTCGAACCTGGGAACTACAGATTACGAGCCTGGCGCGCTACCGACTGAGCCACCCCCGCCCCTCTCAAGATACAGTATATAGAATATCCAGGATCTGAGACTATACATTGGGCTCTGAAAATCCGATTGAGCCAATCATCCAGAAAACTCTGCCGCGAGATATAGTTCATACACCCCTTGAAGCTGGTGAAAATTTTTTAAGATTGCGAAAACCTTTTTCTGTCAAATCCTTTCTCATAAGAAGAAATTGTGGCACGACACAAATCCTGCTGCTGTAGTCATAATTCTTTTAGAGTCCGCTGACACATTTTGATTTCAGGCATTCCTTTGAAACCAAAGATAGTTATTTTAATCAATTGTCTCCATCAGATTAGTAGGTATAAAGGATAAAAGGTTACACATGGATTCTGAACGTTTGCTCCGCTTCTAGGGCTCCCCGAGTGCATATTTACCCTAAAAAGGAAATTATGACACATTTTGTTCGTGAGGAAATTTGCAAATCCTATTCTCGTGTGCTATAGAATTAGGTAGATACCCGAGATAAAAGGTTACACATAGATTCTGAAAGTCCTTTTATCCTAATTAAAAAGATCCTTTTATCCTAATTCTATAGTGTATCACTATAGAATTAGGATAAAAGGGATATTATATATATGTAAAAAGGAAATTATGACACATAAAAGGGAATTATGACACATTTTGATTTCGGGCATTCTTTTGAAACCAAAGATAGTTATTTTAATCAATTGTCTCCATCAGATTAGTAGGTATAAAGGATAAAAGGTTACACATAGATTCTGAACGTTTGCTCCGCTTCTAGGGCTTCCCGAGTGCATATTTAGAAACACTGATTTATTGAACAGTTATTTGTTTTCATTTCAACAGAATTAGTGTCATAATTGCAATACCCGTTTAAATATTAATTTTCAGTAGAATTGTTACTTGCAGCATCTGTATTTAACCAAGCGCCATTGAATTTTTTTTTAGAAATGGGCCGTTGCATTGCACCATGGTGGAATTTTCAGAAAAAGTTCTTAATTTTAGAAATGGGCCGTTGCATTGCACCATGGTGGAATTTCAGAAAAAGTTCTTAATTTTAGAAATGGGCCGTTGCATTGCACCATGGTGGAATTTTCAGAAAAAGTTCTTAAAATCCTCCTTCCTTTTCCAACTGCCTATCTTTGTAGGCCGGATTTCCTTTATACGCTTCAATCAAAACAAAATATCGTAGCAGATTAAATGCAGAAGCAGACATATGAATCCAGCTATCTTCTATTAAGCCATCTCACAGGTCCAGATTGGCTATGGCATGGTTGCAGGAGCATTCTGCTGACTTTGAAATAATGAATTGGCCACCTAGAAGCCCAGATTAAATCTCATCGAAAATCTTTGGAATACCGTCGACCAGATATTAAAGAACTTCTCCAAAATGTAAAACAATGCCACACTTCTCACTAAAAATGAAACTTTTTTGCTTTTTGTTTTGGAAAAAAAAATAAAAAAAAGTTATGTTTAGTAAGTAATGGTTTTATTTTTATTATTTATTTATCAAGTTATTTATGATTAAAATTAAATGAATTAATAAATATATATTACCAAAATTTCTCGAAGTATTAAATTCTAGTACGCTAAACTTCGATAGGTAAAATCCACAAAGAACAATAACATTATTTCAAGAAATGTATTTTTGTTTTCCATGCATGTAATAATAACGAATAAATAAGTAAACATATATATGCACATATATGGAAGCGACGTGGGCAGGGTTACGCATAATTTTTCAAAATTAAAAAGGGCTTCTAAGCCAAAAAGGTTTGAGTACGGCTGGTCTACATCATCTTCAGTAAACTAGGGAAAAACTTTAGAGAAAGCCTGTTCAACTAGCAACTCATTGCAAGAAAGAAATTTCAGTATATTGAAGCTATAAAACAAATCATCAATATAATGAAATCTGGTTTATTTTTTCTAACTTTTTTTACCATTTTATGTACATAATTAAATGGTTTTGCCAATTCATAGTATTCGTTAAAAAAATTTCTTAAATACAGAATTTTTATTGATTCCTTAAAAATATATTTTTTTTCCAATTCATTAATCAATAGGAATGTATATTTTCGTTTTAAAATATGATAAAAATATACACTAGTTTCCAAAATTTAAAGAAACAACCCTATGTTATGTCAATGGGAAGCTCACATCGAAGCTCTGTAACTTCTAAAATAAGTTTATTTTGTTTTTGAAAAAATGTGATTGCAGATCTCTCAATCAAACATCGATATCACAATTTTCAACAATATTCGTTCAGTTCTTAATGAGTTATGGGAGTTTAAATATTGAACAGTACACAAAAATTTTACCAGCCACAAAAATTGACTTCGGGAGTTAATTAAAACTTAGTAATAAATAATGTATCAAAGTGTTTAATAAAATAAATTTGTATTTAAGAAGTTTGTGCAAAGAATTCTTTCACTATTCATCAATTTTACATAACTTTCTTAAGACTGACATTGCTGTTGTTGTATATTCAAACTGTCTTCTCAAAACACTCGGCCTGCCTTCGCTCAGTAAATGGATACCTATGGGTTTGGAAATGCAACCGTCCGTCGGATGGAACGTTAAGCCGTATCTCCTTGTGGGAAAGCCATACCCTGTGCGCGTTAAAGAACATGCTGGACGACCTTCACGGGAAGCTATCATCTGTCTCCCAGCTGCTATCCATTGGGTCCCCTTTCCTCAAACTTCTCTGAGCCTTCGGGGTCTTTGCGACCTAGCCATTTAGCTAAGTGTTCGTAAAAAAGTGCCGCTCAGAGGTAAAACAACCCAATACAACCAATATTCAAACTTCCATAACTCATTAAATACCGAACGAATATTGTTGAAAATCGAAAAAATTATATATTTCATTGAATTATTTTTCTACTACCACATTTTTCAAAAACGAAAACTTTTTTTAGAAGTTATAGAGCTTTGACGCCAGCTTCCCATTGACATAGCATACGGTTGGTCCTTAATTTATGAAAACTAGTGTAAGTTATTTCTTTCTAGTGGCTCTTCCTTGAGTTTGTGAGGCCAACCCTGGTTTAGAGTACTGAGAAACAAAACGATTTTTTTTTCAATAAGAAGTGCAGAAATAAAAAGAAACACAAAACCAAATATATCGAACTATCTTACTATTGTGTTTGATATCGCCAGGCATAGAGTATTTCTCAGACAATATAAGAATTCATTTCTACTGAAAAGGTTATATTGAAACTCAAAAGGAAGTGGAAAATTGGAATCTAGCAATGATTAAAGAAGGGAGAGAGAGAATTTAAAAGAATTAATGCAACAGATTTTACCATCTTTTCAGTTAAAAAAAAGCTCTAGTAAATTCAAACAATATCAAGTGGAAAATTCACAGACCTGAAAGTTTTTAACAGTCAGTTTATGTCTTATCCTGATAACCGAAAAATAACCTCAGCCTCACATATCTGAAAAGTCTGCGCATTATGAATGTTCGGATGAAGGAAGTTTATATCAGGATGTAACATGAGCAAAAAGATTAAGGTCGTTTATATGTCATCACGAAAAATACGAGGAAACATTTCTGGGAACATATTGAGCAAAATTTCGCGATACTTCAAGAGCTAAAAATAGAGTTACCTCTTCTCTTTGAACAAAGCAGGATATGGATCCAATTCAGAATTTGATCTAAAGAGAAAAATATTCCCACGTGTAACATAGTTACATTCTGCTTTGGAAACACCAGGTGCGCACACAATCACAAACAATTCTTATTCTGAACAACCAAATGCAGCCTTCGATAAGAGGAAAGTCTATTTTTCTATAATGCATTGTTCGTCAATGAATCGCAATGTCGGTAAGCAAGTGATCATGCAGAAAAATATACAATGAATATCAAAATTCCATGTTTGCTAGGAGTGAAAGAAAACTATTTTCCTCGTTTATTTCTTTCAGAATATGCAACACTTAACCTCCAGCTTAGACAAAACTGGGTAGAGGTTATTCGTCCTGTGAGTATAAATATGCATCATGGATGAGTCTTATAACAGATGGGGCGGGGGTGGCTCAGTCGGTAGCGCGCCAGACTCGTAATCTGTAGTTCCCAGGTTCGAGACCCAGCTGGGTCAGCGTTGAGATTTATCTCCGCAAAACTCCCCGCCCTGCCCACGGTCAGTAGGGGACACCGATGGGCTTGGAAAGACCGCCGTCCGTCGGATGGGACGTTAAGCCGTGGCCCCGTGTGCGGGAGAGCATACCCTGTGCACGTTAAAGAACACGCTGGATGGCCTTGACGGGAGGCTACCATCTGTCTCCCAACAGCTGTTCCAGTGGGTCCCCTCCCCCAACCTTCTCTGAGCCTTCGGGGTCCATGTGACCTGGCCATTTAGCCCATGGTGTGCAAAAAAGTGCCGCTCAGAGGTAAAACAACCCAACAACTTATAACAGATACTGAAGGATCATAGTTGCTGAGCTAAACCTTGATCTGCAAGATGAGAAAGCTTTTGCTGATCACCCTCTATGTGATGTTGGTTGCCACGGTACTGAAGACTGATGCACAAGCCAATAATGGATAAGGAACTCCTGAAGAAGAACAATGTGGAGAAGGCAGAGGAGAAAGTGAGGTTGAAAGTGAATCAGGTGGAGAATCAGGTAGAGAAGCAGATAAAAAATAGCTTGCAACGGAAAGGAAGATCGTGCAACTGCTCCATCTGAAGATAAAACAGAGTGAGCAAAGAAGGGATCAAATTTAGTGGACTTTATTAGAATGGTGCGATCCCTTTAGGGTTGGGTTGGGTTGTTTTACCTCTGAGCGGCACTTTTTTGCACACCGTGGGCTAAATGGCCAAGTCACAAGGACCCCGAAGACTCAGAGAAGGTTGGGGGAGGGAACCCACTGGAACAGCTGTTGGGAGACAGATGGTAGCCTCCCGTCAAGGCCATCCAGCGTGTTCTTTAACGTGCACAGGGTATGGCTCTCCCGCACACGGGGCCACGGCTTAACGTCCCATCCGACGGACGACGGCCTTTCCAAGCCCATCGGTGTCCCTTACTGACCGTGGGCAGGGCGGGGAATTTTGCGGCGCGATCCCTTTAAGTGTCTTGCATTAGATTCAGTTTTAACTCTACCTGTTCTGTTAGATTCGAATTTTTTGTTCTAAAAATAGTCAGGAATATTTTAAATCTTTTTTTTTTTTCTAAAAATAAATTAATTTTTGATTCATTGAAAAAGTTTCATTGTTTGTTTTTTCATTTTCATTTGGAGGATATTGCACCTCAATCACAGATCTATATTCTTTAAGTTTTAAATATATATATGTATTTTAAGGCAAGTGCACAATAAAAAGTTAATAGTTAATCTTAGTTTAACGAAGGTATCATAATCCTAGGAGGGTAGCAGGGATGTAGGGGGGTGCTCAGTCTGTAGCTCGCCAGGCTCATAATCTGCAGTTTCCAGGTTCGAGTCCCACTTTACCAGCTTTGAGATTTATCCAACTTTTGCATTTTTCCATTCTTTACTTAAACAAAACAATTCTTTATGCACTTTGAACATACAAACATTGTTTGATGGACAAAGACATATGCTCATTACTATGCATTACAACACCAGCTTACTATGCCTATTCAGCTGATCCTCCAGAGCCTAATATCGTTAATTCCAGTCGGCATTTACGAGCCAAAACTCTTGCGTCTTCGCGTTAGGCTTCGCTCGGGCTTCTCCTTGTTGGTCGATGCCAACTCTCCACTCTCTTCTCCGAACTCTCTGACATGGGGCAGGTCTCTGACCTCCGGCCAGTGTCAACTGTCAGAGGACACCACATGTTTGGGAGGACCGCAATTTGGACTCCCTCACACCGAGCAAGCTTTGAACTGCGTGGCCTTGCTGGAATTGAAGGCATCCCTACATTGCTTATGTCTCTTTGGTGAAATACAAAATAATGTACAAATCAAAAAATATTTAAAAAAGACCTCCTGCCTGAGAGTGACCCCCGGAAAAAAATTTCCTTTCTGAAGCAACAAAACAAATGCGTTTCGTGATTATCAGGAACTCTTAGTTTGGGAAAGGTTCAGCTATTTTATCTCTGAGAGTCACTTTTACGCACCTGAAGAGCTAAAGAGACAGATCACAAGGAGCACAGGAAAACTGGAAACGGGGATTCATTAGATAACTGCTAAATGATATATGGAAGACTCCCGTAAACACTATCCAGCGTGTTCTTTAATATACACAGGTTGGTTATTAAAGAACACGCTGGATAGGTTCTTTAATATACGCTGATATGGTTCTTTAATATACACAGGTTGGGTTGTATTGTTTTACCTCTGAGCGGCAGTTTTCTCCCCATGTTAGGTTAAATGACCAAGTCACAAGGATCCCAAGGGCTTAGGGAAGGCTGGGGAGAGGGGAACTCATTGGACCGGTGTTAAGAGACAGATGGTAGTCTCCCGTCAAGGCCATGCAGCGCGTTCTTTACTGTACACAGGGTATGGCATCCCCTCACATGGAACCACGGCTTATCGTCCCATTCGACGGTAGTGTCTCCTACTGATCGAGGGCAGAGCGGGTGTTTTGCAGAGATAAATCT
Organism: Ryuthela nishihirai; assembly: GCA_038380435.1. Lineage (NCBI taxonomy): Eukaryota > Metazoa > Arthropoda > Arachnida > Araneae > Heptathelidae > Ryuthela > Ryuthela nishihirai. The sequence goes on from JAWZYU010000019.1 coordinate 38,710,306, forward strand.
CAACGTTGGCCCAGGTGGGAGTCGAACCTGGGAACTGCTGATTAAGAGCCTTACGGGCTACTGACTGAGTCACCCCCTCCACAACGTAACACAGGATACGGTACCTGCACACGGTACCCCAGCTTGGCGTCCCATCTGAGGACGATGGCCTTGCCACGACCATCTTTGTCCCTTTTTTCACCGGAAGATAAATCTCAATGCTGGGGCATTCGGGACTCTAACCTATTACTGTATATTACGAACCTGACACCCTACAGAATGAGCACCCCCCCCCCCATTCCTGTTCGTAAAGGAAGGTGGCTCATAACCTCAATTTTGAAAGCTTGTTCCGTTACCTAGTGATAATAAATAAACAGAAAACGAAGGCCGTTCTTAAAGATGTCTGTCATCGTCACTCATGAATGCACCACTCATGCTCTTTTAGAATTTAAATTAAGAGATTGCCTCTTTTCTTAACTGCTGTCCAGTGGTCTATTTTCAAACCCTGTAATGATCTTCGAGGTCTTTTGATCTTGCTTTTTTCCAATAACTTTGAAGTGCATGGTGGCATTCAGAACTTTTCGTCTTGGGGATAGAAGCATACACCGAATATTTTCACGAATTATGTCTCAAGATAGGAGATTTTTAGACTCAAGATAGAGGAAAGACAGGCTCACACTTATGACTCGACTCGGATTGCTAATTGGCTCAGTCGGAAATACGTCATGCTTATAGTCTGCAGTTTTCAAATTCGAGTCCCAACTGTCCCTGCGCTTAGACATTACTCTCTAATCCTCACTCGATGAGAAAGAGGACACTGATCGACTTGGAAAGATCGTCATTCGTCGGATGAGACCTTAATTCGTGATCTGTGTGCAGAATAGCCTGTGTACGCCAAAGAGCATGCTCGATGGCTTTGACAGGAGATTTAGATGACGCAGCCCAACTCAGCAGCTGTTACTAATAAAAATTAATATGGCCGAGTGGTTAGCGCGCTTGGCTACTGATCTAAGGGACCTGGGTTCGAGCCCCGGGTAAGGCATGGCTGTTTGTGTCGTTTTTCTGCTGAGGGCCTGCCATCCTCTCAGACCTTCTACTATGGCATATAAACTGACAGGCTCCTGTCAGACCTCTTTGGCAAGCAGCTGCTTGAAGGGGTATTTATTATTATTATTTTATACTGTCTTTGCTTTTCAGAATTTTTTACAACATATAGCACAGAAAACGGGTCCTAGAAACTACTCCTAGTCTGTTCATGCCTTCTCAAACAAGGACATGCCGCACTAAGACCAAAGTTACTGCCCCAGTTGGAGATAACAGCACATAAACAACCTTGTGATTCCAGGACTCGAACCTGGAACCTATTAATAGCAATGTCATTGAGCACCAACGCGATTACCGCTAGGCTATTGAGGCGGCTTACAAACCTAACTACTATTACATCCTGTGCTAGTGACTAGTTACTAAGTAATAGTTAGTTACAACCTGTAAACTGAAATGCGAAATTATTCAGTAAAAATAAAAATTATCGTCAAGCACCTGCTTAACACAGAGCCTTAACAGAAGCCTGCCAATATACTACGTCATCTAAGAAAAGGTCTGATAAGACAACACTCTGTATTAAATAGCACGAGTTAAAAAATATTTTATTGGATTGGATAATAAAGAGTCAGACAAATGTTGAATAATCCAGATTTTACGACATGATTGCCTAGGATCTCTTGTCATCACAGTCTTTACAGAATTTTATGCTGCAAAAAAAGGAAGAAAAGAAATGCAAATAAAAATCTTTTTATTCCCTTACAAAGACAAAAAAAATTGAAAATGAGTTTGGATGCACCAAAAATGTCTCGATCCCAAAATATAGAGCCCATAAAGACGTCTCAAGTATTACCAACTCCATTTTCAAGAGATTAAACCAGATTACAACTGAATTTTAAATCCTCCATATTTCTGATATGTTCTCAGATAACCCCTTTAGGAACAAGATCCACCATCCACAGCTCTCCCATCATCTTCACCGATAATCCCCAAAACGAAGACTCCAAGCCTGTTTCACAACATCTCTCAATTTGATGAAGATGAGGAAGAAGCACACGTGAGCCCAGACCATATAAAACACCTCATTTCCGAGACGCTTCAGCAAATAAGTGATAATAAAACACGACGCCAGCGAAGACGAGGATCGATTTGACAGAAAAGTCTTAAAGAACTTAAATGAGTTCGTGCCGCCAACCGCCTATTACAAGATTTTCTGAAGTAGAACGCTTTTTTATCTCTGTCTGATCTTTGCAGAAGCTATGGGATGATAGACGGTATGTTCCACCCTGGTACTGATCGCTGCACGCACACAATAATTAGATCATCACTTTCTTGGTGATTGATTCCACCTTCTTCCAAGGTTTTAATTGATAACAACAGAAGCCTCTCGTTGCCCTTAACGACCGTGGAGGAGGATAAAGAGGAGAGAGAGAAACATGAAGTTTAACAATCCGGATTTACTTTTTCTTTCTTTTTACGCTGTTTGTTCGAAATTGTTAAATGAGATTCTAAAAAGAATAGAAACTGATGCTTAGTGAAGTGATGCGGAAACAGTCGCCAACTGAATAATTGCTTTTTTTTTTGTTTCAAGCGAATATTTTTACTCGTTAATCGCTTTTTTTTTCTCTTAAATTCAAATTTAATTGGTTTAAAAAGAGCGCTTGCAGATTATTATCAGTATTTTCATTTCCTCTTCCAGAAATCGATTTTTTACCTACCTGCGTTTAATTTTAATTCATTAAAATGAAATATGGTCGTCATTTTTATAACGAATGCGAAGATCTGAATTTGATTTTTGTATCGATTGTTGTGTTTGCGTTTGTTTTACTTCTGAGCGGCACATTTTCTTGCACACAATGGGATAATGGTCAGATCATAAGAAATGGGTTAAATGGCCAGTTCGTAAGGAATGGGTCAAATGGACAAATCATAAAGAATGGGCTAAATGGCCAGTTCATAAGGAATAGGCTAAATGGTCAGATCATAAGAAATGGGTTAAATGGACAAATCATAAGGAATGGGCTAAATGGCCAGATCATAAGAAATGGGCTACATGGCCAGATCATAAGGAATGGGTTAAATGGCCATATCATAAGGAATGGGTTAAATGGACAAATCATAAGGAATGGACTAAATGGCCAGATCATAAGGAATAGGCTAAATGGCCAGATCATAAGAAATGGGCTAAATGGCCAGTTCATAAGGAATAGGCTAAATGGTCAGATCATAAGAAATGGGCTAAATGGCCAGATCATAAGGATGGGTTAAATGGACAAATCATAAGGAATGGACTAAATGGCCACATCATAAGGAATAGGCTAAATGGTCAGATCATAAGAAATGGGCTAAATGACCAGATCATAAGAAATGGGCTAAATGTCCAGATCATAAAGAATGGGTTAAATGGACAAATCATAAAGAATGGACTAATTGGACAGATCATAAGGAATATGCTAAATGGACAGATCATAAGGAATGGGCTAAATGACCAGATCATAAGGAATGGGCTAAATGACCAGATCATAAGGAATAGGCTAAATGGCCATATCATAAGGAATGAGTTAAATGACCAGATCATAAGGAATAGGCTAAATGGCCATATCATAAGGAATGAGTTAAATGGACAAATCATAAGGAATGGACTAAATGGCCGTATTATAAGGATTTAAGTATTATAAGGACCACAAAGTCAGACAAGATTGGGGGAAGGATATGCACTGAAAGCTGTTAGGAAGCAGATAGAAGCCTCCTGTCAAGACCATTCAGCTAGTTATTTAACGTGCGTAGGGTCACGTCTCACATTTTTCGGCTTTCCTGCACTTGGTGCCACGACTTAGTATTTCATCCGACGGACGGACGTCCTTTCTAAGTCCATCTCCATTCCCTTTCTTATAGAGGGCAGGTTAGGGATTAGCGGAGATGAATTTCAAAGCACAGACTGTTGGGACTCGTACCTGGGAACTGTAGAATTCTCGTCTGGCGAGCTACCGACTTATCCCACTTTCTATCCGCTAGTGCAGTGCTACTAAAAAATATGAGACGTGACTCTGTGGAAGGTCACATCGCGTAGAAAGGAGGGTGACAAGATACTTTCAAAAATTTTCATCTTATGTTTTGCAATACGATGTCAATATTTCAGAGACAAAAATAATATTAATTCAGCGATCAGCGAAGAATTCTTTGATACACAATATGCAATTTTCAATCAAAATTCTGTCCTTTTTTAGGTCATTTTAAAAAAATAAGAGATAAAAATCCAGACTCACTTTTTTACTTTGTCTGTCCGTCTAGAAATCAAAGGTTACTGAAGGGGATGGCAACTATGAGTAGCGAAGACTTTTATGGGGTGCTTCTATCTTTAAAATTCAGTGTATGAACACAGATCTAAACGGACATTAATGACATGGCATCTAGAATGCAAGGACCATGTGTACACCAGTAGTATCGCCAGATGGATGTGTTTAAGAGAGAGCTAATAGATAATAGACTCTGTTGGAGCATATGACAATCCATCTTACTTCCGTCCTCATTTTAGTCATTCTAGGAGAGTTGGCCGGTAATGACAAGTGTCCTCTCATAGTGTCATACCAACCTGACAAGGTCTAGAGAAATCAGACGCACAGCAGAACGGGAAGGCAGAAATATCTAGAACGTGGTTCGAGCTGATCTAACCGAAATTCTCTACTTCGCTATTCGGAGGATATCACTGGCCAGTGGTTTGATATTCACATTCCACAGATACTCACTGGAAATGATCATCGCAGTATCAGTCACTGACAGCTTGGTCAGATCATAAGGGTCAGATCATAAGATGGTCTGACCCTTATGATCTGATATCCCTTATATACCCTTATGATGAGGTTTTTCTTAACAAAGAAGGTCGTTAGAGTACGACTCGCAGAAGAAGGATTGACCTCCAAGATTGCGATTGCACTGGTGCCTGATTAAATCTGTCAGAAGGTATAAATGGTACGATGTCATATCCTCTGACGAGTTCCGGTTTAGCCAGGATGCGGATATTCATCAAAATCATTTGTAGAGATGTTAGAGCTCTGAATCAGCATCCATTTCGGAAGGCATGCCTAACTGACAGATGGTGGATCATCCTGACAGATGGTGGATGGTGGAGATCCTGATTCCCATTGCATTATCGTTCTTGAAGAGTTCCCTAGATGTCATCTTTCAGTAGGGAAATACTCGGCCTCACAATGCGATAAGTTCCAGTGAGTTTCTACCTATGTGATGCGAATGATATCTCAGATCTGTCACCTATCAAGTACAACCCGAAATTTACTTGCATACCCTCTGCAAAAAACCCAACTATTGCCGATCTGAAGTAATATTTCAGTATCTTGTGGCTTGTACTGCAGGATGATATTTGTCACCTTTCTGATTCTGTGCAGCAACGCATAGCTACTTGCATCGTCAACAATAGGCCCACACCACATATTGATGATTAGCAGGATTCCATGCTTTTTCTATACACAACAAGCATTTTATTGCTCGGCAACCATAATCAGTCATCTCCTTATCATCATCTGTGCCTATACTGATTTTCAGATGTATCAGTTAATCTGGAATTAACTCAGTCGCTATTAAGCCAGGCTCGTAATCTGATGTTTTTAGTTCGAGTTACAACTGTGCCTCTGTTAAAAATATTCTCCTATATCTTCCGTTCTGTCAGAAAGGGGGACACTGATAAGTTTGGAAAGGCCGCCTTCCACCAGATAGGGCGTTAAGGTGTGGCACCTTATGCAGAGAAGCATGCCTTGTTCACACTAAAGAATACGTTGGATGACCATTGATGAGTCTTCGATCTATTGGGGCGGTGGTGGCTCAGTCGGTAGCGCGCCAGGCTCGTAATCTGTAGTTCCCAGGTTCGAGTCCCAGCTGGGTCAACGTTGAGATTTATCTCCGCAAAATTCCCCGCCCTTCCCACGGTCAGTAGGGGACACCGATGGGCTTGGAAAGGCCGTCGTCCGTCGGATGGGACGTTAAGCCGTGGTCCCGTGTGCGGGAGACTAACACTTTGCGCACGTTAAAGAACACGCTGGATGGCCTTAACGGGAGGCTACCACCTGTCTCCCAACAGCTGTTCCAGTGGGTCCCCTCCCCCAACCTTCTCTGAGCCTTCGGGGTCCATGTGACCTGGCCATTTAGCCCATGGTGTGCAAAAAAGTGCCGCTCAGAGGTAAAACAACCCAACTTACAGCTCAAAAGCTCTACGGGCAAAAGCTATACGAGACGAGCCACAATTGCAAACATTTCCTAGAATATGCTAACGAAATAATTATCACCATAAAAAACATTATACAAAACAAATATATCGATCGGAGTTGCCTCGTCAGTTCCATCAAAGTACAGCTGGGTAAAAAATAATTTCCCCGTCATTGCTTCTGTGTGGACAATTCCCCTCCAGAACTAAACTCTTACGGATAACTACACTGAGTGTAAAAAAAAACAAATCCCCCCTCACGCTTAAAAAAAAAAGGAAGAGCTGTAGCAAAAGATTTTGTGAATGGGTGATATTGTAGCGAAGCGGTCGCTACGGAATTCTGCGAGCAGAAGACGAATGAGGTCTGGACAAAATTTCCCTTCAGTAGAAGTTTCGATCTTCCTGCATCCTATTCTTCAACGTCTGTGATGCATAAAGACGTTTCTTTCATCCATTGCTTCGCCTCTTGTTTGCCCTAAATTAATTACGAACAGAGCGAGCAGAAGTGTTATCGATTTTTTCCCTTCTTTTCTTTTTCTCTAGTAGGCTTTCAAACTTACTCTTCCCTTCCGCTTTTCTCTCGCTTTTCTTTCTCTCTTTGCTCTCCCTCTTCCTTCTCTCTTCTTTCCCCTCTTCACTCGCTCTTCCTCGTCTCTTCTTCTCCCTCCTCTCTCTCTCACTCTTCTTTCTCTCTTCTCTCCCCCTCCTCCTCGTCACTATGGAAACGGCTCCCACGGTTTCTCAATAGATGGCATTCTCTTCCCTTTGATGAGGAAGAGAGATTGAGTTCTGTCATCAGCTTAAGAACCTTCTTTCCGACGATTTTTAAAAAACGACAAGATCCAGAGACGATATGTTTTGTCTCCGATAAAGAAAGCATTCGATTTCTTTCTACCCGGAATGAAAATTATTTGCTTGGAAACTAATTTGCATTTTTTTAAAGGACGGCGTTCGGGATTTCTAAATAAAAAATTGAAGTTATTATGTTCGTGCAACATATCTGCGCCATTAAACATGCGGGACAACGAAGTCTCCAAGTACGATTGCCAGTTATCGTGATTGATTTTTTTTCTTTCGATTCTTTTGTGAGGAGTGATATTATAAGTGAAATACTAAACTAGACTAGGATTGACTGAAATTTTCTTTTTTTTTTTTCAATATTACAGTAAATAGTTCAGTTTTCGTTTGCTTTAATTGCATGAAACAAATAGAATCACAAATACTATTCTAAATATTACACAAAAATATAAAAAAAACACAACAGAATCAACTTTGTTGAAACAAGTGACAAATTGTTGAATCCAACATATTTTTTTCAATACTAGATATAAAGCATAAAGGTTTGCCGAAAAGAGCACGTTGATCGATCTTTTAAAAGACATTGTTTCACAATCAGCGTCTGTTATTGCTAATTCCGCCGCTCTAACTTCCAATGAAATTAGAAACGCTGTCGTCCGTCGGATGAGAGATTAAGCCCTGTCCCTCGTTTAGAAGAGTCATACCCTCTGAACGTTAAAGAAGACACTGTATGATCTGAATGCGAGGTTTCCATTTGTTTACTAGTGGATCCCTTTCCACTACCCAGCTCTGATCCCCTTGGGGTGTTTACGACCTGCACAAAGTTCGCTAGAGGAAAACCAATCCAACCGAAAAACCCAATTTTCATCCCGGGTTGAAAGATCCATAATAATTGCATGTGGTCATACTTATCCCATAAATGGCGTAGTTTGCCAACAGATGAATGTCCAATGGTCAGCTTTTATGATTTCCGTAATCATCGACATTTTCGACTGGGGCACTTGAAAAACCAATGTAAGATGGGGATCCAACTTACATTGGTTCGATTTGGTAATAACTTGTTACTTTATTGTTATGCAATCGGAACCACTGTTGCAGAAAAAAAGTTAAATTCCTCTCCAGCATCTTGCCACAGAGCTCTGACAAGAGCCTATTAGTCAATTAATATTATATAATACGTGATACAGTCTGTGAGAAAGAAGATGAAACATCAGCAGAAAGACAAAAAACATCAACGTCATATTTGGTGCTCGAACGCGGGTCTCTTCAAACCTCAGCCAAGCCAACACCTCCTACAAGAGAAGGCCGTACAACTATGTCACAGAAAACTGACTACACCTAGAGCCCCTATATACCAGGCTGACCAGCGACGATCGACGTTTAGCGACTACGGTAGTCGCCGATCTCGGTATGCCCTCACGGAAAGCGGAGGGTTACGGCTGTAAAGATCGAAGTTTGCCGCATGCATATTTTATGATAGTAACCAAACTAAACTTAATCGTAAACGATGAATGGCAATTAACTTAAATGTAGCTATCATTCATCTACATACTACTAATCGATATATCGCATAAATTAACGAGGGTCGGGGGTGGCTCAGTCGGTAGCGCGCCAGGCTCGTAATCTGTAGTTCCCAGGTTCGAGTCCCAGCTGGGTCAGCGTTGAGATTTATCTCCGCAAAATTCCCCGCCCTGCCCACGGTCAGTAGGGGACGCCGATGGGCTTGGAAAGGCCGCCGTCCGTCGGATGGGACGTTAAGCCGTGGCCCCGTGTGCGGGAAAAGAACACGCTGGATGGCCTTGACAGGAGGCTACCATCTGTCTCCCAACAGCTGTTCCAGTGGGTCCCCTCCTCCAACCTTCTCTGAGCCTTCGGGGTCCATGTGACCTGGCCATTTAGCCCATGGTGTGCAAAAAAGTGCCGCTCAAAGGTAAAACAACCCAACATAAATTAACATTAAAATTCAGAAGAAATAATCAGAAGTATATAACGGAGACAAAAAACACGTTCTCGGTAGAATTCTTTCAACCTACTTTTTTTTAAATTTAATTGGATCAGCCTGGAATTTAAACACTGTGCAATTGTTCCTACAGCTGTTTAGACAATTCGAAGCTGAATATCTTCCGATAATAATTGTTTTTTATATACTAAGGATTCGAAAAACTAAGTCACATCACCAGTTGGCATAAGAATGGCGGATAAGTCGGCCTGGTATATAGGGGCTCTAGACGTAGTTATTTTTGTGTGACGTAGTTGTGCGGCCTTCTCTTGTAGGAGGTGTTGGCCAAGCATACCATCTACTGTGACGATCGCAAATCGTTTTAAAACTTTATTGCGCACACGAAGCCAATGTTTTACTTTTATTATTGTGTAATCAAACTTGAAGGGAAATAAAACCACAGAAATATCTTCCGTATCATTGTTGTACATTCAGCTTTTATGTTGAACAGTGTGTGATATTGAATAAACAGATTGTTACGAGGTGCGTTCAAAAAGTTCTTGACATGCATCTGCAGAACAAAAATCATTGCACTTATGTCAATTATGTTTTATTGACTTAGTATAAAATGCTTCTGAATGAGTTTGCTACCGGGTGGATTCCTGGTAGCAAGAAGATTCAATTGTTGATGTGTGAGTAAGTAAGCACCTATGTCAGCAAAATTTTTACTGTCCTCCAAAGTACTCCCCACCAACATCTACAGAAAGTTGCAGACTTCTATGCCAAATCTGGAACGCTTGGTGGTACTCCTATTGGGTTGGGTTGTTTTACTTCTGAGCGGCCCTATTTTGCACACCATGGGCTAAATGGCCAGGTCACATGGACACCGAAAGCTCAGAGAAGGTTGGGGGAGGGGACCCACTGGAACAGCTGTTGGGAGACAGGTGGTAACCTCCCGTAAAGGCCATCCAGCGTATTCTTTAACGTGCACAGGGTATGGATCTCCAGCACAAGTGGCCACGGCTTAACGTCCCATCCGACGGACGGCGGCCTTTCCAAGCCCATCGGTGTCCCCCTACTGACCGTGGGCAGGGCGGAGAATTTTGCGGAGATAAATCTCAACGTTGACCCAGCTGGGACTCGAACCTGGGAACTTCAGATTACGAGCCTGGCTTCAGATTACCCCCGCCCCTACATGTTGGAAAATACTCCGCAACTCTGAATAAATGCATTTTGCAAGGTCTTGCACCCTTGAAAAAGGCTTTCAACCAAGTTCCTTTTTTAATTTTTGGAAATAGCCAAAAATTTCAAGGTTGGGTGAATTTGCAGGATGGGGTAGCTGTTTGATTATCTCTGCTCCAAACAGACCGTAACATGCCAGGTTTTGTGAGCACTGGCGTTGTCATGAAGAATGGGAACTCTTGACACGCCTGTTGTTGGAAGCTACCTTTTCATCTCCTTAACCATTTTGGGTAAAACAATGTTGGTGTGGTATTGGCCATTTACAATCATTTTTTCAGGTAAGGTCTCCACGGCTACCACTCCTTGAGAATTGAAATAAATTATGAATGTCTTTTTCTTTGAGAAAAGTCTCGTCTTAGAATTTGGGTTCGCGTTTCATCTTCCTTAACCCCAACATAGTTGAATAGAATTCAACATAGTTGTCGATCTTTCTGGGAGTTGTATAGTAATAAAACAATATCTCATCACCTGTGACAATGTCTGTTAACTGCTTGGGACCACTAGGTTCAAGCACTGCCAGCATCTCTTTGCACGAATTTACTAACCCTATTTCACTGTGCTGTTAGTATGTGGGGTACCCATTTGGCAAAGATCTTTCGGAACTTTAAATGTTGATGAATAATTGTTTCTACACTACCAATCGATACACTGACATCTAAACTTATTGCCTTAACGGTGGTGGGTGAGTTTTTCATAATGAATTCACGAACAGCAGCGATGGTTCTCTCGTTCACGGCCTCCTTCGGTCTTCCTGCACGGGAAAGGTCTTCGAAGCTCTGCCATCCATCTCTGAATTTGCGCATCCATCCTTAACAGTTCCATATAAACAGGAATGATCTCCACATATTTGTGATAAATCGGCATGATTTTTTTTTCGTCATCCCGAAAGCTGCATTATTGTTATCAGTCTTTAGTAGAATCCACGGCAACAACGCACACAATTCGGAGGCCGAAATTTTCGCGCCGCCAGCGAAGAGAAAAATGATGATACGTCCTTTGTTTTAAACACGTCATGGCAAGTTTAGACCAGCTTTCAAACAAGTCGTAACTCGTTAACTTCGGAGGAACGAGTGAAATTCTACAGGCCCTGTCAAGAACATTTTGAAAACTCTCCGTATTACCAAAATAAAATGTTAATTTTTAAGTAATAGCACGGAAAAAGGAAAAATGCTTTCATAGTTATAGAGGCCATTTCAACCCTACATCATAAGGGCCGTAAATGTTTTTTTCGCTTAGGACTCCTGGGCCTCTAAATCCGCTATTTCTCTTCCCCATCTTCAGAAGAATGTCAAGAATCTGTCCCCCTTCATAATCAGGCATCCAGAAAGATTTTGCTCTTCATATATTTAATGAACTGTGATTCCATACGTGAGGGTTTTGTTTTTTAGAGTTTGCCAAAGAAATTATTGTTTCTTTTTAAACTTTTTTACTTTAATTTTTTAGCTATTTTTCCTAAAATGCAACGGATAATTGTGTTTATAATTGTCAAATTTTTTTTCGTTTCTCGAGTAGGTTTCCAAAAAAAAAACATTTTTATTTAAATTTTTGTTCTATTTTTCAAATTATTTTATTAAAATGTAATTGACATTTGCTTATTTTAACATACATTTTCTTGAAAAAGAAACAGTCATGAACACATTTTTCGCACATTCTTTATTAAAACACCATCTATACATCTATCATTACAATAGCAACATAAAGCGAAAACTTACGTAAAATTATTTTTTTAAATGGTGCGCATTGCTCGCCGACCGTGAAATTTGTTTACCGAAACATTTTTTTTTTTATCTCAGTTAATCTCGGTAAGCAGATATCCACTTTATAACACTTCCCTCCGTTTCGGAAGTCTAAAAAAATTTCTTAAAAATGCACAAATGCAATTTTTTTTTGCTTCCATCACACTCACTAGCATTTTTAAAGAGCCTTGCCCCTTCTCTCTCTCTCTATTTAGTAATTTTATATTCGGTTAGATTTAATCAAAATGCAAATTTTAGGGGAGGGAAGTGGGCCGTAAGGGGGCCGCAGTATTAAAAGGTTTCTAGGCACTGATCTCTAGGATACATATTACCACATGGTACCAGATTTTATGATAATAGCAAGCATATGTATTAGATCTGACTTTGGTATTCTGGTGTAACAAGTATCTATAACATGTTAGATCTGACTTTGACATTCTGGTGTAAAAAGTTTATGTGTTAGATCTGACTTTGGTATTCTGGTGTAACAAGTATATGTGTTAGATCTGGCTTTGGTATTTTGATGAAACAAGTATATGTGTTAGATCTGACTTTGGTATTCTGATGTAACAAGTATATGTGTTAGATCTGACTTTGGTATTCTGGTGTAACAAGTATATGTGTTAGATCTGGCTTTGGTATTCTGATGAAACAAGTATATGTGTTAGATCTGACTTTGGTATTTTGGTGTAACAAGTATATGTGTTAGATCTGGCTTTGGTATTCTGATGAAACAAGTATATGTGTTAGATCTGACTTTGGTATTTTGGTGTAACAAGCATATGTGTTAGATCTGACTTTGGTATTCTGGTGTAACAAGTATATGTGTTAGATCTGGCTTTGGTATTCTGATGTAAAAAGTTTATGTGTTAGATCTGACTTTGGTATTCTGGTGTAACAAGTATACTGTATGTGGTATTCTGAACCTGGTATGATTAAACATTAAATGAATATCAAAAGCTCGATTACACTGAACCACCGGCGCGGTAATGGTATAACATTGGCTTGCAAGGGCACAGCAACTGGTCCTGTCCCGGTTTGAGCCCCGGATCACATGGTCGTATTCTGTCATAACCTACTTATAGCTTTGTCGGTCTAATTACGAATTTTTAAAAATTTATGACTAAATATTGCGACCAAATATAAAAAAATTATTTTTTAATTTAATATATTTTTAGCGAATTTTTAACAAACATCTTAAAATGAAATTCAGAAAAAGACTAGTATTAAAAAAAACGAAAAGAAATAAGTTTATTCGGTGATGGCTTTTGCCGATGTATCTGGCAAACGAAAAAGATTCCAATCTAACATAAACCACCGCATTGTCAACTTCTGGAGAGAGAAAAAAAACACTTCTCTCACACACACATAATCCAGCAGCGCGCGTGACATCGTTTTTTTCCTCCAGGGTAAAATAAGCTAATGGACGAAAAAGTTTCAAATTCGATGTCAGTTCCATATCCGTAGCCGATATTTTAGTCCCCAGTGCCTCGCTTTGTGCATAGCATGAAGAAACGTGTTATTCTTCACCGATGTCAACGTCGAAACTTCTTCGTCCTACGCTAAAGGAAAGAGCCCAAAGATTTCCTGTTAGCAGCGCGTAGAGAGATTGAAATGGAACCGTCAATATGGCTGGGTTGGTGCAACATCGGAAATGGCGAACTTACCCTTATGCTGACAGAAGAGCACTGATGTATTATTCCTCCATCAAGGGAGATGGTTCAGCTTGTTAAGGTACGAGCCTTGAGGGAAGACTTCGCTGTCTCTATCTGCTGCTGGATTATTTATAGTCCGTGGCTGTAGTACTTCTGTTGCTGTAAGTAATCCGATGCTGATGCAAGATCACTCTGGGAAATAGTCTTTGCTGTTTGCTCTGCTATGATTTATAGACAAAAATATCTTGTTAGAAAGTTTTCGTATACATTCAGGATGAAGGAGAGAAAGCTGAGATATGTTTCCTACAAGATAATGTACTGTTGTCTTATACAATTGAAAAGTTAGCTGAGAAAGTTTTGACGGGTATAGAAACTGAACTTATAATCTCCTGAAGACATGTCTCATACACGCTGGATAGTTTAGAAAAAGGAGTTGTTATTACACTTGTTTACAACAGATACTGTGAATATAAAGTGTTTTAATGTCAAATGTCAGTACAATAACCTCTAGATTACACTTGGCAACTCACAAGCATGACTCTGATTTAGTCTTATTCAATATCCTTAAGAGTTCATTTTATCATATTTATCTGTGCAATTCAAAATTCAAACAGACAGTCACAGGATCGGATCTGGGGAGCAAGGAGCTTTTGAGAATAAAGGAGCCTTTGAGAATACTAGTAAGGGTAAGAGTGTCCAAAAATAATTAAACTTGTGCATGTTTTACACATTTTTCATGAATTTTTTTGAAAAAAAAACCTCTAAAACGAAGGAAAAATTATTACACTTCAATAGAAGTTCATTCTCTTACCCTCTTTTACAGCTCGATTGCATTCCTTCCCCCTCCTTATTTTTTTTTCCAGATCTGGACCTCATCAGTTATATACTTCGTTATCAATTTCAGAGAAAAGGTTGTCTTCGTCCATCCCGCACCTTCCACATCCATCGCATCCATATGACTCGTGTAAGTTTGTGTGAAAAGGATATCAATGATGTCTAAATATAGCTATTTCAACGTTTTAAACGGAAAAGCAATTTTCCTTTTTTAAGGCCGTTAAAAAATAATCAACCCTATATCCTAGATCAGGGGTCTCAAAGATCAAGGGGTTTTGTGTGGCTCGTAAGCAATACGTTCAATTATAACACTGCTAACGATGTCATTATTGCTTTATAATTATTATATATATTGTCATTATTATATTATACTCCTCAAAACTTCCCACCCTGCACTCGGTCAGTAGGGGACACCGATGGGCTTGGAAAGGCCGTCGTCCGTCAGATGGGACGTTAAACCATGGATCCGTGTGCGGTAGAGCCATACCATGTGTACGTTAAAGAACATGCTGGATGGCCTCAATAGTATGGGGTCCATCTGTCTCCTAATAGCCGTCCAGTGGGTCTCCTCCCCCAACCTTCTCTGATCCTTCTGGGTCATTGTGACCTGGGCATTTAGCCCATTGTATGCAAAAAAAGGTGTCGCTCAGAGGTAAAACAACCGAACTCTGAGAGTGTACAGCTGGGAATAAACATTTATAAACTGCACAGCTACGACACAATGATTACTGAATATTCATAAACGTTTCCTTATTGATTCATTTCTATTTGATGATTTTGGGGAGTAAAAGTGCCGTTAATCCATTTAAAGATTAGGCCATAAATCAACATCAGAAGCTCTCTTTCTCTCCACTCTTTATATATATCCAAATAAGAATAGGATTCAAAAGGCTGGACAAGCTAGCCGAAAAAAAGTGAAAATTGGAGTCCAAAGATTTATATACTTCAACAAAACTCTGTTGATATGTAGAATAGAAAAGTCGAAGGTTACTAAATGCAAAAGAGTGAAGCCAACACACCTTTAAGCTCCTATATGCAAATGAGCGCCCAAGCTCTAATCATCCCCGCAAAGCTGCTTGCGTGAACAAAGTCCGTAACTGCAGCTACAGAAGATGTGTCAGACGTTGCGTACGTTTGATGAACTGCATTATGCAGATATTTTCAAAAGATTCGTGTGCAAATTATTGATCGTATGCCGAGTGAGGTCGTGGCCACACATGAAATTGCAAAAGTGATGTTTCGCTTGTTCTAAAGGATCATAAGTATATATATACATTGGGAAGTTGTAAAACTCTTCGAAGCTTAAAGTGAAGTTGTAAAACTCTTCGAAGCTTAAAGTGAAGTTGTAAAACTCTTCGAAGAAAAAGAACCGCGAACAATCGGCCAATCTGGTAGTTCTACTTGAGCAACAGGAGATCTTCTATTATCCATGCATTACTTGCGCAGCTGTGCATCCAAAGAAGTCCATTCGCAAACTGGCACAGAAATGTAACGTCAGTGCATTCTGAAGGACCACAGGTTCCATCTTTACAAACTCCAATTTGTCTACGAACTCCATCCAGATGATTGTGACCATAGAATAGAATTCTGTGAATGATTCAGCGGAACATCGGACACCTGATCTCTTTACTGATGAGGAATTTTTTTTTCTCTCAGGCCATGTGAATCGTCACACCTTCAGGTTGGGTTGTTTTACCTCTGAGCGGCACTTTTTTTGCACACCATGGGCTAAATGGCCAGGTCACATGGACCCCGAAGGCTCAGAGAAGGTTGGGGGAGGGACCCACTGGAACAGCTGTTGGGAGACAGATGGTAGCCTCCCGTTAAGGCCATCCAGCGTATTCTTTAACGTGCACAGGGTATGGATCTCCAGCACAAGTGGCCACGGCTTAACGTCCCATCCGACGGATGGCAGCCTTTCCAAGCCCATCGGTATCCCCCTACTGAACGTGGGCAGGGCGGAGAATTTTGCGGAGATAAACCTCAACGCTGACCCAGCTGGTACTCGAACCTGAGAACTACAGATTACGAGCCTGGCGCGCTACCGACTGAGCCACCCCCGCCCACACCTTCAGGTAGTGGTCTAATAAGAATTCACACAGGATACAGGAACAGAAACAGATGGAAGCCTCCCGTCAAGGCCATCCAACGTATTCTTCAATGTGCACAACTTGGGCTCTCCTGCGCACAAATCCACGGCTTAAGATCCAATCTGACGGCGGCGTCCTTTCTAAGGTCATTGGTGTCCTTTATGTCACCGAGAGGAGAACGGGGATTAGCGGAGATAAATCTCAAGGCTAGAATATTTAATAATCGAAGCTGCAGATTAGGAGCCCTGGCGTCGTGCTACCGACTGAGCCATCTCCTCCCTGCAGGAAGAGGAGGATTCGAATGTAGCAACATTAGGTAACAACGCTACCCTCGAACTATTACATACGAATGTTGTAGGTAAAATATTCGTTGCTTTTTACACCATTTTGAAGATATTTTCATTTTTCTAGAACCGATCACTTCAGAAATAGAAGACAGCCTTCTGTCGTAAGAAGAAGCTGCAAGAAGTGGAATAGCCAAACACAGAAACATGCTGAAAAATAAAAAAGAAAAAAAGTTCGTTTTCACCGTATGGACGCATTTCAGAATTTCACTCCATCACGGGTCTTTTAGTTTATCCACTAAAAAATCAAACGCAAAGGATAGAAACAAACTTTCGCTTTCTTATTTCTCGAATATCAGAGAGAGAAATAAACCAAAAAAAAAATAAAACCTTCACAATTCGAGTCGCAATCGCCATCGCTTCCCTTAGAGGAGATGATCACAAAAAGACGGAATAACCTTTAAAATGGATTCTTGGGCATCGGAAATGGCAACCATCTTTATTGATGCCAGAGACAACGGATGTTGTTATTTCCTGTGTAGGAAAAAAAATGGCCTCACGTTGCTTATAGGTATCTGATGTTTCGCACTCTCAAGGGATTCGTCTCTTGAGACACACGAGTTCAAGCTTCTGGAGAACTGTGTGCTTTTGGAGAGTCGTAAGGGAGGAAAATCAGAAGTAAAGATACTTGCTCGCTTTATTCCGAGAATATGAAATGAAGGAAGAGAACTGGAAGACAAAGGTAAACTAGAGAAAAAAAAAGAATAGGTATAGGCGTACTTAGAAAAAGGAACTAAAAGTCGGTGAATGAAGGAGGCGGAAAGAAAGAGTAGATAACAAACAAGACACGTGTGGAGATTCTGGAACATTTCGTTTTGTTTTGTTTAAGGATTATAGGAAGCGAGCAGAATATTTGGGAAAAAAGGTATTTAAGTAGAAATAAATGAAGAGGAATCTTGGAGAGAAAAACTCTTGTTTGCATTGGTAGAATGTAATTGGGAAGGGAAGGAAAAAAAGGGTTGGCTATTTATTTGGTCAGAGGACAGAGAGGGATTAATTTGTTTTTTTAGATGTGAAGGTGTTGGATATTTAAAAAATAAAGAGACATCATTGAAGTAGCTCACCAGGAGCAAGATAATATTTTCTCTAAACTTGATAACGATGTATTTGGATGACTGCATTATTTTTCGTAAGAATAATAAATTTGATGCAAATAAAGGATGAAAGGAAAAATGCTTTGATGGGATGATGAGGACATCTTTTTCCGTAGGCGATTGCAGCTGATCTTGACGAATACTGTTTTCATTTTAACCAAATAGACTTCAAAATAAAACCGAAAGACAATGATATAACTCGATGTTTTTTGATTCGGATAAAATTTTCACCCTAAAGGAAAAACAATGTAAAATATACGTTCAAGAATCTTGATTATGAGATGGATTATGATTAATCTAAAGCAGTCGTTTCCAAAGTTTACATATTCAATTATTACCTAAGCATCCTTTTAGAAACTAGAGTTCCCCCATCATTAAGCAATGCGAAAGTCTGTAAACCTGCTCATTAAACAGTGAGTGCGGCACACTATTTGATTTTATAAGATTAAATTGGCTATAATTAATGTCATACGATGAACGTCAATTAATAAGGTTGGTTAAATAATTCGCTGACATATTTGAGAATATTGCAGTAAAGTAATTACATTTGCTGATTAGCGAAAAACGACGTCAGCAAAAAAAAAACAGACCGCAGTGAGGTCCCTGGCAACCCAGGGATCGAGGGACTTTGCGAAACCTTGATTCTAAAGGAAAGTTTTGACAAATCATCCAAAGTGTGCTACACTCAGCTTCCACTTTATTAGATACAGTTCCATAATTCATCAAACAGTTGGGCGGGGGTGGCTCAGTCGGTAGCGCGCCAGACTCGTTATCTGCAGTTCTCAAGTTCGAGTCCCAGATGGGTTATCGTTGAGATTTATCTCCGCAAAATTCCCCGCCTCTGCCCATGGCGAGTAGGGGACACCGATGGGCTTGGAAAGCCCGTCGGATGGGACGTTAAGCCGTGGCCCCGTGTGCGGGAGAGCCATACCCTGTGCACGTTAAAGAACACGATGGATGGCCTTGACGGGAGGCTACCATCTGTCTCCCAACAGCTGTTCCACTGGGTCTCCAACCTTCTCTGAGCCTTCGGGGTCCTTGTGACCTGGCCCTCAACCCATCAAACAGTTAACACAGAATTCAGAAACTTCTTAAATAAAACTTTTCTGTGGAAAAATGTGAATGGAGAAAATTTAGAGGTCTCAGCGAAATTTCTTTATAATACTTAAGTTAATTTTTACAAATTTTGAATTTTTTTTTGCACAACAAGCAAACACGCTAAATGTTTCAGCTTCCATAACTTTTTATACACTGAATGCATATTAGTTGAAATCGAGAATTTAATACATTTGAATTGAGATCTTTAAATTATATTCCGTCATATTATTTCATAAAAATCCTATTTAAGAGGTTACTGTTTCACTGAATATGTTATTACCAACTTATTGCTAGTTTTCGAGTGTTATGTAATTTGCCAGATTACTAGTTAGGATAATAACAATTTCGCCACTATCTTGTAACGAGTCATATGAGCGGAATGTGAGAGATTATAAAACATTTGTAAACCTCCTAAAACAATCGCCAGCCAAACGCAGTGATTTCTATACATGTCTATATATGTGTCTGATAAGTCACTGTCCTATGATATAAATTACATGGACAAAAAAAATACTTTCCATGATCTGCCGATGAAAATTCAGTGATCCGTAATTTCTAAAAAGTTACCACTGAAGATTAATTAAAGATATCAATCAAATGTGTTTGAATCTAGATTTGTCAACAATATTCGTTCGGTTGGGTGCCCGTGGCCGAGTGGTTAGTGCGCTTGGCTACAGATCTTATGGGACCTGGGTTCGAGTCCCGGGTAAGGCATGGATGTATGTGTTGTTTTTCTGCTGAGGTCCTGCCATCCTTACAGACCTTCTACTTTGGCATATAAATTGACAGGCTCCTGTTAGACCTCTGTGGCAAGCAGCTGCTTGAGGGGGTATTTATTTATTTAAGAAAATAGATAATGCATTTATGACGAAATTATGTAAGGTACAAATCAAATGTAGATTTTTAGGAAATTTGCCTTCAAATGTCAGCCGCTGAACTAGTAATAAGACTAGTTAAGAGGTTCCCTTCTCCATTGCTTTGAATGATGGTATGAAAGCGATGGGTAGCGATTGGCAAAGGGTTGGATAGTGACTGGTAGCAATCGGCAAAAAAGAGAGTTTGGACAGCAATCGGCAAAAAAGAGAGTTTGGACAGAAATCGGCAAAAAAGAGAGTTTGGACAGCAATCGGCAAAAAAGAGAGTTTGGACAGCAATCGGCAAAAAAGAGAGTTTGAACAGCAATCGGCAAAAAAGAGAGTTTGGACAGCAATCGGTAAAAAAGAGAGTTTGGACAGCAATCGGCAAAAAAGAGAGTTTGGGCAGCAATCAGCAACAAAATGATTTGGGTAGCAATTATCAAAGAGTTGGATAGCAAGGCAAAACGAAAGAGTTGGGTAGCAATTGGCAAAGAGTGGGTGGAGATTGGAAAAGAGTAGTAATGTTCCAGGACACACAAAGGTCGTCCACCGACCTGTGCTAACTGCAGAAAAGAGCAAACGGCGAATTACAGAGGCTGTGAGCTCTTTCTCAAACTTCCCAATAGAGGAGTAAAATTAAATAAATAAATAAATACCCCCTCAAGCAGCTGCTTGTCACAGAGGTTTGACAGGAGCCTGTTAGTTTAAATGCCATAGTAGAAGGTCTGAGAGGATGGCAGGACCTCAGCAGAAAAACGACACAAACAGCACCCCAATAAGTACAACACAATAAGACCTACGCACAAGCTACCAGACTTTCTGAAGAGATTCCAGGAAAATCTAACATTGATCCACGAGTTACTAAGCCTTCAGAAAAAGGGAAGGCCACAGTGAATGTACTAACTAAAAAGAGCAAAGCAAAGGAGGAGGAAACGTTTGACTTTCTAAGGAATTTAAAAATATCCTGGAATTCTTCAGAAAATTGAATTTGGGTAATATATTGCTCAAAGTTAAAGCATTTTGTCTTAAATTTAAGGTGGCTAAGGAATGGACTGAGAGAATCTCAGTAGACATCCAAGCCTTTGATTTTGTTGCATCTCTCTTTGGATAGATAAGTGATCGAACTAAAGATCCTTGATCTATTACGATCCCTTGGTTTTTTTATCAGTTAAAACGTCCAAAGATATTGGTGTTTGACTCTCGCTTGTTTTACTTTCAGTTGTGGTTTTTTTAGCAAATATGTTTTTCCCTTGAGTCCCTTTGGGGTTTAAGTATTTTAACTTTGGTTACTGCCAATCAGGCACTATTCTAGACTTCGAGACATAAGCCCTAGTCTTGGAGTTCATCAAATTAATTTAAGATATCAGATATCAGGAAAGAGTAGGTTAGCGATTGGAAAAGAATTGGGTAGCAATTGGAAAAGAGTTAGGTAGTGATTAGCAAATATTTGTATTTTGGTTAGCTAAATATTGGAAAAATATGAGTAATGGTTGACAAAGTGCAGTTGGCCAATTGTTAGTCTGAGGTTACTTTGTGAGCCCATCCAAATAGCAACGTAACTTATGTTGGTACAATAACGGGAAATGACAATTTTATTTGTTTGTGGGGTGGACAGATATTTTTAGCAACATATATCCTCTAAGGCGT
Source organism: Ryuthela nishihirai (assembly GCA_038380435.1). Lineage (NCBI taxonomy): Eukaryota > Metazoa > Arthropoda > Arachnida > Araneae > Heptathelidae > Ryuthela > Ryuthela nishihirai. Next base: position 38,731,875 of record JAWZYU010000019.1, read on the forward strand.
TTCCTAAAAATCTGAAACTCTGCAGTGTTGTGCTTCTTCCTTCCATCGGATTTTTCTGAGCGCATTATTGATTCAAGCAAATTGTGTGTAAGAAGTATTAGACATTTTAACCATACTGTTTAGTGCAATTAGCTTTATTTCGAAATATCAGCGGCTGTAAAGAGTATGTTAAGAAAAAAATAAACTCTTTTTTTTTATATAAATCCCCTTTCAAGGTTTCCGAACAGAGCGGATGAATACTTTCAGCAAACAATCAGCCTCAACCATCAGAAGTAATCTGAAATGAAACAAAGGTGAAATAGTAATTATTTTTATTGAACATATAAGAATGTTCTATATCTGTAAAAAAAAAGTCTGTAAAACGGTATCTTTTATTGCAGGTACAGATCTGAAATGAAATTTTACAACAGATAATTTAGCAACGAAACTAAGGGAATGAACTTTAAGTATATAAGAGTATTTTTTCGTAGTCAAGAAACCAATATTAACTCGCCAGACATCAGAACACTCGGGTTTAGTTTATTCCTTGGAATCAACCAGATCTGGATATGGCTGTGAACAGACACAGTTGGGTTGGGTTGTTTTACCTCTGAGCGGCACTTTTTTGCACACAATGGGTTAATGGCCAGGTCACATGGACCCCGAAGACTCAGAAGGGACTCACTGGAACAGCTGTTGGGAGACAGATGGTAGCCTCCCGTCAAGGCCATCCAGTGTGTTCTTTAACGTGCACAGGGTATGGCTCTCCCGCACACGGGGCCAAGGCTTAACGTACCATCCGACGGACGGCGGCCTTTCCAAGCCCATCGGTGTCCCCTACTGACCGTGGGCAGGGCGGGGAATTTTGCGGAGATAAATCTCAACGCTGACCCAGCTGGGACTCGAACCTGGGAACTACAGATTACGAGCCTGGAGCGCTACCGACTGAGCCACCCCCGCCCTAAACAGACACAGACATAGTAGGCGGGGAGTATGCCTCCTCTTCAAAATGCTAGTAAGGTAACAGAGGCAAAAATTATCAAACTTATTAACATTTCTTGAATTTTTTGTGCATAATTTGCAGTTATTTTTGCGCTCAGTTTAATTGTGAAACGTTTCCAATTGCTCAGTATGAGTTGATTATTATATTGATGTTTTAAACTAATTATTATTATTATATTGATGTTCCAAACATTTTATCGATGATGCAAAATGCTCATCAATATTTATTGCAGATAAGCTATTGGCTTTGATGATCAAATGTAAAAAGAATGATTGATTCTATATTACGATGATGATGATCATGATGAATAAATGTTTTATTTATAAAAACTCCTTAACCTTGAAAACACAATTACGTTTTCCTTGCAAATTTTTATTGTTTTTACAGGAAAACGTCTTTGGAAATAAATTAAAGATCTCATTTAAATCTCTCTAAATCACAAATTATCTACAGTATTCTTTTAATAGTTAAAGTTATTAAAACTGGAACATTTAACAGCAAACATTGCTACGAATATTATTAAGCATGAACAGAAGAAAAACCTCTACGTGGCATTTTTCGCACAGAATTGGCTAGATGGCCAAAACAAGGGGGGGGGGGGGGGGGGGGGCTCAGTCGATATCGCGCCTGGATCGTAATTTGCAGTTCTCAGGTTCGAGTCCCAGCTGGGCTGGCATTGAGATTTATTTCCTCAAAACTTCCCATCCTACCAAGTGTCGTTAGGGGACACCGATGGGCTTGGAAAAGCTGCAGTCCGTTGGACTGAATGTTAAGCCATGGCTTCATGTACAGAACAGCCATACCCTATGTACAATAAAAAACAGACTGCATGGCTTGACGGGAAGCTACCGACTGCCCTTGGGAGACACCCAAGAGCAGTCGGGTGGGTCATCTCCCCTAACCTTCTCTGAGTATTCGGGATCCTTGTGAGCTGGACATTTAACCCATTGTGTGCAAAAAAAGGTAAAAAAAACTGATTCCAAATCCAGTCACAAGGACTCTAAAGGCGCCGAGGTTTGGAAGGGGCCCTGTCGAGATGTGTTAGTAGACAAATGGAAACCATCCATCAATATCATCCAGGGTGTTTTTTAATGTAAGGGGAATGTTGGAGTTCTCTAACGTAAAGACAAGACGATGGTTAGTGGAGAAATTCTCACTGCAGCCTTTTTGGGACTCGAATCTGGGAACATCAGATTACGATCCTGGTTCGGTATCGACTGAGCCAAACCCACGAAGAAGTGAAAGAATCATTACAGAAACTTTTAAAAGACTTTCAACTTTTGATTTAAATTCTTATTGTTAGGAGCATTTGCTTTTAAATGTTCCAGCTTCAATAATTCTTTAAATATTACAAGATATTGTTTGAAATTTGATGTTTTAAAATATTTGAAATCTTCAGTTTATCTCCAGTGAAACTTTAATTTTAAAAAGTTACTTTCAAATTTAAAAAAAACTCAAAACTAGGTATCCATAATAAATACACAGATTACCTGTAGAAAGAGACTTCAATAATTATTACAAACATTTAAAAAATATACCGCTGCCATGAACGGGAATCGAACCCCACAACTCTCTATACACATGCCAGAGCGCTCTACAGTTAAATCGCGAAGCAGACGCTAAAATTTTTCAAAATAAGACCTATAAATCTGGGGGCGGGGGTGGCTCAGTCGGTAGCGCTCCAGGCTCGTAATCTGTAGTTCCCAGGTTCGAGTCCCAGCTGGGTCAGCGTTGAGATTTATCTCCGCAAAATTCCCCGCGCTGCCCACGGTCAGTAGGGGACACAGATGGGCTTGGAAAGGCCGCCGTCCGTCGGATGGGACGTTAAGCCGTGATCCCGTGTGCGGGAGCGTCATACCCTGTGCACGTTAAAGAACACGCTGGATGGCCTTGACGGGAGGCTACCATCTGTCTCCCAACAGCTGTTCCAGTGGGTCCCCTTCCCCAACCTTCTCTGAGCCTTCGGGGTGCGTGTGACCTGGCCATTTAGCCCATGGTGTGCAAAAAAAAGTGCCGCTCAGAGGTAAAACAACCCAACCCTATAAATCTTTCACTGAGATGTGGCGGATCTTCGCCATCTATACTTCAGGAGAGGCAACTTTTCCAATTGTTGGTAATGATTTAGATGTTAATGAGAAGGTCAATTACGCTTAAGCGTTTGTTATTAAAAATCCATCCATAATAGATACACAGATTACCTGTATAAATAATAATAAAAATAAATACCCCCCCCCCTCAAGCAGCTGCTTGCCACAGAGGTCTGACAGGAGCCTGTCAGTTTATATGCCATAATAGAAGGTCTGTGAGGATGACAGAACCTCAGCAGGAAAACAATACAGCAGCCATGCCTTACCCGGGGTTCGAATCCAGGTCCCTTAGATCAGTAGCCAAGCGCGCTAACCACTCGACTATAGACTTCAACAATTATTTTTTTTTATTATTCCAGCCATGACAACGATAATTTTTTTCAGATGTTTTGATAACATATTGTACTTTAGAATATCCTTTTTGCTGGTTTCGCCAAAACTTTTATATCTGTTTCACATAAAGAATCTCTCAAAGAATTTCTTGCCCAATTGTCGCTTAATACACTTAAACACGAAAACCAATGAAAACTAATATGTGACATCTGTTATGTCCCTCTAATTTATTTATTTTTATTTATTGTTGTTGCATTTTATTGTATTTTTGTTATTGTAAATATTTTTATGTATTAAGTGTGTTCTTAGAAATACTATTGCGGGAAAGTGATTCATAGATGTTGTTTTCGGGTCTGAGCTGGCTGCCTGAATGGGTTTACGTGTCCGAGAAGCTATTTATGGCCTATTTATGGTGTCAGCGCGGGACCGAGCAATAAGGAAACACTCATCAAGGGATGCCGCTCTTACTCAAACGAAACCCTTAAGCAGAGGGTTCGATTCTATGTGTGAGAATCAAAGTCTTGAGCGTCGTTTTCAAACGGGAAGGCCGTTTGAACATGCGTCAAGGGACGCTGTTCTTACTCAAAGAAAAGCCCGTAAGAACAGGGTTCGATTCTATGTGAGAATAAAGATTCTTGGTGAATCAAATACAGTTCTGTGTGAACCATAGTGTAGGCAAAGGTTAGATATCCTTTCGCCGAGTTTGAGGTTGGGTTGGGTTGTTTTACCTCTGAGCGGCACTTTTTTGCACACAATGGGCTAATGTGGTCAGGTCACATGGACCCCGAAGGCTCAGAGAAGGTTGGGGGAGGGGACTCACTGGAATAGCTGTTGGGAGACAGATGGTAGCCTCCCGTCAAGGCCATCCAGTGTGTTCTTTAACATGCACAGGGTATGGCTCTCCCGCACACGGAGCCACGACTTAACGTCTCATCCGACGGACGGCGGCCTTTCCAAGCCCATCGGTGTCCCCTACTGACCGTGGGCAGGGCGGGGAATTTTAAGAGTTTAAGATAATACTCATTTCAATCAATCATCATCAATTTTAAGTTTGAGATAATTCTCAACGTCGACCCAGCTGGGACTCGAACCTGGGAACTACAGATTATGAGCCTGGCGCGCTACCGACTGAGCCCCCCCCCCCCCCCCCCCCAGCGCCGAGTTTGAGGTCTGTCAAGCGAGAATCTGCAAAGTGCAGTTCTCCACCTCATTGCATAATTGTTGGCAACAGCAAAGGCCTATGGAGTCGAGCGCATCCCCAGCACGTGATTGCATACAGTGTGAATAAACTGTGCCGTCCCTATACTACTCTCATGCGTGAATTGTTGGATATATTTCTGTACATCACTTGGCGCAGCAAATCTGAGGTATACGTCGGTATGGGTATAACAAACGCGAACCTGTGATTTCACCGAAATAAGGGTGAAGGTGATCAAGGGACTAATTCATCGTCCTCTACTGGCGTGTGGTTAATCGTTGGACATACCACCAGGTCACGACAACATCTGAAATTAGATCAATCCTCAACTCCTTAGAAAACTTCTACGACAAGTGTTTCATATTGCTAATGTACTGGTGTAAAAGAAATCATGCTTCATCGTGTGTGGGAATCTGTCAAAATCAAAGATTCAAACTAATGATTTCCATTTTCCCTCTTTCTTTCGAGTCTTTAGGATCATATCATCTGTGGAATTAAATATTTGGGCAGTCAAAGAGTTCAATGGGGGAAAAAAAATAAAAAAAAATGATAAAAAAAAACTTTAATCCAAATGGAAATTTAGATTCTCGACTACTAATCTAGCTCAGTCGGATGCGCGCCACGCTCGTAATCTGCCGTTCCCAAGTTCGAGTCCCAGCTGGGTCAGTATTGAGATTTAGCTCTGCAAACTCCCTGCCCATGGTCAGTAATGGACACCGATGGGCTTAGAAAGTCTGCTGTCCGTCGGATGGGACGTTAAGCCGTGGCACTGTGTGTGGGAGAGCCATACTCTGTGCACGTTAAGGAACACCCTGGATGGCCTTAACGGGAGGCTATCATCTGTCTCCTACAGCTGTTCCAGTGGGTCCCCTCCCCAAAACTTATCTGAGCCTTCGGAGTCCTTATGACCTGGCCATTTAGCCCATTGTGTGCAAAAAAGTGCCACTAAGAGGTAAAACAACCAACCAACTAATCTAGCTTAAAAACCTGGAAGTAAACAATACCCATCAGACTACTAATCTAACTCAGAAATGTCACCAATGGGGTGGTCAGTGTATGAAGTGTGAGAGGTTAGAAGTTGGTCATTTTTGCTCATTGGTTGGATTTTTATAAATTTCCAAATTTAATGTTTTTGTCATTAAACTCTTTACGCTGGGCGGGATTAAGATAGAGGTCTAGAGGGTCAAGGCCCCAAGAAAGAAAAGGACCCACTTATCTGCTATAAAGTTTAGTAATATTTCAAATAGAAATTCATTTTTCCCCATTTGTGCAACTTTGGAATTAATACAATGAAATAAATTAAAAAACTAATAAATAAATAAATTAGTGATCTGGCAACCTTCGTGTCACGTGACACGAAGGTTGCCAGATCACTAATTTATAAAAAACTATCGTTATCAGATATTTTTCTAAATTCTGTAATCAACCTCAGTGTTCGGATACTTTTTTGAGCGACTGTACACTTAAAAAATAAAATTCACTTGAATAACTCAGAATTTTTAGCATATTTATTAATCTACTTATTTATTAATTTATTCATGGTTGATTTCTTCTAGAGGAAGGGTCTCCAAAGTCTTGAGGTACTCTAGGCCTCAGAATTGATTAAATATGTCCTGTTTGTAGAGGTTTCAGAACTGATTGAATCGGCCTTGTTAGTAGGGACATCAGAACTTATTGAATCGGCACTGTTTGTTATGCCTCAATTATTATTTGAGCCAAACGAACGAAATTAAACCAAATCCTAATTTTTCCCACGCATAGCATACACCCAAAAGCCATCTGCTTTTCTTCCTCAAGAGGAACTTGGGGCGGGGGTGGCTCAGTCGGTAGCGCGCCAGGCTCGTAATCTGTAGTTTCCAGGTTCGAGTCCCTGATGGGTCAGCGTTGAGATTTATCTCCGCAAAATTCCCCGCCCTGCCCACGGTCAGTAGGCGGACACCGATGGGCTTGGAAAGGCCGCCGTCCGTCGGATGGGACGTTAAGCCGTGGCCCGTGTGCGGGAGAGCCATACCCTGTGCACATTAAAGAACACGCTGGATGGCCTTGACGGGAGGCTACCATCTGTCTCCCAACAGCTGTTCCAGTGTTTTCCCTCCCCCAATACTTCTCTGAGCCTTCGGGGTCCATGTGACCTAACCATTTAGCCCATGGTGTGCAAAAAAGTGCCGCTCAGAGGTAAAACAACCCAACTCAAGAGGAACTTGTGATGACAGGACAGCTGTACTCAGGGAATGCAGAGCATCATCCCCACACATACAAGAAATAACATTTCTGCCTTCCCCTTCTTGAAGAATTCCTTCCGACACCCATGATCACATTGCTTGCGATTTTGAAAGTCAGTTCATAGTAAACACTTTGCAAGATCAAGAATATCGTCATTTCTCTTTTAATTTTCCCGTTAGTTTAGTTTAAGCTATCTTTTTTGTGCCTCAGCCTGTAATACACTTTTCTTTACAAGTTTATATTTTACATAACTTTTTTACCCCTTATTCTTGCGAAGTTGACACTGCATTACTCTGGTCTCATTAATTTTAATCATCTTCTTGGCGTGTGCTACTGGGACAATGAAATGACGGAGTCCGACAATGAAAGGGATCATTTCCTGATGAAAATTTGATGACAAGATTACATTTTGGTTGAGGAGAAGGTGAATATCTTCTTGGCAAGTTCCTGAGATCACTATTCATAAATCATTTATTCGTAAAAAATCTTGGAGATTACCTCTTGAGTGGTCGAAGCCGCCATCATCATCTCTTCGACGACCGAAGCCATTTTAATCATCTCTTGGATGACCGAATCCGTCATAATCATCCCTTGGATGACCGAAGCCGTCATAATCATCTCTTGGATGAAAGAATCCACCATCATCATCTCTTCGACGACCGAAGCCGTCATAATCATCGCTTCGACGACCGAAGTCGTCATAATCAGCTCTTGGATGACCGAAGCCATTATAATCATCTCTTCGACGACCGAAGCCGTCATAAGAATTTCTTAGATGACCGAAGCCATTATAATCATCTCTTAAATGACCGAAGCCGTCATAATCATCTCTTGGACGCCCGAAGCAGTCATAATCATCTCTTGGACGACCATTTCCGGAACCTCTTGGTCGACCATTATGGAAACCTCCTCTTAGTCGACCATTATGGAAACCTCCTCTTAGTCGACCATTATGGAAACCTCCTCTTAGTCGGCCATTATGGAAACCTCCTCTTAGTCGACCATTATGGAAACCTCCTCTTAGTCGACCATTATGGAAACCTCCTCCTAGTCGACCGAAGTTGTCATCATCATCTATTGGCCGACCATTACGGACACCACCTCTCGGCCTACCGAAGTTGTCATCATCGTCATCGTCGTCATCTCTTTGTCGACCTTTGCGGAAACCAACTCTTGGTCCACGGAAGTTTCCAAAATTATTATCATCATCTCTTGGTCGACGATGACCAATACGATTATCATCTCTTCTGCGAGGATAGCCATCATCATCATCTCTTGGTCTAAAGTTATCATTTCCTGGTCTGAAACTGAAGTCCTCATTACGTGGTGTGAAAAGAAAGCCATCTTCTTTGAATGCATTAGGATTTGGATCTTCAGTTCGTGAGACGAGATTTTTAAAATCTTCCTTGGCACATCTGAACTCTTGAATATTTGTCATCAGCATCCCAAACATTGACGTCAAAGGTTCACTCACTGATATCAACTCTTGTACGCAAGGAAGCACTTCTTCTGCTTTGGTGAAAAACACTCTGGCTGCTGGCTTCGCTTCTTCCAGTGTAACCAACTGCGTCTGGTAATCGGGTATCAGATTTTGGATGGCCTCAATCGTATTTAAGGCTTCCACGAGCAACATTTTTGCTGCGAATACTATACGTGGAACTACAGAAATCAATTCCACGATGCTTGAATACAAGTCTTCTGGTGGCCAAGTTAAATCTCTGGTGGCCAAAGACATCTGTTTCACTGCCGAAAAAAGGATTTCAATGTGTGGATGCAGCTCATCGGAACGGGGAATCGACAACTTGATTTGAAGTATCAAAGCTTTAGCTGCTGGCATAAGCTTTTCGACCACTGGACTCGATGCATCCATTTCTGGAACGATTCTTTTACTGAGTGGGAAGTATTCCTGAATTGCTAAGACCAAAGCTCTGCAAACTGGCTCTAACATTGGAACCAGAGAAAGAATCGGCCCGCTATTTTCCAGTAGTGATTGGCCAAGAAATGCCATTTTCGTGATTGTCTGAAGTACGTCAGTGGCAGGTGTCATGAATTCTTGAACCTCCGAATTCCATCCTTCTTCCTTTGAGACGAACAAGGGCGTGTTCGGGAACATTTCATGGAATGCTAGTAATAAAGCTTTGGAGGCTTCATTACTTCTTCTTCTTAAAATATCCTCATCTTCTTGCTTGGGTCGCTTTGCGGGATTTTCAAAATTCCCGCCTCTTTTTCTTTTCATCCCTTATCTGGAGTGGAGACCTGGGAAGGAAAAAATTACTTCAAAAAAATTATAAAAATATAAGGTTTCATTAAATTAATGAAACAACTCAACTCACAGCTTAAGAAACTTCACAATTAGAAACATTTGCCTTTAAATTAAAGACATTTAAAGAGTTTCTCAATAGGTAGATCGGCAGGTAAAAATAAAATGTAATAACCTTTTTTAAAAAACTTTGTGATGATGGGATTTATAACAAAGCGCTTCATGTCCAAAGGCTTGTATTATTCTGTTATTTTACCTCTGAGTGGCACTTTCTTGTTTAAGAATTAGTTGGGATTTTTGTTTCGTCAAACCGATAAAGTAGTATTGATGCTATCAGGTTTCCGACTAGCTTCATACAGAAAAAAATATTTTGATTTCCGTTAGAAAATAATATTTTGTAAAAAGAGGTGATCCCAAAGGTTTTGAAAGGGAAGGTGATTCCAATGAACAACGATTAAGAGTCAGATAGAAGCTTGATCATTAACATGCAAAGAATAAAGCTTTCCTACAGATGGAACCACGGTTTAATACCCCATTTAACAGAGGGAGACTTTCAAAGCCATCGTTGTCCACTTCTTCTTGAGAGTACAGAGGAAGAGGTTAACGGAGATAATATCAGAGCAATCACAGTGGAAACTCGGACTGCAGAACATCAGAATATGATCCTGGGGCCCTATTCTTTGAATACCCCTTCACCCCAGAAATAAAATCTGATGTACGTGGGTAGGTACAGGGTGATTATAAAATAAGATTTTCCTATTCCAGAGTCTCTGGAGTAGTGACGAACAGAGATAGTGCCACGAAAATAGGTAGACAGGGTAAAAAGAACATGCGGAAGCGAATTAGCGAAGAAAAAAAATAGTTCGAACTGTCGCCACCAAGGGGATAACGTGTGCTGCAAAAATGAAAGAAAGGCACAGGTGGAAAAACGATGTGTATTGGTTTCACACACTTGTCAGTTACAGAAACTGCTCAATATGCTCTCCATCAGTGCAGAAGATGTGCTGGAAACGAAAGACTGCATGGGCCACTGTTGCTTGGAGCATGTTACTGTGGATGTTGGTCACTTTCCATGGAGTGCTGGCCTTCAGATCAGCAAGCGACTGCACGTCACCACGTTAAACCCGACCTTTGGGATAGCCCCATAACCAGAAATCAAAAGGATTCAGGTCTGGTGAGCATGGTGGTTAGGCTTGAGGGAAGTCTCGAAAAACTAAGCACTCATTGTCGAACGTTGTACGCATCAACCACTCTGCCTGACGACTAACGCGTGTGGGGGGTGCACCAACTTACAAGAATACTGTTGTGTCCAGACACTGCCGTTCCTGGAGGATGGGAATCACATGATGCTGGAGTAATGGACATATGTTACAGTACACCCCACTGAACCATTAGGAGTACCTTGTTCAAAGAAGAACTACCCACACCACGTTGAAGCAACACCACGTTACCACAAAGAGGGGCTCGAGAGACTGTTCATGCACAGCACACGGAGGTGACTTTCCCCTCCCCCTCCCTGCATATGCCACAGTTCTGTGCGTTGAAGGCAGCAGTAAGGGTAAAGTGAGCCTCTTCAGTCCACAGGATAATCTATTGACATAATATGGAAATTCCCCAATATTTTGGTAGGGCAGTGTGTAGCTGAACACTGCGTTAAAAATTCCGGGTAGTACAGTCCGAAACATCACAGTTTAGACTAGATTCTAGGAATAATGAACTTAACGATAAACTGTAATAAAATAAAGCTAACTTTGTTAGCAATATTTTAAAAAGATGTTACGTAAAGTTAGTAGAGATTCCCTTACCTAAAGTCTTAGTAAAAGTTTGAATTATGAAAGTGTATTTTGTACTGATTAACAATCTTAGAAATCCATCAAAAAGCCTATGCAATATATTCTGCATCTGTAGTTTATCGAGATGATTATATTAGGTGCCCAAAAAAGTTATTCCATCTTCGCGTAGTTAAAAATTTTAAATTATCTTCTTAAGCAAAACGATTAAAAATATATTAACTACGATGAAAAAGACAAAGCTATATCGATGATTAAGATCATGACAGTTATTGTAATGACGTCACATATGATGACAAAAATTTTATTAAAATAATTACGATATTACGACAGGTAGTTGTAGGATATTCCTCACGAATGAATATTAAATATATTACTCTTAAGGAAAAGAAAATATGTAAGACTCTTAATTGAATACATATCTGATTATTATTGCATTAAATATTGAAATTAATTATTGTTTTATTCATTTGTAAGGTATAACTTCAAGCAACGTACAATAATATTACATCAAAATTTAAAAATATGTCCCTCCAGACGTGACGTCATCAAAAGAGAGAGGCTTTCATTGCTAAGGTAGCCTTGAAACAGTACGAACTTTTTTGGGGGCAGGTGGTTTACTTATTTTAACGGAACAGAAAAACAAAAACTTACCTTTTACTTGATCCGAAAATTAAAATAATGAGCCACTGAAAAATAACAATTAGGAGAAATTATTCCTTTATATCCCTTAGAATTTGGAGTCGGTCTAAGACCTCAAGCGTACCTAATATGATTCCGAAATTGGCGAATTTGATGACTTTGTATTGTTTTTGAATTGCATATTGTTGCCAAAACGAAAAGTCGCCATTGTTACAAAACAGGAAAACGGAAATACCTATCACTCGAACTTTAGTTTCGTATTCTGTTTATTTAGAATTTAACAGTGCATGAAAATAATATCGTTAATTTGAATATGCTCAAAGATTCCACTGCCTGGTGTTTTAACTTTATTCTCATTTTTTGGATATTTTATTTTCCTCTGTGTGATGCTGTTTTGCGGAGAATGAGTTAAATTGCACGGTTACAAAAGTCTCAAAAGCTCAGAGACTGGTAGGAGAAGGAGATTCAATGGATAGCTGTTAAGAGACAGATGGAAAGCCTTCATTTAAGCCATCCAATGTGTCTTCAATGTGCAGAGGATATGGCTCTCCAGTATACGCAGTTGGTTTCGGTTGTTTTACCCATGAGCTGCACTTTTTTTTTACACACAATGTGCTAAAGGACCCCCCCCCAAGGGCTCAGAGAAGGTTGGGGGAAAGGACCCACTGGATATCTATTAGGATACAGCTGGTACCCTCCCATCAAGGCCATCCAGCGTTTTATTTAACGTGGACAGGGTATTGCTCTCCAGAACACGGCTTAACGTGCCATTTGACGGACGGCGGCCTTTTCTAATCCCATCGGTGTTCCTTACTGACCGGGAGGAGGGCGTGGAATTTTTCGGGGGTAAATCTCAATACTGGCCCAGTTGGGACGCAAACCTGGGAACAAACTCCATATACCAATAGGCCAGGGTATTATACTCCTATAGTAATAATACCCTGGCCTATTATTCCTAAGTAATAGGCTAGGACAGGGGTGGGCAATTGTTTTCGTATCTACACTGCGCATGCGTATTGACGTGGTCATCCTAGTGGAAAATACGAGACGAATCTTCGGTCGCGCACGGGAAGGAAATCTCGGTTCAAGGCGGATTTTTCTGACTGTCTTGGCGGGCCACAAAAAACTCTTAGGGGCCGAATGTGGCCCGCGGCCGCTATTTGCCCACCCCTGGGCTAGGATATTATTACTATAATGGCAAGGTCACCAGGCCCCTTTTTTATTCCTATAAATGGCAAGGTCACCAGGCCCCTTTTTTATTCCTATAAATGACAAGGTCACCAGGCCCCTTTTTTATTCCTATAAATGACAAGGTCACAAGGACTCCCAAGGCTCAGAGAAGATTAAAGAGCTCAGCTCTCACTCAGATAGACACTGTAATCAATACACATTCTAATTCTGAAAGTTGTCAAGTCCAACATGGAAAAGAAACATTTGAGAAACTTATGGCTGCATTAAACAGCAAAATAATTCATTTAGCCAAAGGTCTCAAGATTTCGATGCTATTGGGGGTGTAATTTTTGTTATTAGCCAGATAATTGCAAAAAAATTACAAAAATAAATTCTGCTGGCGAATTTGTTAATGAGTACCTGCGAACAGTTTTTGATATGTTTTGTCCAGATTAAAAACGATTATAGCATAGGTTTATCGCATAGAACCGCAATCAGGTGGATTGAATAACTTGCTGTTATTATATGTAGAAAATACCTTTGCAGAGCTTGTAACGAAAATCGAATATTTGTTTTTTGACTCTTGATGACAATGCCGAAATTACCTGCAGGGGCGTAGCGAATGACTTTGGTTGGGGGCAGAGATATCAAAAATTTTTCAACTCGAAATTCAAATTTTGCCAACTGAGAAAACTTACATTTTCGCTCCGGGGGGGGGAGGGGTTGTGACAATTTTCATAACTCTCCTGCATTTTGCCATTTGACTTCCAATTTTGCCAACTAACCGTAATTTGCCATTTAACTTACAATAATTTTCCCAACTAGCCATTATTTCACAGAAATATTTCCAATGTTTACATCTCGTCTTAATTGTAGCTATTCAGTGTGAATTTTTCCCTTGATTTTGCCAACTCTCCTTAATTTCACGAAACAAATCACAATCTTTCCTAAATTTGCCAAATCACTTCAAACTTTTCAAACTCCCCAAGATTATGCCAAGTTTTCTCGATTTCAGTCAGCTATCCTTAATTTCACAAATAAAAAAAAATAAATAAATACCCCCTCAAGCAGCTGCTTGCCACAGAGGTCTGACAGGAGCCTGTCAGTTTATATGCCATAGTAGAAGGATCTGAGAGGATGGCAGGGCCTCAGCAGAAAAACGACACATACATCCATGACTTACCCGGGGCTCGAACCCAGGTCCCGTAGATCAGTAGCCAAGCGCGCTAACCACTCGGCCACGGGACGGCAATTTCACAAAACAATTCTCAATTTTCACAACTCGCCTATATTTTACCAAGTGGATTCGAATTTTGCCAACTACTCTAGATTTTGCCAACTCGCCATAATTTTACAGAAAAACTCGTAATTTTTACATCTTTCCTGAATTTGCCAAGACAATTCAACTCTCCTTAATTGCACAAGAAAGGCACATTTTCACAACTCCCCTATATTTTACCAAGTGCCTTCGAATTTTGCCAAGACAATTCAACTCTCCTTAATTGCACAAGAAAGGCACATTTTCACAACTCCCCTATATTTTACCAAGTGCCTTCGAATTTTGCCAACTCCCCTTGATTTTGCCAAGAGTTCTTGGTTTTTCCAACTCTCCTTAATTTCACAAAACCAATTACAATTTTTACAACTCACCTGTACTTTACCAAGTGGTTTCCAGTTTTGCCAACTTCCCTAGATTTTGCCAGTTTTCTCGATTTTGTCAACTCTTCTTAATTTCACAAAAACAATCCCAATTTTCACAATCGCCCGTATTTTACCAAGTGGGTTCGAATTTTGTCAACTACCCTAGATTTTGCCAAGTTTCCTCGATTTTGCCATCTCGCCACAATTTTACAGAAAAAAAATCCTAATTTTGCATCACACCTGATTTTTTTAAAGCCATTCTGAATTTTGCCAACTCCCGCAATATTTGCCAACTCTCCTAGATATTGAGAAGTTTCGTCGATTTTGCCAATACGCCATAATGTTACAGAAAAATGATTGCAATTTTTACATCTCACCTGAATTTTGTCAACTCTCCACGATTTTGCGAAGTCACTCCGAATTTTGCCAACTGCCCCGTTTTTGCCAACTCCCTAAGTTTTGCCAACTCTCCTAAATTTTGCCAAATCGCCATAATTTTACAGAAAAAAAATCCAAATTTTCACATCTCACCTGAATTTTGCCAACTTCCTACGATTTTGCCAAGTCACTCCGAATTTTGCCAACTCACCTGTTTTTACTAAGTGGCTTCGAATTTTGCCAACTGCTCTAAATTTTGCCGTCTCTCCATTTTCCAAACTGCTCTAGATTTGCCAAGTTGACTCGATTTTGACAACTCCCCTTAATTTTCCAAAAAAGAAAGATTACAAATTTTCACAACTCACCTAGATTTTACGAAGTCGCTTCGAATTTTGCCAACTCCGAGTTACTTTGGGGGGGAGCCTCTCTCCCCCCTTGGTTATGCCCCTGATTACCTGTATGAAAGTAACTGTTTCTAACACAGCTTAATTAGTGATATTTGTATGTGGAGTCGATATTAATTTCCATTAAAATGTCTTTCATTTTTATCTACTTAAGCTGCTTAGTGTCAATTTCTTGTATATTTCATTCTAATTTTAATAAGAAATAATTGTTTTTTCCATTAAAATTCTAAAAAGTAATGTTAATTTTTTGAACTCGGTATATGTGAAAATTTAATTTTTTACTCATATTGGTTACTCAAGACATTGACCGTGGGGTGAGGATAGGTTGAAAGTGTTTATTGCAATATGTAAGATTCTGTCCCGTGGCAGTCTGAAAAATCCTCATTCAGCCAGCGGATGAGAAAAGATTGCCCATCCTTGATATACATGTTCAAAAAGTAAAAAGGAAATGTTAGTGCACTGTTACAGGTGGCTCTGACAAAAAAAATCTCAATGATGAAGGTCATGAAGGCTATTTTGACGATATTATCAGATATGAGAAATCATTATTGAAATTTAGTACCGGGGTGATGCCCTTACCTATTTTATCCGATAAATCTCAATGACATTAAAAAAACGAATAAAAAGAGGAGGAGCAAAATGCTCTTACAATGACAATCAGAAAAAGTACTGAACTAGTCCAGAAGAGTGTTGCATCTCTTATACTTTTGTTGAAAACGTATGCTGATGATACAGCATTCATTTTTTTAATTTTTGTATTGCATCTTAACTGATGGCACTACAGATAAGTTGATTCCAGTGATTTTTCTGCTTTTTGATAGAACCTGATTGCCAGGGTTTTTATGCGTGCAATGAATTGGTCTCGCATCGAGATCTGTGTGAATGATTGTTTCTCACAAACCATGGTGCTGCCACAGCTGACCTCAAACTTTGATTCTGAAAGATATCAAGCTTCTCGATATTGGTTTAGGAGAAATGACCCCAAACTGGACATTCAGAGAGAATTATGGGTTTTAAAATGTTCATATGGTATATAGTCAACTTGTTATTTACTGATAGATTATATTTACTGGAGATCAATGAACATAATTTGAAATGTATTATACGAGTCTTACGTATAAGGGAGGAGTGTGTTCTTTTTAGTTGATTGTGACACTAAGACACTTTACCTAATACTTTTTTATCAAAAATGATAAGTTTAGACAATTGATGCAACCTTTTATGGGAGCAATGCACACATAACACTTGTCTACATTGATCTTGACGCGCCATTTCATGTGCCAATTCTCAAATGATTCTAACCTATTGTTACAGCATTTCAGCAGCATTCTCATTTGACCACATAAATAAATAATAAAATAAATAAATAAATACCCCCTCAAGCAACTGCTTGCCATAGAGGTCTGACAGGAGCCTGTCAGTTTATATGCCAAAGTGGAAGATCTGAGAGGATGGCAGGACCTCAGCAGAAAAACGACACACACATCCATGCCTAATCCGGGGCTCGAACCCAGGTCCCTTAGATCAGTAGCCAAGCGTGCTAAGCACTCGGCCACGGGACGGCAATTTGACCACAACCATGCGTGAATTCGTAATAAGCAAACAGACATTAAATGAACTCATTAAATAACTGAGGCAAGTAATTTACATCAAGAACATAAGCATTAATTACTTGAAACAACAATAGACTAACTAATTAATGACTAATTACTTTTGACTTTCATCAAACACAAAATGATAAATGAATATAACATTCGAAAACCGAATCATAAAACAAATCATAGGAACAACTGTTTCCAATCGCATTTTTCTACTGACTACACAAAATGTTCGCACGAAATGAGACTCTCTACAATAACTAAAGATGCTCTGTTGTTCATAAAAACTTCTACTAATCAAACATCGACAATCTTTACGCAAAGCAAAATCCTTTCAACAACTACTACAACTCATCTACTGAATTGGGGCGGGGGTGGCTCAGTCGGTAGCGCACCAGGCTCTTAATCTGTACTTCCCAAGTTCGAGTCCCACCTGGGTCAGTGTTGAGATTTATCTGGGCAAAATTCCCCGCCCTACCCACGGTCAGTAGGGGACACCGCTGCGCTTGGAAAGGCCGTCGGATGGGACGTTAAGCCGTGTATGGGAGAGCTATACCTCTGTGCACGTTAAAGAGCACGCTGGATGGCCTTGACGGGAGGCTACCATCTGTCTCCCAACAACTGTTTCAGTGGGTCGCCTTCGGGGTCCTTGTGATCAGGCCACTGTGTGCAAAAAAGTGCCGCTCAGAGGTAAAACAACAAAAGCTTCCGAAAATAAAGGAAAATAATTTTTTAAATCAAAATTACATTTTGCTAAGGAGAAAACGATATTAATTTTTGGTATACCTGATATAATTCAACATGATTTTTTTTTTCGATGAACTTTCCAGGAGGGGGCAAATTCCTCACTTGCTCTCCTCCCTGCTGACTCCCATGGTTAGAGGTAGAATTCCACATGTTGGAGGTGGTTTTTCACCGTTTAAGGTGATAGTGCAGTAGCTAGATTTTTGACGCTCTTCGCAAATTCTTGACTCAAAGCTCTTCTCATTTTGATAATTGACATTAAATTCTTTTTTACGCCTCTGAGGTCAAAGTTGGAAAATGAGCTTAATTTTTATTGAACCGGCATTCCATTTTTGCCAGAGGCGATATAGGTTGTTTTTTTTTTAATTTTTTTTAATAAACAAAATATAATAAGTTATTTTTTTTAAAACAATTGTTAATTTCTGCTCATACCGTATTCCATCAAATTTGCATACTTCAGAAGACCAGGAAGATTTGAACTGTGTGGCCGGATATCATCGCCTATAAAACAATTATGAGATCGAATATCAGAACTACTTATAATTCAGAAGAGTATGTAATGAAAACCTAAATCATAAATTAGCGAAATGTTTGCTCGAACCCGACGTCAACTGATTGATCATATTCGGATATAGAAATTCTTAGTGATTTCCTTGGCCATTTTTAACTAGAAGAAAAATATAACCTCTCTGGTAAATATGGAATGTTCATTTTTAAAGAGAATGAATTCTGTTAATTTTTCGGTTTTCGCACTCTCTAACAATGGAAATTCGATCTAATAAATTAATAGGAAAATGCAAATAGTAATATTTCATTGGTGCCTATACAACCCCAAAAGAAAATTTTCATTTATCTCTTAAAACAAAAACGTTGCATTTTATCACTCTTCTGGAAGTGTATTCAAATCGATGCTGTCAGTGTAAACTCTTTTAATCACCACACTCTACCACCCGAACGTCATAAATAGAAGATTCAAACACATGAATAGATCGTTTATAATGGTCGTTTAAAATCTGGCATTTTCCACGTTTAACCACACCTAACGGTGGAATTTAAAACCGTTGGAAGATTCGAATGATGTGAAGCCCAATATTTCATTAGTACCTACTAATCCAAAGAAAATTTTTCATTTATCTGTAAAACTAAAAAAAGTTGCATTTTGTCTCATCCCCCCCCCCCCAACTTCTTGGAAGGCAAGTCGATGCAACACTCCTGACGACAATACTATCCGAATTTCAATTTTCTAGCACGAATAAATCATTTACAATCGTCGTTAGAAAATTTTGCCATTTTTCCCACTTTAGCTCATACTGAGGATGGAATGCCGTCCGGTGACCGAGTTGGGAACACAATGTATTTTAATTTAATTAACACATAAAGCTAAGCACGCTTGGCTTTGATTTCGGGACCTATGTTCGAGCCCCGTATAAGGCATGGATATATGTGTCGTTTTTCTGCTGAGGTCCTGCCATCCTCTCAGACCTTCTACTCTGGCATATAAACTGACAGGCTCCTCTCAGACCTCTGTGGCAAGCAACTGCTTGAGAGGGTATTTATTTTTATTATTATTTAAACAGCTTTCGAAGTTTCAATGCTTAACAACAGCAATGCATTGTAAGAACTGAGTTTATGGATTAAGTAAAACTTAATAATCATTATTTCAAACCATTCAATGTGTGTATTTTAGAAGTTTGTACAAAAATTTAATCGATATTCGTTAATTTTTTAAGTTTTTTAAGACTGACGTTGCCCTTGTTTAATATTTCAAAACATGTCCTTTTTGCTTCAATCTCCTTCAATCTCCTTTGAGATAATGCATTTCTCTTTGAATTGAAGAGACGATGTTAGTTACTTAATTAAATATTTAGTACTTAGCTTTCTGTTAATTTTTTTCAATCCGAAAAGATAGGAAATTTTTCAAAATTTCAAATCTAGGTGAAAAGATAATTATTAAACTTTTCTCGCGACGTTCCTTACCTTTAGACTCGGTGGTCATCTTCGTTTCTAGAAAGCGTCAAGTTACACCTAAAAATGGCGTAAATTCGTCATCATTATTCATAAAAGTTTTCAACAAAACATTCCACCGGTAGTTCACGATTTGCACGGTTAATGCGATACTAAAAACGACCGTGTAAATGAAATTCGCGCAAAACGAGCACAATATTCCCATATCCAATAATTCAAATGTCTAAGATAGAAGGGAGCGCGTTTTTGTATTCGCCTACCTGGCTTCTGATAAATGCACATAATGTAAAGAAGCAAAAGAAGACAAATCAAACATTTTACTAGTATATTAAAGAGATGGATTAAAATGAACTTAATTAAAATATTTCAGGTTTCATTGCCTTTCTCTAAAATTATCTTCCTAGCGTTGATTTTTTTTTTTTTTTTTTTGGGGGGGGGGGGGGGTCAGTCGCTAGCAAGCCAGGCTCGTAATCAGTAGTTCCCAGGTTCAAGTCCCACGTGGGAGAGATATATCTATGCAAAACTTCCCGCCTTGTCCTCGGTCAAGGAAACACCGATGGACTCCCCGAAAACCTTGTCCTCTCCCGACAACAAAACACCTTGTCCTCTCCCGGAAACACCGAAAACTCCCCGCCTTGTCCTCGGTCAAGGAAACACCGATGGACTCCCCGAAAACCTTGTCCTCTCCCGACAACAAAACACCTTGTCCTCTCCCGGAAACACCGAAAACTCCCCGCCTTGTCCTCGGTCAAGGAAACACCGATGGACTCAGCGAAAACCTTGTCCTCTCCCGACAACAAAACACCTTGTCCTCTCCCGGAAACACCGAAAACTCTCCTCCTTGACCTCGGTCAAGGAAACACCAAGGAACTCTCCCGTCTTGTCCTCGGTCTAGGGAACACCAATGAGCTTGGAAAGGCCGCCGTCCGTCGATGGGACATAAAGTCATTGCCCTGTTGCAAGAGGGGTGGAGTGGCTCAGTCGGTAGGGTGCCAGGGTCGTAATCAGTAGTTCCTAGGTTCGAGTCCCAGCTGGGTCAGCGTTGAGATTTATCTCGGCAAAATTCCCCCTCCCTGCTCACGGTCAGTAGGAGACACCGATGGGCTTGGAAAGACCGCCGCCCGTCATATGGGACGTTAAGCCGTGGTTCTGTGTGCGGGAAAGTCATACCCTGTGCACGTTAAAAAACACGCTGGGTGGCCTTGACGGGAGGCTACCATCTGTCTCCCAACAGCTATTCCAGTGGGTCCACTCCCCCAACCTTCTCTGAGCCTTCGGGGAATTAGCTGGCCATTTAGCCCATGGTGTGCAAAAAAGTGCCGCTCAGAGGTAAAACAACCCAACTTGAGGTTAACATTCAACGCAATTGTTATAGGAACTTTCTCGCAAAAAATATCCACCAGTAAGCAGACACGGTGACTCTCCAAAATAGTTTTCTGCATCCTTATTTTCATCTATCCTTTCATCTTCTTGGGATTTATCTTTCGCATCTCCTACTCGTTGCCATGGCATTGTGGTGGTTATGACTCTCAAAAGACATAGTTGGCTGTGAAAGTGAGGCTTTGGCGGTGAGGCAACATCCCTCGTAGGAAGGGGAGAGGCTGAGTTATGACGGTCGTTTGGAAAAATCCTCCTCCTTCGTGGATGGGCTGGAGGAGCAAAGAATCCCTCTGGCTATTGTTTCTCCTTTCGACTTCTGTCTGGATGTGGTTTCGTATTTTTTTTCTTCTACGCTTTCTATCTTCATAAAAAAAAGTGATCGCTTGGTGAAATATTTCGTTTTTGGTCTTCTAACACAAATCTTTTTTTTTTTTAATATGAAAAGAAACTGCTTTGATTTATAATTTTTTAAATACTCCGAGCAAGTCTATGTTCAGAATATATGCAAACGAAATGTCTTAGCTAACTGCTCATATTTTCTCCTCTTTGGAAAAATTGAAAACTTATCACCAGTTGAGCATAGCAATAAAAAGATGTCACTTTCTCGAGCCTTTTCCAATTCACAAGTCAAAATTACTGAAATTCCAAGATCAGTGAGATGAAGACTTATGCAGACCGAGTAAGAGGCATATGAAGATTTATGCAGACCAAAGAAGAGGGAAATAAAGATTTATGCAGACCGAGGAAGAGGGAGGTGAAGGTTTATGCAGACCAAGGAAAATATGAGATGAAAGTTTGTGCAGACCGAGTAAGAGAGGAGATGAAGACTTATGCGAACTGAGGAAGAGGAGATGAAGACTTGTGAAGACCGGTAGAGGAGGGAAATGTGCAAACCTAGGAATAGGGAAATGAAGACTTGTGCAAACTTGGGAAGAGGGAAATAAAGACTTGTACAGCCCGAGGAAGAGTGAGATGAAGATTTATGAAGACCGGGAAAAGTCAGCTGAAAACTTATGCAGACGGAGGAAGAAACGAGATGAAGTTTATGCAGAGCGAGGAAGAGAGGATATGAAGGAAGAGTGTCACGTGAAACGAAATTTTTTAGAAATTATTGATCTGGCCACCTTCGTGTCACATGACACGAAGGTGGCCAGATCAATAATTTCTAAAAAAAAATCGTTGCCAGATATATTTTCTGAATTCTGTAATCAACCATAGTGTTCGGATACATTTTTGAGCGACTGTACGTGAAGCATAAAAGGTTGAAAACCACTGCATCAGACATATTTTAGAAAAATATGTTTTAAAAACCTCTACAAAAGGAGGGAAAAATTCTGAAACGGAAAACAAAGTTTCATCTTGACTGCTTCCCCCCCCCCGTGCTCCATATCCCCACACTCCGGCATTTTTATTTTTTTCAAAAACGCATAACATTAAAATTTAGGAAAAGTAATTTCCTGTTATCCTCTTGATATTTTTTTTTTGAATTTCGTATTCAAATTTTTAAGCTGAAATAAACTTAATGAAGTTGAAAAAGCAATTAATAACCAGCTCATTTTAATCATGCAATGCATATTATTCATGGTGGAAACGGAAAGGCGATCTCTGGTGTTATTACCTCGTTTGATTCGGATATTAAAATTCTCCAAAGCAGATATGCCGCAGACATAGCTGAGCTTTACACTTAATACGCAATAAAAAACTTTACCTCATAGAGGAATGAAAGCTTAATTAAAAATTAAACGGCTACGTTACTTAAAGTAAGTTACTCCTGCAATTTCTGAAATTCTTTCAAAGTGAAATCATTTACCGAAAACGTTGAAATCATCTCTTTACCGAGCAGAAGCATCATTTTCTGAAAGCAAAAAAACTTCCAGTGCTAGATTTCTGCTAGATCTTGTCCGTGTGGAAAGTTTTAGATTGACAAAGTATCGTAATACATTATCAGGCCACGGAATCCCAACTCTCTACAAAGTTCTTTGGGGTTGTTTTACTTCAGAGCGGCATTTTTTTTTGCACACCATGGGCTAAATGGCCAGGTCACATGGACCACGATGGCTCAGAGAAGGTTGGGGGAAAGGACCCACTGGAACAGCTGTTGGGAGACAGATGGTAGCCTCCTGTCAAGGCCAATCAGCGTGTTCTTTAACGTGCACAGGGTATGGCTCTCCCGCACACGGGACCACGGTTTAACGTCCCATCCGACGGACGGCGACCTTTCCAAGCCCATCGGTATCCCCTACTGACCGTGGGCAGGGCGAGGAATTTTGCGGAGATAAATCTCAACGCTGACCCAGCTGGGACTCGAACTTGGGAAATGCAAATTACGAGCCTGGCGCGCTACCGACTGAGCCACCCCCGCCCCAAGAGATAATTGGAAAACTCTTTTTTAATTGGATTGGTGCTAATGAAATATTACAATTCACATTTTTCAAATCCTTAGATTGCCTTAATATATATCGTTAGAGATCACTGAATATGGAAACAGCGAAACTTTTAAACGAATGTTGCAAGTGATCTGTTTTTGGCAGAAATTCGAAATTTCGGTAGTAGGGTATAAAGAAATATTCCACTGACAGTAATAACAATCTGTCAGTGAAATATCCCACCCTTTTTTCAGAAGAGTGTGAAAAAAGCAACTTTTCAAACTGAAGGAATAAAAGATAAGACATTTGATATTATAATAGCATGCTACTATCAGCATTTTCCGCCATCATCCATTATCTCGAATTAAAACTTTTAAGGAATGAAAAAATAAGTAAACAAAAAACTTCATTATCTTTTAAAAACGAGATTCTCATATGCACCAGTGGCGATATGCATTCTTCAATTATATATATTTATTTGTTTCAATATCAAAACCTTTACCAGCAGTAAACAAAAAATATTGGGCCTATATTGCTTCTATTCCATCCCTCCTCCACCACACACAGGAAATTGTTTTTCCTTCATGCCTTCAGGGAACTCTGACATAACGTCATATCCGGAACACCTCAATCTTTCCAGAATCATCCATTTCCTCTTTCTCGCCGAGGACATGGGACAGACAAATGAACAATATCTGAAAGGAGGACTTTCCTTTAGTGGTCATCTTAATTCATCACAGCTGATAATATTCCTAATCTTTAGGAATTTTGTAATTATTATGCATTAAAGTCAAAGATAATGGATTGAAAATGAAAAACAGCCCAAATACTTCTAGGGAAGGAATTAGCATTACTTGCATGTGAACAAAATCGCGTTTATTTTTGGTTCGTCAAGTAGATTGTATAACAGGACCACATTGAATGTAAAATGTTAATCATCTTTTATTGAGGAAGAAATCTTTGGGTTGGGTTGTTTTGCTTCTGAGCGACACTTTTTTGCACACCATGGGCTAAATGACCAGCTCACATGGACCCCGAAGGTTTAGAGAAGGTTAGGGGAGGGAACCCACTGGAACAGATGTTGGGAGACAGATGGTAGCCTCCCGTCAAGGCCATCCAGCGTGTTCTTTAACGTGCACAGGGTATGGCTCTCCCGCACACGGGGCCACGGCTTAACGTCCCATCCGACGAAAGGCGGCCTTTCCAAGCCCATCGGTGTCCCCTACTGACCGCAGGCAGGGCGGGGAGTTTTGCGGAGTATTGAGGAATAAAACGAATGTGATTATCCCAGTGCAAAGAAGACGCATCGTGTCGTGTTCAGAGCTAAACAACATTTTCTAAGTTTCCCATTTCGCTGTGAAGTGGAATGAATCACTGAGATTTAAGCTTTGTTTCACATTAAGCTACATTAATCATGAAATCGTCCTCTCATTCAGTTCCCACGAGATGAGATAGCAAACTGAATGCGATCATCATAAACAGGTCCGTACCTAAAAAAAAAGCGAGGGGGAGGGGGCAAGAAACACATTCGAGTCGAAAAAATGCAAAGAGAAGAGGGGGGGGGACAAGAGACTGGATTTCAAAGACAGTATAACAAGTCTTTAAAAATTTCTTGAAAAATGCATGAAATATGAATAAGTTTAATACTTTTTGCCTCTATTGCCCTTAATGGCATTCTGAAAGGTGGGGCATGGCACCCTTATTCCCCCCCACCCTCTCCCTAGATCCGATCCTGATCATAAATCATGTTTACTAAGTTATCGTGTTTCGTTAAGCCAGTATAATTCTGAAAAAAAAATTTTTTTTTTCACTTTGTGGATTTACAACAACAGTCATTTCAAGGGACAAAACTAAAGGAATTACTTATCCCCTCTGGTACAATTCCTGTGGCCGAGTGGTTAGCGTGCTTGGCTGCTGATCAGAGTAGTCCAGATAAGACATGATGTTTTCTTTCTGCTGAGGTCTCCACTTCCTCAGGGGCGGGGGTGGCTCAGTCGGTAGCGCGCCAGGCTCGTAATCTGTAGTTCCCAGGTTCGAGTCCCAGCTGGGTCAGCGTTGAGATTTATCTCCGCAAACTTCCCCGCCCTGCCCACGGTCAGTAGGAGACACCGATGGGCTTGGAAAGGCCGCCGTCCGTCGGATGGGACGTTAAGCCGTGGCCCCGTGTGCGGGAGAGCCATACCCTGTGCACGTTAAAGAACACGCTGGATGGCCTTGACGAGAGGCTACCATCTGTCTCCCAACAGCTGTTCCAGTGGGTCCCCTCCCCCAACCTTCTCTGAGCCTTCGGGGTCCATGTGGTCTGGCCATTTAGCCCATGGTGTGCAAAAAAGTGCCGCTCAGAGGTAAAACAACCCAACTCAACTCCACTTCCTCATAGATCTTCTCTATGACATATTAAACTGATAGGCTCCTATCAGATCTCCGTGGGAAACAGCTGATTGAGATGTGACTTGTTTTCTAACTATGGCATGCTCGTTTTCAAAGCGAATTAAGTTCATTTTTGCGCATTGCCTGAGTTCAGAATTTGTCTGCTGTGGCCTCGCTAAGAAAGAGGATGCAAATTGATTGGAAAAGGCCATCTTTGTCCGTTGTCAGGTTAAGCCACGATTCGTAGGTAGGAGAGCCATATCCTATGCACTTTAATAAACACGCTGGACGGCTTTGACGAGAGCATTCTGTCAATGGATCCCTTATTCAGTACCAGCGATCCTTGAGACTAGGTCATTGAACTTATTGCGTGAAACTTGATGATTTCGTTTAGCAATAACCCTCGAACAGTTGCACGGATCATTCTCATTTCCAGTTGTTGGGTTGTTTTACCTCTGAGCGGCACTTTTTTGCACACCATGGGCTAAATGGCCAGGTCACATGGACCCCGAAGGCTCAGAGAAGGTTGGGGGAGGAGACTCACTGGAAGAGCTGTTGGGAGACAGATGGTAGCCTCCCGTCAAGGCCATCCAGCGTGTTCTTTAACGTGCACAGGGTATGGCTCTCCCGCACACGGAGCCACGGCTTAACGTCCCATCCGACTGACGGCGGCCTTTCCAAACCCATCGGTGTCCCCTACTGACCGTGGGAAAGGCGGGGAATTTTGCGGAGATAAATCTCAACGCTGACCCAGCTGGGACTCGAACCTGGGAACTACAGATTACTTGCCTGGCGCGCTACCGACTGAGACACCCCCGCCCCCTCATTTCCAGTAAATGAAGTTTATATTAAAATGCGTCTCGAGTTCAAAAATTTTTAGTTCCACCTTTCAGGAAAAATAACAATAATGGCAATCTGCCAGAACAACACACAATAACCAGTCAATAACGAATAAGGAAAACTTTGCTTTAAAATTTGTAGCAGTTTTGTTATTCTCCGTATGAATTTCATTTCACCATTAATTCTGTTGATTATTTCCAGCCTATCAGTTGAGGTGGCAATGGGCGCAAAATTAAGTCAATTTACTGAGGCTTA
The DNA here is from genome assembly GCA_038380435.1 of Ryuthela nishihirai. NCBI lineage: Eukaryota > Metazoa > Arthropoda > Arachnida > Araneae > Heptathelidae > Ryuthela > Ryuthela nishihirai. The sequence continues at coordinate 38,758,501 of JAWZYU010000019.1, forward strand.
ATAGGAATAGCAACTGGGGAGACTGTGCAGTTGATATTCGCCACTGCTCAAGAAACACAATCGAGCCGAAAAAACCCAAGGGGGAGGGGAGGCAAGAGACTGGATTCTCAATGCAGTATAACATTTTTCCTCCGTTTTACAAATATGTAAATAAGTTTATTAATTTTTACCTCTTTTACTATTATTAGCTTTCTGAAAGGGAGAGGGGAATGCCTCCCCCCCTAAATCCGGCCCTGCTATCAATCATATGTCAATTGACCAATGATTTATACGACTATTCGAACTCAACTGTACAGTCTCGTATTCTCCACAGTTGTACAAAAATCGTCAGAGCTTCAACTCACAATCTCTCCAGTTGCACAGGAACTGTCAGTATCAACTCCATACTCCAGTTGTACAAGAACTGACAGAGCGTCAACTGATAGCATTCCAGTTTGTACAAGAACTATCAGAGTTGTTTCACCTCTGAGCGGCATTTTTTTTGCACACAATGGGCTAATGGCCAGGTCACAAGGACCCTGAAGACTCAAAGAAGGTTGGGGGGAGGGGGTACCCATGGACAGCTGTTAGGAGATAGATGGTAGCCTCCCGTCAAGGCCATCCAGCTTGTTCTTTAACGTGCACAGGATATGGCCCTCTCACACAGGGGACCACGGCTTTACGCGCCAAGAAAGAATTCGGTCCATCCGACAGACAGAGGCATTACAAGGCCATCGGTGTCCCCTACTGACCATGGGGAGGACAGAGTTTAGCGCAGATAATCGCAACGCTGGCCCAGGTGGGAGATTACGAGCCTGGCGCGTTATCAACTGAGCCACCTTTGCCCTTCAAGAACTGTCAGAGCGCCAAATTATAATATTCCCAGTTATACAAAACCTGTCAGAAAGCCAACTCGTACATCATACTCGTACAGAGGGAAAATATTCGAAAATACCTTCTGGAGCATCTCACTTAACATGGAATTCTGACAATATAAAACTAAGGCATAGAGAACAACTACTTGAGAAGTAGTAGGACTAGGCAGGAAGACCGTCTTAAGCAAAATTAAACTACGTGGTGCGAACTGGGGGATTCGAACCCAGGCTCCATTTCTCTGCAGCCGAGTATACAAAGCTCTCGGAGGCAGGAAAAATAATTCATTTGCCGAGAAGTAATATTGTTATTAATTTAATTAATTAAAATTTAAATTTAAAAAATTAATATTTAAAAATAAGTTTTATTCGCAAGTTCGTTTGTTTTTATTTTTTTATTTATTTAATTTTTTTGGCATTCTGTCCAGTTATAGCTAAAATATTTCACCTCTTTACCGATAATAAATAAAATACCTCCTCAAGTACCTGCTTGCCACAGAGGTCTGACAAGGAGCCTTGTCAGTCTAATACGCCATGGTAGAAAGGATCTGTGAGGATGGCGGGTCCTCAGCAGATTACCAAACTCAAATAATTGTATGTTAACATAAAAACCTGATCTAAAAAAAAAATAAGGAGTGGGGGGGGATCCAATCGAGCTTGAGAAAAATAAAAGTGGTGGGGCAAGAGATGGAATTTCCATTACAGTGTAACATTTTTATCATCGTTTTAAATTTTTTTTAATTTGAAAAATAGGTGAAATATGCACAAGTTTAATAATATTTGGTGTCTATTACCCTTAATAACATTATCAAAGGTGTGGGGCATGGCATCCTTTCCCCCAATATCTACCCTTGGTTAACATCAGTACAGTCGCTCAAAAAAGTATCCGAACACTATGGTTGATTACAGAATTCAGAAAAAATATCTGGCAACGTTTTTTTTTTAGAAATTAGTGATCTGGCAACCTTCGTGTCACGTGATTACAGAATTCAGGAAAATATCTGGAGCGCGTACAGGAACTGTACACGCTCCAGTTACCGTTCACAGCAAACTGGAGCGTGTGCAGTTACTGCACACGCTCCAGTTTGCTGTGAACGGTAACTGCACACGCTCAATATTTCCGTGAGTGAGCCCACACGATCCAATGTGCTGTGAACATTAACCGCAACCGCTCCAGTTTGCTGTGAACGGTAACTGCACACGCTCCATATTTTGCGTTATATATTCATACGCATTATATATATATTAAAAAATATCCGAACACTATGGTTGATTACAGAATCCAGAAAAAATATCTGGCAACGATTTTTTTAGAAATTAGTGATCTGGCAACCTTCGTGTCACGTGACACGAAGGTCATACTTTTTTGAGCGACTGTACCTATAACGTATGCAATCTTCTTTATCTTCAGCAAATCAAAGGCCACTTGTCTGTAATACTTTGTTTTTAAAATGTCTCATTTCTCAACAGAAGACAAATGCTTTTCATTTCAAATTTTCGTTTCTAACTCTTCTTTAACCATCTACTTAGAAAAAAATAGTAGCGTACATTTCTTTCTGAATTTAATCAGTATTTAAATCAAAACACATTTAAATTCTCTGTCATATTTAAACACTTTTATCTCAAACTACACGCTAATGGTGTTTTTTTTCCAAAACACAAACAAAAAAAATGCTAGTTGATTTCGATCTTAAGATCCTAATCTTTGCAGGTAATTTGCTAAGTTAAGATGCTGTCAGTCTCATATTCTTCGGTGTTTCCTCAATTAAATCAGAACGCTTTTGATAGGCAGAGTTAATTAATTTCCGCAAGGACAAGTGCAGAAAAACAGACTGATCTCTCCGGATTATCAGAGATGCCAAGAGGAGAAGGGGAGAAAAGAAGGGATGCTGAAGCGCTGCGTTTGAAAATCACTTCCCCACCAATTAAAGTTGAGTCACTTCGGATGAAATCAAAAGCAGAACGTGAGACGACGCAATGAGCTCATTTGCGTAAGGGACGCAGCAAAAGAAAGGCCGAAAAGATGATGACGGGGATGCTGAAGGAAGAGGAAGATAAAGCCAAAGAAGATGCCAGCAAGTCCCACGTGGACTGTCACACCGAGTTACCCGACCAGGTCCTTCGGCATTAATTACACACTTCACGGATCCGACAATGCCCGACGTTCGTTCCGAGACCTGCTTGTTTTGACAACTGAACAACGACGTTCCCGGTATTGATCAGTCTACATCAGCTGGTGCTAGGTAAAAGATGAGTTTTTGAATTATTAATTATTGTCCTTTGATCCGGATGCAGACAACGTCGCACTCTCAGAGCTCCATTTGCGAAACCAAAGATTTCCTCTCCGCGATCCATCTTTACCTAGGTTACTCTCTTTGTTTGAAAGTGTACTTGTAATCAGAGACTTCACGTGCATTGTAGATATTAGCGTCACCATTTTCGTAATTATCGGTTGTCTTAAAATTTAGAAAATTGAAATGCGAGAGGGCTTATAGTTTGTTAACTGAAAATCGATCTCGTCACTTGGATTTTAGTGATGAGCATTTTCATTTAATTCCTGTCTCCATCTGAGGAATATTATCTTCACTAATGACATGGACAGTACGTTTAAGAAGCTGAGTGAATCGATGACAAGTACTCCCAAGTGATCTCTTTCACGCAGAAAAAAAGGCAACGAGTTTATGTAGGGAAAATAATTGGCATTTCAGCAAGTATAAAAAAAACTTTGTTTCAACATGACTTAACACATCTTGGGGGCGGGGGTTGGCTCCGTCGGTTGGGTTGGGTTGTTTTACCTCTGAGCGGCACTTTTTTGTACACAATGGGCTAAATGGCCAGCTCACAAGGACCCCGAAGGCTCAGAGAAGGTTGGGGGAGGGGACCCACTGGAATAGCTTTTGGGAGACAGACGGTAGCCTCCCGTCAAGGCCATCCAGCGTGTTCTTTAACGTTGGGTTGTTTTACCTCTGAGCAGCACTTTTTTATACACCATGGGCTAAATGGACAGGTCACATGGACCCCGAAGGCTCAGAGAATGTTGGAGGAGGGGACCCACTGGAAGAGCTGTTGGGAGACAGATGGTAGCCTCCCGTCAAAGCCATCCAGCGTGTTCTTTAACGTGCACAGGGTATGGCTCTCACGCACACGGAGCCACGGTTTAACGTCCCATCCGACGGACGGTGGTGTTTCCAAGTCCATCGGTGTCCCCTATTGACCGTGGGCAGGGTAGGGAAATTTGCGGAGATAAATCTCAACGCTGACGCAGCTGGGACTCGAACCTGGGAACTACAGATTACGAGCCTGGCGCGCTACCGACTGAGCCACCCCCGCCCCTGGCTCGTCGGTATCGTGGCAAACTCGTAATCTGCAGTCCCCAGGTTCGAGTCCGAATTGCGCCAGTCTTCAGATTTATCTCGTAAAACCCCTCTACCCTTGGTCAGTAAGGGACACCCATGAGCTTGGAAAGTCCGCCTTCCGTCGGATGGGACCTTAAGCCGTGGTCCGTGTGCATGAGAGACGGATACCACATGACAGCTGTTAGGAGCATCATGGGCACATTAAAGAACAGACTGGCTATTCCTTCTGTCTTCTAACAGCTGTCCCGTAGATTTCCTTCCCCCAAACTGACTCTGAACCCTTGGGGTCCTTGTGACCTGGCGTGTGAACAAAAAATCCCTCTCAGAGGAACGAAACCCAAAAGCAGTTATTTTATTTAAACTCGCACCAAAACTCAAATTAGACTGAGTTGGTTTTCTTTTTTTCACACAATGAGCTAAATGACCAGTTCACAAGAACACCAAAGGCTCAGAGATGGCTAAGTGAAGGGGATTAACTGAGAAGCTCTTGGGAGACAGATGGGATCCACCGTTCTTTACAACATGTACAAGGCTCTATTGCACTCCGAATCACAGCTGAACGGTGGATATATCCCATCCGACTGATGGGATATATCCACCGTTCTTTACAACATGTACAGTCGCTCAAAAAAGTATCCGAACACTATGGTTGATTACGGAATCCAGAAAAAATATCTCGCAACGATTTTTTTTAGAAATTAGTGATCTGGCAACCTTCGTGTGACGTGATTACAGAATTCAGGAAAAATATCTGGAGCGTGTACAGCAACTGTACACGCTCCAGTTACCGTTCACAGCAAACTGGAGCGTGTGCAGTTACTGCACACGCTCCAGTTTGCAGTGAACGGTAACTGCACACGCTCAATATTTCCGTGAGTGAGCCCGCACGATCTAGTATCAAAATAATACGACCACCTACAGTCGCTCAAAAAAGTATCCGAACACTATGGTTGATTACAGAATTCAGAAAAAATTCTGGCAACGATGTTTTTTAGAAATTAGTGATCTGGCAACCTTCGTGTCACGTGACACGAAGGTTGCCAGATCACTAATTTCTAAAAAAAATCGTTGCCAGATATTTTTTTATGGATTCTGTAATCAACCATAGTGTTCGGATACTTTTTTGAGCGACTGTACAAGGCTCTATTGCACTCCGTATCACAGCTTAACGTCCCATCCGACTGAAGACGGTCTTCATGTCCATCGGTGTCTCAAGGGACGTAACAAGGGGCAGTCAATCAGGGGCAAGGCAGAGATCAGCAGAGAAAAATCTTAACTCAGGCGCAGTGTTGATTAGAATTTGACCATCGAAATCAAAAACACCAAGTTACGAACTTGTCGGGATTTTTCAGGGTTTCATCTTTGTTTCCTTTCTTTGTGGGTGTGTTTCTTGATTGTGTAATAGCTATGTTCTTTTACGTCGTATGTCTGCTGGGGGATAACTCAAGGGGCGGGAGGAGCGGTTAGCTCAGTCGGAAGCGAGCCAGATTCGTAATCTGTTGTTCCCAAGTTAGTAAATCCGCTATTCCCAAGTTTGTATTCTGCTATTTCCATGTTCATAATCTGCTATTTCCATATTCGTAATCTGCTGTTACCAGGTTAGTGTTCTGCTATTCCCAGTCTAGTAATCGACTATTCCCAAGTTCGAAATCTACTACTCCCAGGTTCGCAATCTGCTATTCCCAGGTTCGTAACCTGCTGTGCCCAGGTTCGTAATCTGCTATTCCCAGATTCCATTCCCAGCTGCGCCCAAGTTCAGATTTATCTCTATTTTGCACTATCGCCCTCTGAATAAGAGAGTCTCTCTTGACCACTACAATCTACAGAGAAAATGAATCACAGAATTCCCTTATAACGTTGAAAATTTAAATTACTGGAAGATTCAGAAAATGCTATTCCTAATATCTTATTGGTACCTTCCAACCCAAGTCCGATGATTGGTTTAAGGGTAGAGCGCTCTGGCATGTATCTAGAGAGTCGCGGGTTCGTCGGCAATAACTTTTTCCACATAATTATTTATCGAATTCTGTATATACAAGTAATCTGGGTATTTATAATGGATTTTTTTTTTCGTTAATAACGCTTAAGCGTTAGTGACTTCCTCATTAACATCTGATTCATTAGCAACAATTGAAAAAAATAAGTTGCCTTTCCTGATCACAGATGGCGCAAGGTCCGTCACATTCACCGAAAGATATAAAGGCCGCATTACAGAAACAGATTTTCGTCCGGTGGTTGGTTTAACGGTAGAGCGCTCTGGCATGTATCTGGAGAATTGTGGATTCAAATTCCGCTCAGTCGGCGATAACTTTTTGCACATAAATATTTATCAAATTTCATTTTTAGATTAAAACAAAAAGATTCAATGTTTGCAGACAGTTTCGGTTGCTTTACCACGGAACCGCACTTTTTGTCAACAATGGACTAAATGGCCAAGTCACAAATACCTTCGAGGGCTCAGAGACGATTGATGGAAAGGGATCCACGGGACAGCTGTTAGGCGACAGATGGTAGCCTCCGATCAAGACTACCATCTGTCACGAGTTTAAAAAATTATTCGCGGGAGTTGCTTTTAGAAACGTGACTGATTTCTTCAAAATACAATTTTGGGAAGCATTGCTTCAAAATGGCGTCTCCATCTTTGCAAAACATTAAGGGTTGGGTTGGGTTGATTTACCTCTGAGCGGCAGTTTTTTGCACATCATGGGCTAAATGACCAGGTCACAAAGACCCCTAAGGCTCAGAGAAGGTTGGGGGAGGGGACCCACTGGAACAGCCGTTGGGAGATAGATGGTAGCCTCCTGTCAAGGCCATCCAGCGTGTTCTTTAACGTGCAGCGCATATGGCTCTCCCGCAAACGGTGCCACGGTTTAACGTCCCATCCGACGGACGGCGCACTTTCCAAGCCCATCGGTGTCCCCTACTGACCGTGGGCAGGGCGGGGAATTTTGCAGAGATAAGTCTCAACGCTGACCTAGCTGGGATTCAAACCTGGGAACTGCAGATTACGAACCTGGCGCGCTACGTTAAATCAAAGACATATTCAAAGTGCACCAAATAATTTCCTACCATTACAGCAAAAATTAAATAATTATTATAAAATTTAAGGGCACTATTAAGTAACGGTAAACAGAAGCCGTTTGGTCCAAGTCCAAACATTTACCTCTGCATAAATGGTCTTCATCATTCATGTCTTTAGCATACGCAAAAAGATAAAAAAAAATGGCAGAAGAAAACTGCAGATTTTTGGACCATTTAGCTGTCAATTATCAACGAAGAGTCATTACGACGTGAAGTTCGCCTCCTCAATGCTCTGGGCGGGGGTGGCTCAGTCGACAGCGCGCCAGGCTCGTAATCTGTAGTTCCCAGGTTCGAGTCCCAGCTGGGTCAGCGCTGAGATTTATCTCCGCAAAATTCCCCGCCCTGCCCACTGTCAGTAGGGGACACCGATGGGCTTTGAATAGGCCGCCGTCTGTCGGATGGGACGTTAAGCCGTGGCCCCGTGTGCGGGAGAGCCATACCCTGTGCACGTTAAATAACACGCTGGATGGCCTTGACGGGAGACTACCATCTGTCTCCCAACAGCTGTTCCAGTGGGTCCCCTCCCCCAACCTTCTCTGAGCCTTCGGGGTCCATGTGACCTGGCCATTTAGCCCACGGTGTGCAAAAAAATGCCGCTCAGAAGTAAAACAACCCAAATCCTCAATGCTCCAATCAGACAGAACCCAAGATAGGATAACAGTGTCCCACGTGCCACTACATCACGCCAGACGTCACAAGGGCATTGTTCTCCACACGATGTGTTCGATTTCTTCGTTTCTTTTTTTCCCTGTCATCCAGACGACCAATCAGAGGACTGATTGATTGGCCAATTACTCCATTCCCTTCTGGGAGTTCATTCCTAAATGAGGAGGCTGTCAAGTGGTTATTCGTGAAGCTTCGTCGATCCCAGGTGGATTCAGCCACCTAATGTTTACAGCAGTGTCAGGTGGAAACGTGGTTTCTTTCGAAGTTCTTGTTTCTCTTTCGTCTAATGGTCGTTTCTTGATTTTTTTTTTGTTCGCATCTCTTTAAGTTCGTTTAAAACCGAAGAGAAAACTAGCACTTAAAGGAGCTGCATAAATGGAGTTAAGAAACCTCTGGGACTTTTGAGAGTTAAGAAACAAAAAACGCGAAATGGTGGTTCTTTTCTTTCACTTCTTTGTGCTAGTGTTCACTTTAAGATGGGTTTTGTTATCTGTTAATGATATCGCTTTGTGCAGCAAATGGAGAAGATGGAAGAAGGGTCTTGCTTTTTAACCCCGCCGGAAGAAAAACAGTTGAAACTTTAGAAGAACTTAGCTCTTGTTGCAGAAACAAATATAAAAAAAATCAATTAAGGAATGTTTGCAAAATGCTGGCTATGTTCTTAATTGAAACTAATCACAACTGCTGTGGATTCATGGGGCGGGGATGGCTCAGTCGGTAGCGCGCCAGGCTCGTAATCTGTAGTTCCCAGGTTCGAGTCCCAGTTGGGTCAGCGTTGAGATTTATCTCCGCAAAATTCCCCGCCCTGCCCACAGTCAGTAGGGGACACCGATGGGCTTGGAAAGGCCGCCGTCCGTCGGATGGGACGTTAAACCGTGGATTCATGGGGCGGGGGTGGCTCAGTCGGTAGCGCGCCAGGCTCGTAATCTGTAGTTCCCAGATTCGAGTCCCAGCTGGGTCAGCGTTGAGATTTATCTCCACAAAATTCCCCGCCCACGGTCATTAGGGGACACCGATGGGCTTGGAAAGGCCGCCGTCCGTCGGATGGGACGTTAAACCGTTGCCCGTGTGCGGGAGAGCCATACCCTGCACGTTAAAGAACACGCTGGATGGCCTTGACGGGAGGCTACCATCTGTCTCCCAACAGCTGTTCCAGTGGGTCCTCTCCCCCAACCTTCTCTGAGCCTTCGGGGTCCATGTGACCTGGCCATTTAGCCCATGGTGTGCAAAAAAGTGCCGCTCAGAGTAAAACAACCCAAACCCACAACCCGTGGATTCAGTTTCCAAATTTCTTCAACCATGCTAATGATGGAAAGTGATCTCTTTTATCTAATGGGAAAAAGGGACAGTTCCCCAATTTCAGTCGCTGTCAGAAGACCACGGCCAAAAAGGACAAAACTAGAAAGTATTCTCTATAGTTTAAAAAATGGATAACTTATTCCTTTGACTGCACTCTTATCATTAAAGATGTTTCTTAATCGTGGTATGACCAAATCCTTTATTTCCGCTAATCAGTTCTTTTCAGAATGATGGGAAGAAGGATACCAGGGAGAAGGAGAAAGTACAGTCGCTCAAAAAAGTATCCGAACACCATGGTTGATTACAGAATTCAGAAAAAACATCTGGCAACGATTTTTTTTAGAAATTAGTGATCTGGCAACCTTCGTGTCACGTGATTACAGAATTCAGGAAAAATATCTGGAGCGTGTACAGCAACTGTACACGCTCCAGTTACCATTCACAGCAAACTGGAGCGTGTGCAGTTACTGCACACGCTCCAGTTTGCTGTGAACGGTAACTGCACACGCTCAATATTTCCGTGAGTGAGCCCACACGATCTAGTATCAAAATAATATGACCACCTACAGTGTTACCAAATCAGTAATTTCTAAAAAAATCGTTGCCAGATATTTTTCTGAATTCTGTAATCAACCATTGTGTTCGGATACTTTTTTGAGCGACTGTACAAACAAGTGAGGAGAAACTACAGAAAGTACCAAAAATCAAAACGGACTGTAAAGCTTCTTAAAGATGCTCATCGATTACCCGGGGAAAGAAGCTAATCTCCCCCTCTGGTTACAGCCCTGCATTATCTTCAGAAAAGAGAATATAATGCAGATCATAATGCTAACACTACACCATTAATAAAAATTAAAAAGTTAGAAAAATATGATCTATATATCCTATATAGAAGTATTTTAATCTAATGTGATAAAATGAATTGCACACTTGAAAATAAGACACTTTTAGAACTCCAAAAGACATGTTTAAGTTACCTGAGAAATTTGCTATCAGTATTTTAAAAAAGAAAACGGTGAATTTAGCACGATGAACAAAAAAAAATCATTATAGATAAAAAATGTTTAACTTGCCTAGGTAATATAAATGGTGTATATATATATAAATACCCCCTCAAGCAGTTGCTTGCCACAGAGGTCTGACAGGAGCCTGTCAGTTTATATGCCATAGTAGAAGATCTGTGAGGATGGCAGGACCTCAGCAGGAAAACGACACATACATCCATGCCTTACCGGGGGCTCGAACCCAGGTCCCGTAAATCAGTAGCTCAAGCGTACTAACCACTTCTTTCCTGCGGAAAAAAATCAATACATAAATCCCGTATAACGCCATGGCATATGTAAAACAAATACCCTGTAAAAGGAGTACTTGCTTAGATACTCGATTATTTCAAATTGAAATGCTACATTGTCAGTCTGGAATAGCCTGCTGCTTCTCGATACCTAGAAACAAAAAAATGTTAGGAGGTCTCAAATCGAAGGAGAGCCTTTGGAAGGTTGGAAGCTGTTAGGACAATCAACGAGGTGTTCTTATTCTTTGGTATACACCTTTCTCTTATTTGAAGGTGATGGCAGCAATTGCAAACAACCCAAATTGTTATCAGACATTTGTTCAAGGGTGTCTTAGGGTTACCACCCCTCAAGATGATCGCTATACTAGTTATGTGTACTATATAGACTATTGTTCATTTTTTATTTATTTTATTTAGACCTTACATGCTACTGGGACATTGGTGAACAAGCACCTCCTACCCACACAAAATTTTGAACAATTGATATACAATTGATAAGGTGAAAAAAATACACAACAAACTAAAGTCTATCTAACAGGTTAGTTTCAGGAAGGAAAAGAAAGAGTTCTTGTAGGCGGTTGTAGAGTGGGTTTGGTTATAAACAGAGAAAAAACTAAAGTGATGAAAATTGGTCAGGCAGGTTGTGATTCAGTTAATCTGAATGGTTGCAGTCTTGAGCAGGTGTCACAGTTTAATTACCTTGGGAGCTATGTAACTGATACAGGTGATGTGCGGCATGAGAGTAACAGACGAATAGGGATTGCTGCCGGGAGTTTTAAGAATCTATGGAGATTGTGGAGAAATAGGCGTATACACCTAAAGACTAAAATTAGACTGTATAATAGTTTGGTTCTTTCTAGGCTTAGTTATGGTAGTGAAACTTGGACGCTGTGTAAACAAGATAACAGGAAACTAGATGCTTTTGATTCTAGATGCTTACGCAGTATCTTGGGTATTAGGTGGTTCAACTTTGTAACTAATGATGAGGTTAGGCAAAGGAGTCTACAACCTCCTTTAAGCAGCATATTGTGCAGAGAGAGACTCCGCTGGTTTGGCCATGTTGCCCGTATGGATAATTATAGATTGACGAATAGGGTTATGAACAGTGTGCCTAGAGGCCTCAGAAGGAGGGTGAGACCTAGGATGCGGTGGGCAGACAATGTCAAACAGGACCTTGTTAGAATTGGTGTGCAGTGGCCAGATGCAGCAGATGTAGCTCAGGACAGATGTGCTTGGAGAATTAAACTGCGTGGTCTGGTTGGACCTCCGTAGCCCATGGCTGCTTGAGGATGATGATGATGATGTATCGACCTTCATGTACTTGTTAGAGGTTCTGTGAATGCTCTCAGATATCGGGATGAAATCCTTGATTACTAAGTCAAGCACCATGCTGATGCAGTAGGTGACGATTCCCTCCTAACAGACGATAATGCCCGCCCACACAGAACAAAACTGATTAAAAAATATCTTGAGGAATAAGATATCCAATAAATGAAATAGACTGCATTATCTCCGGATCTCAATCTTATAGAACATCTGTGGAATGCCCTTGAACTCTACATTTTCCAGGACTAATAATGCTCGGTGGACTTTATTGCCGTCCAATTCTCTGAATTATTTTATTGAGGCCTGCATTAGTATTGAATGGACCACATTCCCTTTTGACTAGGGAGAGGATCGCTTAGTCCATAGCGCACCAGAATCGTAATCTGTAGTTCCCAGGTTCGAGTCCCACCTAGGCCAACGTTGATTATTTATCTCCCCAAAATGCCTCACTCAGTCCTGGATCAGTAGAGGACACCGATGGACTCGGAAAGTCCGCCGTCCATCTAATGGGATGTTAAGACATGTCTCCATGTGCAGGATAGTATTTAACCCTGTGCGTGTTAAAGAACACCTTGGATGACCACTTAAGGATGAAGTTCAGACAAATGAGTCCATCTCACATGATGGGAGACTGCCATCTGTCCCCTAACAGCTGTCCAGTGGGTCCCCTCCCCCCCCCCCCAACCTTCTCTGAACCCTCGGGGTCCTTGTGACCTGATCATTAGCCCATTGTGTGCAAAAAAAAGCCTTTGAAATAAAACAACGCAACCCGTATTAACTATTCAAACATATTCTATTCAAAAACATTCCCCCTTTTTCGTGTAGTTTGTTCTTTTCTTAGAGTATATATATAAATCATTTTTGCCCAAATTTGCACGACTTATCGCAACATCATCTTTTTATCTTCCTGTGAAATTTTATTGAAATTGTAGAAATGCATTTCGATATAAGCAGGGATCAATAAAACGCTCAAAACTTTTGACGAGTACTGTAGACAACGGTTATACTTCGTGACAAATTGCTTTTGCAGAAATGGTTTCTCTCGCTAAGAAAAGTGCCCTAAGTGTCTTCTACATCATCTTTCTAAATAATATCCATTGGCTATCAATGTAATAATATTGTGCCTGATACGAAATGGACACTTTTAGTTCATTTGTTTCTTTGCTTATCAACATAATTAGGGTCGAAAGTCGAAAGCAGGGAAAAGGCAAATCGAATTTCAGAACAACTGAATTGAAATGCAGATCGGCTTGTCGAAGAAGATTCCCAATAACCAGCATTCCATTGCAATCGTAGCAAATGTCATAATTGTAACTAGGATTCTTTTTATGGTCGTTAATTCTTCTACTACTGCTTGCCAATCTGAGATTTGAAATCCAGAAAGGACAGCTTTCCATAATAACTCTTTATGCAACCCGGTAAATGTGATTCAGTGGTGATCGCAGGGGGTGGTCCTCCCCCTCAAACACAGAATATAAGAGGAGTCAGAGAGAACTATTACGCAATTTAAATGAGTTCCATTTTTAAGCTTCCCCTCTCCCGCGAAAAAAATTGTTCTCGACTGTAGGTTTCCATCTGTCTCCTAATGGATGTCCAGTGGGTCTTTAGGTGTGCAAAAAAGTGCCGCTCAGAGGTAAAACAACCCAACCCAACCCAGTGGCTCTTTTCTCCCAACCTTCTCTGAGCTTTTGGGGTCTTTGTGACCTAACATCCAGTCCATTGTGTGCAAAAAGTTCAGTTTTTCCACAAAACACTAATTAGCTAAATACCGAAATGTGCATATTTTACTTTAATTCTTTGTCTTTTTATTTAACACAATAAAACATTCCGATTGCAATTCTTATTTTGCCACTCCCAGAAAAACTTGCGCCTACTTTTTCACCAACCAATAGACAACTCGAAATGTGAAACGTCAGTGTTTCTTTGCAATAAATATGATCAGAATTCAAAGCTAGAGAAAAAACTTTTCGTCCTCCGCAACCCTGCGACACAACCAAACTTGCAACCACAATCTACCATAATCGCATCAATCCATTTAGTTAACACATCTGGTCCCTCTATATCTATAGACCTACAAATGAAGTCTGAGACACACGTGAAAGGAAAAAAAAACCATATTTGTCCAAAGTCCTTTTCCCCCACTTCTTGTTTGCAGAAAAACTTTACTTAGTTCAAGACACGAAGAAGCAAGGAGGCAAAACTTTTGATGTTTGTTATAGGCTTGGTTAAATGATTCCCATACCTTCTGTCTCTCAGCTTCTTCGCCAACTTCTGATTCGTGTCGCTGGGCCTGCTGAATCCTTTGTCAAGTCACGCACGAGAACAATTGGGAGGACTGATTGATTGGCCTATTACTCAAGCTGCTGCCGCAAGGCGAGAGACCGAGTCATCTTCTCACGTGGTCACAACATTCGGAACAACGAAGAGAAACGAATGTCAACTTTTCAACATTCATTACATCTTTCATTTATCTCGGTTTGCTTTTTATCAACTGCTGCTGAAAAAACTTTTCTCCGTGTTTCCTTTTTGTGGTGGTGGATATCCGTGTTGGGAAACCACCACTTCTCTTTTTTTAATAATCAGCATCTTTTTTTAACCAAACAAATCAAATCTTACCCATGCAGGTAGAATCCGCAGATAGGTGAGAAATTTATAATATTTTAATTTATGTAGGTATTCATTGATTAAACATAGGTTAACACAATCATCTAGATCAAGTATTTCAAAATCAAATAAAGGCCAAATCAGTTATTTTCAATATATGGAGTTTTGTCTCTAAGCTGTGCTTTTTTCCACACAATGGACAAAATGCCCAGCTTGCAAGAACCCCCGAGAGTTCAGAGAAGGTTGGGGAACCACTGGACAGCTCTTAGGAGACAGATGGTAGTCTCCCGTCAAGGCCATCCAGCGTGTTCTGTAACATTCACAGAGTATGGCTCTCTGTAACACGGTGCCACGGTTTTACGTCACATCCGAAGGACAGCGGCCTTTACAAGTCCATCAGTGTCCCCTACAAACTGAGGACAGTTTTGCGGAGATAAATCTCAGTTGGAGCTAGAATCTGAGAAGTAGGGATTACGAGCCTGGCGCGCTACCGACTGAGCACCCCCTCCACATTTAATATAGGACAGAACAATCTTAACATAATATTTTATTTTAAAGTTAGAGCTGGATCGAGGATTTTTTTTTGGCCCTGGCCAAATTTAAAAATTAGCCCTCCACCCACTCTTCGATCAGTGCCAAATTATTTAATAGACAGGGAAAAATTTGATGCATGAGCAATTTCCTGCAACAATAATAAAAATTAAAAATTGCATTTTTTGCCATGAGAGAGGAAAAGGATTTGAGCGATTTACTACAGGTAATATTTTTTGGCTATTATTATTATTAATATTTATTTTTAATTTTTTTTATTACATCAACAACTTTACTCAAGAATTACAAAAATGAAATCATTGGGTTTTTTTCTGTGGTTTAAAAATATAAATTATGAGGAGTTGCAGATGTTTCGCAGCTAGTCTTATATACGGCCGCAGGAATAAGACAACAGTATTAGATATCTTTTAGAGATAACAGATGATCATGCGGGGGGGGGAGAGGAGGATTTAAGCATTCATAGCCTTCAATTCTGTGTTTCTTTCATCCCACCTGGACAACATTTTTCATTTATCTCGGCTTGCTTTTTATCAACTGCTGCTGAAAGCCTTTCTCTCCGCAAAACTTCAATCCTGTCCTCGGTGAGTAGAGGGCCCCTATGAGTTGGAAAGAGCCCCCGTACTGTCGAAAAAAACCACCTGAGCCATCGTCCAACCCCTTTACTTTAAGCAGTAATAATCAAAACATAATTGCTTATACGTATTGTTATCTTAGTACAAAACTTAAGCCTACCTTGTAGCGGCTTAAACTTAAGCTGAATGCAATCATATTATCCATACTTGAAAGAGATCATCTCTGTAGAATCAAGCTGATGATATTGCTTGCTGGCCAGATGTTTGTGACTCCAGGTTTATAAACCCCATCCCACAATTTCCATGTTATATCAATAATAAGCTAACTCCGAAACTCTATAACTTCTGAAATAATTTTTTTTTATTATAAAATGCGACTCAAGATAAAGATCTACGTCCATCTAAAGCTTGAATTTTAATAATATATTCGCTCAGTATTCAAAAAGTTATAAAAGTTGGAATACTTAGCAATAATGCCAGTTATAATAATTTACCTCTGATAGTAATTAAAACTTAATAAGCAGTATTTCTTCTCAATTTATAAGTGCATATTTTAAAATAGCATATTTTCGACGATGCTGCTAAAATATCCATCGTAATGAACAGAAAAATCAAAAAAAAATTCGAAATGAATATGCAGCCGCCTTTTACAGATGGATTTCATCTCTGCCTTATTTCTTATTACCAGTGAAATAACCCTCGACAAGATACGTACAATTTCCGTTATAGCCCGAGCTTTAAAAAAGGTGACAATTGCACTTTCCATCAGTGACAGAAGAAAAAAATCACTCTAAAACAATTTCTCACTTTTTTTTATTTCGGAGCCACAATGGTCTTAAAAACAAACTCCCTTAATAAATGGTCTATAAGAAAATCGGCTTTATAATTTCATCTTTCGTAAATGTTATATTTATTCGACTGCGTATCAGTCCCTTTCCAGACACAATATGGCATATCTACATTTGTAGTCTGACTTTCCTATAAACTGATCTTAACGGCTTCCTGATATCGCCTCTTTATCTTCCCCCCCCCCCATCTACTCTTCTTCTGCTTATCATTCAGCAGTATACTCGCATC
This sequence comes from Ryuthela nishihirai, assembly GCA_038380435.1. Lineage (NCBI taxonomy): Eukaryota > Metazoa > Arthropoda > Arachnida > Araneae > Heptathelidae > Ryuthela > Ryuthela nishihirai. The sequence continues at coordinate 38,775,176 of JAWZYU010000019.1, forward strand.
AAATTCCGAATTCTGCAACGCGCATTGCGAGAATGGCAATTCCCCCCCCCCCCCATGCTTTAAAGTTTCGGGCTCTTGACTCAAAGGATAGCAGCGCAATTAAGTGATCCTCTGCAACTTTTGCTGTGAGGGATGCTAAGAACGTGAAGCAAGCTAAGATGTGCCGTAATCCATCACCTTAAATACCTGATGATGTATGCTCGGCCCGACACCAGAGAGAAAGGAGGAGGAGAATAGAACGAGGGGAGAGAAGAACAGAAGAGAGAACCTTTCTGTGTCTAGTGGCTCCCCATCTTCGGCTGCTGTGCTCCCGTCTCCAGAGCATAAAGTTAATGGCACTCAACACGGATGCCGCCTCTGAGACGTGAGCAACATACGTTTTTAATGCACATGTCATGACCTGAACGAAGTTTTTGGGGCGGAACAAGACATTCACGCTTCGCGGAGAGTCGAAACACAGAAGGAGAGAAATAGAAAGACAGATAAGTGAGTAGAGCTGGTGCGGATAACACGAGAGAAGAGCAAGCTGATTGCTCTCCCACTTCTCAGCTTCTTAAAAGAACATTGCTCTTCTCCGCATCTCAGGATGCTTTCAAATTTTTAATGAGTTATATGATCTCGTCTCCCTTTGTGTTGTTTTTTTTGTTTCAACTTTCATTTCCCTTCATGCTGAAAAGCTATCTTGCTTTCTTTTTTTGACTCTATTGTTTGACGGAAACTTTCCACTTTTTTTCTTGTAATTAAAATCCTGGTCTCTTCAAAAAAGAATTACGTTGAGAAAAAAAAATATGCAATTATGACGAGCTCTCTAGTTTAACAGTTGAAGAAAAATGACAGCAGCTTTATGCATTCGGATGGAACGTAAAGCGACGCATTCGGGATATATTCCGTTTTCTCAGAGTTCACTGCATTCGTCCGATATGACTTTTCTTCTACATTTGCATTTTTTTTTTGCTCCCAATTCCGAAACAGTATTACAATTTTTTTGCACGTGAGGAAACTTTTGTGTATTAAACAATTTAAAACAGTTGTTCTCAATCTCTGGTTCGCGAAATCTTTCAGGAGGTTCGCAGGTAAGCATTAGTAATGGTGTCTGTAATTAAAAAATTAGAACGAAATATTTCTATATTTTTATTGCCGTTTTTAATTACATATCTGTGCGGAAAAGCGTTTTCTTCTTATACGTATCGAAAATCAAAATACGGAAATAAACTCTATCTTCAGTTGTACCTGATTTTAACGATACATGTCCGAAAAGTTTTAAATTCTACTCTATCCACTAAACTGCAATTTCTGCCATGTCCTCATAGCCCATAAGAAGGATCTATCTTAAAACAAAATCTGTTTGGGAACCATGAAACTATTTGTATTACCATGAAACGCCAGATTAAGTATTACCATGAAAGGGGTTCGCCAGATTAAGTATTACCATGAAAGGGGTTCGCCAGATTAAGTATTACCACGAAAGGGGTTCGCCAGATTATTACCATGAAAGGGGTTCGCCAGATTATTACCATGAAAGGGGTTCGCCAGATTAAGTATTACCATGAAAGGGTTCGCCAGATGTAGTATTACCATGAAAGGGTTCGCCAGATGTAGTATTACCATGAAAGGGTTCGCCAGATGTAGTATTACCATGAAAGGGGTTTGCAGATTAAGTATTACCATGAAAGGGGTTCGCCAGATCAAGTGTTACCATGAAAGAGGTTCACCAGATTAAGTATTACGATGAAAGGGGTTCGCCAGATTATTACAATGAAAGGGGTTCGCCAGATTAAGTATTACCATGAAATGAAGACTCAGAGAAGGTTGGGAGGAGATGACCCACCGGACAATTGTTGGGAGACAATTGATAGTCCCCCGTCAAGGTCACCCAGCATGTTCTTTAACGAGCATAGGGTATGGCTCTGCCGCACTCAGAGCCACGGCTTAATGTTCCATCCAACGGACGGCGGCCTTCCCAAGCCAATTCCTGTCCCCTACTGACCGTGGGTAGGGCGGGGAGTTTTGCGGAGATAAATCTCAAGGATGGCCCAGGCAGGATTCGAACCTGTGAACTGCAGATTACGATTCTGGCACGATACCAACTGAACCACCCCCACCTCGTCGGATACGAGGTTAAGCAGTGGGCAGTATGCCGGAGAGACATATTCTGTGCACCTTATTAAACAACACAATAGATAATCTTGACAGGAAGTTACCATCGGTCTCAACTAATCAGTGGATTCCCTTCCCAATCTTTTCCAAGACCTTGGAGTCCTTGTGACTTGGCCATTTAACTCATTGTGTGCCCAAAAAGTGTCGCTCAGAGGTAAAACAAAACTAATCCAACCCAACCCGTGATTTTATATTACCTTTTCTTTGTATCCACCTTCTTTATCCTCTGCATTCCGGAAGAATGACGGTCCAGAGGGGAAAACACACGGAACAATTTATTCCCTGGCCGTGACTTAATGAAATCCGTTTTATTACCCAAATCTCTATCGTATAAGAGAACTTCATCACCTCACGTTGCGGTAAAAAGACACTTTGTTTCAAGTTTACGAGTCTGCCTTAGAAGAAAGAAACCAGGCGAAAGAAATAAGAAAGTGCTTTTTGTCCTCCTAATGTCGTTCCTTCTTTTTTATATATATAGACGCCGCTCAGGAGAGATAAGTTCTGGATAGTGTTTCAATTCATCCTAAGCTGTTAGTACACGTTCCTTGTTTAGTGACTCTGCAGTTTACAACCCAGGTCGCACGCATTTTCCCCGGGACGTGCCACGAAATACTTCTTTGCAGGAACTGCAGAAGGAGATTCCTTTTCTTCCGAAGAATAGGGTTAGAAGAATTCCTTGCTTCAACTTTTCCTACAAATTTCTGTTGAGTCAAGTCGCTTCTTTAAGTTGAGCGATTTTCGACCAACGTTTCAGAGATATTCTAAGGTGCTAAAATTAGAATTATCAGGTAAGATTTAAACGTAAAAGGATTCGGTATCATATAAATTCATTGTGTGCAGATATTGGTTATCCATTGGATTGTTTTACCTCTGAGCTGCACTTTTTTGCACACAATGGGCTAAATGGCCAGGTTACTAGGACCCCGAAGGCTCAGAGAAGGCTGGTGGAGGGGACCCACTGGAACGGCTGTTGGGAGACAGATGGTAGCCTCCCGTCAAGGCCATCCAGCGTGTTCTTTAACGTGCACAGGGTATGGCTCTCCTGCATATGGAGCCACGGCTTAGCGTCCCATCCGACGGACGGCGGCCTTTTCAAGCCCATCGGTGTCCCCTTTTTTGTGGAGATAAATCTCAACGCTGACCCAGCTGGGACTCGAACCTGGGAACTACAGATTATGAGCCTGGCGCGCTACCGACTGAGTTACCCCCGCCCCCTATTGATATTTACGAGACTGACGCGCTACCGACTGAGCCACTTCCGCCCCCTATTGATATCCAAAAGCAGGATATCTGAAATGTCGATGATTCGAAAACTGATTATCTAAAATACCCATTATACAAAAACTGTTATTTAAACTAGCAATATCTTTGCTTATTGGTTATTCAGAAACCGGTTGTCCGAAATGGCAATTTTTGGAAAGCCACTTTACCCGAAATATAATTTATTCAAAACCGGCTGTCAGAAATATCGATTATCTATAAGCCGTTTATCCAAAATATATACTATGAGGTTTACCAAATACCCGTTTTCCATTGTCTGAAAATCGGCAATCTGAAACGGCGATTAGTCGAAAATTTAAACACAACAAAACCGAAAAGGCACATTTAAATGGGGAATATGGGGAAAAGTACAGAAAAAAAATAAGAAACTTTTTTTTCGCAAAACAGACATGAAAGACCTTCTCGAAATTCTACAAGATTGGTCTACCTCTATCAATCCAGTGATTTTAAAATTTCCATATTTTCGCATTAAATTCATTTTTGCATAGAATACTGATTTTCGACACACAATTGGTTTTATTACTTAAATATTTAATAAAATAGAACACAAAAATATCGGTATTCTTTTAAAATAACTCTGAATATAAAACCTACTCCATTAATGTAATTATGTACATTTTTTACTCTTGTATTTTCATATTAACCTTTGACTTGTATATTCTGTGATTTGACCTCTGACCCGCGAAACAAACCTAAATTTAAGAAACAAAACCAAAACACCTGGACCTCTTCGCCTCTACCTATCAATGTGTTATTCCCCACCTTTGAAATAACAACAATACCTTAATCCGCTCTAATTGTTTCCCATTGTCGGATATGATCTACTTATTCAAAAAAAAAACTGATAAAAAACGACTTCGCGGGCTTTCTCACATTGCTTCTTCTCTTCCTCCAAGTACATCAACAGCTTCAAGAGAATCTACTCACTCAGAACGAGGCTGTATTACTGACGTCACTACCATCCCCAACGTCCACATCATCAGCGAAGACCAACTCCCCGGGCTAATTAAATTTCTGATAAAACCGTGCATCAGGTGAAATGCCAAGGGAGTTAAAAGTAAGAAATCGTCGTTAAGTTAATTAACGATATACCATGAGAGAGAATCATGGGGACTTTTTTAATATACCTTCCGTGTAGATAAATATGCATCAGATTGTAAAGAGCGCTATCTGTGGTGTTTTCTTCTGAAATTCATGTAATGAGCAGTGGTATGTTAATTGAGCTCCAGAAAGACTTTTTATTGCCCTTAAAGTCTCCTCAGTCCGATAAAGATGGTAGCTTTAATATATTTAAAAAAATTGCTTAATGGAGACTTCTTGGTGCTTTTGCGTTTTTATTCCATCTCCTGGTGAGCGTAGCTTATAAAGGAGTAAAAGCAGCTTTTATTATTATGTTATCTAAAATAAATAAGGACGTAACGAGTTAATCGAGTCTTGAAACTTTTTAGTGAGAGTTTTTTTTTGTGTTGAGTACTTTTTTCATTCTGGGATTATTTCTTTTGCCATTTTGCTTTAAAACTTTCGTGTATGTTGATATTAGAGAAAAAATATTAGTGTTTGGAGGATAAATACTATGTCGTATACAGAGTGGAAAGGTTTTAAAACGTTGTCTCACCATTCCGATGGAAAAAATGCTCACGGGATACAGCATTGTTTCTTAAAGGCGTCATTCTTTAAAGAAAATTCCACAGTTAAAAAAAAATACTTCTTTCCAGCTGCGATTCTATTAAAACTTTTCTTTGTATGGAAATGTTATCTGTTAGTTTCTTATATTCAACCACTGGAACAGCTGTTAAGAGACAGATGGTAGCTTCCCGTCAACGCCATGCAACGTATCTTTAACGCCACAAGGTGTGGCTCTCCTGAACATGGGGCTTAACATCCCATCCAATGGATGGCCACCTTTCTAAGACTATCGGTGTCCCTTTTTAAGACTATGATGTCCCTTTCTAAGACATTTCAATGCCACATTTGAATCCAGTATAAGTCAACTAATAGTAATTTTTCCCATAACATGGGGTAATAAGTAATTTTCCATTAACAAGGTGGGGGGGGGGGGCGCCAGGCTCGTAATCTGCGTTTCTTAGGATCGAGTCCGAACTGTTCCAACGTTGGGATTTATCTCCGTGCTGAACCCCAACGCTACCGCCGGTGAAAAAGAGGAATGTGCTTGGAATACCATCGTCCGTCGGGTGGGCCGTGAAGGCGTGGTGCCATGTGCAAGTTAAAGAATACTCTGGATGGCCTTGATTGGGTGGCGACTTCCATCTCTCTCCTAATTGTTCATTTCGAGCTCTTGGGATCCTTGTGACCTGGCCATTTAGCCCATTGTGTTAAAAAAAGTGCCGCTCAGAGATAAAACAATCCCCAGTTCTTAAAACGAAAAAATGAGACTGCTCTCACTCACTGTTTATTCACGATATGAATAAATTCTGGAATACAGGCGAAGTTATATATCACTCAAAATCAAATAAGATTTTTATTCCCAATACTTCTTAAAAGTCTACGAATTCACGTAATGTAGATTTTAAGTACCTCTTCCTGAAAGGTAGCCTCTTTGATCTCAATAGCTAAACATTCATCACTTCTTTCAAGAAACAAAAGTAATGGAAGAGTCAATCACCCGTTGGAGTTGGGTTGTTTTACCTCTGAGCGGCACTTTTTTGCACACCATGGGCTAAATGGCCAGGTCACATGGACCCCGAAGGCTCAGAGAAGGTTGGAGGAGGGGACCCATTGGAACAGCTGTTGGGAGACAGATGGTAGCCTCCCGTCAAGGCCATCCAGCGTGTTCTTTAACGTGCACAGGGTATGGCTCTCTCGCACACGGGGCCACGGCTTAACGTCCCATCCGACGGACGGCGACCTTTCCAAGCCCATCGGTGTTCTCTACTGACCGTGGGCAGGGCGGGGAATTTTGCGGAGATAAATCTCAACGCTGACCCAGCTGGGACTCGAACCTGGGAACTACAGATTACGAGCCTGGCGCGCTACCGACTGAGCCACCCCCGCCGCCGCCCCGTTGGAGTACATCTTACAAATTCTGTATAGTCTTGAGGTCTGGAAACTCGGGAAGACATCATAAGTGATCACTAAAGTCCTCTTCTTCGAAACTTAATAGTTCTTGGAAACATTAATAGTTCAGTTGTTTTTACCTCTACGTGGCATTTCTTTGCATACAATGGCTTAAATGATCAGGTGCTCAGAAAAGGTTGTGGGAAAGAGACCCACTGGACAGCTGTTAGGAGACAGATGGTAGCCTCTGGTCAAGGTCATGCAACGTATCTTTAAAGCCACAAGCTCTCTTGAACACGGAGCTTAACATCCCATCCGCTGGATGGCCACCTTTCTAAGACTCTCGGTGCTCCAAGACTATCGATGTCCCTTTTTAAGAGTTTCGGTGTCCCTTTTTAAGAGTTTCGGTGTCCCTTTCTAAGATTATCAGTACCCCTTTCCTGTACCGAGGCAGAAAGGGAGTTAGAGAAGAAAATTCTCGAAGCAGGCACAGCTGGAACTCGATTACGAATCTGGCCCGAGTTGACTGGACCAATTTCTTGGAAAATACAGAGTATAGGTGATCAGAAATATGTTAAATATTTTTTAGCTTCTGCTCCGGTTACTACCGTCTGCCACTCCTCCTAGATCTGACTCTGGTAAACACTTTAATAATAATAAAAATAAATAAATACTCCCTCAAGCAGCTGCTTGCCACAGAGGTCTGACAGGAGCCTGTCGGTTTATATGCCATAGTAGGTCTATGAAGATGGCAGGACCTCAGCAGAAAAACGACACTAACATCCATGCCTTATCCGGGGCTCGAACCTGGGTCCCTTCAGATCAGTAGCCAAGAGCGCTAACCACTCGGCCACGGGACGGCTAGATCCGGGGCTCGAACCCGGGTCCCTTAGATCAGTAGCCAAGCGCGCTAACCACTCGGCCACAGGACGGCTAGACACTTTAATATAAGATCATAAAAATAATTTGTTCATGTTATTATCATCATCATTTTTCCAATAATCCAATTAATTTTTTGCTTAGATTTTCTCACTTTTATGATCTTATATTGAAATGTCTACAAGAGCCGGATCTTCCTCACGATCAATTATCACTAAAAATATCACTCTTATTCTTATCAGCCGCATGATTGTTAATATTATTATCATTATTTTTCCTATTTCCCATCATGAGGCTTCATGAGAAGTAACAATTTTTCATAACAGAAACTCTGCAGTAGAAAAATAACATAGCGCATGCGCCTGAGGAAAACTACTAACGTTTTATACCAAACTCTCTTCAGTCTCTTCAGTGAGCAAACGTACATTCGCTCAAAAAACAATATATTCGAACACTTTGGTTGATTACAGAATTCAGAAAAAAATATCTGCCAACGATTTCTTTTTAGAAATTAGTGATCTGGCAACCTTCGTGTCAAGGTTGCCAGAAGGTCACGTGACACGAAGGTTGCCAGATTACTAATTTCTAAAAAGAAATCGTTGCCAGATATTTTTTCTGAATTCTGTAATCAACCATAGTGTTCGAATATTTTTTGAGCGACTGTACATATACAAATGATAAGAAAAGTGTGTGCCATTCGGTAACTAGTATAACTACCTGAACTAGGTAAACAAGCACAATTCCACACGAAGAAACATTAACGACAGTTTCCCGATCAGAGCAACAACACCAATAACCGTAACCGTTGGGGAAAAACAATTGCTCTCAATGCCAAGGCCAATGGCGCTGGCGTCGCAGCGAGAGGAACGCAGCTATTACCTGCAGCTGTCGGCTAACAGAGGAAAGATTGGTAATGAGTCCGTAACTGGGTCCAAAGTCTCCGTTTTGGGGCCGACTGTAATAACTTGAACATTTGCAATGCTGATGGTTGTTCGCAGCGGCTGTCTGATTGTAAACGTTTGAGACCTACGGTGATATTTTCTTTCGTAAAATAAAAACTTGAGGAAAGAAATGCTGTGGTTTGCTTTTTCTGTGCGCAAACGAACGCTAAAAGCTTGCTTAGAACTAGAAACTGAAAAACGTGGTAAGCAATATCGAGAAAAAACATCTATGGAATAATTTTTTCGTTTTTAATATTAGAAGAAGCGAGTTGAGAAAGAAAAGGGATTTAAACTCTTTTGCAGGAAATATTCGATCTGTTGTTGTCTGGAGAAAGCCTTATTTCAAAACATTTCTATCCTGAGATTGCCGATAATTCAAATTACCATTTAGAATATTATTTCTATATATGTATACTCTTCAAAGAAAATATATTCGCCAATAGCAATCTTCATAACGTGGCGGAGAGATTGGCTCAGTCGCTGGCGTGCAAGGTTCGTAATACGAAGTTTTCAGGTTTAAATTACAAGTGTGCTAGATATGGTTTGGAGATTTTTCTCTGCCAACACTCGCCCTACCCTCGGTCAGAAAGGGAAACCGATGGGTTTGGAATGGCCGCCGTCCGTCAGATGGGACGTTAAGCTGTATCTGGGAGAGTAGATGAGTCATATCCTGTGCACGTTACAGAACACGCTGAATTACTCTGACGGTAGGCACCTGCTTCCTAACCATCTTTCCAGTGGATCCCTTTCCCCCAGTCTTCTCTGTGCCCTTGGGATCATTTGGACTTGACCATTTTAGCCCATTGTATGCAAAGAAATTGCCCTCAGAGAAAAAAAACAACTTCAGTATCATCATTATAACCGTTACGAATGATTAAATACTAAAAGACAAGAATACCTAAAAAAATCAAAGCCTGAATGGTGCTTATTTTTAATTAAAGACATTAAAAACTTAAAATTGTAACTAAAAGAAATTATCTATTTCCTTTTTTTTTCCACAAATTAGAATTTCAATTTTAATTTGTGAAAAATCCTGAACCCAAAGTCGTTTGATCTATTTTGAGCTCGATTTCTATCCCAAACTGATCTCCAAAGCATACTGAAGCTGACAGACTAATGGATAGGTGACCAGTTCAAAACAATAATAATCAGTATGGAAGGAAAAGAAATATTAAATAATACTAATCACAATTTGCTCTTCTGTTATAATAACTTTGGATAGTAAATGTTTTAAGTTCATTCATTAACAAAGATAGATACCAACAGAAATTCGTTTCGAATTCAACTCATTTTAATTGCATTACTTTCTAACGATTCAAATTAGGAGTTAGCGTTGCAGCTTCTGGCAACACGACGTGCTTTGCACATTCGCTTGGTTTAGCAATAGAGTGGCATGCGATTTAGTTACGTGAAATACTCTTCTGCCTTTGAGAAATTTTACTTAATCAGCATTTGTGCCCATTAATAATTTACGTAGTTCCCAAAACTAAACTAGACTTAATTAGCTAATAATAAACTGCAAGCTTAAGCGTTCTGTTAATTTGTCGGTTCTTTGTCAATTAACCGAAGGCGTAACTACAATGACGTCATTAATTCGTTCTTAAAACTGCGATGATATGAAAACCGACTGTGTTCGACGCTTGTATTATATGAGAAGTCTGAGAAGGAATTTTTTTAATTAAAAAACAAACAAACAATGGATTTTATTTTTTGCAGAGCACAAAAAATACACATAAACATGACGTAGATTAAATGTTATTAAAGAATGGAAACAAACTTCTGAAAAACAAGCTTTTTTAACGAAAACAAAGAAACATGTAGAAAACCTCTTTCCACCAATTTCCTTTCTTGTTTTCATCTCTCTTCCTGTTGCTTTTCACTTCTCGTTTATATGGGGCGGGGGTGGCTCAGTCGGTAGCGCGCCAGGCTCGTAATCTGTAGTTCCCAGGTTCGAGTCCCAGCTGGGTCAGCGTTGAGATCTATCTCCGCAAAATTCCCGCCCTGCCCACGATCAGTAGGGGACACCGATGGGCTTGGAAAGGCCGCCGTCCGTCGGATGGGACGTTAAGCCATGGCCCCGTGTGCAGGAGAGCCATACCCTGTGCACGTTAAAGAACACACTGGATGGCCTTGACGGGAGGCTACCATCTGTCTCCCAACAGCTGTTCCAGTGGATCCCCTCCCCCAACCTTCTCTGAGCCTTCGGGGTCCATGTGACCTGGCCATTTAGCCCATGGTGTGCAAAAAAGTGCCGCTCAGAAGTAAAACAACCCAACCCTTCTCGTTTATCCATTTGTTTATGTGTTTGACAAAATGGTTGTTCCACCATATTTTTCTAACCCGTTGACCGATCTAGACGAATTATGTAGCAAACGAAAGTTTATCACGCGAGGAGTGTCGTAAGTTATGAAACATTTTAGACTCGACACTAAAAAGACCTCTCACCCCCCCCACCCCCACCCCCGTGCTTTTTTCTCATAAAAAAAGGTAAATGTGAAGAATGGTTCTTCTGCTATCTTCTGAACGCGTGGGACAAACAGTTACGAATTATGTGTCAAATAAAAGCTGGCGAGATGCGAAGACCTCGAAAAGATTGCGGTTTGAAGACTGCATGACTTACCTCGAAAAGATTGCGGTTTGAAGACTGCGTGACTTGCCTCGAAAAGATTGCGGTTTGAAGACTGCTTGACTTACCTCGAAAAGATTGCGGTTTGAAGACTGCGTGACTTACCTCGAAAAGATTGCGGTTTGAAGACTGCGTGACTTACCTCGAAAAGATTGCGGTTTGAAGACTGCGTGACTTACCTCGAAAAGATTGCGGTTTGAAGACTGCTTGACTTACCTCGAAAAGATTGCGGTTTGAAGACTGCGTGACTTACCTCGAAAAGATTGCGGTTTGAAGACTGCGTGACTTACCTCGAAAAGATTGCGGTTTGAAGACTGCGTGACTTACCTCGAAAAGATTGCGGTTTGAAGACTGCTTGACTTACCTCGAAAAGATTGCGGTTTGAAGACTGCGTGACTTACCTCGAAAAGATTGCGGTTTGAAGACCGTGACTTACCTCGAATTCATATCCTAACCCTTCTTTTGCCCTAAAAAGAGACGGAAATTCATTAGGATCGCTCCAACGAGTTATATCTCAAATGAAGATATGTGCCGTAGTTGTGACTACCTCTAATCATCCCCCCCCCCTGCTTCACTAAAAAAAGGGGGATAAAAATGTAGGTCGACCCTTACGAGTCACAGTAAAAATGTATCAGTTCCAAAGAGGGAGTATTTTAGTGTCAAAGTAAAAAATATGCCCTGCATATTTATACTCTGTGTAGAATTTATCAGTTGAAATCAGTTCTTTGGCTTGGTTAAGCAACTCCTTTAGTTCTTTTCACGTATCCTTTAAAAAGGGGCGGGGGTGGCTTAGTCTGTAGCGCGCCAGGCTCGTAATCTGCAACTCCCAGGCTCGAGTCCTACAGAACACCTATGGGCTTGGAAAGGCCGCCGTCCATCGGATGGGACCTTAAGCCGTGACCCAATGTGCGGGAGAGCCATACACTGTGCACGTTAAACAACACGCTGGATGGCCTTGACGGGAGGCTACCATTTGTCTCCCAACAGCTGTTCCCAACTTTCTCTGAGCCTTCAGGGTCCTTGTAACCTGACAATTTAGCCCATTGTGTGCAAAAAAAGTGCCGCTCAGAGGTAGAACATCCCAAGTATCTATTAAACAGCACATTTTAATTCCTTGCACACGAATATTTCAAACGAAATTAGTATTAACCCTCACCTCAACCACAGTGTACCTACAATTTACGTTTTACAACCGTGTTAAATATTAAACGAGCAAGAACAAGTGAATACCCGATCCAATCGTCATGACAGAAAGTGTCTGCGAAAAGTCGAATATTCTCCTTGCGTGTAATATTCTGTGACATTGCCGTGCCAAAGCCGTAACCGTGTAACATCGATAGTCGACGACGACTACATGCCCTGCGGGTGCAATCGTTCCTTGCTGCTTATTGAACAGAGAATTGTAATTACTCTTCGCTGAATCTAGAGTCTGGTGGAATAATGACTCGCTTTGTTTCCGTCTCAATGTTTTACGAACTCACCCATCAAGAGACTTGGGCGTTTTGGATCGTAATGAATTCAGCAACCAGCTATCAATGCACAATGGCCACAATGGGAGAGTGCCGCACCTGCGACAGTGTCGTTCCCATGGTAACAGCTGCCCTTGACAGTTGCTGACCATATTTACAGCACGGGCACTGTGTTTCTCTAATGTGGCTCTTTTCACCTTCACTAAGAGTATGATCACAGGGGAAGTGATTTAACGTTTATTGAAACTTCCAAACTTTCTGCAGTCTTGAAACGAAATCTTTGCTAACAACAGAGCTGTCCACGCTACATCTTTTAAGTGAAGTTGCGTTGCTTTGTTTACCTGTGAGCGGCATTTTTGGGTTGGGTTGGATTGTTTTACCTCTGAGCGGCACTTTTTTTGCACACCATGGGCTAAATGGCCAGGTCACAAGGACGCCGAAAGATCAGAGAAGGTTGGGGGAGGGGACTCACTGAAACAGCCGTTGGGAGACAGATGGTAGCCTCCCGTCAAGGCCATCCAGTGTGTTCTTTAACGTGCACAGGATATGGCTCTCCCGCACAAGGGGCCACGGCTTAACGTCCCATCCGACGGACGGAGGTCTTTCCAAGCCTGTCGGTGTCCCCTACTGATCGTGGACAGGGCGGGGAGTTTTGCAGAGATAAGTCTCAACGCTGACCCAGCTGGGACTCGAACCTTGGAACTACAGATTACGAGCCTGGAGCGCTACCGACTGAGCCACAACCACTCCACACGACACTTTTGAGCACGCGATGGACTAAATTCAAGGTCACAAGAGGTCGCAGAAGGCTGGAGATAAGGGACCACTGGACAGTTAGTAGTAGTAGTAGTATCCTTTATTTCCATTTATATTAAATTTTGATGCAATATAAGTATTTGCAAAAATTTTGGAAATATACAACTCCACAAGAGTTCATAGATTCGCACGCGGAGTATAAGGTTAAAATAAAAAACATATAAAAACATTAGAAACAGAATTTTAAGTATATTACCATATTCATATTTTCTGTCATGGTTACATCAACAACATAGTAACAGAATCTATAATAAACTATAAATACACCAATTTTTTATTCAAAAATTTAACATCCAGAAGAGCAAACAAATAAAAAGAAAAATTTAGAATCAGAAATATAGTGGAAAAACCCTCCAACCTAAAGAAATTTTTCTATATCATCTATATTACAAATCTATTAAAATCTCTTAGTTTTCGAGAAAACGTACTAGTTACTAGAAGATAAGAGAAAGCATTCCGTCAAGACCATCCAGCATTTTCTTCAAGTCCGTATCGCGTCAGACTCGTAAATTGCAGTTCCCAGGTTCGAGTCCCAACTCTGCCTGTCGTACACATTTATGTCGGCCTCTGCCCACGGTGAGAAAGTGACACCGAGAGACTTGGAAAAGTTTTTTTTTATTTTCTTCTGGGATGTCAAATAAAAAATAATTTCCTCTTCACAAAACTAACGTGATTCGATTATGCCAAAATTTGAATAATTTATCCATTTTGTGTGTGGCTATTTTTCCTTTTTTAATGCAATGTGTCGAGGTTAAACTGCAGCACGCCTTCGCTTATAAGTCGTTATGTCTGTATCGATTATCTTGGTTGTCCTTGTGGTGGTGAAAAGAAAACATTTCGGTGATTTGAATCCAAGGCAATTTTTCTTCTCCTTTGTAAAAAGATGCGCCATCCGAAAAACCCCAAATGGATAGCAACACTTCATTCCCAAGAAGTTTTGTCATTTTATTACAATCATAAGAATGTTTGCGAGATTGTGTGAGAGTGCTTTGTGATTTATAAGATGGGGTCTGGAAGCCATTATGATGTTATAGGCACTGGATATGCCTGTCATGTCCAACGAATGCTGCAGTTCTCAAAACTGTATCAAGTTGCTGTATGGCTTACTCTGAATGTTCAACTGATATATTTGCATGACATAAATTGTAAAGTATTTTCTGAATGATAAAAACTAGATTTTATGATCAAACATTTATCTTTTACCACCGCTGGTGTTACAAAACAGACAATAAAAGAATTGCTGAAGAGTGAAGTTTTATAGATTATGGATGAAAAAGAGCAAAAAAAAAGACTGGTACAGTCGCTCACAAAAAAGTATCCGAACACTATGGTTGATTACAGAATTCAGAAAAAATATCTGGCAACGATTTTTTTTTTCAGAAATTAGTGATCTGGCAATCTTCGTGTCACGTGACACGAAGATTGCCAGATGTTCGATGTCACGTGACACGAAGGTTGCCAGATCACTAATTTCTGAAAAAAAATCGTTGCCAGATGTTTTTTCTGAATTCTGTAATCAACCATAGTGTTCGGATATTTTTTTGAGCGACTGTACATAAAATTCCCCCTGTAGCCTAAAGGACAAATTGACAAGTCTGTAAAAACAATAACTATGTAAAAAAATACGTTTCATATTATTTTTAAACCGTTACTGTTTAATATAAAAAGTTAATATTTTTTATAACTAAACATTTTTTTTAAATATTAATTTTTGGTAACAAAATTATTGTGAGAACAGGTGACTAAAAGGGATGTAAAATTAAAAAATATTTTATTTCTTTCCAACAAAATTATGGCCGAGTCTCACTATAGGGATCTCTGACGGGCATCAGCATGGCAAGCTTGTGCTTGTTCATAAATGTGAACACATACATATATTGATTGAAATTAAATGGCAAAATATAGGATTGGGGTACTTGCAATATTAATAAATTTTGCGATATCTGATTCGTTGCGTTATTTTGGTAAAAATGTCGGGTCGAAAAGACAAAACTTGCACAGGCCGCAAGAATGGTTAATTACTGTACTATGATAACCAAATGGATCATTAAAGGATGAAACAGAACATCCTCGGTAATTATAACACAAACACGAGTCCGCTGAACATAGAAACTCCCAATACTGAAAATGTCCAATCAGAGACTTCATTTATGAAGTATTCATGCATATATATATATGAATAAAAAATTAAATAAATATCCCCTCAAGCAGCTGCTTGCCACAGAGGTCATGAGAGGAACCTGTCATGCTACTATGACATAATAAACTGACAGTTTATATGCCATAGTAGAAGGTCTGAGAGGATGGCAGGACCTCAGCAGAAAAACGACACACACATCCATGCCTTAACCCGGGGTTCGAACACAGGTCCCTTGGATCAGTAGCCAAGCGCGCTAACCACTCGGCCATGGGACGGCTATATAGATATGAAATTTAAGATGAATCTTTTGGTTTCATTCCTCTCCCAGACGAGCAAGATCCCTACATGATTGCGTGGCAGAGTAGTTAGCGCGCTTGGCTACTGATGAAAGGGGGTTCGAGCCTGGATAAGGCATGGTTGTTTGTATTGCTTTTCTGCTGAGGTCCCGGCTTCCTCACAGGTTTTCTCTATGACGCATTAAAACTTCTAGGCTCCTCTCAGACCTCTGTGAGAAGCAGCTGCATCATCATCAGTCAAAAACGAAGGTGTCCTCCGGACACGTTGGAGTCTTACGAATTGAATAATGCCAAGAAGCTGATCACTTTTATGTTACATAATTGCAAAACTCTTAAATCCTATGGAAAAGATTCGTATCATGTAAAAAATGGATTGTTTCATTGTAGTAATTAGCGCGCTTGGCTACTGATCTAAGGGACCTGGGTTCGAGCCCCGGGTAAGGCATGACTGTTTGTGTCGTTTTTCTGCTGAGGGCCTGCCATCCTCTCAGACCTTCTACTTTGGCATATAAACTGACAGGCTCCTGTCAGACTTCTGTGGCAAGCAGCTGCTTGAGGGGGTATTTTTTAGCTGTCCCGTGGTCGAGTGGTTAGCGCGCTTGGCAACTGATCTACGGGACCTGGGTTCGAGCCCCGGGTAAGGCATGGATGTACGTGTCGTTTTTCTGCTGAGGTCCTGCCATCCTCTCAGACCTTTTACTATGGCATGTAATTTATTATTATTATATTATTATTATATTATTTATTTATTTATATTTTTTAGGAAAGCGTAAAACAAACCCTGGAGCTCTTGCGCAGTTGCTCTGCTTATCTCTGACACTTTCCTCTTGCTAATCCGTACCATGGCTTCACAAAAGAGAATTTCTTTTGCGCGGTTTTTTAATAACATTTTATATTTTCTGATTAATTATAGATTTTTATTTTGTACTATTTAATGGAAGAAATTGGTTCCTCAGAATACACGTTTCATGAAAATTGTTTCCAAAACAAAACAAGGGAAAAAATCAAATAAACTTCAAAACAATGCACGCGATTCTACGACAAAGTTCCGATTCCTCTTCAGATTCACGCCCCCAAAGCATTTCTCTGCAGACAGACTCTAAAGTGTGAGAGAACAGACTGTCGGGGAAAATCCTCACAAAGGGTCTGTGAGAGAAGCGAGATTTTAGAGAATTTATCTAGGATTCGGGAGGAAGGGTGACTCATTCAGTAGCATGCCAGGGCTCGTAATCTACAGTTTCCAGGTTCGAGTCCCAGCTGAGCCATCGCTGATATTTATCTCCGAAAAACCCTTCGCCCGTCTCTCGATCATTATCTCCGCAAAATTCCCCGCCCTGCCCACGGTCAGTAGGGGACACCGATGGGCTTGGAAAGGCCGCCGTCCGTCGGATGGGGCGTTAAGCCGTGGCCCCGTGTGCGGCAGAGCCATACCCTGTGCACATTAAAGAACACGCTGGATGGCCTTGACGGGAGGCTACCATCTGTCTCGCAACAGCTGTTCCAGTGGGTCCCCTCCCCCAACCTTCTCTGAGCCTTCGGGGTCCATGTGACCTGGCCATTTAGCCCATGGTGTGCAAAAAAGTGCCGCTCAGAGGTAAAACAACCCAACCCTCTCTGGCCAGAAGGTCTGAGAGGAGGGCACGACCTCAGCAGAAAAACACATACATCCATGCCTTACCCGGGGCTCGAACCCAGGTCCCTTAGACCAGTACGCAAGCGCGCTAACCACTCGGCCACGGGATTAGGTGAGACCAATGGCTCTGTCCACACTCGTGCGTTTTACGTGCGCTAGAGTCATGCGCGAATGCATGCCTCAAATCAGTTGAACGGCGCCCTTTTCAATGACGCACGGAGTAGCGCACGTGCTTCCCCAGTAGCGGATTTTTCTTCAACATTCCGTACAACTTCGTAGTTTGTCTGAAAGGTTTCGTTCTGTTTTTGTAATTATCGAGCTTGTGTTCTTTGTTCACCATGTCGTCAGAACAAATATTGGCCTTTATTGAAGATTATAGGTTAAATAATTCATCAGAGATATAAATTATTAAATTAATTTAAATAAATTAAAAAATTTAATTAAATATTTCATCTGATTATAGGCTTAAATGTTCATCAGGGACGAATGAATCACCGGGAGCCAAATATCTAAGTGTGATCGCTAATTCCACTTCATCTAGCATTGCTTCTCTGAAACGCGTATTTTTTTTTTAATCTTCGTCTCCACCATTCCCAAAAGCATGCAAAAGTTTGTTCTAGGCATTCTCGTAAAGTTCTTAAAAAGAACTTTTTTCATTTAATTCCAATTCCCTCATTATTCCAAAATTCCGCGTTTTAAAATAATCTTTCATCCATATCGATCGCCGGAATTTCGCGTCTTTTTCTCACTTTTTTTCAGCACTATAAATTGCAGCACTTATACCCGCTAGCTTAACAGCATCAGTTACATCCATTGCAACTTCACGTCTACACTGGTGAAAAATTGAAAACTATTTGACGCACAGGTGTAGACAGTTGAAGGCATATGTCCAACGCATTCCATCTAAGGCATGTGCAAGACTACTCGGTGTTGAAAAGCGGAATTGAAATTTGAAAGTGAAGTTGAAGATGAAAGCGCACAAGTGTGTTGGGTTGGGTTGTTTTACCTCTGAGTGGCACATTTTTGCACACCATGGGCTAAATGGCCAGGTCACATGGACCCCGAAGGCTCAGAGAAGGTTGGGGGAGGGGACCCACTGGAACAGCTGTTGGGAGACAGATGGTAGCCTCCCATCAAGGCCATCCAGCGTGTTCTTTAACGTGCACAAGACAGGGTATGGCTCTCTCCCACACACGGGGCCATGGCCTAACGTCCCATCCAACGGACGGCGACCTTTCCAAGCCCATTGGTGTCCCCTACTGACCGTGGGCAGGGCGGGGAATTTTGCGGAGATAAATCTCAACGCTGACCCAGCTGGGACTCGAACCTATACAAGTGTGGACTTAGCCATTGAGCTTAGAATGACACCCGACTACGGGAGAGCCTTGTGAACGTTAAAAAACATGCTGCATGGCATTGACAGGAAACTACAATCTGTCTCCCAACAGCTTTCCAGTAGATTCCCCCCCCCCCAATATTCTCTGAGCACTCGGGTCCTTGTCAACTGGCCATTTAGCCCATTGTGTGCAAAAAATTGCCACTTAGAGGTGAAACAATCTAGCCCAACCGTGGGATTCGAACTCGTATCCTTTCAATATGAATACACAGATAACCTGTAGATATAGAATTCAATAAATATTCATGTGAAAAAAAATGGCGCATGGTTCGCCACATTCAGTGAAAGATTTATAGCTCACATCGCCGAAGAAAATCATCGCCCGATGTGAGGTTTAATGGGCTTGTATCTGGAGAGTTGCTGGTTCGATTCCCGCCGCGTCAGTAATAATTTTTTTTCGCGTGAATATTTATCAAATCCCTTTGCTGCATAGCCCAATAGCCAAATTCAAATGATCTAATCCTGAACTACTGAACACACAAAAAAGTTAGCCATTGGCCACTGAACATCCAAACGAGCTTAATCATCGGGCAGGCAAAACAATATGATCAACTGTTGGTAACAACAATCAACACTTTATTAAGTGTTGCATTTATTAATGCAAACTAGCCATTAACCACCGTAACAAGATAACCATCACTCACTGGACGATCAAACAATCTAACCATTAACCACTCCAGTGATTAATAGTTAGACAAACCAACGAAGATGACTGTTAACCACCAGACGACCAAAATAGTAGAGAAATGAAAAAAATATTAAATAAAAATAAATAATAAATAAATAAATATCCCTTCAAGCAGCTGCTTGCCACAGAGGTCTGACAGGAGCCTGTCAGTCTATATGCCATAGTAGAAGGTCTGAGAGGATGGCAGGACCTCAGCAGAAAAACGACACATACATCCATGCCTTATCCGGGGCTCGAACCCAGGTCCCGTAGATCAGTAGCCAAGCGCGCTAGAAAATAATAATTAACTGAATTGTTTTAGACAATAAAAAGTGGAATTAAAAACTAGAAAAAGCAGAATTTCGGGTTGACCCAAAACTAGACCCTTTGGTAAATGAAAACAGTCCATAACAGTCAGGAGTTGAAAATAATATCCTCTTTCTTGAGGCTTTGCGTTTTTCTGTCTGTCCTAACCAATGGCTGCTTCTCTGCTGTATTCGCCGTATCGTGTAGAAAGACCACACCCACTCAGTAATGCCACAGAAGCTCAGAAGAATCAGACAGCACATGGTGCTTTCCTCAGCCCACATTGCCGCCACACGCAAGTCACGCATTCAGAAGCTCAGTGAGCCGACACACAGACCAATGATGCCCAGGGTGGTTGGTGTCTGCCCATCTGCTCGGTGGAATTTCGGATTCTGTGCTAGTATTCCAACGCTTCCGCTATCTCATCGTCGGTGAATTTCGCTTGTTTCGAGAACTAAAGCCCCTGCCTTACAAGAATGAGAAATGAAAAAATTTGCTTTTTCTTCTTTAAAGAAGCAGGAAAAACTCCTTTTTTTTTTACCTATCACAATCCACAGAGATGCGCCGAGTTTACGCGTGTTTGGGCGTGTCATTTTGGTCTACAAAAAAGTGTATAACTTTCAAGTGGCCAAGTATATTAAACAGTTGGGAGAGTTTAGTTCGCCAGATGTGTGGTGAAAGAGGCAATTTCAGAGGTCTTTTAGAGTCCATAGGCTTTACCTTTCCTAACCGAGGGTAGGGTTGGGTTGGGTTGTTTTACCTCTGAGCGGCACTTTTTTGCACACCATGGGCTAAATGGCCAGGTCACATGGACCCCAAAGGCTCAGAGAAGGTTGGAGGAGGGGACCCACTGGAAGAGCTGTTGGGAGACAGATGGTAGCCTCCCGTCAAGGCCATCCAACGTGTTCTTTAACGTGCACAGGGTATGGTTCTCCCGCACACGGGGCCACGGCTTAACGTCCCATCCGACGGACGGCGGCCTTTCCAAGCCCATCGGTGTCCCCTACTGACCGTGAGCAGGGCGGGGAATTTTGCGGAGATAAATCTCAACGCTGACCCAGCTGGGACTCGAACCTGGGAACTACAGATTACGAGCTTGGCGCGCTACCCACTGAGTCACCCCCGCCCCCCGAGGGTAGGGAATAGAGATTTAGTGGAGATAAATCTCAACCCTGACACAATTAGGACTCGAAGCTGGGAACTGTAAATTACAATCCTGGCACGCTACCAACCGAACCGAACCTCACCCCATATAACAGGATAATATGAGCTGCACTTTTCGCGCACAATGTAATAAATCGCCAGGTCACAAGGATCCCAAGAGATCAGAAAAAAATTGGAGGAAAGGAACCAACTGCAGCTGTTAGGTGACAGATGGAAACCTCGCTTCAAGGCCATCCGGTGTGTTCTTTTAAAGTGTACCAGGTACGGCTGTCTTGTATACTGAATCACGGCTTAACGTCCCCAACGGACGGACGGCGGTCTTTCCAAGCCATTCGGTATCTCCTTTCTCACTGAGGGGTGGGTGGTAGTTTAGCGATGAAAATTCTGAACCCAGAGTCAGAATTGAGACTCGAACACATGAATATTTTAATTGATACTTTAAATGATCAGCTTTCCTATGATTTATTAAAAGAAATTTTGAATTATATAATAAAAAAGATTAAGAATACTTTTACCACACATGAACGAGCAAAATGAAACCTTGATGTGCTGCGTCGTCTTTATGCTCGCGTGTACTACAGCGTGGGAATTACGTCACTAACCACTTCGAACCATATCTTAACTTAAAATAAATAAAGAAAAAGTTGGGTTGGGTTGTTTTACCTCTGAGCGACACTTTTTTTGCACACCATGGGCTAAATGTCCAGGTCACAAGGACCCCGAAGGCTCAGAGAAGGTTGGGGGAGGGGACCCACTGGAACAGCTGTTGGGAGACAGATGATAGCCTTCCGTCAAGGCCATCCAGTGTGTTCTTTAACGTGCACAGGGTATAGCTCTCCCGCACACGGGGCCACGGCTTAACGTCCCATCCGACGGACGGCGTCCTTTCCAAGCCCATCGGTGTCCCCTACTGATTGTGAGCAAGGCGGGGAGATCAATCTCAACGCTGACCCAACTGGGACTCGAACCTGGGAACTACAGATTACGAGCCTGGCGCACTATCGACTGAGCCACCCCCGCCCCATATAGAGAAAAAGAGAGTTGTAATTAGGAAGAATTAGTGTGAAGGAAAAAGTAGTTTGTCTTAGTCTGTGCACGATAGTCAAAAGAAGAAATGTTTTTATTTGGTGTGTGCGCGGGGAGATAAATAAGTTTATTAATGTGGATGTTGTTAATAAATCAATAAGAAAAGGGAAAAATTCATCGTCTGAAAAGAATTGATTCTGAGAGACTAGCATACTTAGCTGCAGTACTCGATGACTAGAATCCTGGAAGAAAGTCGTTGGGTGTATAGTTGGTACTTAGTTCGTTTAAAGAATTGGTAAAGTTTTCTTGGTAGATTATAGGTTTATTTGCAAATATCATTATGCAACCTATTAAGTTTTATAAAACGCCTTATTTTTGTTTTGAGTAGAGATTGTAAGAATAATAGAGAAACAACTATTTGTAGGAATAGTGAAAAAGTGCTACATTTTTCGGAAGGTTTATTTTCATATTGATGAAGATGAAGATTTGTGTTGGTTGAATTTAGTTTATATAAATGTTTTTATTCATACTTTTGTAATAGATTACATTATTTTAGAATTATTAAATATTATTTTTTGAACATGCTCAGTTTTCATCCGTTAACGTTATAACAATATCTTAAAATTTAAACATTATTTTAATTTATTCCACATAATATGACATTGGCAGCAATATTTTGGGGCCCCTGGGCCATGGGCCTTTGCGAAATGACCCTGCTGCTCCCATCTTGAAAGGAATTGAAGAACAATCTTTGCACATTTCCACAACCATAAAACACTTACAAAAGTAAAGTTCAGCTTAAGGACCAAACCTTCTTCGGAAGACACTGAATATACAAACCATCTCCGCATTTCTACTATTCCTTTGTTTGCTGGAACAGCGACATTCACAAATAAGTCAAAAGCAATCCCAGTTCCCTCTAGCGCTTGAACCTGTGATCCAATCACTGCTACCTGAAACGCTTTCGGTTTCTGAAAGCAATTTCCCCCTCTCATCCTAGCTCTGAATATATCTCATCACGAACCCAGGACTTCTCTCTACCTGATGGCTCCCGTTGGCTAACATGGACACATCCCTTCTACAATTCACTTGTAGCTGCCTAACACTTATCCCCATTCCTAATCAGGTAATCCATTAACACAGCTAGTAAGAGACGATGCAGTAGGCATGTATGGAGAGATGGGGAAAGTGGGGAGGGCGTGAAATAAGAGAAGGGAGGGAGGAAGTGTGCACATAATTATATTTCAGATCAATGCGGCACCTGAACTCAACTGCAGCGGAGGAACTACCGTTATCTCATGGGAGGTAGAAGAGAATGGCGGTAAACCATGATGTACAAGCCTCATGAATACAGCCACAGGGTGGTCTAATTAGGGTTAACTGGGAGGTCGGTGTTCCCCCCCACCTGCTCTGCCTCCAGCGTTGATGAGGATGAGTTAGCTTTGAGGCTGCTTGAACAGACCACGCCCCTATCTCGGCTCTCAACAGATAATCTTAGTCATCACAAGAATCCAGAGCGCTTAAAACGAAAAATATTTTAATATTTCTTTTGCTGACAGCAGAAATGAACCAGTTTTGCTGCCTCTGACTCAGTTGCATTCCGTGGCATACAAGCAACGGCATAGTAATCCGCCAGTTAAACTAGTGCGTTTGTCACTTAAAGTGATGAATGTTTCTGTAACTCGGTTGTTGTATTTTGCATTTAGCGTTTGGTAAATACAGTCGGCTCTCGATTTACGTGGCTTTAATTAGCGCGTTTTGTTCTTCCTTCGAAAGACGCTGTCGCTGTATTTACATCATTTTTTAATTTATGTGGACTTTTTTATTCGGGACAATGCAAGTGGAACTCAGAAAATCTAAAAGAAATGAATGCCTCTCGCACGTGGGGCGGGGGTAGCGCCAAGCTCGTAATCTGTAGTTCCCAGGTTCGAGTCCCAGCTGGGTCGGCGTTGAGATTTATCTCCGCAAAATTCCCCGCCCTGCCCACGGTCAGTAGGGGACACCGATGGGCTTGGAAAGACCGCCGTCCGTCGGATGGGACGTTAAGCCGTGGTTCCGTGTGCGAGAGAGCACGCCCTGTGCACGTTAAAGAACACGTTGGATGGCCTTGACGGGAGACTACCATCTGTCTCCCAACAGCTGTTTCAGTGGGTCCCCTCCCTCAACCTTCTCTGAGCCTTCGGGGTCCATGTGACCTGGCCATTTAGCCCATGGTGTGCAAAAAAAGTGCCGCTCAGAGGTAAAACAACCCAGCCTCTCGCACGTCGTTGTTTCCTTACCTTAGAAAAAAGGAGAGCATAAAACCTGAACCTCAATCTTGGCCTAACAGGTGCCAGTAGATAAAGAGGCATATATTCTTTCGCTTACTCAGTCCTCTGTCATGATTTATGTCGTTAGAGATCACTAAATATGGAAACTACAAAACTCTTAATAGATTTTGCAAGTGATCTGTTTATTTTAAGAATTTTAAATTTTTGTGGTAGAGTGTCAGAGATATTCCACTGAGAGCAATAATCTGCCCTCTTTTCTCAGAAGGGTGTGGGAAAAATCAACTTTTTAAATTTAAGAAATAAAAACAAATCCTTTTTAAGTTGTATGATTACTAATACTACTGTTTGCATTTTTCTTCACCATCATTAGCTCAAATTAAAGATTTTAAGGAGTGAAAAGTTAGGTAATATAATTTGTGACAAACCCCAGATGCTCCGCAATTCAGAGACTGCACTACATCTATTGGGAGATGCTACGTTTACCACTATCCACCGTCGGGGCTGAACACTACTACAGAAGTAAAGTCCAGCACTCGCCAAAACCTAACTATAATCTTCTTCCTGGGTCGCCAAAAACTAGGATATTGAGAATTCAAGTTGATGCGTTGGGTTGGGTTGTTTTACCTCGGAGCGGCACTTTTTTGCACACCATGGGCTAAATGGCCAGCTCACATGGACCCCGAAGGTTTAAAGAAGGTTAGGGGAGAGAACCCACTGGAACAGCTGTTGGGAGACAGATGGTAGCCTCCCGTCAAGGCCATCCAACGTGTTCTTTAACATGCACATGGTATGGCTCTCCTGCACACGGGGCCACGGCTTAACGTCCCATCCGACGGACGGCGGCCTTTCCAAGCCCATCGGTGTCCCCTACTGACCGTGGGCAGGGCGGGGAATTTTGCGGAGATAAATCTCAACGTTGACCCAGCTGGGACTCGAACCTGGGAACTACAGATTACGAGCCTGACGCGCTACCGACTGAGCCACCCCCGCCCCCCAAGTTGACGCGGAAACTTCATTCTCTTTGAAAACGAGATTTCCATATTTGCCAAAGGCGATATGCGTTATTTTAATTAATTATTCTAAATAGCCTTCTCCTTTTCAATGCGTTTCTGATCTTTTAAAACATTTAAAGTCCATTAGTCCAGCGTTCAATGATCCAGTAAACAAAGTGTCTCGGGAAAATTCTCGAAAATCATTTATCCAGGAAAAAATCTTACTCTTTTTTATAATTATGGAAGCTGCCGCTTGGGACCGCTCCGAAAATTTGAATCTCGCCGAATCTCATGTTTTTGACTCTACGTCGAGCTTGTTTACTGCAAATACTCTTTTGTACAATAATAAGAGTTTATTAACCCTTGTTATTATCTTACTATTTGTCCTAGATATAAATATAATAAAGCATTCAGTGTTTTGAACATTTTATACTGAGAGCACAATTTATTATACACACAGCATCCATCCACAAACTTGCCCTACTCCCCCACAATAATGGTGCCAGCCGACACCCCTTGCGGGCTATAAATAGGTCAGATACCTACCTGCTGTTTAGCGTACCTGCGGTTGTTGTGATGGGTCAACACGGAGAACTCAGCGAAATTAATCGTGGGCAGATAGTTGGTACAAGGAAGATGGGGTTCTCCATATAAATGACTGCAAAATGTCTGGGATTTCCCATGCGATAGTCACGGGTGTGTGCGAAGATTACATCAAAACCGGCATAACCTGCAGCCATCAGAAAAAATGTGGTCATAACTGGGTCATTGATGTTCGAGGTGAATGCCACCTCTTTTGTATCATAATGTCAGAACGGATGGCCACAGCACAGATGATAACATCAGAATTCAACGATGGAAAAGCCGTGAAGGTTTTTGCAAAGACCATTTGACATTCAATGACATGACTGTTCTATGGCAGCTGACGTCTCCCATTGAGTACCTTTGTTAACAGCACATCATCGGACTAATGAGGCTGTAGTGAGTGAAGGAATATCGCCAATGAACCATGGAAGACTGAAAAAGGGTTCTTGGTCCAATGAATCGGGGTTTCACTACAACACGCCAATGGAAAGTTGTGTGTGTGGACCACATGAAGTCATGATCCCCAACTGTCAAATCGGGTGTTGCATGCTGGGGGAGGCAATGTAATCTTCTAAGGGATGTTTATGTGGGCCACTTGGAGCCCCTTGTACCTACTAGGTTGATGTATTCGCTGACCACTTACACCCGTTCATGACTATCCATTTCCCACAGCAGGATGCTTTCTTTCAACACGACAACGCCAGTCACATCGCTCCCGTTTGGCAAAGGACTGGTTGGAGGAGCATTCCAGTGAGTTCACAATCCTCAAATGGCCCTCTCATTCTCCATATTTGAACCCTATTAATCATCTGTGGGACGAAGTGGAGCGATGCATTCAAACCCGAAACCTACCACCGGCAACTCTTTGCACTTTACAGACTGTTCTCCTGGAATCATGAGCCGCAATACCATCCGAACGAATCCAACACCGGGTTGGGTTGTTTTACCTCTGAGCGGCACTTTTTTGCACACCATGGGCTAAATGGCCAGGTCACAAGGACCCCGAAGGCTCAGAGAAGGTTGGGGGAGGGGACCCACTGGAACAGCTGTTGGGAAACAGATGGTAGCCTCCCGTCAAGGCCATCCAGCGTGTTCTTTAACGTGCACAGGGTATGGCTCTCCCGCACACGGGGCAACGGCTTAACGTCCCATTCGACGGACTTTCCAAGCCCAACAGTGTCCCCTACTGACTGTGGGCAGGGCGGTGAATTTTGCGGAGATAAATCTCAACGCTGACCCAGCTGGGACTCGAACCTGGGAACTACAGATTACGATCCTGGCACGCTACCGACTGAACCAGCCCCGCCCCCTAACACCTGGTAGAGTCCATGCCATGGCGTGTAGTTGCTTTTGTAAGGGCGAAAGGTGGACTTCACACGTTATTAGGTGGGTGTGTATAATAATTGTCCCTTCAGTATATTTCGCCACTTTCGATGCATTTGGCATTAAACAAAACATTCTTTTTTCAAGTAAGTATTAAACATAGTAGCATTTATTATATTGCTGTACATATCGCACCTATTTGTAAAATAAAACAATTCAATATTTTGCATAATGTGTTAAATTTCAGAATGCTGGTGTTCCTCCCATTGTCGGGAATAGTAGTTCCCAACCTAATTAGGGAACCAACCTGGGTCCGTGAAACAATTTTTAATATTTCAGAAAGCTCTAAGGGAAATTTTACATTTTTTGCGATTACAACGCTGTAATAAATGTTATGGCATTTTGCTGGAATTGTGTCGATTCATTATGGCAACACTGGCTATTTTATGCTGATTAGAAAATGCAATTAATGGCAGAAGAATTTCTGGAACATTGAATTTCTCCGCTCAAATGTTTAGATTCAAATTATAAAACAGCCAATAAAGCGAACAGCAGATAAAGAACTGGAGATGTAATTCCTTCTTGGTACTTTTAAGGAATCCTATTTTGTGAAAATCAATATTTTAATTAAAATGTATCAATGATGGGAAGAGTGTCTGGAGAAAGAATGAGAATTCGTGGGAGGGGGGGGCAGAAAAAAATTATACCTCGTAAAGATCCATGGCGCCGAAAAAGGTGCGGAAAACCACGTTTACTAAAATAAAATCAAAGTAAATGCACTTCCATTTTTTGGTGCACAACATGACCACATTTTCTTTGTTAAATACTTCAGAACAGGGTTATAAAAAGTGCAATCGTTTTCTCACTGAAAATGTTAAAAAAATGACTCCCAATGAATTCATTGTTAGAAATTCGCCAATCTAAAAGTTAACGACTTCAATAGACAAAATACAAAAAAAAAAATCGCAATTACATTTCCCGAAAAGTCATATTATCCTTTAAGATCTTCTCAACATCCGCGCTTCTATTTCGCTAAAACTTCCCCAGGAACATAAAAACGTAGTAAGACATTCTTCCAAATGACAAAAAAGCAGCTGAAGATAAAACCCTCAGTTTGAACCAGCTGACGAAAAAACGCCAACAACGATTTTCTCACCGCTGTTCCCTATTTCACAGAGCAACATCCCACAACAGGAGTTGTATTAGTAACCCCTGACAGAGGGGCTATGTGAAGAAGGAAAAAAACAATTACAGAAACTAATGTGAAACATCCGATGCCCTATAATGGCGCTATCTATCACCTCTGCACCTTACTGATGGCCAACTGCTCATTGATTCGGCTCGCAGCTCGGCCGCACTCCATTTCTTGCCTTGCTTGTGCTCTCGGTCGTCTCTTGTCTCTCTTCATCACTGCTCTAGAACCTCCGGGTCAGACGTTGAGGAGGATGGCGAGCAGTTCAGAAACAGAACTCGTCATCGGTCAGTTCTCATGATTCACGGTTCGGGGATATTGGAGGCAGCTGGCTACAACGTTGTTGCACGAGCGGTTGACAAGAAGGAAGATAAACTCGACACCTAGCCTCGAGCTCTCTTTCTCTGTCAGATCCATGGCGACGGCTGGATGTTTGGAGGGTGGGGCGAAGGGGAAAGATACTGGACATCTCACATTCGAAAAAACAGGAGATATAGATCAGAAATTCTTCAAATGGATGGGACAATGGATAAGTTTAAACAGAGGTCAGTCTGATGATCATCATCCACTAAGATGTTGCATAATATGGATAAAAATGATCATTTTATCCACATTATTAAATAGCAACATCTTAGTGGATGATGTATTCCTCGTCAGCAAATCTTCTGCTCTTTAGCTCGTTTTGAAGGGGAAAAAACGAGCTATTTTCACTTTATCGTTTATAGCGATTCAACGTTTTTGTTTCGTGAAATAAAGGGAAAATTTTTTTCTTTAATCTTCCATCAGTTGGAATTTAGAACTTTAAAAATCAGTAAAGTTGGAAAATGATTAAAATCTAAACTAATATTTTAAACAAAATCAATTCATGCTTGAAGATTAATGTTTAGCTGCAGCGCCGGACCAACACATTTTTTGCCGCTCCAAGTTACTTTGTTTTTACCGCCTGAAGAAAATTTACTTTCTCAACTCTAAATGACTTGCTTTTTGCCGCTCCAAGAAATTTTATTTTTGTCGCTCCGAATAATTTTACTTTTGCCTTTCCAAGTAATTTCATTTTTGCTGTTCCAAGTAATTTCATTTCTGCCGTTCCAGGTAATTTTATTTTGCCGCTCCAAGTAATTTTATTTTTGCCGTTCCGATAAATTTTATTTTTGTCGCTCCAAGTAATTTTATTTTTGCCGCTCCGAGTAACTTAACTTTTGCCGCTCCAAGTTTTTTTTTTCCGTTCCAAGTAACTTTACTTTTGCCGCTCTAAGTAATTTTATTTTTTGCCGCTCCCCAAAGAAACTGTTTTACAACTAAAGCGAATTAATTTTTCCGCAATTACAAATTATTTAATTTTTATCAGCTCAATAGTAACGTTACGTCTGCTAGCCTCCCCCCCCCCCCAGATTTCAAATTTAAATTTATTTTCCAAAGTATCATCTATACAATTATTGTGCATAAAAAAATCCCACTAAGCCAAAGCTTATGAGCGGGAATGTATGTGGTTTTTAAAAGATATGATCTAGATTACATCGATATCATGACATAAAATAAAGGAGAAAAAAAATAAATAAAAAGTTAACCAATAAAATAATAAACATTTCCGATTAAAAACATCACTTTTTCATCAACCACTCAAATAATTTTTCTTTCACATCAGAATATTTTACTTAAGTTTTACAATTTCTCTTTGAGTAGAAATCAGAGGAAGCCAATCCAATTACTAACATGCAGCGATTAAAATGTTCCCTCCCTGTTTAGGTGATAAGGTGTGATGGCAGAGGGGGGGAAATATTTACAGCAGCGATTTTTTTCCTCCCTCCGGGAAGAATGACGGGGGGGGGGATGTTTGTTTTTTCAAACAATCATCGTTCCATATTTGTCAGAGGAAACTAGGATTTCTAAGTGTTGTTTTCTTACTTACTGTTTTCTTCACACTGTAGCTTCTCAATTGTTAATAATAAATATAATAAATACCCCCTCAAGCAGCTGCTTGCCACAGAGGTCTGACAGGAGCCTGTCAGTATATATGCCAGAGTAGAAGGTCTGAGAGGATGGCAGGATCTCAGCAGAAAAACAACACGAACATCCATGCCTTACCCGGGGCTCGAACCCAGGTCCTGTAGATCAGTAGCCAAGCGCGCTAACCACTCAGCCACGGGACGGACTCTTAATTAATTCATGTATTTTTATCTCCGAAATGCGAAATTGTGAGAATTTCAGTTTGATACCGTTTTAATATATCAGTCAGAAATATCAACATAATTTCTAAACAAAACTAACACAACGACATCACTATAGAAACTGTTTTCGTATAATGAGATATTATTATTGTTAATTCTAAACATATTAAAAATAAATTATTGTGAAAATAAATTAAGCCATCATTTGCCGCATTGTCAGTACAATGCAGTGAATACTTGCAGGTAGAAAAGTAAGAAAGTAAAAAGCCCAAACAATAATTTCATCCTACTCTTCTTAAAGTAAGATAGACTTATAATTTGATTAATACTTATTAGCCTAAAAATCAACCATAAACAGATTTAGTAAGTAGTAAAGTTCAATAACATTAAGAACGTTTGAACGCAATGCTTGAATGAAATACAGTCGCTCATAAAAGTATCCGAACACTATGGTTGATTTCAGAATTCAGAAACAATATCTGGCAACGATTTTTTTAGAAATTAGTGATCTGGCAACCTTCGTGTCACGTGATTACAGAATTCAGGAAAAATATCTGGAGCGTGTACAGCAACTGTACACGCTCCAGTTACCGTTCACAGCAAACTGGAACGTGTGCAGTTACTGCACACGCTCCAGATTGCTGTGAACGGTAACTGCACACGCTCAATATTTCCGTGAGTGAGCCCACACGATCTAGTATCAAAATAATATCACGTGACACGAAGGTTGCCAGATCACTAATTTCTAAAAAAAATCGTTGCCAGATATTTTTTCTGAATTCTGTAATCAACCATAGCGTTCGGATATTTTTTGAGCGACTGTACAGCCTCACAATTCACGATATTTCATTTCTGGAAAATACAGCGAATACTTAAACTTACTTATGTTAAGTTTATTAGATTATACGCGAATTACTACATAAACTGTATGTATACAGGGTGAATCTTAAAAAGTGGGCAAAACTTTACGGGGTGGTAGAACGCAGCTATACGAGCAATATTCGTCATAGAAAGTATGGGCGGAACGCAAACGGCGAGCCGCTAGGTGGCGTTGGAAATGGTATAAAAGGGTCGGTCCTCGCACCCAACGGCATTTCTACCGTGGATTGCCGAGAGGATGGCTGGTTATACTAACCACGAAATGGCGGATATGCACTTTGTGTACGGTGCGGCGGACGGGAATGAAAGTGAGGCACAGAGTATCTCCTCTCCTTCTTGTGTTCATTCTTTAAATGTGACAGTGGAAAACTACCTTTTAACTTCTCACCGCTTGCGTTCCGACCATACATTCTATGACGAATATTGTTCGTATAGCTGCGTTCTACCACCCCGTAAAGTTTTGCCCACTTTTTCAGATTCACCCTGTATGTATCATAATAAATAAAATTAGGATTTTTCGATTTTTGAGATAATTTTGTCAATTATTTAAAAGAATTATTGTCTTTCGAATAAACCATATTTATTCACAACATACATTAACTGTGGAAGAACTATACAGATGTATAATCGTTTTTAAAAACGTTTTTTGAAAAAAAACACAAAACTGATTTAGTATAATTATATATACACTACTGAAGTTGATTTTATTACAAAACTCGATGTTATTGTTAACAAATGTTAAACTCGAATGTTATTGTAACAAACCCTGTAAACAAATGTTTACCAGGTAAAGAAAATTTATGTCCCGAAGAGAATTTGTGACAAAAACAAAAACTACAATCACAAATAAGACATATACCGAAGAGCCAAAACATTATGACCACCTGCTATATGATGTTGGTCCTTCACGTGTCACCAAAACAGCTCTTACCCGACGAGGCATGGATGCTACAAGATTTCTGAAGGTGTCTTGTGGTATCTGGTACCAACATGTTTCCAGCAGATCCTTTAACTCTTCTAAGTTACGTGGTTGAGCTGCCGCTCATCGGATATCTGTTCCAACACAAACCACAGATGCTCAGTTGGATTGATGTCTGGGGAATTTGGAGGTCAGGACAATACCTGGAAGACTTCCTCGTGTTCCGCGAACCATTCTCGAAGAATCCGGGCAGTGTGGCATGGCGCATTATCCTTCTGAAAGAAGGCACTACTAGAGGAGAATACCATTGCCATGAAAGGATGTACTTCGAAAATTACACGTACTTAATTACATCATTGCCAAAAAAGATGCTAAGTTGCCATCATTTTTTTCTGCAATGATGTTTAGTTAAGTGGAAGATATCATAGTTTCCTTGCAAATGAATGACTGTACCCAGGGTTTCCCAGCAGAACATTGCTCAAAGCATTACACTTTCTCCACCAGCTAGTTTTCGCCCCACGGTGCATCCTGTTGCCAACACAACCCAAGTAAATGATGCATACGTACCCGGCCATCCACATGGTGCAACAAAAAACGAGATTCTTCAGACCAGACGACCTTCTTCCAATCATTCAAGGTCCAATTTTGATGCTCGCTTGCCCATTATAGGCGCTTTCGACGGTGAACCGAGGTTACCACACCAAACCTAATATAGGTTTCAGGAAGAACTCTGTCCTTTGTATAGGGAAACACATTCTACCTTTTAAAAAAAAAAATTGTAAAATCATTCAGTTGTGTTCCTAAATATGTTTGGTCGAATAACTGGAAAAAGTGAGCCAGATTCAATATATTTTTTGTACCGCAGATTGAGTGGGCCAGCTTTAGATGGTCAACATATCGGTTCGTACTGTTCCTAATCAATTCACGCATATTGTCACTCAGCAATAGTTTTAAAGTTTCTAAGGGTTACGATCTTACAGAAAAATTATGAACTGGTCCACCTTTATTTTCATGAGTAATCCAGGAAAATGATTCATTACCGATTTGGTTGGACATATACCGAAGTCACATTTATGTTAGTCACATTTATGAAATGTGACTAAAATCACTTCCTCTATCATCACTTTGTAAGAAGGGCATTCGAAAAGTTCTTGACACTTGTCTGCAGGTTTCCACTGGGTCCTCCGAAGTTAACGAGCTACGACTTGTTTGAAAGCTTGTCGACAATTCTCATTAGGAGTTAGAAACAAAGGCCGTTTCGTTATTCCTCTCTCCGCTGCTGGCGGGTAAAGTTCAGTCTGCGAAATCTGGGCGTTGTTGATATGGAGCCTACTAAAGACGGAGAAAGATTTTACATTTTCACAAGGATGCAGCTTGGGGGCGACGCGAAAAAATATCATGCCGATTTATCAGAATTATATGGGGGATCATGACCGTTCGTATGGCATTGTTATGTGATGGATGCGCAAACTCAGAGAAGGACGGCAGAGCTCCGAAGACTTCCCTCATGAAAGAAGAAGGCCGTGAACGAGAGAACCATCGCTGCTCAGGGCCTGACTTATGTATAAGCTAACTAAGCTACGGCTTAGAGCCTCATGGTATAAGAGGCCTCAAAGAAATGCATTTCTTGTTCTACTACGTATAGCAAGCAAAATTTTTATTGATATTTAAATTAATATAACGTGCAAACATTGTTCATCTTAGCTTTACACAGTCATCCTTGTATATCTATTCCTGTGTAATATTTTCCCCACATCTGTTTCATGCTTATTTTTTAATCTTCCTTACAATTGGAATAATAAATATACATTTCAACTTTCGAATTTAAATATGCTATAGTTTAGGGCCTCAAACTTGTCATAGCCTAAGACCACTTAAATATTCTACAGTTTAAGGCCTCTTACTTTTGCCATAGTTTAGGGCCTCTGAAGGTCGCTACTGTTCGTGAATTCATTAAGGAAAACCACATCATCGTTCAGAAAATAAGTTTAGGTGTCAGTGCATCGATTGGCAGTGTGGAAACAATTATTCATAAAAATATAAAGTCCGAAAGATATTGCCAGATGGGTATCCGACAAACTGTCAGAACAGCAAAAATGGACTAGAGTCGACTCTAGTGGCTCCATACTGTTAACATACATTGTCACAGGTGGTGGAGGCGATAGAGTTGCTATATAACTCCCAGAACGATCGCCAACTAACTTGAGTTGCGGAAGATGAAGAGCATCCGCAAATCCTATGGCAAGACTTTCGTTCAAGGAAGAGGATGTTCACAATTGTTTTCTATTCCCAAGGAGTGGTAGTTGTGGATACCTTACCAAAAAAAATGACTATTAAAGGCTAATACTACACCAACATTGTTTTGCCCAAAATGGTTAAGGAGATGAAGGAGCATCGGCCAACAACAGGCGTGGTAAGAGTTCTCCTTCAATAAGAGTGCTTACAAAACAAGTTACGACCTATCTGGAGCAGGAAAAAAAATCACACACCTACCTCATTCTGCATATTCACCCGATCTTGCATCACGAGATTTTTTGGTTGTTTCTAAAATTAAAAAAAAGAACTTGTTAGGAAAAACTAACTTGTTAGGAAGCCTTTTCCAAAGGTGTAAACCTTGCAAAATGCGTTCAGAATTGTGCAGTATTCTCCAACAGGAGTACCATCAAGCGTTTCAGAATTGGCAGAGATGTCTGCAACTTTGCATAGATCCTAGAGGGGAGTACTTTAAAGGACAGTAAAGGTTTTGTTCAGGTAAGTGCAATGATTTTTGTTCTGCAGATGCATGTGAAGAGCTTTTTGAACGCCCCTCGTAGGGGTAAAAAATCTTTTCTGCTCGCCATTCAGTTCAGCTGAATATTCTTGGTCGACTGCAATCCGAACCTCGTTCTCTGCTTCATATAATCTGAATTCGCAACTGCAATGATGACTTCTTGCATCTTTAATAATGTATCCGACGGGAATGATATAGGTAAAAATAATGACTCAATTTCTTCCATTAATAACAAAATCAGATATGTCATTAATAATCAGAGATGAATTCGAGGTAAATATGTATAAATAAAATTTTCAATTTGCGTTTTATTCATAATAAGGATTTTTTTCGCAACCAATCCCCATTTTTTCCATAAGTTGTTGTTCTCGATTTATACGATGATATCTCGGATATTCTATCTACAGTGCAAGGAACCTGTCTACCGTGCAAATCGAGGGATGGGTGTAATCTTATTTCATTAAATTTCTTTTTGTATCCAAAAGAAAAAGAGAGTAGGAAAATAATAGGCAATTTTTCGGAAAAAAACCCTAGTAAAGTTGCGAAATCCATTTTTTCGCCAGCGGACTTCTTAATTCGAAAATGAGCCCCTACCCCGTATATCGCCCTCCCCCCCCCAAAAAAATCTGCATCCGTCCCCTGTTTAACGTGCACAGTATATGGCTCTCCTACAGACAATGATACAGCTTAACGTCCCATCTGATGAACGGCGGTCTTTCCAAGTGTATTGGTGTCCTCTCTCTCCCCGAGGGTAAAAAAACGAGGTGAGCGGGAAAAGTCTGAACGCGGACACAGGTGTAATTCGATCCTAGGATCTGCAGATTGGGGCGGGGGTGGCTCAGTCGGTAGCCGCCAGGCTCGTAATCTGTACTTCCCAGGTTCGAATTCCAACTGGATCAGTGTTGAGATTTATCTCCGCAAAATTCCCCGCCCTGCCCACGGTCAGTAGGGGACACCGATGGGCTTGGAAAGGCCTCCTTCCGTCGGATGGGAGGTTAAATCGTGGCCTTGTGTGCAGGAGAGCCATATACTGTGCACGTTAAAGAACACGCTGGATGGTCTTGACGGGAGGCTACCATCTGTCTCCCAACAGCTGTTCCAGTGGTCTCCTCCCCCAACCTTCTCTGAGCCTTCGGGGTCTTTGTGACCTGGCCATTTAGTCCACGGTTTGCAAAAAAGTGCCACTCAGAGGTAAAACAACCCAACCAAGGAACTGCAGATTACGAAGGTGACAGGCTACCGACTAGCCTATTCCCACCTCACATATCTGGGTGAGCTTGCACATGAAATACCCAAAGAATCATAGGCCTCAATCTGCTTGGTCAGTATAACTGACATAAAAGGTAAAGAAATGCATTGAGTGATCGTTGAATTATGACCACCTCACCCCATGTTATGTCAATGGGAATTTAACGTCGAAACTCTTTAACTTTTAAAAGAAGCTTTTTATGGGAAAATGTGATTTTTCGTTTACAGCAGAATTTTGTATTTGTAATCTGCAACAGTTGCATCATAACTGGGGCGGGGGTGGCTCAGTCGGTAGCGCGCCAGGCTCGTAATCTGTAGTTCCCAGGTTCGAGTCCCAGCTGGGTCAGCGTTGAGCTTTATCCCCGCAAAATTCCCCGCCTTGCTCACAATCAGTAGGGGGCACCGATGGGCTTGGAAAGGTCGCCGTCCGTTGGATGGGACGTTAGGCCATGGCCCCGTGTGTGGGAGAGAGCCATACCCTGTCTTGTGCACGTTAAAGAACACGCTGGATGGCCTTGATGGGAGGCTACCATCTGTCTCCCAACAGCTGTTCCAGTGGGTCCCCTCCCCCAACCTTCTCTGAGCCTTCGGGGTCCTTGTGGCCTGGCCATTTAGCCCATGGTGTGCAAAAAAGTGCCGCTCAGAGGTAAAACAATCCAATGTATCATAACTCCTAGATTACACAGAAATACCTGTCAGTTGTATATTTCTGTCAGGTTTTATTTTGTTTTTTATTCGTTTTATTTTATTTAATGTTATTTCTTTTGCAGTTTCCATTCAAATCTGATGGTACATTTTATATTTTAATGTTTCTGTTATTTTATATAATATAAAATAATATATGTTTTTACAATATAAAAATAATAAAGGTACTGGCGCTCAAAAAAGTATCCGAACGCTATGGTTGATTACAGAATTCAGAAAAAATATCTGGAAGCGATCTTTTTAGAAATTAGTGATCTGGCAACCTTCGTGTACAGTACACGAAAGATCACTAATTTCTAAAAAAAATCGTTGCCAGATATTTTTTCTGAATTCTGTAATCAACCATAGGGTTCGGATACTTTTTTGAGCGACTGTAGGTGGTCATATTATTTTGATACTAGATCGTGTGGGCTCACTCACGGAAATATTGAGCGTGTGCAGTTACCGTTCACAGCCAACTGGACAGTAACTGCACACGCTCCAGTTAGCTGTGAACGGTAACTGGAGCTGTACAGTTGCTGTACACGCTGCAGATATTTTTTCTGAATTCTGTAATCAACCATAGCGTTCGGATACTTTTTTGAGCCACTGTATATTAAAAATCTCAATCAATTCTACTTAAATATTGATTTTCAACAATATTCGTTCAGTATTTAAAGAGTTATGGAAGTGTGAACGTTGAAGTTTTTGAAGTTCATTGAAACGGTTAAAAAGTAGCATTATCTCAAACTATTTCATAAATAACTACATATTTTAAAAGTGTGTGTAAATAATTTCTTTAATATTCGTTTAATTTTTTTGATAAATTTCCTAGAACACATTACTCCTTTGAAATGCTTTAACCTACAATCCTGTTTAAATACTGAAAGAATATTGTTGAAAATCGAGATTTATGTATATTTGATTGAGATCTTTAATTTATTTTTAGAACTTCTTAATTTATCCATAAAACGCTTTTTTTTAGAGTTAAAAAGTTAGCATCCCATTTACATAACATGGGGATGAGTTGTCATAATTCAATGATCACTCCGTGTAAAATCCAATTCGATTTATTTCTAGAAAGTGTGTGTGTAAGAACAGAGAGATGACTTTTCAATTTCAAACTTCATTCGTTAGTTAAAGTTTTCTTGTATTTCCCTATCGAGAAGATAAATTGTTTTATCTCTCTTGAGGTTTACTTTTCTTAAGAGCTCCGGCCTCTGCTGTTTTTTGCTGAAGAGCAAATTGTTCAGATAAGAAGGAAAAGGAACAGAAATGCTCCTTAAAACGGGTTGAAGTTTAGAAAAAGTTAAAGGAAGCTTTTCTTTCGTATTTCTTGCTAACTTTCAGAGTATAAAGTTTGCGAAAAAAACAGAAAGAATCGTCTACGGACTTGCTTTCAATGGAATTAATTTCCCATCCTTAACGATCCCAATCAGATAGATATAACCAAATTTACAACAGTTTCAATGAAAAAGTTCGATAAACTTGGATTGGCTTGCTATAAAATAAAGGAAACCACCGCTTATTATTTTATCTCAGGAATTTTTTTTTCTCTCAATCTCCATTGTTGTTTTTTCACCAAACATGACACATGATCTACTCTGGTGTTATGTCAATTCTCTGTGGAGAGAGTTTGACTCATTCTATAGTTTCCAGTTTTTGTACCAGCGTCCAATTGTGTCCTCGGTGACCCTAATGGGATTTATCTCCTCTAAAACTCAACTCTGCCCTTGGTGACAAAGGATATATCAATGGGTCTTGGAAAGGTCATCGTCCGTCGGATGGGACGTTAAACTATGGTTCCATGTTCAGGAGAGTCATGCCGTGTGCAGGTTAAAGAACACGCTGGATGACCTTGACGGAAGAATTCCATCTGTCTCCTAACAGTTGTTCTGAGGGTTGGGTTGTTTTATTTCTGTCACTTTTTTGCACACAATCGTATAAATGGTTAAGTCGCAAGGACCCCGAGGACTCATAGAAGGGGGCCCACTGGAACAGCTCTTAAGAGACAGATGGTAGCCTCCCGTCAAGGCCATCCAATGTTCTTTAACGTGCACAGCTTATGGTTTAACATCTCATCGGATGGACGGCGGCCATTTCAAGCCCATCGCTATCCCCTACTGATCAAGGGCAGGGTGGGGAATTTTATGGAGATAAATCTCAATGCTGTTCCAATTGGGACTTGAACCTGGGAA
The DNA here is from genome assembly GCA_038380435.1 of Ryuthela nishihirai. Classification (NCBI taxonomy): domain Eukaryota; kingdom Metazoa; phylum Arthropoda; class Arachnida; order Araneae; family Heptathelidae; genus Ryuthela; species Ryuthela nishihirai. Next base: position 38,814,216 of record JAWZYU010000019.1, read on the forward strand.
CTGCAGATTGCAAGCCCGGCATGCTACCAACTGAGCTACCACTGCACCTTGTGCAGTAGAATTTTGTTTCCCCCTTCCCCGAATCTTCTCTGACTCCTTGAGGTGGCATGACCATTTATCCCATTGTGCATAAAAAAAGTGCCAGAGCTAAAACAACTCAACCAATAAAAAACTATTTTTCTCCTTCTATAGATGTACAATCATAATAAAAGAATTCCTTTCTAATAGGGAATTATCGAAAATTAAGATTACGATATTTTAGGATCATTACGTGCATCACTTTCGTCAAATGATCATTCAATTGGCTTTTATTTTGTGAAAACCAGCAAAGTTTTTTTTGCACATATTGTTCAACTTTAAGCTGAAGTTCAATTATATCTGTAGCAGTCACAAGGGCTGCATCACAAGTTTTAATTTTTTTTCAATATAATAGCTTTTATTATTATTATTAAATGACCTTATTAAGTTTTATTAACCTTATTTTCATTACTTTATTAATTGGAATAGATTTACATATACATGGACAAAAAGGGACCTAAAATAGCGTCCTGTGGTACCCCCTTTACTAACAGCAGGTAATTGCTTGCTTTACACTCTAAATATGCAGCCTATTTTTTATTTTTTAAGTAAGACTTAAACCAATCAAACCAATGCTTGTTATACTACTTATCTTCAATATATTCGTACATTTATGCAAATGAACGAAAAATATACAAATTTGATTGCGAAGTGATATTTATAACCCAAGTGCAGTAAGCTCGTCTTGGATAAAATGTATGAGAATTAAATTTAATTTTCAAAGTAATTAATAATGTGAATATTTAATTTTGGCTCCAAAGCAACAGTGAATATATTGGTAAAATTAATTCAATGAGGCAAAAAAATCAAAATTAGATCATTTTAACTCATTTTACGATAGGGAAAAGAATGTCTACACTGCTAATATTATTAAGATAAATCTCTCACAGACACTTAAATTGACAGGCAAGCGATTTACTTCTAATATTTATGGGTAGTAAATTAAAAATCTTTATTGCAAGAAAGTGAAATTGATTGTTGAGAAAGTGAAATTGTCTCTCACAAGTTAGTGAATTATATATTTAATTTTATATAGAAGAAATTGCTGTAAAAATAGAACAGGACCTAGAACAGAGCGCTGTGGAACCCCTTTACTAATAGGTATATAGTCGCAGTTTGTTTCAGGCAAGTACGTAAGACTTAAACCAATCAAATACCTCTTACACTAAGTGTCTTCACCACATTGCTATAATAACATTCATCTAAACTTTGAGATGCCTTCTATAGCACCAAATCATTGCATAGAATGTCTGGATATTACAGTTCTCCTGTAACACATGCACTTAAGCAAAGCAATCAGGAAAGCACTTTCTACTCCTTAAACATGCAATCTTTTTTAAAAACTCGAATAATTTTCCTAACTTCCTAAATCTCCAGCAGCAATCAACTTCAAAGGAAAACAACAGAAGCCGAGAAAGAATATTTTCGTAAAGCCACAATCTTGAACAAAACTTGTCTCAGTTTTAAAAAGGGATTTCACGGATCTCTTTGATCTACCGTCATTTATTATCATTTGGTTCTCTTACATTTTTTTTCACTAGTGGATGCAAATTTTTTTTCGCTTTTCAAATGTTAAGTCTCGAATAATAAAGGAAAAAATCTCGAAGTTTAATAACGAATGCCAAAACAAGAAGACCACTTTGAACGTGAAAAGAAAGAACAATAGAGAATTTCTTTATCATTAATCAATAACCAAGATCTCAGTGGAACAGTTGGCATCTCCTTTCTCTTAACAAACTGCAGAAAAAAAATCTCGTTACTGTCTTAGCCTCTCGAAAGCTTTCCTTGGAAAAAATATTTTTGAAGATCAGTGTAAATTATTAAAATCATCTTCAGTAAGACAAAGAGCGTAGATGAAGATTATTTTTGAGCTGCACGATTCAGTGCAGATTCAATGTTTCAATAGTGCGTAGAAACCCAATTACTTGGTAATGAAGGGTGGTGGTTGGATTAGTCAGTAGCGTGCCAGGTTTGTAATCTGATGTTTCCAGGTTCGAGTCCCAGCTGTGTCTGCGTTGAGAACTTTCTTCATTATCCCCCACTCTGCCTCTAGGTAAAAAAGGGCCATCGATTGTCTTGGAAATGTTGATGTCCGTCAGATTGGACGTAAAGTTGTGGTCCCATGTGCATGAGAGAGCCATACCCTATGCATGCTAAAGAACATGCTGGATGACCTACAGGAGGTTACAATCTGTCTCCTAACAGCTGTCCAGTGTGTCTCCTTCCCGCCAACCTTCTCTGAGCCCTTGGGATCTTTTGACCTTGTTATTTAGACCATTTTATGCAAAAAAATGCCGCTCAGAAGTAAAACATCTCAGTTCAACCCACCGGCGTATTATTGAATGTGGACAGACTATGGCTCTCCTGTACCCAGAGCTATGGCATAATGTCTCACAGACGGATGGCACTCTTTCCAACCCCATCGATGGCCCCTTTCTCACCGAGAACAGGGGAGGAATTAGTGAATATTAACCCTAAAGCTAGAACAGTTGTGACGTGGACCTGGGAATCGCAGATTACGAGACTGGCGCGCAACCAACTGGCCCAACCCTCGCCTCCATGGGGGGTAGGGGTGAGTGATTGAGCAGTGCCCCTCTATATGTTTCGAAAAGATAATTCAAATCACCAACATGCCCACCATAAGAAAAGAAACAGCGATTGACTTGGAAAGGTTCCAGGTTTCCAAGGTGGATTACTTTTCCAAATTGAGCCCTGAGCCTTTGGGATCCTCGTGATCTGGACCTTTAGTCCATTATGTGAAATCCTGCTATGAAGTCAAACAATCCAAATCATATGTTAAAAAAAAACGCGGAGCCTACCAGTTAGTTCAGAGTGTCAGTTAAATGAACCTCAAATAAATAAGATTCAATTGCATTTTATTTGCTTAAGAACGTTAAAATTGAGTCGTCTTTTCGCAAATGAATCCTTTTCTTTTTCAATTCCATTTTACGATATCCGAATACGTGCCTCAACGATATTTTAGTCCTATCCGTTTCCCTAACAACCACTCCAGCTCGAAAAGTATACTTCAAGAAAGAATGAGTCGAAACATTCCAGGTCTCGTTCCCAGAGATGCATCAGAGCAAGCTGCCATCCTCCTTGGACACAGCTAATGCACCGAAACCAGCCGATGTATTATTTTCAGTAAGAGCAAACAAACACTAGAACGAAACACTCGAAGATCATCTCAAGGATCTGCCAGCAGAGCTAAGAGCTCATTAACTAAATGCAGACTCATCTTGTAACATCAGATTTTAAAACAACAACCGAAAAATGCGAAAACGATTTGCACAAACTTAATTCTCATCCACGCAAAGCATTTTCCCCCAAGTTAAGTACTTTGGAAGCGAGCTCTCCCAACGAGTAGCAGCGCCAGCGGGATCTCTGCCAGCAGCACAGATGGTCACGTGCTCCAACACACCACCAACGTCATTAAATTACCATAATGGTTGCGGTAACGAGTTTGCGTAATCTACACACAATAACAGTGATATATATGTGACATTAGAGGGGTCTGTATGTATGCATGTGACCAGTTATCATGGCGTACTTCCATTGAAGCTCTACCCTCGTTCCCGACCAATGCCACGACTTCCGCGATATCCATTATCTTTCCCTTGTCTACTCTCTCCTTACCACAGCTATGTGGAGTACTCCTACACGAGCAGAGAAAGGATGTCGTAAGGGGAGGTAGTGGAGAGGGGGGGGGAGGACTATGAATCTTTAGCTCCCCGTCTCAACAACAACACATGCATAACGCAGAGAGGGTGGATACGGATGGTGTGGTGGTTTGATACGGTATTTCATTTCTGGAGACCATTTCCGTTTCCGGTCCTCCTGTGCTGAAAAGTTCGCACTTGATGTGTTTGGGGCGAAAGCAGCAAATGGAAAATGGCGGGAAGACGAAAGAGGGGAGTTTTATAATAAAAAAATTAATTGTAACAGATTACAGTGGTGGAAATTCTTTTTTTCTCTCTCTGTCGCTTTATATAAAAGAGAGAATTTTTGCGGTGGTTCTGTGACAAAATGACTGTTGATGGAGGATTTTTTTTTTTTTTCTGATTTTGTTTTTCTTTAACCCATTTCTTCCCAAGTGTTGCGTACACGCAACACTGGAAACAAATGGGTTAAGAAGGGTTGGGTTGTTTTACCTCTGAAGGGGGGCGAAGGTGGCTCAGTCGGTAGCGCGCCAGGCTCGTAATCTGTAGTTCCCAGGTTCGAGTCCCAGCTGGGTCAGCATTGAGATTTATTTCCGCGAAATTTCCTGCCTTGCCCACGGTCAGTAGGGGACACCGGATGGGCTTGAAACAGGCCGCCGTCCGTCGGATGGGACGTTAAGACGTGGCCCCGCGTGCGGGAGAGTCATACCCTGTGCACGTTAAAAAACACGCTGGATGGCCTTGACGGCAGGCTACCATCTATCTCCCAACAGCTGTTCCAGTGGGTCCCCTCCCCCAACCTTCTCTGAGCCTTCGGGGTCCATGTGACCTGGCCATTTAGCCCATGATGTGCAAAAAAGTGCCGCTCAGAGGTAAAACAACCCAATCCAACCTCTGAAGGACACTTTTTTGCACCCAATGGGCTAAATATTTTGCGAGTTTCTAAGTAAAATTTGTTTTTGCTTTTTTTTGCGAGTAACTAGTTTTGCGAGAAGGCGAGTTTTGGTCCCAAAGACCTCAAGGACTCAGAGAAGGTTGGGGAACGGGAACCACTGGATACCATCTGTTTCTTAAGAGACAGATGGAAGCTTTCCGGCAAGCCATACAGCGTATTTTGTAACGTCCACAGGGTATGGCCTTATCAAGCACGGTTCCCATATTTCTATCTAGAAACAGTCTCTTTAACTCCTTGTATAAAGACGGACTGGGGAGAAAAATTGGCAGCCGATAGTGCGCTAGTCTCGTAAACAGCAGTTCCCAGGTCCGAGTCACAGTTATGCCTGCTTTGAGATTTATCTCCACCAAACCCCACTCTCCCCTTAGTCAGAAAGGGGGACACCAATGGGCTTGGAATAGGCCTCCGTCCGTCCGATGCGTCATTAAGTCTTGTGTTGGTGTGCAGGAGAGCCATACCGTGTGCAAGTTCGAAACACACTGAATTGCCATGGCGGAGGCTTTCATCTGTCTCCTAGCAACTGTCCAGTGGTCCCGTTCCCGCAGTTCTCTCAGTGGCCTTGCGGATCTTGTCACCTGGTCATTTAGCCCACGCTGCTCAAAATAAAGCCACTCAGAAGTAAAACGACTTAACCAGACATTAGAAGAGATCCATTGTTAACAATTTCAAAGTAGAAGCACGAAAAGCCATCCCATGTGTATTACCATTCCCTTGGCCAAGAAAAACCAGACAATACCAACCTTTGGTAGCCAGAGCAGAAAAGGACTGGAACAACATCTCCTATAACAGAAGGCCGGTAGACCAAGTTGTGACGTCACCATATGTAGTCCTGTAACTGGTGTACTTTTTTATACTAATCTTTTTATTAATGTTTGTTTAGAAATGAATCTTATTTAGAAGAAAAGTTATTTGGATTGATTAGCAATATCTTAGTGCTAATAAATACGAATAATTTTTCTTCTAAATAATGTATAAAAGTACACCACTGATGATAATAATAGGAATAAATGCATAAGAATTATCTACGTTACAGGACTACTTATGCTGACGTCATAACCTGGTCCACAGGCCTTCTGTTGTAGGAGGTGTTGATTGGAATCGGCTTCTGATAGATGTTCTTCCATTAACATTCCAGAGTTTCAGAAGAATATAATAGTGAGAGTTTTTATAATAGTTCTTATCTCTACACTCACTTTTTGTAAAGAGGGAAGGAATGCAACATCTAAACATTTCTTTCTAACCAATTATACTGTAAATAAATTATTATCACTATTATGAACTCGGTTAATTGGAACATTTTTTTTTCCGATTTCTCAACACGGTAAGCAATAAATATGTCCCTTCTTTAACCAAAACTTTCAATTTAGTTATGGGTTGGGTGGTTTTACCTCTGAGCTGCACTTTTTTGCACACCATGGGCTAAATGGCCAGGTCACATGGACCCCGAAGGCTCAGAGAAGGTTGGGAGAGGGGACCCACTGGAACAGCTGTTGGGAGACAGATGGTAGCCTCCCGTCAAGAGCATCCAGCGTGTTTTTTAACGTGCACAGGGTATGGCTCTCCCGCACACGGGGCCACGTTTTAACGTCCCATCCGACGGACGGCGGCCTTTCAAAGCCCATCGGTGTCCCCTACTGACCGTGGGCAGGGCGGAGAATTTTGCGGAGATAAATCTCAACGCTGACCCAGCTGGGACTCGAACCTGGGAACTACAGATTACGAGCCTGGCGCGCTACCGACTAAGTCACCCCCGCCCCTACAGGCTCCTGTCAGACCTCTGTGGCAAGCAACTGTTTCATGGAGTATTTATTATTTAGTTTCTTGCCACCTCACTGCTCACCTCATTAGGTAACAAATAAAGTTCCGCGTTAAATCCTAAGTACTCCTGCACAAACAAAATAAACTTTATTTGCCCAACTCGCGTATTTAATCGATCAGAAAACAATCTCTTTTCCTTTTCTCGATACCTGAGAAGCATTTCGCTCTTTTTCTCGATAGTTAGAAAAACTCATCATGAACGAAATCTTCATTATATTTCCTCTTACATCATCCACGTTAACTTGCCTCATGCTCACTCCCCCCTCACAATCATTCTTACTAATTCATCCTTAATTGCTCCACCAAGTTTTGCTTCTCTCCCAACATTTCTTTCTCTTTTCTCTCTTATAACTACTCTCGCACTCCTTCTATCTTTCCATTTCGCTTCTTCTCTTTATTTCGCTCATTTGCACACTTCATTTCTTCTCATTCATCTCGTCTTCCATCTCAACCTTCGTATTTCATTTTTCTTTTGCAATAAACTACAAAGGAATCGATACATTTCATCAATATTTCAACCACACGTTAAACAACCGACGCAGGCCGCTTGATTTAAATGGAAATGCCATCCAAATTGCGCCCGTTTAAATGAGAGCCGTAGAAAGATGGAAATCAAAATGCGCTCTTGCTATTCCAAACTTCGTATTGATTTAATAGGTAGCTTTTAATGAAACTGCAAATATGGCTCCTCGCGGTGCGCAATCACGCACCCACAGATGCAGTCTCTTTTCTTAAAGTTTCGAGTACTCGAGTCACCACTATTGACAAGCGTCTCACGCGTGAATATTTTTTTTTCTTTACTTACTTTATTCACACTCTTCGCGAAATAAATTTTACTTCCCTTCCTATTGCATTTTTCTTCGGAAAAACGGAATTAAATTTCGTATGGTCTCATTCCGCTAGCTACCCACGTACTTCTTCCCAACTAGTTTTGCGAGTTTTGAAAGTTTGATTGACATCCAGACAAGAGATCGTCGCCACGGCGCTGCGAAGGTTTTTGCATTCATAAAGCTTCCGATTAAAAGTTCGCTATCTGCCACTGAGCCGTTATTTCACTTCGGGGGTGGTCACACAGAGATTGGTTTTAGCGTTACGAACGTTTCGGTACTTTCTGGCGTCTTGAAACAAAACCATTACTAGAAACGGATGTGGCCTCAGGGCACTGGATCCTCTGCAATTACCGCCTCGGAGCATATTGGAGCATGTACAGTTATCTCACACCTTCCAGTTTTCTGTGAAGCCATCTCTGTTGTGGTTCATAACGCTAAACCGGTCAACTCGCAATCGGTGCGGTTCCTCTTAGTTCAGCCTCTTCCAATGAAATTCCTCTGCTTTGTAACACCGAACTACTTTTCTCTCGGAATTCATTTTGAAATATTTTTCCCTTTAGTCACGTCTAAATGAGATCTTATTTCACCAAGTAATTTTCTCACAGTTTTTTTTTTCGCTTTACAAACGTGTGGGCCATCTGAAGAGCAGGAGTTTAGATTCGTCGAAAACCTTCCGAAAAATTATCGATAATGTTCATAATTAATGACAGATGGTAATGTCAAATTAGTGACAGATGGTAGTCTCCCGTCAAGGCCATCCAGCGTGTTCTTTAACGTGCACAGGTATGGCTCTCCCACACACAGGACAGCGAGGACTCAGAGAAAATTGGGGGAGGGGACCCACTGGACAGCTATTATGAGACAGATGGTAGCCTCCCGTCGACGCCATCCAGCGTGTTCTTTAACGTGCACAGGTATGGCTCTCCCACACACAGGACAGCGAGGACTCAGGGAAAATTGGGAGAGGGGCCCACTGGACAGCTATTATGAGACAGATGGTAGCCTCCCGTCAAGGCCATCCAGCGTGTTCTTTAACGTGCACAGGTATGGCTCTCCCACACACAGGACAGCGAGGACTCAGAGAAAATTGGGGGAGGGGACCCACTGGACAGCTATTATGAGACAGATGTTAGACTCCCGTCAAGGTCATCTAGCGTGTTCTTTAACGTGTACAGGGTATGGCTCTCCCGCATACAGCCACGGCTTAAAGTCCCATCCGATAGCCGGCGACCTTTCCAAGTCCATTGGTGTCCCCTACTGACCGTGGGCAGGGCGAAGAATTTTTGCGGAGATAAATCTCAACTCTGGCGCAGGTGGATTCAACTTGGGAAACAGAAAAAAGTCTGCTATATCCATGTCGAGGGAATAGAAAGGGGGGGAGGGGAACTGTGCACCTAAACCCTTTTCCTTGATCAAAAATGCTCTTATGTTGATCGTTGGGCGCAAGCGTGTTGTCATGTAAACTCAAGCCTGTAGTAATTATGAACATTATCGTTTCTTTAATCCCATTTAGTTCAGTTGTCATCATTCTGAGTGTCAATCGACCGCCTCTTACGAGTAAATTGCATACTCTGTACACCAATTTAGTGTTGGAGGTGGTTTTCCGTCGTCCCCTACATTGGTCATCTTCCACATTTCCTCTTGAAAATTCTTAAACCATCGAAACTGTGTAATCTGGACAGTCTCATTCCCATAACTGTTCGTAATATTTCATGTGTTTCAGTGGGGGCCCTTAGCTTTGCACAAAACTTTATGTTTACACGTTGTCCCATTGATAGGTTTCTTATGGTGCAGTATTAATACACGATGCACAAAGCGAATCCACACGAACCTTTGTCAGAACAACAACGAAATCTCAACTGCTTAAGGATTTAAGGACTGATAAGGCACACTTCAATGCGTCTGTAGCGGCCTCTTGCGGAATGATACTCGTACTACATATTTTTATTTTATTTCAGTTTCGTTACTTTCTTGCCGCCAAGTAAGGGATAGAATCCTACCTGGGCCAACGTTGAGATTTATCACCGCTAACTCCTTCTCTGCCTTCGGTGAGAAAGGGAACACCGATGGGCTTGGAAATGTCGCTGGCCGTCGGATGAGAAGTAAAACCATACACTGTGCGCTTTAAAGAAAACTGTAGATGTTTGATAAGAGGCTTTCACATGTCTCCTAATCCTTTCCCCAAACTACTCTGAGCTCTTGGGACCTTTGTGGCTATTGTCTTGAGATCTTGTGGCCATTGTCTTGAGATCTTGTAGCCATTGTCTCGAGATCTTTGTGGCCATTGTCTTGAGATCTTGTAGCCATTGTCTTGAGATCTTTGTGGCCATTTTCTTGAGATCTTGTAGCCATTGTCTCGAGATCTTTGTGGCCATTGTCTTGAGATCTTGTAGCCATTGTCTTGAGATCTTGTAGCCATTGTCTTGAGATCTTGTAGCCATTGTCTCGAGATCTTTGTGGCCATTGTCTTGAGATCTTGCAGCCATTGTCTCGAGATCTTTGTGGCCATTGTCTTGAGATCTTGTAGCCATTGTCTCGAGATCTTTGTGGCCATTGTCTTGAGATCTTGTAGCCATTGTCTTGAGATCTTTGTGGCCATTGTCTTGAGATCTTGTAGCCATTGTCTCGAGATCTTTGTGGCCATTGTCTTGAGATCTTGTGGCCATTGTCTTGAGATCTTGTGGCCATTGTCTAGAGATCTTGTAGCCATTGTCTTGAGATCTTTGTGGCCATTGTCTTGAGATGTTTTAGCCATTGTCTCGAGATCTTTGTGGCCATTGTCTTGAGATCTTGTAGCCATTGTCTTGAGATCTTGTAGCCATTGTCTCGAGATCTTTGTGGCCATTGTCTTGAGATCTTGCAGCCATTGTCTCGAGATCTTTGTGGCCATTGTCTTGAGATCTTGTAGCCATTGTCTCGAGATCTTTGTGGCCATTGTCTTGAGATCTTGTAGCCATTGTCTTGAGATCTTTGTGGCCATTGTCTTGAGATCTTGTAGCCATTGTCTCGAGATCTTTGTGGCCATTGTCTTGAGATCTTGTGGCCATTGTCTTGAGATCTTGTGGCCATTGTCTAGAGATCTTGTAGCCATTGTCTCGAGATCTTTGTGGCCATTGTCTTGAGATCTTGTGGCCATTGTATTGGAGTATTAGGGCCATTGTCTTGGGTCTTGGGGTTCATTTAGCCACTTGTGTGCGAAAAGTGCCATTCAGATGTAAAACAACCCAACCCTTGCCGCACTGGGTATGCATTGCTCGAATTGTAAGAAATTTTTTAATGATCACTAAAACAAAGATGAAATGTTTTTACCGGAAGGATGTTCCGATTCGATCCTGTGCCACCCCACCCCCTCTTTCACTCGGATCATCCCCCCAACCCTTTTTTTTTTCTAAAGTCGGGCCTATTACTAATCGTGTTTGCACCATTCTCAACCATATTTTATATCAAAGCAAAAGCCACAACTGTTTGTCATAATCGCAAATTTCAGTACACCATTTTAATTATCAAAGGATATTTTAATGGGAGATATTTTAATACTAAACATTTAGTGTGATATTTGCGTTAAATTGAAATATCGGATTTCTTAAGGTCAGTTTGATCTGAATTGATTTATCCGATTTCTTTTAGAAATATATTCTACAAAAAAGAAAACAGATTCCATTCTTGAAGAGGAAAGATCATCGCAAGACATCTCATCATCAGGAACTAAAACCAAAAAAAATACTTTCACACTGAAAAAAAAGGCAATATTTTTGGAGCTAAAACATTTCAATAACATAAATCCAAAATTAAACATTGAACCAGCTTAATTTTTACGAAAACCAGAGCTGTATCTTTAAGCAACAATGCGGGGGCTTGGAAACACAATTTTACCTCGTGAAAGATGCTCAAGATTTAGCAGTTTATTCGTGAGAGCGAGCATTTATACTCCTGACAACATCCATTCCCCGTTTCCATAGATACGCAGTATTTCCTGCCTCAATTCATTCAGCAAGAAGTAAAAGAACTAAAAGCCATTTCTCACTGGCCCTAAAATGTCTCTTTCATTGGTAGTGAAAGTTACGCAAAAGTTCTGGGAAAGGAAAAAGACAGACTCTCGAAAAGAAAAAAAGATACCTAAAAAGAGGAAAAAGCTAAAAGAAGGAAAAATCAACAGCACTTTGGATCCGTGCAACCCACTTTTACTTAAGTTCAAGACTAGAAATCACTTAGAGAAGAGGGCAGCGCCTTCCTTTTTACCTCGAAGCTAGCATCCAGTAACAACCTTGTTGATAGCAGAACTTCCTTTTGGTCGGTTGTAGGCTGAGAGCCAAGTTTAGGTGCTTGAAACACAGAGATGGGACGGAGGATTCCATTATTGACAGGAGAGGATTTGGAGAAGGCTTCCTTCGAGCTCTCCCGTCTCTCCTCCGCTGCAGAGGTGGGGGAAGGGCAGAGGGGGAAGTGAGGCCTCGCAGAGAAGAAACTAAAGCACGCCTTGCCAACCATCGAGGCATGGTGAGGCTCCCTCTGCTTCACTAACACAAAACTTCACAACCACTCTTGTACGGTCCGTGGCCTTCAGATCGAAGACGAAAAGCTATAAATATTTCACCTGTCGTGCTTATCTTCCTGTCTGCGAGAATCACCGTCTTTATCCCTGTCCATTTGGCCTTTACCCATCCATTCCATTGTGGTTATCTTCTCTGCGAGTAGCTGGTTAAATGGAAAAGTATCTTTTTTCGGAGGATAGGAGTAGAACCTTTATGTTTGCGTTTTTATGCTGCTTACAATAATGTTTGTGTGAGATTGTTAGCTTGAGAGAGAACTCGACACTCTTGTCAGATGAAATACAGTCGCTCAAAAAAGTATCCGAACACTATGGTTGATTACAGAATTCAGAAAAAATCGTTGGCAGATATTTTTTCTGAATTCTGTAATCAACCATAGTGTTCGGATACTTTTTTGAACGACTGTACTTGCACATCGACTTGTTTTCATTAAACTACATGAATATTTTTCTAATCATTGTTATTATGGATGTAGAGTTTCTATATAAAAAGCCAATTATAAAATCACTTCAACAGTCTAAAGGTTAAAATTTGAATTTGTTACACCATGTTTCAAGAAAGACTGAATGATGTTATGTTCCCTCTCAGTTGTACTTTCTGAGAGGCCCTTTTTTTCACACAAATGGCCATGTCACAAGGACCCCGAGCGATCAAAATTCTATGGGAGACGAATATCCATCAGGCAACTGTTAAGAGACAGATAGAAACCTCCTGCAAGGCTATTCATACGCATTCTTTAGTGTGCAGAGAGTGTGATGCTTTCCCTGCACATAGTGTAACGATTTTCCTGGATCGCCCAGTGGCTACAGACCGGGAAAATAATTACCATGATTAATACATAACGTGACATTTCCACAGCCAGTGCACGTGAAGAGAGCCGTACAGCAGTCGAACGTATTCCCGTTCCAGCTAAATGCCTCGCCAAATCTCTCTTCTAGTAAGATTTCTATGCTGCACATTGAAAGCCTTTCTTTTTACCTTTCTTTCCAGGCTCAGGACACCATTTCTGCCTGAACCGCAACAATGACTTACAGCATGAATAACAAAAGTTTTCTTCAGAGTTTATTAATCAAGATTTCGGAATAAAACATTTAAAAAAACATTTTTAAGGCTTAGCAAAGATTATTGTTTAAAATACGCATATAATTTCAGAATAAGTATTTTCACAAAGGAAAAGAAATAAATTTTCATATAGTTCACAACTTTTGATACATCAAAATATTTCGTTAAATATGGTTTTGTTGATTGGGTTGTTTTATTTTTAAGTGGCAGTAATTTGCACATAATGGGCAAAATGGTAAGGTTACAAGGACCCCAAGGACTCAAGGAAAATCGGGGGAAGACCCACTGGGGAGCTCTTATGAGACAGGAGGTGGGGTCGCTCCTTTGGCAGCGTGCCATCCTCAGTTTCCAGGTTCGAGTCCCATTTATGCCAGCTTTGAGGTTTACCTCCGCAAAACTCTCCGACACGCTTTCGGTGAGTAGGAATACCAATGGGATTGGAAAGGTCACCTTCCATCGGATGGGACATTAAGAAATGGTCCCGTATGCTGGAAGAACCATACCCTGTGCACGTTAAAGGACACGCTAGGTAACCTTGACGGGAGGCTACCATCTGTCTCCTAACAGCTGTCCAATTGGTACCCTCCCGCACGTTAAAGAACACGCTAGATAGCCTTGACGGGAGGCTCCCATCTGTCCAATTGGTCCCTTCCTGCACGTTAAAGAACACGCTAGATAGCCTTGACGGGAGGCTATCATCTGTCTCCTAACAGCTTTCCAATTGGTCCCCTCCCGCACGTTAAAGAACACGCTAGATAGCCTTGACAGAAGGCTACCATCTGTCTCCTAACAGCTGTCCAATTGGTCCCCTCCCGCACGTTAAAGAACACGCTAGATAGCTTGACGGGAGGCTAGCATCTGTCTCCTAACAGCTGTCCAATTGGTCCCCTCCCGTAACCTTCTCTGAGCCTTCGGGCTACTTGTGACCTGGCCATTTACCCTACTGTGTGCAAAAAAATGCCGCTCAGAGGTAAAACAACTCAACCCACAAAATGAGAATGCAAAATTAACCAGCACCTCGAATCGTCCTCTCATTGTCTACCAAGCTCCGGAATATCTTAGTTACAAATATTTCTCTTCTCCCACACTGAGGATAAAGGAAAGGTCGCCCTTCCTTCACGAGCCCTGTGACCCAATTTCGGTCTCCAACAAAACCGAGAACATTTCTCAGATAATTAGCGTCGGCAGACGAGCTCCGGGAAATGTTCTTTCTTCAACTCTCCGATAAATAACAAGCCACTGACCCAGTAACGAGAAAAATCCAGTAAAAAAGAAAAAATATAAAATTGAAGACCACGAAATTCTGGATTCGTTCCAACAAATAGGAGGAGAATTAAAAAAAAAATTGGGGGAACGATCTTCTTCACCGCTTCAGGCAAGGAAGATCGAGAACTGTTCGCTGATGTCGTTGTCCTCTTGCAGCCACAGAGAAGAGCAAGATCTCCTCCAGGCATGATCTCCTTCTGCTAAGATGATCTTCCTCCAAATGACGGACTATGTTGCATCAGAGACGACTTTTAATTAACAACGTGGTGAATTTCTTTTTCTTTGTTGCTGAGAGATTTATTAACATTTAATTGCATATTTTTCTTCTGCTGCCAAATAAATGTCTCCCGCACCAGAATTTCTTATTCGTATTGCAATATTTTTTTTTTACTCGTTTCGTACTTGCGGATGTGTCTGCATCTGTCTTGATGAATACTTTCGGATTTTTGGTAAAGAAGGGAGAATTCGCTTGCCTTGGAGAGGCAAATCTTCTCATATGATGAGTTACATCATATGCTTGCTGAAGTTGACCTTTTTTTTCCGAATCATCAAAAGCATATCGAAAGTAAATTATGAAGTTGACTGGTTTTTATATATAAAAAAATAAATAAATACCTCCTCAAGCAGCTGCTTGCCACAGAGGTCTGACAGGAGCCTGTCAGTTTATATGCCATAGTAGAAGGTCTGAGAGGATGACAGGACCTCAGCAGAAAAACGACACAATACATCCATGCCTTACCCGGGGTTCGAACACAGGTACCGTAGATCAGTAGCCAAGCGTGCTAACCACTCGACCACGGGACGACTTTTGTATATAGTATATAAATATTATGTATGTATATATAATGCATGATATTTGTACTATATTTTATTAGCAGAACCATAAGTTATCAAATTAACAGATTATATTACTCTATCAATGTAACGAATGTAGACAAAGAACATTTTCTAAGAAGGCAAGAACAAACATAATTACAAAACGAAAAAAAAAGTGTCATGGAAAGTAAAAGAATATCGATGTAGGTGCAATATTTTTTGTTTTATTACTGGTAAAGAAAATGATTAGCCTGTTACAAACCTCTACAAACCTTTTAGCTGAAGAGCCACATAGGAAACTCAAATAGAATGGCGGGTCGCATAGGAACAAAATGGAACAGCAGGGTCGCATAGGAAACTGAAAATGGAAAGGCGGATCGCATAGGAGACTGAAAATGGAAAGGCGGCTCGCATAGGAGACTGAAAATGGAAAGGCGGGTCGCATAGGAAACTGAAAATGGAAGGTGAGTCGCATAGGAAACTGAAATGGAATGGCGAATTGCATAGGAAATTGAAAATGGGCGGGTCGCACAGAAAGCTGAAATTGAATGGCGGGTCGCATAGGAAACTGAAATGGAATGACGGGTCGCATAGGAAACTGAAAATGGAAAGGTGGGTCGCATAGGGAACTGAAAATGAAAAAGCGGGTAGCATAGGAAACTGAAATGGAAGAGTGGGTAGCATAGGAGACTGAAAATGGAAGGGTGGGTAACATAGAAAATAAATGGATACAAGTCACATAGGAAATTGAAAATGGAAAGGCAGGTCGCAGGTCGCATAAGAAACTGAAATGGAATGGGGGTCGCATAAGAAACTGATATGGAATGGGGGTCGCATAGGAAACTTAAAATGGAAGGACGGGTAGCATAGGAAACTGAAATGGAAGAGTGGGTAGCATAGGAGACTGAAAATGAAAGGGTGGGTAACATAGAAAAGAAAGGGAATGACAGGTCGCACAGGAAACTGAAAATGGAAAGGCGGGTAGCATAGGGAACTGAAAATGGAAGGGTGGGTAACATAGAAAATAAATGGATACGGGTCACATAGGAAATTGAAAATGGAAAGGCAGGTCGCATAAGAAACTGAAATGGAATGGGGGTCACATAGGAAACTTAAAATGGAAGAACGGGTCGCATAGGTAACTGAAAATGGAAAAGTCGGTGGCATAGGAAACAGGAAATGGAAGAGCGGGCCCGCCAAACAATTACATAATAAATAACGAATGTATAACTAGAGCAAAAAAAAACTAAAGTAAAACATAAGCAATATAATTTTATTGTTGGACTCGAGCCTGAAAACTGCAGATTATGAGGCTGACACACTACTGGCTGTGGACCCCCATCCCCTGCCCAGCACATAGAAGCACGACGAATCCGACAGACGACGTCCTTTCAAAGTCCATAGTCTCTACGAGGGCAGACGGGGATTAGGTAGAAAAAATCTGAGCAGAGGCAGAGATTCGAACCTAGAAACATCAGATGACGAGCATGGTGCGTTACCCAGCGAGACAAACTCTGTTTCATGACACCGAAGGAATTTTTTTGGTTTGTGTATGCTCAGGTTTCTTATAATTTGAGCCGATAGTGCAAAAAGATCATCCTGGATTGAGAATGATCATTTCATATTTATTAAGTATTTAAATTTTCAAAAAAAGTAGAAACGCAAAGATATTAAGTTTAAAAGTTCATTTTAAATTATCTTATTTTCATAAAAACATATAATCATCATTATTTTTAAAAGTAGACGAAAGGTTTTTACAGACTGAATAAATCATAACTTTTTAACCACTTCCTGTAAATAATAATAGCGAGCGTCCTTAAATGGTGGTGCTTTGCTGAAAAGGACAATTTCGAGGCTTTTAAACTGATTGCCAGTGAATTCGTTGTCTAGCATCGAGAAATGAAAATGAAAAAGAAAGTAGCCACCATTATCATCATCCACCAACTCCCTTGACAAATGTGGGCTGCTACTGGTATTGTGCGCAAGCCCAGAACAGCTCCGATGCATAGGTTTAGGGGCGGGGGTGGCTCATTCTGTAGCGCGCCAGGCTCGTAATCTGTATTTCCCAGGTTCGAGTCCCAGCTGGATCAGCGTTGAGATTTATTTCCGCAAAATTCCCCACCCTGCCCACGGTCAGTAGGGGATATCGATGGGTTTGGAAAGGTCGCCGTCCGTCGAATGGGACGTTAAACCGTGGCCCCGTGTGCGGGAGAGACATACCCTATGCACGTTAAAGAACACACTGGATGGCCTTGACGGGAGGCTACCATCTGTCTCCTACAGCTGTTCCAGTGGGTCCCCTCCCCCAACCTTCTCTGAGCCTTCGGAGTCCTTGTGACCTAGCCGTTTAGTCCATGGTTTGCAAAAAAGTGCCGCTCAGAGGTAAAACAACCCAACCCCTGACAAATGTGGGCTGCTACTGGTATTGTGCGCAAGCCCAGAACAGCTCCGATGCATAGGTTTAGGGGCGGGGGTGGCTCATTCTGTAGCGCGCCAGGCTCGTAATCTGTAGTTCCCAGGTTCGAGTCCCAGCTGGGTCAGCGTTGAGATTTATCTCCGCAGAACTCCCCCGCCCTGCCCACGGTCAGTAGGGGACACCGATGGGCTTGGAAAGGCCGCCGTCCGTCGGATGGGATGTTAAGCCGTGGCCCCGTGTGCGGGATAGCCATACTCTATGTACGTTAAAGAACACACTGGATGGCCTTAACGGGATGCTACCATCTGTCTCCTACAGCTGTTCCAGTGGGTCCCCTCCCCCAACCTTCTCTGAGCCTTCGGGGTCCTTGTGACCTAGCCGTTTAGTCCATGGTTTGCAAAAAAGTGCCGCTCAGAGGTAAAACAACCCAACCCCTGACAAAACTCTTGGAGCAAACACAAAGAGCTGAATCTAAAACTCCATAATGCCTATAAATAATCCAGAAATATTTCACTGGAGGGAAAAAGAGAGAAATTTTGGTTAATATGGGTTTCTTTTTAAACCTTCAAATATTACACTGCCCTACCAAAATATTGGAGAATTTCCGTGTTATGTCAATGGGAATACTAATATCACTTGTAAAATAATCATTTGATGGAAAAATGTGACTGAAGATGAACATAATCGAATCTATTCAAATCTCGATTTTCAATAATATTCATCCAGTATTTAAAGACTTATGGGAGCTGGAATATTTCAGAACAATAATGTGTCATTTCTGAGTCATTTCAAACAATTTAATAAAATAAATATTCATTTTAGAAGTTTGCATAATGATTATTTCATTATTATACAATTATGAGTAATTCTTATAAAACAAGATAATTTATTGCTAAATATTTCAACTTCCATAACTTTAAAACTGAAGGAATATTGTTTAAAATAGAGATTTGTATAGATTTACAATCTTTATCCTGAGTCACAATTTTCCATTAAATGCATGTTTTAGAAGTTAGAGAGCTTTGACGTTAGATTCCCATTGACACAACATAGAAATTCCAAAATATTCTGAGGCAGGGTGGCTCAGTCGGTAGCGCGCCAGGCTCGTAATCTGTAGTTCCCAGGTTCAAGTCCCAGCAGGGTCAGCGTTGAGGTTTATCTCCGCAAAATTCCCCGCCCTGCCCACGGTCAGTAGGGGACACCAATGGGCTTGGAAAGGCTGTCGTCCGTCGTATGGGACGTTAAGCCGTGGTCTCGTGTGCAGGAGAGCCATACCCTATGCACGTTAAAGAACACACTGGATGGCCTTGACGGGAGGCTACTATCTGTCTCCCAACAGCTGTTCCCCCAACCTTCTCTGAGCGTTCGGGGTCCTTGTGGCTTGGCCATTTAGCCCATGGTGTGCAATAAAGTCGTGTCGGACGTATACAATGGAGCTAAATAAAATTATATAAAGACAGCTGTTTTTATTTCAAAGCAGACAGACATGTTTGAGATTTCGTAAAAGAATACCGGATTTCCGTTGGTGAGGTCCGAACCCCCTGGCCCCTCCCCTATTATATCCCTGATTGATATAACATGAAATTGTACTTAATAAAGGGTCGCTTAGTGTATGTATGTTGTCTTTCTACTTTAAACCTCCTTTCTTACTACTGTGGCAAATAGTTACTTAAAGACTTTTCATTTTTTTATTAGCTCGTTTTACTAAAAAAGAGGAACGAATGTTTTCACTTTGTCTCTCAATTTATAGACATTCATTTTCTTCTATTTTTAAAGATATATATACTGAGGTGACAGTTTATCAGGTACACCAACCCTCGTCCCATAAATGGTTCTCAATTTATAGACATTCATTTTCTTCTATTTTTAAAGATATATATACTGAGGTGACAGTTTATCAGGTACACCAACCCTCGTCCCATAAATGGTTCTCAATTCATAGACATTCATTTTCTTCTATTTTTAAAGATATATATACTTAGATGACAGTTTATCAGGTACACCAACCCTCGTCCCATAAATGGTTCTCAATTTATACATTCATTTTCTTCTATTTTTAAAGATATATATACTGAGATGACAGTTTATCAGGTAACCAACCCTCGTCCCATAAATGGTTCGTTCCAACATGTAATATGTCACGTGACCGCGGTGTGCCGTATAAATCAGGGTTGGGTTCGGTTGTTTTACCTCTGAGCGACACTTTTTTGCACACCATGGGCTAAATGGCCAGGCACATGGACCCCAAAGGCTCAGAGAAGGTTGGGGGAGGGGACCCACTGGAACAGCTGTTGCGAGACAGATGGTAGCCTCTCGTCAAGGCCATCCAACGTGTTCTTCAACGAGCACAAGGTATGGCTCTCCCGCATACGGGACCACGGCTTAACGTCATCGTGGCATGAATCTGGGGAGTTGCGGGTTCGATTCCCGCCGTGTCGGCGATAATTTTTTTCGGAAGTATTAACTAATGTTGAAGTCTATTTCTACACGTAATCTATATATTTACTATGAATGAATATTTTATTTTTCTAGTTATTACTGATTGACGTATTCTACTGCTTCCTCGCAGAAAATCGAGTGGTCCTAGATGTGGAAAGTCTGGTGCAGATTTACTAATGAGGACCCTTGTGATACATTCAAAAAAATTACAAAATCCAGCACATTTCCGATATGTGCGTTATTGACTTTGCGGATTTGGGTAGAAACGCTCATTTTGGAGGTGGAAATGCATACATATATATATATAAATGCATAATAATAATAGTATATAATAATATATATAATAATGTATAATGTATATATATATAATGTGCAAAGTTCCTTTCGATATGAACCCCGGTATAAACGCGTCAGCCCTAAAATTGGGCACGCAGAGATTACGTTTACCATATTAAAATTCAGTTAATTTGCTCATGGTTGAAGATTTAATTCTAAATAAACTTATCCCTCTCCCGCGGCTCAGTGCAGCCACGGGAGAGTAGATAATCGAGTAATTTATAGAGGATGGCATTGGCTCGAGCTGTCTCTGCAACTGCCGCGCTTCGATTCCCGGAATGGAGAGGTCATTTATTCTTTCGTCTTGTAATTATCATTCCTTCTACACTTATTCAATTCTCTACTTACGTCGAAAAATCACATATTCCCAGTTTAGGACATATAGCACAATTGGCTATAAGTCCCATCAACCCAATTAAAGAAAAAAAAAATTTTTTTTTTTAGGGTCGGGATGGCTCAGTCGGTAGCGCGCCAGGCTCGTAATCTGTAGTTCCCAGGTTCGATCCCAGCTGGGTTAGCGTTGAGATTTATCTCCGCAAAATTCCCCGCCCTACCCACGGTCAGTAGGGGACACCGATGGGCTTGGAAAGGCCGCCGTAAAGCCGTGACCCCGTTTGTGAGAGAGCCATACCCTGTGCACGTTAAAGAACACGCTGGATGGCCTTAACGGGAGGCTACCATCTGTCTCCCAACAGCTGTTCCAGTGGGTCCTCTCCCCCTACTTTCTCTGAGCCTTTGGAGTCCATGTGATCTGGCCATTTAGCCCATGGTGCGCAAAAAAGTGCCGCTCAAAGGTAAAACAATCCAATCCAAAACAACAAAATTATTATTCTTTATTAAAAAAGTCTTTATTAAAAAATAAGATCGCACCAATCCAATATTCGTCATTCCTCCATTCTTGAATAGTCGTCAAAAGACGCTCGCCAAGACCACGAACCTTAAATAGGTAGTTAAATAGGTAGTAAATAGGTAGTGATCTGAACAAAGCAGTATAACAACAAAAATATTTAGTTCAAAAGTTTACCGTATCATAAATCTTGTTCCAACTCAAACCATTAACCTCTGGTTGATATAATGAAACATTCTTTCATCGTTACCACTGAATAGCATAACATTAGGCTTAACTCATAAGGTTGTTATTATTATTATTAATGTCTTGGCGGCTGCGGTTACGGTTTCAACGTCATTCCAGAGTGTCTCCTATTAAAGCATGTGCTGCAGCAGGGGATTAAAGGAGATTGAATGCTGGTCACGGCCGAGTCGTACTGCTCTGGAGAATTGCGCCGTTACAAGTTGAGAACCATTATTTTTGCTGATGAATTGCCGAACTTGAGGGACTTTACTGGACCATTAAAGGCGGCAAGACTTGTTGTTGTGGAAGGAGCATTCCGGCAGGAGAAGTAAATTTCTTCTTGGAGCAGCTCCCTCGAGAACAAACCGTCACAGAAGACAAAAGATCTCACCTTCCATTAATGACACGATGCCCCAGTAGCAGCATGCGTTTCTACAACTCCGGAAACAAGTAATAGACATATTGGAGTTCAGAGGAATGCCCACTTATCTGAATTGTAAGAGAAAGACGGATACTTAAGTTTATCACCGCACTCTTACATGTCTGTTTCTCAACAAGACAGCTTAATCGAACTTGTTTCGCTCCGGTTTGGGTTTCGGTTCAAAGGCATTTTTATTTTCTTTTTTTACTTCTGCCCACTTTTCGTTTCCAGTTAGTTGCGTTGCTTTACCTCTGAGCAGGACTTTTTTGCGAAAAAGAGACTAATTGATCAGGTTACAAGGACCCCAGGGATCAGAGAAATTCGGAGGCAATGGACAGCTGTAAGGAGACAGTTGGAAGCCTTTCCGTCAAGCCATCCAGCATGGTATTTAGCATGCACAGAATACGGCTCTCTCTTGCATACGGGGTTTGCGGAGATAAATCTCAACGCTGGCAAAGTCGGGTTGGGTTGTTTTACCTCTGAGCGGCACTATTTTGCACACCATGGGCTAAATGGCCAGGTCACATGGACCCCGAAGGCTCAGAGAAGGTTGGGGGAGGGGACCCACTGGAACAGCTGTTGGGAGACAGATGGTAGCCTCCCGTCAAGGCCATCCAGCGTATTCTTTAACGTGCGCAGGGTATGGATCTCCAGCACAAGTGGCCACGGCTTAACGTCGCATCCGATGGACGGTGACCTTTCCAAGCCCATAGGTGTTCCCTACTGACCGTGGGCAGGGTGGGGAATTTTGCGGAGATAAGTCTCAACGCTGATCCAGCTGGAACTCCAACCTGGGAACTACAGATTACGAGCCTGGCGCGCTACCGACTGAGCAACCCCGCCCCATGTCACAGTTGGGACTCGAACCTGGGAACTGCAGATTATGAACCTGACGCGCTACTGACTCAACCAATCCCTGCTCCCTTTTTACAATTATTACGTTTTTAATAATTTCAAAATAATATTTTTTAATGTTTTCAAAAATATACCTTAAATACTTTTCTTTTAAACTAAATCATTACAAACTTCTAAAATTAAAATCTACGAAGGAATTTTATTGTTCCACCTATGAACGGTTTGCCCACACGATAGCTAATAGCCAGGTCGCAATGACCACAAGAGTAGCTCAGAGCTGATCACAGTAAGGGAATTCATTGGACAGCTGTCTCGAGTAACGGGAATTATTTTAACTTGTAGCTCTAGTGTTTATGCAGTTCTAGAAGTTCACTGTGCAGTTTGAAATTTAATATTCTGGTAGTTATGTAAGCCTTATTGTTGTTTTGCAAATCAAAATCTATCGCAGAGAAGTAAGTATCCCAACAATATTATAAAAGCATCTTTTCAGAATCTACTGAATTACAAAAGGAAACAGGCAAGAACGATATCGTGTGCCAAACAAGAAAATTATCAAGTTACAAGGACCCCAGTTGTGTCTCCGTTATCATAAAATATTAAATTTAATATTTTCCCGTGATCAAAACAATTTGATTTGCATCGCAAAATTTTATGCCAAGTGTTATTTGTCATAATAAAAATTTACGTTCAGTTTCTCTGATACTCATTTATGTTTGTGCAACTCTAAAATTTCCTTAAAATAGGACATGAAGAGTAGGATAGCAGCCTTCTGGCAAGGCCATCTAGAGTGTTCTTTAACGTGCATAGAGTATGGCTCTCCTATGCACAGGGCCACGGCTTACCGTCTCATACCACGGACGGAAGCCTTTCCAAACCCATCAGTGTCATCTTTGTCACCGACGGCAAAGTGGGAATTATAAAATTAATAAATACCCCCTCAAGCAGCTGCTTGCCACAGAGGTCTAACAGAAGCCTTCAGTTTATACGACATAGAGAAGATCTGTTTGGAACTTCAGCAGAAAAACGTAGAAAATCTCAATGCATGTACAACTGAAACTTAAACATTTAACTTAACTGACTTTTGCCTTTCGCCCAGTTCAAAGAATTAACAGTTATCCATTTTATATTAAACGAAATAACATCATAATCTTATTGCCCCCCCCCCTTGATGAAAACTTGAGAAATATTTCATTTTAAACTCGTTACGCCTTTAAAACCGATTTATCTCTTGTTCAAACATAAAAGGGAATAGATTATAATAAAGGAACCATTTACGCCTCGAGCATCAGATAAAGTAGAGTTATCGTACTGAAGCTGAACGAAAATAATATTCATTTTGTTAAGTGAAAATTGTGTCTTAACTTAATCAAACTTGTTTTCCGAGCTCGATTTTTTTGCCATTATCGTGAGCCTTTGTTTACCCTAATGTGACAGATGATTAATTTACAATTTTTCTTTTTTCTGTTTGTCCATCGCAGATGCAAAAGGGGGAAAAAATCGCAAGGAAAAAAACCTTAGGGCTATTCTTAAGTCTTGTAATTTAATTAGCAAGTTTTAGGGGATGCTTCAATAACTTCTTACACGTTTCTTTGTTGTACTGCCCCATTAATCTTCCAAACAGCTGCTGGGTTTTTTTTTCCGTCTTTTTCCACCCAAAAAAAAGAAAACTATTAATCTTGACGATGAATATCGTTGATGGACTCAATTAGATTTTTCATCGCATTAATTCACTTAAAAGAAGTGTCTCCGAGTTTCTAGATCTCCCTCTCAACATTTGATTCACAAGATAATGAAGAAATCATTACGACGAATACACTTCATTGTCATAAATAAACGTACACCATTAGGTGCAGATTGGTAAGGACCGTTGTAGCGTCCCGGACCTTTAGTGTCTCGGAGCCCTGGAACCTCATAGGAGCACGATTTTTTTAAATAATAATAATTATCATTTTACAGAAATTTCATAGAATGGGGGAAACCTTATTTTAAGCTTCGCGTACGAATTCTCAAAAGAATAAGTATTGAAATTTTGAAAAAGAAACTGGTTTTTTATCGTAAACAAGACCCCCTAGCTAGAACTGCTTCCCTGAAAAAAAAAATGCCAATCCGTCCCTGTACACCATATCGGAAAATATGAAACCTGTTTGCTCTTTGCACAAAAGGAGGTATTGGGTTGTTTTACCTCTGAGTGGCACTTTTTTGCACATAATAGACTAATTGGCCAGGTCACAAGAACTCCGAGGGCTCAGAGGTTGGGTGATTGGACAGCTGTTAGGAGTAGTTGGTAGCCTCTCGTCAAGGCCATCCAGCGTGATCTTAACTTTCACACATATGATTCTCCCGCACAAGGGGGCGGGGGTGGCTCAGTCAGTAGCGCGCCAGGCTCGTAATCTGTAGTTCCCAGGTTCGAGTCCCAGCAGGGTCAGCGTTGAGATTCATCTCCGCAAAAATTCACCGCCCTGCCCACGGTCTGTAGGGGACACCGATGGGCTTGGAAAGGCCGCCGCCCGTCGGATGGGACGTTAAGCCGTGGTCCCGTGTGCGTGAGAGCCATACCCTGTGCACGTTAAAGAACACGCTGGATGGCCTTGACGGGAGGCTACCATCTGTCTCCCAACAGCTGTTCCAGTGGGTCCCCTCCCCCAACCTTCTCTGAGCCTTCGGGGTCCATGTGACCTGGCCATTTAGCCCATGGTGTGCAAAAAAATGCCGCTCAGAGGTAAAACAACCCAAACAACCCTCCCGCACAAGAGGCCACGGCTTCCATCCGACGGACGGCGGCCTTTCCAAGCCCATCAGGGTCAACCACTGACCGATGGCATAGTGGGAGGTTTTACAAAGATAAATTTCATTGCTGGCCAAGGCGGGACTCGAACCTGGAAACTGCATATTATGAGCCTAGGGTGCTGCCTGCTCATCACTCACCTACCCCACCCCACCGCACTCTAGCGTGACAGGCCTCTAGATGGTGTTGGCCTGTCGCGTCAGGCTCGCAATCTTCAGTTACCAGATTCGGATCCCAACTGCGCCTGCGTTGAGAATTTTCTCCACGAAAAACCCTCGGTGAG
Organism: Ryuthela nishihirai; assembly: GCA_038380435.1. Lineage (NCBI taxonomy): Eukaryota > Metazoa > Arthropoda > Arachnida > Araneae > Heptathelidae > Ryuthela > Ryuthela nishihirai. Next base: position 38,839,857 of record JAWZYU010000019.1, read on the forward strand.
AAAGGGAACGTCAATGTGCTTCTAAAGTTTGGTGCTATTTTCATTGAAGTACGTTTGTTTATCAGTTTCTATGTTTCGAAATGCAAGGTCGTTATAAAATAATATTCACATTTTATTAAATAATTAAGCAACAAATCCTTGTCCAAAATGTCAAGATACTCTCAAAATTTCCGTTATAACGGCATGGAGTTACAGGTGTATATCACATGATGGCGCTAGTATCATATGTAATGTCTTAAGTGCCAAATTTCCAAATGTATTGGTAGATTCCTGATTGGATGATGTGGATCGACCTTGTGGTACCTGATAAAACACAATTTAACACTAGTCAATTTCTTTTAGGACTATACATTAGAAATATCGTGTGCAGTTACCGCAGGGGCGGTGGTGGCTCAGTCGGTAGCGCGCCAGGCTCGTAATCTCTAATTCCCAGGTTCGAGTCCCAGCTGGGTCAGAGTTGAGATTTATCTCCGCAAAACTCCCCGCCCTGCCCACGGTCCGTAGGGGACACCGATGGGCTTGGAAAGGCCGCCGTCCGTCGGATGGGACGTTAAGCCGTGGCCCCGTGTGCGGAAGAGCCATACTCTGTGCACGTTAAAGAACCCGCTGGATGGCCTTGACGGGAGGCTACCATCTGTCTCCCAACAGCTTGTTCCAGTGGGTACCCTCCCCCAACCTTCTCTGAGCCTTCGGGGTCCATGTGACCTGGCCATTTAGCCCATGGTGTGCAAAAAAGTGCCGCTCAGAGGTAAAACAACCCAACCCAGCAGTTACAGCACACGCTCCGATTTTTCAAAATTTCTCATTTTCAATCTTCATTACTCGATAACCATCTATACTCACCATGCATTAAAATAAAATTGCATTTAGCCGATTTCTGCTTCTACTTTTATCATCGTTTCTTTTTGTGAAAATGAGTTACATATACGAAATATACATAAATAAATAATAAACACAAAGCATTAACTAAAGTAAAATCGTAATAAAGGAATAAAATTAAAACTTTGTCAATTACGATTCTGGAACGCAACCCCCCCCCCCCTTTATTTACATTATTTCTTGTGAGAAATTCATATTATATTAACAAGATTTCACCTCACAAGAATACATTGAAGAACGCATCTATTTTTGTTAGTCGCGGGCTAGTTGTACTTAAAAAAATAATGAGGCTTAGATGTACTAGCAGTAATCATAAAATACATATTGACTCTATGTACATACTACAATGTATTCCATCTTCTAAGAGTATAAATAAATAGCATAACAATAACCTGCTGCTTCTGTTGCCAGTTTCTGACCTGCGGAATTGTCCACTGTTGCCACCACGAGATCACATTATTCATACAGAACCCAGAGCAGCGAGTGGAACTTATCGACCCTTCGTAGTCAAGAGGCAAGGAGCTCTCACAATCTCGGCGTAGAGCGTTTCCTCAACCTCAACCCCGACACGTACAACTATGTCAACACTAGCCGCTGTCTGGAGATACGGCCAATGGAAGAAGAGTCACAAAGGCCCAGCTCCTTCCGTAGTGGAGAGCGCAAGAAGGAGATAGGTTATCTCGCTTTACCTTCTTGCTATCGTATCTCAGGAGGATGATGCCGGATCCTTAGTCACACAGATCTATACTTCCCCCAGAAGGTGATCTTGAGAACAGTGAGCTTTGTTGGAAGTGTTATAACGGAAGGAATGGATCTCTGGATGCAGTTGGCCTTTTTTTATCTGTCACACTCGCTCACTTAATAACTTAGCTCTGTAGTGTTATAGGGCTGAATATTTCATTTACAACTTGCGCTTTACCAAGATATACCATATTTACTCATGTATGTGTTCTGAATGAATGCTGTAGTTAAATGTTTGAATGATAAATACGTTTCCTGAAAACTCGCATATGAATTGTGTTGTTTGTTTTCTCTAAAATTTGATCCTCCAACATGAAATGCTACTTGTTTTTTTCGATTATAGAAAGTTATCGAAAGAATTTATCACAGGTTGTTGGGTTGTTTTATCTCTGAGCGTCACTATTTTTTGTTCACAATGGGTTAAATGGCCAGGTCACAAGACGTTGTTGAGACAATGTAACAAACGAAGTCTTGCGTGAATCACGTGAAAAAGGAACTTTAAAAGGGCGGGGGTGGCTCAGTCGGTAGTGCGGCAGGCTCGTAATCTGTAGTTCCTAGTTCGAGTCCCAGCTGGGTCAGCACTGAGATTTATCTCCGCAAAATTCCCAGCGCCCTGACCACGGTCAGTAGGGGACACCGATGGGCTTGGAAAGGCCGCCGTCCATTGGATGGGAGTTATCCGTGGTCTCGTGTGTGGGAGAGCCTACCCTGTGCACGTTAAAGAACACGCTGGATAGCTTGACGGGAGGCTACCATCTGTCTCCCAACAGCTGTTCAAGTGGGTCCCCTCCCCCAACATTCTCTTAGCCTTCGGGGTCCTTGTGACCTGGCCATTTAGCCCATGGTGTGCAAAAAAAATGCCGCTCAGTGGTAAAACAACCCAACCCAACCAACCCAGGTCACAAGGTTCCTAAGGGCTCAGAGAAGGTTGGAGAGGACACACTGGACAGCTGTTAGAAGACAGATAGTAGCCTCTCGTCAAGGCCATCTAGCGTGTTCTTTAACGTGCACAGGGTATGGCCGTCCCACACACGGAGCAACGGCTTTACATCCCCATCCACCAGAGGCAGTCTTTCCAAACCCATTTCTGTCTCATACTAACCGTGGCAGGGCGTGGAGTTTCCCGGAGATAAATCTAAACGCTGGCCCAGGCGGACTAAATTTATCACAACGGAGCTTTTAAAGACAAAGTACAAGAATGGATCATTTAATTCTTGAATTTCCATCGCCAACAATTATCAGCTTCTTGTAGGAGTTAATACAAGATACACGGCAAAGCAGCGACTCTTCAAAAGCAGGGAGTAGTGTGTAAGTTGAAACACGTTGCGATTCAGTCGTAACAGCAGAACAATACGCAGTCTGTGTTTGTCGTTTTCTCGCTTTGGAAGATGTTCGTTTCTGTATGTTGAATTTTTTGCAGGCTATGAGTGATGTGGAAATTGAGCAGGGGTATGTGATACATTACTGTGTTCGGCGAGGCTTAAATGGTGCATAGACAGTCGCAGAAAGGACTCAAGTGTTCGGAAAAAGCGCTTGAAACGAAGCGCGATTTTCTAGTGGTACAAATGCTTCCTCGTGTAGTGTTCAGAGAACGAACACGAGTTTTTCCCCGTGGAGAACAGGTCCATCTCGGCGTAGAGCGTTTTCTCAGCTTCAACCCCGACACGCACACTATGTCTGTCCTAGTGTCAACACTAGCCCCAGTGAGTGCGGGTCCCGGATAATGATAGCAATGAACGCCCCCCACTCCCAATAAGAGGTACAAATGCTTCACAGCCAGGCGCGATTCTATGGAAGAACTCCCCAGATCTGGGTCATCCTCCAGGCTAAGATCTATTATATCCTCCAGGCTAATATCCTTTCTGACCAAGGGCAGAGCTGAGGTATAGCGAAGATAAATCTCTGCACTGGCATTTATCACGTTTGCAAAGTGGGACTCAAACCTGGGAGCTGCAGTTTACTAGCCTGCTGCGCAACCACCTGGGTCAACATCTTCCACCTACTGCAGCATTGATTTCATCTTCACCTTAAGAATGATTTCAGACCTTAAATAAATAAATAAATAAATACCCCCTCAAGCAGCTGCTTGCCACAGGGGTCTGACAGGAGCCTGTCAGTTTATATGCCACAGTAGAAGGTCTGAGAGGATGGCAGGACCTCAGCAGAAAAACGACACAAACAGCCATGCCTTACCCGGGGCTCGAACCCAGGTACCGTAGATCAGTAGCCAATTGTGAAATTCTTTAAAATTTACCACATTGCGTTTCCTCAGTATAGTTTTATATTTTTGGCGTTATTTCTCTCAATCTACAACCTCTATATCAACCAAGATGCGAAGTTTTGTATTTCATTCATGCTATCATTATACAGAAATTAGTAATTCTTCACTAACCTAGTGACGTATACAAGTATATATGTGTGTTCTAGATGAATGCTGTAGTTTAAAGTTTGGATGATAAATACGTTTTCTGAAAACTCAATTGAAGCGTAAAATCATTGCACCTAGAGTGTGTCTGAATCTTTTTCCCCACTGGAATTTTTGCGCCAAAGAAAAACCCCCGACAGATCATAAAAGAGAGGTCTGCTATAAGGGTGTTTCAAAAAGGAGGCAACTCTAAATATAAGAGAGTAGAATTTACGTGCATATACATTTTATGCCATAATATTAGTCAGTTGGCATTACTGTACTCAAGGATAACAGCTTTTAGCAGTTGAAATGACCTTGTCACGCGCTAGTCTCACCCAAGCATTCATTCCTTTGTGTTGTGTCAGCTATGTCGTTTTCCAAAAACGAAAGTGTATTTATTGTTGAGACTTATTGTGCGTACAAATATTACAAACATGTGAGAGAGGAGTTTGAGTTGAAGTTTCCTCAGTCTGAAGTTCCCAACAAGTCGAAAATATCTCGTTTAATTGATAAATTTCGTGACACTGGGTCTGTACAGGATCGAAAGAGCCCAGGCCAGCCATCACTGTTAACTGCCGAAGTTCTTGATGATGTGTCTCAGCGTTTAACTCGCTCACCCAAAAAAATCTATTAGAAAGCTATCTTCACATATTGGACTGTCATCAGCTACTGTTTTCAGGGCTACAAAGAAGTTAAAATTTCATGCCTACTTCATTGGTGTCGTTCATAAACTGAAAGAACCAGATCATGAAAAACGTTTACAGTACTGTCGTTGGTTTCATTCTTTTGTTGATGAAAATGGAATTGAGGTGTTGGACTGTATTTATTTCTGTGACGAGGCTTGGTTTCACTTGAATGCGTATGTGAACAGTCAAAACAGTCGAATATGGAAGAGTGCAAATCCTCACACTTTTCACGAACGAGCATTTCATGCACGGAAAAATGATGTTTGGTATGCAATTTCCCGTCGTCGTGTGATCATTATCATCATCTTCATCCTCAAGCAGCTATGGTCTATGGAGGTCCAACCAGACCGTGCAATTTAGTTCTCCAAGCAAGTGTGTTCTGAGCTACAGGTGTGCCAGGTCACATGGACCCCGAAGGCTCAGAGAAGGTTGGGGGGAGGGGACCCACTGGAACAGCTGCTGGGAGACAGATGGTAGCCTCCCGTCAAGGCCATCCAGCGTGTTCTTTAACGTGCACAGGGTATGGCTCTCCCACACACGGGGCCACGGCTTAACGTCCCATCCGACGGACGGCGGCCTTTCCAAGCCCATCGGTGTCCGCTACTGACCGTGGGAAGGGCGGAGAATTTTGCGGAGATAAATCTCAATGCTGACCCAGCTGGGACTCGAACCTGGGAACTACAGATTACGAGCCTGGCGCGCCACCGACTGAGCCACCCCGCCCCATTCGCATAACATAATCAATAACCAAGCTAAAGAGAAAAGGAGACAAAATGCACCCTTGTCGAACACCAGAAATAATGCTAAACCAATTGCTACAAGCCTTACCAACTCTCACACACGACTCAGTGTTATTATAGAGAGCTTTCATTATGTTAACTAACTTGTCTGATATACCATATGATCTCACAATCAACCACAAATTATGTCGATCAACAGAGTCGAAGGCCTTTTTGAAATCAACAAAGCTAGCAACCAAAGGTTTCTGAAACTCTAAACATTTCTCAAGATTCTGCCTGAATGAAAATATCTGATCTACACATCCCCTACCACTTCTGAATCACATTGCTTATCACGCAATTGCCTGTCAACCAGATTCTTAATTCTATTAAGCACAAATAATGCAAAGAACTTTACATGGAACAGAAAGTAGGCTGATACCTTATAGTTATCACAATAACTGCGATCACTTTTATTAAAAAATAGGGATAATAATAGCTCTGGTAAAATCCTTAGGAACCATGCCTTTATCATAAAAGATATTCAGAATTTCAGTCATCCAAGTGGTAACCGAAACATTCCCAGCTCTAAGCATTTCCGTAGTAATTTCATCTACCCCTGCGGATTTATGTAGTTTAAGTTTAGAAACAGCCGAAATAACTTCAGATTGTGTTATAGGGCCAACATTAAAGCCACCAATGCATCTATCATCATTGCAAGCAATGGGAATAGAACTAACCACATTGTTTAGAATATCACTGAAATGCTCAGCCCACCTAGCTATGACAGAATCCTCATCTTCTATAACCTTACCTTGTTTATCCTCAATCCTTGTATTCCTGTCCGTCTACCACATAAAACAATAACTATCTGGTACAGCTCTCTGCTGTTGTGCTGCCTAACTGCTTCCTCAGCTTTGTCAGCCAAGTCATCAAGGCAAAGATTCTTATCAGCAGCTAACTGATCCTTTACACGTTTAATAAGCTCTCTGTAATGCTTTCTATTAGGACTAGTAGGGTATTGATTAAGGACATTCCTGAAGTTCTTTCTTTCCGAAATAAGCTCAAGTGCCTTATCACTCAGGTAATTCTGTCTCTTCTGCTCCTTTTTCCCTAAAAGAGTACTGTTAGTTTACAAAAAAGCTTGTTTAAGATGGTCCCATTCTTCCTCAACTTCAGTAGTAAGCATATCATGACTGTCATAATGACTAAGTAACCTATCATGGTCAGCTTTAGCTATAACTGGGTCGTTCAGAGCTTCAGTGTTAAAAGTAAATTTTTTAACCCTAGCACAACACTTTTTAAGTTTAAGGTGCAAGACACTTTTAACAAGATAATGGTCAGATCCAATTTCAGCTCCCCTATATGACCTGGTATTCCTAACAGAACTAGCCCATTTGCTGTTAATTAATATATAATCAATCATATTTTTATGCAGCCCATCAGGTGAAACCCATGTGTACTTATGTATGTCGCGGTGTTTGTAATATGTGTTAGTTATTCTGAATCCATTGAGTTTACTTACCTGTAGAAGACGTTGCCCATTGCCATTGCAGCTACCAATACCAAAAGGGCCTATTACTCCTCCCCAAAGGTCAGAGACATCCAACAGTTTATTGCACTATTGGATGTGAATGAACGAGAGTGTTGGTTTCAACAAATGGCGTGACGGCCTATACTTGCAAATGATACAATGGTCACGTTGCACGAATATTTTGGTCATCATTTCATTTCAAAAGATTTGTGGCTACCAAGATCCCCAGATCTTACTCCTCCAGATTTTTTCCTTTGGGGATATTTCAAATGTATAGTGTTTCAAAACAATTCTCATACACTTGCAGACTTGAAGGCTAACGTTGGAAGAGAGATTTTAAACATAAGAAAACAAGCATTAGGAAAAGTGACTGCAAATGTCATGAAACGGGTACGAACCTACATCCAGTTGCAGGAAATCACTTTCAACATCTGTTGTAAAGGTAGATGTATGTCTAATTTGCATCTTTTGAAATATGTGTCTTTTGTCAAATTTAAATAGAAAAATACAATAGTGTAGGAGTTCTCAACGTGTAAAATTGTGTAAACACTGTAAAATTTTTTGTGGTATGCCGTCAGAGCTCAAAAGTTAAATATATATATAAAACATATATATATATATAACATATTTTACATATGTTATATATATATATGTTTTATTTTATTCCCATTGTTATACTATAACTATAGTTTTATCTATCTATACAAGGGGTACGCCAGTTACATTCGCATTTCCAGGGGGTACGTTAAGCATAAAAGGTTGAGAACCAATGCAATAGAGGGTTGCGTCCTTTTTGAAACACACTGTATATTGGCAATATTCAGAGCTATTTAAAAAGATCGTTAAAGAAAAGCGTTAGCAATCTGAAGAAAAAGTTCAAAATCTACTATTTTGCATTATTTTAGATGGCAGAGTAATTGGCGACCAACGCGCAATTATCCCTGACAGTCTCTTAGATCCTTTAGGAACTAAGAGACAATGTCTCTTAGTTCCTTTGGGTTGTGTTGTTTTACCTCTGAGCGGCACTTTTTTGCACCCCATGGGCTAAATGGCCAGGTCACATGGACCCCGAAGGTTCAGAGAAGATTGGGGATCCACTGGATCAGCTGTTGGGAGACAGATGGTAGCCTCCCGTCAAGGCCATCCAGCGTGTTCTTTAACGTGCACAGGGTATGGCTCTCCCACACACGGGGTCACGGCTTAACGTCCCATCCGACGGACGACGGCCTTTCCAAGCCCATCGGTGTCCCCTACTGACCGTGGGAAGGGCGGGGAATTTTGCGGAGATAAATCTCAACGCTGACCCAGCTGGGACTCAAACCTGGGAACTACAGATTACGAGCCTGGCGCGCTACCGACTGAGCCACCCCCGCCCCTAGTTCCTTTGGGTTTGCGGGGGTTTGGCAGAACACGTTCATAAGAAATCCTAGGTTTGGCGAATCCGTTTATTCAATATTGGATTCAGATACTTTGGTTCGGAGGAGAAGTTTAAATTGTGGTTAAATTGAAGAGATTTTCCGACGTATTTATTCAATTATGAATGAAGATATCTCTCTGAAAAAGTCGATTAGTTCTAGAGAAAAAATTGTCTTGAGCCGCGTGGGATACGAACTATCGTTATCAGGAGGTCGTGGGTTCGTATCCCACCCGGCTCAACATAACATTTCCTCAAAAATTGATCGATGTTTTCAGAGTGATATCTTCTTTCATAATTGAACAAATACGTCGGAAAATCTTTTCAATTTAATCAGTTGTATGCTCGGAATATACTTGCCATCTTCATGGCATGCTTGTCATTGTTTCTTGAGGCTGAGAGCAGCTGGAATAATGCCTTCATGAGACACAGAGAATTGTGTATTTTAGGTAGAAAGTTCATAGCATCAGTTAGTGGAGATCTTGATCGGTGGCCGGTAGCTTAGTGGTCCGGAACACCTGACGTATTATCAGGAGATGGTGGGTTTCTATTCCACCCGGCTTAAGTTGTGGAGTTTACAGAAAACTTTGTCGAGTTAAAAAACTGAACTAAATATCATACTGTTGTTTTCTATAATAACGCTTAATTCTTAATAAATAAAAACCAACCAAAAATCTGGAGACTTTTTTAATATATATTTGTTCATTCAACGCAGTTTATGTAGAAGAAACTTATTTTCTTAACCACAAAAGATGGTGTCTCAGAAAAAAAAAATCAAAAATTCAATAATAATTTTCTTACCGATTAGTCTCTTACTTCATGTTTATTCTTTCGTGGTTGCAGATTAAAAATAAGAGGTAGGAAATTCTCAATTTCTACACCTTGATAAACTGCAGTTGCTTTGATATTTGTTGACTCAATTTCAGAACACGACATTTTCCTCATATTTTTGAGCCACGTCTGTATTTAGTTTTATCATTTTCCAACTTGGAGCCTTCAAAAAATTTTTTAACAAGGTACAGCATCTTTTTGAGATTGAAAGCAGAGGACAAATTTCTTCCACATTAACTGCTTGGAATGCATATATACAAAAAAGCCTCCACTCCCAAAACACAACCGATGGGCTTGAAAAGGCCGTCGTCCGTCGGATGAGACGTTAAGCCGTGGTCCCGTGTGCGGGAGAGCCATACCCTGTGCACGTTAAAGAACACGCTGGATGGCCTTGACGAGAGGCTACCATCTGTCTCCCAACAGCTGTTCCAGTGGGTCCCCTCCCCGAACCTTCTCTGAGCCTTCGGGGTCCATGTGACCTGGCCATTTAGCCCATCGTGTGCAAAAAAGTGCCGCTCACAGGTTAAACAACCCAACCCAAAACACAAATTTCTGAAGTACGCTACTATATGTGGCCGGCAAAGATTCTTTTTAAAGCTATACAAAAAAATTATGCTCAGCAGCTGCTTTAAAAAAAATTAGGTTCAGCACCCCCCTCTTTCCTCCCAAAAAAGTATCCCGAATATCTGTCTGGTCCTATTGGTAATATATTATAAGGAGTAAGCTGTAAAAGTTAAACCACATGAATTAAACACAGCAGAATAACACTTTATGACCCCTGATTCCCTTAACAAGTCTAGTTTATCCTGTATGAAAACAACTGAAATATTCTACGGGTTTCAGCCAGTTTCAGCCATCTATTGGAATATGAAACGAACAACTGGCGTTTAATACTACTGCTGCCCTCTAGTGTAGAAAAGAAGCGAAAGATGCAGAAAATAAATTACCTCTCAAGTAGCTGCTTTCCCAAGGCCAGACTTTCACTTTCTCAGACCCTAAGCTATACCCAGGGGCTGCTCCAGAGGGTGACTTGGGGAACTTCAGCACCCTGGTAATCTATATCAAACTCCCCAAAACTATTCCAAATAGTAATAATAGAAAAATAAATTGCAATGTATGTATGCAACAGGTTTTGTAGAAAAAAATTAGTTTTGCTGGTCCGCAAGACTTGAACCCACATCCATCCAGATTCATGCCAGTGTTCTAACCACTAAACTAAGACCGATGCGTCAGTTACCCACTAATGCGACATAAATATACCCGAAACTCCCACCCATGACGCTATCTATATTCGAGAAAGAATTTTTCTAGAATTAAAATTGCTGAAGAATTTGGTATAGACCCACAGTGTCAGATATTAAAAACACAAGCAATAAAGGAATCTGTTTTAAAATTTGATATGGGTAGTAATAAAATCAGTGTATCAAATAAACAGACATTAAAGAAGTTGTATATAAGTATCAGAGACCTACCCCTGGAGGAAGATGGTCCCGAACCCGGACCCCCAAAAATCCGGTCTTATACGAAATCTCAAATTTGTCTACCTTCTTTGAAATCCAAACAGTTGTCTTTTATAAATTCATTTTTACGCCATATTTTATGTTTATAAAATAAAGTTTAAAAAAAAATGATAAATCTTATTTCACATAGAGTATCATTTTAACCTTTGCTGTTCGATGGAATACTTTAGCAATTGGGAAACCCTATTCTAGTATTATTCTCAGACCCCACCGAAACTAGATTATTAGAATGCTCCCCCCCCCCACGACACTAAATTCTCCAACCCTCCCCGAAAATTAATTCTAAATCCTGGGTTCGCCCCTGAGAAGTGTTACACGCAGCAACGATCAAATGAGTTGCATAATGTTGGGCTCCAGACATTAGCAGAAAGATTCGCAAAACATTTTGAGTTGCACAATTTTACGTGGAGAACCGCCTCGGTTTAGACCATGGGTGTCCAACCTTTTGACTTCCCTGGGCCACATTGAGTGAAGATGAATTGGTTTGGGCCGCACATAAATAGCCAGAAAAGTTTTTAATTGGGATATTTGCTTGTGTCAGTAATACTTTTGTCATTAGTTCTCTATAGGTATCTGCAGGGGGTGGCTCAGTCGGTAGCTCAGTCGGTAGCGCGCCAGGCTCGTAATCTGTAGTTTTTCGAGTCCCAGCTGGGTCAGTGTTGAGATTTATCTCCGCAAAATTCCCCGCCCTGCCCACGGTCAGTAAGGGACACCAATGGACTTGGAAAGGCCGTCGTCCGTCGGATGGGACGTTAAGCCGTGGCCCCGTGTGTGGGAGAGGGTTGGGTTGTTTTACCTCTGAGCGGCACTTTTTTTCACACCATGGGCTAAATGACCAGGTCACATGGACCCCGAAGGCTCAGAGAAGGTTGGGGGAGGGGACCCACTGGAACAGCTGTTGGGAGACAGATGGTAGCCTCCCGTCAAGGCCATCCAGCGTGTTCTTTAACGTGCACAGGGTATGGCTCTCCCGCACACTGGGCCACGGCTTAACGTCCCATCCGACGGCCTTTCCAAGCCCATCGGTGTCCCCTACTGACCGTGGGCAGGGCGGGGAATTTTGCGGAGATAAATCTCAACGCTGACCCAGCTGGGACTCGAACCTGGGAACTACAGATTACGATCCTGGCGCGCTATCGACTGAGCCCCCCCCCGCGTGTGGGAGAGCCATACCCTGTGCACGTTAAAGAACACGCTGGATGGCCTTGACGGGAGGCTACCATCTGTCTCCCAACAGCTGTTCTAGTGGGTCCCCTCCCCCAACCTTCTCTGAGCCTTCGGGGTCCATGTGACCTGGCCATTTAGCCCATGGTGTGCAAAAAAGTGCCGCTCAGAGATAAAACCCAACCCTATAGGTATCTGCAGTCTCTACGCTCTCGTACATCCTCAAAACAGCTGTCTCGCATTCTAACCCGCAGCTCTTAAGAGATTCCTCAGATCGTCTTCGATCCATCGAAATGCTTTCCAGTCTTCTTCAACACCACTGATTGGATATATCCTTCGATATGCTTATCGACCCCAATCATCCTCCTGTACTTTTCGTGATAGCTCGTCGTAATTCCTTCCCGTCATTACATAAGGAATAATCGTGACATCACACTTATGTAAAAGCCCATGCTCCTTTGCCAGTAGATCATACTTCTTCTTCTCTACCTCCACAGGGAGGACCACTATCCTGGAGTACCACTATGACGTAAATTTTACGATTTTGTGGGCCGCATTACCAGCGGCCCGCGGGTTGGACACGCCTGGTTTAGACAAAGGCATAATATTACTAATAAAAATTTTTGTGGTGAGCTCCTAAGTGGTAATGTTGAAATTGTTGAGCCATCTAGAAAACAAAATAACACAATCAGTTTTGTGTTATTCTCAAACATATATAAAGTTGAAACGGGCCTAAATGGATGAAATAGGATAAAACAGAAAAAAATGCACAAGCCGCTCACACAGGACACTCAACTTTAGGAGTTAAAAAAGAGCAAGGAGAAATTGGTCGCACTTCTTTGCATCAATGCAGATGGGACCCATCGTGCTTGCAAGTATTTTTTTTTCTTTAAAGCCCAAAAGTAGGTCTGATTTTTTCTTTTCATTTTTTTAGAGACTCACAGTGTTTGAGATAGAAACTCAATACCATAGAGAAAGTGACTCTATCTTATATATATATTTATTTTCACACACATTTAATTATAAGATCAGTATGATGAATTCATTTTTCATATGTTCTAGGCTTTTCGTCTTTTAGGGCCATCTTTTGCTTCGCTAATCCGGATTCATGAGGGTTTACTGCATTACTATGTGCATTTTTCGAATTATCTATTAGGCCGCATTTTCACCACTAGAATATGCAGAAGTCCGAAAATGATCAAAATTCATTTTGTTTTTTTAAAGCGGCATTTCACATTCGCCAGATTTCTTTTTTTATTCCTATTATTTCGGCTCAATCTTTATTATTTTCTTAATTAAAACTTTTAAGCAATGAATACTATTTCTTCAGCAGTTTTTTGCCTTTAATTGTTTTCATAATCATGCATCAAAATCCCTAAATTTACCAAAATGTTCATAAGAATGGTGACACTGATCGCGAAGAGGTGGAATTTTCTGAAAAAAAAAATTTTTTTTTTAATTCTTCAACAGAAAATGTTTAGTTTGCATTTCTTTGACAAATGTTGAAACAAATTAATCATAAGAGCTCACCTACTCTTACTTTTTACAATGAACTCCGCAATTTTCCTAGACGGTCATATTGACGAAATATTTTTTACCCATCCATTACTTTTGATTTCGCATTTGCGATTCCTTCGGTTTGTCAATGTATCAAAACAGTTGTTCCACTGAATTTTTTCAACTCGGTGGAGGAAAGTAATGATATATGTCCAAAATGAAAGCCTTTAAGAAGGTAAATGCACTAGAGAATAAAACATTTATCCCCATCCTTTTTGTCGTAAGAGAGAAAATATATAAATGTTTTGTCCCTTATATCAGTGGCGCATCCGCCACCCAAAGTTTCAAAAATTTGTTTTCTCGTCTTTCTGTGGAGAAACATTAAACATAATATCGAATACTTCTCAGATTAGCAGTCTTCCTTGAAGAGAGGAGCTAAAAAAAGCAGTTCCAAAAAGATTGATAGCCACTGCCATATAGCTGCGTAACCCATAGCGCAGCGAGTTACGTTAAATGGAACTGGCATGGGGATATCAAAGGCCACCTTAAAATATGACCTTTCTTCCCTCCCCCCTCCCAAAAGAGGGGAAATTTAAGGTAGGTACGAAGAAGTTATATGTTAGATGGAAGCATGTAGTGAGGGAAATGTCATATCCTGCCTTACCTCAAATTATGCCTCCCACACCCGCGTGGGCAAGATATTTAATTGTAGCCGATCGTAGAGTTATACGTCCAATGAGCTCATACGATACAACAAATAACTGAGAAAATAATTCCCTTATGTAGAGGGGCAGGCTCGGATCTAGAAAAAAAATCGAATGGGAGGGGTGGAAGAAACTCATTTAATCCGAAAAAATGTAAAAGGGGGCAAAGGACTGGCCTTCCAATGTAATATAACATTTTTTCCTCCATTTAACATGTCTTAAAACATTTCTTTAAATATGCATTAAATCTAAAAATTTTAATAATTTTTGCCTCTATTACCCCTATTAGCATTCTGAAAAGGAGTACCGCTCCCCCTCGATCCGGCCCTGCAGAGGGGAAAAACTAATGCTTCACTTTTATTACTTTTAGAGCGTACAAAGGAATTTTATTTTTTAAGAATTCAACGTGAATAATCCATAGTAAATAGAAAGGAAAATATGACATTAGTTCAAATTCAATAACTTTATTCACATTTACATTATAAACTAATATGCAATCAAAAAATCTCCGTTTATCAGTGTTTACTATATTTTTTTGGATAGTAAAATACATCTAAGCTCGTTACATTAGAAATGCAATTTGATATTTTCAACACATCAGAAAAGTCGGAATCAAAGGCAGTAAATATTACGTAGGAACTCCATATTTTACACCTTAAATATCATTCACTACAATCGTTCATTTGAAGCAATTCATTATACAAACTCTCTTTATGGGAGGCTATATAGATATATATCACATCATCTAGCTTTTATCACATTTTATTTCTACCTGCAGAAAAGCGTCACTTTTGGTTCATCACTTCAGTGCGAACTATTCCACCGCATACAATGATCGAAAACTAAAATAGGAAATCACACATGGCTATAACAACAAATAATGGTGTTTCTATGAATTTCTACCTTTCAAAATGCTCAGGTATGTTTATTATTAGTAGTTAGATCTGTAAAATATCTTCTACAAAAATTAAAAAATGGTGAGAACACTTATTAGCCAAACTGTAGTTCAACATATAAATTGTACCCCCAACAGTATTTCAGAAGTCTTGCAGCAAAAAACTTTCTGCGCCAGCACAAGACTGAAAAACGTTTAAAAACCTTTTTCCCCTAACAGCACGAAGCATTGGATGGATTTAAGTTGAATTGGATAGGAACCCTTTCCGATCCATTTGCTTTGGCATACTCTTCTATAGATCCAAATTTGTTCGATTCTTATTTTTTAATCCACAGAACCATTTCTCGGAGAGACATTGTTGTTAAAAGGCTGATGATGAGAGGTGCAGAAGCCTAAGGGTTTATAAAAAAAAGAAATGGGCACCATGCTCAAAAATTTGGGACCCCTAACTTCGAGTTTTATGCTTTTTAATGTTTTTTCAAGACCATTACAGATTTCATAATGGCGAACTTGGCTCATCAACAGACCGCAAAGGGTAAAATGATAGCTATGCTTACCTACTTTATATTTTTAAGCGAACATGTAAAAAGTATCTACAACAAAATCCCGTTCCCCACAAGTACCGAAGACCGACTGAAACAACTTTTAACAACCTGGGAGGGAGGGGGAATACACATATGTTCAATATTAATGTTAATATAAACGAGTATATATATATATCCATTTCACACACTGAAATTGGCATGGGTCATCTCAGTACATTCAAAGGTCTTGGCCAAAAAAAGAAATCGAGAAATATTCATTTAACGCTAAAAATGTTAAATCAAAATCCTCCTATCCCTTTTACGACATTTGTAGTTTATATAAGCTTTTATTTGAAAATGCAATAAGCATAAACATCGACACAATTAATGCCGGTATCTTGGGCAGATGTTCCCAGCTTAATTTCACCATATATTCCTTACAGGGCGCCGGATTTAGGGGAAAAGCCATGGAACCCATTTCAAAATGCTACTAAGATTATTAATAGAAGCAAAAACTATTCAACTTGTATTTCACGTTTAAGAAATTTTTTTAAAACTCTAAACCAGAGAGTGAAATTTTATACTGTAATGGAAGGTCGGTCTCTTGCACTAATTTTACATTTTTCTAATAGAACGAGTTTCTTGCTCCCCCTTGATTTTTCTTTACCGCCAGGCAAAAATTCCTTATATTGCAAAACCTCGATTACAGACTTATATGGAGAGGTGGATATCCGAGGGCGCACAAAAGAAACTAGAGAAAATCATTGGAAATAGTCTATATAACTAGTCCACGAACGTGGTGATATGGGTAAAAGGGGTTTTTCATAGTAAAAGGATAACCACTGCTCGATATTAACAATGAAGTGGCAACATTAACATAAGGTAAAATTATGTCCATTGATATAATCCACATTAAATACCTGCAATGAAGGTCACCTTAGCATTTTTAGAAGCCGTTATAAGGCAGTTATTTTCACAGAATCAATTTTTTCTTTCCACAAACAGGTAATTTCATGCTGTAACAACGCATTTTTTCTTTCCATGATGAAAATTTAAAAAACCTCTTAGGTTTAATACCGGGTAAAAGGTAGGAATGAAATTATCACGTTACTTCGGTTATATCGAAAATTTTAAAAACCTATATTTTGATATTTTTACGCTTCCTTGATTTACAACTACATTACACCTACCTGCCCGAAATCAACGGTCAACTGATTTTTTGGTCGGTTAAACCGATAGTCGGATGTATAATCAGGCAGAGGTAGGCTTTGAACAATTACGAGGTAGGCATGCCATAAACTCCAGTCCATTTTATCCAGTCAGAGTGGAAATTGGGTGAATAATTGTTTTTAATCTGACTCTACTAAATTAAATGGAGTTTTAAATCGACGAGAGACTAATATTTTAATCATTTTTCAAGTTTAATTTTTGCTTCCATTACCCCTACTAGCATTCTGAAAGGGGGTACCCCCCTCGATCCGGTCCTGCAGAGGGGGAAAAATAATGCTTCACTTTTATTACTTTCGGAGCGTACAACTAGCTACGTCGCTGAAGACGAGTGTCCACAGCTCATATCTAAGATCCAGCCCCTCCTTCACACTCTTTCGACGTCCAAACTGAAGTTATTTTATTTTTCACCTATACAATATGACAAGAAAAATGTATTAAACAAAGTTAAACTTTTTTTTTATCCTCCGCGCCCCCGACACACACAGACCTATTACCCACAGCAATATTTTCCTATTCGCCTGATGCCAAAAATATTTGTGCACTTCTGATATCAGGGGCACCGCCCCACAAAATATAATCACAAGAAATAATGAACGAATTTCAAATTTAGTAATCATTATTTTTCATATCTACAAAAACGCAGTATTTTTATATTCATTTTGTAATCATTATTTGCAGTGTTGACAATCACAGCAGTCACTTTGTGAATCAGTGCTACGTAGTCTTTCAATTTGTACAATACGAATTTATTCATTACAGCCACCGCCTGGAATCTTTATAGCTATTATCATGATTATCCAAAATGCCCAGGGGCCGAAATACAACAGCAATGAACTGGAAGACAGGTCTTCATTTAGAAGGGCCGATAACACTTGATTGACTGATTCCTATTGTTGAGACTGGCTGAGTAAACCAATGCAATGAATAGTCCAAAACTTGTTACTTAGCCAAGAATCTTCAATTGACTATACAAACTAGGATTGCCAACTTTTTACTTTGCCGAGCGACATTTAGGTATAAATGAGGCCGCGGCCTCGAAAAGGGGAGGGGGACAAAAAACTCAAGCCAAGAATAAAGAAGTCTTTAAAATTTAATGAAACAAATGTATGAAATGAACCTAAGCTTAATTTTTTGACCTCCATTACCTTACTAGTATTCTCAGAGGGTAGGGGAAGTATCCCCCACGTAGATCAGACTGGTATGAACAGTATAAGAAACACATTTAAAAATAATATATTGAACTTTTGATTTATTTTAGAATACCAAAAATGCATTTTAACAAATGCTTCAATAGGGTACTTAGCCAATGCATTTTGGTATATGTACGATTCCTTATTTTCAACTGCACTCAAAAATATTTACGTCGGAACAGCTCATTATCTTGAAATATTTTCCTTTCGTCCCCCTCTCCCCAGCCCCTGGAAAAATTTTTCCCACCCATGTTTAGTCATACCTAAAAAAAGGTATGAAATCTGTATCGACTTATGTCGCATTAAATTTATTTTCATAATTTACTCACATTTAACTGTTACTTAACGCAGACTTGTGAATTTTTCAAGCTGTAATCGCCTTTACCAATAGAAAATTCAGTTGACATGAAAAATAAAATGGATTCAGTATAGAACCCCTACCCACCACCTCAATCTAGTATTGTACTCCCTTGTTGGTTATGTAACCAGTGTTCATTTATGGAACTTTATCAATATCAATTTATTGATACAATAAACACAACACAATAAACTAAAATGGCTAACATGTTTTCTTAATGAGATTGACGAGCCTATTTCGTAATTGCAAGTACCTCTATCGTGGGTGTTTATGCAGTAAGTGGTCCAGCGCAAAGCCCAGCGTGAATAGCAATTCCCGTTGCTTCTCTTGTTGCCACAAAAAAAGGTCAGAGTAGTAGTGTCAGCACCAAGTGCGAAAAATTTTAATTACACTTCCACAACCTTCCAAGGGAATGGAAAAAAAAAACGATTATACTGTATATTCATTTTTATAGCGAAGTCAAAAACTGCAAAAACTTTCCCTTTGAAATATCATTACATCTACAAATTACTCTTACTTCGTTCAGTGTTTGTAAGTGACATTTCCAACTTTTGATTGCTTCGAGCAATGAGTTCCCCAGTACAGACTGTCTCAAAAAATATT
Source organism: Ryuthela nishihirai (assembly GCA_038380435.1). Classification (NCBI taxonomy): domain Eukaryota; kingdom Metazoa; phylum Arthropoda; class Arachnida; order Araneae; family Heptathelidae; genus Ryuthela; species Ryuthela nishihirai. Next base: position 38,858,753 of record JAWZYU010000019.1, read on the forward strand.
TCTCTAAAAATACCCTTTTCCTAAAATATATTAACATTTCGTTATTGTGAATTTTATGCATTCAAAAGAATATTTTACAAGTTTAAAAATATTTCTTTCCCAAGCTGGGCATACCCCATGGAGAGTTTGCTCAGTCAATAAGTACCATGCTCATAATCAGACTTATCTAGTTCAACATCAATTTTGTCTGCATAGAGATTTTCTCTGCTTATCCCGTGTGCTTGACATGCGAGTTTGGAAAGGCTACTGTAGAGTGAAAGGACATTAAGGCATTGGTCTATGTGCAGGAGAGACACACTCTATAGATGCTAACATGCATGCCAGATGGCTTTGATAGGCTATTTCCTAAAAGCTGTCCTTACCCAAACCAAAGACCTTATAACCTGACAATTTAGTCCACTGTATGAAAAAACGTGCTGTTTAGAAGTTAAACGACCCAATCTTTTCAAAATTAAGGAAAACTGAAATATTATGCCCTAATATCTGCTGTTTACCAATAGTTCCAACCCTATATTGATTATTAAACATAACTAAAGTAATGGAATTATATATAGACAAAAGTTTCTCTCAGGAGCTATGTAACAGAAAAAGATAATGATGTGGCTAAAATAGAATAGGGATTGCTGCTGGGACTTTTAACAATCTGTAGAGTGGGTGGAGGGGGAGTGCATACACTAAAGACCAAAATTAGGTTATACAATAGTTAATATTTTCTGAAGTTAGTTATGGTAGCGAAACATGGATCCTTTGTAAACAACAAGAAACTTTATTCTAGATTAGGTGTTCTCAACGTGGGGTACGTGGTAAAATTTTTTGGGATACGCCGTGAGAGCTCAAAAGTCGCTAGATCTAGTTAACAAAGTAAAAACAGCCATTGTTATACTATAACTAGTTTTATCTATCTACATATACAAGGGGTAAGCCAGTTACATACACATTTTCAGGTGGTACATGAAGCATAAAAGGTTGATAACCACTGTTTTCTGATGTTTACGCAGTATCTTGGGCATTAGGTGGTTTATACCAACACGTCATAACATTGTAATGACGTGGTTAGGTAAAAGTCTGCATATTGTGCAGACTGAGTTGGTTTGACCATGTTTCCCATGTGCCCAACTCTAGATTAAAGAATAGATTTTATGAATTGTGTGTATAAAAACCTCAGAAAAAGGGGGAGACCTAGGATGTGGTGGTCAGAATGTAAAAAAGGGCATCATTAGAACTGGATTATTGTGGTCAAAAGCAACAGCTATAGCTCAGGACAGACCTGTTTGGGGAACTAAATTACCGTCTGGTTAGACCTACACAGACCATGGCTGCTTATTGATTTTGTATGTAAATTGGTTTAAAAGAATTAATTTTATCCTTTCACTTTTGACAAGAATTTATAAAATATTTTTCAAAATGCCAGTGGAGGTAAATTACCATTTGCTCCTCACTGATGATGCTCATGACTTCTACCTATGCTTTCCAACCATAAAAGTTCTACCCTTTCAGTACAGAAATATGAGTAAAAATAAAAATTTGCTCAAATATATAACATATGCTATTTTTATCTAGTTTAAAAAAAAAACACGCACACACACCAGAAAATTAAAAAATACGATTTGCACTTTCCGAATCTCTCAAAAACTGTAAATGTGCCGTCTAACATGGGGAAAAAATCTAAAATTCCAAACATTGTAACGAATATTGCAAATGATGTATTTATGCTAGAAATTTTGGTGGGGCAATGTGATCATGAAGTTTCCACCGACAGCAATGGGTTAGTTAGCTCTTAGCGGTACTTTTTTGCCAACGATGAGCTAAATGGCCAGATTGCAAAGACCCCAAAGGATCAGAGAAAGCTGGGGGAGGGAACCCACTGGACAGCTGTTGACCATCAAGGCCATATTGCATGTTCTTAACGTGCACAGAGTATGGCTCTCCCACACACGTGCCATGGACAGACAGCAGCCTTTCCACTGGTAGCGATGAGTTGATCCCTTATGCCCAGAGTGGGTGGGAAACAACTGTTTAAAGAAATTGGAGAAAAAATTTAAGTGGATTGTTACTAATGAAATATAATTGGCATTTTTCAAATTCCTAGGTAATTTTAATTTATATCGTTACAGATCACTAAACATGGAAACAGCAAAACTTTTAAAGAATGTTGCAATTGATCTGTTTATTGCAGAAATTTTGGCGGTAGAGTGTCAAGAGATATTCCACTTACAGCAATAATCTAACCACTTTTCGCAGAGGGATGTGAGAAAAGCAACTTTTTTAATTTAAGAGAAGTCAAATATTTATGCTTTATAATTACTAATATTGCATCCCCTCTCCCAATCATCCATTAGCTCGAATTGAAACTGTTAAGGAGTGAATAAGTACACAAAAAACTTTATTCTCTTTGAAAATGAAGATTCCCATAAGCGCCAGAGACAATATGTGTTCTTCTAGTTCATATTAAAAATACATGTACAATACAATATATATATTAGTTCACTTTAGTTAACCAGAAAGCAATACTTTCATGTCAACCTTGCGAGATTCTCTACACTTGGCTATAAAATCAACACTACTACAAAAAAGCATCACTGTATTTAGATTTTGTTCACTTGAAGTGTTTGTTACAAAATTATACCAGTGTTATTCAACAATTAGTGGACCTCATGTAGAGTACCCGATAGAAATTTTCTCGAAAAAGATTTAGTGTCTACTTTTGTAATATTCGCATGAACAGGGTGATCAAAAATTCTCAGACTGCGACAATAAAACAGAACAGGATAAACTCGCCTACTAATGTTTGCTACCACCTTCAAAGTACTTCCCTCGGATCTAATTATACTGATTCCAGATATCTTTCCACCTCCTACACAAGCAATGAAGTTTTCGAGATCAGTCTTTGTGTCAGTTTCTGCAATTGAATCAATGGCTTCAAATCTTGTTCCTCTCAAAGGAATTTTAAACTTTTGGAACAAATTGCAGGGAACCAACCATATCTGGAGAATATATGACGGATGTGAAATGACTGTTATACGGTGCTTAGCAAAAAAAAATTGCCAGGCAGAATCGGTTGGGCATTGTCATGGTAGAGATGTCAGTATCGTCAAGATGTTATATCAGCACTAAACACAAATAGTGACAAATAATGCCAATATACTGAGTTATTACAGGCAGATCGCAACAAGTAAGAAATATGAGAACGATTATGACATAAAAGAACTATGGCATCATGATCCTGTCTCAACACATTCCTGCATTAGCAAGTCTGAGAACTTTTATAAATCCCACTTTGTATATTATGCATTCCTATGAAACAGAATTAAATTAATTTTTTTTCAAACAGGAATGATTTCAGAAATAAATATCGTTTTTCAAAATAAGTTATTTCTTTTCCTGAAAATACATTTAGTACTGTAAAACATATGCATAATGATTATGAACATAAAACAAACTTATAGTAGTTGAATTTATTAAAAATTTTGGACTTCTATGTTCAGAGTTAGTTGCAGAAATTTCATCAAAGACTATCAATATAACTCATTAGTAAGAGATCACCAGTGTTGCCAACTCTCATGAAATTTCCCATTATTACCAATAATTAGATTTTTGTATTGTTTTTCCAAACATTAATGAATCGCCAATTTAAAATTAAACCTAGGAAATCTTTTAATAGTGCTTTAACTGACAAATTTAGATATATCCCATTCTCTTCCAAAAAATACTAAAAAGCTGTATATAATGTGAAATGGATACTATCCATTTCAATCAATATTTAAAAAAAAGGATATCAAACAGCAATAATTTTTCTATCTTTGTATTAACTGTTAGAAGTCATGCTTATATTATGTTCATAAATTGTGTGGAAATGGAATATAATGGAAGAAATAACAAAAAATGAAATGTTCCATAGTTAACTATCATGAAGCAGTAGACTTTAAAATCAGGGTAAGAAATTAAAATTCTAAAAGTACTAAATTTACTTCAGAACAATATAGAGTTAGTATGAACATAAATGCTTCTTTTAGAATTTTCCTTACATTGCGTTTAGACTTCTTTTTTGAAATAGCCTTCCATTTACTCGTACCTACTCATTTTTCCTACGTTAATTGTAAGTATGTCAGGTCCTGAGTATTGTTCATATTTTCAGTTTTCTGATTGGTCACCTTGTCCCATTAATCTGCCACACATCATTACAGAAAACCTTTCTACAAATGTTCTTCAAATATTACCAGACCACTCAATTGTTTCCTTATTTTCTTTTAGCTATTTCTTTGGTATTATCATGATATTTACCTAATAAAAAATAAAAATAAAAAAATAAATACCCCCTCAAGCAGCTGCTTGCCACAGAGGTCTGACAGGAGCCTGTCAGTTTATATGCCATAGTAGAAGGATCTGAGAGGATGGCAGGGCCTCAGCAGAAAAACGACACATACATCCATGCCTTACCCAGGGCTCGAACCCAGGTCCCTTAGGTCAGTAGCCAAGCGCGCTAACCACTCCGCCATGGGACGGATGTGTGTTATAAATATGAACTATCTTTCTTTTTCTTCAAAGCATGTTTAATATGAGCCATCCACAATAAGAACTCTTTTAAAATACTGCTATACTGATCAAAGGGACCTTTGCTCAAGCCTCAGATCCTGTGTTGTGTTTCTGCTGAGATCCTGCCATCAACTATGGCATCTAAACTGATGGCATATAAACTTCAACTATGGCATATAAACTGACAAGCTCCTGTTAGACCTCTATGGCAAGCAGCTGCTTGAGAGAATATTAATATTGTTGAACACTGTCTTAATTTTTTTCAATTCTGCTCTTTTCTAAATTTGGAGTTTGCCAGCAGCTTTGCTTTAAATTTCATTTGCAAAAAATTATGTGCTAGACCAATTAGTTTGCATCTGTTTAGTCATGTTTCTAGTAATGCTTATGTTTTGTATATTAGATTTCAACATGTCTTCACTAATAAAATTTGAACAAAAAAGTAAAAATAAATATCAACAAAAACAGGAAAGACTTTTCTAAAACACAATGAATATCATTATTATGCTCATCTGATCATTGAAAACTAAGGCATACATTGAAAAAGTACACACAAAATAGGAACAACTAAAAGCAAACATAAAATATCAAATATGTAACATTTTACAAATTTTTAATGGAAATTTTCTTTAATTTTTAATAAAAAAATATCTTTTTGAAAAAAAAAAAAGCTAAACATTCGTACAGTCAAAAGTGTTTCACACAATTTTATAATATTTCACATAAACTTAAAATCATTATATTTAAACCCTGAATTAACTATTATTATAAAACTACATAAATTCTTTCTCTTGGCTTCAATTTTAACTAATCACTAAGTACTTCTCGTCTTTTTCACATATGAAAAAGTACTTGCTAAAAATTCATTTTTAGGTATCAATTTGTTATTCTTTCATAAACTGTAAAAAGACTTACCTATTTAAATACTTTGATTTAACTACACATAAGATTAAATACTGAAATTTACTCCCTCTGATATGATTCTCATACTGAGAGCCTTAGTTTCTAAGTAACATTTTTACAGTTACAACATCATAAAAGAGAAAAATACTTTTAAATATACACTGACTTAAAGGGAGCATGATGCCTCTTTAGACTTTGAATGTTAAGCTTATCATGCATTTAGTGCTCATAGATCATCAACAATACTGTTTGAATCCCTAAAGAAATCAAGATACCATTTTGCACTTTCAGTACTAGCCCACATGTAATCCATTAAACAGTATTCTATGTAACCTAATATAACACCTATCAGCACATCACCAACATGATGCCTCCCAAGCAACACTCTAGAAATGCAAGTACTGAAGCTCCATATCATCAACAATGGATGACACCATTTTAAATGGGGGCTTGAAGAAATCAAAATGAATGCCATCATAACAGCTCTGGATGTGTGCCCTGATGGGCAAGACATTTTATCCACAGATAATGTTAAAAACATGTCATCACCCTTATTATTAGCTGGTCGATTCCTCCCGATACTTGCTTTCATAACTGCAACTATAATTATGTCCAACATTAGAGCTGAAAAGAAAGTTTCAATATATATAAATTTTGTATTTTCAGTTATAACCTTATGACACTGCAAATTAATAATATTTAAAACACTGCAAACATATTTTTACATAATTACTACTATAGGAAGTTTTGGCAATCTACTACTATGGGGTCTTTGCAATCTGGCAAATAATTTCTACTATAGGAAGATTCTTTTTTAATTTTTCATATGGTATTCTCTCATCAGCATTGATACTCAAGGAGCAGACATTTTTATCTGCACTAAAAAGGATAAGTTTTGCTCTTTAAACATATACAAGTAATCATACAATAAATGGCACTATTATAAATAGATATGCTAAAATAAACCTACTATAAATTTAAACAAAAACATTTAACTAGTAAATTTGACAGAGACTAGTTGGTTTGAGTTTTGTAGCACAAGAGCACTTATTCCTCAATGCAAGAGCAATTAGGCCACAAACAAGAATTAAACTATAGGTGCCTCATATAATCTTTGTACAAAACAACATTGGCAATATTTGACAGGGCAAGTTCATTATTAGGTGGCTTAACAAAAGGTACACATTTTTTTTATTGCCTAATGTACACATGCCTAACTGCTTCCTTTGGTATGTTCTCGCATACTTCATATGGTCCTTTAACACCAGTGAGCATTTTTTAACTTCCTAAGAGATTGGCAAATAATTAGAATAAGGAAAAAGTATAATAGTTGCAACTATTTAATCAAAAATAGAGCAAAATAATTGTTTCAATTTCGAATTTTTCCTGCTTATTTGAATCTTGTTTCCTACAATAAGAAATAAAACTTATTCTGGAGTGAATAGTGTGGGATACAATAGTAGCTAATAAATTGCAAGGAGCAAAATGTTTCACACTCTTCATAATTATTCAAGAATATGACATCATTCAATAAAACTTTTATTTCAAGGTTCAATATGAAAAATACTTAATAACAATACTTTTTCTTATTTCTGATCTAAAATTCAAATTTTTCATATATATATGTGTGTTTTACTGTTTTTGATACTGTACAGTTTGTTTTTCAGACACAAATCAAAATGTCAATTATGTGACCAAACACTATTGTACAAAAAGTTAAAAAAAACTTTGACAGCATAGGCTTACCTTAAATAAGGATGACTAGTTTAGAATTAAAACTGACTACACTTTCAGTTTTTTTAATCAATTATGTGGTCACAGCTTATATACTTTTCTGTATGTTGCAATTTAAATATAGTTATATATTATATTATTATACTACTAATTTAGCCTATCATGTAGGTTGTGTCGTTTTACCTCTTAGCGGCACTTTTTTGCAAACCATGGGCTAAATGATCAGGTCACAAGGACCCCAAAGGCTCAGAGAAAGTTGGGGGAGGGGACCCACTGGAACGGCTGTTGGGAAACAGATGGTAGCCTCCCATCAAGGATATACAGTATGTTCTTTAACGTGCACAGGGCCACAGCTTAACATCCCATCCGACGGAAGGCGGCCTTTTCAAGCCCATCGGTGTCCCCCTACTTACCGTGGGCAGGGCGGGGAGCTTTTTGGAGATAAGTCTCAACACTGACCCAGCTGAGACTCGAACATGGGAACTACAGATTAAGAGCCTGGCGCACTACCGACTGAGCCACCCCCGCCCTATCATGTAGGTTTTGAGCTATAAGTGCAATATGCAATATAAGATTAAATTAAAAGTAATGTACCAAAACATGGGGATATACATAAATCTTGGAAAACTAAATGCTTTAAATACCAATTAGTAATTACAGATAAAATACCTACACTCACAATAATAAGATTGCAGAAATCCTTTACATGAGGTTCAATGCTTCATTTTTTTTTTATTCACACCTGGATCAAAACAGTTCTTTGATCTAGTGAATAAGATATTCACTCTTCAAGTTGATGGTACTGAGTTTGATCTCAAGATAATTAAAAGCATTGTATCTCAAATTTATTCATCATGAAAATGTTGAAATAAGTAGCAAGACAGTAGAATTCCCAGACTGAGAAGTCAGTTATGCAAGTTGTTAAAAAAGAGGATGAAAGTAAATTAAAATAGAAATTATAGTGTCTCATCCTAAATGTCACCAATATTGAACCCTAGATACAAAATGGGATTATCAGTCTAGTAGAGCAGAATCAATAAAACTAGTAGTGACCATTACCTGAAATGTTAATTCCAAAAATATCTTGTAAATGAGGTTCTTCCCCAAGTGGCTGACCAGATATTCCCTACAGTTTTGGATTCCTTTGGGATAGAAAACCCTCACAAAATCACCCAATTTACCTGTACTTTTCACAGTAATTCAAGATTGAAAGTCATTGGATGAAATAACATCACTGAGGACAACACGCAAATGTACACAGCACATATTTAAGGACTAGGGCGTGAAGAAAGAAATTCTTCTGGACCAGTGATTCTCAAATTGTGATCATCAGGTTTTCCTAAATTTAAGTAATTTTTCTTCAGTCCTTAAATTTCCACTAAACTAAAAATAGATACGTTAGTGTACTTTGAACCCCAGGTTATCATATTCTCATAATTGCAAATATAATCTTCTAAAATTAGCTCTTAAACTTATCTGATAATTTTTTTCCTAAAACTACCAGTTTCTGTCAATAACTGTTATGTATCACTTACGTCTGGCTGAATCCACTATGTAGTAGGTGAATCATTTAATTCATAGACTGCCATTAACAATTAGCAGCTTTTCGTATGAGTTAATACATAATATGTGGCAACACAGTGACTCTTGAAGAGCATGAAGCAATCTTTGCATGTTGAAACACTGTGCTACAGTCACAAATAACAAAAAAACAGTCAGTCTCTGTAATTTTTCCCACTTTGAAAAGGTGTTTATTTTTGTGTGCGATTTTTTTCAGGCTATGGCTGATCTGAAAATTGAGCAGTGGTATGCGATATGTTAGTGTGTTCAGCAAAGCTTAAATGGTGCATTAGAAATGGCAAGTGTATGGGGAATAGTACTTGAAACGAATATCTTCTGGAGGAATTGAAAGTTTCAAATGCACATACAATTAACAGATGAGCATGATTCTGTGGAGAACAGAACTATTCTCCATACATTCAAGCCATTCCTGTGAATGTTTATGCACAATTTATACCTTGCCAAATACAGTAACATATCACATACTGATGCTCAGTTTACAGATCAGCCATAGCCTAAAAAAAATGCACACACACATGCACACACAAATTAACACACATGCACACACAAATTAACTCCATTCCAAAAGCTAGAAAATGACAGACTGACTACATACTGTTCTGTTACTTACAACTGTATTAAGAGTCTTTGCATACACTGCTCCATGCCCTTGAAGAGTTGTGTTGCCACATACCACTTATTAATTCATGCAAAAGGCTGCTAATCACTGGTAACAGCAGTCCACAAGTTAAATGATCCACCCTTGTATTTGTGAACATTATTTTCCTGGTGTCTCATTAAAAGATAAATATTGCATATTTTCAGAAAATCTTAAGGCTGTTTTATTTTCCCCCACAAGATTCTCTCCTTAACATTCTTTTTTTTTTCACTAAGAAGAGAAATTTCAAGATGAAGCACTTATCATTGGGATCATCATTCCTCACTGAAGAGAATTTCTTTGATATTTGAATTCATTCCAAGATAATTTCTTTGAGCCCCAAATGTAATGAATATACACTGGAGGAAATTGAAAACCCCAAAAGGAAGGAAATGTAATGAATATATACTGGAGGAATTGACCCAAAAGAAATTCCTTTACAAACATATTATAATACACTAAGTGGCTGAGTGGTTAGCACGCTTGGCTACTGATCTAAGGGACCTGGGTTCAAGCCCCCAGTAAGGCATGGATGTATGTGTCGTTTTCCTGCTGAGGTCCTGCCATCCTCTCAGACCTACTACTTTGGTATATAAACTGACAGGCTCCTGTCAGACCTCTGTGGCAAGCATATGCTTGAGGGGTATTTATTTATTTTTTTATTTAATAGTTAAGGGCAGAAGAAACCGCAATTCAAGATTGAAAGTCATTGGATGAAATAACATTACTGAGGACAACACGCAAATGTACACAGCACATATTTAAGGACTAGGGCGTGAAGAAAGAAATTATTCTTGTGTCGTGTTGTTCAGTGCTCTTTGAAGAAGCAATCATGCCTGGATAACACATGCCCACAACATTTGTTCAGTTAGTGGAGTGGGTCGCATAGTGGGTCTTCAGGAAGAATGCTGGTCTTTTCATCAAATTGCACACCAAGTTGGATGAGAGGTATCGGCAGTGATACGATAATGGCATCAATGGTCAGAATAGCATTTGCACACTCGCAGATGTGGTTCTGAGCAACACAATTACGGATGCACAAGAAGATCAACATATCAGATTTGTAGTGGCAGAGCGGATGGCTACAGCATTACAAATTCAATCCTCTGTCGTACCAAGGGTGTCTACAAGAACGATACAGAATCATCTTTTGGAAACAGGACAACAGGCATGCATGCCGCTGGCACAGTTACCACTGTCACCTCGTCACTGTCAAGCACGTTTGCAGTGGTGTCAAGAACGAGTTCATTGGAGGGAATAATGGCAATCTGTGGTCTTCAGTGATGAAAGCCAATTCTGCTTAGGAGCATCTGATGGCTGTTTACGCATCCAAAGGCAATCAGGTGAGCGGCTTCTTCCATCGTGCATCTGCCAGCGACACACAGGGCCCACACATCATGGTGTGATGCCATCGTGATGTGGGAAGCAATTAGCTATCTCTTATAAATGTCTAGTGTTTGTACAGGATACACTGAATAGCAATACATACGTCAGCGACAGCATACAGCTAGTCATCCAGCCATATTTGAGTGAAATCCCAAATGTGATATTCCAGCAGGATAACTCCTGCCCACACTCCACCCAGGCAACTCAATATGCTCTTCAGGCAGTGCACCAACTCCCTTGGCTAGCACATTCTCCGGACTTGTCTCAAACCGAGCATGTCTGGGACTGGATCAGACAAAAACTCTTCACAGACTGCGGCAGGCAACAACCAAGTTGAAAGTGTATGGAATGGTATCTCCCAGCGTGATATCCAGCATTTGTACAACCGACTGCATGCCAGATTGGAAGTTTGTATTGCTGCTCAAGGAGATTCAACATCTTATTAAAATGTGCCTTCTGTAAATGTACTACTCATTAAAAGGTAAAATAAACATTGAATCACTTCACACGTGTGATCACTGTCCTTTCAACAAGTTTTTTCTACTAAATAAATCTTGTAGATTACACTTCAGTTGTTAATGTTCTTTTTTCAATTTCTGCCAGCGTATTTATGTGTGTGTGTGTGTTTATTTGAAACAAACTGCAAATAAAACCTTAAAAATAGTGTCATGTCATTGTTCCAACTAATTCTGGATTACTATTTATGCAGGTATCAGTAAGCAAAAGCAGGGATGCCATAGATCATTTTGATATGCTGAAGTGGTCCACAAGATCTCTATTCCCCATTGACATGGCCTGTATGGTGAAAATTTTGAGAGTCACTATTATAGACAACACAATATGCACATGCAAAAAAAATTATAATCTCAGCTCACACAACAGATAAATATCTGAAGATGACAATTTTAGCTCTGAAACTAATCAATTTCTTTAAAGTGAGCTTTGTACTCCCCCTAATTATTTAAATATATCAAAAAATATTTCTACAATAGGGTGAGATTCAGAATTGGATTTGCTTAGGTGTAAATGAGTGCTTCCACACACTTTTTAAGATCTCCAATCCTACAAGCATCTGTGAATTTACTTTGAGGCTGCATGATACATCCTTTATACAAGAGGAACAAGTGTGAAAATAAACCAGAATTTACCTTCAACTTTCTTTGTACATACATGTAACAAACTGAATATAAATTTGTAATAGAAATAAATCAAGCCTACAGTAGACTGATTTCCATTAATGAAAGATATTCTTTAGACTAGGGGTTCTCAATGTGGGGTATGCGGTAAAATATTTTGGGGTACGCCATGAGAGCTCAAAAGTCGCTAGATATATGTTATATATATATTCTTTTTATTCCCATTGTTATACTATAACTATAATTTTATCTATCTATACAAGGGATAGCCGTCCCATGGCCGAGTGGTTAGCAAGCTTGGCTACTGATCTAAGGGACCTGGGTTCGAGCCCCGGATTAGGCATGGATGTGTGTGTCGTTTTTCTGCTGAGGTCCTGCCATCCTCACAGATCTCCTACTGTGGCATATAAACTGACAGCTCCTGTCAGACCTCTGTGGCAAGCAGCTGCTTGAGGGGGTATTTATTTATTATTATTTATACAAGGGGTACACCAGTTACATACACATTTCCAGGGGGGGTACATGAATCATAAAGGTTGAGAATCACTGCTTTAGACAGTTGAGTAAACTGATGTCTTCATTATAAAATTGAACTTGCATCATAATAATATACGAATATGTAGTCTTCAAATAACCATAAGCTATAGAAGTCCAACCAGACTCTAATTTAGTATTTCAAACATGTCTGTCCTGAGTTATGGCTGCTCCATTTGGTCACTGAAAGCCAATTCTAACAAGGTCCTATTTAATATTGTCTGCCCATCACAATCTAAGCCTCCCCCATTTTCTACAACCTTTAAGTACATTGTTCATAACCCTACTCACTAATATTATTTTCATTAAAAAAATTATTCTACTCACTAAATAATTTTCTCACATAAGCCCCTCAACTGTTGCTGTTTCGTGGTCACAACACGATGAGCTTCCTCAGGTCACAAGACATCAATGAATTTGATACTACTTGTGAATTTATTCATTCACTGATAGACTTGCCACTGATTCATTCATCATACTGAATCAACAAGCGATAAGTTTCAACCAGATTTCTTCAGTATTCAGAAATCGAATTACAGATATATCTTATTATGGTGCACAATTATAAGGGTGCTGCCATCTTTAAGACTATTTTTTATAATTTTGAAAAATGGCATGCAAAGTGGTTCAAAGTTTACTTTGTTATATTTACAGTGTCAGATAGTGAATAATGGATCCCTGTACACTTTTTACACCAAATAATCCTGTTAGAAAATTTTGACTGGTAATAATAGAATGGTCTGTAAATGGTAGCTAAGTAGTCACTGGAAGGAGAGCTATGCACCAATCCCCTGTGATGATGCATAGAACCGACCAGGCCTAGCATCTAATGACCGACCCCGCCTTCTTGTGGTGCAGACCGTTAGTACCTTTCAAAAGAAATACTCTCTTGTGGAAGTGAACAGAAGAGGAGGGCTGCCAGATTAGTGTGTCCTACTGATCTGGAAAACTATGGCTACTTTTCTTTTTTTTCTACCCTGCTGAGGAGTGGTCAACCACACAGGGTCCTGGTGCTGACCATATAAACCCACTGGACAGATATATGGCTCTGAGCTTGATTATGGATCCTGATTTTGCTGCACTGGCGGGCTTCTGTGGAGGGAAAATCTTCCGCTGTGTTTTCTGTTTGTTTGTGGGTTGACAGCCCCAAGTGAATAGATTCACAGGATATGTTTATCAGCTGGTGGGTAATCCTGAGCAGAGGTCATCGCAAGCACCTGAACTCTTTGCTTCTATTGCCATCGTCAAATTCTACATTGGAGGAAGTCTTCCAGTGTAAAAGGCTTCAGTCGTTAGTGGTGGGGGAACGGGTCTTTGCCTCATGTCTGCGATTTGGGGGCTGTTTGATATTGTCGGCATTCCCTCTCTCAATAAACATAGTTTCTTTAAACATCCCACTAACCATTTTCTTTCCATAGGTAGTTGGAATGTGAGGACTCTGCACAGAGCTTTTTCTCTTGATGTCCTCACACAAGAATTCCACCATTATAATTTAGATATTCTCAGCTTGCAAGAGACCAGATGGAGAGATAAAGGTCAGATTCTTAAAAATAATCTTAAATTTCCCTTTTCAGGGAGGGACAACAATAAGCATCAACAAGGCGTGGGTCTGCTTCTCAGCAGAGATGCTAGTAATGCTCTTCTAGGATGAGATGAGGATGCCGATGAGGATGAGATGAGGAGCCACTGAGGATGCCGATGAGGATGAGAAGGATAGGTTTTATGGACAACTTCAGGATATTTTGAATTCTGTCAAGAAAGGAGATATTACCCTTGTTCTTGGTGACTTCAATGCCAAAGTTGGTACTGACTCTGACCTTTGGGGAGGAGTAATAGGCCCTTTTGGTATTGGTAGCTGCAATGGCAATGGACAACGTCTCCTACAGGTAAGTAAACTCAATAGATTCAGAGTAACTAACACTTATTACAAACACCGTGACATACATAAGTACACATGGGTTTCATCCGATGGGCTGCATAAGAATATGATTGATTATATATTAATTAACAGCAAATGGGCTAGTTCTGTTAGGAATACCAGGTCATATAGGGGAGCTGAAATTGGATCTGACCATTATCTTGTTAAAAGTGTCTTGCAACTTAAACTTAAAAAATGTTGTGCTAGGGTTAAAAAATTTACTTTTAACACTGAAGCTCTGAAAGACCCAGCTATAGCTAAAGCTTACCATGATAGGTAACTTAGACATTATGACAGTCATAGTTTGCTTACTACTGAAGTTGAGGAAGAATGGGACCATTTTAAACAAGCTTTTTTGGAAACTAACAGTACTCTTTTAGGGAAAAAGGAGCAGAAGAGACAGAATTATCTGAGTGATAAGGCACTTGAGCTTATTTCAGAAAGAAATAACTGCAGGAATGTCCTTAATCAATACCCTACTAGTCCTAATAGAAAGCATTACAGAGAGCTTATTAAACGTGTAAAGGATTATTAGTTGCCTTGATGACTTGGCTGACAAAGCTGAGGAAGCAGTTAGGCAGCACAACAGCAGAGAGCTGTACCAGATGGTTATTGTTTTATGTGGTAGAAAACGGACAGGAATACAAGGATTGAAGGATAAACAAGGTAAGGTTATAGAAGATGAGGATTCTGTCATAGCTAGGTGGGCTGAGCATTTCAGTGATATTCTAAACAATGTGGTTAGTTCTATTCCCATTGTTTGCAATGATGATAGATCCATTGGTGGCTTTAATGTTGGCCCTATAACACAATCTGAAGTTATTTCGGCTGTTTCTAAACTTAAACTACATAAATCCGCAGGGGGAGACGAAATTACTACGAAAATGCTTAGAGCTGGGAATGTTTCGGTTACCACTTGGATGACTGAAAATCTGAATATATTTTATGATAAAGGCATGGTTCATAAGGATTTTACCAGAGCTATTGTTATCCCTATTTTCAAAAAAGGTGATCACAGTTCTTGTGATAACTATAGGGGTATCAGACTACTCTCTGTTCCAGGTAAAGTTCTTTCCATGATTGTGCTTAATAGAATTAAGAATCTGGTTGACAGTCAATTGCGTGATGAGCAGTGTGGATTCAGATGTGGTAGGGGATCAGATATTTTCACTTAGGCAGATTCTTGAGAAATGTTTAGAGTTTCAGAAACCTTTGGTTGCTAGCTTTGTTGATTTCAAAAAGGCTTTGGACTCTGTTGATCGTCATAATTTGTGGTTGATTGTGAGATCATATGGTATACCAGACAAGTTAGTTAACATAATGAAAGCTCTCTATAATAACACTGAGTCATGTGTGTGAGAGTTGGTAAGGCTTGTAGCAATTGGTTTAGCATTACTTCTGGTGTTCGACAAGGGTGCATTTTGTCTCCTTTTCTCTTTAGCTTGGTTATTGATTATATTATGTGAAATTCACTTCAAGGAAAAGATTTTGGCCATAAATGGACTGGAGATACGAAAATTTCTGATTTATATTATGCTGATGATTTAGCCCTTTTGGCAAATGATGTTGATGAGATGAACTCTTTCATTCGAGCTGTTGATGAAACTGGTAGTAGAGTAGGTTTGGTTACAAACAGAGAGAAAACTAAAGTGATGAAAATTGGTCAGGCAGGCTGTGATTCAGTTAATCTGAATGGTTGCAGTGTTGAGCAGGTGTCACAGTTTAATTATCTTGGGATCTATGTAACAGATAATGGTGATGTGCGGCATGAGATTAACAGATTAATAGGGATTGCTGCCGGGACTTTTAATAATCTATGGAGAGTGTGGAGAAATAGGCATATACACCTAAAGACTAAAATTAGACTGTATAATAGTTTGGTTCTTTCTAGGGTTAGTTATGGTAGTGAAACTTGGACACTTTGTAAACAAGATAACAGGAAATTAGATGCTTTTGATTCCAGATGCTTACGCAGTATCTTGGGCATTAGGTGGTTTAACTTTGTAACTAATGATGAGGTTAGGGAAAGGAGTTTGCAACCTCCTTTAAGCACCACATTGTGCAGAGAGAGACTCCATTGGTTTGGCCATGTTTCCCGTATGAATAATTATAGATTGGCGAATAGAGTTATGAACAGTGTGCCTAAAGGCCTCAAGAAGAAGGGGAGACCTAGGATGCGGTGGGCAGACAATGTCAAACAGGACCTTGTTAGAATTGGTGTGCAGTGGCCAGATGCAGTAGATGTAGTTCAGGATAGACTTGCTTGGAGAACTAAATTGCACGGTCTGGTTGGACCTCCGTAGCCCATGGCTGCTTGAGGATGATGATGATGATGATGAAATGGTCTGAAATGACGACTCCACAATGTGTCAAAAGTATGGCAGCTGAACACAAAGATGCAGTCTTTCCTGTCTTACCAAGCATGATTTTTCACATCATATACACTGAACAGATAATTTATTATACTCACCCACCTAATAATGTGTGAGTCCACTTTTCACCATCACAACAGCAACATGTTGTGGCATGGACTCTACCAAGTGTTGAGAACATTCAGGTGGTATACAGCCCATGATTCTAGGACAGCCATTCATAAAGCAGCAAGAGTTTCTGGTGGTGGGTATCAGGCTCAAAAGCATCACTCCACTTCATCCCACAGATGTTCAATAGGGTTCAAATTCAGAGAGTGAGAGGGCCAGTCAAGGGTTGTGAACTCACTGGAATGCTTCTCTAAATCAGTCTCTTTGCCAAACAGGAGTAATTATACAGGGAATTGTATTGTTGAAAAAAAGCATCCTGTTGTGAGAAATGGATATCCATAAACAGCAAGTATGTTAATATAGCCTTGTGTGGGCTCAATGTGTGGGCTCAATGTGTGGTCCTTGTGTGGTCCTTGGGTGGACTCAACAGGTCCAAGGGGCTCCCAACGCAGCCCACAAACACACCCCAGAACATTACACTACCTCCAATGGCCTGTGTTGTTTTACCTCTGAGCAGTACTTCTTTGCACACAATGGGATAAATGGCCAGGCCACTAGGACTCCCAAGGCTAAGAGAAGGTTGGGAAAGGGAACCCATTGGAACAGCTGTTGTGATACAGATGGTAGCCTCCCGTCAAGGCCATCTAGCATGTTCTTTAAAATGCACAGGGTTATGGCTCTCCCATACACAGCACCAAGGCTTAACATCCCATCTGATGGACAGCGGCCTTTCCAAGTCCATCAGTGTCCCCTACTGACCATGGGCAGGGTGAGGACTTTTGCAGAGATAAATCTCAATGCTGGTCCAGGTAGCCTCCCATCAAGGCTATATCCAGCACATTCTTTAAAGTGCACAGGGTATGGCTCTCCCACACACAGTACCACAGCTTAAATATCCCATCTGATAGACAGTGGCCTTTCCAAGCCCATTGGTGTCCCCTATTGACCATGGGCAGGGTGGGGACTTTTTCAGAGATAAATCTCAATGCTGGTCCAGGTGGGACTGGAACTCGAACCTGGGAACTGAATTATGAGCCTGGCACGCTACCAGGAGAGCCATCTCCCACTGGCCACCAACACTTTGTTTTGACAGTTGGATACATGGCTTCATATGGTTTAAACACACAAAGCAAACTCCCATCAGCATGTTGTAGTTAGAACATCAACTCATCAGCACAAGCTATCCATTTCCAGTCTTCCATGGTCCATTGGCAATGTCCTTTTGCTCACTGCAACCTCATAGCCTATAACATTCTGTTAACAAGGGTACTCTATGTGGGCATCAGCTGCCATAGCCCAGTAGTGCCATTACATATCAAATGGTATTTGCACAAACCTTCATAGCTGTCCCATTGTTGAATGCAGATGTTACCGTCTGCACTGTGTCCCAATGTTCTGACACAGGAGAGGTGGTGCTCATCTCAAACAAAAGGCCCAATTACAGACACATTTTACCTGGCGGCTGCAGGTTCTGGTACACACGGGAGACTGTCAGACGTGGAAATCCCAAACTATGCAATCATGGATGTGGAACACCCCTCCCCCCCCCCCACTGACTATCGCCAACAATTGAACTCATTCAAGTCACTGTATTTACTCATCATAATAGTTGTAGATATGTTATACAGCAGTAGTATTCAGCAAATGGTATTTTCCAAAGGGATTTGTGCAAATACCATTTGATATATAATGGCACTACTGGGCTATGGCAGCTGATGCCCACATATAGCCTGCAAAGGGTTTTGGCTGGCCACATTATTATGGAGCCAAAACCCCTTGCAGGCTATAAACTAGATACACCATAGATAGATCTATTAGAATATACGATGAAAGTGATCTGAATGAAGACAATAACTCAAATTTACTACAAATTGCGGTCAGTGTAGTTTACACGGTTCTCAGGCAACAGATGGCACTGCTCAAAAAGCACATGACATTGAAGTGTAAAGTATGATGTAGAAACGTAACCATTGGTTGTTGGTGGCCTACGGTTCTATGATGTTTTGGGTACGTAAAGTCACGTCATGTGTAATTTGACATGAATGTGACATTTGTTTACTTTTTTCACCATTTTTGGTTTTGCACTGCTTGGGATAACATGCCACCTGTGCGGTTAGAGGTATGTGACATGTATATTTAATTAGGGATTTTGAATGATAGGCAGAAGAGTGGTAATTAATATGTTTCTGTTTTTTTTTTCAAAATTTGGTTAAAGTATGGTAAATTATAAGTTATTTAAGATATTTTGGAATTGAAATTATTTAATGTTAGAAGGGTTGTTGTAGAAAGCACTAGTCAACTATTTTGTAATATTATGGTCACGTCTTTTGGAAATGGGAGTTTGGTAGCTTTTTGTGACTGTATGGGTGAATGTTTTTCGCAAGTTCTTTGGGGTGAGAGGCATTTAAAGGGTGATGAGTTGTTAGAACCAGTTTAGAATTATTTGATTTTTTTTTTTGTGTTTAGTATGATATAGTATGTGTTTTGTTGCGAGTGCGAAAGAAAATGGCAAAAAATTTAGAATGTGGGGAAATTAAGTGGAAAAATGAGAAAGTTTAATGGGGATGTTAGGATTTTAAGAGAATAGTTTACGGTGTTAGAATTTTAATAGAATAGTTAGAGGATTATGATGTACTAAGGGTGTGTGTGATGTAGTAAGGGTTATTTTTTGTAAGGGTAAGTGAGTAATAGTAAGGTAAGTTTTGGAGTATGTTGGAAATTTTTGTGTGTGAGACTGAAAACGGTGGTAGTAATGAACACCTCTATTTCATTATAGTATTTGAGATGAATTGAGTAATTATTAGTAGTTTTGTATAATAATTATTAATGTATTATAATGATATATTATTTTTATTTGATATTTAGGAGTCTTTTAAAGTTACTAATATAGTTTATTGTTAATATCTTGAAGTGTTTGGCAGTTTGTTTTTTTACATAGAAATTTTGGGTATTGTAGAATTGTCAGTGTGGAAAAATGGCAGTTTTTGAATGAATCAGAAAGATTTATGAGTAATTTAGGGAAGGGTTCTTTAAACTATAAGATGGGGGGTATATATATTTTTTTTGATTTGATTTTGGAGCTTTTTTAATAATTCGGTCGGCAGTGGACTGTTTTCAATTTTCATGTTTTTTGGTTTGTGTTTTCTGCGAGGGCATTAGTTTTGGGGTTTTTTATATAATTCAGTCGGTGGTGCACCATTTGCAATTTTCTTGTTTTTCGGTTTGTGTTGTCTGGGAAGAAATTAGTTTTAGGAGCTTTTTTACAATTTGATCAGCAGTGCACTGTTTCAGATTTTCTTGCATTTTGGTATGTGTTGTCTCCAATTTGATTATTTTGTTTCAGGGGCTCTTTTTTTTATAATTCTGATTGGCAGTGCATTGTTCACCATTTTCTTGTTTTTAATATTTGTGTTCAATTTCATTAATTCGGGTGATTTAGGTTAATTTTGTACATGTGACTTGATTTATTTGTTCAGTTTGTAAAAATATATTTATGGAGTATTTTTAAGTATTGGAAAAAGGTGGGGGGGGGGGGGAGATTGCAGGAATTTGTATTATGTGGGAAGGCAAGTGTGTTGTCTTCGTTTATTTGTTTAGGCTTTTGTTGTTTTTTGATGATTTTTTTAGTAATTCATGGTTGTGAGGGATGTTTATTAGTGGAATCATGTTTTTTCCTGTTACATTGCATTTGTTTATGATGCGTCAAATGCAAAGTACCGTTACCATAGTAACGGTACTTTGCATTTGACGTAAATTCTGGTTATCATTACTATGGTAACGAAAAAACAATCTTTTTTCTAGAAACCCCTGTTTGGGTTAGGGTCTGGGGGGGGGGGGGGGGGGGTGAATCATTGAAAAGGACTGTTTTGTTATGTTGCATCAAAAAAAAAAAAATCCCAGCCGAGGACCATGATCTGTATTACTGCCCAAATTGCTTTTGGGACAGATATAACCCAGGAAAAATGGCAAATGGGATGATATTCTTTCCAGGACTCAGTTTTGAGCTACAATTTCAGCAAAATTTTCTAAATACTGGAGTGTCTTAATGGATCAGTACTGAGGTATACATTCTTAAATTGGTATAAATAAAAAAAATAATAATAATAAATACCCCCTCAAGCAGCTGCTTGCCACAGAGGTCTGGCAGGAGCCTGTCAGTTTATATGCCACAGTATAAGATCCGAGAGGATGGCAGGACCTCAGCAGAAAAACGATACATACATCCATACCTTAACCCAGGGCTCGAACCCAGATCCCTTAGGTCAGAAGCCAAGCGCGCTAACCACTATTTATCTTTACTGTACAAAAATCGCTGAGTCAAAAATCATTTGTTTCAGGACTCAATGCATGGCCTTCAAACACAAAGAAATTGGTCATCCCTGGCTTACAAAGTGAACATTTACAGATTTTTATTAATCTGTAGATGTTCTCCAATCAACTGTAGACTTTTAAGATCCTCCACTCCACAAAAAAACTTCAAAACCACAACAGTTTCTTAATCTCACTGGTTCTAACTGTGGCCTGCATGACTTTCATCAGCACAAAAGCAACACCTTTCACTTATAGTCTGCAAATATAAAAAAGGGTTCCCTAAATTAAATTACTAAACCTATGTTAAATAGATGCTTTAAATCCAATACTTGTGCTTTCCAAACTTGATGGGATCTTACGAAAACAGAGCATTACACACATATTACAGGTGAATCTTGCTGATTTCTGCATGATTCTCACTGATTTGAGATTCAATTTCCTATTATTTCAAAGAAAGGAACATAGCACCAAACTGGGATGTATAAAATAATAGAGGGGGAGAGGGATTTTGACTGAAGAACAGAATGCTGCTGTAGTATTTAACTATTCTTCAATTTTAGAGTTCTTTAAACTAACTATTTTTTTTGTTTCCATACTGGTTACTAACATTTTCAGAGACAGGGAGACATGGACCCCTATCTCCCTAGATCTGGCCATGCATAGCACTAAAAAACACCTTTACTATGTCAAATATTCAAAAGTTACAAAAAATGAAATTAATACAATTAAATCTAACTGATATTAATACACTTCATTAATATGGTGTGTGTGTATATATATATATTTCATTTAAAATATTAAAACAACTTTTATAGCAAAATTTTTTTTTTACCTAGAAGTAAATTGAAGAAAAATGCTTCTTTGAGTGGATCATTTGTAAACCAGAGGAACAAGAGACAACCAGAAAGCCAAAATACTCCATGGCATGATAACTCTAATGCTTTCATATATGGCCTCAGATATCCTAGAGCTGAATCCTTAGAAGCTGACAAACTGAAGGAAATGCTAATTTTCTCATCTAATTCTTTGATGGTCTGAAGTATGTTGTGCACATCAGATGGGGACTGCTTTTCCATGATTGTCATATTTCAGAGAATACTGTTGAAATTTCTGAAACATTAAGAAAATGTCATTAAAATGCATTACATAACACACAATGTACTAAGTGTAACATAAAAATATGCACCAGTAAGCCAGTACAAGAATAAAAAGCTGACATTTATAAAGCCTTGTTAATATGAATGATAATGATATATAATACAAGTGTGCTGTACATTTGTTACTAAACCTAGACTAATTTAAAGTAGGATGCCGGCTTTTTTTTTTTTTCGCATGTATGGGGAAGAAAAAATCTTTTTAGCATCGTACCTTCCTTTGAAATCATTATGAATTGAATTTTTTCATTAGCAATATATTTTAATTTTTACTTTTTACACAGAGAAAGTATGTAAAAAGTGTGTGGAAAAAACGAGTTTTGCCAATGAGTGAGATTCAAACCCAAGCCTCCCAGTTACATGCCAGGTGCTCTAACCAGAAAATTTTATTAATTTTTATATTTTGGCTTTTTAGTTACAACTTTACAAAGAGCAATATCACTAATCTACCTGCCTTGGCGAAGGAAATAATCATTTATACCTTTGATAGCATAGAGTGCTTAAAAAAGTTTCAGATCCACGACGCTCATTTCTCGCCCTTCCTTTCAGCGCATCATCAGGTGGAAAAGTGAGGAGCTTAAGATTGGTATTTATTAATGGAATTTCTCTTTACGTTATGAAATGCATGTCTTTGAAGAAATCCTGCAAGCCAACCTTACTTGCAGAAAATTCATAATTTTTGCTTAATTGAACTGACGTGGTTGGTTACATTTCTTGTATCCGCTTATATATTCGTAATGCCATCTGTTTGATGGTATTTCTGTCTAGAGGTATTCTTTTTGCAAGTTATCTTATATCCACATTACTAGTTCCTTTTCCATCTTCACTTTTACAATTTCTCTCGTGTACAATGACGACTTAGTGATCAATTTTGTTCAAGAAAGCACAGATTTTCTAATAGCATCTTCATTTTTCTTGATGGTTCTTATAGTAGCTTTGTTCAAACCAAAATATTTACCTATGGATGTTGAACCTTCTCCAGTTGCAAGATGATCTAAAATTTGGATCTTAGTATCCAAAGAGATAGCTTTCCTTTTCTGCTTTTGTATAGTTGAATTATTCGACATCATGGTAAGGCTTACGAAAAATATTTGAATTGTAGTTAATAAATCAGATGATAAAAAATTGTAAATTACCTATCGTAACTTCAAAAAACAAATTTTTTTTTTCGATTTCTTCCAATAAACATCTAAACACTTCTAACTTTAAACACAAAATGAGACCAAGACTAACATATGTATTGATGATAAAATTGAGGGGAATTCCCGGAACTCAATGTTGCCACTTTATTCTGAATGAAGTGGGTTTTTGTACAATTTTTCCATAAAATAGAGAATAAAAGAGAAAATTTGTTGTGTAGTTATGTTAGTATAGTTTTTATTTTGGGGATTTTAGTGCACAAAATGTGTATCTATATTACAAAGTCAAAACTACTTTGAAAAACGTGACCATAAAAGCATCATCTTTGTTATAATTGTAAATTTTAGAAATTTTTTCTTGAATAGGAATATTTTTAATAAAGAACTTATATCCCGACAAAAATAGCAATGAAATGCAGTTACTGTGTAAGTATCTATCAAGTTACTTTTTTTTATATAAAAAAAAAGAAACTTGACAGATACTTACATGGTAACTGCATTTCGTTGCGTTTTGTCAGGGGGTATGAGTCACCCCCCACCCCCACCCTCTGACTGTGCCCTCATATGTTTCTTACATGCAAAGAGTGGCACAGCCAGGGGGGTTAACTTCTTCCCTTTGGGAAATTTTATTATCACTAATCAACCACTTTACATTAATAAAAACATTACCAAAATTTTTTCTCCAAAAATCCCATGAAATAAAAATGTAAATTCTAACAGCAAGAATGTTCCTCAACTGTATAGTGCTAGATTCTAATAGTAGCTTCCAAAAACTAAACCATTTTATAGAAGCTGGAAACAAGATACGCGTTTTGCATCTGGACTATGCTATATGTCATGCATTATTGCCCTAATGACCAGGTCATAAAGATTCCAAAAACAAGATTTGGGAAGAGTAGGGTAGGCCCTAGGGAAATGTGAAGGACCTGAAGGAAATCACCTTTAACAAAGCCCCCTAAATATTTAACATACAATATATAACATGACTTTCTTGCTATTATGTTGAGTATGGCTGGATAGGCAGTTAAAAATATGAATTTAAATGACAACAAAATGGGAAAAAAATACCTTAAAAATATTCTATTACTTGATAAACCCTACTTGCAACATTGGATTATACCTGGCTGATTCAGTCCAGTTCAGAATAACTAGTTTATATGAAAAATCCAACTTTGGAGAACTGATGTAATGCCTCTGAGCAGCACTTTTTTGCACACAATGGGCTAAATGGCCAGGTCACAAGGACCCCAAAGGCTCAGAGAAAGCTGGAGGTGGGGACCCACTGGAACAGGTGTTGGGAGACAGATGGTAGCTTCCCATCAAGGCCATCCAGCATGTTCTTTTATGTGCACAGGCTATGGCTCTCCCATACATGGGACCACAGCTTAAAGTCCCATCTGACGGATGGCAGCCTTGCAGCCTTTCCAAGCCCATCGGTGTTCCCTACTGACCATGGGCAGGGCGGGGAGTTTTGTGGAGATAAATCTCAATGCTGACCCAGCTGAGACTCGAACTTGGGAACTGCAGATTACAAGCCTGGGGTACTACCGACTGAGCCACCCCCACCCCAGAGCTAACTGCATATTTGAGATTTGATTGAAGTGGGATTCCACAAACTTCTGATATCATGTTGAATGCTCTAATTCTGGGCAACGCAAATGGTTCTCCACAGGCCAAACCATTCGGAGAGAAAAAAAAAATTTTGCAGCCCAAGGGGAATATGTAAAAAGTACAAAACGATCAGAAAGAGATATCAAAAAACAAATGAACTGATAAAAAAATATGAAACATGCTAGATCTTTTTTCTTTTAGACTCCAACCCATGGGTTAGCCAATAAATAATAAATTCACAGTATTACATGTTGACTTTGAAGTCAATAAATTTATGAATAGTTTTGTGGAAAAAATGAGTTTTGCCAGAAACATTTTTCCACTAAACTATTCACTAACCCATGTGTGTTGTCTTCACTTCTGGCTTGAAATACAAAATAAAAAAAAATAAATATTAGCATGCTTAAAAATTGTATAACTTATCTATTCATCCTATTTATCACTCCTCTAACTTTAAACTATGAAATTGCTTGCTGGGTAAAACTGATGGGCAAACAAAGCGTGTAATATGTTCTAATATGGTAGTAATATGAGTAGTTTAGCTATTATTGACGTTTCTGTATCAAAGACTTTATTTCAGATCTCAACTGCATAAGTATACTTGATTTCAGTTGCATAAAAAATATCGTACGAGTTATTACATACCACAGAAATATATGCTAAAAGCTTCACTAGAATATGGGAAATGAAGAAAAAGCAGAATCCAATGCTTAAATCAAATATATTTAAAAATTTAAACTTTAAGAGCTCAATTACAAATCAAGATATTGTACTTGGCTCAAGTTCTTAGGCTCCAAACTTCCCTATTTAATCCTATGCTTCCTACAGGCACTTGTCCTGGATTCTTTGGGATAAACTAGGAACTGAATCCATTAGTCAAGATCGGCGCCTATAGTAAAAAAAAAAATTCAAGAATACAAACATAACAGTATGTGAGAAGCCATTCAGTTACTATACAAAAATGCCTTTTTTCCTGCATCTTACTTCTTTTTGTTGCCAAAAATAAATGGATTAACCAAAGCCAATTCTTTTCACTAAGTGCTTTAACATCATTATAATTTTCAAAATTTGAAGCATTAATAGTAAATTTTCCAACTTTTGTCTCTGGAATAGAGGACATTTCTGTTTCCTTAAAATTCCTTTAAAGCTCAACATACACCTAATAACAAAAGGCTTAGGAGAAAAACTATATAATAAATTTGTCAATATCTTAATAGCTTCGAGAACAGATTATTTACACGTAATTACAATAGCATAAATTTCTTACTTCACGAAACACTGTACAGGAATTTTTAACACTTTGCCCTGGACTAAAATTATCCCGAATTTCTTTTTCAACAGCCGCCTTAGTTAAATGTGATTTATTTTGTGATTTATTTTTAAAGAGAGATAAAAGGAGATATAGAAAATATATACCGGGAGATATCGAAACTATCACATGAAGGAAATGACGTAATCGGAGAACCGTATTTCCTTACACGAATATTATAATGATTTAACAACACACAATATATACACCGCATTAATAACGGCGTTAATTTGTGGTAAAATCCTACACCATCCTTAAACGTTATTTTTTCATCTCGATCTCATTTCGTAAACGCAACTAACAGCGAAGCGACAGCAGCCGAATTTCTAATTCCTTCCACCAGGATGATTTAATCGCTTGGTATGGTCAAATGGTTTTATCCATAGAGCTAGGCTGTAACCTCCAGCTAGGGTATCCATAGATCCCGTTTCTACTTATTGTTTGCTTCATGTAGAAAAATGTGTGCATTTCAATTCAGCTGTGTTGACAATTTTCGACTTCAAGAGTGCATGCTCTCTGATCTATATGTATTGAGAAATTTTAATTCTAGAACTAATCATTCAATATTTCACATTTATTTTCGAGAATGGAACAATAAAATTCCATTATTCTTTCAGGAATAAGGCCGCATATTAATACAAATTAAGTTGATCTTTCTGATTCAAAGGTGTCATTTTTGCATTATTCATAAATCATGTAGCAGCAGTTCAAACCTTCTTTTTTTTTGCATACCACCAAATATCTAGCAATTTTTTCATTTGCATCAATACTAGATAAACATGAACCTACAAAACATCGTTTTGCTAACGGAATATAATTTTGTAAACAAGGGTGAATATAAATAGTACGGAAAAATTATTTATTTCCTTCCATTTATCGTATTGCAACCCACACAACCATAACATCCACAAAATATCCAAAATATATCAGAGATGGTAAAAGGATATCCATTTGCCAGCTTAGATCTCTTTTCAGTGTTAATGGTTATGCAAATTTCATGTAACCACCACAGTTTGGGAATCGCTGATATATTATACTATCGATTTCATTTTACTAAGAATTAATGGTTTCTAAGAATGCATTTTAGGTTGCTGTAAAAGGGAAGTATATTTGGTTATTATTACTATAAAACTGGGGTATATTTTTGAACACTGAAACGTTCAGGACCCCATCCACTTATCAGAATGCATGCCAAGTAAGACAAGGACAGGTTTTACTCAAGTTTACTCCAGTCGAAATTTCGCGAGAATGGCAACAAGAACAAATTCGCTCGGTGCTGCTCGCGGAAAACTTGCTTATTAGAGTCTTGTGTTCACGATAGAACTTGATCTTGTTATTATTCACGCGAAATTTGAACTGGATAAACTTCTTGAATAAAACCACGGTGGTATGAATGACAGGAGACGCCCTAACGCGCTTTCCCTGTCCAAGGAAAATGATGCTGACGCAGCAGGGCGGTAGCCATATTGTTGCATTCAAACAAACCGTCTGCCGCTGCAATCAAGCCTACTTTTCACGTGCTATACTCAGTTTTACTGTGCGATATATACGGGAAGATTATTTTTTTACGACTAAGAGAAAGCCCATTTAAGCTATTTGGAATTTATATTGCTTTTTTTAATGCAATGAATATTTCCATACAGAATTACTCTATAGCAGAACTATTTATGTATTTCGTTGAATACGACAAAAACAAACAATTACCAGATTTTGAAAGTTTATTTATACTGCACTGATAATAGCAGAAAACATTTTATGGATAAAACACTAAACATTATATGCAATAGCAGCATTTAAACTACAAAAAAAAAACACATTTGTAAGATTCAGAAAAGCCTGCAGAACGAGTTCTCAAATAAGTGTAACGTAAAATCAATCGATCAATATAAGAAGTACATCTTCACATTTATCACTGAGTACAATCCGAAGAAAATAAAAAAAAATCTGGTGGAGAATCGAGGTTTGTAACTCGAAATAAAACCGATTTCATAGCGGCGTAATTTCAACACGAAGTTGCTTGTATCATTATATAATTATTTAAACTTTTATAAAAAATGACAAACTTACCGATGAAAGGTAACCTGCTTGTTGTACCCTGCCATAATACAAATGTCGAAAAAATTTAATTTTTATAACGCAACACTTCGTTACTCACCTATACTAATGATCAATGTTTTGAATAGAACAACATTGCTGTCGCGCAGTCGCCGAAGCATCATTTTCAAGTGCTTAGGGCTCCTGTTATCTTCCTACCTCCATGAGTAAAACCTTCTCATTGCCTTACTTGACATGCATTCTGAGAAGTGGATTGGGCCCTTTTAGATTAGTTTGATTTCAACCTTAACTATACCAGACGTTTTGATCTTGCATCAGCAAAGTAAACCATCTACTTCATTTCTCTAAATTTCAGATGATATGTACATCGTTGTACAATTTATCTGCCATTTTCTGCTCTATTATCCGTCTTTTCTTCAAAAATGCCTACTTAAGTAAACTATACCAGACGTTTTGATCTTGCATCAGCAAAGTAAACCATCTACTTCATTTCTCTAAATTTCAGAGGATATGTACATCGTTGTACAATTTATCTGCCATTTTCTGCTCTATTATCCGTCTTTTCTTCAAAAATGCCTACTTAACATTTGTGAAACGTTTCTGCATACAACAGTTCCTATTCTTAGGATGATTTTGAATTCGAGAAATATTTTAATTACAAGTTAATATAAGAGAACATTACTCATAATTTTATTTATGATTATTTTGATTACACTCCTGATATGAAATTGCCGCATCCAAAAGGAGTGGACGGGTTTTCATCCACTCCTTTTGATTGCGGCAATATATTTGGATGCAACGAATTGAACAGCATACGATAAAAAGCGTCTTTTACTATAGAGCAAAACTTTTGCGTCTCTGTCTCGTTGATGCTAATACATTATGTGCCACGGCATAGAGATTTCTGGGGAAGTCTCGCTATGCCAGGTGCACCTGGTTCCATGGAAATACCCAGAGGCGGAAGGGTCGATATCCCCTCCCCACAAAAATTCTGTCGCCTTATACTATATCTCAAACTTGTCTCTCTGCTTTGAAATCCAAGCAGTTGTCTTTGATTGATTTTATTTTAGCCCCATAGTATATGTCTGACTCTAAAAATAGATTTAAAAAAGTACATTAAAATTTTATTCCATAGAGAACATTATTTAAAACTTTCCTTTCCGGTGGAATATTTTAGTAATTGGGAAACCTTACTAAAGTCTAATTTTCATATCCCACCTACCCTCTCCCAAACTAAATTCTATTTATGTGCCTGCATATACTGTATGATGCATATACTGCAAATACTGTTCACATTATGCTACCAACTTTAATTTCAACACAATGGGTCACCTGCACAGTTTGGTATTCAGGTGCGATGATGGCTAAATATGACCTTCCCTGGGCACTGAATTGGGCATGACCTGTAAGGTTCACGAACATGAATCCCGTGGAATTTTTTTTTGTGGGGGAACATTCCAAGGAGCTCCCAACAAAGCAGCTCAAGGCTGCATGAAGTATGTTTGCACCCTGAGGTAAAGTCCCTTTTCAGAATCCCATTTAAGACATTTCATAGGTGCCATGTTGTCAGAGGCACCATTTGGAGAAGACGCCCCCATGCGGTGCTTGCTGACTTCAGCTGACCCTGTCTCTCAACAGTTTGAAGAATGTTGTCCATACCACAGGCAGCACTTACCATGGTCGACCCTGCAATGTTACAGTGTGCATAAGCTAAAAGTAGTCAATACGCACAGACCTGTTTTGATATGCAGTGGTGGGTAATTTGAACATTTGCGTATGTAATACTGCAATACTATTCTGCGCATGTCATGTGCTGGAAAAATATTTCGTTACAGCCTGAGATTACTGCTTGGTGCTTTATTGCATTTCTTTATATGTTGGCTTTTATGAGTCATATTTTAGTACACCATGATATGCATGTGTCAGCCATATACTGTTTATTATGTCTCACACTGAACTTTCATTATACAGCAACAAATACATATTTTTCAGGACAGATATATCATCAAAAAACTTTGAACCCGTTTCACTCTTTAACTGTGACCTGCATCAAAAAAGTCCATGAACATCTTCGTCTGTTCTTTGGGCAAGAAATTGCACAGTGTATGTGATTTTTGAGACACTTTGTATATTAACAAATACAGGGTTTTTCAAAATTATGGAAACACGGACGGCAACTGAATGTGCCGTATGCATATCACAGGGACGACGTCACCGCGATGAGAGTTATATGAAGGGGAGAAGTATGATGTCGGCTATCAGGGCAGTGCCACAGGTGAAGGTGAAACAGCTATTGCGGTGTAATTGTCGACAATGTCAGACCTCAGTGACCTCCAAAAAGGCATGATCATTGGTGCATGTCTTGCAGGAGTTTCAATAACCAGAACAGCGGAAATAGTAGGTGTAACACGAGGAACTGTATCGAAGATTATGACTACTTATCAAAAAGGACAGGTGTTGCCTCCAAATGTGCAAATTGTGAATGCCATACGAAGTTGTCAGATAGGGATAGGCAAACGTTGGCATAGATTGTACAACGGAAGCACAAGACCACTGCACCGCAAATAGAAGCAGAGTTGAACATCCTTTGGAATTATCCCGTTTCCATCATAACAGTTCATCAGGAACTTCTTGATGTCAGTATTTATGGCTGTACTGCAATCCACAATCTTCTGATTACCAACATCAATGCAACAAAACGTGTAAGGTGGTGCAAAGCACATACAAACTGGGATGCTAAAGACTGGCAACGTGTTATCTGGTCTGACGAATTGTGCTATATATTGTTTCCCACCATTGGTAGAATGTAAGTCTGACAAAAACCTACAGAAGAGTACTACCCCGAGTATTTGGTTCCAAATATGAAGCATGGAGGTGGATTTCTGATGTTGTGGGTGCCATATCATGGCATTCCTTAGGGCCGTTAGTTATTCTGCAGGGTCGTTTCACATCTGCAAAGTACGAATCCATTCTCGAGGACCATCTGCACACAATTTTGTGGGTATTGTTCCCTAATGACTGTCCCTGGTTTCAAGCGGATAATGCACCTGTGCATTGTGCGAAATGTTTCCAGTTGCGGTTTGCAGAGCTCCAGTCCAGTTGCGGTTTGCAGAGCATGAGTACGAGGTACATCAGCTACCCTGGCCACCTCAATCTTCATACCTCAATATCATTGAATATTTGTGGGAATATCTCGAGCACAAGGTCAGATCACACTTTTCACCTCCAGCATCACTGGCACAGTTGGGCCAAATTTTATAGAAAGAATGGTACCACATTCCATTACCGTAGGTGCATGACTTCTTTAAGTCTATTCCACGTCGAATTGCGTCTGTTCTGAATGTTCTCCACAAACAGTACATGTTTCCATTATTTTGATAAACCCTTGTGAACCTTGAATATACATCAGATGTGAAACATTTCAGTGGAATCGGAGGTGAAAAATGCAAGTTATTGTGCACATATAAAAATCCAAAAATGACATCCAAAAAAGCCTTAGCATCTTTTACACATTAATCAATATTATTTTAGAGAGAATCATTGTTAGATTATCTAACTTATCAGCAGGGCTATTCCAAGACAGGGACAAATGGGGATTCTGCTCCTGGTGCAATAAAACTTAGGGCCAATTCTAAATTATATACATAGTTATATTTTATTACTGTATGGAAAATTTAACTATTCAATAAGGAAAAAAATACTTTCTTGCACCTGAAGCGAACTGTACTCCTCACTTATTGTGGACGCGAAATTGGGTAGGCACAACCGTTTATCAGTATGCCATACAATCTCACAATCAACCACAAATTACGACGATCAATAGACTCAAACTCCCTTTTTGAAATATACAAAGTTACCTGTTTGAGGGGGTATTTATTTTTTTTAGTAACCACAGGCAGAGGTGTAAGAACTTGTTGGCATCGTGGCAGTTGCCAAGGGTGCCGGAATCACAGGGCGGCACGATCAGTTCCATGATATCTGATGTTTATGTGCAAAATAAAATCGAATGATTAGCCGCCCGTAGTTGTTTGAAGTTAATACGTATTGTTTATACCTCGTATCGTCAAGACAGCATATTGTAATTTTTCGTTATTTGCTAGAAAAATAATTTTTTTCCTTTTGCCGGCGGACAATTAGCCGCCCCCTTCCCCTGCACAGCACTTTGGGACGAAATTTCAAACTGCTCATATTGCTTTTACAAATCATGCCGTTACAAAATAAAATTTCGCTACATAGGTATCTTTTTCATTGAACGGGAGTTATAATTTGTATATTGTATTGAATTATTATGTTTATAAACCCCGGGATTGTTTAAGATCAACATGAGGACAGGAGCGTACATCATCACTTTGTTTCCTGTCAATCGAGAGAGAACCGACTCAAAAATTTAATTTTGATGAGATTATTAACGATTTTGCCAACGAAAAAGTAGGAAAAAAGTAAATTACTTCAGAAAATAATCCATTTCAATTTTTTTTGCAATTAATATTTATTCATGTAACTGTATTAAAATAATAACGATAAATATATATAAATAAATAACATGTGTATTTTTTATCAATAACTGAACAAGGACGGACAATTACAAATTTGCCAAGGGCGCCAAAAGCCTAGCTACGCCTCTGACCACAGGTTTTTCAAACTCAAAATATATCTCAAGAATATGCTAAAGCGAAAATATTTTATGTATATATTCCCGTACCACTTCTGAACCAACATGCTCATTAAAACATTGTCCATCAGCCAAATTATTAATTCTATTAAATGATCTATCTTATTAAATACACAAATACAAAATCAAAGATTTAGTTTCAAAAAATATATTTGAGTATTTTTACAGTATTCATCTGTACAAGAGAACGTCTGTACAGAGAACTACGTGGATGTTAAACAACAAGCTCGACGACCTTGATGGGAGACTGCCATCTGTTTTTTAAAAGCTGTGGGTCCCCTTCCCCCTCTGAGCCCCAGCTA
Organism: Ryuthela nishihirai; assembly: GCA_038380435.1. Classification (NCBI taxonomy): domain Eukaryota; kingdom Metazoa; phylum Arthropoda; class Arachnida; order Araneae; family Heptathelidae; genus Ryuthela; species Ryuthela nishihirai. The sequence goes on from JAWZYU010000019.1 coordinate 38,892,145, forward strand.
TTAAACCCATTGTGTGCAGAAAAGTACTGCTCATTACTCCAGCTGTGATGCTAGGCAATTAGTCTTTCAGAGGTCGACAATTAGTCTAACGAGTCTTCGACTCGAGCTTCAATCACAAACTTTTAAGTTAAAATATATGAACAAAATTGAGATCCAATATTCTTCAGGGTTTTATCTCTGTGCAGTATTTTTTTTTTGCACAGAATGGGACTAAATGGCTAGGTACAAGGACTCCAAGGGCTCAGAGAAGTGTAATAGAAGGGGACCCACTGGACAGCTGTTCAGAGACATATAACAGTCTCCTATCAAGACCATCCAGCTTTCCTTAAAGTGCAGGGTATGGCTGTCCCACATACGAAGCCAGATTGATGAGGTGATTTTGATCTTTAATTTATCTCGTCACACTTTTGCATTAAATGCATATTTTAGATGTTATAGAGTTTAGAAATTAGATTCCCATTGATATAACATGGAAATTCTCTAATATTTTGGTAGGACACTGTACTTTAATATATTTCTATTCCTTTAATTTATTTAATCTAACAAACAAACTTAAGTCTGCTATGAAATCAAGTAATTAAGTTAATCCCTAACCGCCGATGGGGGAGGGACTGTTTAAATTAATATACTATAACGTTTTAGGTGGGGTGGGGGGTGTAACACTCTGTCAAAGTTTGAGAAATAACATATATGAAAAATTGGTGTGATTTTTTACTATAATCTTCATTTATTTGCAGTCATGTTAATTGACTTGTTCATTGTTTTTAGGGTTTAACTCCACCAAATCTTTTCTTCGAAAGCGCTGAAGAAGCAGCAGCTGAAAAAAATGGCTTCGCAGCAACGAAAGGTTCCCCAGAGAAGGACGATTTCAGAGGTTTTCACGACACGGGTGATTCCGAAAGTGAACACAGAAGTGATTTAGATAGGAACTCTTATGAACAAAGTGACCGCCTTTTGGGACATGAATCGAATGACTTTCTCTTTACTGATCACAAGCAAGAGCCCAAAACAGAAGAAGAAGAAACTGGTTCTGGACTCTGGCTGGTTACTCACTATTTTGTTTTGTTACCAGACGAATAATATTATACGTATCAAATGTTACTGCAGGAGGAATCTCTTTAAATTCTTCGAAGAATTTTCAGATATGGATTATGAATAGGGGACAAAAGATTTTTTCTTCTTCCACTTTCGTCAATACATTTAATGGTCATTTCAGTTCGTTGTTTTTAGTGTTATGCAAATTTCGTTCCCGGCATGTGTAGACAAACACACTAAGCACTCTGACACAGGGACGGTACATTGGCTCAAAAAAGTATCCGAACACTATGGTTGAATTCTGTAATCAACCATAGTGTTCGGACACTTCTTTAAGCCACTGTGCATAAGTACACTGGTGCGTAAAAAATTGCAACTTCATTTTTCGTCAACAGGAAACTAACTTCCAAAATCTCACTTCTAAAATAAGCTTTTTATGGTAAAATATGACGGATAATTTACAGATCTCAATCAAATCTATATAAATCTCAGTTTTTCAGCAGTAATAGCTGGTATTTAAAGAGTTATGGAAGCTGGAATATTTAACGTCAGTAAGGCACTGCTATAAAACTCATACAATATCCAATTTATACATATTTAATCAAAACTGATGACGTTGCTTTTATGTTCAGGAATATTCAGTTTCTTAAGGAGGATTATTCCATTTTCAGCTGTTTTTAAAGAAACGGCGTTCTTTTTCAGTTTGTTGTTTTTCCATTCATCTTTAGGTATTAATAATTTTTTTGCTGCTAGTGAGAAATTTTGAAGCTTTTTTTTTCATGGGTATTGATAACAGCTTACTTTTCGCAATTTACTGAATCTTCCAATAATTTTAATTTTCACCATTAGTAGGCGCTAAATGTAGAAAATGGAACACCTTTTTTTTATCTAGAAACGAATATTCCATATTTTTCTGAGACGATGAATAATTACGAGTAAGAGAGTCAAACGCGAATTAGAATAACTAAATCGACGGTAATTCGCAAAACTAACCGATCCTTAGGAAGTATAGGGTTGATAAATTCGTGAATGATGTGCATATCCTACATTCTATTGGGAGGAAAAAATGTCTGATTGTGAGAGGAAATTTGAATTATTTTATTATTAAACTAAGAGAGGGATTAGAAACAGGCTTTAACCGGAGTGCCAAAAATAGAAAGTCTCCGAAACTGAACTAAAATTTGAATAATAGCTGTGGATTCAGTTTCAAACCATTAAAAAAGTGTGTGATTTAGAAAATTGTAAAAATAGTTCTCTCAATATTCTTCAATTTTCCATTAAAATCGAGAAAAATTTTAAGACACATTACTGCTGTTAAATAAGTTTGAGTCGCTCCATAACTATTTAAATACTGAATTAATTTTCATTTGAAGTCACAATCTGCGCTGTTGTATTCTGCTAATACTGGGTATAGGAGACAAACTGTCTCGTGCAGAGTAGGATCCGAACTCACGACCTCCTGATAACAAAACGAGAAGAGGACTGAATGAATATATTTTGCAATTCGAGATTTAGATGGACATAATGTAATATTAGATGAATCATAACATTTTACCAGAGAAAGCTTATTTTAGAAGTTACATAATTTCGAATTTGGTTTCTTTATTATCATAAAATGGAAATTTTCTAAATGTTTGACTTATTATTTTTTTGTACTTCTTGGTGCAAGTACGGTTGCCAGATGAAGTGAACTACAAAACCGGACTCCGAAACTGTTTCAGCACATTCCCGATGTTTTTAGGTAATAACATGCTTTTATGCCATCATCACTTACAGTAAAATTAATGTTACACAATTTGCACCTTACCTTAGAATTGTCTTCACTTGGACTCTTGAAAAATCCAAGAAAATTAGGTTTCCCATAGCGAATTATATTTACTCATTCTCTTTATTTTTTATGGATTTAATTTCCCGTAGATTCAGTCATTTCAAAAACAACTGTAGGGGAGTATTTAATATATTTACGCTAAATTTTAAACCAAGTCCGTCAGCAAACTTCCGTGCGGCGATTATGAATATAATATTACTTTCATAAAATAGCACTTCACGCATGCGCATTGTGTGTAATTATGAAAACAACTTCAGGCAGCTTGCACAATGTTGTCATGAATTAACATCATAATTTGCGGGAAGATATGTAGGTAGCAGACGACGCATTTTGGAAAACATGTCATTGCCATACTTATTTTCGCAACTAATGGTTTATTAATTAATGTTGAAATCGTTATTTATATTTGCGCCATAAATAACTAAATAGATGTTGCTTTACATTGAAAAGCTTAGAAAAACTTTTCTTTTTGAACATTAATCCGAAAAACCTGACCTGTCCAGAAGGATCCAAAATTTTCGACCGGACAAACGCGGCTAAAACCGGATACCTGGCAACCCTAGATAGGAATGAATTCGGGATCAAATTTTCGACCTCACGTCTGCCCTGGGCCTAACCACTCGATAATTACTGAGCACAACCAGATTACGGGGGGAGGGGGGGATTTGTTTTTTTAATTCTTTCCTTTTTAGGTTATTGCAAACTTTAAAATGATTATAAAGAGTTTGATGAAAGAATTTGATTCATGAAAAATTCTAAAACTAATCCAATGAAGCTGAAAATTCTTGAGTAATCTCATTATATACACTGAGCGATAAATTGACCAAAAAAAGCTGAATGATGCTCATTTTTAATTACTAGAGACGGATCAAAGGAACGAAATGCATGAATAGTAATTGGTAACGGCTTTTCCAATAGTTTTGAAATTCAATTAGAAGTTGTCTTTGCCTTAAAGGAAACATTTGGATTTTATAAAAGAATTTAAGAAATTCAATAATTTCTGCAACAATTTCATTTGGAGGGGGGGGGGGCAAAAATTAATTGGTTCAAGATAGAAATATTTAGGTGGAGCTTTCATTAATGAGTGCAGTGAAAAAGACAGCAATCATGAATCATTAAGCCCCGATAAATTAAAAACAAACAGATAAAAAAAGACCTATTATTGAAAATACATGTGAAAAAAAAAACGATATGCATCCGAAAACGAAAATCGAAATTACATTTTGGGTTGGGTTGTTTTACCTCTGAGCGGCACTTTTTTTGCAAACCATGGGCTAAATGGCCAGGTCACAAGGACCCCAAAGGCTCAGAGAAGGTTGGCGGAGGGGACCCACTGGAACAGCTGTTGGGAGACAGATGGTAGCCTCCCGTCAAGGCCATCCAGCGTGTTCTTTAACGTGCACAGGGTATGGCTCTCCCGCACACGGGGCCACGGATTAACGTCCCATCCGACGGACAGCGGCCTTTCCAAGCCCATTGGTGTCCCCTACTGACCGTGGGCAGGGCGGGGAATTTTGCGGAGATAAATCTCAACGCTGACCCAGCTGGGACTCGAGCCTGGCGCGCTACCAACTGAGCCACCCCTGCCCCAATTACATTTTGTCAAGGAAAAAAACATGAATTTTTTTTTGATAACATTTGATATTATTCAACGCAGATTAATTTTTGAACACTTTTTTTCCAGGGGTAGGATGACCTCCACCCCCGCCCACCGACGCCCCTGAAATGAGTCTCAATGTATCCATCCAACATCGAACCATTTTCTAAAGACAAAATCCAGAAACAAACATAACGCTCAAAAATGCGTTGTAGCCGACAAGCGTCCAATGAATTCGCAGCACCGCAAAGTAGCACTGGCCGTCTGTTTCATCAGACAGCACTCGCAATGAGTAGAGAGGCTAACAGGTGTTCTGAATCACTCCCCGAGATTCATCGGTGAACTTTTGCAATGTGCACATGTGTTAATGTAGAGTGTCTGCAACTGCAGTTTTCTCGGTATTCTCCTTTGTATCACATTCCATAGCCATCTCTATTCGGTATTCATTCTCTAATCGGTATTCTGAATGATGTAGGCTTTGGGATCATAATTTTTAAATACCGTTACCAATGCTTCTCCCATTTGTCCTCACAGTTTTTCAACAACTGATTACATTTTGCGCCGTTGCAATAGGTGATAAGAATGTCGGCGCTTTGGCTGAAGTAAGTATGCAAGTTTTTTCCGACGTTTCGCAAATTTGTCCAACTGAAATGCTGATAAATAAACACTTATTATTAAATACAGGATGTTTCAAAAGTAGGTTTACAATTTTTATGGTATGTACATATCATATAAATATTGTCAAATATACTGCTCACAAAAATTAGGGGATATTTCAAAATGAATATGAAGCGATAATATATCCCCTAATTTTTGTGAGCAGTATACATAACGTGTTGTTAAGTGTACCAGAGTGACAGTTCAACGTGACTTCCATTGAAACTGACTTTGGGAATACAAGGTGCATTTTTCTAGAGTCTGGGGAGGAGGTTAGAGTTTGAATGCACCCTATAGTCGAGGTTGTTTTATGTGTGAGCAGGGAATGGAGAGCTCAGTCTGTCGGACGCCAGTCTCGTTATCTGCTGTCCCCAGGTTCGTGTCCCAACGTGATGTTGTTTGTGCAACGTCGAGATTTTTTTCCGCTAACCTCCGCCCCACCTTTCCCTCTGTTCAAAAGGCTGCCGTCCATCTGATGAGAGTTTATCCATGGCCCTATGTGCAAAAGTGTCACACCCTGTCCACGCAATAGAATATGCTGAAAGGCCTTGACGGGAGATTAGCATCTGTTTCCTAATGCTATTCAGTGGGTCCCCCACTTCGAACATTCTCTGATCGCTTGGGATCCTTGTGCCCTGGACATTTAGCCCATTGTGTGCAAAAAAGTGTCGCTCAGAGGGAAAAAAACCCAATCTTTTTTGAACCCTTGGGGTCCTTGTGACCTGGCCATTTAGCCCATTGTGTGGAAAAAAGTGTCGCTCAGAGGTAAAACAACCCAATCCTCTTTGAACCCTTGGGGTCCTTGTAACCTGGTCATTTAGCCCATTGTGTACAAAAAATGAAGCTCATGGTAAAAAAAAAACAATTTTAGAGTCTCGTAACTGTGTATTGTTTTTTTTTTTCTTGAAGTGCATTTGTGTACTTTTGGAATAATATTAGAATTATTTTCTCCGCCTGCATCCCCCTTCCTAAGAGATGAAGATAGCAACTCAGGAAACAGATAGTTGCACTTCATTATCTCTGAAAAAAGTTCCTCATATTCGCCTGTACGTAAGGCACCAGTTTTTGTGGTACGACCTTTTTCTTATGGGGAGGGGGGGATGCAGGAAAGTTAAGGATAAAGTCTACTTTTCCCAGGAAAATGATGATCTACGGACAAGAGTTACTTGCGCAGTTGCAGAAGTCACGACAGACGTGCTACATCGCACTTGGGAAGAATTTCATTACAAGAGGAATATTTGTTATGCTACATCTCAGTAGGGGACACCGATGGGCTTGGAAAAGCCGCCGCCCGTCGTATGAGACGTTAACCCGTGGTCCCGTGTGCAGGAGAGCCATACCCGGTGCACGTTAAAGAACACATTGGATGGCCTTCACGGGTGGCTACATCTGCCTCAGTAGTAGCATAAATGAGAATTCTGGCACAGTAAAAGGGGCTCGAGAATTCTATGAAAATCCATGGGAAAAGTTGTGGGGGATGAGGGAAAAACTTTTCCCACGGATTTTCATAGAATTCTCGAGCCCCTTTTACTGTACCAGAACTCTCATTTATGCTACTACTTGCCTCCCAACAGCTGTTCCAGGGGTCCCCTACCCCAACCTTCTCTGAGCCTTCGGGGTCCATGTGACCTGGCCATTTAGCTCATGGTGTGCAAAAAAGTGCCGCTCAGAGGTAAAACAACCCAACCCATGCTACATCTAGAAGTCAGAGCGAACTGTCACTCGGATACATCTGGCAATACTCAATGTGTTGGGTTACATTTCTGTGCATTTGATTTGCATCTACCATTTACTAATAAATGTATGCATCCTCTCAAAGCTGCAAACCTTCTTTTGAAACCCCCTCTATAATGTCAATAATAGTTATATTCTCCTTAAATAAAAATAATTAAGAATTTCTTGAAATTCGGAATTCCTACAAAATCTTATCCTTAAGTATAAGAGATGGGGTTAATAGCTGCAGTTTTGAGATTTTCACTAACACGTACTTTGCCCTCATTGAAAAAGGGGCTACCAAAGGCTTGTAAAATCTTTTGTCCATCGGAGGGGATGTTATCCACATGGCCCCTGTAAAGGTAAGCCATATACTCTGCACAGTAAAGAACATGTTCGATGATCTTCTAAACTTTAACAGAAGGCTTCCGCTTGTCTTCTAATAGCTGTTCAGTGCATCCCCTTCTCCAGTCTTCTCTGAGCCCTTGGGGGTCCTTGTGACATGACCTTTTAGACTATTCTGTCCATAATAGAAGAGATCACAGGTAAAATAACTCAACCAGAAAAAAAAATTAGAGAAATAAAATGACTAGGTATTTTTTTTTCTCTAATTAATATTAAATGTAGTATTAAATGAAATAATAACATGTCTCTGGCGAATATGAGGAACTTTTTTTTAGAGAGAATGAAGTGTTTTATTACCATTCCTAACACCCTCTAACAGTGGAAGTTCGAATTAGTGGATCATTGGAAAAATGAAAATAGTAATATTTTCATTTTCCCAATCAATATGATTTCATTAGTACTTATAAAAGACAAAAAGAATTGTTCGTATATATCACTTAAGACGAAACAGTTGCGTTTTCCCATTCTATCGTCGGGGTAAGGGATCGTTGCTGCCCATGGTGTGTCTCTTGACCATGACCCTCCATCATCGGGACTCAGTCAGTCGTGGGCCAGACTCGTAATCTGATGTTCCCACATTCGAGTCCCAACTGGGCCAGGGCTAAGAATTTTTTCAGCTAACTCTCATTCTGCTCTTAGTGAGGAATTAGACTCGTTGGGTATGGAAAGGCCGCCGTCCTTCGGATTGGACGTTAAGCCATGGCCCCATGTTCATGAGAGTCATATCCGGTGCAAGTTAAAGAAGCCTCTTGATGGCCTTGACCGGAAGCTTCCATCTGCTGGCTAGCATCTGTCCAGTGCAGCCCCTTCCACAACCTTCTCTGGTTATTGGGGTTCTCCTGACCTAGCCATCTAAGCCGGTTGTGGGGGAAAAAAAGTTGCGCTCAAAGATAAAACAACCACCATTTTACCGCCAAATGTCTGAATTGCTCCTTGGCAATATTCGTTTAAAGTTTCGGCATTTTCCGCCTTTTCCACCCTTAGAGGGCGCCATAAAAGTTTTGCGATAGTCGTAAAATGCGAATAATTGTAATATTCATTAACACCTTCTAACGTAAAAAGAATTCTTAATTTATCTTTAAAAACCGAAAAAGCTGAATGTCTACGAAATAGACAAACAAAGTGAAAACATCACATATTTTTTTGAAAACGAGTTAATAATAAATATAGTCTCATTAAATAAAAAATTATACTTTTTTTTTAAGTTAAAAATTTCTGCAGGATCTTACACTCAAAACTAAACTAGAAGAATAATATATTGCTTCTGTCGAATATAGAAGGCTCATTTTCAAAGATAATGAAGTTACTAATTTTTCCGACTGTCACACCTTCTAAAGATGAAGATTCGAACTCGTGGATAAGTCGAAGAACATAAACTATAATATTTAATTGGTATGTATCTAATAAAAAAAAATGTGATTTATCTGATCAAATAAAAACGTTGCCTTCATTAACTTCGGCAGGAATTTTTTTCACAGGAGCAGGAGGGTGGGAGGAATGCTTTTCTTGGAGGGAAAAATGTCGGGGGGGGGGGGAACAAAAACCAAAACATTGTTTAAAATTAGAAATATTTAGGTCAGGCTATTCATTAATGACGGCAGTTGCGAATACAGTAGTCATGTACAGGGTGTCCCTGAATTCATGGCCCAAACGTGAGGGGATGGTAGTAAACACCGAACCCACCAATATTCGTCATAGGAAAATATGCGGCCGCAAACGCAGCCCGGTGCCGGTAGGGGGCGCAGTCAGTCCGCGGAGGATCTGGTAGCCTCACTGTCCGTCGCAGCCGCCGATGTGCGCGACAAGCTTGGTGTTTACGAGCAGGTACGCCGATCACTCCTCCGCCGTTGTGCCGTCTGTATCAACGTTGGTGGGCGGACGTTTGAGCATTTGTTGTAATGATCTCCAATAAATGTTACTCTGGAAACCTCTGTGTCTGTCCTTCATTTCCGACTCCTCACTGCGTTTGCGGCTGCATATTCTATGACGAATATTGGTGGGTTCGGTGTATACTACCATACCCTCACGTTTGAACCATGAATTCAGGGACACTCTGTATATTATCAGAGAACTACAGATGCCCAAAAACAGAAAAAATTACTTTAAAAATAAATTTAAAAAAATAATAATGCCTCCCTCAAGCAATTGTTTGCCACTGAGGCCTGTCAGGGTACTTTCAGTTTATACGCCATAAAGTGTAAATCTATCCCGCCTGTGAAAATAGCGGAAACTCAGCAGAAAGACAACACAAACGTCCATGCCTTACCTGGGGCTCGAACCCAGGTCTACATACAAAAAAAGTTTTCTTATGTTACTAAATAAATATAAATAATATGCTTCCAAAAAAAACCTAAAAGAAATCAAAATTACCTTTTATTATGGAAAACATTAATCTTTGGTACATCTGATATAAAAGAAAATAAATATTCCCTCAAGCAGCTGCTTGCCACAGAGGTCTGACAGGAGCCTGTCAGTTTATATGCCACAGTAGAAGGTCTGTGACCCAGCTGGGCCAGCATAGAAATTTGTCTCCGCAAAACTTCCCACGCTGCCTTGGTCAATAGGAGACACCAATGGGCTTGTAAAGGTTGCCATGCGTCAGATGGGATTTTAAACCACACCCACTGCAATCTGATATAAACCAGCATAAATTGATTTTTCGATCAACTTATCCTGAGAGGGGGCAACTGTTCCACTTGCACCTACCCCCTGCCGACACCCCCACCCACACACGGAGATTAGGGGAGAAATTGTTACTATCAGTATTGTCTTCACACAGTTGACCACCTCATTGTACCACACACATTTCAAATTTCTATCATGAATAGATCATTTACAACACGCGCTTAAAGTTGCGCCATTTTCCAAATTCATCGCCCTCTAACGGTGGAAATCAAAACTAATGGGAGATGCGGAAAATGCTAATCCTAATATTCGTTAAACGTAATTATCCAAAAAGAATTTTCTATTCATCTGTAAAAAATAAAGTTCTAGGTATACAGACAGATAAAGAAGAAAAATAGAAATAATGTCTAGTTTTTGAAATTATTCCATTTATTATTATCTTTTTTTTTAATATTAATTTCATTCCTTACTGAGATATCTCACTATACAAGATTATTTATTTATCCGTATAACAAAAGCCAAGTCCCTGTTCGTTTGGGGGGGTAGGGGTGACTCAGTCGATGGCGCGCCAGTCTTGTAATCTGCAGCTACCAGGTTCGAGTCTCGCCTGGACTAGAGGTCCTGCATAGTTAGAGGCTGGCCATCCCGGTGATTCCTGCCATTGGTTGATTGAGTCATGTGGTTTATGGACGTCATGTTTTGTCGTACCGTTAGACGAAGGCCTATGAGTTAGTGTATGTACCAAGTTAAAACTTCTGTTTATATATTTCTACCACTTTTTTTGTCTGTAAAAGCTGTCATATTTTATGAATGCCTCACTGTGCTGCATTTGGGTGTAAAAATTTCACTCAAAGAAATAAATTAATGAATATTTTTTATCGAGAAACTCCATCGGAAGATGGCAATCGGCTGCAAAAGTGAAACGAGCTAACTGAAAACCAATAAATAATTTCTTTTAAGGTTCGTTTGAAAAACGAGCTAATGTTTTTACTTTGTCGTCTGCCTATGCCAGTATTTGTTCGTCTGTCTGTCCGACTCTCTGTTAACTGTTGTCTGTCCATCTGTCTTTCCACCTGTCTGTCCCTCTATAGACAACCAATTTCTTTACTTTTAGAGATAAATGAAAAATTCTTTTTGGGTTGTATAGGTGTCGAACAAATATTGTGATTACCAATTTTGAAAATTTTCAATAGCTTTAATAGCGCCCTCTAGCGGTGGGAAAAGTTGGAAAAGGTTAAAATTTCAAACGAATATTACAAGCAAACTATTTACACTGAAATCTGAAATTTTGGTAGTAGAGTGTTATGGTCAGAAGGTTTACAACAGCAACAAGGTTTTGCCATCGTAGCCAAAAGGGGGGTTGGGGTGCGAAATTAAACTTTTTTAAGAAATAAACGAAACAATTTTTTTTGTTGTTGTTTTACAGAAACTAACAAAATATTGATGATTTAAACAATATTTGATAATTTCACATTACCTGTAGACGTTTAAACGTCTATAAATCAATAAATGTTTTGTGAAAAAAGCCGGCGTTAGTTCAACAGGTCAGAATGCTCTGGCATGTTTCTGGAGAGATGCGGGTTCGAATCCTGTATATCAGCGAAATTTTTTTCCACAAAACTATTAGTACTTACGTTTTTCAAATACCCATCAGTTGCAATTTCCAGTGTTAGAGAGTGCTAAAGACGGTAAATAAAAACTCGAAAGGCGACCTCTAGCGGCGGAAAAAGCTGGAAAATACCAAATCTTTAAATAAATATTGCAAATGATCTATTTTTACTAGAAACTTAAATTTTTGGTCTTAGAGTGTAAGATAAAGTAGTTTACATTAATAGTAATGATTTGTCCCATTGGTAAAATGCAACTTTTCTGCTTGAAGAGATAAATGAAAAACGTTTTTTGCACATTACAGGCACTAATAAAATATTAATAGTTTTTTTCTCATTTATACAGTAGTTCGAATTTCCACTGTCAGAGAGTACTGAAAGTGTAAAATAACTAGAAGAACGCATATCGCCTCTGGCGCGTCCCATTGCCGAGTGGTTAGCGCGCTTGGCTACTGATCTAAGGGACCTGGGTTCGAGCCCCGGATAAGGCATGGCTGTTTGTGTCGTTTTTCTGCTGAGTTCCTGCCATCCTCTCAGACCTTCTACTATGGCATATAAACTGGCAGGCTCCTGCCAGACCTCTGTGGCAAGCAGCTGCTTGAGGAGGTGTTTTTTTTTTTTACTTTTTCACTCTTTAAAAGTTTTAATCATGGATGTTCGTGTTGTTTTTCTGCTGAGGTCCCGTCATCTTCATGGACCTTCTACGACGGCGATTAAACTGGCAGGCTCCTGTCAGACCTCTGTGGCAAGCAGTTGCATGATGGTTTATTTATTTTTTTTTTAATGTATGATGGGGGAAATGCAAATAGTAGTATTTTATTAGTAATTTTAAAGCATATTATATTTTAGTTCTTAAATTTAAAAAGTTGCTTTTCTCTCACTCCTCTGAAAATAGTGGGCAGATTATTGCTGTCAGTGGAATTTATACCATAGCAGAACTCTACACGCCGATATTTCTACCACAAACATATCACTTGGAACATTCGTCAAAAGTTTTACAGTTTCGATATTTATTGATCTCTAATGATATAAATTAAAACTACCTTTGAGAGTGCGAATTATTTTTCATTAGTAACCAACTAAAAAAGGGATTTCCATTATCTCTTAAAACCAAACCGTTTCGTTTCTTACTGCCTTGGGCTTAGGGTCAACTCACTGTTGTCAATGGAATTTTCAAGACTGTCACATTCCACGACCAAAATTTTTGCAATATTCGTTTCGAATTTTTGGTAGTTTTGGATTTTTTCCACCATTAGAGGGCGCAGTTATAGCTTTTGGGAAATTCACAAAATGCAAAGTGTAATATTTCATCACTACCTGTCCAATCCAAAAGAATTTTTAATTTATCTCTAAAAACATAAACTTTTCTGTTAAAAGAAAAATAAGTTGCATTCACCTCCCTCCTGGATTTAAAGGGTCAAGTGATTGTTGCCAATGCTAACTTCGTAACCTTCACATTTCAAGACAAAAATTTTAAACTTCTAACATAACTACGTCGTTTGGAATATTCCTTTGATATTTTGGAATTTTCAACTTTTTCCACCGTTAGAGGGCGCAGTTATAACTTTTGGGAGATTCTAAAAATGCAAATCAAATATATCATTAATTTCTATCTAACACAAAAAGAATTTTTTATTTATCTGTATAAACAAAAAAGTTCGATGTTTACAAACGGACTAAACAACAAAGCGAAATTACTCTTTTTAAAAAAAACAAAAGCCCTAAAATTTCCTTTTCCTTTTTTTAGCCGTTTTCTAAAGTTCTTCCAATCATGAACACTGAAATCTGTATCAAATATTACCCTACCTTTTTCCGGAATCCATAAGTACCGTGCAATACCATTCAGCTATGCACGCTACACTATTCGAGCGACGACAAAACATGGCGTCCAAATTTGAGATGGCCAACCCTCTACCTATATAGGGCCTCTAGCCTGGAACAGCGTTAATATTTCTCTCCGAATAACTCCCTGCCCTTCCCTCGGTCAGTAGGAGACACTAATGGGCTTCGAAAAGCCGTCGGATGGCGCGTAAAGCCGTGGTCCATTGTCAAAAGCCATACGGTCACCGCCATACCCTGTGGACGTTAAAGAACAAACTAGATGGCCTTGACAGGAGGTTATACCATCTGTCCCCTAACGGTTGTTCAGTTGTTGCCCTCCCAACAACGTTCTCTGAACATTGGGGGGTCCTTGTGACCTGACTATTTAGCCCATTGTTTGCAAAAAAAGGGCGCTCAGAAGTTAAACAAACCATCTTGCTCGTTTGGCCTAACAATAAGCATGTTGGCTGCGGAAAACAGTGTTTGGTCATGGAGGTTAAAATCTCTGAATTTCATACCTTAGGTTAAGTTGCGTTTTCAGTTCTTTTGCGTTGCGGTTTTGTTCATTAGACAAACTCTCTAAAGCGGTTTGTGTTTCCACCGTTAGATATCATGAAAGTTGAAAAATGGTAATATTTTGAACAGTCTATTTCAATAAATAAATTATTTCTCAAGCAGTTACTTGCCACAGAGGTCCAATGGGAATATTTCTGTGCAATACACCGTAGAAGGGTTCTGTGATGGTTGTGTTGGGTTTCACCTCTGAATGGCATATTTTTGCGCACAGTTGTGGGTAGAGGACCCACTGGACATATGTTAGGAGACAGATGGTAGTCTCCCATCAAGGGCATTTAGTGTGTTCTTTAATGTGCACAGTGTTTGGCTCTCCTGTACATGGGACAATGCTTAATGTCCCATCCGATGGACGCCTGCTTTTCCATGCCTAACGGTGTATTTTCATAGCTATCGGTGTGTTCCTCGTACTGAGGGCAGGGTGGGAGTTTGGCGGACAGAAATCTCAACACCGGCACAATTGCTACCTGAATCTGGGAAGGGGGTTCAGTCGGGAGCGGGCCAGGATCTCGTAGTCTGCAGTTCTCAGGTTCGAGTTCCAGCTGGGCCAGCTATGAGATTTATCTCCACAAAACTCCCCGCTCTGCCCTCAGTACGAGGTCAGTAGGGTTTCATTTCTGCAAATTCTTTCTCTCCCCCCCCCCACGAACTTTTTTTTCCCCTAGATCCGGAGTTAGTACCAGGGATGTAATCATCGAAGCACCCCCTAAAAGCGCCCTGCCCACAATGAGTAGTGGACACCGATGGGCTGGAAAGGCTGCAGTTAATCGGATGGGACGTTAAGCAGTGGCCCCTTGTGCGGGAGAGCCATACCAATGCACTTTAAAGAACACTCTGGGTGGACTTGACGGGAGGCTACCACATCTGTCTCTCAACAGCTGTTTTAGTGGGTCCTTCCCCAACCTTCTCTGAGCCTCCGGGTCCTTGTGACCTGGCCATTTAGCGCATTGTGTCCAAAAAAAGTGCCACTCAGGGGTAAAACAACCCAACCTGAATCTGGGAACTACAGACAAGGCCGGTGTTATCTACTTTGCCGTCGGAGCGAACTTGGACTCTGCCGCCCCCTTTCTCCATGTCCGATCTTAGATATTAATGATTAATTTTAGTTAAATTAAATATAATTTCTAAAAGTAATTTAAACTCACCTGTTTAAAAATAGGCACGTACTTATTGCAGTCAATCTTATTGCAACTATTGTCGTTAGTTTGCAAAATTGCCTCCCGGTGCAGTCGAACTGGTCACACGCACGATAGCGGTCCCCTGACTACAGGCAATCCCCTCCCCCCCCCCCCCCCCACACACACACCAGATCTCTGAGGAAGACGAAACCTCATCAGACAAAAAAACACAAGGCAGAAAACATCCATTAATTTATCCACGGGTCGAACCCAGGTTCCTTGGATCAGGAGAGCGAATTGGCTCAATCGGTACCGTCCGGAGCTTGTAATCGGTAATTCCCAAGTTCGAGTCCCGCCTAAGCCAACTGTCCAGTGATTCCCCTTCCCCAACCTTCTCTGTGTTGGATTGTTTTACCTCTGAGGGGCATTTTTTGTACACAATGGGCTAAATGGCCAAGTCACAAAGACCCCAAAGGCTCAGAGAAGGTTGGGGGAGGGGACCCACTGAAATAGCTTTGGGAGACAGACGGTAGCCTCCCGTCAAGGTCATCCAGCGTGTTCTTTAACATGCACAGGGTCTCTCTCCCGTACACGGGGCCACGGCTTAATGTCCCATACGACGAACGGCGGCCTTTCCAAGCTCATCGGCGTCTCCCTACTGACAGCGTGCAGAGCTGACCCAGCTGGGACTCGAACCTGGGAATTACAGATTACGAGTCTGGCACGCTACCGACTGAGCCACCCTCGCCCCTACCTTCTCTGGGACCTTAAGGGTAATCTAAAGATTTAGCCTAATGTGTGCAAAAAAGTGCCTCTCAGAGGTAAAGCAACCCAACCTATGGGCATTACTTTTCCGCACACATTGGATTAAACAGCCAGGTCACAAGGACACTATGAAGGATTGGGAAGGGGATCCGCTGGGCAGGTATTAGGAGACAGATGGTTGCCTCCTATCAATGCCATTCAGCGTGTACTTTAACGTATATAATGCATGGCGCTCCAGCATACAGTTTAACCTCCCATCCAATACATGACGACGAGACAGGGATCAGGCAGAACATGGTTTAGTGGAGAAAATTCTCATAGCTTGTACAATTGGGACTCGAATCTGGGAACATCAGATTATGAGCCTGGTGCGTTACCGACTGAGCCAACTCCCGTCCATGTTATAGTTTGGAAAATAAGATAAGTACTAAATTAGCGGTTCTTAAATTGAGATCGGAGAGTTTTCCTTAGGGAGTCTGTGAATTCCTATAGTATCTGTAATTCAAAGGATTATTTACAATTTGAAAGTTTAGGAGTACGTAGTAAATGTATGCATTTTGAGGTTCATCTTTTTTTCCGACTAAAAATCGGAGCTAGCCATTTTTGCAACAGAAAATAGGGTCAGTCTTATTTAAAAAACAAATTACCCATTATACAGACTGAAATGGGGGTTAGCTTTACTTAACGACTGAAAATAAGGATCAGTAAGTATTATTTACCGACTGAAAAGAGGGGTCAGCCTTATTTAACGACTGAAAATGTCCCTTTATTTGACCGAAAATGGAGGTCTGCCTTATTTGAAGACTGAAAATAAGATCAGCCGTATTTACCGACTGAAAATGGGGCTAAACTATATTTACCAAATGAAAAGACTCAGCCTTATTTCATCATCATCATCATCATCATCATCATCAAGCAGCCATGGGCTACGGAGGTCCAACCAGACCGTGCAATTTAGTTCTCCAAGCAAGTCTATCCTGAGCTACATCTACTGCATCTGGCCACTGCACACCAATTCTAACAAGGTCCTGTTTGACATTGTCTGCCCACCGCATCCTAGGTCTCCCCTTCTTTCTGAGGCCTTTAGGCACACTGTTCATAACCCTAATCGTCAATCTATAATTATTCATACGGACAATATAGCCAAACCAGTGGAGTCTCTCTCTGCACAATATGCTGCTAAAACGAGGTTGCCGCCTCCTTTGCCTAACGTGATCATTAGTTACAAAGTTGAATCACCTAATGCCCAAGATACTGCGTAAGCATCTGGAATCAAAAGCATCTAGTTTCCTGTTATCACGTTTACAAAGTGCCCAAGTTTCACTACCATAACTAACCCTAGAAAGAACCAAACTATTATACAGTTTAATTTTAGTCTTTAGGTGTATACTCCTATTTCTCCACACTTCCATAGATTCTTAAAAGTCCCGGCAGCAATCCCTATTCGTCTGTTAATCTCATGCCGCTCATCACCAATATCTATTACGCAGCTCCCAAGGTAATTAAACTGTGACACCTGCTCAAGACTGCAACCATTCAGATTAACTGAATCACAGCCTGCCTGACCAATTTTCATCACTTTAGTTTTCTCTCTGTTTATAACCAAACCTACTCTACCACCAGTTTCATCAACAGCTCGAATGAAAGAGTTCATCTCATCAACATCATTTGCCAAAAGGGCTAAATCATCAGCATAATCTAAATCAGAAATTTTCGTATCTCCAGTCCATTTAAGGCCAAAATCTTTCCCTTCAAGTGAATTTCGCATAACATAATCAATAACCAAACTAAAGAGAAAAGGAGACAAAATGCACCCTTGTCGAACACCAGAAGTAATGCTAAACCAATTGCTACAAGCCTTACTAACTCTCACACACGACTCAGTGTTATTATAGAGAGCTTTCATTATGTTAACTAACTTGTCTGGCATACCATATGATCTCACAATCAACCACAAATTTTGACGATGAACAGAGTCGAAAGCCTTTTTGAAATCAACAAAGCTAGCAACCAAAGTTTTCTGAAACTCTAAACATTTCTCAAGAATCTGCCTAAATGAAAATATCTGATCCACACATCCCCTACGACTTCTGAATCCACATTGCTCATCACGCAATTGCCTGTCAACCAGATTCTTAATTCTATTAAGCACAATCATGGAAAGAACTTTACCTGGAACAGGTACGCTGATACCCTATAGTTATCACAAGAACTGCGATCACCTTTTTTGAAAATAGGGATAACAATAGCTCTGGTAAAATCCTTAGGAACAATGCCTTTATCATAAAAGATATTCAGATTTCCAAGTGGTAACTGAAACATTCCCAGCTCTAAGCATTTCGGTAGTAGTTTCATCTACCCCTGGGGATTTATGTAGTTTAAGTTTAGAAACAGCCAAAATAACTTCAGATTGTGTTATAGGGCCAACATTAAAGCCACCAATGCATCTATCATCATTGCAAACAATGGGAGTAGAACTAATTACGTTGTTTAGTACATCACTGAAATGCTCAGCCCACCTAGCCATGACAGAATCCTCCCCTTCTATAACCTTACCTTGTTTATCCTTCAATCCTTCTATACCTGTCCGTTTTCTACCACACAAAACATTAACTATCTGGTACAGTCGCTCAAAAAAGTATCCGAATACCATGGTAGATTACAGAATGCAGGAAAATTATCTGGCAACGATTTTTTTAGAAATTAGTGATCTGGCAACCTTCGTTGTCAGATCACTAATTTCGTGTCACGTGACACGAAGGTTGCCAGATCATCGGATACTTTCGGATACTTTTTTGAGCGACTGTACAGCTCTCTGCTGTTGTGCTGTCTAACTGCTTCCTCGGCTTTGTCAGCCAAACCATCAAGCCAAAGATTCTTATCAGCAGCTAACTGATCTTTTAAATGTTTATTAAGTTCTCTGTAATGCTTTCTATTAGGACTAGTAGGGTATTGATTAAAGACATTCCTGCAGTTCTTTCTTTCTGAAATAAGCTCAAGTGCCTTATCACTCAGATAATTCTGTCTCTTCTGCTCCTTTTTTCCTAAAAGAGTACTGCTAGTGTCCAAAAAAGCCTGTGTAAAATGATCCCATTCTTCCTCAACTTCAGTAGTAAGCATACCATGACTGTCATAATGACTAAGTAACCTATCATGGTAAGCTTTGGCTATAACTGGATCTTTCAGAGCTTCAGTATTAAGAGCAAATTTTTTAACCCTAGCACAACACTTTTTAAGTTTAAGTTGCAAGACACTTTTAACAAGGTAATGGTCAGATCCAATTTCAGCTCCCCTATATGCCCTGGTATTCCTAACAGAACTAGCCCATTTGCTGTTAATTAATATGTAATCAATCATATTCTTATGCAGCACATCAGGTGAAACCCATGTGTACTTATGTATGTCGCGGTGTTTGTAATAAGTGTTAGTTATTCTGAATCCATTGAGTTTACTTACCTGTAGGAGACGTTGCACATTGCCATTGCAGCTAACAATACCAAAAGGGCCTATTACTCCTCCCCAAAGGCCAGAGTCAGTACTAACTTTGGCATTGAAATCACCAAGAACAAGGGTAATATCTCCTTTCTTGACAGAATGCAAAATATCCTGAAGTAGTTCATAAAACCTATCTTTCTCATCCTCATCGGCATCCTTAGTGGGGGCATAACAGCAGATAACATTCAGGTCTTTAACGCTTGTCTGAAATTTTGCTGTAAGAAACCTTTCATTAATGCACTCATATCTTAGAAGAGCATCACTAGCGTGTCTGCTGAGAAGTAGACACACGCCTTGGTGATGCTTATTGTCGTCCCTCCCTGAAAAGAGAAATTTAAGATTATTTTTAAGAATCTGACCTTTATCTGTCCATCTGGTCTCTTGCAAGCCGAGAATATCTGAATTATAATGGTGGAATTCTTGTGTGAAGACATCAAGAGAAACAGCTCTGTGCAGAGTCCTCACATTCCAACTACCTATGGAGAGAAAATGGTTAGTGGGATGTTTAAAGAAACTACGTTTAATGAGAGAGGGAATGCCGACAATATCAAACAGCCGCCTAATCGCAGACATGGGGCAAAGACCCGTTCCCCCACCACTAAAGGCTGAAGCCATCTACACTAGAAGACTTCCTCCAATGTAGAATTTGACGATGCCAATAGAAGCAAAGAGTTCAGGTGCCTGCGATGACCTCTGCTCAGGATTATCCACCAGCTGATAAACATATCCTGTGAATCTATTCACTTGGGGCTGTCAACCCACAAACAAACAGAAAACACAGCGGAAGATTTGCCCTCCACGGAAGCCCACCAGTGCAGCAAAATCAGGATTCATAATCAAGCTCAGAGCCATATATCTTTCCAGTCCAGTGGGTTTATATGGTCAGCACCAGGACCCTGTGTGGCTGACCACTCCTCAGCAGGGTAGAAAAAAAAAGAAAAGTAGCCATAGTTGTCCAGATCAGTAGGCCACACTAATCATCCGTTCACTTCCACAAGAGAGTATCTCTTTTGAAAGGTACTAACGGTCTGCACCACGAGAAGGCGGGGTCGAACATTAGGCGCTAGGCCTTATTTACCGACTGAAAATGGGGTTCGGTTATATTTACCATTTGAAAATGGAGTTCAGCCTTATTTACCGACTGAAAATGGAGGTTCATCATATGAAAATGGTGTTTCACTTTATTTGCCGTTTGAAAAAGGGGGTGAGTCTTATGTGCCGACAGAAAATAGGAACAGCTTTTTTTTCTGGCAGAACATAAGCGTCACCCATATTCACAGACTGAAAAAAGTCAGCCCTATTTACTGACTGAAATGGGGTCAACTTACGACAGAAAATGGGGGTCAGCCTTATTTAAAAGAAAATGATACCAACTGAAAATAAAGGATCCGTCTTTTTTCACCGACCGAAAATAGGGATCAGCTTCATTTACTGACTGAAAAATAAGGTCAGTCTTATTTATCAATGAAAATGGAGGTTCACTTCATTTACCTTTGTAAATTGCGGTGAGCCTCATTTACTAAATGAAAATAGGGATCAGCCTTAATTGACGACAAAAAAGATTTTCTTACTGATTGAAATGGGTTGCCAACATTATAAACCGACAGAAAATAAGTATCACTCTTATTTACCAACTGGAAATGGGTTGGAACTGGATTGAAACCAGCTGGAAATAAAGTATGTCTCCATAACATTCCTCCTGTTATGGAGACATACTTTATGGTCATATTCTCAGTATCTAATGCAGAGTTTTAATAAGATTCTGAAAGACTTATTCTTATATTTATATTGTAAATTGTATTTTGTGTAGCCGTCCCGTGACCGAGTGGTTAGCACGCTTGGCTACTAATCTACGGGACCTGGGTTCGAGCCCTGAGTGAAGGCGTGAATGTGTGTGGACCTTCTACTATGGCGTATTAAACTGTCAGACCTCTGTGGTCAAGCAGCTGCTTGAGGGGAATAATTAAAAAAATAATTTTTATTTTGTGTGTGTGTAGCAATAATATTGATATTTAGGTTTAGTATATCTAGAATCTAGAAAGTTCACTGAAAATGGATTTCACCCTTGTTTACTGACTGAAAATGGAGGATCAGACTTATTTACCCATTGAAAATGGAGGTTCGCTTTATTTAGTGTTTGAAAATGGGGGATCGTTTTATTTGCTGTTTCAGGCCATGACAGCGATACTGTGACGTCATCCATCCAGGGAGAACAGGCGAATGAATTGCGCTGTATAAAAGCTTGTTTGCTGCGTTGGCTTTAACGAAGATACCTCATTCGCCTGTTCCCCCTCCGTCCGTGACGTCACAGTATTTCTGTCAAGGGCTTGTCTTCTAGGTGGGTCAGCAGACTGAAAATGGAGGATCAACATTTTTACTACCTGCCTGACTATTAATGGTTCGCCAAGCTTAGAGTCTAAAAATTGGAGTCTGTAGGCGACGAAAATTTAAGATATCATCTTAACCCATTTCTTCCCAGTGTTGCGTGTACGCACACTGGGAAGAAATGGGTTAAGCTGCAAAAAGGCGATGAGGCACATGCATGGATATCGAAAAAATATTTAAAAGTAGGTTAAATGGACGGCTTAAACAGAAATAGACCAGAGCGCCATTCGAAGATACACTCAAATATGGGACCGAAGATATATTAAAGATCGTAATCAACTGTGTTTAAATCTCAATTTTTAACAATATTCGTTCAGTATTTAAAGAATTTTGGAAGCTAGAATATTTAACAATAAATTATCTTTTTTTATAAAAGAAAAAACTCTCATAACAGTCTAATATTGAAATAATTAATATACCGACAGAAAATAAGTTTTTATTAGGAATATAAGAAGTTTTTATTAACAAACAAACTTCTAATATAAATATATATATTTTATTAAATGATTTAAAACAACCTTTATTATTTATGGTTTAATTAATTTCTGAGGTAATTCTGAGATTGATGAGGTGATTTTGATCTTTAATTTATCTCGTCACACTTTTGCATTAAATGCATATTTTAGATGTTATAGAGTTTAGAAATTAGATTCCCATTGATATAACATGGAAATTCTCTAATATTTTGGTAGGACACTGTACTTTAATATATTTCTATTCTTTTAATTTATTCAATCTAACAAACAAACTTAAGTCTGCTATGAAATCTAGTAATTAAGTTAATCCTTAACCGCCGATGGGGGAGGGACTGTTTAAATTAATATACTATATCGTTTTAAGTGGGGGGGGGGGGTGTAACACTCTGTCAAAGTTTGAGAAATAACATATATGAAAAATTGGTGTGTTTTTTTAGTATAATCTTCATTTATTTGCAGTCATGTTAATTGACTTGTTCCTTGTTTTTAGGTTTTAACTCCACCAAATCTTTTCTTCGAAAGCGCTGAAGAAGCAGCAGCTGAAAAAAATGGCTTCGCAGCAACGAAAGGTCCCCCAGAGAAGGACGATTTCAGAGGTTTTCACGACATGGGTGATTCCGAAAGTGAACACAGAAGTGATTTAGATAGGAACTCTTATGAACAAAGTGACCGCCTTTTGGGACATGAATCGAACGACTTTCTCTTTACTGATCACAAGCAAGAGCACAAAACAGAAGAAGAAGAAGAAGAAGAAACTGGTTCTGGACTCTGGCTGGTTACTCACTATTTTGATTTGTTTCCAGACGAACAATATTTTACGTATCAAATGTTACTGCAGTTGGAATCTTCCTTAAATTCTACCTTCGAAGAATTTTCAAATGTGGATTATGAATAGGGGACAATCTGCGCTGTTGTATTCTGCTAATACTGGGTATAGGAGACAAACTGTCTCGTGCAGAATAGGATCCGAACTCACGACCTCCTGATAACAAAACGAGAAGAGGACTGAATGAATATATTTTGCAATTCGAGATTTAGATGGACATAATGTAATATTAGATGAATCATAACATTTTACAAGAGAAAGCTTATTTTAGAAGTTACATAATTTCGAATTTGGTTTCTTTATTATCATAAAATGGAAATTTTCTAATTGTTTGACTTATTTTTTTTGTGCTTCTTGGTGCAAGTACGGTTGCCAGATGGAGTGAACTACAAAACCGGACTCCGAAACTGTTTCAGCACATTCCCGATGTTTTTAGGTAATAACATGCTTTTATGCCATCATCACTTACAGTAAAATTAATATTACACAATTTGCACCTTACCTTAGAATTGTCTTCACTTGGACTCTTGAAAAATCCAAGAAAATTAGGTTTCCCATAGCGAATTATATTTACTCATTCTCTCTATTTTTTATGGATTTATTTTCCCGTAGATTCAGTCATTTCAAAAACAACTGTAGGGGAGTATTTAATATATTTACGCCAAATTTTAAACCAAGTCTGTCAGCAAACTTCCGTGCGGCGATTATGAATATAATATTAGTTTCATAAAATAGCACTTCACGCCTGCGCATTGTGTGTAATTATGAAAACATTTTCAGGCAGCTTGCACAATGTTGCCATGAATTAACATCATAATTTGCGGGAAGATATGTAGGTAGCAGACGACGCATTTTGGAAAACATGTCATTGCCATACTTATTTTCGCAACTAATGGTTTATTAATTAATGTTGAAATCGTTATTTATATTTGCGCTATAAATAACTAAATAGATGTGGCTTTACATTGAAAAGCTTAGAAAAACTTTTCTTTTTGAACATTAATCCGAAAAACCGGACCTGTCCAGAAGGATCCAAAATTTTCGGACGGACAAACGCGGCTAAAACCGGATACCTGGCAACCCTAGATAGGAATGAATTCGGGATCAAATTTTCGACCTCACGTCTGCCCTGAGCCTAACCACTCGATAATTACTGACCGCAACCAGATTACGGGGGGAGGGGGGGATTTGTTTTTTTAATTTTTTCCTTTTTAGGTTATTGCAAACTTTAAAATGATTATAAATAGTTTGATGTATTCACCGATCGAAACGCTATTTTGATTTACTTTTTAGGTTATTGCAAACTTTAAAATGATTATAAATAGTTTGATGTATTCACCGATCGAAACGCTATTTTGATTTACTAAAACAATAAAAAAACAGCTCGGATAGTGAGTAAACTTTTAACTCAGCTGTAAATCTGTTATATGATTAGACGTTTTCAAATGTCTGAAGAAAATTTTTATTCCTATCTCTAGTTTACTATTCTGTTTACTATTAGGGAAAAGTTGAAAAAAAAAATCCTGTCAATAACAGACAACCTTGGAAAAATCTCATTTACGAAAAGCTATTAAAGTTGATAAAAAAAAAATCAATGGCCGTGCTAACATCTTCTTTCGCTTATAAATTTATCTTATTATAACAGACAGAGAAAGAAAAAGAGATTTCAAGTATTAAAACACCTTAATATCTCCTAAATAGCGGTGATGAAAACAAAATATAAATTTCTTTAATAAATTTATGAGAAAATTTAACAATAAATGGCACAAGACCAATTCATTGAGTCTGATAGCCAAACATTTAAAAAACTTGTTAAATTATACTGAGATAGAATTATTTCCATACTGGGTTCAAAGACCACACCATCTTCACACACTTGTTGAAGATGGCGTTTATAGAGGCCTTACAAGCTGAAGTATCTAACTCCAACACCGCAAAAAGCCTAAGACGAAATTAAAAATACTAGACCGAGAATTCATTAAACAGAATTGACACAGTAGCGGTACTGTGCAAATGCACTACAGTACAGTGCTATGTGCATTGATTCGTTTATAGGACGTTCATGACCCCCCGTTACTTCCAGGTATTCTACAGTAGAGCCCTAAGGAGATGATATCGTAACCGTAGATTCAGCAACGGCCGAGATCACACGAGCCTAGACTACTACAGATCGCGACACGTCGAGATCCTCAGAGCACCCCTTATCCCCGAAAAATCTAAACTTTGAAACCGGGAAGGCGCCCGTACCATTAATCTTCCGTAAAACCCTAAAGTAACCTACGAGCATTGAGCGCGTGACATCGGAATTCCCGCCTTGCCTTAGACCAGCCAGTCTTAAAGCTAGACCCCCGCTTGAATTGAAATCTTCCAGTATATGTCTAGCACCCTGCGATGAATCAAAATCTCCATGAGAAAGATGAATCAAACAAGACACCCAATCATTAGTTCCTTCGCATAAAAATACTACTACCATGACGTGCTCTCAAAGTACCAAAGGTTAAGAACCACTGCTTTAGGTGATATACAAGTATCTGTCGATAACAGATTTCAATTAAATGTTTTTTTCCTGTAAAACAGTCTTTAAATAGTTTCGTTAATAGTCAATAATGCAGAGTTACAACTATGCCTAGATCTATAATATTATTAGGTAATAATTAATTTTTGCTATTATTTCGTAACTGTTTTAGCAACAAAATAGTCATATACAACGCAATCTGTCACTAGAGGGCACCACGATAGTCGCGAATCTATCAAATAATGCTAGCCGATAGCAACCATGGAGTGCTCACCGATGCATTCTTTACTAGTGCTCACCGATGCATTCTTTACTAGTGCTCACATAAAAAAAATGCTCCTCACAAAAAGAACTCTATCACAGAGTTCTGACAGCAGTCTGTCAGTTTAATATGCATTCGCCGATGCATTCTTTATTAGTGCTCGCACAGCTATCAAATAGTGTTCGTCGATACATTCTTTATTAGCATTTGCCTAGACAGGCCCGGATGTAGAAAAAATAAAGGGGAGAGGGGCAAAAGACTGGAAATCCATTGCAATATAACATTTCCCCCTACGTGTTAGAGGTCTTTAAAAAAGTTCTTGATAAATGCAAGAAATCTACATAAGTTTGTAAATTTTGTCTCTGAACTGAAAATAAAGGAAATGAATATACAGCTTAATTATCACATAATATAATGGACATATATTTGTCGGAAAGTAAATGGAAACAAAAAAACATCTTAATAAGGCATGACAATTATGCAATTATATCCAGAGCATTACTCTACATAGTGAATAACTGTCAAAAGAGTTAACATCATCTTAACACTGTAAAGAAGTTGTTAGAAATAAGTGAAATATATATATAATACGAATTATTTTAATCAAATGTTGTCCTTTTATAAAAAAAAGTTTCAGCTGTAAATATTCTGAATAATTTTTTTGGGGGGTACATTAATCAGGGGAAACGAAGCCATTGCGTAAGTAAATACTTTTTTTAAATTTTACTGAAAAATAATACTAAAATTGGAACATTAAGTATTTTTAATCTATTGCTTTTTCCTCTTAGAAGTTTGGAACACTATCTTGAAAGAGTTGGTAGTAGGGGGGGATGCTACAAAGCATACCTTTACAAAATTTGACGCTCAACAGTCTCACAGGGTAAAACAATAATCGGATAATCGAAGGTCGGTTAATCGAGGTCGCACTGCTGGTCAACAACTTGTACCCTCTCCCCTTACAAATTCTTCTGCCTATGCCCTGCACAGACGTCAATAAATAGTTTTGTGGAAAAATGAGCTTTGTTGATCCGTGGGAGTAAACTAAGACGGGCTCGGTGATTTATCCCCAAATACAACTTGTAATATAGTGCCTCAAATACAGTGGAAAAATTTATTTTCCTCCTTTCTAAAGGGTGAAAGTAACACTCGGGTTTCGTAGCATATGATACTCCCCACGTCAGAAGTTGTCATTTGATACATAACTCGTTATGATCAGCCCTCGGTTTCGGTGGTAGAACACACAAACCGAAAAAAAAACCGCAACAAATGACGAGCGAAAAAGCAATAGGATAAGCAAAAATGTTTTGTTTTCCCCAAATGAACGTTTGCGCAAAACTGTCCTCTGGAAATATTTTGGAAGAAACTTTGGTTAAAAAAACTATACTACCGAGGAACATGAAATTTTGCTGAAATCCGGGGTCGAACCACGGATCTTTAGATCTTCATTCTAACGCTCTCCCAACTAAGCTATTTCGGCGTTGTGGAAACGTGCTAAACACGTGTAGCCAACAACGAGTTTTGCGGTAAAATTTGGCTATTCATTGGATATATTAATCGTTTTAAATGCCTACCATCCAAAGTACAGATTTCATAATAGTCTCCAAAAAGTTTTTATTTAAAACAATGGTCATAATGGGACACAACTCGGAGACCTGGAATTTAGAAAAGTTTCTAGCTTGCGGCCATCTATTGGCTTTTTTTATACTTAGAATATCAATAGGACGTAATATCTCAACTTAGCCCGGTAACTAGATGTCTTATCGATTTGCCAGCGTCGCCAACTTTTCAATTTGCTAATAAATTTTTGTCCCCCCCATCGGTCTTTTTAATAATTAAATTTTTATCGTATCATTTTTTTTACAGTTCATTGTAAAATAAACTAATATATGTCGTAATACTTGTTTGAAAATTAAAAATCTAGAGTAATGACAATCTTATAAAAAGAAAGCATTCCTCTAGTGTTTCCTTCAGCATGTACCATCTGCTTCGCGAATCCGAGGGTGGGGACCCCCTTCCTCGCTCAGCTCGTCACTACATTGCATTCTCAAAACTTCAACCGGTTCAAAACGTAAAGTATAGAACGATACGTCTTTCCACGGTTATTTCATGCTATACAAACAAACGACAAGACAGACAATCAACACATTACAGAAGTAAGGAAGATTGAAAAGGAAAGGGAGAAAAGATAGGAAAGTGAAAGAAAATAGTCCTAAACTCATTCACCCATTACGAGAGAAAACATATTATACACTGCAAAGGTAACGTAAGCATTCAACGTAAGAACCAAGCGCTCCTAGTCAGTGAAGAAACAAAATCCGGGTCAGCCCGATAGAGGGCGCCCATTGTTCCTTCCCTGTGCCGGAATGAAAGGCAGCAGAGAGCAGCAGTCGATCAAACGAGAGAGGCCGGCTCCCGGCGCAGATCCAAGCCGATCATTGGCTTAGCGCTCCGAGAACCGGTTCCTCCCCCCGACCGCGCTTCGACAGCTTTGACATCTGTGACGTCAAGCCGCCTCGACCGAGGCCCACGCGAAAGACAGGCCATGACACTGGAATATCACGTGATCAACTTAGTCCGAGGTGCATGATACAGTCGCTTGCTTCGTTCATTGTGGAAATGGGACTACAATTGTCTTCAAACTACATTTGGATTACCCCAAAGAGGTAAGCATTTCTCCTTATTATTATTTGTAGCATGAAATATTTCCTGTAGTTAGTGGTTTGATAAAAGTAATTATTTAGTGCTTGAAAAGATTATTTAGTGCTTGAAAAGTGTTTTGAGTGCATTGCTCTCTTAGGCCTAGTTTCAACGTGTTGAATGAGATGGTCTTTCATTAAGTTAGAAACTTTTTTGGCTGCCGTTATATAACTTATCGCTGTTTTGATTGAAAAAATTAAAGGAATTAAACTTAGTAATATACGTAATTTTTTATAGAGTGAAAAATTGAAATTGCCCGTATCGAAATATGAACCGCTACAATAGTTATTTTTGAATCCCCTGATTTAATTTTTTAAGTATAATATCCTTTAAATTTTTATATTTGAATAGTGCCATCGAAATAGCACAGTTGTGATATGAAATGCTATCAATAATCAAATGTAATATTTGTGAATACTAAACACAACTGTTCAGTAACTTTTATATATGCTCTTGCATAGATATGATCATAAAATCTGATCTGAGCATAGGGACCTCTGGTACTAATTGACAATATTTTAAATGCAGAAATTGCAAAAACTTATTCTTTCATTGCTAATAACAGCTTATTTTAATTTATCCATGATATTTTGCTATTAAACTCATGTCTCTTATCACTGGTTTATCAAATTACAGTTTTTTTATTGCTCTGGTAAAAGTCACATTTTAAAGTGGCAGTGCAATTATACATAAATATTACTAATGTGTTACACAATTATTATATGAGTTGAGAAATGAGCAATTGCTTTTTAAAACTTAAGTAACATTTTGTTATGTGATTTTGCTTTGAGAGTAGCTACCAGATCTCTTGAGTAAATCATTTCTCTTTTGCACTGAGTTTTCTGATACAGCCATGATATGGCCCTATATTTACCTACCTTGCTGTATCACCTTAGAGGTATTTTATAGTCACCATACTAATTATTGTCTGAGAAATCAATATTGAATTTTTCTGTGGCCTTCATTAGATTATTAGGGGAATAGCCAATTAATATATCCTGTTTTTCGAATCATATAAACAAAGCTTTGCTATAGAGTGATAGAATGTTCTGTTTAATAAACAATTGATCAATCATGATTTTTAATTCCTGCTGACAAGCCTTTTTTTTAAATGTTCAGACTTAGTAAATTTCCAGCCTGGTACATGAGTTAATAATATTGACCAAATTCATAACTGACTTGTTTCTAATTGAAAATGATTTTGACTACTTTAACAGCACTGATAAAGTAGTATGAACAGAAATGTTACTTGTGCAGTGCAGTTAATAAATGATGCTTGTGTTGTTTTTATTTGTTTGATAACTATGTTTTTTTTTTGTTTCTGTGAATAACACCATATGAGACCTGCAAAATGTACAACGTATTACATTAATTCACAAATTTTTATCACTAAAAAAATTTCACTTATTATATAGAGCTGCACACTTTCCATTCTCTTGCATACCATAACTATTAAATATTAAGATTATGTATTATATTAGTTCCCAAATTTTTATCATTAACAAGAATTTCAATCATTATATAGAGCTACAGACTTTTAATTCTCTTACATACCATGACTATTAAGATAATTAGTCAATGATTTGTAGTAATATTCACATTTTATTCATCAAAGAATGAAAACCACATTTAATGTTGTAAGTTGCTCAGTACTTTTACTTTTTTGACGTAAAGAGGAATGTGAATAGAATAATTTACTGGTCCCTTGCAATTCATAGGTGAGGAAATCATGCCTAGACACTGTAGTGTTGCTGGATGCCGGTCCAACTATGATGGAGAACAACATACCTCAACTTTTACTATTCCTAAACAAGAGCCCGAGCGCAGCGAATGGCATTGGAAAACTAATTAACTGAATTTTTTTTTCGACTTTATTGATGCAAATGTTTTACATGAAAAATATAAATACCTCCTCAAACAACTGCTTCCCACAGAGGTCTGACAGGAGCCTGCCAGTGTAATATGCCTTAGAGGTCTGAGAGGAAGGTGTGATCTCAGCAGAAAAGCGCAATACAAACATCCATGCCTTACCTGGGACTTCAATGCATGTTCCTTTGATCACAAACACAATACAATTTGTTTGGCCTAGTTTTGAAGTTGAGAGCATGAATTATTTGATATTTTAACTACTCATATTTAATACTTTTGCAAATTGCTATAAATGTGTGGATGATCAGGTTAATTACTGAATGCTAGCATTTTTCATTTCATAAACTGGGTTCGAGCCCCGGGTAAGGCATGGATGTGCATGTTGTTTTTCTGCTGAGGTCCTGCCATCTGCTCAGACCTACTATGGCATGTAAACTGACAGGCTCCTGTCAGACCTATGTGGCAAGCAGTTGCTTGAGGGGGTACTTTTTTATTTTTAAGGGGCAAAGCAGATATTTGTCGTTGCCCACAAAAATTGTCGAGTCCATGTTTGATATTCTTTGCACAAACAATTCTCTTGGCAGTCTTTTTTGTTTTTGAGCTAATAAGTTTTATATGTTGAAGGGAAAAGAAGTTTATACATAAATATGCTATCAGCACTTGTTTGAACTGCAAAATTTGTACTTGTATTCTTATTCATAATATATATATTTCATATATCTAGGTAGAGTAACTATGTATCCATAGGAACAGGTTTTATCAGTCTTTAGAGTATATCATGTCGATCACAATTTTTGAAATTGAAAATGTCAATAAAAGGATGATTATTTATTATTTTATGTAGATCAGATAATGGATGTTACTATTAATGGCTTAGTCAGATTGAAATCCAATATGCAAAAGATATTGTTGAACCAAAAACCAGTTATTTTTCTTCCTAATTTAATGAATTTCTTCTAAATTTAAAACCCTTTAATTTTTGGTTATTCTATGGAAAAAAAAAATATTTTCATGTTTTTTTTTGTCCATGAAATAGCAGATAATGTCATTACAGCTTAAATTCAAAAATAGTATGGAAACATTAAAATTTAATTAATCAGATATTAATTTATATTGCTGAATACTTGTAGTGAGAGTGGACTTTCAGTTTATAACCATTACCTAATGAAAATTACAGTTTTATTTACAAAATCATTCTAAAGGTTTATAAAAAAATCTAATGCAACACAAAATACAAAAAAAAATACCCCCTCAAGCAGCTGCTTGCCACAAAGGTCTGACAGGAGCCTGTCAGTTTATATGCCATATTAGAAGGTCTGAGAGGACGGCAGGACCTCGGCAGAAAAACGACACAAACAGCCATTCCTTACCCGGGGCTCGAACCCAGGTCCCTTAGATCAGTAGCCAAGTGCGCTAACCACTCGGCCATGTACTATGTATATATTAGAATACTATGTGTCTACCAGTTGTTTTTTATTAACCTCTGAATGGCACTTCCTTTCATACAATGGGCTAAATGGCCAGTTCCCAAGGGCTGATAGTTTAGGGGAGGCAGCACACTGGAGAGGTGGTAGCCTCCCATCAAGGCTATCCAGAGTGTTCTTTAACATACACAGGGTATGGGGCCCATGGCTTAATGTCTCATTCTACAGATGGTGTCTTTTCCAAACCCATCAGTGTCCCCTATTGACAGATAAGATCCCAGATGGGATTCAAACTTGGGAACAGCAGATTATGAATGTGGCATTCTACCAACTGAGCCACCCCTGCCACTGTGCCACCAAGAGTTTTACTGGATTTTCACACGACAATACAGCTCTATGAGGTTGAGACTGCTGCTCTCTATGAGGATGGACTGTAATTTAACAGTATTATATATATGAATATATAATGCTTGCTTTATCTGGCTGTGATTGCTAGCTAGAGATTTTCAAAAAGAAATATAATATATGTTGATATATATGAGCACATAATACATTTCTATAATTATAAAGAAGAAAAAAAGTTGGTTGTGGATTCAATATTATCTGTTGCATATTGGTATCCAGTTCCCAGGTTTGAATTCCCTAGTCATGTCACTCAAAAAAAATTATATCATTTGGCAATATTTGTACCTTGAACTTAATATGCCATTTACAATAATCTATTAATTTTGACTTTGCAAACAGCAATATTCTCTGTCTTAACATATTTATTACCTGAGCCTATGCAGTAAATAAATTATGCACGATTAACCATGATTAACTAATGTATTCTCCCATTGTTATGCTTCAGGCTCATACATGTATTTGAAAGATGTAAAATTCGTATTCTCTTTAATTCATTTTCTCCTATTCACCTGGAAATACATAACCTTTAGAACCTTTAATATACCTTTTTAAAGAGTTATGAAAGCTGAATTTTACCAATATTCTGTGAAGGAAAAATGACACTAATTTTTATACCGTTTTAAACTGTTGTAACCAACAAGTTATTTTTTTTGGGTTTAACATTATCTCTTAGATATAGGTGTCCAATCTGACTAATCATCAGTTTGCAACACCCATTATTTGCTCTAAATAAAATAATCATCCTTTTACTGACATTCTGTTTGAAGAAATATTATCTATATTATATATTGCTTATTTCAGATGGTTCATGAGAATTAGGTTGTATTGATCATTTTCAATATTAAATGACTGATCAGTTAATAAAATTTTGCAACTTCATAAATATGACTTTAAAAATAATGTCAACCTAGTCAAGTGTTTGCTTTTGAGTTGCTTATGTTGTTTATTATCATTAGAAATTCGGTCAGAAATTTAAACAAATTTATTGAGTGCCAAGAATGTTGGCAAAATTTAGTGTCTGAAAATTACTTTTGCAGTATATTATGTTCTTTCAGAAGCTGTGATGTGTTATGCGAGTGCAAAATTAATGAATTTTAGGATATCTTTCATGTTCTAGATTATGTATGAGTCTTTTAGGAAGAGATACATAATTTTCATTAAAATCAATTTACTAGATAAATGTTTTATAATGAACTGATATTACATGATCTAATATATTTCTTGTCACATCTTCATTGGGCATCCTTTATGAGTTGAAAAGAAACAAAAAAAAAGTGTAGTGAAATATTTACTTAAATATATTCCAAAGCTGTGATATACACTAGTATATTGTTAAAATCAATATGCAGAAAATCAATTTTTTATGAGTTTTGTAATTTTCTGTATCATATTCTAAAATATTACTGCTGAATACAGTACAAGTTTTATTCAAATCTGTATATTCCTCACTGTATTTGTATTATGTTGCCTCAGGGACATTATGCCCATGTTTGCACTGAAAATAATTTGTTGTAAACTACCTCAAATAAAGACGAAAAATATGTTCATTCCTACCAAATATGCTGTTTCTGTTCATTAAACTGTCCTATTAAATGTGGCAATCAGAAGTGCTAAGCAGTCACTTTATTATGTACACTCCTGTCAATAGGGCACAGCAATTTTTTCATTGTGCTTTTCATAGGAAAATGCAATAGAAAATAAACCATTAAATCTAGGTTTTTAGAAATATGAGGTTCAGTATTTACATAGTTATGAAGGTAGAAATATTTAACTTAGCTCGTTCAAAATTGATGGAAATTAGTATGTGAACTACTAAAATGTATTCATACTTTTCACAGTATTTATCTTACTAAAGTTTAATGTACCGGTTATTGCTTCCATTCCAACCTGTTTACGCGACAGCAGTTGTATAAAGTGGAATAACTGTTATTAAATATTCTATAATTAAATACCAAACGTGCAACTACTGTCACAATTTTCCTTAATAATTTTAAGAAGTTATTGCGCTGTAAAATCTCGATTACTGCTTGCATATCATGGAAATTTATCTAATAAGTGACCACTGAAAGTATATATTTTTTAAATTATATTTGAGTCGGGCGATTTCTTTTCCAAAAGATTAAAAAAATGTACTCAATAAGTAAATATTAAGGATACCGCAACTGGTAAGTAAATGAAAACCAGTGGTGTATTCTGAATCAATGCCTTGCAGTTGTTAAATGTTTTAAAAAAAAGAATTTAAAAATTATATATATTTGTATATACATATCCCAAACCACCCGTTTAAATACACCTCTGGTTTTCTGATTTTGCTCTTTATTCTAAACACTATAATATTATGCCTTTAATTTTTTTTAAGGAAACTGCTGGTATTTTAAGAATTATCACAAATTAGATTAAATGGGGTATGAAGAAAGAAAAAAAATTAGGTTTCTTGTAAAAATCAGCTAGTTTTAACTATCAAATTTAAATTCGCTTATATAAAAGGCTAAACAAAAAAGTGGAAAAAGAATACAGCCATTATTTGTTCTACACAAGGAATTTTTCATGTGATTTAACGATACGAAAAAAAGCGAAATAAAATCGCAAAAATGAGATACAAGGTTCTGTGCGAACGAATCGAGTGGCGTTTGCAGCTACCGGACTAAGTTGATCACGTGACGGTTGAGGATCGCCTCAGTGTCTAGACAGTACAAATCATCGTCGCTCGCGCCAACGAGCGAAAAAGACTGTACCAAGCCGACTTTAAACCAATAAAAAATTTTTTTCATAATACATAAAAATACACAAAAAATATGTATAGGGACTATGATAAAATGTAAACATATTATGGGTTAGACGGGGCGCGCAGGCCACCGGAACCATTAATTAAAAAATCTCAAAGTCGGGCTACCAAGCGAAAGTGTCATCGCTGAGCCGACTTTTAAACTAATAAAAAAAAAATTTTTTTATGAAACATAGGAAAAAACAAAAAGCGTCTGCTGAGACAAAAGGAAAAAACTAACAAAGGATGGTAAATTCGGGGCACACAGGCCGCGGAAAGAACAATTTATTAACTCATAAAAAGAGGAAATCCCTCCACTGTTTCCAGTAGAGAGAATTTTTTTTGAAACCTCTGTCAATGTTTTTACGCACAATAATAAACTTTTCAATTACTTTACTAGCTGTACTGGGTCCCCAAAAGTCCTAGTGGTAAAGCCGATAACATCGGCATTTCCACAAGAAACCTTTAACAGTAGAAATAATTACATTATATGCATATTTGTTTCGTGGAGGGAAAATCATCGTGAAAGAGAACCTGCCGTGGTGTGCAACTCTGGATTTTCATCCACTTACATATCTCCTTCCAAAACCGCTGTCGCAAATGGACAGTGAAACATAATATGACTAATGTCTTCGATCCTGCCACAAAAATCGCATTTGTCGGAGACATTTTTAATTCTGCTATGCAGAAGCTTACGGGTCGGAAGGACATCGTGAGCAGCAAACCACGTGATGTCCCTGTACTCCGAAATAGTTCCACATTGATAAATGTTCTCCCAGGCTGTTTTCCAGTCTTGAAAAGGGTCACGATAGGCCACGGGAGCCACCCAGGGAGGCAGAAAGATCATATACAAATCCCGAAGCCGCATTTCGCGAACCGAAGTGTCGTTACTCGGCCGCTCTGAGTATTTGTATAAGTCCGCCAAGTCCCTATATCGATAGGACAGGTTAACAGACTTTGGGACTACTCTACGTCCTGGCTAGCCAGTTGGCAGAATTTCCAGCCCAAATAATTACTGAAAGCGATTCCCGGATGTTCCACACAATTGACCTTATTTATTGCCTCTCGCAGGTAAACTGCCTTTTGCCACGAAACAGGATGTTTTAAATTTAAACCACCTTCATCGCAGGGGCGATAAATCAAGAATCTGGCGATTCTCTCTCTCGAGCCCTGCCAAATCATGCCAAAAATAAGTTTTGAAAATTCCGAAAGGAAACTAGTTGGTGGTTTAAAAACGCTGCCTACTAGAGTTAATTTTGAAATCAAAATAGAGTTTGCCAATTTGGCTCTGTTGGCGAAGGAGAAGCTCTCGAATTGCCAAAGTGAGACGACTTCTCGAGCCTGTTCCAAAATTTCACACCAAGTTTTCTTGTGGCAACCTTTCCTATCAAAATATACGCCAAGTATTTTGATAGGTTCCCCAAATGGCACAATAAGATTGTTTGAATATCCATTCCAAGCACCCCATGTCAGAGCTCGTGTCTTATCCAGATTAAGCTCCGCACCAGTGGCTTTTGAATAAATTTTGAAAACATTAAAAAACCTATCTAGAGAAAATTCATTCTCGAAAAAGAAATTTATGTCGTCGGCATAGGCGACATATTTAAGCTGAACGCTAGTTTTTCCAGGGGTTGGGATCCCCTGAAACAACTTATCAGCTTGAATTTTCCTCGCTAGAGTCTCAATGACCAAAACTAAAACCAAAGGTGACAGAGGGCATCCCTGTCTTACTCCCTTGGAGACACGGAAAAAGGCAGAGATGCTCCCATTCACGCTGACACCACTTTCAATATTATTATATAAACACTTTACAGTGTCTATAAAATTTTCGCCAAAGTTATGAGCTTTTAACAGGTGCCACATAAAGGTATGCGACACTCTGTCAAAAGCCTTGTTCTGGTCAACAGAAAGTAAACAACATTTACTATGTTTTAAATTCACATAGTCGATTGCGTCAGCAATTGAACTTAAATTTTGAGAAATTTTCCTCCCCCTTACAGAGCACGTCTGTGTGGGCCAAATGAGTGCCGAAAGAACTTTACTTAATCTGACCATAACGACTTTGGCAAAAATTTTATAATCGCTGTTTAAAACAGAAATCGGTCTCCAGTCATTAACAGTAATATTATTCCCATCGGGTCTCTTTCCTAACAGTGCAATCTTAGCCCTTCTCATGTCTGACGTCATTTCTCCTCTCTCCACAAGATCGTTGAAAAGATCGGCCAGTGGAAGCTTAAGCTGTTCTAGGAATGTCTTAAAAAACTCGATTGGAAAGTCGTCAGTGCCGGAGGCACTTCCTCTCTTCATTCTTTTGATGGCATTCCCTACTTCCGCTCCTGTAATCCGTTCATCGAGTAAGGCCTTATCCTCATCTGGAATTCGAGGGCAATTGGCGACCCAAGCAAGCATATCTTGTTCACTAAGAAGGTCAGAGCGAAACAGAGACTCGAAAAATTTAACAAAAATTCGTTCAACGTTTTCTGTGCCAGAAACTCCCCCCCCCCCCCAATCAGGATCGCGAATGGAAGCGATGGAGATTACTTCCTTTGCTTTTGGGGCCGCATAATCGAAAACAGAGGTAAAATTTTCCTCCATCTCAATCTTTTTTGCTACCGAAATATGTCTCGCTCTGAGCCCAGCAGACAAATAAATATCATTAATTTCGTTATGAATAGATTGCACTAGAAGGATATGATTGTCACTTTGACATCCCCCTCTGCTGAGATTCAAAGACATTCGCTTCAGGAAATTTAACCGTTCACGTTTTTCGCGAGCAAGTTGCCGTCCCTTTTTTAAAAAAAATACGCGAAGCTTTCCCTTAAGCCCCTCCCACCATGGGTCGGCGAAAGTGTCGGCTAACGCGATATCCGAATCGATGATATCGGACAAATCTTGCTTCAAATTCGCATTTTCCAGATGGGAAATGTTCATTTTCCACAAAGATTCGCCCCTCCCATCCGCCCTGGGAATAGTTATATTTCCTGAAGTGACCCGATGGTCACTGACGAAAAAGTTCTGGGAATTAACGTCAGTAACATTAAAATCAGTACATAAATGGAGATACTGGCTGGAGACATAAATTCGATCAATTCGTCGCTGAATCTGGCCGTCTGGCGACTTCCATGTAGCGACGAATTGATCATCGTTTTGATGCCTCCAGACGTCCGTCAGATCGAATCCACTAATCAGGCGCGACACTTTTAATCTACTAGTATCAGCCCGAAAAGTGGATCCGCCCCAGGCGTCTGAATTTACGTCAACGACTGAATTGAAATCTCCTGCCAGTATCAAACAATCAAAACTCTCATTAAGAAAATAACTAAGCTGCTCATAAAAATTAATTCTCTCTGGTGGCCTATTAGGGCAATACACATTAACTATGCAAAACTTCACTCCGTGTTTCTCGGCAACAATCTTGATGATTCGACCATCGACGTCCGAATCGTATTTAATCACTTTGCAATCACTCTTCCGTCCGCTAATAATGGCGACGCCTCTGGCACTTCTTGTACCGAAAGAGAAATACGATCGGTGTTTGTCCTTTCGCAAAAGTTCTTTCGCCCAAGTCGTAGAGTCAAGGTGCGTCTCTTGTAACAGCAAAAAATCAAGTTGATTGAATTCTAGGAAGCCCAATAACCACTGCTGCTTCCTAGCGTTCAATGCGCCGCAAACATTAAAAGATGCAATGCGCAGTTGTGGCCCCATCGCCGAGAGAAAAGAGCAGAGCAAAACACAGAAAAAGAAACAGAAAACAACAAACGAGGGCGGGGAGCCCAGTACACCTCACAAACTAGAAAAAAAAAACTATCCAAAACTCTGTACATCACTGTCTGAATCTGACAGCGACATAGTTTTCGAGCCCTTTAGAATATCTTCCAACAGGGCAGCAGCGGACGTCGGTTCATTGTCCACCTCTAAGCACGGAAAAGTGTCCATTTCCGTTGAAGTGGAGGCCGCGCTGTAATGGTCTGATGCAGAGTCAGAGTCCTTTTTGTCCACAAGGAAATCGGCAGCCGATTTAAAAGCACTTTTGGCTTTTTTGTTCGATTTAATAGACGCTTTCTTCTGCGAGCCACTTCGCCTTTTAGCGGCGGCGGCACACGTTTTTTCGTCGCTAGGGGCCGGTAAAATACTCTCCGGATGTTGCTCCTTCGAAACATCTAACATTTCAGGCACTTGTGTAGGAGTTTCAACGCTCGTCGAAGGAATTATAACGATATCTTCACGATTCCCCGATTGGGAAGTCGAAATTGCAGTTTCGGCCGTATTTTCTTCCTGCTCTTGTGGAGGCTTTTCCGCCACTTTCTTTGGCCCAAAAGGCGGTTTCTTCCCAACTAGGGCGTCGGCGAAACTACGCATAGGACACTCGCTGAACGTATGCCCGTTGCCACTACATTTTTTGCAATTAAGCACACAGTCTTTCTCCAGATGCGCATTTGCTCTACAATTCTTGCAAAAAATTGCTGAGCACTGCGCAGCGAAGTGGCCTTGTAGATGGCATTTTTTACAGGTTACTACTACGCCATTGTACACTAAAATAGCAGAACATCTGGCTATAGACATCGTGTTTGGCACGGTATGTGCCATATCCATGACCACGTGGCGAGATCCAGTGTACATTCCTTTGAACCGGCCTTCCGCTTTTTGTTCATGTTGAACACTAATCACTTTACCATAAGGTGCTAAAGCCGCGGCAATTACCTCGTTCGCTACCTCAAAAAAAACTCTATGCACCGTCACAGTTATGATGTTTGAGCCGGCACGTTCTAAGTTGACTTTTTTCTTATCAGCACATAGCTCTCCCAGAGCGAGAATTTTGGCCATGAACTCCATTGATTTCATAGTCACATATAAAAATTGACCATTCCAGGCCTGAGAGGCCTTCATACAGCCTTTCCCGAATAGATCCTCGATCACTCCCAGCGTGTTCAACTAGGAAACTCCCGAAGTTGAGCATTTGATCGTTAAAGGAAGGCTATTGAATTCGGTTGACATGTTGAAAGCCGATCTCAAAAGGGAAGGCAACCAATAATGAGGCAAAATCGAATACTTCTTCGCAGAAACAAAGTCCATAATCGCTAAGACGAGAGTCAATGAGTGAAATTAATTCACAGCAGACAAAGGAATTAGCAGCAACGCAACACTGAAGAAATCGTCGCTAACTAGGAAGCACAAAGCAGTCGAAGTACAAATCTTTTCTTTACAATCCTGACGGTTGAGGCGGCATTTTCTCAGATCTCCTGCTATGGCATATAAACTGACAGGCTCCTGTCTGACCTCTGTGGCAAGCAGCTGCTTGAGGGGGTATTTATTTTATTTTTATTTTTTTAAATAAATTTTTGTCCCCCCATCGGTCTTTTTAATAATTAATTTTTTATCGTATCATTTTTTTTTACAATTCATTGTAAAATAAACTAATATATGTCGTAATACATGTTGTATTGCGAATTTTTTATTTATAACCAAAAATGACAACTGTTCAAGTGATAGTTTACTATGAGTAATTCTTTTTAAAATAACAAATATATTTTTAAAATCGGGACGGTGTCAAAAAAATAGTAAACCAATATATTAGGCATATTTTTCACGAATAGTTTTAAAATACCACTAGAACGGGGAGGAAAAAACGTATATATAATCAACACAGAGAGGAGGGAAAATACTGTATTGAAATACAAAGGACAAAAACACATTTTAGAGTTTTTTATTTTTTCCACGAAATTTTTGTTCAATAAAGCGTTTTGAGAATAGCTCATAAAAAAAGGTTATATGCATTATGGAAAGAATTTCCAATCCGATTCGTTTCAATTCAATACTTGGCATTCCCCAAAAACTTTCTTCTACATCTGGGCCCTGCCTGTGATAGGCAAAGCGCCCCCATCAAATATTTTAGTCAGGGGCCGCCACTGTCTTGCTGTCCATCTCACTTCGGCTGGAAAATCCAAACGTAGTATGGAGTTACTAGAAAAAAATACTCAAAAAGCCACAAAAAAAATTCTCATTTCAAAACGCAATGACATATTTCTACTGAATTTGGGGAAAACACTA
This sequence comes from Ryuthela nishihirai, assembly GCA_038380435.1. Lineage (NCBI taxonomy): Eukaryota > Metazoa > Arthropoda > Arachnida > Araneae > Heptathelidae > Ryuthela > Ryuthela nishihirai. The sequence goes on from JAWZYU010000019.1 coordinate 38,933,055, forward strand.
TATATTTAAGGAATTGAAATATTATTTTTATTAAAAAGAAATAATATATGTATCTTTAAAAGTCCCGGTGACTGAGCCTGCTTGTTACTGATCCCGTCTCGGATAAGCTATGTTTTCCTTCTTGTGAAGTATTACTGCCGAGGATTGTGCTGCATACTACCACATAACGCTGCAAAATTTCCCTACATCTCCTTTTCTTAGGGGGGGAGAAGGGTAAGAGGAAATAATTTCAGATAGCTCATGACATTCTCAAGGCCACAATCATTGAATTGATGATGAATTATGATTGAAACATAACTCATTAAGATTGACCCCCAGGAAATTTCTCTTTCCTTTTTGGAAAGAAGTCGGTGGCAAAACTTGCGATGGCCTATGACTCTCCCATATCCCAGCATTCATTTGACACCTAACTCGTCCATCCCAGTCCTCGAGTAGGATCGTAGGAGAATTGTTTATACCTCTCCTTTTTGTAGGAGTTAGAAAGCATGGGGGAGGGGATTTTTATTTGCCACACAGCTTGACTCTCAGCAAAATATTAATAGTAGGTTTAATGATACTATCTTTTACGCAGTATTTGGGATATGAAGGCAAATTGAGCAAACACATGGGGAATATGAAGGCAAATTGAGCCACCATATCTCTCGATGTAAATGCCGCAGTAGCGAGTTATGCTTCACTTGAAAGCATTTGACGTGGGATGTATTGCAATTAAAAATTTACCGCAAAGCTTTCTTCCTAAGAAAGGGGAAATGTAAAAGTAATTGTTCTACTATATACTTGCGGATGCAAGACAAAATATAAAAATACTGCATAAAAGAAAGTATCATTAAACCTACTATCAATATTTTGCTGAGTCAAGCTATGTGGCAAATAAAATCCCCTCCCCCATGCTTTCTAACTCCTATATAAAGGAGAGGTATAAACAATTCTCCTACGATGTCTTTCCTACTCGAGGACTGGGAGGGACGAGTTAGGTGTCAAATGAATGCTGGGATGTGGGAGAGTCATAGGCCATCGCAAGTTTTGCCACCCACTTCTTTCCAAAAAGGGAAGAGAAATTTCCTGGGGGTCAATCTTAATGAGTTACGGGCGAAGGAAGTAAAACATGTAATAATCTGAAAAGGGAAATCCAGTTGTTTCAAAAAAAGAGGTCCTTTTTTGGCACAAGGATTTTTTCAGGAGTATTACGTTTTATCACCCTTCGCCCCCTTGCGCGAAACAACAGGATTTCGATCGTTTCAGGTCATGGTTCAGCTGTTAGTATCCCACCGTTTCGTTCTTAACGCGTCAGGATGTCGTGTTATTCTAAGTTTGAAACATTCTCGGTTGTATGTCCTCTTCTATATTAGCAAAAAACACACACGCTTTGTTTACTACGAGGTGTCTGACGGGAAACGTAACGTAAGACGGTCGTGTTAAAAAAAATATTCTAACGTGTTGAAGATAAATCCTTACACCTCCTGAAATATGAGTATTCAAGATCTGCGATGAAATATTTTGCATAACCATTAGTCTCGTTTTAAATTGTTAGCTTCTTCTGTAGCAAGCAAGTGTCCGTAAGACAATATGTTTATTCTTGCATGTAAACAAACACACACACACGTACAGACATACCTAGAGAGAGATAAAGACGCATACACACACATCCGATTCACCGAAACAAACAAGAAAACATACGCACGCACACCCGGACACAGAAACATACGCACGCACACACTCACCCGCACACAGTAACATACGCACGCACAAACATACAATTCATCATCATCATCATCCTCAAGCAGCCATGGGCTACGGAGGTCCAACCAGACCATGCAATTTAGTTCTCCAAGCAAGTCTATCCTGAGCTACATCTACTGCATCTGGCCACTGCACACCAATTCTAACAAGGTCCTGTTTGACATTGTCTGCCCACCGCATCCTAGGTCTCCCCCTTTTTCTGAGGCCTTTAGGCACACTGTTCATAACCCTATTCGCCAATCTATAATTATTCATACGGGCAACATGGCCAAACCAACGGAGTCTCTCTCTGCACAATATGCTGCTTAAAGGAGGTTGCAAACTCCTTTGCCTAATCTCATCATTAGTTACAAAGTTGAACCACCTAATGCCCAAGATACTGCGTAAGCATCTGGAATCAAAAGCATCTAGTTTCCTGTTATCTTGTTTACAAAGTGTCCATGTTTCACTACCATAACTAACCCTAGAAAGAACCAAACTATTATACAGTTTAATTTTAGTCTTTAGGTGTATACGCCTATTTCTCCACACTCTCCATAGATTCTTAAAAGTCCCGGCAGCAATCCCTATTCGTCTGTTAATCTCATGCCGCACATCACCATTATCTGTTACATAGCTCCCAAGATAATTAAACTGTGACAAATGTTCAAGACTGCAACCATTCAGATTAACTGAATCACAGCCTGCCTGACCAATTTTCATCACTTTAGTTTTCTCTCTGTTTATAACCAAACCTACTCTACCACCAGTCTCATCAACAGCCCGAATGAAAGAGTTCATCTCATCAACATCATTTGCCAAAAGGGCTAAATCATCAGCATAATCCAAATCAGAAAGTTTCGTATCTCCAGCCCATTTAAGGCCAAAATCTTTCCCTTGAAGTGAATTTCGCATAACATAATCAATAACCAAACTAAAGAGAAAAGGAGACAAAATGCACCCTTGTCGGACACCAGAAGCAATGCTAAACCAATTGCTATAAGCCTTACCAACTCTCACACAGGACTCAGTGTTTTTATAGAGAGCTTTCATTATGTTAACTAACTTGTCTGCTATACCATATGATTTCACAATCAACCACAAATATGACGATCAACAGAGTCGAAAGCCTTTTTGAAATCAACAAAGCTAGCAACCAAAGGTTTCTGAAACTCTAAACATTTCTCAAGAATCTGCCTAAGTGAAAATATCTGATCCACACATCCCCTACCACTTCTGAATCCACATTGCTCATCACGCAATTGACTGTCAACCACATTCTTAATTCTATTAAGCACAATCATAGAAAGAACTTTACCTGGAACAGGTACGCTGATACCCTATAGTTATCACAAGAACTGCGATCACCTTTTTTGAAAATAGGGATAACAATAGCTCTGGTAAAATCCTTAGGAACAATGTCTTTATCATAAAAGATATTCAGAATTTCAGTCATCCAAGTGGTAACTGAAACATTCCCAGCTCTAAGCATTTCGGTAGTAATTTCATCTACCCCTGGGGATTTACGTAGTTAAAGTTTAGAAACAGCCAAAATAACTTCAGATTGTGTTATAGGGCCAACATTAAAGCCACCAATGCATCTATCATCATTGCAAACAATGGGAGTAGAACTAACTACATTGTTTAGAACATCACCGAAATGCTCAGCCCACCTAGCCATGACAGAATCTTCCCCTTCTATAACCTTACCTAGTTTATCCTTCAATCCCTGTATATCTGTCCGTTTTCTACCACACAAAACATTAACTAACTGGTACAACTCTCTGCTGTTTTGCTGTCTAACTGCTTCCTCGGCTTTGTCAGCCAAACTATCAAGCCAAAGATTCTTATCTGATCTTATACACGTTTATTAAGTTCTCTGTAATGCTTTCTATTAGGACTAGTAGGGTATTGATTAAAGACATTCCTGTAGTTCTTTCTTTCTGAAATAAGCTCAAGTGCCTTATCACTCAGATAATTCTGTCTCTTCTGCTCCTTTTTTCCTAAAAGAGTACTGTTAGTGTCCAAAAAAGCCTGTGTAAATGATCCCATTCTTCCTCAACTTCAGTAGTAAGCATACCATGACTGTCATAATGACTAAGTAACCTATCATGGTAAGCTTTGGCTATAACTGGATCTTTCAGAGCTTCAGTATTAAAAGCAAATTTTTTAACCCTAGCACAACACTTTTTAAGTTTAAGTTGCAACACACTTTTAACAAGGTAATGGTCAGATCCAATTTCAGCTCCCCTATATGCCCTGGTATTCCTAACAGAACTAGCCCATTTGCTGTTAATTAATATGTAATCAATCATATTCTTATGCAGCACATCAGGTGAAACCCATGTGTACTTATGTATGTCGCGATGTTTGTAATAAGTGTTAGTTATTCTGAATCCATTGAGTTTACTTACCTGTAGGAGACGTTGCCCATTGCCATTGCAGCTACCAATACCAAAAGGGCCTATTACTCCTCCCCAAAGGGCAGAGTCAGTACCAACTTTGGCATTGAAGTCACCAAGAACAAGGGTAATATCTTCTTTCTTGACAGAATTCAAAATATCCTGAAGTTGTTCATAAAACCTATCCTTCTCATCCTCATCGGCATCCTCAGTGGGGGCTTAACAGCAGATAACATTCAAGTCTTTAATGCTTGTCTGAAATTTTGCTGTCAGAAATCTCTCACTAATGCACTCATATCCTAGAACAGCATCACTAGCGTGTCTGCTGAGAAGCAGACCCACGCCTTGGTGATGCTTATTGTCGTCCCTCCCTGAAAAGAGAAATTTAAGATTATTTTTAAGAATCTGACCTTTATCTGTCTATCTGGTCTCTTGCAAGCCGAGATTATTAAATTATAATGGTGGAATTCTTGTGTGAGGACATCAAGAGAAAAAGCTCTGTGCAGAGTCCTCACATTCCAACTACCTATGGAGAGAAAATGGTTAGTGGGATGTTTATATCCAGCACGATGGACTAAGTTTTTTCTTAACAAGAAAAAACCTTTTTTTTCTAAAAAAAAGAAACTATGTTTATTGAGAGAGGGAATGCCGACAATATCAAACAGACCCCTAATCGCAGACATGGGGCAAAGACCCGTTCCACCACTACTAAAGGCTGAAGCCATCTACACTGGAAGAATTCCTCCAATGTAGAATTTGACGATGCCAATAGAAGCAAAGAGTTCAGGTGCCTGCGATGACTTCTGCTCAGGATTATCCACCAGCTGATAAACATATCCTGTGAATCTATTCACTTGGGGCTGTCAACCCACAAACAAACAGAAAACACAGTGGAAGATTTTCCCTCCACAGAAGCCCACCAGTGCAGCAAAATCAGGATTCATAATCAAGCTCAGAGCCATATATCTGTCCAGTCCAGTGGGTTTATATGGTCAGCACCAGGACCCTGTGTGGTTGACCACTCCTCAGCAGGGTAGAAAAAAAAGAAAAGTAGCCATAGTTGTCCAGATCAGTAGGCCACTCTAATTTGGCAGCCCTCCCCTTCCGTTCACTTCCACAAGAGAGTATCTCTTTTGAAAGGTACTAACGGTCCGCACCATGAGAAGGCGGGGTCGGACATTAGGTGCTAGGCCTGGCCGGTTCTCTGCATCATCACAGGGGATTGGTGCATAGCTCTCCTTCCAGTGACTACCTAGCTACCAATTGCAGAGACGAAACAAGTATGTGAGAAAAAACTTAGTCCATCGTGCTGGATATATGCATACACTTAGAAAGACATCCATTGAATAATACCATACACCACACAAGAATATACTTTGCATAAGATCCGAGAAACATTCTCCTACATATTCGTAAACAGATGGAAAGTAATAATCTGCTTTTTACGCGAATCAGACAGTCAACATATTTGTCCCTAGATGGCGTTGGTGAAAACTCTGAAAATCGTTTTTTAACTGCTACAGTGTTCATCTTCCTACGAAAGTTCGATCTTTTGTGCTCGTAAGAATAGTATTTAGATATGAAGAGACACAGGAAGGAGTCACGTTTCAGTGAGTTCACAAGGGTGTCAATATTCTGAAGTGAGTGATTCACATAGAGCTAAAATGTAATATTCACACGCTTACACGAAAAGTGAATGTTGTTGAAATGTAATATTCGCATGCTTACACCGAGGAGTGAATGTTGCAGACTTGTATCTTCACTAGCTTCATGAAGGTTGTTGCAAGAAATTGTAATATGAATGCCCTAATACTTAAAAAATGAATGGTTAAACCATTGTTACCAGCCTACATCCAGTTTTTCAAGACAGCACATAGCGCCATCTGTCTTAGTTGTTTTGAGGAGTTGAATGCTTTTCTTTTAATGTGAGAATGTTGGGTGTGGTACTTTTCTTTCGCTTCTCCTTTCATTTTCAATCTTACTTATGCTATATTGATTGTCTTGATGATTGAAGTATCCTGTTCTGCGCTACACCTGATTCGATTACTAAAGAACTTTAAATGTTGCATGTACTAAGTGGGGCCGCTACCGGAAGTAGTGCAATACCGGTCCAACCCATGACAGAGGTTGTGCAAGTTCAAAGCACTCCATTGAACAACAAAAATTAGATTAATATCGGTTCGGGGAACTCTTAGAATCGCGAAGCATTATGCTTATGGAATATACACGAATAATGTTCCATAGACAGTGTTCTTTCCAAACAGGATGCATAACAAAAACGTCTGCTAACCACTTTGTTCTAAGAATTCCACACTAGTATAGAAATATGCGGGGAAAAATAACTAAACCGATTCTTAGACATGAAAATGTATGCGTGTGTTAGATTGTAGTGAAACACACCCATCTCTAACCAAAAACTTGTGTTTGCAGCGTGCGCTTATTCAAACGTGCTGAGAGTGCTGAGAACTCTGAAAAGAGAGAGAGCTTACGTTTTATCTGAGGTTGAAGACAGTGAAAGCAAAGCTAGTTCTAGCGGATCGATTCAGGGACCTAACTTTTCACGGAAATATTGTTGTTTTCCAGTGAGTTTTTCAGATTTTTTAATTTACAAACAAAAATGTCTATTCAGATTGTCTTCCGTTCGAATCATATTTAATACAGTCAACATTGACTTATTGTATGACTGTTCACGCTTTCCTCTCACACATTAGGAAATGGAAGGTTCGTGCATGTAAGAGTGCATTCGATGTATCTTTTAAAAAAAATATATGCAACTATCTGTCTTAACAGTTAGCATTCACACGACATAGGTGTTCGGTAACATTCGTGTCTTACTATGGATCTCAAACCTTGACTTTGTTAGAAGTAACTAACTGGTAGTGTGTGGGATGGATGTTGGCTATCGTAACTTGTGGCTGTATCGGTTGTGGTAAAGTATTGGATAGGATATTGTGAGATTTTCGTCGTAAGCAGATATAATCTGATGATGCTTGCGATTTATCTACTCTGGGTGTATGATTTATTAGAAAGATAGGGAAGATGTATTAATGTTCGAACTTTATGTATGCTTTCTCTCACAAAATAATTAACGAGCGTTTTACGAATCTGTGTAGTGAAGCAAACACAATTTTTCATTCTAAATGCTTACTCAACCTATGGATAGATAGTTTTGTCGCAGTAATGACAAGTCTGATGCGTAGATAGACACTTTGATTAACGAATGTCAGGAAAAAGTCCTTGAATGTGTAAAACATCCCTTGTGATCCTGACAGCGGAATGAACTCCGAAGATTGTGTGGTCAGAACTCTATTCATCTTTGATAATTTCGCAGGCGTCGAAGGTTATGATAGAGAAAGCAAGCTTGATTTCTATAGTGTTCTGGCGCACAGTCTTTACCGTGTAAAACAGGGACTGCAACGAGTAGCATTACTTCCCGTACTGAGAATACAGCGGTGATAAGTATTTTTAAACCATGTCGCTCAACGAATATATAGGAATTAAAACAGTTAGTCATACTTTTACAATCACGATGCTTTTGAAGTGACTTAGTAAAGGAAATCGGAAATGCTCAGAGCCACCTGTGGACTTGTAAAAATTTCGATTGTTTAAACACGGGTCAAAGATGTGAGCGGGTTTTCACGATGTAAGGTAGCGCTCCTGATGTGGAAGCAGCAAAGATTCATTCGCCAATAAAAGCTTTGTGCTTCCCCGTTTGGAATAATTTCGTAGGGCTTAACCATCTGTCGGTGAAAGGTTATCCGAGGTGAGGAACCGAACACGGAGTCTTTTAAGTCGATCCTATTCCCCCTCAATATTTTTCATCATGACGAGTATAACCAGATTTTATTAATTTTTCATCCAATAGCATTTTTGTATTTTCTGCGGGGGCTGTTACTGTGGGGTATGGTTTCTTCTAGTAAAAATGTGACAACCAGTAGTCTCTAGGGCTAAAAGAAATAAGTGTTGGTTTAAAATGGTTATAAAAATACGTATATGAAAAGACTGTCGGGTTTTGGTGTAAGATCTAAATTTTAAAAGTGGAGAGGGATCCTACCGCCAATAACCACGCTATAAGAGTTATTAATCCTAACACACTGTAAAATTATACTGAAGGTTAAACATCCCTTAAAATTTACTCTGTTAACGGGGTGATAGAGAAGAAAAATGTATAGATAGAGAAGAGTTGTGAACAGAAATTGTACGATCGATAATCCTTTCTACACAAATGAAGTGGTTCTGAAAAGAACCTTTCGTTGTTGTTTTTTAGTTATTCCATAGCCTCCACAATGCCAGCAATCTCTATCGAGGTCATGGCATCCTCGAGCACCGACAGGGAGGTCCATCCTTTTGACGTGCTTCAGCGCTTCTACTTCCGCAAAACATACACGGCATAGAAACTCGTGCGCTACTTCATATGGCTCTATGACACCCTCGTCTTGTATCGTACTCTGCATATGCAGGATTTTGTCGGTTAAAACATTCATCAACGTCTGCAAGCATTCCTCATAGGTTATATCCTTCTGATATGAAGGAATGCCTACATATGCCAGTATACATCGTGCAGTTACGTAAAACGACTGTCGGGTTCTCGACATTTCTGACAGGGAGACAGAAAGAACGCTGAGCAAAATGTCAATCCTTTGACAGTTCCCTTGTATATATTCCCTCCCACTATTTGACGTATCTTGCTCCACTCGACTTTGATCATGACATGCGATGGAGTGAGCAATCATACGCTCTAGAGAAAAACAAGAGATATTGACAACTTCTATTTTGAAACATTATCAGTATCAAATGTAAATAAAGTGTGGTGCTGGACACTGTCCTCTTTGACCTCACTGGCGTCACTTTGGTCCACGTCGCGTTATGTTTTGAAACTCGCCAGCCAACCGATAAGGACTTGAAGGAATGTCGCTTGCGACGAAAGCCTCCCCACCCACGCTCAGCCCGATAAAGAGTTTGAAAATTTTTAGACTACTGAGAGTAGATCGCCAATAACCCATGCTCAATATTGATCCTCTATGCCAACGCTATTACGAATAATTTAAACCATTATTAATTTCACCCTATTGTATTTTCTGTGGTAACAGTTACAGCAAGGGTAGTTCTTCTTCTTGTTCAAGGACGGTATATCAACCATTCAGCTAGGACTGGGCAAAATGAGTTTGGAACTGAGTTAGCGTGTTCGAATCGCGCTGTGAGGGGAAGGATTGTTTTTTTTTCGGTGAAACCCTTCTACAGAAAACTGATTTATTTCGACTGTGGGATGATTTTTAATAAAGGTAAGGGAATTTTGATGAGTGTTTGATTACTAAGGAATTGATTAGTTTACTTGGAAAAATGAATACCGAAGGAGTTTAATAGCTGTGAATTTTAATTATAAGGGAATCATTTACCAAAATGAATAGCAGAGGATTTTTAATAGAAAGGGTTTTAATTACTAAGAAATAAATACAACTTTGTGAGTTTGATTTACTGTTAAGTTTTACAATTTGAGATCTGCATTAGACATTCAGAAAGAGTTCAGTGGTCTTGTAAAGGATAGAAACCGAAGGAGGGTTTAAATACATGTTGGATGTCACTGATTAAATTTTTGTATCATCCTTTTCTGTACAATTATTCTGTGACCTGCACCAGCCAACCGTTGCTACTCATGCAATTATTCCGAGACTTGCATCAGCCGATCCGCGGGAAGAAGGGGGGATTTAAAATATAGGTAAGGCTTAAAATATAGGTAGGGTTTAAAATATAGGTCACCCAGGGGTCTGCAAGAGGAGGGAGGGCGTAAAATATAGGTGGGACGACCGGGGGGGTCCGAAAACGAGAAATTAGAGTTAAAATAAGGTTTTTTTTGGGAAAATAGTACCTCTCACTGTCAACAGATGGCGCCACGGGTTGAAAGTGGGATGAAAGGGGGCTTTTAATAAGGGGGAGGAATCATTAATTATTAATAAGGGGGCGTGGCCTGTTACGTAATGTTACGCAATGATTACGTCGTGTTACGTCATGGGGGAGGGGGTGTGGCCTGTTACGCCACAGGGGGGAAGCACTGTGAAAAGGGGGCACGGTATGATGTGACAATACTACTTATCTACTTTAAATCTTTTAGCGGTCGGGCAAGTATTGGAGAATCAGCGTGTCGAAATCTGTTTAAAAAAAAAGAGAGATAAATCAATTTGTTTTGTAATTAAACCATTGCCAACAGAGCACGCGCTGGGGAAATGATGTAAACATGCCGTAGAAGAACAATGGTACCCATTCACACTAAAAATATTATATTAGATCATTACAATTACTTACAGTACGAACAAATGAAAATAATTTCCTAACCAGTTTTAAACAAATACTTTTAAACTACGTTTTGGGAACTCCATGGAAATGCACTCAGTGTGGCAATTCAGAAATCTGCCTCTGCATATATAAATGAATAAACTTGGAAATGGGAGAAAATCTATTTTGCTCGAGTGTATTTGAATAAGTGAGGGATGAAAATTTTCAGGAAAAAATAAAATCGTATAAAAACAGAAATTAAATGCCACTCCAACTTTTGTTTCCTATACTATATACGTATATACTAATATTACATATACCAGAACGTGAAGGAGGCATGAATTTTCTTACACGGAATTTGAGTTCTACTGCAGGAAAAAGTGGAGTTAATTGCTTATGCAGAATACGGACAATGCAGAATGCCTAAAAATTGTATTGCATAAAATACTCATCATAGAATTAATATTCTACAAGTTCTTATAGAAGAAACACAATTCTAAAACTAATCCAATGAAGCTGAAAATTCTTGAGTAATCTCATTATATACACTGAGCGATAAATTGATTAAAAAAAGCTGAATGATGCTCATTTTTAATTACTAAAGACGGATCATAGGAACGAAATGCATGATAGACCTGCGAGGTCTAGTGGCTGCATGAGAAACCAGGGCAAGCTTAACATAGCTTCTAGGTTATCTCCGTCCTTTATGTAGGGGAGTACCTTTCTAAAAAAAAAGGTTTCCTAAAGAAATTATTCATTTTTTTTCCCTCAGTATTTTTTATTTTACCAGATTACGAGAAAAATGAGGGATTTAAATTATGGCCGAGCCTGATTCCACCAGACCCATAACCAGAAGAGGAAGGGGTGGCAGGGAAGGGGAGAGGGCTCAGCCCCCAAATGACAAGCGCATGAACGCCCTCTAGCAATGATTTATTCTGAAATTTTTGAAACTTTGAATGTTTTTTATTTTACAATTCAATGTTTGTTTACATTTGGGATGTCAGCGCAAAAATTTGTTAAAGTTCACATTTAAAAATTTTTATTTTTTACGAAATTCGTTATAATTTTCGAATGAACTGAATTCGTCCCTGTGGCGCAGTGACATCCCGTTGGTAAGCAAGACAATTCAACTGCTGGGGCTGGCATGGCTATTTGCAATTCTATTTACTTCTTTAAGATATATCCAGTGCCACATTAACATGAATTCTACCAACACGATTTTTATTAAAGTAGGCCTGGTTTTCGCCGATTTCTCCACTACTTCTCTACCATCGATTATATTATTGTATTTATCATATAAGAAAAAGAAGCTTTCCTTGGCTAACCTACCTGGCAATCTTTCTTCATAATGTAAGCATTCCCAAAAAGATTTTTCCACATTTGCCTATACAGATTAGTCTGTTTAAACAGCTGTAACACGCAATATATTTGTAAACAATAACGAACATTTTAATTATCATTGACTGATGACGATGTATGCACATGCAAATTCACCCTCATTGAAAATATGATTAGACGTTTTAATTGAAAATTTAATCACTATCCGAACTGTTTATTATTGTTTTAGTAAATCAAAATAGCATTTCGATCGGTGAATACAGGATAGTAGGGATGTTAATCACTTGTAATAATATGTGAAATCCTTTTCTGTTGCATAGATCACACAATGATATTTAGACCACCGATTTTGATCCGTGCAACAGGAAAGGACTTGCTTCACATATTACTACAAGGAGTGACTAACATCCCTACTATCCTGTATTCACCGATCGAAACGCTATTTTGATTTACTAAAACAATAAAAAAACAGCTCGGATAGTGAGTAAACTTTTAACTCAGATGTAAATCTGTTATATGATTAGACGTTTTCAAATGTCTGAAGAAAATTTTTATTCCTATCTCTAGTTTACTATTCTGTTTCCTATTAGGGAAAAGTAAAAAAAAATCCTATCAATAACAGGCAACCTTGGAAAAATCTCATTTACGAAAAGTTATAAAGTTGATAAAAAAAAATCAATGGCCGTGCTAACATCTTCTTTCGCTTATAAATTTATCTTATTATAACAGACAGAGAAAGAAAAAGAGATTTCAAATATTAAAACACCTTAATATCTCCTAAATAGCGGTGATGAAAACAAAATTTAAATTTCTTTAATAAATTTATGAGAAAATTTAACAACAAATGGCACAAGACCAATTCATTGAGTCTGATAGCCAAACATTTAAAAAACTTGTTAAATTATACTTAGATAGAATTATTTCCATACTGGGTTCAAAGGCCACACCATCTTCACACACTTGTTGAAGATGGCGTTTATAGAGGCCTTACAAGCTGAAGTATCTAACTCCAACACCGCAAAAAGCCTAAGACGAAATTAAAAATACTAGACCGAGAATTCATTAAGCAGAATTGACACAGTAGCGGTACTGTGCAAATGCACTACAGTACAGTGCTATGTGCATTGATTCGTTTATAGGACGTTCATAACCCCCCGTTACTTCCAGGTATTCTACAGTAGAGCCCTAAGGAGATGATATCTTAACCGGAGATTCAGCAACGGCCGAGATCACACGAGCCTAGACTACTACAGATCGCGACACGTCGAGATCCTCAGAGCACCCCTTATCCCCGAAAAATCTAAACTTTGAAACCGGGAAGGCGCCCGTACCATTAATCTTCCCTAAAACCATAAAGTAACCTACGAGCATTGAGCGCGTGACATCGGAATTCCCGCCTTGCCTTAGACCAGCCAGTCTTAAAGCTAGACCCCCGCTGGAATTGAAATCTTCCAGTATATGTCTAGCACCCTGCGATGAATCAAAATCTCCATGAGAAAGATGAATCAAACAAGACACCTAATCATTAGTTCCTTCGCATAAAAATACTACTACCATGACGTGCTCTCAAAGTACCAAAGGTTAAGAACCACTGCTTTAGGTGATATACAAGTATCTGTCGATAACAGATTTCAATTAAATGTTTTTTTCCTGTAAAACAGTCTTTAAATACGTTTCGTTAATAGTCAATAATGCAGAGTTACAACTATGCCTAGATCTATAATATTATTAGGTAATAATTAATTTTTGCTATTATTTCGTAACTGTTTTAGCAACAAAATAGTCATATACAACGCAATCTGTCACTAGAGGGCACCACGATACTCGCGAATCTATCAAATAATGCTAGCCGATAGCAACCATGGAGTGCTCACCGATGCATTCTTTACTTAGTGCTCACATAAAAAAAATGCTCCTCACAAAAAGAACTCTATCACAGAGTTCTGACAGCAGTCTGTCAGTTTAATATGCATTCGCCGATGCATTCTTTATTAGTGCTCGCACAGCTATCAAATAGTGTTCGTCGATACATTCTTTATTAGCATTTGCCTAGACAGGCCCGGATGTAGAAAAAATAAAGGGGAGAGGGGCAAAAGACTGGAAATCCATTGCAATATAACATTTCCCTCTACGTGTTAGAGGTCTTTAAAAAAGTTCTTGATAAATGCAAGAAATCTACATAAGTTTGTAAATTTTGTCTGTGAACTGAAAATAAAGGAAATGAATATACAGCTTAATTATCACATAATATAATGGACATAAAAATAAAAAAAAATAAAATACCCCCTCAAGCAGCTGCTTGCCACAGAGGTCTGACAGGAGCCTGTCAGTTTATATGCCACAGTAGGAGATCTGAGAGGATGGCAGGACCTCAGCAGAAAAACGACACACACACAGCCATGCCTTACCCGGGGATCGAACCCAGGTCCCTTAGATTAGTAGCCAAGCGTGCTAACCACTCGGCCACGGGATAAACTGTCTAAATGTCAATATTGGAGAATGTTTAATATTTAATCCTTACAATGCCAAGCTTTTTGTAAATGTGCTCAGTCAAAAAAAAAAATGAAATTTTTTTGCCAGAAAGCTAAAAGAAATATACTACAAATTAAATAGCATTTAATTGTGGATTTTATGACAATAAAATATTTAACAAAATTGAAGAAAGTATTCATTTTAACAGGAGGGGAAAAACGGACATATTCATATTCAAATGAAATGTATTCCCATTTTAAAGGTATAGTATTAAAACGAAAAAAGTGGTTTGTCTATAAATTTTAACCTAAGATATGCCAAACTAATTTTTCGTTTTTCTGCTGTAACATTTATTAAATCCTTGGTTTACCCCTGAGCACTTTTTTGCACACAATGGACTAAATGGTCAGGTCACAAGGACCCCAAAGGCCCAGAGAAGGTTGGGGGAGGGTACCCACTGGAACGGCTGTTGAAACAGATGGTATCCTCCCGTCAAGGCCATCCAATGTGTTCTTTAACGTGCACAGGGTATGGCTCTCCCACATACGGGACCACATACAGTCCCATCCGACGGATTTGAAATCCAAACCTCCATTCATTGGTGGATCTTTCAAAGTATTTTTAGCCCCACAGTACATGTCCGATAGAAAAAAAAAGATTAAAAACAACTATAAAATTGTATTGCATATGAAATATATAGAATATCATTTTAACCATTTCAATTATTCGTCTTTTTTCCGACCCGGTGGAATATTTTAGTAATTGGGAGACTACTCAAGGTCTTATTCTCAGACACTCTCCGAAACTAAATTCTCGAACCTTCCCTGACCCTAAAGCACAATTCTGTGTTTGTCCCTGCTTTGGTACAATTGCACGGCCTGGCCAGTGGCAGTTTCGCCTTAATTCATTAAAAAAGGGTAGGGGCTGTAAAATGTTTCGTCCAGTACTCGTAATACTCTGAGCGGACACTGACATTAAGTAGTTCAAAATAAAGTGGACATGCAATTGGTTTGTGAAGCAGAATCTTGCAATGCCCTATTTGTATTTCTAATCCTACGATAAAAATATTGACTTGTATTGTGCATTTGTATTAAAATTGCTCGATTCAAAGAGATCATAAAATCACAAAATAAATGAGAGTGGACTAAGAAAGGATATTTATTTCATCGTCATACATATTCTCATATGGAATGTTTTGTCAGAAATTACAAACAAAATCTGTCTACAAAAACTACTCCAATGGTTTTTTCAAAGAATGAAAAATACATAATCTTGTTACAGAGCTAAATGTTTAAAACACCTTCCAGGTGAATGATATGTTGTTCATAAGTTGATAAACGAATTATATAAATATAATTTTTCAACCATTAAAATTGACTCAGTTAAATATCAAGCACATTTATTTGAAATCGGTGGAGGTCCATAGTCGTTTCTTTTACAATGAAAAAAAAAACAGTTACTTCAAAACAATCGAAGTAATGAAAGCTTTAAACAAGTATTCTAAACTCCATAACTAAAAGTATGTATATCTTGATATACTGAAAGTACTTCACATACATAGGTAATTTTTTCTTAATATGGTTCGAAATTTGCTAATATCAAAATTATAAATTGTATTGTTTTATTCGTATTTATTTTCGTATATTAAGGACTCTGAATTTGAATCTAGGTTCGTCTTAGTATGATCTAAGTGCTTTTATGCTAACAAGATTTTAGCTAAGCGTTCGAGATGAATATTTAACAGACTTTCACAGAATTAGATGAATTTCTGGATATACATAAGAAATTGCTGTGCGTAGTGTTGGTAAGGTTTGATTTCAGCACACTCATTCACTTGAATCCAGAATACCCCGCAAAAAATAACTGTCTACCACTGGGAGAACCTTCCTTCTTCATCCTCCATAAAAAAAAACACGAGTGCAATTTTATATATTTGCACGCTTCAGAGTAACATTTTATTTTCCAATGGACAATGTGGCTCAGGATTTTGATCAAAATCTTTTTGAAAAGTAATCGAGGGTAATTGACTATAAAGAAACCAAAACTAACTGAATAACAACAGTTTTTTTAAAGAGATATACTTTTCATAAGTACTTTATTTTACCTTTTACATAAAAAACTGGGAGACTATTAGCATAATAACACTCAATTTACACTTGGAGTGGATCTGTTTCGCTGCCAGGTCACAAGGGCCTCAAAATTCTACGTTGTTGGGAAACGGAGGATTCCAACTGGATCAATGCTCTTACTGAACGACTATTTTAAGAATTCAGAACTATTTCTATCCATCTGTTTTGACTCGTCTTTCAATTATTTCCACTAACGAATTACTAATACATGTTGACTGTGCCTATTAGAATTACTAGTTCTGAAATATGTTCATAATTAATAATTCTACAAAAATGTTTGATTTCAGGTCCAACAGCTGATTTGGAACGACGGCTTATTTTTATTATTCAATAAACAATTTATTCACATTTTAATAATGGCGATACCACGACTTATTACAAATATAAAATACGTAGAGAGGGTTAAGATTTTAACACCTTTTTTTTTCGTCATTACTCTCTTACACGTTAATTTAGAAATATGATCTATTCTATGCACCATTTTTTTTTAATTCTAACAGTATAAGTTTCAGCAGTTTATTAAAATATGCATCTGTCGCCAAGTAGAAAAATATGTCTGATGTCATGACACTGCATGAAAATTTTCATACTCCACATGGAAGACTTTCAGAGCAACTAAACTAGAACAGAAGCCATAGGTGGTGATGGATATTTCTTAAATTACATTTTTTTAGATCAAAAATAACAAATTGGAGCATACTTATACAATTCACAAGATTTCCCTATAGATCGAAGTTCAAGAGGGAAATTCTCTGTCCTGCTAATCTGCAAAACAGCTCAAACTTCGGTTTCCTATTAGTTCTTAAATTATTTACACGTCACCATTACTTAAAGAATTGTTCTAAAAGGATAGAATTTTTCGGTTAACTTTTTTTTTCCTAATGCAGATTTACGTGATTACTATCGTGGCCGAGTGGTTAGCGCGCTTGACTACTGATCTAAGGGACCTGGGTTCGAGCCCCGGATTAAGGCATGGATGTGTGTGTGTCGTCTTTCTGCTGAGGTCCTGCCATCCTCACAGATCTTCTATGGCATATAAACTGACAGGCTCCTGTCAGACCTCTGTGGTCAAGCAGCTGCTTGAGGGGTATTTATTATTTTGCCGTCCCATGGCCGAGTGGTTAGCACGCTTGGCTACTGATCTAAGGGACCTGGTTCGAGCTCCGGGTAAAACATGGTTGTGCGTGTTGTTTTTCTGCTGAGGTCTTGCCATCCTGTCAGAACTGCTACTATGGCATATAAACTGACAGGCTACTGTCAGACCTCTGTGGCAAGCAGCTGCTTGAGGGGATATTTTTTTTATTATCTTTCATAATGATGATTAATATACATTTTTAATACTTCATTATTCACACCTTAACAATACTACTGTTTATGCCATCCTATTCGACCACTTAATGCATTGCTTAGACAATAGGACAGCCAGCATGATAGCACGGTCAATTTTCTCAAAATATCCCAAAATCCCTTCTTTCCCTTGTGAAGAGATTTCAGACCGAATATCATTTAACTTAGTTTGATTGATGCAACATGTGCGCCTTAGCAACCTGAAAATATATTTATACACCTCAAAGAAAAAGACATGTTACAATTTGGAAAACATACCTGTAATCCTGAAACATAGCACGATTTTTTATTTTAAATAAACAATTATCTTTATCCCATATTAGGTAAAATAAGGAATCTCTCACTGAAAAGAATATATTTTTTTACATTTCATTAATGCAACTAGCATTTTGTAACACAGTAAAACCTGCATAATTTAAGACGAAATTTCTGCGCAATTTGAATTTTCTTTGACCCAATATATAAATTTCGTACAAACAGTACCTAGATAATTCGAAACCTAATTCAGAAAAAAATTAGCACTGTACTCATATTTGTATATTTGTGCCTGAATAATTCGGAAAAAACATGAATAGTGTTCGCAAAAATTAAGCGTTTCCGTACACAACTATTAAACAACCATGATAACGAAAGAGATGAAATGACAAATTGTTTAAGCCACTTCCGTCTAAAGATATATGTATCTTCAGCAGCACATACTTCAGGGATATTTGTCACACGCAAAATTTGACTGACAATACGTGACAAAATTGTTGACAAACACATTACGGTAAGGAATCTCCAGAAAATGAAACTGAGCAAAATTAGTGACTATTTCAAAAGTTTTTTCCCCCTGATAGTATTGGTGATTTTGATTATATTATGTAATATTAAGAATTTTATGTTATGCAGCAGAACATTGCTGATAACAGTGATAAAGTTAACATTTCTGTTGTCTATTAGTGAAATAAAATTTTGTATAGTTTCGAAAAACTTTTGGAATTTAATCTCACATTTAAGGTCAGTTTTTTGTATTTTACATTTCTGCTTTTATTTAAGAGTGAATTTCGAATTAACCAGATTTTCCGTATTTCGAAATTTTTCCTTCTCTTGACTTGAATTAACCAGGTTTTACCGTGTTAAGCAATTGCAGATTCGCATACTTAAAACGTTAGTTTCTTTTTTCATTATATGTCTCAAGAGTTCAGAATTTAACAAAAAAAAAAGGGAGAATCTAGGGCAATACACAAATATATTCGGAGGCAGTCATATACTGCGAAAATCAAATATCAGAAGCATTTAATGCAAAAATGCACTTGCTACAAAAGATAGAATATCAGGTTAGGCAATGTGAATTTTCATTACCACGTTTAATGTGATAATGATTGGGAAATTGAGGTGACTGAGCAATTGATGCTTCGACAGTTCTCATAAATTAATGACCTATGAAAATTGACGAAATTCAACCAAGCAGTCTCACTAGTCTCCCCGTTGCCACTCACGCTCTGGTGACCTTGAGAGTAGGGAAGGTATAGACAGACAACTTGGGTTTTATATATTCTTTCTAGATTACTGCCAGCAAACATCCATTAAATTTGAGAAGCATCGAATTAAACGACTGTGGGAAAATTTCTGCATCGTGAAAAACTGATGCTATATAGAGAATCGCAGCAGCTTGTTTACTATCGAGTTAGTATGCAAGATGTAGACCCAAGAATCGAATTTTCATTTACTACGTATGATACCGCTTAGACATTATGTTTATCCAATATTGTAACTCAGCGACTTGGGAAACTAAACTACAAATTGAAACTTACAATTCTTTCTGCAACTTTTGTAATGGTGAAACATTTTTTCGGATTTGATATAAATACGATGATAAAGAATTAATTTTCTTCAACAAGCTTAAAGAGATTGGAAATGAAGATACAAATTTGTGCATTCTTTTTGACCTTTAGAAGGATAACTACTTGCTGAGGATTAAATGGAATATAATTTAGTATATATTTATCCAACGGGGATTTCTCTAGTTTTTCTGCATCTTTAGATTCTTGAAGATAATTTTCTTTCATTTTTAGAGAGAGACTTGGTTCTAAGTACTAAGAGGCCACTCGGTCCAAATGGCCAATTTTTCACTTGTACGCTGATGATAATATTGTAATGTGCCATCTGAAGAATGTATGTGCGTATCTGGCTCAATGTTTTCAACGAATTCGATCATAAAAAAGTGACCTGAAGAACGCATCCTAAATTTCATTAAATCTACGGTAAAATGAGCACTGATTTACATTGCTTCCGTTAACATTGCGTTATCATGGTATACTTCCCCTAACAAATATAAAGGCTTTTATTAGTGTTATTTTGAGTATTAAAACATATCCATATTATCAAACGATGTGAAAGCAGAAATTTTCCTTCTTCCTAAAACTACCGTATAAGGCAATCTCTTTTTAACTAACAATCAGTTGCTACACAGATTATATCAATGTGCTCCAACTCTTCATTCAGCGGCCGAAATATTTCCACGCTCAGTACGATTATCGGACGATACATCCTAACGAGATCTATATCTAACGTTTTCTCTTAAAACATCTTGGGGTTTTTTATTTACAAAATAACCAATTTTTATATTTCTTTTAAAATTACAATCGGCAAATTACAGCAATCGTTATAAAAAAAAATTTTTTAATTCCTTTCTGCAGTTCTTGCATTTCTTATGAATAAAGGAAAGGACAAATATGACCTTTCTACGAAGGGTGTGTATGTACAAGCTAAACAGCACAAAGATTTCCGAAATAATTTTTCCTCGAGTGGTTAGCGCGCTTGGCTACTGATCTAAGGGACCTGGGTTCGAGCCCCGGGTAAGGCATGGCTGTTTGCGTCGTTTTTCTGCTGAGGTCCTGCCATTCTCTCAGATCTTCTACTATGGCATATAAACTGACAGGCTCCTGTCAGACCTCTGTGGCAAGCAGCTGCTTGAGGGGGTATTTATTTATTATTATTTTCCTTTATTGTGTGCAAATGGTGTTTCTGCGCTACGACATAAAAAAAAATTAGGAGCTGAGAGTGAATTGGGATATTTTACATCCGAGTTTTTTTTTTTACACACAACGGACTAAATGGCCAGGTCACAAGGATCCGAAGGTTAGGGGAGGGGTTGTTGGGTTTTACTTCTGAGCGGCACTTTTTGGCACACAATGGGCTAAATGGCCAGGTCACATGGATCCTGGGGGCTCAGAGAAGGATGGGGGAAGGGAACCCACTGGACAGCTGGTAGCCTTCCGTCAAGGACATCCAGTGTGTTCTTTAACATGCACTAGGTATGGCTCTCAAGCACGCGGCCCACGCCTTTACATCCTATCCGATTGATGGCAGTCATTACAAGCCCATTGGGGCTGACAGCGAATCTAAGAGGGTCAGAGAACTACAATCGTTTCAATGTGTTCCGTTTCTGACAGCTGTTAACTGCTTACCCCCCCCCTCCCCCCCGAAAAAAAATGCTTCCTGCGACCGCAATTGACACTAGATTATATAGTTATATAGTCTGGATTTAAGAATTTCGAAATTGCTCGAAATGAATTGCCGATCGCAGATTCAACTATTCGCAGAAACTTTTTGAGACCCTGATTCGCCGATCGCAGGTCGGCGAAGACATTGTTACAAAAAACGATCTTGAATAAATTTTAACGTTAAAAATTATTATCGAAATTTTTATTAAATTTAAGAAGTAACTACATTGTCCGACGTAATATTTCACTTTTAACACTATTTATTGAAAAATACCTTCTTTTTAAAAGATTTTTAATATAAAATGAAATATACAGTGCAATCGACATTACACATTCTCATATGCTAAATACTGTTAAAAGTGTGCAAATGTTCGTCTCTAACAGCACTTTTGCCGTAGACCTTTAGTCTCGCGGATTCCCCGTTCGCGGCAATCTTCAGGAACGTAACCCCCGAGATGAACAAGAACAAATTTAACACAATAATCTTGCTCTGTACGAATTTTGGATAGCGGTGTAGAAGTAGATTTATATCCCAATAACAAGGCTGACTAAAACCCAAAATTTTTCAAGAAAAAAATAAACACTGCTTAATTTATGCTACTTTTAATTTAATTGTACCACAGAACTAAGTTTAGACACGAACTGCCGGTTGGTGATAACAATATAAACCTGGCAGTAGAGGGCGAACAGCTTGATACTCCTCAGAACGATACCATTCAAAAGTGTCGAGTATTCTGATAAGCAGACAGCGATAAGATCTGATCAGCAGATAGTTGCTTTATCAGTCTTTTTGCACTTAATCGTAAAAGCACAGCAAAACCAAAGTTCGTTTCTGGGGCTTTCTTCCTACATTTTAAAACTTCAATAATTATCGTTGAACATTTAAATAGTAATACTCGTGCATCTAGCCGAAAAACGTACGGCACTATAAGACACCGATATATACTTGAATTTCGATTATAATTCGAAATTATTTCATCATATCACTTCAGAAATTGTTTTATAAGAAAAATATTTAAATATAACACTGTCATATTTAAAACCATGTGCGAATTTAAAATACTACGGTAAAAGTTTTCGCCTTGAGTGAAAGACCAAAGCAATTCAGTTTATCAATCATTGTATATTAGGTATTTAGCAGCTCAGGAAAAAAGTTTTTTTACCATTCAAAGACCATTTTTTTTTCGCACACAATAACTAATTCTGGACATTTTACTAAAGGAAAACAGGGAATTTCAGGTTAAGAAAAATGTTCTTTTTCCTGCTCGAATCAGCAAATTAAAGTATAATAAAATGAAACGTCATAAATTATTTACCACTTAGCTTCCTGTTAAATTTAGGCATCACCGAGATGTACAGGGAGATTTTATACTAAAAATATATAAATAAAAAAACAGCAATAAAATCTATAGAGCAATGATCAGTTTCCTGCTAGGGTTGGCAGTGGGATGAAGACTGGCATTCAGCAAATTCCATCACCGTGATTCAAACCCAAAAATCATTGAATCAGATTAAAAAACAAATACCCCTTAAGAAGATCTTGTCAGAGAGGTCTGACAGGACCCTGACAATATAATAGGCCAAGGAGTAGATCTGTAAGGAAAATGAGACCTCAACAGAAAGGCAACACAGGAAAAATATGGGATAATCACTAGAGAATATCTTTATATTTGGGTTGTTTTACCTCTGGGTGGCTCTTTTGTTTTTTGCACACGATGGGCTAAATGGCCAGGTCACAAGGACCAAGAGGAGATTGGGGGAAGGGATCTACTGGATAGCTATTGGGAAACAGACAGTAGCCTCGTCAAGGCATCCAGTGTATTCTTTAACGTACACAGGGTATGACTCTTCCTCACATGGGGCCATGGCTTAACGTTCCATCAGCCAGATGGTGGCCTTTCCAAGCCCATCGGTGTCCCCTACTGACTAAGGGTAGTGTGGGGAGTATTGCAGAGTTAAATCTCAATGCTGGCCCAGGCGAAACTCAAACCTGAGAATTGCAGATTATGAGCCTGGCGCACTACCGACTGAGCGCCCCCCCCCCCCCTACATATCTTATTATTGTATAAATAATTTGCTATAGTACTACATTTGATTCCACTAAATAATTAGCCATTTCTAAGGAACAAAAATATGCAATGCAGATAAGCATCTGCTTTGTGGTCGTATTACTCTTTTATTTGTTAAACTTTTCTATAACTAATATAAATAAGAATAAAGATTAATTATTATTATAAAAAAACATTCTGTCATATACATATATAAAAGAAGTAAAGCTTTAAATGGTAAAAAAAAATTTTTTTGAGATTCTACTATATCATAAAATATTTATTTGTGATCACTGATTTGCATCTGCTGATATAATGTATTTGATTTAATATTACTATTCATTTAGAAACCATACTTTTAAATATAGCTGTCGTTTTCCTGTAAATATATTTGCATTATTTATGCATTTCTACTGCTGAGGTCCTGCCATCCTCTCAGATCTCCTACTGTGGCATATAAACTGACAGGCTCCTGTCAGACCTCTGTGGCAAGCAGCTGCTTGAGGGGGTATTTATTTTTTTTTTTTTAATCAATAAAACATTAAGTGAACACAATAAATGTCTCAAAATGCTAACAAAGCTTTCCATGGAATCATCTTTATATATACACAGTCGTATCAGAATAATATGACCACCTACCATAGTATATGTATGGTAGGTGGTCATATTATTCTGATACGATTGTGTATTTATATTTTTTTACAAAAAGGGAAGAAGGTACTCCCCTACACAAAGGACGGAGATAACCCAGAAGCTCTAGTGGGCTTGTCCTTGTTTCCCATAAAATATGCAATCACATACACAGGGATATGCCCACTGGTTTAATAATCAGGTACGCTAATCACTAGATCAGTTATGGGCTACTTAAAAAGAGAAGATTAAACACAAAGTTATTCCATTATTTATACATTGTTACAAAGATATGCTTAAAGTATGATGAAAAGAATGAAAAGTGTGCGCAATAAATATCAGTCTACTGATATCACCCTCAGTTTCCTATATGGTATGCTCATATTTTTGTTTCATTGCAAATTTCAACAAAAAATTAAATACCTCAATGGTAAACTGTACAAAAAAAAGCAAACATAGGAAACAAAGATAAAGAAAAAAGTATGAAATAATTAAACTTGACCGAAAATTATAAGAACCAATAATGTCCTTATCATTAATCAATTAACCTTTGTTTGCCACATATACTCTATGCAACATAGATTTTGATCTTTAGAGATATGGGGGCACACAAAAATCAGAGACCCCTTGTAATTATTCTTAATGGTTGCAAATTGACCAGTCTTAGTGTGATAGCAACATAAACAGGGACTCAGGCAGTTGACATAATGACATATCCTGTATTGATTACACAAAAGCATGTTGGGAACAATATCTCAAAAACAATATTTTGCTCCAATTTGTTCTTTTTAAAAGCTATTATTATAGGCTTTATCCACCTACACTACTTGATCATTAATATCAAGAATAGGTGATAGGTAATATAAAAATTTCCATAAAATTATTGATTAATAGTTTAAATAATACTACAATAAATTAACCATATATATAGGCACGTTTCAGCTCGTAATTTTAAAACATATTTTCTTAACCCAGGAGTGATTATGCCATGGTCTTCTTGCCTGTACTATGTGAATTTTGGATTGCCACAAGTGAATTCTTTGATACATACACACTCATCTATCTGATTTTGAATTCTCTTGCTACATAGACATAAAAAGGTTTTGCCATTTGGGAATGCATTTCCTGTGGTGGTTTGGGAAAATCATGTTTGGTATTTTAGACCATACTGCAGCCATTGATACCAGGAGTTTTACACTATATTTTGCTTATGTTTTTCATTGTATTCTGTATAAATATTTGTGAATGAACATTCATAGTGGGTTTTGATTAATTATGGATGCAGAAGAAATATTAAGCATTGCAAATGCATGTAAAAATAAAAAACAAATAAAAATGCTTATTTCTTAATGTTTTTCTTTATATTTTTGCCAAAATATAAAGCACATTAATTATACTGGTGATAATTTCTAAAAATGCAGAATTATAAAAATAAAAAAATTATTATTTGGAGTAAATTATTTTAGTGTTTTCACTTTCACTCAGAAACAGTCAAAAGACTAAATATGCCCTGTAACAAGGTAAATGTAGTTCATCGAATGTTTTCAGCGATTTCCAGGCACCTGAAAGTGATCCTTGGTCGTATTCCTCATTTTAAAATTATCCACCTCTACATATTTATTAATAAATGTAAGGTACTTTTAAAGCTTAAAATTTGAGAGTTAGCAAAGTTTAAAAATATTAAAGGGTTTAAACAAAGTGTAAGAGCAATTTAAAAGTGAATATTAGTGGCATTTAAGCAATGTAATAACTGAAGTAGATATTTAGGATATAATGTAGTGAAATAATGACTTTGCTTACTGAAGCAGACATCCACCTAACCCACTTGTAGCAACTGCTATTAAGCTTACTAATTAGAATGGAGATGGGAATAACTTATTACATGATGGAATGCAACAAAACATCACTGATGATGGGGCTTGCAAGGCTCTGAAATAAAATAATTCAATGATATAAATACGAAAAAATTTTTAATTTATGAGCTGGAAAGACCTACATATCTACTGCTGTTTATAATTTAAGGAAGTTGAACAAAATTACAAATATCTCAAGAAATCATTTATGGAATTTAATGAAAGCTTCAAATGACATTTAACATGAAATAACTCACATTTATCGGCTATTAAATTGCATTTCTCAACATGAAAGACTCTGAGATAGGCAAATTACGCTGGTGATAAAAGTAGCTCCAGGAATGAGAGTGTATCATTTCTGATTAAGAGCAGCTTTATGAAGCATTTCAGATTCGTTTTATTAAAATGCAAAAGAGGAACCATTTGAATGATGGTAAGAAGTGGAGAACCATCAGACAGATGGAAGTAGTACAGTTGTATAGATTGCCAGATTCGTGAATAGGTCAGAAAGTGCAATTTCCAGACTCTGGAGATGTTTTCAACACACTGGAACATGCTCTACAGCAGCATTTTTCAAACTGTAGGTTGCAACCCATTAGTGGGTTGTGAAATCCATTTAGTGGGTCGTGACTTTTCATGAAACCTTTGTTTCAGTTTGCATATATATGCATGTATACTGGGTCGAGATGTAAAATGTATTTCTTATTGTGGATCGTGGTCAAAAAAAGGTTTGAAAAACATTGCTCTAGAAGAATGAACCACGATAAGCCCAGAGTAACAACAGTTCAAAATGACTGTTTCCTGTCACTAACTGCAAGATGCAACAGAATGATGTCAATGTACCAATTTGAATTGGAGTTGTCAGCTGCCACAGGAAGGACATTATCCAGAATAATTGTGTCGCCATGACTTCATGAAAGAGGGTTATATGCTAGACTTGTAGTTTGCATATGACTAACCTTGTCTCATCAGATGAAATGACTTGAATGGAGCATGTAGCACCTCAATTGGACCAATAATTAATAGGGACAGGCTCTCTTTTCGGATGAATTATGATATAGCATAAGTATTCTCAGTGCTAATGCATCTGAAGAGAGCATGGGATAGGTTAACACCCCCTGAATTTCGTGGAAAGGGACCATTTTGGTGGGAGTGGTTTGTTGGTCTGGGGAGATAATGCCCTCTGCATTGTTGGATAACCTTATTAAAAGAATGAGAATTCATTGCGTAAGCTGTACTACTATTAGGGGTAATCATATTCCTTATTAAATAACATTAACTTCAACAATATATGTAGTGATCTATAATTTTTCATAATTGAAAATTTTTTTAATATATTTTTTATTAGAAATTTAATTTTATAACAGGACAAGTATTCTTATATATTAATATTTACATTTAAAATAAAGAATATATGTAATATTAAATATCCTCTGAAACTTTCATTAAATATTAGAATGGCTATCTTGAGATATTTGCATTTTTGTTAACTTCCTTAAATTAGAAACAGCAGTGTAATATATATCATATATACGATTATCCCAATAAGATGAGGATGCAATCAATACAATTAAAATCACATTAGTACAGCAAGCTCTTGATTATCTATGTTAATAGAGACTAATGAGTACACAGATATTGAAACATAAGACAGACAAGTTTTTCAGCTAGTTCGCCTCTTTCAGTCGTTTCAATAAAGTGTAACTTTAATCCTTAAAATTAATCTCTGCCATTTATTTGGTGGCTTTTATGTTAAAAATACACATTAAAGTGCATTTAAATAAGGTTCAAATAATAATCATTAAGTATTCCTGGAATTTGTTCTATGCTGTTTCTAAAGCAAAATTAAGTGTCACATGCTTTCTGATTATATTAAACATGCATATCAAACTCATTAGTATATCCAGGCTACATTGTGATAATATTTGATGAATACTCAAAAAACAAACAACTTGAAGGCTTATTGTTATTCATTAAATACATCTTATTAAACCTACTTGCCATTCAAATACTCTGAATTCAATACAAGGTAAAATATATTAGATGATTTCAAACTTTATCTAAAAATATATATTTTCAACTTCTTGGCATCAATATTACATGAGACCATTCACACATTTAACCTACTGTATCTGCCTCTTGAATGCTTTCTTCGATACTTGACACCTTTCGTTTCTACTTGGCTTACACATATTGGATTTCAATTCTTGAACTGATACCACTTTCATTACCGATGATAAATGTGATCTCTCAAGTGCCTCATTTCTTCATTTCTTTCCATGAACAAAAAAAAAATGTTCACAAATGTAAATTTTGCCAAATATTACCCATATTTGGTATAGAAATTTAATCTTCTTTAGAAGTTGATCTGCAGATAAATAAAAGTTTCGCACACCAAACAAACTAAGCTTTTAGAATTGAATTCTGTTTACTATTAAAAGGATTTAGAAATAATTTTTTAACAACAGATTTACATATATACTTAAGCATAAGTTAGCAATATTAAGAATTTAATGGTGCTGCAATTAAAAATGCTTTGGATCAAAAAATAAGCTCTAAGCTTGTTAGTACATCTACCTGCCTGCAGGCCACAAAAAGTATCAAAAGGACTACCAGTTTGACATGCCTGTATTAGACAGTTTCATGTAGCAGATGTGGCATTGTTTCACATTTGCCAATTAAAGTATTCAAAGATTTCACACTTCTTTGTACTGCAATTATTATGGAGACTGAACATTTGGGCAAAAGAAGTACCTGTCCTTCTTTTTTCCCTGTTTCTTTGCCCATTAGGCTTTTTAAATACTTGTGTTACTACCCAAACATTGTCCAGCATTTCCCTCCCTCCAAATTATATATGAATTCCACTCATGTACTGTTTTGCTGGTGAGCATATTTCTATCTGATTTCACAATGTTGTGTATATATATCTATGCATGTGCATATGTAGGGATTTGGGGGGGGGGGGGGGACCAATGTTCATTTGTTACATTTGTTAAAGTGATTTGTAACCTGCTTGACTCTGTTTCGTCTAATTTAAAAAAAAATGGAAGTGGATATTTCCCTAAACAGAGGACAGTGATTACCTAGAAGTTTTATCTAGCTTGTTCTGGTTCCTCATACAAATGCTACACAAGGATATACCTGCTGACCTAGCAGTAAGGTTTGCTAACCACTATACCAGGTAGGAGAAAACTGATCACTAGTCAATAAATATTTTGTGAAAAAAAATTTGCCGAACTGCAGGATTCATACCCATCTCTCAAGAAACATGCCAAAGTATTCTACCACTGAACTAACACCAGCTCTAAATAATAAGTTTACTTTAATACTATACATAAAATGAAGAACATGTAAAAAATGAAACAAATATTGTTATATTTGTTTGTTTAAAAAATTAAAATAGATTGAGATTGTTGTTTGAAAATATATGGTCATGTTACCATAACTTTGGTTTAAAAAAATATTCAATCCCTGAATAAATGCAAAAAGAACCCATTTAAAAGCGCAACTTTTTTTGTTAATTTAAAAACAAAATATACTTGTTTCTCTGATGGATGTCATGAAAATGAAGCAAAGTATTCGAGACTTACTTGTCAGTAGGAAATGATTATACTGATTTAGAATGGCATGTTACAGCAAAAAATATAGGAAAAATGATTAAAACTTAATCCACATTTTTTGGGGGGTCGGGGTGGAGGCATTAGTATAATAGCACATATAAAGTAAAATTTGAAAGATTTCTAATTATTTTTACATTAATTTTCACCTAATTTAATTATTCCTCTAATGTCCTTTTCCTTTGATGTCTGGTAACCCTGTGTGAAAAGAACTATGAACTAATAAAAGTTTTAGTTGTTTAATTTTCATTTTTTCCTTATTGCAAGGAGATTGAGGAAGTAAAGATAGTAAATTGATTTAAAATCTCGAACCGAATTATTTGAAAAATGATTTGTAAGGGCAGAAATTACATTCATATAGCATTACACATGAATAATAAATATTGACTTTTCATATTTGCTCAAAACATAAAATGAATTTTTAATTGTGAACCCTTCAAGCCAGGTTTGTGTCACATGGGCACAGAAAATTTGCACCACCAGATAATCCACCCCAACAAATTAGTGTGCTGTATTTTGAATCGCCTTAATATACCTTGTACTTACCACATTATAATCTTTGTTAATCAGGTTCTGATTTGTCAAATATCAACATAAGCAAAAGGCAAAAAATATTATTAATTATACTGCTCATATCTTTATATGTAAGTGATAAGCATGTGATGTAACTAATTAAGCTCCTTGAAATGTACATTCACCTGTTGTTCATATGATGGCATTATCATTTTCAGACACCATACAAGCATGTCTGATCAAAGCATGAAAATAATTTTAACTATTTTTTTAATCTTTTGCCATCCTTAACACTATAGAACACTTAGGATTTAATTTTTCCACACTGGCCTTAACTCTCTAAAATGCCATATTTACAAATTCCATTCACATACCATCTGAGATAAATGGTCACTGTAAATTATTGCTGTGCAGTTCCCCGGATGTAGTTACTCATAAAACAATAAATACAACATAAATTATCCTCAAGCAACTGCATATCACACAGGTCTGATAGGAGCCTGTCACTAGAATACATCATAGAGAAGATCTGTGGGGAAGGAGAGACCTCAGAAGACAAAAAAAATTTAAACCTTATCCAGGGCTTAAACTCGTACACCTTTCTACAACCAAGAATGCTTGCAAATATCATTAAAATTATGTGTCTTGCTGCTTTAGACATACTTAATATTTTCCAGAATAGTGAGTGTTCTACAGTAAAGATTTAGTTCTTAAAGACCCCTTAAAAATAGGTCTTTTGTGATTATGCTATAGTACTAAAAATAAGAACAGCAAAGAGTTAAAGCATGTACTGGTGAAATTGCAGAAAAAAATGTAACATAAAAATAATAATTATGCTTCATATGTTAATATTTTATTTAGATTGCATCCAGTATACCAGTTATTCATTTGGACCACATTAAGCAATGTAGTCTACATTATTCCCTGGTGGAAATTAATGATCCAAGTCACAAACAATCCTGCCATACATTCATATAGTATGGAATGCCATACATTCATATAGTACCTGTGATCAAATAAATGTAATGACTGAGGCCAGTAATCCCTTTAAATTTATCATTTTAATTTTTTATTTTTTAAGTAGTTAAAAATTAATAGTGCTATAAATAAAACTTAAATACCCACATTTACATTATACTCAGAATTATCCACAAGTGCGTAAAATATTCCCATTCCAGGGATTTTACCTGTACATTGGCAGCAGTCACAAACAGTTGGTACCAAGCTAATGATTCAGGAGAAAGGGAGGATATGTGGATGAATACACAATCAGAAATTTAATTGCATCTTTCACAGGTACTGCAACAATCAGATGTAAATATCAGGGGAAAGTAATATTTTTTAAATATCTACATTTAAGATGACAAATTCATAGTTTTCAATGCTTAAATGGAGAATATGAAAATTACAACACAAATTATATTATTTGACAGGTACCTATCACATTCTCGTACAATCTGAATATTAACACGAATTAGAAAAAACTTTAAATGCAATAGAGAGAAATAAATTTCTTTTCTTATACAACACTAATTGCTGTAAAGTCCTCAAAGCATATTTCTGGAATATGCTTTCACTATTTACAATTGTATCTAATGAACATGCCATCTATTAATATACTAAAAATCTAAATTGCATACCTGCAATTTTTTTTTTCAAATTATTTTGGTTCAATAATTAATACTTATACAGAACTATGATAAAAACATAAAACAATCAATAACAAAATACTAATTAGGTATCAGACTTAAAACACCCTCATGATAAACAAGAATTTATGTACATATATATAGTGCTTAAGTTTAAAAGAAATACTATAATCGAACCCTAGAATGCCAATAATGGATAAAACTTTCACAATTGACTAACTTAAATTAAATATATCACTCTTGCATGCAAGAAATATAACAACTAAAACAAAATATTGATGCATCCTATATATCCGCATAAGAAATCTTTTCTGGATTTAAGATTCGTATTGTAAACTGAAACGTTTAAAAAAAATTCTTGCCAGTAAGCTTTTAATTTTTGTCACAAAACACTATATAACAATAGCGATTTTTATATAAATATTTTCTTTTCTATTAAGCAACATTAAAATATACTATTAAAAATATCAAGCAGATAGCAAAAGGCCTTTCTGATACATTGTTGATACATAAATGAAATACTTTAATACAATGATTAAAAACATCTTCATGGTCAATGAATACTGATTTCTTACTTTGAACTCGATCAGTGTAATTAAAATATATTCATCTATACACAAACATTTCCCTGACTTATTTACTCCTGCACAGAATAGTAAGTTATTTTAGCATCACAGTTGATGATCATTGTTTATCAGCTGCTCAACTATTTGCTCCAGTACTGACATAAATATCTATGCATTTGAATGCACAATATATAAGGGAATTGGAGAGTAGTTATTTATGCCTGATATACTTACAAGATTTAATACAAATAACTGTTTAAAACAGACAATACTGTTGAGAAATATGACTAGTTTTTATGTTCTAAGAAAGTCTGCCATATATTTAAAAATAAAACATACCTTATAGTAATCAATGAATTTACCAGGCTGGCTCAACAATACAGTGCAATATATTATCACAAACATCTGAAATAAAAAGAGTACAATAAATACTAAAAACATAAACTAATGAGAAAAAAATATTAGAAACATAAAATGCCAATGGAACAGTTATTTCAGTTGCACTTAAAATGTGAATTAAGGGAGAGTAGTTGCAATATATGTACTAAGAGGAAAATTGTAACATTCCCCATTTGAATAAGGGAGAGGGCTAATCTAATGTTAAATATGATTGTAAAAAAAAAAACGAAATGCAAACAAACAAATGATCTAGAGTTAAAACTTGGGCCTTACATCTACTCTGCAAATGCTGGATACACAATGACCAGCATACTTATTAAAATCTGCTTTGATCTGTTTTTTATTCGATTAAATTTAAAGCTGTATACATATATGTAATATAACATAAAAAAATATCAATAAAATACTTTGTTTCAATAACAGACTCATGAAACAGAATTAGACTATAGTAAATGAGGTTTTATTTATCCAAAAAGTAATTTTTATCACAGAGCTTAAGATTAATATATACATATTTCAAATATGACTAACTTGTAAGTATTCTTTACTTACATAGCATATTTCTCAACTTCCAAATATTTATAATTAACAAAAAAAATTTCAAACCAGATTTAGTGAAAACCTGAAAAACCTCATTAAAATTTTATAAATATGGACTAAAGAATTGGATAACATATCAAAATGATACAGAAACAAAATTAAAAAAAAATCATACTTGTGAAATATGTTTCAAATGAAAATAAAAAAAGTTCCAAATTGCATTATTAATTACTGGACTAATGCAGATTACAGCTAATTGATAACTAGTAATTTCTGAAGTTAAATTATTTTATATGTTAAGCATATTTTGAATTTTCATAAATAATAATTTACATATAAACCAATATTTTTTTTAATATTCTACATCTATATTAGAAGATACAATTTCATAATAAATTCGATTTTCAAAGATTAATGCTATGTTAAATGTGCTTTCTTTCATCATTTTTATCTACTTATTCATAATATTAATGTTCAGAAATTAATAGTGTGCAAATGCCAAATAATTCTAAATAATGTTTATAATGTGCATATTTGAGTGCTATTGCAGAACTAAGGCATCATCTAGAAAAAACCCTCTCATTGTTTTTACCCCTTGCTGAACTTATTTGCAGATAGTATTTATAATGAATTTTAAAATATGACAAAATACTAAACAATTATGAGAAGTCCACAAAAATGGCAATGAAAGACTCAATGCTTGTCTCCTACAGCAAACAAATTAGATTTAAACTGCTCATTTAAGCCATTTACCATCACAATTCACTTAAGTAGTTCTCATTTCTATAGAGAATAACATCACTTAAATATAAGATAAACTCTTTTAGTTGAACAACACTTGAATATAAATAGTAAATAGACTAAAATATATATATCTTATGACCCACAACTTGTGATCAATCGACGTTGACACTACAAATAGATAGGATTTGGTATAATCTGTCATTTAAACATTACTTTATTGGTTTTTCTGCCAACATTATATATATAGGCAGCAAACCAGAGACTTGGAGTACTTTATTACCACATACGTTATATGCTCATGCTGCAAAATCTGCAGGTACTATAAATAAAACTGTTCCACTTAAAATGTCCTCTTGCTTTGTCAAGGTGAAGCTACATAATTTCCAACATCTTGTGATCGTGGGTGGAGAAGGGCTTTTTTTGGTGAGAGAGTTGGACTTTCTTTCAGAAACGGAAATTCAGGCAGATCATTACTTCCATGCATTGGGGATGGATCTGGAGAGTGTAGAGGAGTTGTCTTTGGTGATGGTGATGGAATGATGTGCCCTTTGGCACGCAAATGAAGCAAAACTGCATGAACTCGAAAATGCAGGATTGTTTCCAAGGGATATCCATGATAGTTATGCCTGCAACATATTTTATTATTAGAAATACAGATTAAATTGACATAGTTGAAAACTTAAAACTTTACCTTAATTATCAAGCACTTTTCAATTGGAA
This sequence comes from Ryuthela nishihirai, assembly GCA_038380435.1. NCBI lineage: Eukaryota > Metazoa > Arthropoda > Arachnida > Araneae > Heptathelidae > Ryuthela > Ryuthela nishihirai. The sequence goes on from JAWZYU010000019.1 coordinate 38,967,499, forward strand.
TACAACGGAATATCTTTATAGTTACCTTTCTGATACATTAAGATTGCATATTGTAAGTTCCCATCTTTCTTTACCAGCTTAATTTAATGATTGATTGATTGATTTCAAATAAATGTACATTATTATAATATAAATAATCTAAGAGCATCAACTTATGGGTTAGTGTAATATTTAAAACATGAACAAAGTAGTGACAACATTTTTAACATATATACAATCCAAAATATCTTCGAAGAATATTTGATTTTTCATTTAGAGAAATATATATATATACACAAAATTTTTCTTAATGGAAACAATAGCTAATGTATGATACAATTTTCACAACATTGAATTTTCCTGGTGGGTGTATGCACAGGTACTGGACAGAAAAATAGAAACATTCCATTTTTTTTTCTCAATAAAAAATCACATTCAGAGCTCAATAACTTCTTCAATATGATTTTTTAATGAAAAATGTCTCAAGATAAGTAAAAAACCTCAATCAAATCTACCTAAATCTATATTTTAAACAATATTTGTTCAGTATTCGAATAATTATGAATGCTGAAATATTTAACAAGCTACAAAAAATTTACCCCAAAAATTAAACATTGAAACAGGTTCATCATTACTGATGAGTACAATATCTTGAGATCAGTACTGGGTGCATTGCACCCAGTACTGATCTACTTTACTAGAGTTACTATAGTACTCTACTAGAGTTAATTATGATCTCTGATCTCTTAACCTGCTTAATGTTTTAATTAAATTTTTGGGTCGATTTTTTTGTAGCCTGTTAAATATTACAGCATTTAATGAATAGCATTATTTGAATACTGAACAAATATTGTTTAAAACTGAGATTCAGATAGATTTGGCTGAGATCTTTATCTTTAGGCATATTTTTCATTAAAAATCATATTGAAGAAGTTATTGAGTTCCAAATGTGATTTTCTATTGAAATAACATAGAACTGTTTCCATTTTACTGTCCAGTACCTGTAGAAAAAAATGTGAAACCTTTAGCAGTTAGTTTTAATTAAATTTTTGGGTTAATTTTTTTGTAGCCTGTTAGTTTTAAATATGAAATTTAGACTCTATATCAATTATGTTTAGAAGAAAAGTTAGCCGTTAAGTTTTAAATATGAAATTTAGACTCTATATCAGTTATGTTTAGAAGAAAATTCTTCAGTTTTTCTTTATAGCTGTAATATCTACAACTGCAATTTCTGAGATCAGGTGGTAAAGAATCAAATAACTTAGGTGTGAGATATAAGTAGTGTTTGTGAAGCGGACCACATATGCAATTTCTTCACTCACAAAAGATATTAATTTTTGGTTGTAACTGAGAATTGTGTTTCAAAAAGATAAATCATAAACTTGTATGTATAAAGGTTTCTCAAGGGAAATATGTTTAATTCACAGTATCTATCATGCATATGTTTTTATTATTTTGGGAAGGCTATATTCTTAATTATTTCATTTTGTAACCTAAACATAGTTTAAATGCAAGTTCATATGTTCCACCATAGCATAAAATCCCACAACTGAATGTAAACTTGATATCAGTTTCACTAGATCTTCCCTAACTTCCCACCTTACTTTCTATATTCAAAGCAAAGTACTGAACAGGATTCACTGATGACATTTTCTGTTATCAGATGTTCCTGCTATTCAGGATTTTAATTTCTTACTCATTTTAGCATTTCCTGCCAATCTTTCTTTACCTCTTACTTTTTAACATGCTAATACACAGACTCCAAAACAAAAGCTTTACTTTTAAGTGATATGACATGGGCATAAACTGTTTTTTCAATTATTCATTGTTCATTCAAACAAATTTGGGAACAGCCATATAATAAGATTTTATTCATAAAGATTAGTGGCCATTTACTGCCATATAATAGAGAATTTTACACAAATAGATGCTTCATCAAGCAACAATACCCAAACATTCTTTCAAGCAATAGTGCTTTAGGCAATTCCATTTGATCCCAAGGATAAAAAGCACTAAAGTGGGGATGAGTAACAATTCCCAAAGAACACCTGTTTACAATTTCCTGGTTGAAGAGATCGAATCATTGATTTTGACTCTGAATTTTCCATTATTGAGATAAGAGTGGTGGATTGCAACCATAGCATCTGGGAATTTCATCTCTATAAACTTACAAATCAGGCTATTCGGCCAAACCTTGTTGAAAGCTTTATCAATGCCTAAGACTGCTTTCATTCTTATTAAAGTGTTTTGACATTTGTTCTACCACACTCAGAAGTTAATAAACAGTTGAATTGTAGAGACTTCTATAGAAAAGCCTCAGTTGAAACACAATCTATAAAACCTGTTCATTTGATATGTAAGTGAACAAACTAATGACTTGTAAAATTTATTTAAAAAAGTGACAGCAGTATATTGCAAAAAAAAAAGACCAATACTTAGTGTTTTTAAGTAAAATGTAATTTTTTTTACCTTGCTGGCTCCAAAAGTTCTTTGGCTTCTAAAGTGTTGCCTTGTTCCATCTTAATGTATCCAAGCTCAGTCATTGCAAAAGGCACCAAATATATATCTTGTTTTATCCTTTTTTCACTAAATTAGTATTTCAATAGCAAGCAAATTAATTAATATTAAATACTTGCATATTATTTATGCTTTCAATAATGCAGTAATCAGACTACTTCAATCTGATTACATTTTTTTATTACATTTTGTTTCATCTAAACATAGTAATTTCTATATACTAAAACTTAATGAATAGAAGTCAGTCACATTCAACAAGCTACATAAGTCATTTAACTATATTATTAAATGCCTAGATTTCAGCAAGCAGTCAACAATCTTAGAAAGCCAATAGCTAAAATTTAAAACGGATGTATTTTTAATGAAAAAAATCTCTTTTTCTGTGATATCAATATCAGCATCCCTGCTACCCATGACAAGAATATTTTGCACTGAATAAGGTCAGACATTGCACACTGAGGTTTAACTGTATAAAATAAGTTGGCACCCAAGATGACAAAACATAGTTAAGATTTTCATTAAATGTACAAAATGTTAACACTAAAGAAAACAAAAATCAGTTCAGCTCTGTAACTTAAGTTATTTCATGATTAAAACAATTTTCTTGCATTTCAAAAGTTGATGCAAAGTACCTCCATTTACTCGGGATGAGTAACATGAATATTTTCTCCACAGATCAGTACAATGCTTGAAGCATTTAGCACAAATAATATATATATAAATATATAAGTTTCAAAACTTTCTTTGCTGGAACTTTCAATGCTTTTACGTAAGCATCTCATCTACTGGAGAAACCACTGAAGTAATGAAAAATTGACATTGCCAGCTGAGAACATTATTAACATAATTAAGCATAATTAAGCGAAGAATTTTATCAAAAACAGAAAGTAGACTGGTGTTTCTACAATTATCATAGGAACTGCAATAGCCTTTTTCAAAAACAGGAATGATTATAATTCTAATAAAATTCTTAGGAACACCTATATCAAAAAATATTCAACACTTTTTAGTCATGTGAAAACAGAACCATTTGCAATGGTCAGCATTTTAAAAATAATATTTTCTGCTCCAAATAACTCAGATAGTTTTAATTTTCAGATTGCAATTGCTAAAGTAGCTTCACATCATGATATAAGACCAACATTAAAGTAAGAAATACATTTATACTCTAATCACCATTTTCAATGCTTAGTATTAATTCTATTCACTACTAAAATCTTTTTTTTTTTTTTTTCAATTTCTTATCCTTGTACCCTAATGCCTGTCATTTGAGATCCTGACAGTTTTTTTATATAACTAATATTCTTTTATTCTCTCTTACTTTTACACTTACATTTTATTACAAGTTAGGCTCCTCCATTGGTGCTGACTGTCAACAATTGGTGCAGATCGCACTTAGTTGGGTCACCAGTAAGAACCAGTAAAATTCCTTTATCTAAAATTTATTTGAAAATAAAATAGACACATATTTCTTTGTGTAAAAAGTTTCTTCTGCTAAGAATCCCTAACTCGAATTTGAAACTTTTTATATTCCTTGAAATTTTACTACATTTCTGCTTCTTGTTTGTGTAGTCTCAGGGTTACTCAAAATTGTCTTTATGAATTGTGGCTGGCAGTCCGAAATATTCTACAATTCGGAAGGGCAATTTTGAGTATTTCTGAGACTGCATAAGAAAGAAGCTTAATATAGTAAATGTTATAAGGAATTAAAAAAATTGCAAATTTAAGTTATATAAAAGTATTTTTAACAGAAGGAATTTTTTTTAAGTGAAATTATAATAAAGAAATATATATAATTTTGTCTTATTTTCAAGTATGTCTAGAGAAAGTAACTTTACTAGCAATAAAGTATGGCTCTAACTTGATGCAAGCTGCATCATCTTTGTCAAAAATCAAAGGTATAATTAGGGGTAATTTACACCTTCTACAAATGTATACATTACAATATTTTCTCCATTTTTATGTTTTTTAAAATATTTAGCTAATCCTAAACATTGATGCAAAATATACAACTGCTTTTTATTGATTTATTTAATTATAGTGTTCACAACTTAATGAATAGAAGTCAGTCACATTAGTTCACAACTTAATGAATAGAAGTCAGTCACAACAGATCTAGATCCAATTATAGTGGACACTTACAATACATATACATAAAGTCAAATATTACATACAAAAGAAAAGAAAATTTACTTATTGGTTATATTTTTAAAAATTTACATATTGCCTTTTTCTTTAATCTTTTGAAAAAAATTAAGCCCCACCCCACTCCAGCCACACTATAAACTATTAAACAATTACCACCAATGGAGAAACCTAACTTGTAAAAAGAAATAGAAGCATAAAATCAGGTAAAAAAGAATAAAAGAATATTAGTTATAAAAATAAACTCTCAGAATCTCAAATGAAATGTAATGGGGTACAAGGCTATGAATTTTCTTGGGGGAAAAATGGAATTAATGCTTAGAAATATGCTGATCTTCATTGCACTTAATGAGAGTAGAATTAACCACATTATTCAAAAGATCTTTGAAATGCTCAGCCTACTTTGCCATGCCACCTCACTTTCAAAAACTTGCCATCTTTATTCCATTATTCCTGCAAATGTGTTTTCCTAGTAAAAATATTTGTTATCTGATACAATTCTGCTATGGTACTATCTAGCTGCTTTTCCTGCTTTGGTAATCAGGTTGTCAAGTCAAATATTCTTATCAGCTTTCAACTGCTTCCTTAACTCCCTTAAAATCTATAATATGGAATAATCCAGGTTGGATTTTACTACCCTAAACCTTTTTGGGTTGTAACTCAGCTATTTAAAGGTTAAATATCCATAAAGTTGCTTGTAAACACTACCTGAGAAGACCAGCAGACTGATAATTTAGTTTTCAAACATTCCTTTCTATCTCAAGCTGCATTGCCTTATCATTATTTCATTCCAATTATACTATTACTATTTATCTTGTCACTATTCCATTTCAAATAGTTTAAACTATTTATTTTTTGACAAACACTGAAGTTTAATAGTCACTGTTATTAAATAAGAATTTTTTTAGAGTATTTTCCTACCATTCCCACAAATATTTCCCCAAAACTTATTTTATGATGATGAACAATACTCATCCAAAGAACAGACATTGCAGAAATTTTTAATAAGTATAAATGAAATTCACCATTGTCTTGAATTAATGCAAATAATGCAGGCCCTCAATGATCATGGGTTTAATTATTTGCAGAAAATGTTTCGAGGCAATGTTTTTAGACTTCCCAATCATGGTCTGAAGTCTCAATTATTCACTATTTGGTTTATGGATGATCATAAGGCTATTTGTGATTTGTATCTGCATTGAGAAGCTGGGTTGTTTTATCTCTGAATAGCACCTTTTTTTTGCACACAATGGGCTAAATAGTCAGGACTATGACCTCAAGGGATCAGAGAAGATTGAGGGAAGGGGGCCACAACTGGAACAGCTGTTGGGAAATAGATGGAAGCCTCCCACTAAGGCCATAGATCATGTTCTTTAACATGCACAGGACTTTCTACTGAAAATAGGGCCATGGCTTAATGTCCCACTCGATGGACAATGCCCTTTCCAAGCCCTCAGTGTCCCTACTGACCGTGGGGTAGGGTGGGGAATTTTACGGAGATAATTTCAACACTAGCCCAGCTGGAACTCAAACTTAGGAACTGCAGATTACCTGACCTGGCATGCTACCAATTGAGCATCCTGTCACCCACTGAGAACTAGCATATGTAATGTTTGGGTATATGAGAAAGTTTGTGCAAAAAACATTGCACAAGCATTCCCATATATCCTGTTACAAAAATAATTTACCATAGTTGGATGATTGGGTACTCAGACAATGTGTCAGATGAGAGGTAAGGTTTTATGCATAGTAAATTTATAGCAATATTCACAAAGCAGGACATGGGGGGGGGGGAGGTAGGAGGTCACATGCACGGAAAGCTTTGCAATTTCTGTTGAAAAAATCTGCAATTTCTGTTTACTAGGTCCTAATGCCATATTTGCAGCAACAACATATTTAAATTTTTTTTCAAAACCTGTTTTGAAAAAAAATTTCAATCTTTTGTGGATGATGATTTGGATAATGATTTTGAGTGCAACAGCAGGAAATGTGCTGAAACATATATATTTACTACTTCATTTTTTGGCAGTTAGAAGAAAATTGGGATCAAAAACCCATGAAGATTTGCATTTTAAAGGGCTTGCTAATATTTTCTATGTCCCTATACAAGGGTCTTCAAATATGTAGTTAACCCTACTTTTCCTACAAGCCTTTAGCTTGTGGGAAAAGTAGGGTTACTGATTCCAAATTTGCTGTTTGCAGTGATCTTCAGGAACTGAACTCCCATGATCAGTCAGGGTCTGATGCAGAAAGATTGGATTAGATTTAACACAAGGCAGAATAATACTCATTTTGCAGCTGAATTATGTCTTACCTGATATGTACAAAAAAAAAACGATTTTGAAAGCATTTGGTTTCCTTTGTGACAGTTATGTTTATCACAAAAAGGCTGAGTTCTGATGCAGACCTCAGTACGCCATATTTCACTTGCTATTACTGAAGGAAACTAAATGTTTGGGAGAAGGTTCAAGCTTTATGCCTAACCCAATCACCTCATTTGATGAGTTGTGGTCACTGAGTGCAAGTTTCTGTACAAATGTTTTAGTTAATTTGTTCATTCAGAGATATCTCTAACTACATATTTCTGAGTAGTAGAAACATGCAGCCAGATAAATTCCTGGTTTCTGTCATAATTAGCTTCCTCACTCATATGGTTCAATCATTTTATTACACATAGTTTTTGTAAGTCAATAGACTATCAATGCAACTGGACATTGCAGTGCATCAGACAAAAAACTGGAAATGATGGTTTATGGTGTTTTGGACAATGAAAGTGATAGTTCTGATGATGAAAGTGATATAAATGATACTTCTAGTGAGGGGTCCTGGATACAAGTGGAGTTATCAGAATACATCCTTTGTGGACAACCATCATCCAGCTTCACCCCTTTAAATTTTAACTTGAAAGCCCTCTAAGGCTACAAGTTAAAAATTAGGCACTCTTCTCTATGCATATCCCATCAACAGAGAGGAGAAATGTGATGAAAAGGTGTGTTGTGCTAGCCATGGGAAGAGAAGTGAAAGTGCATGGCACTGTAAGAAGTATGATGTGTTCTACATCTACTATACAGTTATGAGGCAAATCATCAAAAAACATATTAGAGTCAGATATTTCGTTAGAACAAACTATTAGTTATTTATGTACTATTTCAAGTAAGAGGTAACTAAATAATTAAGATTTCTTAGTAATTCAGCTATGACTACGTATCATCTACTTTTAAACAGATATTAAGTGGACTATCACATACCATGAAATTATTTCTCGGAAACAATTTTCTGCTTGCATAGGTCGACCTAAGCATTTAAAACATACTCCACGAAGCAAAACAGCAAGACAATAATCATCCAATAATTCTTCTTCTTCTTCTTTATCATAAAATATGTAATTTAAAATAATATATATAAATAATTCACTAAATTCAAAAAATTAAAAGCCAAAATCTTAAAAGGTTAAATCATAATTGAAAATCATTAAAATTCTATAATACACCATTAAAATTGTTTATTAGCAAAATGAGAATAAAGAATTGCTACAAGTGTTATATGAATATTAATAAAAGCAATGTATACTATTGCAGCTAAAAGTTCTTATATGGGGTTGTAATGGTTTTCAGAGGAACAGGGCATACTCATTGACAATAAAATTAATTTTACAATTCATAATTGTAGAGGAAGAAAACAGAATGCTACATTTAAGTCCAGTAAAATGCAAATGCTCTTAAATTTAATTCAAACATAATGCTGGTACCTGATGTAACAGTCTGCAGAATATGTAATGATATAACAGTCAGAACATGCAGATATAATCATTAAGTCTACATGAGTTGCATTTATGTAACAGCTTGCAAAAGATGCAATAAGTTTACATGAAGTAACAAAAAAGGGGCTACAAAAGATGTGTTTTCATAACTTCATTGGATAAAAGCCAACATACTACTAAATTCAAAACCTCAATTCTATGCATTCACCATACAAACTATACCGAAAACTTTTAAATCTACTGCAATAGAAATATATGTTTTTGAATTTCTCCACTCCCATTTTAAAGCTATTTCTTCATAATTACTATTTTCTGTGCAATGCAATTAGATAAAAATCAAGAGATGTCACCACCCATATGTACATAATACAACATCATTAGATCACAAGCCTAATACGTTGCAATTGATGAGACATGAAATGTGTTATATAGTAAACATATGGCATTATTTCATAGTATGTACACCGAAGAGCTAAAAACATTATGAACAGAGCATCTTTATGCAAATCAAAGCAACTGCAGGTAAATGATGGTGCATGTGATGATGATGATGAAATGGTATAAATAACACCTGACACTGAGCTCTGTTAATCAGTGTTATTCTTGTTCTTCAGATGGGAAAGGCAGCAGAGAAGTGAGTTTGACAAAGGCCAAATTGTAATGACCAGATGACTGGGTCAGAACATTTCCAAGATGGCAAGGCTTGTGGAATGCTCACAGTCAATAGTGATTAGTACCATCAAAAAGTGGTCCAAGGAGAGAAAAACCACGAACTGCTGGCAAGGTGTGGGCCAACCATGGCTCATTGATGCTAGAGGGGAGCGAAGGCTATCCCGTATGGTACAACTGACCCATAATTTGAATGCTGGTGATGGGAGTAATGTGTCACAACACACAATACATCAAACTCTGCTGAAAAATGGGGCTGCATAGCCACAGGCCATTCCAAGTACCCATTCTAACCTTGGTTCACAGTAGAAAGCACCTACAATGAGCATGTGAGCATCAAAACTGGACCTTGAATGATTGGAAGAAGGTAGTCTGGTCCGATGAATCTCATTTCCTATTGCACCATGTGGATGGCCGGGTACATGTGCATCATTTACCTGGGGAAGTGCTGTCACCAGGATGCACCATGGGATGAAAACAAGCTGGTGGAGGAAGTGTAATGCTTTGGGCAATGTTCTGCTGGGAAACCCTGGGTCCAGTCATTCATGTGCAGGAAACTATGACATCTATCACCTATCTAAACATCACTGCAGACCAGGTACATCCTTTCATGGCAATGGTATTCCCCTCTAGTAGTGCCTTTTTTCAGCAGGATAATGTGCCATGACACACTGTCCAGATTGTTTGAGAATGGTACACAGAACATGAGGAAGACTCCAGGTATTGCCCTGGCCTTCAAATTCCCCAGACAAATCTTATCAAGCATCTGTGGTTTGTATTTTATTCAACAGAAGGAATTTCAGAAATAAAATGTGTTACATAGTAATCATACCACAGATTGGAACAGCAAATCCAATCTGCAGCGGCTCAACCACGTAACTCACAAGAGTTAAAGTATCTGCTGGTAACGTGCTGGTACCAGATACCACAAGACACCTATAGAAATCTTGTAGCATCCATGACTCACCAGGTAAGAGCTGTTTTGGCAGCACATGGAGAATCAACATCATATTAGGCAGGTGGTCATAATGTTTTGGCTCTTCGGTGTATGTGGGACTGTTGTAGGCAACCTTTAGTGAACTAAGCTGAAAAGTAATTTCAGTTCTGGATATTTCGCTCCAAAGCATTGTATCTGTTCTTTTATAAGTGATTCAGTTACATAATTAAAAACAAACTCAAAGAATATCATATCTTTGCAGACTGTTACATCATTGCCTTTTATGAAGCCTACTAAATCAGAAACCAGCATTACATCTGAGTCAATCGTAAGATATATCTACATTCTGCAGTACTTAAAAAAAAGTAGTATCTTATGTAACTTCATATTGAGCTGTGACTCATTGTGAGTTTTATCATCATCCATACATACTGCTCTTCTGAAAGCTACTATAGTCCTAGAGAAAGGCCTTTCAACTGCAATGGTATGTTTGGCTTTTACTAATATGCTTACAATACTTATAGCAATTCTTTTCTGCCACATGTGCTATCAAACAATTTTAAGTGTACTGTTTTTAACAAATCCAATAAATTTCAATAACTTAAATAAAATCATTTAATGAAATTTTCATTTTAGAGTATTATCTAGAATACTGGAAATACATTTTCGGTGTCATAATCAATGAATATGATCATTAAAATTATAGTTTTACAACTTTTACATCAACTTACACTCATTTTGTTTTTAAGATAATGTGTAAATGAAATAATGCAAATTTCCAACACAAAATTACAATAAGCCAGGCTACACATCATATTTGCAGATGTCTATATTAAGATCATATTTGCTAGATGTCTATATTAAGCTTACATCTTACACGTAAAACATTCATTAAAAAAAGCTATCCCAATTGTATGTTCCCAGATACCAACGTTGCATAGTAAAGAAATGCAAGACACAAGCATCTAGAACATGTCAGGCATACTCTACAGAGGTCATTCTATAGAACTACACAGATGTGATGTGTTTTCAGTTAAGAATGATACAGAATTTTGTTAAGATTGTGGAAAACTATTCTCAACTGCAATTATGCATGAAACACATAACACACACAAAAAGAATTAGATGCATAGAGAACCATACCATAGTAAAGACTGCTTGCATGCTACTTCCATGAGCAGTTATAATACTAGGCATTTGCAAGCTGCATTCTCAGTGAAAAGGTAGATGCAAACTTTTAGAAAATGCAATTTCGGTGCATGTCAGGCCTAAGAATAAATATGTCGTAAGCTTCCAATCTGCATTGTACAGGTAATTTTAAAAACTGTGTGAACATTATGTGAAGTAATTTAAAATTTATTTTAGTCAAGCTACACATTAAGATTACATTAATCTTAATGTTTATTAATCTGCAGGATTGCAATTAATCTGCAGCATGCTTGGCTATCACATTACATGGTTTTCTGTAACCCAAAAATTTATACATAAAATCTTTTTCTCTGTTTATTTCTATTAGTACAATCTTCATCTCTTAAATTCTGCTGTTCCACCACTTTGCTTGTTCCTTTAATCCATTTTTTTAGTCTATCTCTACTCTTCTTCCTTTGGGATTCCATTCTACAATCATCTTAGATATTCTTCATTCATCCATATATTTGACATGTCCATATCTTAATAGTTTCTTCTCAATCATTTTAATAAGTCTCTTCAACCTTCATTAAAGATCTAATATCTTTATTTCTAATCCCTTCTGATCTTGATTTTCCTATTCATCATCACCAAAAAACACATCTCCACAAAAGAACTTTTTTTGTTGTTCATTTGCCATGTTTCTGCTCCATATAGCATAATGTTCTGACAATTGGCTAAAAAAATTGTTTTCTGTTGTTATTTTTGTTATTTTTCTAATTAAGTTTTTATTTCATAGACTGAATTCAGTAATCCTATAGATTTTTTACCATCTGATTCTTTTTTCTATTTCTTGATCTGAGGACCTATCAATTTGAACTATTGATCTCAGATATTTAAACTTGGGTTGGTTGAGTTTTATAGCATATTAACAGCTGTGAAGGTTATGATGCACCTAATGTCAATGGAACACTTCACTGTTCTGGCTGCAATTTCAGGTATCTTAACCACTGAAATACATTCTGTGGCAAAAAAATCAAGAAACCCTGATAAAATAGTCCATCAACTGCGAAATTTGGCATGTAAACATCTTCTGGTCAGGCATGTAAATTATTAGAAATTCAATTCCAATAAATGTACAAAGAGGTCCCAGCACATAAGGGAAATGTGTATCCCAGGGCATCAGTAGGGTGCGTCACTCATGTGCATTGACCATTCTGTCCACTGTTGCAGTTGCATTGACATCAGTAATCAATGAGGATGCCACAGCGATGCACCTGATGACCATATCAGCAACTCAGTGAGTTAGAGAGGGCATGCATCATGGACCTCAAAGAAACCAATTAGTTTTGTCAACGTATCAGCTGGTATCTGGGTCAGAGCGATGTTGCAGTGGGTCCAGGAGGGCACACATATCTGTCACAAAAGCACTAGTTGGCCCAGGCAAACAACTAGAATGGAGGATCATGCGATAGTGAGAGCAGCTAGATGATACCACGGCATTGCTAGCTACCATCCGAAGACACGTAGCATGCTCCATGGAGCATGCTGTATCAAGATGCACCATTGGAAAATGACTGGCAATGGCAGGATAACATTCTCAATGCTTTTTATGATGGCTACCATTAACCACCAACATTGGCAGCGCTATCTGGAGTGGTATCAGCCTGGAAAGTATGGACTGCATCTGACTAAAAGCTTCAGTGTTCAGTGAGTCTCGGCCTGCTCCCAGGCATTATTTTTTATATGTGCAGATGCAACAACAATAATTTTTGCCCTAATACAAGTTAAATACTAGAAAAAGTTAGTACTGTGGGATTGTCATACTACTTATTATTAACATATTAAAAAAAAAGTACCACTTTACCTGAGAGCAGATGACCAACGCATGTGTCTGGAGGAGGTTGAACCAGGACCCCGATCTGGCCTGCACTGTGGAGTGGCATGCACCCATCCCACCTGGTGTTACAATCTGGGAAGTCATATCCTATGGCATACTGTCCCCTCTAGTAGTGCTACATGGTATCTTAACAGCACAGGAGTATGCTGACAACATCCTGCGACCAGTCATGTTGCCTTTGCTGTCATGTCTTCCAGGGCCGTTTACCAGTGCGATAATGCAGCAAACATGGCTCACCTCTCCCAGGAAATTCTCTGTGACTTTGATATCTTTACACCCTCATTGCTTTGGATTGGATTGTTTTACCTCTGAGCGGCACTTTTTTGCACACAATGGGCTAAATGGCCAGGTCACATGGACCCCAAAGGCTCAGAGTAGGTTGGATGAGGGGACCCACTGGAACAGCTGTTGGGAGACAGATGGTAGCCTCCCGTCAAGGCCATCCAGCGTGTTCTTTAAAGTGCACAGGGTATGGCTCTCCCGCACATGGGGCCACGGCTTAACGTCCCATCCGACGGACGGCGGCCTTTCCAAGCCCATCGGTGTCCCTACTGATCGTGGGCAGGGCGGAGAGTTTTGCGGAGATAAATCTCAACGCTGACCCAGCTGGGACTTGAACCTGGGAACTACAGATTACGAGCCTGGAACGCTACCGACTGAGGCACCCCCACCCCTCCCCTCATTGCATGTGCAAAGTTTCAGCATGACCAAACATTGCTTTCAGGTGCTTTTTTTTGTCAGAGTGTATATGACTGTGATATTTTTTCTAATTGAAATGTTTGAGAATTGCTACAATTTTATTCCCGAATTATTTATGTTTCCTTTTATCAAATACTTTTGCAATGTTCTCAAAACATTTAACTGATAAAATGGCTATCTCTGATTTAAAAAGTTACATCATTAAGCAAGTATTACTTTAGTAGTAAAGTATCAGAGGAGATTTCCTGTAAACATGGGTTGGGTTTTTTTACCTCTGAGTGGGACTTTTTTGCACACAATAGGCTAATGGCCATGTCATAAGAACCCTGAGGGCTCAGAGAAGGTGGGAGAAGGTGACCCACTGGTTAACAGTTAGGAGACAGATGGCAGCCTCCCGTCAAGGCCATCCAGCCTGTTCTTTAACATAAACAGGGTATAGCTCTCATGCACATGGACCACAGCTTAATGTCCCATTTGATGAACAGCAGTCTTTCCAAGCCCATTCACTATCCTCTATTGACCAAGGACATAGCAGGGAGCTTTGAAGAGATAAATCTCAATGCTGGCCCAAGTGGGACTCAAACCTGGGAACTGTAGGTTATGAGCCTGGTGTGCTACCAACTGAGCCTCACCCCCCCCCCCCCCCGCTCTTGTAGAAATGGGACTCGCGAAATAGCTGAAAAAATTTAGTTTTGCTTTTCTATTTACATTTTAGTACTTATTTTGCTTTAAAACCACTTTCTTACTTCTAGAAACATTCCTACGATTCATAAGATATAATAATATTGAGTTTTTCTTTTGAAAAATAATTTTACATTTTTTGATTGTTCAATTTTTTTTACTTTTTATTTGCTCAAATTATTTTGTTCTTTGATTAATTTAAAAATGTATAATACATTTAGACTATTTGCTGCCAAAAATTATTAATCAGATATTGAGTTTTAGTAAATTCCACAGGCAAGTTTTTAAACTCTTATAGATTTTTGTAAATTTCTAATGGAATATTTGTACTCACTGGGCTAAAGCAAAATAAATTAAATGTATTATTTATTAAGGAAATAAATATTGCATCATATTATTATATAAGATCTCATTTCAAAAACCAATTTTTTTAAGATGAAAAACTAGCTAAATGTTAAATTAATAAATTGCATTACTAAACATTAAGTATAAAATGTCAAGTTTACATATCTACCTATTTTTAAAAGTATCAAAATCATTTACTGGTTTCCTTACTGAAACACCTTCTACAAAGCAAAGTGTAACAAAAAAATTTTAATTTCATTTTGGCATTGTATGTATGTTCAGTAAAATTTTCATATAATTTTAAAAGTGGTTAGATTCAGGGTCAAATCTGGGGGGAGGGGCAGTAATTTTTTACCAAAATTCATAAATAGATGTAATATTCTGTTACATCTATTTATGAATCTGTTAAATACTATTTAACAGAAATACTCTCCTCAACAAGCATTTATCCATGCAACAAATTTAGCACAAATTAATAATTAGTTCAAAACTTAATGTTAATGACAAAGCACTTTGGAAAATCACATTGATCATTTTAGTCAATAGATCCAACAAGCAGAACACAATGGTGTGGTTCAGCAAGAACATTGTTGAGAATATTATTCAACAACTTCCTTTACTAGCTTCGTATATATATTCAATATGTACATGTGCCATATATTAAAAAAAGTTTAAGAATTGTCAAAGAAGACTATTTTCTTACTAAAACCAACGTTTAACTTGTAAATTGTAAGAATTTTGATAATTTTTCCCACCACCTTGTCTAGAAAAAAAAACCTGATCAACTGCTTGAAACAGTCATCAGGATGTAACCAGCTCTAAACGTATTTGCCTTCAGTTCGAAAGATTGCTTTAAATTTATATAATTATTTAGAACATACAAAAATTTCATTTTACAATTTTTAACTTAAAACTAAAATTCATACTAAATTAATTATAAAAATTGTACTAACTTAAAGCTTTAAAATTACCTTTGGCATCATGAAGACTAGAGAAAACTTTATTAACTTGAAATAAGATTTGTTCAGTTAATTCTGGAGAGTTGGCAATCATTGGAAAACTATTCCAAATGTACATAAGCTCCTTAAAATGAAAAGAAAAATATGACAGTAAGTCACATCAAATACAATAAATGAATTTTATTGACTGAATATGAATATATGAAAATAAACTGTCGTATTGTTTATCATCATCATCATCATCATCCTCAAGCAGCCATGGGCTACGGAGGTCCAACCAGACCATGCAATTTAGTTCTCCAAGCAAGTCTATCCTGAGCTACATCTACTGCATCTGGCCACTGCACACCAATTCTAACAAGGTCCTGTTTGACATTGTCTGCCCACCGCATCCTAGGTCTCCCCTTCTTTCTGAGGCCTCTAGGCACACTGTTCATAACCTTATTCGCCAATCTATAATTATTCATACGGGCAACATGGCCAAACCAACTGAGTCTCTCTCTGCACAATATGCTGCTTAAAGGAGGTTGCAAACTCCTTTGCCTAACCTCATCATTAGTTACAAAGTTGAACCACCTAATGCACAAGATACTGTGTAAGCATCTAGAACCAAAAGCATCTAGTTTCCTGTTATCTTGTTTACAAAGTGTGAAGTTTCACTACCATAACTAACCCTAGAAAGAACCAAACTATTATACAGTCTAATTTTAGTATTTAGGTGTATACACCTATTTCTCCACACTCTCCATAGATTCTTAAAAGTCCCGGCAGCAATCCCTATTCGTCTGTTAATCTCATGCCGCACATCACCATTATCTGTTACATAGCTCCCAAGATAATTAAACTGTGACACCTGCTCAAGACTGCAACCATTCAGATTAACTGAATCACAGCCTGCCTGACCAATTTTCATCACTTTAGTTTTCTCTCTGTTTATAACCAAACCTACTCTACCACCAGTTTCATCAACAGCTCGAATGAAAGAGTTCATCTCTTCAACATCATTTGCCAAAAGGGCTAAATCATCAGCATAATATAAATCAGAAATTTTGGTATATCCAGTCCATTTAAGGCCAAAATCTTTCCTTTCAAATGAATTTCACATAACATAATCAATAACCAAGCAAAAGAGAAAAGGTGACAAAATGCACCCTTGTCGAACACCAGAAGTAATGCTAAACCAATTGCTACAAGCCTTACCAACTCTCACACACAACTCAGTGTTATTATAGAGAGCTTTCATTATGCTAACTAACTTGTCAGGTATACCATATGATCTCACAATCAACCACAAATTATGACAATCAACAGAGTCGAAGGCCTTTTTGAGATCAACGAAGCTAGCAACCAAAGGTTACTGAAACTCTAAACATTTCTCAAGAATCTGCCTAAGTGAAAATATCTGATCCACACATCCCCTACAACTTCTGAATCCACATTGCTCATCACGCAATTGACTCTCAACCAGATTCTTAATTCTATTAAGCACAATCACGGAAAGAGGAAAGAACTTTACCTGGAACAGAGGTAGGCTGATACCCCTATAGTTATCACAAGAACTGCGATCACCTTTTTTGAAAATAGGGATAACAATAGCTCTGGTAAAATCCTTAGGAACCATGCCTTTATCATAAAAGATATTCAGAATTTCAGTCATCCAAGTGGTAACCGAAACATTCCCAGCTCTAAGCATTTCCGAAGTAATTTCATCTACCCCTGGGGATTTATGAAGTTTAAGTTTAGAAATAGCCAAAATAACTCCAGAATGTGTTATAGGGCCAACATTAAAGCCACCAATGGATCTATCATCATTGCAAACAATGGGAATAGAACTAACCGCATTGTTTAGAATATCACTGAAATGCTCAGCCCACCTAGCCATGACAGAATCCTCCCCTTCTATAAACTTACCTTGTTTATCCTTCAATCCTTGTATGCCTGTCCATTTTCTACCACACAAAACATTAACTATCTGGTACAGCTCTCTGCTGTTGTGCTGTCTAACTGCTTCCTCGGCTTTGTAAGCCAAAACATCAAGCCAAAGATTCTTATCAGCAGCTAACTGATCTTTTACACGTTTATTAAGTTCTCTGTAATGCTTTCTATTAGGACTAGTAAGGTATTGATTAAGGACATTCCTGCAGTTCTTTCTTTCCGAAATAAGCTCAAGTGCTTTATCACTCAGATAATTCTGTCTCTTCTGCTCCTTTTTTCCTAAAAGTGTACTGTTAGTGTCCAAAAAAGCCTGTTTAAAATGATCCCATTCTTCCTCAACTTCAGTAGTAAGCATACCATGACTGTCATAATGACTAAGTAACCTATCATGGTAAGCTTTGGCTATAACTGGATCTTTCAGAGCTTCAGTATTAAAAGTAAATTTTTTAACCCTAGCACAACACTTTTTAAGTTGCAAGACACTTTTAACAAGGTAATGGTCAGATCCAATTTCAGCTCCCCTATATGACCTGGTATTCCTAACAGAACTAGCCCATTTGTTGTTAATTAATATATAATCAATCATATTCTTATGCAGCCCATTGGGTGAAACCCATGTGTACTTATGTATGTCGCGGTGTTTGTAATAAGTGTTAGTTATTCTGAATCCATTGAGTTTACTTACCTGAAGGAGGTGTTGCCCATTGCCATTGCAGCTACCAATACCAAAAGGGCCTATTACTCCTCCCCAAAGGTCAGAGTCAGTACCAACTTTGGCATTGAATTCACCAAGAACAAGGGTAATATCTCCTTTCTTGACAGAATTCAAAATATCCTGAAGTTGTCCATAAAACCTATCCTTCTCATCCTCATTGGCATCCTCAGTGGGGGCATAACAGCAGATAACATTCAAGTCTTTAACGCTTGTCTGAAATTTTGCTGTAAGAAACCTTTCATTAATGCACTCATATCCTAGAAGAGCATCACTAGCATGTCTGCTGAGAAGCAAACCCACGCCTTGGTGATGCTTATTGTCGTCCCTCCCTGAAAAGAGAAATTTAAGATTATTTTTAAGAATCTGACCTTTATCTGTCCATCTGGTCTCTTGCAAGCCGAGAATATCTAAATTATAATGGTGGAATTCCTGTGTGAGGACATCAAGAGAAAAAGCTCTGTGCAGAGTCCTCACATTCCAACAACCTATGGAAAGAAAATGGTTAGTAGGATGTTTAAAGAAACTATGTTTATTGAGAGAAGGAATGCCGACAATATCAAACAGCCCCCTAATCGCAGACATAGGGCAAAGACCCATTTCCCCACCACTAAAGGCTGAAGCCATCTACACTGGAAGACTTCCTCCAATGTAGAATTTGACGATGCCAATGGAAGCAAAGAGTTCAGGTGCCTGCGATGACCTCTGCTCAGGATTATCCACCAGCTGATAAACATATCCTGTGAATCTCTTCACTTGGGGCTGTCAACCCACAAACAAACAGAAAACACAGCGGAAGATTTTCCCTCCACAAAAGCCCACCAGTGCAGCAAAATCAGGATCCATAATCAAGCTCAGAGCCATATATCTGTCCAGTCCAGTGGGTTTATATGGTCAGCACCAGGACCCTGTGTGGTTGACCACTCCTCAGCAGGGTAGAAAAAAAGAAAAGTAGCAATAGTTGTCCAGATCAGTAGGCCACACTAATCTGGCAGCCCTCCCCTTCCGTTCACTTCCACAAGAGAGTATCTCTTTTGAAAGGTACTAACGGTCTGCACCACAAGAAGGCGGGGTCGGACATTAGTTTATAGCAAGCATAAATAAACATTAAACAGAATATTAGGAATGGTTTATTTGTATTTCATATTAATTAAAAAATAGGGACTGATATTCTTTGGAAGTATTAGAATATACACATACAAATGCTACTGAAGGAAAAACATGATTTCAAATGCTCAGTAAGCTATGGTTTTAGAATTTATTTTCCTGAGACATAATTTTAAAAAATAAATGAGTAATTTTATACATTAAAAGTTTCTTTTAACTTGCAGTTAATGAGAACAGCTCTTCTTTCAGATTACTGAGAAACTATGATTTTTTTTTTCTATGCCTAAGCAAGGCATTTTTTAATTTATTTTGGTGATAAATGAATTGAGATAAAAAGAGAAATGAAAGCACTGTTACAAATCTTTAAAATCTGTGTAAATGCCCAAAAATAAATAACTAATTATAATTGTTTTTTTTTACTCTTTTAGAAAAGGGGAATGGAATGTGGAGATAGAAAGACAAACATATAATTGTTTTGATTGCAGAAGCTTACACACTACATATTTTATGATTTGATTTCATGAAAAATGATGTGTTTTCTGAAGAAGTAATCTACCATCTCTTAACAAAAATTACAGTAGAGCTTCACAACACAGTAATTAAAATTAAATTAATGTCTTTAATACTCTATGATACTGTTAAATGCTTTAAAGTACTTCAACAAAAATTCTATGCACAAGTCAAATTTTCTCTAAAGACAAATACATAGGGAAAACCTCATGGTCACTTAACACCCAATTTAAAGAACATAAATACACCTTAAATAAATTACAAAAACTACATTATCTCAAGTAATCACCGAAAACAATCTACCCACCAATTTTTCACTTAGCAAAGACATAATAACCCTGCCCATCAAATTCCAACTCACTATCACAGAAAACATCCTTATTAACATAAAATTGACTGAACTCTGCAACACAGACATTGTCCCACTTCCCCCAGCTTGACATCTGATCTTTAGGAGATATCAGCTACCCCTCAGAAATACAGTGCTCCTCTAAATACACCTCTCCATACTCACCTCTGATCACCATTCACATCTTCAATCACATACATATTACCAGACCCTGTTAAAAAACTTAAACTATCACAAATTCATACTAGGAATCGGCGATTAGAGGATAATGATCCATCCACACATATACACATACTTCCTACTACAACCCCCTACTCCTACCAATATGATAACCAATATTAATGTCCTCATTAACACATTTATTATTAATCCCACATAAAAGTTTACGAGGGTTATAAAGTTAATAAAATTATCTCACTCACTTTAAATCCCAATGCAATGGACAATAATGCAAAAAAAAAAAACTTAGTTTATTTGCAAAATAAAGCTTTTCTTGAAATTCTCAAATCTTGGAGAATTACTAGAACTCCATACTCTCTTATTCACCTCCTTCACTTGCAGATCACATTATAGTCACCCACATATCTTTAGGCCACTCTGAACTTTGGAGCTGAACCACTGACATTGCAATTTATTGCACCCCATTCCTCTCCTGTGGTTACAAACAACTGCTCCTAATACAATGCCTTAAACTGCTGACTTGCCACCTGACGACAATGCATGAAATGCATGCCATGGATTTTAAGCACTCTATGCTATCATAAGTATCATTAGCTATTATTGAAGCTACTGCAATCATGAAACCTAGATCAGAAGAAAATTTTATTATAAGCAACCAACTCATCAGCATACCGCATCACATTCTCCACCTTGAACCTTCCACGACTCATCACTTACCAGCAAGAGCTTTATAAAATGAACTTGTCACTTGCTATCAACTTTCATCTCTACAGTTCATCTCACTACTCATCTCTATGGTATGAAAAATCTCATTCATTACTTTCGATATTAGGCAGCATAAGATTATTATTATTTTTTTTAAGTGCTTTAAAACATTTAACAGTGTTATAAAGATATGGACTTTCCAGCAAGTCACTGTTTTAAACATGGAACTTTCCTTAAAAGAGAAATAAAATTTTATACAATAGAACAGGGCTATTCAAATAGCAGTCTGTAAAAGAAATTTTCTGTCTCATGGAGAAAGTGTGAGAAACACAAAGAGCAAAAAAATGTATTTGCTTTCCCAATATAAAACAAATGGTATAAAGTATTAAACATGTTACATGCATGTTATTACAAAGTGCCATTATTAATTCTAGTTTTTGTATTCAAACACAAATGTTTTCTATTGTTATTTTACAATGTGTTTGTAACTGCACTGGCCAACCAAAATTTAGTGAAGAGAACTAGAAAAATTCTTTCACTATATTCTTAAAGACTCACAACAAAAACTCTCTATTTGAAAATGTATATTTGTAATGACCATTATATTAATTTAATTATCTCTTAGCATTTATTGTGGAAAAGTGCACAGAAATTTTTTTGGCAATACTGTATTCACAAACACACATAAAATAAAATGATAGTTTAGTAAATAGAACTATAAAGCATATTCCTAAAGAAATAAGGATTAGATATTAATAGCAAATGAATTGTATAAACAATCAAATAAAAACAAATTACATAATCAGGTAATGTAGTAAAAAAACAATAACTGGTAAACTCCCACTACTCCTTTTGCATTGAAATACAATAATTCTAGAAATGAATCTTGTACTTAAAAGTTCCTGATGAACAATTACATTTTCAGTGCAATTTTTTTCATCTTTTTTTTCATTTGTGATATATAGGACAGAGAAGAATCCAGGAAGCTAATCGTAGCTCTTTTACAGGCCTTCTCATACAAGGACCGAAGTCACTGCTGACCACTGCCTCAGTTAGAGCTAATACAGCACACAAAGCTTACTTGCTGGACGAGTCACTAAATCCCTAACCACTGTGCCAGTTAAGACATATTTAAGTTGTTCCATAACATTATATTCCTTACCAAAGCAGGAAGTAGCAGTCTGTGGTTCTGTGAAATAAACTTTTGAGATTTCCTAACAACATACTTCTCCAATGGTATGGACTTTCCTGCAAGTCGTTGTTTTAAACTTGGAACTTTCCTTAAAATAGAAATAAAATTTTATACATTAGAACAGGGCTATTCAAATGGGAGTCTGTAAAAGAAATTTTCTGTCCCATGGAGAAAGTGTGGGAAACACAAAGAGCAAAAAATGTATTTGCTTTCCCAATATAAAACAAATGGTATAAATTATTAAATATATTGCATGTAAGTACCATTATTAATTCTAGTTTTTTATTCAAACATAAATGTTTTCTATTGATATTTTACAATTTGTTTTAACTGCACTGGCTAACCAAAAGTTAGTAAAGAGACACTAGAGAAAACAACTATATTCTTAAAGGCCCACAGCAAAAATTCTCTATTTAAAAGTGAAAACGCATATTTGTAATGAATAATAAATAGAGGGGGGGAGGAACAATATTTTTAAGGAATGAAGAAAATACCTTTATTAAAAAAAACAAAAATATACATTTTTACTGAGCAAACTGGAAAAAAATTGCTTGATTATATTTAAAAACATTTGTTTATTTACTTAAACTATCACAATATTTACCTAACTTTTAAAAATTCAAAAATATTTTTAAGAAGAATGCGACCAGATCAGCTAAATTATCACATTCCATTAGTATGTAGTATCTTATGCATTCCTTTCAATTAACAGATGTCTTTCATTTGAATAAGGAATTTGATTAGCTGGAATTTCAACACTACTGCCACATCAGCTATTGCACATTGGTATAGCTTCATCACTACAGTTTCAGAAATTTTTTATGCAGTTTCTTTTTTTACCATCGAAAATGGTATTTATATATACATCAGTTATGCATACATTTACTTTAATTTCGAAAATTTCTTATAGCATTCAACATTAGTTTATTACAATTATATGTGCAAGTAAATTAATTATATGTTCTTCATGTATATACATTACACTTTACAGATTAAAAATTTACTTCACAACTTTTACTGTATAAATACTTTAAAAATAAACAATTGCTCACAAATAATGGTCACTTGCAACGATGGCTATTAGGTAATAATCTTGCCTTCCAGCAAAAATTCCGAGCTTTCCATTGCTACTTCTTAGTATTTAATTGCACAGGTGTTAGATTAAAAGCAAGTTCTCACCATAGATGCCATCTTGTTTTTTGAGCGAGGCTGATGAACTCCATTTGTTCATTGTCGTCTCTGCTTCTGGTTGTCTTTCACTATCAGCTGCCATTTCTTCACTGCATTCCACTGGGAGACTTTTACTTCAGAGATACCAGTCCTTTTTTACGTATGGTGTTTTTGACAGTCAGCTTGGTGGGCTTTCTCTGCCTTTCTGCATAGCGCTAATCTTGTACACATTATATGATCTTATTCCACTCTTTGAGAGCTGCAGGTTCTTAAAAACGTTTCCTTCACTTGGGTTGACATGAGTGGAGGAAAGAATTAAAAGTTAAACCAGATGCATTTTGCCCATCGGACTGACGACTTTTTCACAGGAGGTGTTTTGTCCATTGGACCAATGACTTCTTCATCACTGAAGAAGCCATCAGTGAGAATGATTCTGAGGGAGAAGTGCTTTTTTTTACTTTTGGCAGGCACTTTTTTCAACTCTCCAGGAAAGGTTCTGGCCAAAACATACTACAGGGACTGCTAACTCATTTTACACTCATCTGGTCAGGAGTAAGAATGTCGCCATGCAAGCTCAAGTCACACTAGAAAGTACAGGTTCTAAGTTCATTTCCAGGAACATGTAAGCCCAGACACTGAACAAGATCTTGGGTAACAAAAAAGCCTTGAGGCCAGAGCCAGATTCTCATAAACCAGAATACAAACTTTCCTTGACTATGGTTATCTTTTTGTATCACCCCAGAATCAGAAAAGTTTTTATTATTAGTGTTTCATATATAGATTTGAATGGCATCTTCAAAAAGACACTTTTTGTCATTAGAGTAAATATATTCATTCTCTTGTTGGTATTATATATATTTTAAACCTCCAAAATACCAATGTAGAATATGCTTAAAAATTAAAAAATCTGAACTTTAATTATGCACTCAATTTTTAGGAATATTTAAACAGAACCTGTTGATGTTTTACTTGTATTTTTTATCTGGTATTCTGAAAAGTATTAAAGCAACATTTCACTGTATATATATAAACAAATTTGTCAGGCTTTTTATTTCTCTAACATGATTTAATTTCCAATTAAAAAGTAAAAAATAATTTATAAAACTACAGCCAAGTCATATTAGAGAGAGCTATTCATTAAAATTACATACCCCATGATTTCTACAATTGTTTCCTGTAATTCTGGATGGCCTTCTTCCATTAGCATGTAGAGCATTGAAGCATAAACATAGCTATAAATTGCAGGTGACCATTTACATTCCTTCCTTAAAATGTCAGAGCAATTAGCAGCTTCTCTCCAGTCACATTTGAAGCTAAAACATTAATCATTTATAAATATTTCCCTTACCATTTCTTTAATCAATTTAATTTCAACAGAATTTTTTTATTACTAAAGTTATTATTTCATTCTACTATACTAACAAAGTGACAGTAAATATTTAATTTATCCTTTCATAAGAAAAAAACTTAGTTGAAAGTGGGAAATAACACGTGCAAAGGCAATTCAATATGTCCAATGACATAGATGTGGGAGATGACTCAGTCAGTAGCATGCCAAGCTCATAATCTGCTTCATGGTTTAGATCCCAACTGTGCCAGCACTGAGATTTATCTCTGTTAACCCCTACTCTGTCCTCAGTGAGAAAGGGAACATGATGATGCTTGGAAAGTTTGCTGACCATTAAATAGAATGTTAAAGGCCTGTGTGAAGGAAAGATATATCCTGTAGGCATTAAAAAATGCACTGGATGGCCTTGATAGGAGGTTTCCATTCATCTCCTAACAGCTGTCCAGTGAGTCCCTTTTTCCTATCCAACTTTAAGTCTTTGGTATCCTTGTAATTTGGTCATTTAACCCAGTGTGCACAAAAATGCTGCTCAGAGGTAATAAAAACCCAACTGATGATATTTAATGAAGTAACTTAATATTTGAACACAACTACATGTACTCGAATCTCACCCCCTAGAGGGCATTGTACTGTGACATAGAGGGAATCAAAAAGTGATAAAGAGAGAGCATAATTGAATATAAGCCCCACCTTGAAATTTGGTCTTGTGAGCTTCTTCATGCAGAAAATAGATTTCTCTAGCTATAAAGCATGGCAGCTATCCGTGTGCAGCAGAATACTAGTGTGCCACAAGATTCGTCAGATGTGCCTTGAAATTTCCAATGATATTGAAGATTAAAGGAAATTTATTTACCATTTTGTTATTTGCCACTTTCTACACTGATTCTTCATTCAATTTTTTTCAGTTAATTAAAAATTTATCCTTATGAAATGTTAATATTAAAACCAAAATCAATACAAAATATGCCTATAACACGTATGGCATATGCACTAACCTCAATACATGCCAGAACTCGAAAAGAATAGCTCTGCATTTAAAAACAACTCCACAGAAATGACTATTATTGAAGACAAACTGTGCAAGTGCAGTCTCCCATAGTGTTGCCAACTTAAATTTTTGGTGTGCACTGAGTATAAACAGTGGAAAATAGTATGCTGTGAGCAAAAAAAGTTTGGGAATCACTGATCTAGACACTATAGATGTATGGAAATGTCGTAATGGTTCACAGAACTGGTAAGTGGATATTCCATGTTGACTGCTGAGTGATGCAATAATGGTAGGTGATCAACCTTGACAATAGACAACAACAATCTCCCAAACAGACTGTACCTTGTGCTAGTGATTTCACCTTTCAGACTACTAAAGAAGCACTTTGAAAGAAAACACTTCAAATGTGATAAGGTGACAGCTGAAGTGTGCTGGTGGGTGCACACACTAAGATCAAATTTCTTCAGTGCAAGAATAAAACAACTGTTGTGGCTTTGGGACAAATGTCTCAATCACTCTGGCAATTATGTGATGATATAAATGATTTGTCTGGTATTCTTTGCTAAGGACATGTAAGTCAATGTGATGATATATGTATAACATACCCAAAGATATTACTTACTGGACAGTGCTCATACTTAGCCACTTGCTTTATTAGAAAATGTAAAGAAATATAAAAGTTTTTGTTTCACTGAGAATCTCTCAAAAACTACCTCACGTTAGATATTCTAAAAATAGCTTAATACGAAATTATTTTTATTAAATTGGATACATAACTGGAACAAATTCAAAATATGTTATGAAAGTAAATTAATTCTAGCAAGTGAAAAAAACACCACCACCATAATAACTAGATTTAAATCTTTATTACATTTTTCATAGTTACAATTAACATCATTAATATTCAGGTAACTAACTGAAATATTGGCATTAAATATATCTGAAAAAAATTTATCATTTTAATTCAGAGCCATTACTGAACTATACTGTCTTCCATATGCCAGAAAGCACAAAGCACTTATAAGAAAACATTAAACATTTAAAAAAAAAAGGATTTCCTTTCCCTTTTTGTTGCTCTATTCATTAATATCTGTTTAAATATTGGTATATCTCTATATAGCCGTCCCATGGCCGAGTGGTTAGCGGGCTTGACTGCTGATCTAAGGGACCTGGGTTCGAGCCCCGGGTAAGGCATGGCTGTTTGTGTCGTTTTTCTGCTGAGGTCCTGCCATCCTCTCAGACCTTCTACTGTGGCATATAAACTGACAGGCTCCTGTCAGACCTCTGTGGCAAGCAGCTGCTTGAGGGGGTATTTATTTATTTTATTTATATCTCTATAAGCAATAATGATATTCACTTCAGATACATATTTTAATCATCCACTTTTTATGAGAGAATAAGGTTTCAATAAAAGTAAATGCATCTAACACTAATCATTATCTGGCAAAAGCAGAAATTATTGCATATTTTCTTCAAGAATTGAAAGAATCATTTAGATATAGTTAAAATAAATATTCAAGTAAAATGACTACAAAGTGCGTGGTAATGTTAAGTAGAGAAAATTTTATCTTTACCTACTCTTTTAAACACTTTCTCAAAGAATATATTACTCGTATGAATTAAATATCATAATTTTTAACTCGGAAAAGAAATATCAGATATGTATTTTTAAGTTTTCTTTGTAATTGTACTATAACTGTTTACAACAGTATAACAGAAGAGATCCTATATATCAATGTGATCCAGTATTTATCATCTTGAAGGTAGCAGCATAGTACTTATAAAATGGTACCAATAGGTAACAAACATGACTACTTATAGGGAAAAAAAAGTGGAAAAATAAAATGTTAACTGAATTCTAGTTTTACAGTAGTGATTGCACAGTAATGTCCTATGATATCACTCAACATATGGAATCTTAACAAATATGTATGTTCACCTAAACACGCACACAAAATTTGGGACCAACTGGCCAAGTATCTGTAGAATTACAGGACATTGAAACAGAATTTTCAATAATTTGCAAAGTATCTAGTGCATACATTGATGTCAACATACCACAGGAGAAATACACACATTTCTCTATCAGTGTCTGCACACCTGATCATTTGGATATGTCCATTATTTATTATGATGATGCTTAATAGTTGATACTAATTTATTAATATCTAACCCTTAAAGTGCATAACACACTACAGTTCCCAAATAACTTGTTTGATTTTTTTTTCTCAACAGAAATAACATTTTCAAGTTTTTAAATTAACTGTGGTAATTAAAAATATATATTTTGTACAATAATATGACTTAATTTTGTTAATTACTTACTAAAGAATAAGGTTCTACAGTCCTTCAGTGCCCATGTTAGGAACACTTCAAAATTAACTGGCAATTCTTAGATTAAATATTTACATTTCTATCATTTTTGGATACATTTTAACCTTTCTAGAGTCCCCCATCATCTTCAGATTGACAAATTCTAAAATGGCAATGCAGACATTCCTTGTATAACACATAAAACTTCAGTTTAAAAAAAAATTCCCAATTTAGTTTTATACATTTCCGGTTATGGGTTATGGGTTCACCTGTTACATAGCTTCCATGATAATTAAACTGAGACACCTGCTCAAGAGTATAACCATTCAGATTAACTGAACACAGCCAGCCTGACCACTTTTCATTACTTTCGTTTTTCTCTATCATCAAACCTACTTTACTACCAGTCTCATCAATAACTTGAAAGAAAGAGTTCATCTCATCGACATCATTTGCCAAAAGGGCTAAATCATCAGCATAATCTAAATCAGAAATTTTCAGATCTCTAGACCATAGATTCCCAACGGGGGCGATACCGCCCCCCAGTGGGCGCTGGAGCCTTCCATGGGGGCGGTAGCGGATCCAGAGGCAAATGGGGGGTGGTCAAATAAATAAATAAATTTAATGGAATTTTCTGTGACAACCTTTTTATCTCTTCTATTCTGTGGTGTCTTCCTGGTTATTCTGGTCATCCTGATATAGTAGTGCATGCTAAGGTATTGAATGAGCCTGAAACTACCTCATCCGTCACGTACAGCTTTTCAACTGCAGCTTGGACAATAAGTTCCCTGCTACCGCCTACTAGCGTACTGGTACGTCTGAGGTCGACTGAGATGCTCTCGAAAGTTCTCTTCAAAATCACAGATTGGATATAAGCTTCAATATGTTTTCCCACTCCAAGTCGCTTTGAGTATGCTTTATGGTACGTAGTTACAATACCATCTCACGTCAGAACATAAGGTATAATATTAACATTACACTTGTGAATTAGGCTCAACTCATTAGCCAGCAGATCATACTTCCTCTTCTTTTCAACCTCTACTGTCTGCAGGTTATCCTGAGATGTTATTCCTACTTCAATAATTGTAATCTCATTCAATACCTTAGCATGCACTACTATATCAGGCTTATTATGTTGGACATGTGTGTCCATCCTGATAGGCAAATCAACCTTGATGCAATAATAATATAATAATAATAATAAATTTATTATATTTAATATTTTTTTATAATTTTTTTAATATAATAAAATACTTTGAAAATACCTGTTTCCATGAATAAATATTTTATCTAGCTATGTAAATTATCTTTTAAATTAGCATTAGGTATACCTATACCTAATTTGTTTTAGTTTAGATTGACGGTGACAAGTCTTTGCAAGTTGGTAAGGCAAACTCGTGGTTCATGCAATTTAACATGTTTCGACAAGAATATGGGAGCTTGAAATGACTTGTTTACAGAGCAAGTGCGCCGGCATCGCAAACATACAAGTTAATGCGTGCACAAAATCAAATCTATAAAAGCGATAGCTCTAGGAATGTTTTATTATTTTTATGTGCTTCACCATGATAAATAGTCGTGAGTGATAAGTGTTAGAAGTCATTATAAACATTATTTTTATAACTATCTATAAATCTGTTGAGAAGTTAATTTGTATTTGAAAATGTCTGAATCTACAACTAAAAATAAATGCCGGCAGTACAGTATTGAGTATTTGAAATATGGATTTATGTACTCTCCTACAAACCATTCATTACCTATGTGTTTAATTTGCCGAAAAGTTTTTTCAAATGAAGCTATGAAACCTTCTAGGCTACAAGAGCATTTAAATAAAATGCATGCTGATAAGAAGAACAAAGATTTATCCTATTTTCAAGAACTGGAAAAGCAATATTTAAAACAGCCAACTATGTCAAACCTTTTTGCGTCGTCTTCTAAACAAGACGATGATGGACTACGAGCCTCATATAACATTTCATTGTTAATCGCAAAAGCAGGAAAACCACACACAATTGGCGAGGAATTAATTTTGCCGGCAGTCAAAGAGATATTAAAAACTGTTCTTCATCATAAGACACCATCAGATATCATCAAAAAAATTCATCTCAGTAATAATTCAATGCAAAGAAGAATAGATGAAATGGCAAAAGACGTTGAAATATCATTATGTGATTACTTAAAGACTTGCAAATTTTCCATTCAACTCGATGAAT
Organism: Ryuthela nishihirai; assembly: GCA_038380435.1. NCBI lineage: Eukaryota > Metazoa > Arthropoda > Arachnida > Araneae > Heptathelidae > Ryuthela > Ryuthela nishihirai. Next base: position 38,997,940 of record JAWZYU010000019.1, read on the forward strand.
CAACTCTACCAAATAACGAAGCTCTACTGTTATCATACGTACGATTTATAAAAGTGGAAAAAATTCACGAAGAGTTATTATTTGCTAAAAATTTGGAATCTGATACAAAGGGAGAATCTATATTTAATACCATGCAAAAGTTTTTTCAAGAGAAAGAAATTCCTATTTGCAATATTTTGTCTGCTGCTACTGATGGTGCTCCAGCAATGACAGGGCATCATAAGGGTTTCATAGCACATTTGAAACAAGCAGTACCAAATGTACTCGCTGTACATTGTATTATTCATCATCAGCATTTGGTTGCAAAAAATTTGAATGAACGTCTGCATACGTCGCTCCATTATGTTATTAAAGCAATCAATAAGATTAGAAGCAATTCATTGAATGACCGATTATTTGGTAAGCTTTGTAATGAAAATGATGAAGATTACAATCGCTTGCTGCTGCACACAGAAGTACGTTGGCTCTCTAAAGGTGTTTGTCTGAATCGTTTTTTCAATCTATTTGACTCAGTACTGGACTTTCTTGAAGACAGAGACGAAAAATTGCGCAAAAACCTGATTACGTCAAAAAATGACATCGCTTATTTCACAGACCTGTTTAAAATATTTAACCAAGTTAATTTACAATTGCAAGGTGATGAGTTGAATTTAATTAAAACAAAAAACGTCATAGCTGCTTTTGCGGGAAAACTTCTTCTATTCAAACGAAATCTAGGTAGAGGTGAATACAACCACTTTCCCACATTATCAGCAGTCTCTGCAAAACCGGAAGATTTACTTACATACTGCCAACACTTGGAAGTTCTTCATGTTGATTTTACGGAGCGTTTCCTAGATATTTTAAACATGAATATACCGAGTTGGGTTTTAGATCCTTTTGCAAACACAGATACTGAAGAATCATCAAATTTGGAAGAGGAACTCTTAGAACTCATGACTAACGAAGGACTCAAAGTAAAATTCAAACATGGATACCAAGAGTTCTGGCTTCAAAAATCAATACCAGTTCTCTACCCTGGATTGTGGGCAATAGTACAGAAGTTTTTAATCGCATTTCCTTCATCCTATATGGCTGAGTGTTGATTCAGTGCAGTAGCTAATTTACTGTCAAAGAAGAGGAACAGACTACACATCACTGAACGTGGCGATCTGCGATTGATGTTAACGAAATTGGAACCCGACATTAACAAATTGTTAACACTCCACCAGCCTCAACCATCTCATTAATTTTTTTATTTATTATTAATTTTGTGTTTATCTCATTATTTTTTATTACTTATTGATTCTGCATTTATTTTTAAAATTTTAATAAACAATTTTATTGTACATTTGGTTGTTGTTTTATTAATTTTGGCTTTATGATTTTTAATAGATAAATAAACAGATAAATTAGGTACAGATAATATGCAACAATATTTTAATATTTCATATAAAATTAACTATTATGGACTAGGGGGGCGTTGAAATTTTTGTTCTCTTCTAAAGGGGGCGATGGTCCAAAAAAGGTTGGGAATCACTGCTCTAGACCATTTAAGCCCAAAATCTTTCCCTTGCAGTGAATTTTGCATAACATAATCAATAACTAAACTAAAGAGGAAAGGAGACAATAAATAAATTAAAAAAATTAAAACATGCATCTTCCTAAATGACCCTAAAAAGTAGAAAATAAACCTAAGCATATCGATGGTACAATCAGTCATTGAGTTTGTATTCACTTCAAAGGAAGATAGGATGCAAATTTACCTACCCAACTAAGATTAACAGTGCCCATCCTTTGAAGTGAATACAAATTTAGTGACTGATTGCACCATCGATATGCTTTAGGTTTATTTTTGACTTTTTAGGGTGCATAGAGGAAGATACTTTTATTTTTAATTTATAACGTATATATTTTATTTTTAATATATATATTTTTAGAATTATTTTTATCATTTAATGTGTGATTTACTGAGTGAAATTGAAAAGTCTCAGGTTCCAGGAATGTACTATGTTCAATAGAGCAGAGCATCACTGAACCTTGCACAGATGTGCTAACTGAAGATCTCTGTGTGTTTTTGTAGAGCTAGACTGCCCTGCTGTAAACAAAATAATGGATACCGCTGTGTTTGCCAGTTAGAACTTCATATACTCAGTGGCCCTTTTTCAGGTACAGTTCCATGCAGGCCCAGAGCTATAAAAAAAAGTAGAGGGGAGGGGGATGATGCAAGAAAATGATTGGATTTTCATTGCAGTGTAACATTTTCACCTTTGTTTTGGAAGTTTCTTAAAAATGCGTGAAATATGCATTAGTTTAATCATTTTTGGCTTCCATTATCCTTACCAGCATTTTTAAATGAAGAGCATGGTCCCCTTGCCCCCCCCCCCCCCTGCAGATCTGGCCTTGGTTCCATGTTATATCAATAGTAACTCAGACAGAGAACTCAGTAACTTCTTAAATAAATTTTTACAAAAAAAAATGTGACTGAAGATAATTTAAAGATCTCAAATCTATTTAAATCTCGATTTAAAACAATATTCATTCAGTATCTAAAGAGTTATGAAAGCTGAAACATTTAACAAGTTTGTTTGATCCAAAATTTTTTTTCAAAATTGTTAAAATTAAAATAATTATTACACAAACAGGTAAAAATATTCTTATGTGCATCAGTAAAGTTTAATATAAGGGTTATTACTTTCAACTTGTTTTCCTTAACTTTTCAGAACAATTATTTACTGGCATTGTTGCTATTAAATATTCCAGTTTCCATGACTCTTTAAATACCAAATGAATATTGTTGAAAACCAAAATTTAAAGATATTTGCCTGAAATCTTTAAATTGTCTTAAGGTCCCATTTTTTAATTAAAAGCTTCTGCATGAGTGCAATCTTATCTGTTCATCTGTATACATAAATCCAATCCTTTGTGAATTTTATTAAACTTTCACAATTATAAATAATTTTACCAATGTAACAAAATTAATCAGAGCAAAAATTGCTATCCCTACATTATTTTATGCTCTTAATAACAAAATTGCAAAACCAGAATATCTAAAAAATTAAATATTAAAAAAAGCAAAAATCCTACCAATAACACCACAGCAATTCCCAATAACAGAGATAGTGAAACTGTTTCCATTCTTGTTGTACACTTATTGATTGCTGGTATGTTTCAATAGCCTGGAATATATACAAAATGTAAGCTTATTAAAAAATGTAAAAATAGGTACTAAAAGTGCAAAATCTTTTAAATACTTATTTCAAATGTATTTGATTAAGCTTAGTTTTAAAATGGGTAATGATGCCTTAGTTCCTGAATTTCACATTAGAGATTTTTTAGCTGTACCATACTCCTTTTTGCATACAAAATAATTGTACTTTTATTATTTGTCTAATTTGTCAATTAAAAATATATTTTTGCTTTTCAATACTGAAGAAAATGAGATACTTTTCACACTGATGAAAAAGAGAGAAAATTATTCTTAGCTTATTGTTGCTTCAAGGAATACTGCAAAAGTCTGTGATAAAGAGGTACTGGATTTCAAAGAAGATTATTCAGACACCATTTTTCTCAGAAGTAATGTCTGAATACAAATTTTTATTACTAATTACTATATTTTTCAGATAGTGAAGAGATTCATAACTATCCATATCTGTGTTTTATTATTTGTCAATTAAAGTTAAATTATTGCTTTTCAAACACTGGATTAATTGCAGCTCATTCATAGAGACTGAATTTACGGCAAATATGAAATAGCCTGTACTTTATGTTGGTCAACTAAATAAAAACTAACAATAGATGCAACATGTTTCTACATCATTCATTAGATGCCATCATCAGCCAATGTATGGTACAACAATTGAGTTAGAAAACGTCATCTCATGTCTGTCTAAAAGGTATTTAAATTATTTTAACAGTGAATTTGCACTTCAAGTATTTTAACTATCTATCACTGTGAAGTTAATCTAATTTATATAACAGAAAATGAAAGTAGTGAGGAGAACTATGAGGAATTCTTTAAAATGTGAGTAAAAACAGTGATATATTATTATCTTTAGACAGTAAAGATAGGAAGAAATAGTAAAGCTATTTCTGGTGCATGTATATGGTGCAAAATAAACACAAGAACAGAGAACCATGAATGTCCTCATCTTTTTTTTACTGGAACTCTTAATGGAAGAAAATGCAAGAAGCTTCAAGTTTTTTTTTTGTTTTTCAACGATATTCTTATGAAAATAATTGTTCCAAAAACAAATAGAAAGATACAACAGTTCCTATCATCAACTTCTTTGAAACCAAAGTCTAGTATTCTGAAATGAAAAGATATTGATGAAAAAGATATAAAATTATTTCTTAGCTTACTCTTGCTTCATGGCAAAAGTCCATGATAAAGTCGTACTGGGTTTCAAAGATTATTCAGACATCTTTTTTTGGAAGTAATGTCTGAATGCAGATTTTCATTACTAATTTTCACATTGTTCATAAAATTAAATGACTTATAACTATCCAGATCCAAAACTTAAAAAGAAATCTGGCTTGTATTTGATTATATAAAAGAATAAATTCTCAGTGGCTTATATACTTTCAAGGGATATTTGTAATGATGATACATATCTACATACTTTAGAAAATACATTAACGTACAGAATAAGGAAATTAAATGCAAACCAAATAAAAAATATTGAGCTCCATACTTTGGATTACCTCTGAACAGTGCTTTTTGTACATAATGGGCTAAATGGCAAGGTCACAAGGACTCCAAAGGCTCAGAATGTTGGGTGAAGGACACCTATTACTGAACAGCTGTTAGGAATAGGTTGTAGCCTCCTGTCAAAGTCATCAAGCATGTTCTTTAACATCTTTCTTAACTGCACAGGTTATGGCTCTCCAGGACACAGGATCAATGGCTTAATATCCCATTCAATGGACAGCATTGAATGGGATGTTATAGTCCATTGGTGTCCCCTTTCTGACTGAGGGCAGGGTGTATTACCTTCTTTATAGGTTTAGGAGATAAATCTCAATGGCCCAGGTTGGCTCAACCCTTGAATTACACATTATGATTGGTGAACTACCGATTGAGCCAACCCCTTTCATATTGTGCCCTACACTGAAAGCACAATTTACACACTGCACCCATCCATAAATCTGCCTCACTCTAGCACAATAATGTAGTCAACTGAAACCCCTTGCAGGTTACAAATAGGTCAGATACTTACTGGCTGTATAGCATACCTGCAACTGTTATTGTGGGTAAACATGGCAACCTGAGTGAGTTTGATCATGGTCAGAGTGTCAGTGTAAGGCAAATAGAGTGCTCCACATCCATGACTGCAGAACTTCTGGGATTTCTGCATATGATCAGCATACATGTGTACCAGGACTACATCAAAATCATCAAAACCTGCGCAGTCAAGAATAATGTAGCTATAGCTGGGCAGTTGATGTTCAAGGTGAGCAGTACCTCTCCCATATTGTAACATTGGAAAGGTGGGCCACAGTGCAGATGATAAAAGTCAGCATTCAACATCAGGGCAGCTATGAAAGTTTTGATGATTTTGATGTACAATAGCATGACTGGACTCTGGCAGTTGATGCCCACGTCGAGTACCCTGGTTAACCGAATGTCATGGGGCTATGAGGCTGTAGTGGATGAAGAAGCATTGCCAATGGACCATGAAAAACTGAAAATGGATAGCTTGGTCTGAAAATTTGAGGTTTCAACTACAACACGCTGACATGAGGTTGCATCTGTGGTGTAGACCATATGAGGCCATGGACCCCAACTATCAAGTCAGGGTGTTACAGGCCAGTGGAGGCAGTGTAAAGTTCTGGGACATGTTTATATGGGCTACCTTGGGGCCCCTTGTACCTATTGAGTCCACCATTACTGCACAATAAACTCCAGTGGCTGATCGCTGCTTTCATGCCATGAGAATGAGCCATTTTTGGACAGGTTGACGTGCAATGAAAATAGATCATCTATAGGAACACCAAACGTTTGTATCATTGGTTGTTGTCCAGTGAATCTGTACCACACACACCAAATCCACGATCCATGAACAGAAAATTTTGTTGTGTGTCTGGTGGACTACAGCTGGTATCGTCCATTATTAGTTTCTGGCCACTGGTCAATCACTGCAGATCGGCACAGCTACTCGGCACAGCATACAACAGATTGCAGATCTACTGTTCCAAAAACAGGCTGCACTTGTTCATCGCAAAGGCATTGTGGTCCTTAAGGACAATGTTCCCCTTCACACAGCATGAGTGACCCGAGACAAGATCCACAGCCTTAGTTGAGAAATTCTACCCCACCCTCCATATTCCCCAGATATCATGCCATCCAACTACCATCTTTTCTTGGTGCTGGACAATCATATGTGCAACCAACAATTTTGAAACCAAGAAGCACTGGAAATGGAGTTACCTGCTTTCTTCACTTCTAAAGATTAGCAGTTCTCCCAGAGTGGCATTTAAAAACTTGTATCTCATTGGGAAAAGGTTATAGATTGGCGTGGTGCTTACTTTACTGAACAAAATCTTTTTGTTCACTTTTTACGTATGGTTTCATTTTACCCTCAAAAACCACACAAAGTTTTTTGGTTACCTGATAAAATAAATGAACGTCAGCACATAAAGTTGCCAATTTCACTTGTTCAAGCTATGAAAAAAAGTAAAAGAAACAACAAATCTTCAAATTTCAAACGGTTTTCCCCAGTGTAATAATTATAAAAGCACCACAAAAGTGAATAAATCCTAAATTAACAAAGCATTCACAATCAGGATTCAGCAAAATTCTTTGCAAGATGCTAGTCACATACAACGCTATATAAAATTTCAGCACTGCATATAAACAAATTAAAAAGAACAAATCTTTTGCTAGTTTTGAGATATAAAAATAAAAATTAAATTCCCATACCTAGACAGAATGCAACTTCACAAAGGATCCAAATTATTTCACTACACATTTATATTCACTAAATGTAATATATCAGAACGCCAATAAAATTTTATATCACAAATTTTATACATTTAAAAATGCAGTGTAATAATTTCTGATAGCTTCACAAGCATTAAGAGAATGACAAAATAATCCTTACTTCATCCACTTGCCCTCTTAACTGCTTCACACGACCAGATAAGAATATAAATAATGCAGCCTGAAAATAAAGGAATATATTTTGCATCTCTATTTCTTTAGTATGAAGCAAATAATTTAAAGAAATAAAGAGAGCATAGATTTAAAGATATATAACCAAATGAACTTTTAAAATATATAATCCAAAGTTATGGTGAATAGTAAAAAACTATAATCCATCTTTTTAATAATAAAACTATTATTTTTGTAATTCATTAAGAGCAATTTTACCAGAACAATAAATCATTTCAGAATTATAAAATTATGTTCCATTACCTGTGAAGTTTGGGGGAAAAAACAACAAAAAAACATGGAAGACACTGGGAACAGATTAAAATTATATGCCACACCGAAAACTCATTCCAATCATTATACTTTTGAAGCTGTGGTCTAGAATGTTTTCTTCCTGTACATGGGGCAAATTTCAGTTTTCATGCTCATGGGACAAATTTTGAACTAAATAAACATGAAAAATTTATGTGGATAACTGCACTCATATCTTGCAAATATATATATATAGAGAGAGATTAATTTTCCTGCTTAACTCATATTTAAAAGTGAACTACACTTTGACAAATAAACTACAATAAAACGAATTTTCACTTTGTCATCCATCTATCTGTAAACATTTGAGTTTTTTGCTTTTAGAGATTAATGAAAAATTCTTCTTGGGTTGGATAGGTACTAACAAAGTGGTTACAAGTGCCTTGGCTTCTATGATAAGAGTGTGTAGTGTTGGAACCCAAAGCGCCCTGTAGTGTTTTGGTGCAGAGTGTCCAATGACTTGACTTCGAAGAAAGATTTAATACAAGCTATTACAAGTTCTATTCATTATGTCCATACTTTTCTTATACATAGTAGTGGTAAATTTTCTTATTAACTTCATTACCTACTCTTGTAGTCCAAAACATTGGTTTAATTATTCAAGAAATGATCTCTGGTAGTGAGGTATTTTATTGTACTTTCATATTTTGAACTATGCCCTTTGCAGTCATAAAAGATACTTCACACATGATTTGCAGATTGGTTAAACAGCAGTTGAATTGTTCAACTTATATAATTAAAATGTTTCAATTTGCTTAGAATCTATGTTCTAAAAATTAATAATATCTTTATATAAGTGTTACATATTGCCACATAAAATCTGCAGTTTCCAAAGGAGTATGGCATAGCTGTTTAAATGTTTGTATCAGTTTAGTGTTTAGGCCCGTGGTTTGATATCTCCAGTAGGGAAATTTTTTTTAAGCATCATATGAATGGGAATTTTCCGCTCTGACTGCAGTGTGGCCAGAGGGATCAACCTCCACTGAGCTACATTTAACTTTGGCAAATACACTTAACAGGTATACACTTTGGCTACTAGTGAAATATTAGGATTCAGATTCTTCTGAATCTTCCAATAGTTTTAATTTCCACTGTTAGAGTGTGCTAAGGTTGGAAAACAGCAACATTTAATATGTTATTGTAAATGATCTCTTCATATTAGAAATTTGGGTGTTAGTATGGTCAAGGGAGGAAAAAATGCATCTCCCTCAATGGGTGGAATGTTTTTTTTTTCAAGAGATAAATGAAACAATATTGTAAATATAGGCACTAATAAAATATTCTCATTTGCATATTTTTGAATCATTCATTAATTCAAATTTCTACCACTTGCAAGTGTTAAAGTCAGAAACCAATATTTCATGTTTGCCAGATGGGATATGGTATTCTTCCAAAAGAGACAGGAAATTATGTGAAAGGGTCAAATATATGTGAGTATCTTTGTGTCTCAGATGTTTTTTTTCATACTGTTCAGTTCACCATTTCATCTGTCTTTTTTTTTGCTTTAGTCGATGTAGGTTTCAATGTCAAAAGGAACAATAAGTTCAGAAATTACAGTGAGTAAATGGCTTTTCAATTAAAGTTGTCTGCAAAAAAAAAACCTATAATATAAAATAATACATTCACTTTTTTTTTTGCAATTGTACATGAAACCAAATTAATTTTAGGTTAATAAAACATATTGAAATTTTATTCATGAGTATTTTTTTTTCTTTAAAAACTAAGTAGAAAACCAAAAATAAAAAATACCTCAGGATACATAATGAGCATTTCTGCTAGGATTTTCTCTGAATAATCAATATCTCCATCACCATTTCCTATAATGCCAAATAACTAAGTTAGTGACAATTGTAAAAATTCAACTCTATAAATATCAAAACTACAGGAAAAATTTATTCTCAATTTTAAAAAAAAAATATTTATCTAGTTTGAATCTGAAAAATCAAAATTGACATAATAGAAACATTTATGATAAATATTTGTAGATAAATATTAAAAATATATTTAAAAAAATGAAAAAATACCCCCTCAAGCAGCTGTTTGTCATAGAGGTCTGACAGGAGCCTGTCAGTTTATATGCCATAGTAGGTCTGTGAGGATGGCAGGACCTCAGCAGAAAAACCACACAAACGTTCATGCCTTATCCAGGGTACAAAACTAAAAATTAGCTTCAGCGTATTTTAATTTTTAATACATTTAGCAGTGTCACATTTATCATATAACTTTTATACCCTGAAACAAGCAAAAAAATGAATTTTTATCTTCAGGTAAACACTTAACGTTCTTTTAGTATTAAATAACAACACACATCTTAATTTGGTGTCTGCACTTGACATTGTGAAATTTGGCATTCATTTTTCACCTGTTTTCCCTCATTCAATCTTAGCTTATATTTTAGAAGATCCAATGCTTAGTGATACAACTGTGTGAATTTGTCATCACTAACACTGTATGATACCTATTAACTTTCCATCACAAAAACATTTGCTTGGATCACTAAAATTTTCCCATTACCAACAACTTGCAGCACTGAGCCAAACTTCCACTTTCATGTAATATTTATCAATAATGCCCTAACATATTTTTATGTTTTATTACATATATTGTTTACCACCATCTGTTCATCAAAACAACAAAAATACAAAATAATAAAATCATTGCTATACACAGATGCTTGGATAGCTGAGCTTGACACCATCAAGGTGAAATGAATTAGATGAAACTTTTAAAAAAATCTGAAAATGGTATCTAAAGGACATGGAATAGAAATAACTATGAATGAAGTTAAGAATCATGTCAGAATTCCAGCTGAATGTACAGAATACCTACAAAGAGCTACCTACATTAGGGTTGTCAAGCATCGTAATATTCAGTATTGTCTTGCGTACTTGTAAAAAGGTATCAGGCCTTTTTCTCATTAAACTTTGAACAGGTCATGCTTCCACTCTTCTCTGGTTTCTTCATTATTCTTAACATAAATCCATAGTAAGCTGGAATACACACTGAGTTGCAATTTAAAGGAATCTTGTAATATTTTGAAACAATTTCAAATGTCATGAATAAAATGTAACCAAAACATGCTGCAATAGGTATCCAAAGACTCGATTACAGAAGTAAAATTGTTGCAAGCCATATGGGATATGATCCAATGGCTTCCTGTTAACATATCAAGTGCTATGATAACTGAATTACTGGCTACTGATCAAGATTTCCTTAATTGAAGGCTTTAAGTACTATATATGGGGTCATTCATCAGATGTCTTGATTGTAATTAAAAATGCTGGTTGAAAAGGCACTTTCAATTATGTGCACTAGACCAGTCACACCTCAAGTGGCAACAGACATAGTTTTTTTTATCATGAGAATTTGAGTGAAAATGAACCCCCCACCACCACCACCACCACCACCACCACTTTTTTTTGCAAATCAGTCAAACAGTATTTTCTTTATAACCATTTTTGTATGAATTCCCTTTAAATAGCAGTATACTAGGACAATGCATAAATCTGTTAAACTGATTAACTGAATTTATATTAAATGCAAGGAAAAACTCGAGTGGAATCCCAAAAATTGCAACTCATATTAAAAGATGCGTGAATGAAAAAGTAAATATATGCAATCCCACTATCACATACATTAAGCACATGATGCTAAGAGTAGGAGAGAGCAAGAAACATTTAGAATAAGTTCATGTAGGAATTTTGAGAAGTATGCACACAACTATTGGATTGCTAAATAATTAGTATAAATACCCATCTCCATAAATGAATTGAAACAATCTTGTGATTAGCTCAATTGTCCTAAGCTTCAATGGCACTCTTTAATGCACAGTGGGATAAATGTCAAGATCTCAAGTTTTAGAGAAGGATTAACCCTTCCAGTGTCCAGAACATATATATCCGTTTTTAGTACAATAAAAGAAAACGTTTTTTAAAAAAAATAAAAATTGCCATTTTAAAATTTTTTAATAGATATCTTATAAAAATATGTAATTTAAACTTGATAAATAATATTTCCTTTTTTATTTGATGCATATTTTATTAAACTGTGACATAAATGATTTGTTAAAGCCATTTGTTTGCCATTTCTTAGAAGTTATATAAGGTATTGCCAATTTGTTTGTTAACATTACTCTGTGCTGAAGCAATCCCCTAATTTAAGCTCAGAAGTTTGATTTGAACTATTATCAACAAATTTTTTCTTAAAGTTTTTAAAATCTCCTGATAATTATCAAAGAACTGCTATTTTTTAAAAATGGAAGATTTTGGAGGTAATTATGAAATGTGTACCTTTTTTTGGGTATATCACTGTAAAAATTGTTATTAAAATTAATATGTTACTACAGTGTTCAAATTTTTTACTTCAATAAAATTCAGAATTAAATTCTTTTTAATTTGGTATATAACATGAGCTATTTCTGTTGATAGTAATTTATTAAAAATATTCTAAATGTGACTTGTTTATTGGACTGCAACAAGCCTAGACTTTTTCTCAAAGTATAGTATGGAGAAAAAAATTTAAAAATGGAAGAAATGTTTAAACAAGAAAAAAATTTTTTTTTTGTTATTTAGAAATAGTCTTTCTATTTATGTGCATTATAATCATTTTTGTCTATTAGTTTTTTTTAATTAATTTTTATTTGTGTTGCCAGATGCATTTTTTTTACTACATGACTCTAAAAAAGTCCTATTAAAATGAAACATATGGTCTTTTTTGTTAAATATTTTATTTTCAGAAAATCCAGAATTAAATGTTGATTAATTTGGCATATAACACACAATAATTCCTTTCACTAATTGTTTGGCAAAAAAGTTCTACAGTTAAATTTGGCCTCTGGATGTAAACCAGTTTTTCAGGCTGGACACTGGAAGGATTAAGAGTTTCACCACAAGGACCAAATGGAAATTTCTGTCAGGTGACCAAGTGCTTAGCAACTGATCAAAAGAGGGGCAAGACCTGGGTAGAGTATGTATGTTTCTTTTCTGTGTTGCCTTTCTACTTTCTACTGAGATTTCACCTTCTTCATATATCTTTGCTATGCCATACTACACTGACAGGTCTCTGTGGAAAGCAGCTACTTGAAGAGTAATTTATTTTTTATTCAAATTTCTCAGGGGAAAATAGGATATAGCTCTCCCTTAACTCTTTCACTACCATACCTGGGGTGGGGGTGGCTCAGTCTGCAGCACGCCAGGCTCGTAATCTGTAGTTCCAAGGTTCGAGTCCCAGCTGGGTCAGTGTTGAGATTTATCTCTGCAAAATTCCCCACCCTACCCACGGTCAGTAGGGGACACTAATGAGCTTAAAAAGGTCGCTGTCCATCGGATGGGATGTTAAGCCGTGGCCCCTTGTGCAGGAGAGCCACACCCTGTGCACATTAAAGAACACATTGAATGGCCTTGATGAGAGGCTACTATCTGTCTCCCAACAGCTGTTCCAGTGGGTTTTCTCCCCCAACCTTCTCTGAACTTTCGGGGTTCATGTGACCTGCCATAGTAGTCTGTTTTTTTAGTAGCTGCCTGACCTGGCCATTTAGTCCATGGTGTGCAAAAAAGTCCCACTCAAAGGTAAAACAATCCAACCCACTACCATATCAGCCGAAACTGCAAGTAGGAAGCAATAAAGAATAAGGAACACCATTGATTGGACAAATCCATTTAAGATCTTCAGTTGGTAGTGAAACTAAAAATTCAGAACTTCAGATGAATAGTGAATTTGATTGACGGCAGCTTTTACAAGACCGTCAGTTCCTTGCCCAATTTCCATTAAGTATCTATGATGGGCTTGAGAAAGCTGCTGTCCAAGCCTAATGCAATCATAGAAAAATCACATTGCTCGTAAGATCAAGGCTTAAATTCTGTGAACCATGGGTAAAAAACAGACATGCCACATTGAAATATTCACATCAATATGATAGAAATGTATATATTCCTCTTACTGTAAATATTATCTATAAATGATTTGAAAATTCACTTACCAAAGATATAAGTTACCAATGTATGATAAGTCACAAGGATCAATGCACAAAGTGGTGAACGTAGACTTTCTTTGATGGCAAATCCATCATCTAGTTCTTTCAAGCCCAAAGTCTATATAGCAGAACAAAGTATAAAAAACGAAAGTGATATACCCATAAGCTGCTTTTTATTAAAATGCAAGTTACGTTAACAAAAACATTTAAATGATATTAGATAAGTGCAAATATACATAAAATTTTTAATAATATCCAAGCTGTTTTTTGTACCTTTAGTAAGGGGCAAAGTAATATCAATATCAATATATTTATAACAGAGGTGACCAAACACTCTAACACTGAAAATAACATTCCAAATATACAGCTGCCTGAAACCCCATGTCAAATCTTGAGAATTACCTGTTTAATATTTAGAATCACATTTCCAGTTTTTTTGTTCCTTTCACTTAAAAACATTTTTGCATATATTTCAGATTTTTAATCAAGTTGTATTAAATAAAAAAGATATTAATTTGAATTTTTTTTCAAATAAAAAATTGCAAAACTAAGCTGTATACAGGTTGCCTTATTAACAGTGGATATTCTCTCTGTAGATCAATCCATCATCAAAAACTACACATCAACTATTCTAAGGTAATTTTTACATCTGAGGCTTAGGTAGTGAGAAAAACAGTCAGAAAGGTGTAAGGAAGCAGGCCATGGATACCCATAACCAAGTATGCAAACTGTGAAATGCTACTGCTGTATTCAACAATATGTCATTATTGTCCAGAGAAGCATGTAGTCTCTGGACAATAAATACAATTGTACAAAAGTACTTTTGCACTTCTCTGAACTATAAATATCAACTGTTGAGTGCCTCAGGACTGTTCCTTTCACAGTATGCATACAGAGTAATGGATACCCATGGCCTGTAATCTGATGTTTTTCCCTCAGATGCAAAATTACCTCAGATTAACCATTACCACTGAGGCCATCCAGTAGTTCCTTAATGTGTAGAATCTATGTCTCTCATGCACATAGGGCTGTTCTATATCCTGCTTACTGTTCTATATCCAACAGGAATTTTAAATATACTTAATATTGTCTAGCTTTCACTACCTCTAAATTATACATGAATTTCCTGTATCATACTATTCTGCCAGCAAATACATTCATGTCCATTCATGACACTATCATAGCCAAAAGATCACAGCAACCACTGAAGTTGGAATGTTTTACCTCTGAGCAGAACTTTTTTGGCACACACTGTGTTAAATGAGCATGTCACAAGGGCCCTATGGACTCAGAGAAGGTTGAGGAGGACCCATTGGACAGCTGTTAGGAGAGAGAGATGATAGCCTCCTGTCAAGGCCATCCAGTGTGTTCTTCAACGTGGATAGGGTATGGCTCCCCTGAACATGGAGCATGGCTTAACATCCCATCCAACAGACGTCAGCCTGTCCAAGCCCATCAGTGTCCCCTACTGACCAATGGTAGGGTGAGGAGTTTTGCGGTGATAAATCTGAACACTGGTGCAGGAGGGACTCAAACCTGGGAAATGCAGATTACAAACCTGGCATGCTATCAACGTAGGCATCCCCACCCCCATCCACTGATCTGTGATAACCACACCCATCCATCACAGATCCGCAACTTACTTGGCTTTATTTTCATTACTGCAGTAAGAACTAGTGAGTATATTTTAATACCACATACATAATAAAAAGTATGTAAAACAAATTAAAATAGTTGTCAATGGAAAAATGAGGGAAACTTACTAACACATTGTATTGCATAAAGTGTCCAGACACTTTCATGTTAAGTGAACAAATAATCACATTCAAATCTACCTAACTTTGAAAATAAACTTCTTACAGAAAAAAGTTACTAGACATAAACTGAAGATCTCAGTCAGAGCTCTCTAAATCTCTATTTTCTATAATATCAATCTAATATTTAAAGAGTTATGGAAACTATAATACTTAACAACAGATGTTATCACACACCACACTTCAAAACATTTTTCCCCCAAATTGATGAAAACTTCAAAAATCCTTACACAAAATTCAAATATTGCATTTATATTGCAAACAACTTGTTATAACAGTTGTGATTTAACTTTTTGAAGTAAATTTTCAAAACTAGCAAAAGTTTACTTAAATGTTTTAGCTTCCATAACTCTTTAAATATTATATTAATATTATAGAAAATAGAGATTTAGAGAGTTCTGATCGAGATCTTCAATTTATGTCGTGATTTTTTTCCGTAAAAAGCTTATTTTCAAAGTTAGTTAGATTTGAATGTAGCTATTTGTTTACTTAACGTGAAAGCGACTGGACACTTTTTTCAATATCATGTATATTCCTTTAAGGTTATAGTTGTAACTCAATATAATGTGAAAGACAGTTCTTGTGATCAGTCATTTCTTGAAAATGAAGGTGCTGTGAGACCAGTGGAATGGCAAGAAAACTACATAATGACTCTGGTGTGGTGTTCATGCAAAATGTTAAGGCCTTTTCATTGTTAATTCTTATCTCTCAAGCATAGTAGGAAATAGAGAGTGCATATTAGTGGAGTATCTAGGGGTGAGGAGTGTTTGAGGTTATAATCCTCCCCTTTGAGGGGCTTTTGGTAACTGCGTACCCTGTTCAATGTCACACTTCTAACTAGATGGTTTGAAATGCTATGTGGTCTTCCTATAACAGTTTAAAGATTCCTTGTCTATACAGGAAAATAAATCACATTTACCTTATTTCCAGAGAAACCAATGAACTCCAGAAGCTTTAATACTTTCGATGGTAACTGTGATATCATCTGTAAAATGTGTTATAGAATATGAGTGTCAAACTGCACCATCAAAATACAAAAATATGTGCAAAATATAATACATAAAACAGAAAAATAGAATTTTTTTTTGAAACATATTCACTCCATGATTTTTAATTTATTATACTTCTATCAATATCTAGCTACCAATCAAAAGAATAATATTTCCTATGTAAACTCAAAATATCCTAAAGTTATCCATAAAACTTGCCCTCCTCCTAATAATCAGAATACTACATGAGAGTTGTAGAGAGGTGATAATGCATTCAGATTCTAAAAGTAGTTATTAAATTTAGGTGTAATGTTTTATTAATGTAATTATCTATTAATAAAACATCACTGGCATTTCTTCTAAAATTAACTCAACACTTCACACATATCAATCATCTTTGCTATAGAAAATATAGAGAAAAATAGCTCTTTTCAAATCATTCTTATGCACACATCTGATCTTTTTCAAGTGCAAAATCTATTGGGAAATTTTTACCTAAAAAATATGGTAACTTTACAAAATTGTTTCATAAAAAAAAAATACTCTCCACAAAAAATTTAGAAAGTATTTAATTTTACCACCAATCCTTTTGAAGTATTCAATCATTACCCAAGAAGCATATTTGCCACCTATTAATGTATGTCTTTTGCTAACATACTCTTTTCTAAAGAATTATTGCTTAATTTTCTCAACAGAAAACACAAAGCTTATTCCTGTGAAACATGAATCCATCATAGACTGTGTGTATGATCATTGTTTTAGTTTTGTGCCCTCTTCAATATTTTTATTTTTAGCATAACTTACACAACTCCCATGAAATATTTGTGGTATAACTAATCAGAGTAAGTTCAGATTATTAAGAGGTTGTGATTACTAAGTATTCAATAAAAGTTTAAGTAAACAAAGTACTTTCCTCATTATTCAGTGTTAAAAAATAAGCCCTTTCATTAGTGGCATAACAATAATGGTGCAGAGGGTGAGACTGCACCTATGTCCAGACAGGATGGGGTCTCATATATATGGCCCATGTCTTTTTCCCCTTTTATCAGTCTCCATGCTATTTTCATACATTATAAAAGTTTTTTGCATAAATCATAATTCTGTCATAAAATTTATTTGTTAGTATTATAATAGAATTTTTACTAATGATAGCAATCCCATGGCCGAGTGTTCAGCGCACTTGGCTACTGATCAAAGGGACCTGGGTACGAGCCCCGGGTAAGGCATGGATGTTTGTGTCATTTTTCTGCTGAGGTCCTGCCATCCTCTCAGACCTTCTACTATGGCATATAAACTGACAGGCTCCTGTCAGACCTCTGTGACAAGCAACTGCTTGAGGGGTATTTATTTATTTTTATTATTTAGATTACCTAATTACATATCTATTTATTTCTCTTAAATAGTTAAGTGCATCTCTAAATTAACTTCAATCAGTACCACCATAAGGATGTTATCAACCAGTGACATACCTGCCATAGAGTAAAGAGGCCCTACTGGCCATGGAATCATGGGGCTATTTTTCAAATCTAATATAAATAAATAATATAATAAATACCCCCTCAAGCAGCTGCTTGCCACAGAGGTCTGACAGGAGCCTGTCAGTTTATATGCCATAGTAGAAGGATCTGAGAGGACGGCAGGACCTCAGCAGAAAAACGACACAAACAGCCATGCCTTACCCGGGGCTCGAACCCAGGTCCCTTAGGTCAGTACCCAAGAGCACTAATAGAGTTTATAAATTGTGCATGCATGGAGGGGGGGGGGGGAGTCCATACTAAATTGCACCCAAGTCCTTACAAAACTCATTACATCATTGCTTTTCACATAGAATTTCTTTTGACATAAGCTGTTAATGGTTCAAGATCAATTATAAAAGCAAGCATCTTAAACATATGGATTTTCAACAAACTTATTTTTTCAATTACTTTTGCTTTTATAAATAAAATTTATATATACTTGAACCTTCTTGCTTTTATATCACTCACTATAATATAAACTACCAATTATTTTACATATTTGCTATTAGAATAAACTCTCAGTTATCTGGTGCTTAAGCATCCAGAATTCTCATGCAACCAGCATAATTTTTAAATTGAACACTTGAACTTGGTACAGCATTTTTGCATGAGTAAAAGAAACCATGCAAGCAGGCAGACATAAGAAATTTTTTCAAGAAAACTACTAGATGGAATTTTACATCTTCTCAATCATCATCAGCTGCTGCTCAAGAATCCAATGCTAGTTCAGTGGAAGAGCCTGATGAAACGCCCTCCGAGTTTCTAGAACCTAGCCAGTAAACTACACTGTACGTACATATGCATAAGAAATAGTTTTCATTTCTAAAATTAGAGTTTAGCTTAATTTCACTATTTTTGTGTCTTGGATAGTATTTTGTTATCTTGTGTATGCTTTTATTACAGACTTTATATTTCCAAAATTTTCTTTCACATTTCATTATTAGGAAAATTCGGTATGACTGATAGCCAATGTCAATGGTCAAAATTACAACTTTTTCCATGGTGGTTTTCAGTGAAGCAATTCCCGAAGCTTTAGTTAAGTGCGTGGATTTAGACATTCATTAAGTGTGAAAACATGTATGAAAAAAAATTAAGACTTTACATATTTACATGTGTATTAAGGGCATTATACTTCATTTTTATTATCATTGTTTTAACTGCATTTTCATTTCAACTAAGGCTTGACAAGATTGTACCTACTGTATTTGGTTCCTATAAAATTATTTCTTATACAACCGGCAACCCCCTTCCCCATAAATGCCAGATAACCAGATGTTTACTATAATTATATCTATTTTTTTCATGTACAACTTGCTGTAATGCATCATCAGTAATTACGTGATTAATAAATCTTTTTAGATCACTTTCTTACATTAGTTTAGGCTAGTAATGGGCACACCATCTTCGTTTACTAAAAATTAAGTTTACTGTGATGCAGCATTCAGTTGTTTGCCAACTATATTTGTAAAATACCATAAAATTTCTTTCAAATCAGTAATACTTGTCCCTATACACATGCTCATGATTACTGGTTTGTTTTCAACAAGACATTGACTGCCCATCTACTTAGTTTTTTCACAGTGATTGAAATAGAGTTGAAAGATAAAAAGAAAAAGCCTACTTATGCAGAATGAATAAATTTAGACTACAAAACATTAAACAAGAAAAAGACATTTAGATACAAGAAAAAGCCTCCTTATGCAGAATGAATATATTTAGACTACAAGACATATTCACTTATACTTACCAAATTGAAAGCACCAACACCCATTCTTACCCCACTTTCAAAATGTTTTTTTTGTAATACATTATCCCATTTTCTAACTTCCAAAATATGTAGGCATTCCCTGCAATATAAGAAGAATATCTAAATAAGTACTTCAGATTTCAATAATAAAAATATGTGCTGTGAATGCTGTACATATTAAAAGCATTTTCAACATATTTAAATAATAATCTTAATTTTTCAAAGTAAAAAAAGGTTGATGTTGATGTTGCATGGTTGAAGCATTTTCCAGCACACAGAATTATGAAGCTGTTCCTAAATAGCATGAATAAGAGGGGCTGACAAAAAATAAGGTGGACAAACATTGCACAGAGAGTCTTATTGAAACTGGTTTAAAATGGCCTACTGCAGCAACAGATACTCAAAATAATATGTCTAGAAAACAAGCTGGAATTAGTCAGTAGTAGCTTGTTATTGTTCATGTGAATTCCTGCATACATGAACAGACAAAATCTATTTCAATAGTCATGTCAATTACATACATCAGATATCAATAAATGTGTCACAAGTGCATAAAAGTGTTTCTGAATATTTTCAAAGAGTAAATTTTCAATTGAATGTAACATCATCATTTTTAATACCTTAAATTACTCTGAAAGTTTTAGGTTAAACTGGAAAATGCATTTCAAAGTAACAATTCTGAAATAAGTTAAATATTATAATAATCAAAACATTTTACCTTTCAAAAGTTAAGACATAATATGCATCTCATCTCTCTACATATGTTTATTTATATACATTCTCCAATATATTATACATACAGGTATTAAAGAAAAACAGAAAGAGAAACAGCAATGTAAAATCATCAATATGGTGTTGGACCACCATGTTAATCCAGTACAGCCTGTATACATCATGGCATAGTCTACCAGTGTCTGAAAGTGAACAGAAGGGACACCATTTGTATACAAGAAATGTGATCTATTCCTGCTTGTACGATGGAGCTGTAAAATGCTGCCCGAGTTCGGGCAGCATTTTCCAGCTGTTTCCAGCTGAAAATCGTTACAGAAATTCCCATTTTTCCAGTGTGTTGAAATCTGGTGATTGTGGTGGCCATCTGGTGACTGTGGTGGAAAAAGTTGTCTCATACTCTTCAAACCATTGGGCAACTACATGTGCTCTGTGGATGGGAGCATTGTCATCCTGAAAAACAGCTATCTCTTAATGAAAGAAATGCTGTATCACTGGATGAAGATGATTACTCAGGACTATTAAATAAACAATAATAATAATTGGCAATAAATAGCAATTGACATTAATCTTGCCTTCTAACAGAATGCCCAACCCATGCCACGAGAAAGCACCCCACACCGTTGTAGAACTGCAAGAACCCTTAACAGTAGGAAATAAGCAATCAGAATTGTATGCTTCCTTCAGCTGGTGCCACATGTGCCCTCATCCATTTGCTGTAAACAAAGTGTAAGATAATTTGTGAGACCATATCACATTACTCCACTGCTCAAGTCTCCACTCTTGTGCTCTTTGTTCCACTGGGCACAATGACATGTATTGACAGGTGTGATGAGTGGCTTGTGAAGTGAAATTTGACCATGATATCCAGCTTTATGGAGTCCTCAACATACTGTTTTTGGCAAAACTGGTCTCTCATGTCCTGAAATGAATGAATGCATCTCACTGCTGCTCTTTGCTTTGCACAATGCAGTAACATTTGAACATCCAGATTCTTGAGTATGTGCTTTTAACTACTGTTGCCTTTTGCAGATAATGTCTTCCCTTTAGATTCCCATGCAGATATGACCTTGGAAACTGTTCCTTGTGAAGCATTAGCAAGTTCAGCTGTCTTGTGACCAAAGCTCCTGCCAAACGAAATCCAACAACCATACCCCATTCAAATCACTAAGGTTGTCCCTTGATGATATGGTACCAAAAATTACATGCAGTTACACTGGGTTTGCCTTTATAGACATGATATTAAGCATGCTGGGATATCATTTGCATGTTTCACACCTTCATCAGTGGCACATAGCCACTGCTGCTTAACACAAACTTAAGGCTTTCCACACACCTTGGTGTTTCCATTTTTCTGTCCATTACCTGCAGTCGCATAGGACAAGTTATTTGACCAATTTATTGCTTCACATCATTTCATTTTAGAACAGATACTTTTGGCAACTGCGCTGGAAACACATCAATGACCAAAGTCCCTAATGATTATACATCAATTATGTGTGGAAAAATGGGTATTGGGGTCATTGGTGCCCCACACAATTTAGAATTAATAATTGAAAGACTTCAATATATAAAATTTAGCTAATATGTTAAAAATAATTCAATCTATAATAATTTAGATTTACATACTTATATGAATTATAGCATGATCTAATCCTGAGACCACCTCTAACAAAGTTCACTAAGCTTTGGTCTTCCACAAATGTTAAAATTGCAGTTAATAAGAGGCATTCAGCATAACATAATTCTGCATGCACTTCCTCTGAAAAAGGCAAATAAAGAAGTTATATCTCTATTTAATAATGATATTACTAACAGAAAGAATAACTGATAAGTATTTCACTGCCACCAATAATAATTAGTAATCTGAAAACTTCACTTGCATTGTCAAGAAACTTTACATACCAGTGCTAAACAAGTAAATTGTATCTTTTCTCTCTTTGGAAGGCACATAAAGCAAAGTGTAACAATTTAAATAATTTAAAATTAAAAGACACGTACAATGTAACTTTAAGGTATTTAGAACTTCAAGTTTTACATTTAGCAAAAACTGATTATATTATGAGCAAATGATGCTCATAATATAATCAGTTTTTGCTAAATTTTATTTTACGAAATTTTTAATTACGAGCAAAAACTGATTATATCATGATATATGGTATACAATCATGAGCAAAATTTGCAACTGTTTTTCTTGAATTTTCTGAAGTTTTTTACTTAAAATATTTCAAATAACATTTGCAAAAAAAAATTTCTATAGATAACAAATTTTCAAATAGCTTTTAATTAAGAATTGGATTGGATTGTTTTACCTCTGAGCGGCACTTTTTTGCACACCATGGGCTAAATGGCCAGGTCACATGGACCCCGAAGGCTCAGAGAAGGTTGGGGGAGGGGACCCACTGGAACAGCTGTTGGGAGACAGATGGTAGCCTCCCGTCAAGGCCATCCAGCGTGTTCTTTAACGTGCACAGGGTATGGCTCTCCCACACACGGGGCCACGGCTTAACGTCCCATCCGACGGACGGTGGCCTTTCCAAGCCCATCAGTGTCCCCTACTGACCGTGGGCAGGGCGGGGAATTTTTGCGGAGATAAATCTCAACGCTGACCCAGCTGGGACTCGAACCTGGGAACTACAGATTACGAGCCTGGCGCGCTACCGACTGAGCCACCCCCACCCCATTTTTAATTAAGAATAATAAATTGATAGTTACATTATTAAATAGTGCACATCAGTGACAAAATTCAGACGAAATGCTACCAGAAAAATCATCATCATCATCCTAAAGCAGCCATGGGCTACAGAGGTCCAACCAGACCATGCAGTTTAATTCACCAAGCATATCTGTCCTGAGCTACATCTGCTGCATCCAGCCACTGCACACCAATTCTAACAAGGTCCTGTTTGACATTGTCTGCCCACCGCATCCTAGGTCTCCCCCTCCTTCTGAGACCTCTAGGCACACTGTTCATAACCCTATTCGCCAATCTATAACTTTCCATACGGGCAACATGGTCAAACCAGCGGAGACTCTCTCTGCACAATATGCTGCTTAAAGGAGGTTGCAGACTCCTTTGCCTAACCTCATCATTAGTTACAAAGTTAAACCACCTAATACCCAAGATACTACATTAGCATCTAGAATCAAAAGCATCTAGTTTCCTGTTATCTTGTTTACCAGCATCCAAGTTTCACTACCATAACTAACCCTAGAAAGAACCAAACTATTATACAGTCTAATTTCAGTCTTTAGGCGTATACGCCTATTTCTCCACACTCTCCATAGATCCTTAAAAGTCCTAACAGCAATCCCTATTCATCTGTTAATCTCATGCTGCATATCACCAGTATCTGTTAGATAGCTCCCAAGGTAATTAAACTGTGACACCTGCTCAAGACTGCAACCATTCAGATGAACTGAATCACAACCACCTGACCAATTTTCATCACTTTAGTTTTCTCTCTGTTTATAACCAAACCTACTCTACTACCAGTCTCATCAACAGCTCGAATGAAAGAGTTCATCCCATCAACATCATCTGCCAAAAGGGCTAAATCATCAGCATAATCTAAATCAGAAATTTTCGTACCTCAAGTCAATTTAAGGCCAAAATCTTTCAAGTGAATTTCGCATAACATAATCAATAACCAAGCTAAAGAGAAAAGGAGACAAAATGCACTCTTGTCGAACACCAGAAGTAATACTAAACCAATTGTTACAAGCCTTACCAACTCTCACACACGACTCAGTGTTATTATAGAGAGCTTTCATTATGTTAACTAACTTGTCTGGTATACCATATGATCTCACAATCAACCACAAATTATGTCAATCAACAGAGTCGAAAGTCTTTTTGAAATCAACAAAGCTAGCAACCAAAGGTTTCTGAAACTCTAAACATTTCTCAAGAATCTGCCTAAGTGAAAATATCTGATTCACACATCCCCTACCACTTCTGAATCCACATTGCTCATCACGCAATTGACTGTCAACCAGATTCTTAATTCTATTAAGCACAATCATGGAAATAACTTGACCTGGAACAGAAAGTAGGCTGATACCCCTATAGTTATCACAAGAACTGCGATCACCTTTTTTGAAAATAGGGATAATAATAGCTCTGGTAAAATCTTTAGGAACCATGCCTTTATCATAAAAGATATTCAAAATTTCAGTCATCCAAGTGGTAACCGAAATATTCCCAGCTCTAAGCATTTCTGTAGTAATTTCATCTATACCTGGGGATTTATGAAGTTTAAGTTTAGAAATAGTCAAAATAAATTCAGATTGTGTTATAGGGCCAACATTAAAGCCATCAATGCATCTATCATCATTACAAACAATGGGAGTAGAAACTAACCACATTGTTTGGAACATCACTGAAATGCTCAGCCCACCTAACCATGACGGAATCCTCCCCTTCTATAACCTTACCTTGTTTATCCTTCAATCCCTGTATACCTGTTTGTTTTCTACCACAAAACATTAACTATCTGGTACAGCTCTCTGCTGTTGTGCTGCCTAACTGCTTCCTCAGCTTTGTCAGCCAAGCCAAAGATTCTTATCAGTAGCTAATTGATCCTTTACATGTTTATTAAGCTCTCTGTAATCCTTCCTATTAGGACTAGTAAGGTACTGATTAAGGACATTCCTGCAGTTCCTTCTTTCTGAAATAAGCTCAAGTGCGTTATCACTCAAATAATTCTGCCTCCTCTGCTCCTTTTTTCCTAAAAGAGTACTGTTAGTTTCCAAAAACGCCTTTTTAAAATGGTCCCATTCTTCCTCAACTTCAGTAGTAAGCAAACCATGACTGTCATAATGACTAAGTAAACTATCATGGTCAGCTTTAGCTATAACTGGGTCTTTCAGAGCTTCAGTATTAAAGGTATTTTTTTTTAACTTCAGCACAACACTTTTTAAGTTTAAATTGCAAGACACTTTTAACAAGGTAATGGTCAGATCCAATTTCAGCTCCTCTATATGCCCTGGTATTCCTAACAGAACTAGCCCATTTGCTGCTAATTAATATATAATCAATCATATTCTATGCAGCCCATCAGGTGAAACCCATGTGTACCTATGTATGTCGCGGTGTTTGTAATAAGTGTTAGTTATTCTGAAATCATTGAGTTTACTTACCTGTAAGAGACATTGCCCATTGCATCTACTAATACCAAAAAGGTCTATCACCCCTCCCCAAAGGTCAGAGTCAGTACCAACTTTGGCATTGAAGTCACCTAGAACAAGGGTAATATCTCCTTTCTTGACAGAATTCAAAATATTCTGAAGTTGTCCATAAAACCTATCCTTCTCATCCTCATCTGCATCCTCAGTGGGGGCATAACAGCAGATAACATTCAAATCTTTAATGCTTGTCTGAAATTTTGCTGCAAGAAACCTTTCATTAATGCACTCTTATCCTAGAAAAGCATCACTAGCATGTCTGCTGAGCAGTAGACCTATGCCTTGGTGATGCTTTCCATCCTCCCTCCCTGAAAAGAGAAATTTAAAGTTATTTTTAAGTATCCCACCTTTACCTGTCCATCTGGTCTCTTGCAAGCCTAAAATATCTAGGTTATAGCGCTGGAATTCCTGCGTGAGGACAAGAGAATAATCTCTATATAATGTCCTCACGTTCCATGTTCCTGCAGAGAGAAAATGATTAGTAGGTTTTTTAAAGAAACTAGGTTTACTGAATAGGTAGGACCAACAATATCAAACAGCCCACTGAACGCAGGCAGGGGACAAAGACGTGTTCCTCCTCCGCTAAAGGCTGAAGTCATCGATGCTGGTAGGAACTTCAGGCACCACCTTTTCAAGTGGACTTTTTCAAGAACCATATGGCCTGCCTGAGACACATTACTCCAGTTTAGGCTTGATGATGCCCAACTAGCTAAGTAAGGTTCAGATACCTGCAATGGCCTCTGATTAGGATTATCTACCAGCTGATATAAGGTATCCCATCCCTCTGTTCACTTAGGGCTGACAACCCAGAAGCAAACAGAAGACCAGCTCAGCAAGTCCAGGATCCATAATCAAGCTCAAATCCATAAACAAGTCTAGTCTAGTAGGTATAAATAATCAGCACCAGGACCCTGTGAAGTTGACCACTCCTCAGCAGGGTTAAAAAAAAAAAAGAAAAAGTGGTCATAGATGACCAGATCAGTAGGCCATACTGAACTGGCAGCCCTCCCCTTCTGTTCCCTTCCAAAAGAGAATATCTTTTTTGAAAGGTACTAACGGCCTGCACCACGAGAAGGCAGGGTTGGACATTTGGTGCTAGACCTGGCCAGTTCTGTGCATCAGCACTAGGGATTGGTACACAGCTCTCCTTCCAGTTTATGCCTAGCTACCATTTACAGAAAAATGGCAATGCAAAAACACCGACTGTACAATTTGTCAACAGAAAAAATACTGTCACAATGTAATGGCATTATTACAAAATCAGTGGAACAAAAACAGTGCTGTAACATTATGCTGCAAATAAAATGTCATAACATAATTTAATTAATTAACATTAATTTAATAACAGAGAGACAGATAATAAAGTAAAAATATTATCTCACTTTAATTAATTAACATTAATTAAAGTGAGATAATATTTTCACTTTATCATCTATCTCTCTATCTGTCTGTACACATTCAACCATTTTATTTTTATAGATAAAATTTTTTTTGGGGTTGGATAGGTAATCGATGCAATGTTACAATTCACACTTTTAAAATTCACCAAAAGTTTAAATTGCACCCTTAAAGTGGTGGAAAAAGTTGAAAACTGCAAAATGTAAAAAACTGTGATACAAAACTTTAACAGATACTGCAAACAATGTATTTATGCTAGAAATTTGAAATTTTGGTGTTAGACTGTGGTCATGAGGTTTGCATTTGCAACAACGAACTGGGCACTGAAAGCTGCACTTACCCACCCCCCGGGGGTAGAAAAATGCAACTTTTTTGTTTTAAGCGATAATAAAATTACTCTAAGAGAATAATTAATCTTTAAGATAATAAACCTTATTATCTTTTTCTATAAATATTTAGCTCTTATTATATATAAATTATTATATAAATAATTTGAAGATAATTAAATTTAAGAGACTGAAGTCAAGGCTGAAGAAAACGTTCTTTTATTCTTTTCTTTTATTTATTAGGAAATAAACTGTAGTTAGGGCTGAATTAATATAATGACCAATAATGACTGGGTTGGTCATTATGTTAATTTGGACCTGATGCCAATTATGAAAAAAAAATGCAACAACAATGCAGGTTCAAGTATAAACATTAATAATTTTCATGAATGGTTCTGATTTTTTTTTACATTCGATTTTTTAATATATTCAAATGTTTTTATCTTTTGTAATACTAAATTGTTCAATAAATAGTTTTTAACTTTCAATTCATTTTGTTTGCAATCTATATATAGCTGCATCCCAGACACAACCTTCACTTTTGTATGAGTATGATAAAAAAAATATGCAATTATTTACTTTTAACTTGATAAAAAAAATGTTAGCATATTGGGGGATTGCGATAAAACTAGGAGATTGTTTATTGTCTCTGGGAAATATGAGACTCTCATTGCCATAAGAAGTATTTGTCTTTTATTCCTTAAAATTAAAAAGTTGCTTTTTTTTTCACTCCCCTCTGAAAAAAAGTTTACAGATTGTTACTGTCAGTGGAATATCTCTTAACACTCTACCACTGAAATTTCAATTTTCCATCATAAACAGATCACTTGCAATATTTATTAACCCTTTAACGCCCAGAACGGCCCAAAATGGCTGAGATTTTGAAATGGGTAGTCCGAATAGTGCTATTTCTTTGTCTTTACTATCCTCTACCCTTTTCTCAGATTTCTTGGGCGTTAAAGGATTAAAGGTTTCACTGACCACTAATGATGTTTCAAACTACCAAACGGTTTAAAAAATGCGAACTGTAATATTTCATTCATGCCAATCCAACTAAAAAAAGAATTTTAGAACTGTCTCTTAAAGCAAAAAAGTTGCATTTTCCCATCCTCCCTTGGTTAAGGGCCCCAACTCATTGTTGCCAATACAAGCCTAATAACCTCACTCTACCAACAAAATTTTGCAACTTTCAAATTTTTCATAATTAAAGGGTGCAATTCAAACTTTTGGGAGATTTGATAGGTGTGAATTATAATATTTCATCAAAACCTATCCAATCCAAAAAGAAATTTTAATTTATCTAAAAAAAAAAAGGGTATTACCTATTATTTAAAAAAAAGTTGCATTTTTCCATCCCTGTGGGTAAGGGGCAAATCATTGCTGTAAGTAAAAACCTCTTGACACACACTCCACCATTGAAATTTCAAGCATAAGTGTGTTGGTTGCAATATCCATTTGAAATTTTGCAGTTTTCCACTGTTAGCATAATTTAGACTTTTGGATGATTCAATAAGTGCAATCATATTTCATCAATACTTATCCATCCCAAAAAAGTATTTTTATCTCTTAAAATTTTACCAAATGCAGAAACCAAGTGGAAAGTACTAGGTAAATTGGTAGCAATAGTTGTTTGAAAACGAGCTATTTGAAGCAGATTATTGGGCGGCATTATATCCACCATCATTGGCATTTGTGCTCTTGATATTACATAAAGGCTGCATTTTTGTTCACACTGTTTTGTACAAGCAGCATTTTGCATAGGTGGCTTTATGTTCTATGGTATTTTTTTGCTGGTAGCATTTTTGTTTGCACTGTTTTATAGCAGTGTTATGTAAAGTTGCTGTTTTTGTCACAGCCATTTTTCCATTGGTGTTCTGTCACGG
Source organism: Ryuthela nishihirai (assembly GCA_038380435.1). Lineage (NCBI taxonomy): Eukaryota > Metazoa > Arthropoda > Arachnida > Araneae > Heptathelidae > Ryuthela > Ryuthela nishihirai. Next base: position 39,026,945 of record JAWZYU010000019.1, read on the forward strand.
AACTCCAGTGGGTGGGATTGGGAGCTTAATTCCCCTTGGAGAAATTTCATTTTCAACAAATCAAGTTCATCAATTTACATTAATAGGATCATTAACAAGTTCTTCAACTTCTTATCTAGTACAAATATCATGGCTAGGCATTGTGCACATACTTTCAAAATCTACCAGTGTAGAGTGCTCAGCACACTGCTACAAAATAACATTTACACATGGATAATTAATTAAATTAACTGTTAATCTGCAAACATTGAGAAATTGCTTTTGAAATTCTAGGCCTATGCAACATTTTAATAATAATAAATTTTATAAGTCATTGTTTATACATCTTACAAATAATCCTAAATATTTCATTGTGATCTACAAAGCCTACAGCTTATCTTCAAGATACAGTTATTTTTATTTACATATCATTATTTCAAGCCTTTGATTATTTTATTCCATACAGTACTGTATTTAATTGCTAGCAAATGTTATCACATAAATGGCCAGTTTTTTCTTGTATTTTACTAATTTCCATATTTTATATAGTATCAAATTTTCAAAACTCTTTTGAGTTTGATTTTTAATATTTTAGAAATAGAATATTTCTTGGCATGAGATTACTGTGCATGTAAAGTGCAGGCCAGTACACTTCACACAACGTAGTGTGTTAAAATAATTTGTCCATAATATTTGTATGCATTGTAAATACGAGAATGATGGGTATTTGAACTTTGAACTTTTACAAATAAATATCCATTCGTTTTTCCTATACACAACCCATAAGCTAAGCTTTTCCAGGTTGTTATATTACATATTACTTTGTATAGAGATAACATAAATATACACACAGAAATTTAAACTTATTAACATGTACACATACATACACACACATGATAAATTTCATACTAATAGAATCCTCAAATATTATAATTCAAATGCAAAATAATTAGCAGCTTCAGGATTTTGACATGATTTACATAAATTCAATATCTGCAAACTCCATAAGAAAAACCTTTAACTATTCTTTGAACATGAGAATATTGCCAGAGAAATTTCTTAATTCATAAGGTAAGCTATTGAACATTTTGGGGGCTAAATACATTGAATGCTTATGTACAATCTTCCTTTTTAATTAATAGAACAATATACTGTTTCCCCTCTATATGCAAATGATGTTCACATATTTTTTCTTGAAGATAACTGCTATTTCTATATACATATATCATTAGTTTATATACATAAAGATGTCTTAAAGGCAATATATTTATATATATATATATATACATATCTACAATGTGCATTAGACAACCTATTAATATTTTTGTTAGGCTTTTTATTATTCTGTTTTGCATAGTGATTATTGGTTTAAGAACTGTTACATAGGTTCCCCCATACAGCAACAGCCCACAATAAAACACTGACAGAATCCAGGAATTATATATAACTACCATCATTTCTGCATCTACTAATTTATTTAAGTAACAAATTTTGTATAACATTGATCTTAATTTTATCCACAGACAGTTTCCAATTCAATTTATGATCGATTTTTATACCTAGTAGTAGTCAGTCACATCAACCATTTCGATAGGCTCACAATAACAAATTACATTGTGATTGCAAGCATCATTATGAATTCTAATATCTAGATCTTCTATAATTCTGCTCTTGAAACTAAAATACATTAATTTCATTTTATTTAAATTCAAAGTTAATTTATTAATAGTAAACCAAGTGCAAATAATTTTCAATTCACTGTTGATTGATGTTTTTAATTCTATTATATTTTTAGCTCAAAAAGTGATGGCAATAAAATCAGCAAAACTGGCAATTCTTCCTGTTATGTTCATCTGACAAAAAATCATTTATATATATATATATCAAAAATAAAATTGGCCCCAGTACAGAACCCTGTGGCACGCCATATTTTACCTCTAATTCAGAACTAAATAATACCATTTATTTTAGTAACTTGTATCCTGTTCTTTTGATAATTTTTAAACCATATTAGTACAATTCCTCTAATGCCAGCATGTTCCATTTTATTCAATAATACAGTATGGGAGATGGTGTTGAATGCTTTTTGTATGTCCAAAAATATAGATAAAGTTTGATAGTTATTATCTAAGGAGAAATTTAAATCTGTCTTCAGATATTGCCAAATGTAATCATTTGTTAAAGGTATGCTTTTTGCTTGTACTATACCAGTTCATAAGTGCAATGGAATGGTGCATGAAAAACATAATTGTCATTGTAGCAAAAAGGGCTAGGCCAGATAGATCCCAAGGCTCAGTTCAAGCATGAGGAAGGGGATCCACTATGCAGCTATTAGTAGTAGATAGAGGTCTATCCTATCAAGAAAATTCAACACATTTTTTAAAATGCACAAAGACACAGTTTAATGTCTCATCTCATGAATAGCAGTCCTCCATCATGCCTCTTTTGTTATGGCAAAACTGTTTGAACCTAAACCTAAAAATTCTCTATGTAATAAAATCTAAAAGCTTCAGATTACAATTTCTAGTATCAATCAATTTCTGTCCTGAAATGAACTACTGAATTGAACAAAGTATTAATATCAATAAACTCAGCTTCTGATTTGCTTAATTTCAGAACATTATATGATATGGCTTTAGATTTTTCCACTAGCAAATGCAAAGCTGCTTTAACTGAAGAAGGTAGTATAAAAATATGTAAAATTAAAGCATATCATGCAAGTAAAACAAATATTTACTATTAAGATGAAACTTGGATAATTTGGTTCACACATTTCATTCCACTTAGCTAAAAATCTTTTTTTTTTTGTAGACTTAAAAACTACCTTTTAACCTACAGGACCTGCCTATGACTTATTATAATTAGTTTTTTGCTTATAACACTCAACTGCACAATGGGCTATAAAATTCACATCTTTCTAAACAACACTTAATCTGTCTTCTGCTTCTCGATCAATGCTTAAATTCCTATGGTGTTCTGTCAATTGTGGCAATTTCAGCAGTTAGAACAATGTCTTGGTCGTGGGTTCATACATCTCCAGATTAAAGTCAATTTCTACACTGACTTAAAATTGCCCATTGCTCTACAAGTGATTGCCTTGAGTATGAAGCAGGGGTATATCATATAAACCTGACGTGGCTATAACTGTCTATAACAGTGGTTCTTAAACTTTTTGGCACAGCTACCCTGGGGTCAACCAATAAAACCAAAAACCCACAATTACCCTCAAATATTTTTTTCTAATTCACTCTTATGCATTGATGATAGATATAAACTATAAACATGGTATGTGCTGAAAATCAATTAAACATTAAAAAATGACACCTCAAGTAACAAGTAAGTTAAATTTAACTATTAACTAAAATAGTTTACCATTATGTCTCGCAACTAGACTAAAACTGGCCTGTACTTGGGCTGTTCACATGAACAAATCAGATCAAGCCATTTGCAAGGTGTATAGCTACTGATCTAAGGGACCTTTGGGTAAGGCATGGATGTTTGTGTTGTTTTTCTGTTGAAGTCCTGCCATCTTCATGGACCTTCTACTATGACATATAGACTGACAGCTCCTGTCAGACCTTTGTGGCAAGCAGCTGCTTGAGGAGGTATTTATTTATTTATTTAACAAATTACTGTATGTATCCTAATGATACAACTTGCTAGAAACATTAAATAATTAAACCTATAATATAGGCATTTTAACATGAAGCTATCTTTAATACAATAGAACTAGCTTCTTACCCCCTGAAACATTCCAAATTATTCCTGGTTAAGAACTACTGGTCTATAACTAGTGCTAAACATCATTATCATAAAACTACTACAAAATATTGTTTTTTCATTAAGTTTCATGCATATGTCAAGCAATATTCAGTGTTTTGTAAACATACAGCTTCACACTATAATGGGACGTTTAAAAGGACTACATAATTCTACCAGTAATCTTCTTTAGGAAATATGGTACACATAAAATTTGAGGATTTTTTCACTTTAATTAGTTCATCACTACATAAAATTTTCTAGATTTTACTTGCCCATTGGTATGCTTCTTAATCTGGGTAATCTGATATTGGCACTGCTTTTCTATTAAAATTATACTTCGTTTTACCTAACTTGAGGCCTGATGTAAACAAACAGCTAGTTGCCTTTTGGCTAAAGACTCATCACTACTTAGAAGTGTGCTTGTTCACATTAAAAAAGGCTCTGTTCATGTAGAATGCAGTTTGCTGAAATGAACTTACTGTCAGTATATTAAACTGGAGACACAAGTTGGCATATGTAAATGTAAGCAAGTAAAAACTTTCAATTGTGTTAAAGAATTAGCCCATTAAGACATTTTTAAATTACACAGCCATTCTCCATAATGTAAGTAACTATCATCTCTTCTGATCCAACCACTCAAGTACATTAGAAAAACTCCCTGCCCTGTTCACAGTCAGTAGGGGACACTGATGGGCTTGGAAAGGTTGTCCGTCAAATGGGATGTTAAGCCATGGCCCCATGTGCGGGAGAACCATACCCTATGCACGTTAAAGAACACACTGGATGGCCTTGATGGGAGGCTACCATCTGTCTCCTGACAACTGTTCCAGTGGGTCCACTCCCCCAACCTTCTCTGAGCCTTTTGGGGTCCTTGTGATCTGGCCATTTAGCCCATTGTGTGCAAAAAAGTGCCACTCAGAGGTAAAACAACCCAACCCAACATTAGAAGTCACTGATATGCTCTAATATATGGCTCAAACACAAAAGGCATGTTTTGAAGAAAATGATACTTTAATTTGGAAAACATTATAACACAGTTTCTCAATGGATTCTTTTGAGATCAGGAGAAGTCAGATCAGGAAAACAGATCAGGAGAAGTCATATCAGAAATTAATTTTCAATTATAATCAGCATCTAACAGAATAAAGTGGCTTGCAGGAAGAAATATTAAAATTGTTTCAGTAAAAAGAGAAATGCTACATCAAAAACAAAACCTTGTTTTAAAATACTATTTATAAAAAATTAAAAAATTTTAAAAACACTTAGTACCTTCTGTGTAGCAATTATAATCTCGCTTTTTAATCATCTTTGACACACAATTCATTGAATGTTTCTTCTTTCTCTTTCTGTTACAAACATCTATTGCTTCACGTAAAGCTTCTGCTGCTTTTTCAATTTCACACTGCAAAATATAAGATTTTAAGGTTTAAGGTATTGCATTGCTTGAAACACAATTTTTTGTTACAAATGACCATATTTAGTTATATTAAAGGCCATTAACCAAAATGTTAAATTATATTTATATTACATGGTATTTATATAATAATGGTATTTTATTTAAAGTAACAAATTAAAAAAAACTATCTAATTTTAATATAAAATGGGGAAATATTTATACAATAATGTAATAGATTATTATATAAACACAATGTTAAACCAGCACTGCAATTCATTCCCATTGTAACTAAATGAAGTCTGAAAAACAGAAAACAAAGAATTAAAACGATTTTTGATAAAAAGGTTACTTGATGTGACTTGATTTTTTTTTAAACAGTATTACCATTCAAGTTTTCATTCAAAAAGTACATTTTAGAAATCAGTCTCCTCAGAAATGAATAAAAATGAAATGTTAGATAAAATATAGCTTAAAAAATGGATTTAATACATTGTGGTAAAATTACAGTATTTTTATGTCAGTATTTTTAAAGGAATCTATGTTAAGATTTATAGCATTAGCATACTTGTAACCAAATCAAAGCTTAGCACTTTACATAACATAAGTAAACATTGAACAAAGAAGAAGAATTCACAACCATAATGAAATTTCAAAGCTGAAATGAAACTATTCTCTTAACTTGATTTGTCCATTTTTTTTTGGGTTGGTCAAGTAATCACTACTTATGAGCCTTTCAATTAATTTGATAAAATTTAACTACCATATTTCCTCTTCATCCCTTACCCTGAAAAGTAACTAATGGAACTAGTGCACAAAGTAGCATCATCTGGAATAACACAGGATAGATGTCTTTGCATCTGTGAAGCAAGATCATCTATCTTTATATTAAATATGTTTAATAAAGTTTTGACCCTTTAGATTCTTATTTTCTTATATGTACTGATAGGACATGGGCAACTGGCAAATCCATAAACACAGACTTTTTAATTTGACCAGAGAGTAAGATTAAATCATATCATCAGACTCATATTCTGACTTCAATTTTCTTGCTTCCCACATACATGGATAAATCATTTTCCTAAAAAAACTTTTAATCCTTATATTTTTAGTGTATAACAAGTTTTGGCAGTGAAAAAGTTAAAGAAATAAAATTTAAAAACTTCACTTCAAAGTATGATTTGTTTATAGATGAAACTCAATGATATACACAAATTTTGCCTTTGACATTGTATATGGTATTTGAAATGCAAGGCCTTATATTCCAAGGAATACAATTTTTTTAATAATCCTTGAAATGCAGGTTCTTGCCATACAGCATTATATTTTCTTCTTTCTCTTGTGTAGATAGTGCTATTATACATTGTGCTTTGGGAAGAAAGGCAACATCCACCACTTGAATACATGAGGACTAACAGATACAAGTTGTATTAGGCATCTCTACTACTGTCAGCCAGGTTAAGAACATTGCATCTCCACCAATGACACACTCTATACTATTGAGAGCTGGTTCAGAGAGGCTGGGTGGTATTTCTTTCACACTGCGAGAGGGAATGACAGCATGTAAACTTCAGCAACAATACCTAGTTTTGTTTAGGCATCAGTAGCAGTCAGATCAATGTCCCATAATGATATGGTGGCAGAAATGTTCCAGTCTACAGACAAAAAAAAGACATATTGAATAAACAGCATGCAACATGGTGTGGGACTATGACAGGAGAATAATGGCACACTCTTCTGACCCATTACAGTGTTATTCTCAATGATACACAAGCATCATCTTCTAGCTAATATAATACTTACATGACCTTTAATCTTATTTCTCAGTCATTACAATTCTTGTCTGATTTTCTGGGTAATATATTTCTACAATTAAAAATCTATATATTGGTCTAAATCTGTAACTTCTTTTCTTGTGACCTCCATAGATGACAAGTATGAAATGGATGCAATCACAACAGGAGGGTGCAATTTCAATGTATTTGAGCATATATATTATAGAAAATTAGTGAATTTCTAATGTGACATAGCAGGAATTCTAAATAGTGATCAGTATCAATTAATACATTGCACATATTAAATAACATATATATATCCTGATGTTGCACATTATCAAATCATCAAAAATACTCTCATAAATGTTGTCTGTGACTGTTATATTAAATATCATATTGCTTAACACATTTGCTTTGGATGTACTAGTCACTTGGTCTGATTGGCAATACAAAGCCAAAAGTTTGGCAGTATTACTTATTTATACAGAGAGAGGGATGTAAAAGGTAGTATCACTAATAAATTTAAAAAACACAAAACATAGACAATTTCCCACATTATATTTCTGGTACAGGAGCAATTTTAATGCAAGAATAATAGGTTAAATAACTGGATATCATAGGATAAGCTCATAAATTTTAAAATGCTGATTATTAACTATTACTGCTTCCCATTACAAAAACATTTATTAATTTAAACTGTTTGACAGGATATACATTTCTTGCAAGTGTGTAGAAAAAGGTATTATGAAACATCTTATACTTATAATAAGTAGAAATCTACACTTACAGCTTCCATTGTCAACATAGCTTGCATAAACAGCATAGTTCCTTTACCCAAAGCATGGTAAGTACTAATATGGGACCTGAAATACATTAAGTTGCATAACCAACAGATAACAAATAACTGAGTACTGTATGTTTAGATCTTATTTCAACAAAATCTCAATTTTATGCTTTAAAAGGGAAATAAAATTCAGAGTGCAAATAATTTGAAACGCATGAAAAAAAAATAATGTAGTCATTGGTGATCCAACAATGCACTAGATTGAGGATATCTAATGTAAAGTAGTCATGAATAAGCACTGTGGGTTGACCGAAAGCATTTTCAGACCTAAGATCTGCTGCAAGCTGAATTCAAACATAAATAGATAATTGATCCTAAAATGTGGTAGTGCTACTATATCAGTACACACATATATATATAAGTTCTTTGAGATGTGGACCCAACCTGAGCTATCCATGCAAATTAGAGAAATCCAATGATGTACTACACAATACTTCTAGCACTATAAAGAAGTGAAAAAGCTACAACAAGTAATAAAACTTTTGTGATTGAATGCTTTTAGTGCATTTTTTGCATCATAAATTTTTTATTTCTTTACTCTTAAAACTATTTTTACTGTATTTCATTTAATGAGTTTTTTTTTTTAGTTTTTCTTTTTCCTCACATAAATTTATTATTTCCGTGATAACATGGGAAATAAAAATAACTCTCCCATTTAAAAGTGCAATGATTAATTGTTTAGAGTTTTATGGTACACTAGCAACTATAACTATAAGAATACTAAACCAGATGGTTGATAGTGCATTTCAAGCAGATATCACAGTCAATACTGAATAATTTAACTGAGGCTACTTCAAAATGTTCATTATAATGCATAAGGGGTAGCAAAGTAAAAAAAAAATCAAATGTTTGAGAAGATGGAGAAGTGGGGCAATAAATGTCTATGATAGAAAGGAGATGCTGAGAAGGGTATAAAGTCCAACCATGGAAAAAACGATATCTCAAATGAAAACACCTTTAATTCTAGGTTTCTGAAACCTGTTAGCTTTGAATTCCTGTGAAAACCATGCAAAGAACAATTATGTAAACCATTGATCTTATTTGCTTAAAAAAATGGTTGCAGCAGTATCAGAAATGTAGCCATTGAACAAATGCTTAAAGTAAATAAAACAATATGATCAAATGTATAATTCTTATAAGCCCCTATAAAAGAGCCAAAATAAGAAGAAATCCACATGAAACATTCAGTTACAACTGCATTTTTTCAACTATGGTTCAAGTATAAGAGGGGAAAACATGATTTGAGACAGGTTTTTGTAGTATTGCTATGCTCTGATTTGCATTAGGTACAATGATTCTTTTTTATTTCTCACTTTATTGAGATTGATACCAATACACAGGGAACAGACAAATGGGGTGCCACATTAGCTTTCACTTCAAGAGGGAAGGACACAGAATCCACAGCTGCAGCCAAAAGCTCAAGCATACACAATACCAAGTGATCATTCTTCACATCTAGGGAACCCTTTCTGAAACAACATGATACTCCAGCTCCTCAAAATGAGCATACAGTGAACAAAACGACAAGCAGAACCCCAATTTATTCCCTTACAGTGTAAGGTCAGACACTGAATTGTCTGGTGGTGAGAATAAATGCAGACAGCAAAAAATGCGACTTCATACAGAAAACACCATCACAAAATTGTACCCATGGCCAGCTGCAGAAGCAGAGCTAAAAAACATTGCCCACTGTTGATATTCACCAATGACAAATCCCATTCTTCCTGACAGCAATATAAATAGTGTGTCAATGTCTAGCACAGAGACATCCCCTGGGTGTAATTTACAATTCTTAAGTTAATCTACAGATGGTTGCACACATAGCATATATTCATGGAAAACCAGGGAAGAAGTATCACGTGATATACCTAACAAGGGTCAGAAGTACTTCAGAAAGCTCCAAGATTTTGGAGAGAGAGCAGTTACTGGCATTGAACAAAGTGTGGGGTGGCCTGAGCTCAGGTCTGCCCAGGCAGATTGAGTATTGGAAATGAAGTATTGAAATATAGGAATCATCAGAAATGTGAGTAGTGATAAGCAATTGCATAGAAGTATAGTGAACGAAGTAGACTTCAAATGGTTTAGTAAGCAGATTGAACTATAACTGAAAAACTAAATTGAAATAGTGAATGAGGCCAATTTCAGAGGGATTAATGTGCAAATTGACTGTGAAAACAGCTTAATGCATCAAACCAAGGGCATCCCTGCTTGACAATTAGACAGTCCCAATGAATGACTTCTAAACTTTAATGCAGAAAGACAGAGGTTATGATTTCTCATCATCTCATCATCTGACCAGTGGAGAGAAACTCCCACTTGTAAACTCCACCTTCCAGGGTCCTGTCTGAAAAACTAGTTTACATCCAGAAGCCCAGCAATTTTTTTCACTATGATCAGCCAAAAACAATTGATTTAGAACTTTTTGCCAAACAACTAATGAAAGGAATTATAGCATGCTATATATGCCAAATTAATAAGCATTCAATTCTGCATTTTCTGAAAATAAAATATTTCACAGAAGAGTATTTTATTTTGTTTTGTAAATGGTAGCTAGGGATAAACTGGAAGGAGAACTGTGTACCAATCCCCAGTGATAATGTACAGAACTGGCCAGGTCTAGCACCTAATGTACAACCCCACCTTCTCGTGGTGCAGGCCATTAATACCATTCAAAAGAGATATTCTGTTTCAGAAGGAAATGGAAGGGGAGGGGGCTGCCAGCTCAGTGTGGCCTACTGATCTGGTCATCTATGGTCACTTTTTCTTTCTTTTTTTTTCAACCCTGCTAAGGAGTGGTCAACTTCACAGGGTTCTGGTGATGATCATTTATACCCACTAGAATGGACTGGTTTATGGATTTGAGCTTGATTGTGGATCCTGGACTTGCTGCACTGGTGGATAATCCTGATCAGAGACCATTGCAGGTACCTGAACCCTCACTTAGCAAGTTGGGCATCGACAATCCTAAACTGGAGTAATGTGCCTCAGGCAGGCCATATGGCTCTTGATAAGATCCACTTGAAAAGGTGGTGCCTGAAGTTCCTACCAGCATAAGTGACTTCAGTCTTTAGTGGAGGAGGGATAGGTCTTTGGCCCATGCCTGCAATCAGGGGCTGTTTGATATTGTTGGCCCTACCTCACTCAAAAAACCTAAATTGTTTCTTTAAAAATCCTACTAATCATTTTCTTGCTGCAGGTATGTGGAACATAAGGACATTATATAGAGATTATTCTCTTGATGTCCTCATGCAGAAATTACAAAGTGAGGTTCTAGGCTTTCAAGAGATCAGATGGCCAGCTAGCTATAGGTGAGATACTTAAAAATAACCACTAATAATTTTCAATTTAATAATTAATTGATTGTGGTACCAGCTGCTGATCAAGATCTGTAAATTGATTCAAATATTTAGAGGAAAAATTGTCTTGAGCCGGGTGGGATATGAACCCACGACCTCCTGACAACATGTCAGGTGCTCTGGACCACTGAGCTACCAGTCGCCAATCAAGATCTCCTCTAACTGATGTTATGAACATTCTCAACCTACTTTCCTAATATGTAGGGAGTGTTCAAGCAATCCCACCTCAAGCAGCTTTTTAATGCCTTTTCTTAGATGGAATGCATGTCTTACAAGTATGCAATCTACAAATAATTATTATTAAACTCAACACATTAAGTATCCACTAATAATTTCCACTCTGTAAATTGATTCAAATATTTAGAGGAAAAATTGTCTTGAACCAGGTGGGATATGAACCCACAACCTCCTGATAACATGTCAGGTGCTCTGGACCACTGAGCTACCAGCCACTGATCAAGATCTCCTCTAACTGATGTTATGAACATTCTCAACCTACTTTCCTAATATAAGGGAGTGTTCAAGCAATCCCGCCTCAAGCGGCTTTTTAACCCTTCCAGGGCCTAGCCTGCATGTACACGTACGGAGAATCTAAAGTGCGAGTGTCGATGACATATGCATACAGTCTTAGTACAACAAAAACATATTGTTTTTTTTAAAATAAAATTTGCCATTGTAATTTTTTTATTTGTATATCTTATAAAAATATACAATTAAAAGACCTTCTTGCTCAAAAATTAATTTAAAATAATTTAAAATTCTCTGTCATTGAGCAATAAAATTTCAGAGTTTATCCTTCAAACTATTTGGATGTTGAAAGTTCTTAGGAGAAAACTCTCAGAAGCTTTTCGGAGCAATGGAGCGCTGTCTTTGCTCCGAAAAGCTTCTGAGAGTTTTCTCCTAAGAACTTTCAACATCCAAATAGTTTGAAGGATAAACTCTGAAATTTTATTGCTCAATGACAGAGAATTTTAAATTATTTTAAAATAAAAATATATAATTCAGGCTTCAAAAATAATATTTTGTTTTTTAATTTGATGCATATTTTACTAAACTACAATATAAATAATTTTATAAAGCCATCTGATTGCCATTTTTTAGAAGCACTAAATGGTATTGCTGATTTGCTTGTTAACGTTCCTATTTGCTGAAGCAACCTTCTGGTTTAAGCTCAACAAGTTTGATTTGAGCTATTATCAGCAAATTTTTTCCTAAATTTTCGAAAATCTAAAAATTAACAAAAAAAAAACTATTTTTAAAAACCACAGATTTTGGAAGTAATTACAAAATACGTACCGCCATTTTTCCCCCCGTTTGACACTCTTTTCTGTCAAAAACCTAATCAGTATTCCCAAGTTATTTTTATCATTTTTCCCAGCATTCTATGCATCTTTTCCGCCTTCAAATCAAAACTAAAAGTAAACACATCCTTCTTAGAAATTCTGGTTGCACCTGCATTTAATTCATTAGTTATGCTTCACTGAGGCAAACATGACACAGATGGCTGATGCAATCTCCATTGCTTGTGCTATGTGTTATTTACTGTTTTGGTCCAGCATATTGGATACTCTTTGTCAAGTTAGTATTTTTTTTATATTTAAACCTTAGTTAGTTTTCATTTCAGTAGATTTATTTATGGGAAGTTTGGCCAATCGATAAGTATTGATTTTTTTTTTCATAGTTATGTTATACCGTATGGCCGACCTACAACTTGTTGCTGTGCATATTTTAACGTCATATTAACTATATGTTAATTTTTATTTTATTATTTATTACTTTTCCAGTAAAACTTTGATCTAGTATCATTTTCTGAAAATAAATCAGTTTTTGGATACGAAAGCAAATTTATTTCCATTCGTTAGTGATCTTATGATCGGCTGATTTTATGATCTTTCCAAAATACGCTAGATCGGAGGCTGGTTAAAAGTTGTTGAAGATATTTTATTTAACATTCCATTAGGTTATATGTAATTTTTAATTTAGTATTTCTTGTTTTTTTTAGTAAAATAACTTTGAGCTTGTAACGTTTTCTGAAAATGAATGTCTTGGATACAGAAGCAAATAGACTTCCTTGCTACGGAAATCATCCATCATTTGCGAGGGCAATTTCGGGAAGGGCTGGTCCTTGGTGAACAAACCTTTCTGCACTTAGCCAAGATCGCCGAAATTCAACACTCAAAGAAAAAATTCATAATATTTAGTAAAAAAAACAGCCTAGGAAGATTTTTTCTATTTCATAACCAGTTCAGAAAATCTCGTGAACGTGAGAAGTCCAAGTCACATTGTATAACACTGGTCGCGTTTAAAATATACGATACTGAAAAGAATCATTAAAAGAAATAAAAATCATATTTCAGGTTGAATATTATATTATTCAGGAGGAAATTTCCTTTCGATAAATATATAATTTAACTATTTTTATTCAGCAGATTTTCCAAAATGAAGCCTTAATTGTATAGTGCGATCTTTTTTGCACCATATCACATTGAAAAAGGATTATTAAAATCAATATGATTGCAAATTTATTTATATTATTTATTTTCATAAAATTCGCAATTAAATTCTGTTTAATTTCATATATAACATGACCTATTTTCGTTGATTGGTTATTTTTTTTAAAAATTCTAAAGCTGACTTGTTTATTTGACTTGGCACAATTGGCTCAAAACCTGGAATTTTGTCAAAGTACGGTACCGAGAAAAAAATTACAAAACAAGAAAAATATTTACTTAAAACCAAAAAAAATTTTTTTTTGTTATTCAGAAATATATAGTCATTCTATTCATGTGCATTGTAATCACTTTTGTCTTTTAGTTTTTTTTTTATAAATTTTTATTTGTGTTGCCAGATGCATTTTTTACTATATGACTCTAAAAAAGTCCTATTAAAATAAAATATATTGTCTTTTTTGTTAAATATTATAATTTCAGAAAATCCAGAATGAAATGCTGATTAATTTGGCATACAACATGCCATAATTCCTTTCATTAGTTATTTGGCAAAAGAGTTCTAAAGTTAAAGTTTTTTGTTTGATGAGCATAGGTAGAAAATAGCTTGGCCCCTGGATAGAAACCTGTTTTTCAGCCTGGGCCCTGGAACGGTTAATGCCTTTTCTTAGATAGAATGCATATCTTATGAGTTTGCAATCTACAGGTAGTTATTATTAAACTCAACACATTAAGTATCCACTAATAATTTCCACTCTATAAATTGAGTCAAATATTTAGAGGAAAAATTGCCTTGAGCCAGGTGGGATATGAACCCATGACCTCCTGATAACATGTCAGGTGCTCTGGACCACTGAGCTACTGGCCACCGATCAAGATCTCTTCTAACTGATGTTATGAACATTCTCAACCTACTTTCCTAATATGTAGGGAGTGTTCAGGCAATCCCGCCTCAAGCGGCTTTTTAATGCCTTTTCTTAGATGGAATGCATGTCTTAAGAGTATGCAATCTACAAATAATTATTATTAAACTCAACACATGAAGTATCCACTAATAATTTCCAATCTAAGAAAAGGCATTAAAAAGCCGCTTGAGGTGGGATTGCCTGAACACTCCCTACATATTAGGAAAGTAGGTTGAGAATGTTCATAACATCAGTTAGAAGAGATCTTGATCAGCGGCCGGTAGCTCAGTTGTCCAGAGCACCTGACATGTTATCAGGAGGTCATGGGTTCATATCCCACCTGGCTCAAGGCAATTTTTCCTCTAAATATTTGAATCAATTTACAGAGTGGAAATTATTAGTGGATACTTAATGTGTTGAGTTTAATAATAATTATTTGTACTTAAAAATAACTTAAATTTCTCTTTTCAGGCACAGGGAGAATGGAAAGTATCTCCAAGGTGTAGGTTTGCTTCTCAGCAGACACACCAGTGATGCTCTTCTATGATATGACTGCATTAATGCAAAATTTAATACAAAAATTAAAGACTTGAACGTCATATGTTGTTATGCCCCCAAGGATATGTTTTACAGCCAGTTTCAGGATATTTTGAATTCTGTGAAGGAGATATTTCTCTTTCGCTAGGTGACTTCAATGCTAAAGTTGGTACTGACTCTAATCTTTGAGCAGGTGTTTTAGGTCCCTTTAGCATTGGTTGTTCCAATGGCAATGGGGAACATCTCCTACAGGTACGTAAACTCAATGGTTTATGAATAACTAACAGATACTACAAATATCGAGATATTTATAAATATACACGAGTTTCACCTGATGGGATGCACAGGAAGATGATAGATTATATTTTAATTAACAGCAAATGGGCTAGTTCAGTTAGGAATACCAGATCATACAGGGGAGATGTAATTGGGTCTGACAATTACCTGGTTAAAAGTGTCTTGCAGCTGACGCTTAAGAAATGTTGTGCTAAGGTTAATTAACTACTTGATCATTATGATAATGATGGTTTGCTTACTGCTGAAGTTTAGAGAGAATGGGATCAGGTTAAACAGGCTTTTCTTGAAACTAACAGTACTCTTTTGGGTAAATGGGAACAGAGAAAACAAAATTATTTGAGTGATAAGACTATAGACCTTATTTCTGAAAGAAGGATGTGCAGGATTAATATGAATCAACAGCCTACTAGTCCTAACAGAAGGCATTACAATGAGCTTAATAAATGTGAAAAGGATCAATTAACAGCTGATAAGAATCTTTTGCTTGATAGCTTGGCTGACAAAGTTGAGGGAGCAGTAGACAGCACAACAGCAGGGGGTTGTACCAGATTATAAATGTTTTATGTGGGAAGAAACAGATAGGTACACACAGATTAAGGGATAAACGGGGCAAGGTGATGGAATTCTTGTGTGAGGACATCAAGAGAATAAGCTCTGTGCAGAGTCCTCACATTCCAACTACCTATGGAGAGAAAATGGTTAGTGGGATGTTTAAAGAAACTATGTTTATTGAGAGAGGGAATGCTGACAATATCGAACAGCCCCCTAATCGCAGGCATGGGGCAAAGACCCATTCTCTCACCACTAAAGGCTGAAGCCATCTACACTGGAAGACTTCCTCCAATGTAGAATTTGACAATGCACCTAACATATTTTCAAAAGGTGTGGTTTGAGTCCTACTCCTGTTAAAACATTTTTCTTTCTAGCTCATTCTTCAATTCTTATAAGGCAACAGAACATTGCAAGTTACTATTATTTTTGAACTTCTTAATGCAAGAAATTATTATTTTCCAAAAGTCAGTTTTTACAACTTCAAAAATGAACAGTCTCCATGTGTACAGAAATATTACATAAAAAATAATGTCCAAGTGGCAAAATTATTCAACTCTTAAAAAGCAAACAGTATATTTTCACAATTTTCAAAATTCCTACAAATGGGCCTCCAACATGTTTTTCCTCTAAAATTACTTTTTTTTCCTTTGATTTTCTACATTTATTCAGAACGAAATGCTCTTTCTTTTGGCATTTAACATGACCTATTTCTATTCATTAGTTATTTCAAGGTAAGTTTCTAAATTTGGGTTTTATTTTAAAGAAAAACATATGCACATTTTCAGTTCTCATGAGAAATTTTGTTATGCAAAAAAAAGCCATCTCTCTATATATTCAAGCAATTTCAATATATATATATATTAAATTGCTTGTTGATAGCATAAATTTTGAATCTTCTAAGTTTTGAATGAAAAATATTGGAAAAAACTTTACAATATATATGGGTAAACAGGGTGTTTAATCTGAAATAAGCTCTCTCTTATGAAGACCATATTATCTTATATCATCAAGACATGCATATAAAACCATTGTAATTTTTTTGTACTACGCAGAGAATCTGCATTCTACAAAGAATTTGCAAAATGTCAGTGGGTAAAAAAATATATCATCCTCCTACTTAGTAGTAGTAGTAGTAGCAGCAAAAACTAAAATAAAATAAAAACACTCACCACGGCATCAAATGATCTAGAGCTGCAGCAAATTTATTTTGAAGGAAGAGATCAAGTGCTCTCCTCGCTTCTTCAATAGAAACACCCAGATCTGGTACCACACCACTGTAATGACAATTTATTGAGAACTTTCTCTTACAATTTTGATGAGCTCATTTAGAATTATTAATAAATTAATTATACTCACATTATTTAATATGACTCAGTTTCTTACATCTAAATTGGGTTTTCAGATTTAACATTACTCTCAGAGCAAAATCTTGTTCAAAACAAAATACTACACTTATATTTTATAATGTTTCCATCAGTCCTAATAGGCTTCAATTAGTGAACAATATATATTACATTAACTTTGGTATCATTATCCACAGTGAACATTAAAAATTATGGTAGAATCACTATAGCATTCCATGGTTCCCTCTCCTTTTCTAAATTGCAAGTACTTGCATTCCAGGAAAGTTGATGAATTTAGCATAAATTATGAGGAAATGTTTTTTCCTACCCTTTGGGGAAACACAAAAATTTGCCCCGCCTGATATTACTGGAAGAACAAGGTGTAGATGTCAAACATTTTCAGGGTCCTTTCACTAGTTAGGTGAGTTTTTGTGGAAATTTGGAGGTTACAGTTGTTGGTCACTGTGAGTGATTGTGCATACATAGAATTGTGGTTGGTGTTAGGAAGTAGTGACTTTGAACTTGGGAAGGACCGAGAGGCCTCATCACATTTACTTTGTATGAGTAATTATATGGCTAATGCAGTCACCCCTTCCCTCTCCCCCTTCTTTCCACAAGGTCAGACAAGATCACCATTACCTAAACCAATCACAATATGCCATCCCTCATGATGACCAATGGCTATAAACTTTGGGCGTCCATAAGAGCATATCAATCCTTGAGAAAATCAATTTTATCAAAGGCAAAGAAACATCAGTCTTGAGAAAGTGACAGAAAGTGTGACTTCTGCATCTGTTCTCACAGCAACCTCACTATCAGTGTGAAGAAGTACAAACTTTTGTGTTCTGATGGACACTTGCAAAATATCTCCACAAAATGGTAAGAATTTTTTTTTCACCATTTACACTGACTGAATATGTCAACCTATCTAGAACACTGACCATTGAAAAAAGAGAACAAAATGTGCATTGCTATAGTGATATCTAGCCATGATCTAACAGAAATTACTCAAGGGGAGCAATTCAATTAAAATAGCTAAAATAATGTAACAAATAAATTTTAAGAACTTCAACAAATTCGGGAGAGGAAAATATCCCCCTGACCATGATTTTATTGGCACATATTATACCTTTGACACTTCAATTATTTACATTAAAAGCAACTGATGTTATATTTCCTTCCGATTTCCTTAATGCTTATAACTTAATTTAATCTATGCTAAACCTGCTTGGATTTATTAGGTGAAAAATAGAAACATTTTTAAAAATTTTGATATCTTTCCATCTAATATCACATTATTGTAATTGGAAGTATTCTTACTGTAAATAAACATGGAATTTTATTTTATCAGTATGATAAAAAAAAACCTCATACCAAAATTGTTATTATTATACTGTGCACTGCATTATGTGGTTAATTGCACAGTGACTTTTTGAATGTCCTGTATATACCAATCTTTAAATAAATACTGATTATTGGCAGTAAGATTACTTCCAATAGCATCATCATCCATCAGCATGGGCATCATCAAGATTATTCTGGGAAGGGGCATGTTTTCCCAGTACAATAAAGCTGGAATTAAAATACTCAGCTGTGTGTATTCTTATCCTTGCATTGTATATTACTGTTTGTAAGTTTAAAGAATTTGTTAGGTTCTTAGAGTTACCCTCTAATCACAAACTTTAATTTTTATGTTTTGTATTTTAATTTATTGCTAAATATAAAATTTGAGGATTTGCACAAATCCATGGAGGGGCTTTAGTGTTGCTCCTATTTATGGGTTAAAATGCTTTGTGAGGTAAAAGCCATTATATGGTATCAATATGTCTAATATGCTTAATTTTTCGGTTCCAGAGTAAGCAAAAAAAAAAAATCTTGCTTCAGAAGTTAAATAAAGGTGCAATTTTTCAGATCAAAATGTGTTAATGATGTTTTATTGTTGTTCTATACAGTGGTATGTCTTTTTTTTGTGCCAATACATTGTAATGTGGTATGTTGCTGTTGGTTCCTTTTTTTCATGATGAAACTTCGATAGGTTTGCTCTATCTATACATATATTTTAAGAATTTATGTCTTGTTCTTGTAACAACAAATTTATTTCTGTGAAATCTACTTCAACCAGGGCAAATTCTACCTTGCTTCATTCCTATGATGTGTATAGTGAAATGCTGAGTTGTCCAGAATGGATGGGGAATAGGATCTTCAGTTATCTTAAATTGCATAATTCAAGTCTGAAAAAATATTACAGTAGCCAAAAGATAAAGTATATTATCGAAAGCAGTGGTTCCCATCTTTTTTTTAATACTATAGATCCCCTACAAAATCTTATTCTTTCTGCAGACCCATACCAAGTCTAACTCTTTCTACAGAACCTCTTCCCATCATTACCTGATACATTTTAATTAAAATATTGATCTTCACAACAAGAGCTCCCTAAAATTCTTAAGAATGGGTTAAATCTGTAGTTCTTTATCTGCTGTTCATTTATTGGCTAATTCTGTAATTTTAATTTAATATTTGAATGGGGAAATTTGAAGCACCAGAAATTCTTATGTCATTAACAGCCAATTTCATCTGGTGATCAGCATGAGACAGCCAGTGTTGCCATACTGAATTCACATAATTTCAGCCAAAAGTAATAAAACAACACAATTATATAATCACAATAAATGCACTGTTTCCATTAGAGCATTTTGAAATACTGCAAACAAAACTTTGGACCCCATTACTACCTTCCCAGACTCCTATGGTTTCTGGGACCACAGGCTGAGAACCACTGATATAGAGTATAATACAATAATATTATCATTTTATGCAATGTATTCCAGTGAAAGTTCAAAATTTTTACCAGCTAACTGAACATAGCAATATAGAAGGGAGAGGAAATGTGCCTATTGCTTCAGTTGGGTTGTTTTACCTCTGAGTGGCACTTTTTTGTACACAATGGGCAAAATGGTCACAAGAACACTGAGGCCTCAGAGTAGGTTAGGCAAAGGAGACCCACTTAACAGCTGTTAGGAAACAGAATCATAGCCTCTCATCAAAACCATCCAGTGTGCTCTTTAACATGTGCAGTATGCAGAGCAGGGTATGGCTCTCCCACACACAGGGCCAAAGCCTAACATCCCATCCAACAGACAGTGATGAACTTCAATAGGTTTGCAGCTATCGAAGTTCCCTGCTATCTAGTGGCCTTTCAAAGCCCATCGATATCCCCTTACTACTGAAGGCAGATTTTGCTGAGATAGATCCCAATGTTGGCCCAGCTGGGACTCAAACCTGGCACTGCAGATTATGAGTCTGGCACACTACTGACTGAGCCACCCCCACCCAATTGCTTGAGTTTAAGGATGCCTATTTGGTTGATAAATGGGCTTTACTATAATTTCCTTGATACTTTCATGAATTGGTGGATATCACCAGGAAGTGCAGAATGGTCATATGCAAAATTTTTCAAAAAAATTCCATATAAAAAAACCACCTATTCTAGAAGTCATTCATTATTATGTAACTCAGGCATTTGCAGTCATCAAAAATAACAAAAGTTATATCTGTGTACCTGTGAAAAAACATCAGCTGTGTTTGATCCTACAGGTTTACAACTCTTATACTGAAGAAGAACAAAAGAAAATTGATGTTTATGCCTGTAGCAGGCCCATAACCGGAGGAGGGCTCAGTCCCCACTCCACCCTGGCAAGTCCATGAGTCCCCTCTGAAATTTTCAATCTGTTTGGATTTTGGAAACTTTTAATTTGCTTTCATTTTGTAATTGGCTCATATTTCCAGTTCTTATTTTTATAAAAATTATTTGTCAGCTCTCCTACAAATACTAAAGCCATCCCTGTTGCTTTGAGCTGATTATGGGCCTGACTTGTAGCTGAAAAGAGCTCTATTTATTTATCTAAGTACAAAATTATCAAATGATACAAAAGTACAACCAGATTTTGCAATTTTCACTAAATACATTTACATCTCGATCAGGAGCTGCTGCACCTTGCTCGTGAAAGGACAATTTTAATATGTTCCTGTTTGATACTGATAATCTACTTCATTCTCGGCTTAACATTTTTAACTCAAGTTTTCAAGAATACTGCTTATTACTATTTACTATCTCTAGCTCTGTATGCAGAAAACATCGCAAAACTAAAGCAATTTCTCTAAACAAAATGCTTTTGAAGGTACTGAAAAGCAGGTCCAAGTTATTTTAGCACCCAAGACAACTCCATCTGGCTCAGAAATTTTTGAATAAAGACAGTAAACATTTATATTAATCTATTGTTGATTTTGACATGTTATAAATATCGAAAAACAAAAAAACAAAAAATTAAAAGAAATACCATCAAAATGCTTTGGAAATTTTAATTGCAAATGATAGTAATAAAAAGTACCCAAAAATTTGCCATCCTGAGATATCCAAACAGGGGAGTCACCTAAAGTAGTCACTTGGTATGACAGCATCTAAGGCCAATCCTGGGTATCAATGATGTCTTTGTCTAATTATTCACAAAATCAAACCAATATCCAAGATGCTGCATAAACATATGGAGTCAAAAGCATCCAGCATCCTGTTACCTGTTACTTTGTTCAGAAAGAATACAAGTTTCACTACCACTTTTGTACCAAAACTACAAAGAGAAGCAAACTTATATATAAGAGATTTAACATAGTGATTAATTTTTAATTTAATTCAGCTAAGTGTTTACTATCATTTTAGTAATTCAAAATAGCATTTCAATCAGTGAATACAGGATGGTAGAGATGTTAGTCACTTCTTGTAGAGTAGACAAAGTTCTTTCCTGTTACATGGATCACACGATAATATTTTGACCACTGTCACTTAACATGTTTAGACTGGTAGTCTTCATCAGAAGTTGTGGAATGGCTACTATTTTTTTTAAAGAACTGATATATTGTTAAGTTTTTAGGTATATTCAATCAATTTCCCACACTGTCCACAGATTTTAAAAAGTTCCAGCAGCAATTCTATCCTCCTTTGACTTCTGTAACACATCTCCAGCATCTGTCACATAACTTCTAAGGTAATTAAACTGAAACTTGCTCCAGAGTACAAATATTCAAAAGAACTATAGCATTATCTATTTTAACAATTCTACAACTTTAGTCTTCTAGGTATAGATCACCAATCCTACTATACATATGCCTCAATAGCTTAAACCTTTCCAGTGTCCAGCATAAAAAACTGGAATGAATCTGGAGGCCCAGTTATTTCTTACTAGTTCATCAAAAAATAAAAGACTAACTATAAATCATATTTTATAATAAATTAAAAGGTAAATATCATTTATTAACTTTAAAATATTGCTTTTTAGCATATGTCTTGTAAACCAGATATTTAAAATTTAAAAATAAACTGAAGTCTTATTGCTTAAATAAAATGTTTGTATCTGTTTCTGGTCAGTGGTTTCATGATTATCAACATTTGCAGATGTGGAAACATTGGAAGAGTTAATGAAAGAGTCCATCTCTTAACATCATTTGCCAAGAGAGTCAAATTGTGTCAGAATAAACTAATCCTTTAGCTCTATTAGTAAAAGAATATAACAGTAAAGTGACTTTTGCTATATAACTTAGATATCTAATATAAAAAATTACAACTAAATTTTTATTTGTGCACTGTATTTGGCTTTTGCAATTTCAATATTATTATGAGCTGTGTATATTTGTTAAATATGGTTTACTTTTATATCCACTGCACGATATAAATATTTGAATCATAGTCTGATTCAGAAAATTCAAATTTGTTTCATTTCAAACACATTAGTCTGCTACAAGTTGTCCAAGTGACCAAGCATTTAATATATTTGGTTGCAGAGCAACAACACATGGGTTTGAATCAGGAAAAAAAGGCATGAATATTTGTGATATTTTTCTGTTGTCTTGCTCCTCTAAAAAATCTTCACTATAGACAGACATCACTCTTAACTATGGACACTCTGTAGTGAGTGAAGACTTTTAGTATAATTGGTTATAGCCAATTATACTAGCAGTCTTCTGCCAGATATCCATTACAAGTGAGCTGCCTGAAGATAACTTGTTTTCTATTTTGCTTCAATATGAAAAAGAAATCTAAAATTTATTTATATTTTCTATCAAAACAAAAAAAAAACGTGAAACTTTTTATAATTATACATCTGAGAAGAACAATAATGTTAAATGAAGTCATTCACAAGTGAAAAATTAATAGTGACGAGGGTAGAGAATCTTTTTGCTTTTGATTTTGCAATCAATCTTGAGAGGTTCATTCCTTTGTTACCACTATATTTTTTCTTCCTGTTGTTCGAGTGGAAATACTAGTATGTTGTTTGTGGTTTCTCCCTACTCAAAAGGTTGGTTTAAAGAGTGCAAAGAACATCTGAATGTAAAACCACAATTCAATATTTTTAAAAAACATAACTTCCATCACCCTATGCTGCCCCCGATACCTGCTACACAACACGAATTTATTTCAGTAGTTTATAGTCACTAAATAAGATCATAAAAAAACTGTATAATCCTTCAAGCTCTTACAAGAGAGTGTTCAAAAAGTTCTTGATACATCTGTAGATTTGCATTCATTCCTCCGAAGCTAATGAGCTGACTTGTTTGAAAGCTTCTCTAAACTTGTCATTATATGTTAAAAACTAAGACTGTATCATTATTTCTCTCTTCACTCGCAATGTATAAAGTTCGGTCTGCAAAATCTGTGCATTGTTGCCATAGAGCCTGCTAAAAATAGGGAAAGATTTTACATTTTGAAAAGGAGCAGCTTGAGGACAACTGGAAAAAAAGTCATGACGATTTATCACAAGTATATGGGGATCATGCCTGTTCTTATGACACTGTTACAGAATGGATGCACAAATTTAGAGGACAGCAGAGCTTCAAAGACCTCCCTCGTGCAGGAAGACTGAAGGAGCCATGAATGAGAGAACCATTACTGCTGTTCATCCTCTCATTAAGGAAAATCCACCCATCACCATTCAGGTAATAAGTTTAAATGCGAGTGTATTAACTAGTTGTGTGTAAACAATTATTCATCAACATTTAAAGTTCCAAGAGATCTGTGCCAAATGGGTACCCCACAAACTGAAAGAACAGCAAAAAATGCTAGAGTCAACTCATGCAAAGAGATGCTGCAATGTTTGACCTAGTGGTGCCAAATGATTAACAGATATACATTGTTACATGTGATGAGATGTGGTTTATTATTATACAACTCCGAGAAAGATGACAACTATGTTTGAGTTGCAGCAGATGAACCACATCCCCAAATCTTCTGGCAAGACTTTCACTCAAGGAACAGGATGTTCAACTTTTTTCAATTCCCAAGGAGTGGTAACAGTGGACACCTTACCTGAAAAAATTACTATAAATGGCCAATACTACAACAAAATTGTTTTGTCCAAAATGGTTAAGGAGATGAAGAAGCAGTGTCCAACAATAGGCATGTCAAGGGTTCTCCTTGTTCATCACAATGCCAGTGCTCACAAAACCTGGCAAGTTAGAGCCTATCTGGAGCAAGAAAAAAAAAAAAATCAAACAGCTACCCCACACTGCATATTCACTTCATTTTGCACCATGCAAGTTTTGATTGTTTCTGAGAATTAAAAAGAAACTTGCTGGGAAGCTTTTTTCAAAAGTGTAAGACCTTGTAAAATGCATTCATTCAGATCTGCAGAGTATACCCCAACAAGAGTACCATCAAGCATTTCAGAATTGGCATAGACATCTGCAACTTTGCATAGATGTTGGAGGGAGTAGTTTGAAAGACTGTAAAAGTTTTGTTGAGGTAAAAAGCAATGGTTTTCACTCTGCAGATACATGTCAAGAACTTTTTGAATGCCTCTTGTACAAGGATGACAGGGAATATAACTTCTGCTCTTTGTGGACGAATGTTGTAGGATGTAGAGAGAGCTCTGATAAACTCTGTAGGATACAGATATTAATTGGTTACTCTCAATTAGTTAGTGAACAATTATTTTTACATTCCTCTTATTTCTTTACTTTCTTTTTAATCCTTTGATATGATGAACAATTTTTGGCTTTTTAACCCTTTACCCTTTAATTTTCAATTACCCTCTACCAGCCCAAATGGCTGGTATAGAGTATTAACCTTTTGGAGACATCTCTCTGATCAAACTAACACTTAGAGGACAGTGAAATCCACCAAAATTCCACCCCTACTAACACTTTTGTCCTGTTGATAATCTGTATCTCTTTGCAAGCCTCACCAGCCAGAACAAAAGACATGTCGAAAAAAACAATTAAAACAAAGTTTTCTGCTACCCACATTATAAACACCAGCTTGGACCACACTCTTGGACAGTGCCTGATGCATAAACCCCACTCTTTGACATTATGGTCTTAGCTACTTCTGACCCTGCACTTGGGGGAAGGAAGCAGTTCCAGAGCCATCATTTGGAAATGCTTTCTTACTGGTATAAACTGCAATACCAGTTTTACCAAAAGATTAAAGATGAAGGAATGGAAATCGTTGGGCAAGTTCATTTCAAATCCTGGCTAATAATACGACAATAATCTTGGCTAATAAGTTCATTTCAAATCTTGACCAATATGGGTATTAAAAAAGCTAAAGAAAAATTAACTACTGATGAACACTAGAGGCCTAGAATTACCTGTAATCATAGAATTGAAGAAATATTTTTTCTGAAAAAAATCTAGTTTCGCTTTGAGTGTGATTCAAACCCATGTCGCCTGAATATATGCCAGGTATTCAGAAGACTTGATTTCAAGTCCCACTCATGGTGAAATTGAAAAACACACTGTATTACTAGAAGGTAATGAAAGAAAATGCAGTTTTTCAAGATCAATTTTATTTTTTATTATTCAAAATTAAATTTCTTCCCTTTAATATTCACAGAAACAACTCATTTATATTCATTAGTCACTTCAGAAATAGGTCCTAAAATTTTAGTTTGTGAAATTGGCCAATAAGTCAATCATTAACTATAGTCTATTGTTACATGCTAGCACTTAACCCTTTTCCTCCTGATATGCCATACACAGGCATACTATTGCTGATGTCTCTATCTAAAAGTCAAAAGGATAATAAATAATAAATATTGAGATAAACTCGACAATTCAACATCCAGTAATAAATAGGCACTTTTCGATGTCGATTTCAATTTCAGAAGAAAAATTGTCTCAGCAGGGTGGGATACGAACCCACGACCTCCTGATAACATGTCAGGTGCTCTGGACCACTGAGCTACCGGCCGCCGATCAAGATCTCCTCTTATTAACGCTATGAACAATCCCTTTATGTCACATATAGGCGTTATTTTTAGGCAATTTTTAGTCCTAGCAGCTTTTTATTTGCCAATAGATAGTAATATGGGTTCATATCCCACCTGGCTCAGACAATTTTTCCTCTAAAATTGAAATCGACATCAAAAAGTGCCTATTTATTACTGGATGTTGAATCATCTAGTCATCTGAGTTTATCTCAATATTTATTATCATTAGCATACTTGTAAGACATGCTTTTCCATCTATCGGCAAATAAAAAACCACTAGGGCTAAAAATTGCCTAAAAATAACGCCTATATGTGACATAAAGGGAATGTTCATAGCATTAATTAGAGGAGATCTTGATCGGCGGCCGGTAGCTCAGTGGTCCAGAGCACCTGACATATTATCAGGAGGTCATGGGTTCGTATCCCACCTGGCTCAGACAATTTTTCCTCTAAAATTGAAATTGACATCAAAAAGTGCCTATTTATTACTGGATGTTGAATTGTCGAGTTTATCTGAGTTTATCTCAATATTTATTATCATTAGCATACTTGTAAGACATGCTTTCCATCTATTGGCAAATAAAAAGCCGCTAGGGCTAAAAATTGCCTAAAAATAATGCCTATATGTGACATAAAGGGAATGTTCATAGCATTAATTAGAGGAGATCTTGATCGGTGGCCGGTAGCTCAGTGGTCCAGAGCACCTGACAGGTTATCAGGAGGTCATGGGTTCGTATCCCACCCGGCTCAGACAATTTTTGCTCTAAAATTGAAATCGACATCAAAAAGTGCCTATTTATTACTGGAGGTCAAAAGGATCCCATTTAATGATAGATGTTACAATACTAAAAAAAACACTAGTGCATAAATGATCTAGAAGTCTGAATTTTAAAATTAAAACAAAATGAAACCTGTCATACTTACTGCTGTGACCCATCCAAAGCATCTTCAAAAGCCTGGAAGAGAAAATATACATTAATCCAAATGAAAACCAAATAATTATTTTACTTTTAATTTTTTTAAACTTTCTCCTTTGTACGTTAAAATTAAAATAATTTTGATATCATTTCCTATGAACTTTCAAGAGTGAAGTGCATCAACTTCAATACCTGGTGCATTATAATTTCCACACAACAGTTGCTAACAATAAAGAAAACTTCCTAAATTGAAATTTATTTTATAAAATTCTCCCTGAACAGATTTTGTGAAAATTTGCATTGTTTTATTAATTTTAATTTTAGAACCAGTATTTATTCAAACTGAGCAAGATAATATAATAGTAGTGCTATATAAATGGTGATATTCAAAATATGACTGCATGCTAAATTATTCAACTAAGTAACAAGTTTAAACTATATATATATAAAACACCAGAGATCAGGTAAATTCCACCACCAATAAAATACACTGCCAGAGAGCAATAATATCTATTGGTCAGCACCTTCTGAGAAAGCATATGTTTTGAGAAACTTAATCTCATTAGTTACATATCTTAGAAACAATGTAAGGAGCACAATTTTCTTTACAGTACTTTAGATTTGCATTATTTTTTAAACTACTATAAACTTCTACTGATTATATCATTAATTACTTTTTTTTTTGCTATTAAAATCTCTGCTTTTCTCTCTAAAATTATGGCAAAGTTCTTAATTCGATAATTTGCAAATCATAATTCCATTACTGTTATGAATTTGCACTTATAGCTGAATATAAAGGATGAATTCTATTCATAAATGATAATAGTTTTCTATGACATGTATTATTATTTAAAATAAAAAAAAAAGCAAAAGTAATGTAAATAATGGTTTTAGGAAAAAAGCATTTATTTATGAAATTAAAAGGGCCTGTTTTACAAATGCTTATCAAAAATGAATTTATAAAATTTTTCAGAATCTCAACTCAGTAACTTTATATGCAACTTAATATATTTATTACTTCATTTTCTTTCTTCATAGTTCAGTATCTTTTAAGACCTAACTTGACTATTTAAAACTTACTTGTTTTTTGTTCCGGCCAGATTTTAATGCTTGCTTGTACTTTTTCCATGAACTTCTCCGCTTTGGTAGGTGTTGTTCTTGTGGAGAACAACACCGATTTGTTTCTGGTGACATCTCTCTGCTCTCCTCGTTGCCTTGACAAGGGTCAGCAGAGCTGACTGAAACATCGCTGGTAAACTAAACCATAGTGAGCCGAATTTAATTGCTTTGAACACAAATCATCCTTTCTTTGAGTCAAAAGTCAGAGTCCATATATGATTTTTTAAAGCAATGAATGTGAAAAACAATGTATGTCACCAAAGAATATAGCAAATATTTAACAGTTAAAATATTTGAATCAATAATAAAAACAGCATTAACTATTGATAATGTAAATCCAGACTGTTTCCAATTCATTCATTAAAATATGCAATATGGCAAGCAACTGGAACCTCAACACTTAAATTTAAGCCAAATTAAAAGAGCAATTTCTTGAACAGCAAACATGGGTACAATAACAAATAATGAAAAGTACCATAAAGTAATTAGCTTTCGAATCAAAAGCTATAATTATGCACTAAAATTTTAACCTCTAAAAGTTGGAAAATACACCAACTGGACCTACCAGAAAGATCCTATGACAAAAAGAAAACAATTTTAAATTCAATGAAATTATATTACTTAAAATTAATAATTTTGGATGCAAGTATGAAAAAAATTTCAAAATGCATAATTTCTATTTGCTGCTAAAAATTGCAGAAAACTCAGATTAAATACATTTCACATAACGAAACTGATTTACTAAACATATTTATTTATATTGATCCAAATATTACAACTTTTGACTGAAATGGGAAAAAACTTTTTTCACATAAAATATGAAGTATTAAAAATGTGTTAAAAATGTTACTATCTAAAAAAATCATAACTTTATGGGGGTTTTTTTAAATTGGTTTGAACTCCTCAATACAGAAGACAGAGATAATGTAGAAGCTCTATCATGCTTCTGTTGGTTTCTGATACAGCATATTAACATACACAAGGCCATGCCCAATGGCTTAACAATCAGGTTTGCTAATAAACTAAATCTGGTAGGGCGTTATGTTATGTAATTAATTGTTAATTCTTTGAAACTGTTGGAAGAATGAAATGTATATAAAAGGAAAACTACTGAATTTAAAATGCATTTTAAACAACCATGCACTTTTTATACAAAATGATACTTTCTATCATATTACTCTACAACATTTAAATTAATTTTTGGCTTTTATACCTTAAAATCAAAAATTACTGTTCAGAAAAATTAATGATGTCAGAAAACAGAAAAACTGAATTACAGTGCAAACTGATAATTTTACATTATGATATGCTTGAAAGATGTTAAATGATACTGAACTTTATATCCAAATATACTTTGCTTCAAATTGAATATTTTATACATTAACAATAGCAAACTGTCATGGTAACAGAAAACAAATTACAACTTGCAAACCAAAAGAAACACCTCAGCAACTGTGTTAAATATATTAGTTCAACAAATTTATAAATTTTAGGATAATCTTAGGGGACCATTTTTATGCAATTCTTCCCCAACATTAAAACTTCATGTATTAAGATAATCTTTTGATGAAGTAGCACTATCATTACCATCACAATATATTAGACTTTATATATGCATAACTGAAAAAATATTTAAGCTGAAATAGATCTTAAAGTAATATATTAATTTTTCCAGTCTAAATAATTCCACAATTCATTAGATTCCTGTGGCGATATCTGATCATCAATTATTAGTACAGCAGTGCCAGCTAATTTATAAGGACTACTGGAATCCACCAAAATATCAATGATAACACTGATATATCCACATACAGGCATCAGAGAAGATGTACAATAATCATAAATGAAGGTGTGTTTGGAAGTAGTAGTTACATCTCGTAATTTGCATCCAACATTTAGTGAGACCAACTCTGATACTTGTGTGATATATTATCAGTACATTGACATTATTGAATTGACATTTGTGTTTATTATATATGTAACTGACTTGCTTTCCACTTTCCATATATCTAATGGTGATGGATATATAAAGTCTCACTACTTTAGAGCCAACTTAAAGTAGCCCAAAAAATGACATTTTTGTCATTTATATTACATTTGAACATTTTGTAGGCTTCTATTTCAACAATTTGAAAACTTTATACTGTTTCCAAAACTGTTTTCTTTGCAACTTTTTTTTTTTACCAATGCACTATAAACATCTTTTCCCCCTCATCACTTTTATTTGCTTTTACTTCTTTGCAGCAAATTTTAAAAGAATTGAAATATATTAGTAATAATAATGATAATTTGTAATAAATGTCAGTTAATAAGATTATAAATGAGAAGTTAAATAATTAATTTTATATTTGACCCCCCCCCTCACCTCCACAAAGTCAATAAACAATAACAATCATCAGTGTCTAGCATTTTTTGAAGCAATATTTTTTTATTCTGCAGATATTACTTCGACTTCAGTTTTTGACAACTTTTAATCTTTAAGATGCCAGCTGAATATTTATTGCCTATAAAAATCCCTATAAAGTCTGCCAATTTTTTTTTATGCTTAGATATTTTTTTTTCTAATTTTAATTTTTAGAATTTAATGCTTTTTGGTATTTAATATAACCTATCTCTGTTCATTTTTTATTTCAAAATAAATTTTTGAAGTTCAGCTTTTTAAAAAAAGAACTATGCATCCCTGGGACCATTTCCCCTTCCTTGGCATGCCTTGATGTTTGCATAATATGCTAAACTAATTGTGAAATATTTTACTAAATAAAATGCTGAAAAAAATAATAGATTTTTGCCTATTTTGAGATATCAAGCCCCCAGGTGACTACTTTGTATGCTTGTGTGGTAATCTGCTACTGGGGTTAGCAGATAAATCTCTCTACTGGCACAATTGACTCACCTAGGAACTGCATACTATGAGGTTAGCATGCTAACAAGCCAAACCCTACCCCCCCCCCCCTTTATCATGTTTATCCCTCAAACCCAGTGTGCCCATCTGTTTCTTCCAGTAAACTATTACAGTTTGTGAAAGGGTGGAGGTATTTTTAAGAGAAGAAATTAAACTTTGAACCTTATTTTGAAATAACTATAATATTAACAAAAACAGATCATATTATATACTAAAGGAGAACATTTAATTATGCTAATAAAATACAGAAAATCAATAAGAAAAGAGTATACATGGATGAAAAACATTACGACTCTTTGGTAGGAAATTTTCACGTCCACTCTGCACCCTAAGATCTAATCAGTTAATATTGCTAGAAACAGATTTTTCTTTCTCTTCATTGTATCTGATTAGCACAGTAAGGCATTATTAACTGCAAAAATTTCAAAACCGCAGCCTTCAATTCTTAGTTTCCCATTAAACTGGAAACATTTTAATAAAAAGAAAAATTTTATACAAAATAAATGAAAATTAAAAAAATTAAATTATAGACCATCTGCTCCAGATTGTCAATGTACATGTTTAAAAAACGGTATTACCGAAATGAATACATTATCATTAGGTGCGTATCCAGCTGAAGGAGGAAAATACTCCATACGTAAACCAGTTTAGCTCAAGGTCATATAACGGAATCTATATCGTACTATTTGTTTCATCCATTCACAACTTCCTGGTTCAATCCTTAACTTACACACTGATAAAAATTAATACTTTTTCTTCTACACATATAAAAGAATAGATAAAGAACCATTCAGTGTTTACCTCATCATCAGTATCACTTCCGGCCATTTTCCTTAGTTGCAAAGGTGATAGAGACAATTTGCTATGTTCATAAGGAGCAACTAATATAGCCTGTGATTTGCAGTTTAACTGCCCAGAGCCAAGTGTACTATAAATGAAGAAAATAGGGGAAAAGTTTAACTATTAATCTCCATAACTGTAAACACATAACACTTACTACCGTCACATTTCACAAACACACGCACATCATTAAGCCAACCAGCGGCATTTACGACCAGCTGCGACATACTGTAATGCCATTTTTGCATAAGAATATTGTAAATAAAAAGAAATTACTTAATTTAGAATCTCATTTGTGCAAACATTTCTAGAATTTCATTAAATATATCGATTTGCATATACAATAAGTTGAAACCCATTTAAACATTGTCAGGAAAAAAATATCTAATCAAATATAAAAGTAATTCAAGCTTTGCTTATTTTACCATTCTTCAGACAAAAAATGTAATTGTCTAAAGTTAAGGAAAGATGGTATCAATCTACTATATCGTACTAAAATAGTTGATCTTTGTGCTTTAGGTGTTTGTCAGCTTCAGTGGTAAATTTTACTGTTCAACAGAACTAATACACTCATAACATATAAGAGACGGTTGTTTTTGAATGGTTGCCTTCCCTAAGGAAGTCCACATTATTTTGGTCAGGAAAGGAAAAAAATGAAATTGAAAACTATATAGTGGTGGCTCGTAAGCTTTTAATCCAGTGGAGTCAGTATATATAGAGTGAGCCAATTAACTAGTGACGGGGATGGTTCAGTCGGTAAATTTCAAGGCTCCCAACAGCACCTGAGTTGAGATTTTCTCCACTGATCTCCACTCTGACTTAGCTAAGAAATAGGACATTAATAGGCCTATATATATATATAATGAGGCTTATGTTATTTGGACTTATTTCCCAGATATTTGTGTTCAAAAGTCGTAGGGGCTGCAGAGGCCAAATTTTCTCACTTAGGACATAATTTTGATACGTTAATTTTTAACATTTATTATATAAATTATGTTATATACTTATATGGGTTTCCCTCTTGCCATTCCGAGTTGCATTAGAATTCAAGTTTCTACCTGAGGGCAGTTTACTCAATTCTGGGACCAGAGAAATTTTAATATTTTGCCCCCGCCTCTGCCCCACTTCCTTCCTTATGTTATCAGAAATGAAATATAAATTAATGAATAAATAAATAAAAATATCAATCTTATACCAGCTTTCCTTAAATATAGCATTGGTGTCACTTTAAAATGTGGTACAAATTCAAAAATATATTAATTTTGTTTTAAAATAATACTAGGTATTAGCGGTGCCTACGTAATGAGAATGCCTGCCGATTTCAAGACGTGAAGCTACGGGAGCGCTAGTTACAATTTCGTCCGCTGTGGCGCTGGCGATCCGCTGTTTTGCTTGCTACTTGCGTCGTTGCAGTACAGGTTATTACGCTGTTTACCGCTTGCTTCAAAATTGGATTCTGATACGGATTTACTTGATACGGATTTACTTTCTGTCTACTTTCTGCTGTCTTTAACTAGAAGTCTGTATTGTGTGATGTTTTGCAGAAGCAAAAATTATGAAACTAAACTCAGTTTCTATGGAATCTCTTCCAAACTAGATCTTCAAGAGAGGTGGCAGCAGCAATATGTCAGCAACGTAACGTTGATATGAGTAATTGGGAAAAAAATTCTGAGATCACTTTTGAATAAATAATATTTTGGAATCGCAGAAAACTCTACAATATACTGAACTGAGGTAAACTGCAATAACAAAATATTAGAGAATTTCAGTGTTATGTGAATGGAAATCTAATTTCGAAGCTCTGTAACATCTAAAATATTCATTATTAATACTTCAATGAAAAAATGTTACTGAAAATAAATGAAAGATCATAATCTTGTCTATTTAAATCTCGATTTTCAACAGCATTCGTCTAGTACTTAAGGAACGTTGGAAGCTAGAATATTTCACAACAGTAATGGGTCATAAGTAATGGTTAAATCATTATATCTATGTACAATGGTCGATCACGAAAGATTTTCTGTCTTAAAAGTCGATCGCAGAGTCTAAAAGTTTGGCCCTCCCTGTTATAGAGCTTCATAGTTAGATTCCCTTTGAAATAACAAGGAAAGGTAATGCTATAGCTTTCTTTGAGCTTAATTTTATTATTACCAATTTAAAAATTTTCGCTAATTCAAATAATGCTTTGCTTAAAAAAAAGTGTTAGGCTTAGTAATAAAAATGTCGCTCGTTTTCTTCGAACCCGGACATTCTCGTCTCTTCCCCATCTCTTCTTAAACCAGCCTTGTATATGACTAATGGAATGTTGAAGTTTATAACAGTTTGTCAGCGTTTTGAACTGCACAAATATGTGTATGAACCAGGGCGATTTAAGCAATTGGGAGACCTGGAGCCAAGTTCCAAATGGGTGTCCTGGAACAAAGTTTTCAATAGCAACGCATTATTTTGAGCAACGCATTACTTGAATTAGCGAATATTTTTAAATAGCAGTCTTAGAGCCATATTCTAAATGAAGCCCCTTTATCCTTCTAAACTGAAAAATAATGAAAATTGAACTACTTTATATGAAATCGTCAATTGACGTAATAAAAAATAACTTTACCTGAAAAAAAAACATGAGGAGCCCTATAGGTCGGGAGAAGTAACTGAAATAAAAAAACTAACATATAAAGATCAATTCTATACTTCAGCATAAACTTCGCGCCTATAGTCGCTCCTATTACTTTTAATCTTTAATTTTTTAGCAAATTTCCCATTTGTGCTTTATTAAAAAAATCGAGTATTAATATGAAAAAAATTTTGCTTAAATCTATTGCTTATGCATTTCTCTTAATAATAAGCTACATTGCAATAGAAATTAAAATTATTAAATTTGATAAAGAACTGCTTTGGAAAATCTTTAAATTTTCTTCTTTAAAAAATTACCGTTAAATAATATTATTGAGTAAATACTTGAAAATTTCGTATTTTAATGGATAATAATTTTGAAATGTAACCCGATTACTTTTAAACATTTTTCTTTATGGAGAGTTTAAATCATAATTCCCGTTGTATCTCTAAGAAACATTCTAGTTTATTGTATTTGATTAAAAGTCTGTCTGATTTTTTACCATATGACTTCGGCCAGATCGCTATATACTTACTACGCTAGCGTAGGTTAGCCTACCGCGGAACGGTGCTGCCTCTGAAGCTTCCTATGCGCGCTTGCTAACACGGAGGTTCGCTGAAATCTGCAGGCATTCCCATTACGTAGGCACCGGTATTAATAACAAAAGGGCACTTTCTTTTGCTCCCCCCTCACTTATCTGGCCCATCGGTGTACCAACCTGCATCACTTTTAACAGAGATTTCACACCCACCAGCTCAAATAAAATAATATTACCATTTCGTGAAAATAGCAAAAAACAGCATGCTTATGTCTTATGCGCATGATGTTGATAAGATATATTTTTACATTTTTGCTATATAATCAATTAGGTAATTGAATAAAATCATCCCAGCTTGCGTTGCCAATTGTATAATTACAGTATTTATAATAATTTCATGTCTACGTACTATATAGTGATCAAACTATGGTACGCAGAAATACTGTAATTACTGATATTTAATGTAAAATGTAACATAATTTGCAGTAGAAGAAAAACATATCGACTCTTGCAAATATAGGGTGCTTGTTTACAAAGAAATTTTCGAATTTCGCAGCCTTTAACTGTAGTAATTTGTTCTAATGGACAACTGAGAAAATATAAAAGTAACATTTTACTAGTCAAAACAAAACAAAAAACTTATTTATTCCTTAAAATGACAACGTTGCTTTTTTTTTTAACTCCTCATGGGGTTAAAAGCATATCAATCATTGTTACCTATCGTGGTAGGTAATATAACCCTATTAGCGAATATGGGAATCTCGTTTTCAAAGAGGATGAAATTTTTCATTTACCAATTTTTGTACTTTTTAAAAGTTTTAATTGAACAGAGATACCAAGATAAATAAAAATACACATTTAATAAAAAATATTTTCAATAAAAAAAAGTTTCAATTGAACAGAGATACCAAGATTGAACAGGACAACTGTCTGGACCCGATCTGTCTTATTTAGGTGGCAGAAACAAAAAGGAAAAAATCACACAAAAGGGGTGAAATTATATATAAATTTTCAATGATTCAGTTTTTTAAAATCTTACTACAATCTACTTAATTTAAAATAAAATTTATAATAATTTATTTATTACTACATTAAAATATTTTTGAATATTTTAAAATTAATTACGCTTATAAAAATAAAGATAAAATAGTCCAATTTTAATTACAAAAGTTTAATTAACATACATTTAAATAAAAATTTTACTTCTCTTTGTAAGTTATCTGTTCTTGGCCATCAAATTCTACTATAGAATTTTAAACTTCTAACATAGATATATCGTTTGCAATATTAGTTCAAGATTTACATTTTCTACATTTATCGACTCGTTAACGATATAAATTACGGCCTTTAGAAGATTTAAAAAATATAAATCATATTATTTTGTTTTTACCTCTTCAATTTAAAAGGAACTTTCCAAATATCTTTTAAAACAAATGAGTTACATTTTTATTATCCCACCCTGGGGGGGTGTAAGGACAAATTGTTGTTCTCAATGAAAATCTCTTGATCACGACACTTCACCACCAAATAGCAAATTTCTAACCCAAATAGGTTGTTTGTAATATTCCTTCAAAGCCTTGCAATTTTCAAAATTTTCCACCGTTAGAGGGCGCAATTAAAACTTTTGGAATATCCAGAAAGTATGATTCGTAAAATTTAATCAGTACCTATTGAAAGCAAAATTAATTGTTAATTTATTTCTAGAAACAAATAATTATCTCTTGGAACTAAGCAATTGTGATTTCACATACCCAAGGGGGATAAATCAATGTTATCAATTCAAACTACCTGACCTCTAGATTTCGCCATCAAAATGTCAAATTTCTACCATAAATACTTCGCTTGAAATATTCGTTTGAAATATTTTCAATTTCAACTTTTTCCACCGTTAGAGGCGCAATTATAGCATTTCGGATATTTCGAAAATGCTAATTTTAATATTTCATCAATACCAATTTAATCCGAAAAAAAGTCGACAAAATGAAACTAGAACATATACCACCTCTCTCGAATATGGGAATCTCGTTTTCAAAAAGAATGAAGTTTTTCGTTTACCAATTTTTACATTTCTTTTAAAGTTTTAATTCGAACTAATGGATGATTCGAAAAATGTAAACAGTAGTATTTTATTAGAACTTATACAGCATAAAAAGTATTTCTATTTTATAAATTTTTTGGATTCAAATCCCGCACATTGGCGAAACTTTTTTTTCTGCAAAAATATTCATTGATATATTAACTCTGAATATTACTTACTGTTTCTATTCTATTCCTTAAAATGGAAACGAAAGTACCTTTTTTAACACCAAACTGAGAAAAAGGAGCAGATTGCTGCTGTCAGTGGATTAGCCCTTAACACTCTGCAACCGAAATTTCAAATTTCTATCATAAACAGATCATTTGTGATTTTGTTAAAAAATTTCGCCTTTTTCGCATTTGGTGCTCTCTAACGGTGTAAATTGAAACTACCTAAGGATTTAAAAAATGCGAATTGTATTTTATTATACTCAACCAAAAATATTTTTTACAAATATCTCTTAAAACAAAACGCTTCCCCCCCCCCCGCCCACCCACTCCCCAGGTTGTAAGAAAGGAAATCTTATTTTTATCAATACAAACCTCATGACCTTCACATTCAACGATGGAAATTTCTAGCATAAATACACTCTAGCATGAATATGCTTGCAATATTCGTTTAAATTTTTCTTTTTTTTTTAATTTCCCACTGTTAGAGAGGGTGCGTTTTAAACTTTAGATTCGAAATGAACAAACTCTAATATTTCATAAATGTCTATCCAACCAATAAATAGTTTTTAAATTATTTCTGAAAACGAAAAAGTTAGATGTCTACAGATAGACAAACGTAAAACATTAAAATAAAATAAATAAACGCCCCCTCAAGCAGCTGCTTGCCACAGAGGTCTGACAGGAGCCTGTCAGTTTATATGCCATAGTAGAAGGTCTGTGAGGATGGCAGGACCTCAGCAGAAAAACAGCACAAACAACCATGCCTTACCCGGGGCTCGAACCCAGGTCCCTTAGATCAGTAGCCAAACGTGCTAACCAATTCACCACGGGACGGCGTAAAACATTAAAAATAAATAAATAAATCCCCTCTCAAGCAACTGCTTGCAACAGAGGTCTGACAGGAGCCTGTCAGTTTATATGCCACAGTAGAAGGTCTGAGAGGAAAGTCTGTCAGGTCAGTGTCTGCTCAGGAAGAAGAGGAGTGGAAAAGACATTTGTCGAATTTACTGTCAAAAGTTGAGTAATAGCACCTTTGTTTACAAATAATAATAAACACTTCCTGTAATAAAATCCGGTTTCGGATCTCAGACAACTGCCCTCCTCGTTCCCGAACTTCCAAAACTCTTCACTACTAGGTCCTAAATTTCTTTAAAGTTTTACATTTTAATATCTACCTATCATAGATTTGGATCCATATCTGAAATTCTCTGTCCCCTGATAACATTTAATACTAAATATAGAAAAAGTATAAGCAATTAATATCCATATGTACAATTTCAGAGGCTGCTCATAATTGGAGGACATATGGGTCAAGCTCCACCAATATTTTTGGACAGTCGTTCAAAAAAGTATCCGAACACTATGGTTGATTATAGAATTCAGAAAAAATATCTGGCAACGATTTTTTTTAGAAATTAGTGATCTGGCAACTTCGTGTCACGTGACTAATCACTAATTTCTAAAAAAAAAACGTTGCCATATATTTTTTCTGAATTCTGTAATCAACCATAGTGTTCGGATACTTTTTTGAGCGACTGTACTATACCCTAACATATTAATTTAATCACGAATCAGAATCAATGATTAAAATCACAATTCACATTAAATATTTGTTTTCGGAAGTAGAGTG
Source organism: Ryuthela nishihirai (assembly GCA_038380435.1). Classification (NCBI taxonomy): domain Eukaryota; kingdom Metazoa; phylum Arthropoda; class Arachnida; order Araneae; family Heptathelidae; genus Ryuthela; species Ryuthela nishihirai. Next base: position 39,066,193 of record JAWZYU010000019.1, read on the forward strand.
CCCGTTTTGTCATTTCCATTCAATAGTGTTCAGTTAAGTAATACGCTCAAAACAGCCACGAGTTCCTTTCAAGGACATCCTCAGAACCTTCTATCATTATAAAATCATGTTGAAGTGGCATGCAACAGCTTGCGAGTTAAGTGGTGTTTGGGTCAAGTCTAAAAAGCGACCCTCAGCTAATCAAAGACCTAGAATACATAGATTGTTCACATCATCGTTTTTAGTACCATCAGTACATAGCAACGTATTTGAACTGAATCATAGTGGGGACAAGTGTGAAGACGTTCGTGATGAAAATATTAATTTAAAGTAAGTTATTTTTACGCAATACATATAAATATTACTCTATTTTATATAACAACTATACGACATTGTGCATATACAGAATGATCAGACAGTTTCGTTTTCCGAGGACAGTCCCTGAATGAAATGCTCTGATCCTGACAAATAAATGTCCCTGGAAGTGTCCCCGGAATTTATTTTTAGACATTAAATATTTAATTAACTGTACAGCATTAGTTGGGTTGTTTTTCCTCAGAGCCTCACTTTTTTGTACACTATGGGCTAGATGGCTAGGTCACAAGGACTCCGAGACTCAGAGGAGGTCGGTGGGAGAGAACGCACACAGCAGCTGTTAGGAGACAAATGGTAGCTTCCAATCAAGGCCATCCACCATGTTATTTAATGTGCAAAGGGTATAATAACTCTACAGTACATGAGATCATGGCTTTACATTCCATCCGAATAACAGTGGCCTTTACCAAGCCCATCTATGACCCCTATTGACTCCCCCCCTGACTGAGAGCAGGGGAGTTTTGTGAAGATAACTCTCATCGACGACCTAGTTGGGATTCGAACCTGAGAATTACAGATTACAAGCCCGGTGCTCTACCGACTGAGCCACCTCTTCCCCATACAACGTGAGCAGATATCTTACTAATAGAATGACAGTGGCAACACTATTATGAAAAACCGTTCGGTAATGCAAGTGACTGAAAAATTGGGCTAGAATTTAAAATGAAATCGTTAACTGCAGGCTGTCAAACTAGAGTGACCAGACGTCCCCGGAAAACGAGAACGTCTGGTTCACAGAATAGGCGATCCTAGTTTATAGTTCGCAACTGAATTCAAACCGAATTTCCAAAAGTCCCCTGATCTCCTTAAATCTGGTCGTTTTATGCACATATATACTCAGTTTCGCCTAGCTTGAGACCTGATGTAAACAAACAGCTCTTTGCCTGTTGCTAAAGACTTCATCACTATTTATAAGTGTACTTCTAAAAACTTATCTGCGTAAAAAAGAAATGTAGAGATTTCTCTGATATATTGGTTTCAACAAAGTTGCTGGATGATTCACTTCAAATTTATTAGCACTTAATATTAATAATCAGAAGATTTATAAATTTCAACAGCAAAACGAAACCAAAATCACCAACTCTTGAAAAAAACAAAATGGCTACATTTGCATGCACAGTCAAAACAGCACAGACAATGGAAGCTCATTATAAACCGAGTTTTAATCGAATGTTGTAGAAACGCAAATGAATGGAATTGCAAATGGAATTTCTTAAAGTATCGTTTCTAAAAGTTCCATATTTACAATTTGATTCAAGTTGGATATTCCGTACTCCAGGTAAGCAACGGCAAGTAATTAAACGCTTACAAATATGTGACCAATTTACTTTGATAGATATCACGAAAAGGGTTCAAGAATTCTTCATCAGAAATTAACTGCTGAGTTTTTAACAGAGTATTAATATCGATAAACTCAGATCCTGAATTCTCTAATTTCAGTCTAATACAGGTCTGGGCAAACTTTTTAGCTAAAGGCCGCATAGAAAATTGAAATGAAAGAGAGGACCACCAAAGAAATATATAATCAATAGCATATTATTGCAAATTAAAATGGATGATCACTAAGCGTGAGTTAAAGTAAAACTATGTCAATGAAAATTACAATACAATGCAATTTCTTACAAAAGCATGGATGAAATTATTTATAAACAAACTAAATCAACCGGCACAAAACTCTATAATAATACAAAGATAAACTTTTAGAAGAATCGTTATCTCAATTCTACCAACAAGATCCACACCAATAAATTAATCAACCTTCAGCGCACTCACAATATAAAATGCTTCTTTACTTTTTACACCCATCGCGTACATACTGAAACTAATTATGCCTCCTTTCGGATATCCACAACTCCAACAATAATTTTGCCCTTTCTATTTTCTAGATCGGTTCTGTATTCCAATTCGTTGGTTACATAATTCTCACGCAGAAGCATACGCGAGCGTTCATGACACGTTTATCATAAATTCACTGTAGCACGTTCATCTGTCGTAGCACTGCCCCCTCCTTAGGTCTTGTTCGTCCAGAACAATTCTGGATTCTGAAGCTTCTTCAGTTCTTCGATGAAACGTGGCCAAACGATTCACATAAACCACCTTGCACTTTGTAGTTGGATGTCGACGAATGCGAAACACCACCTCGTTAATCCTGTTAACTATCGTATATGGACCTTCCCAAGGTTTCTGAAGTTTTGAAGAAAGTCTCTTCTTTCTATATGGATTGTACAGCCACAAAAGATCTCCTTGATTGAAAAGAGTTCCATTTGTTTTACTATCGTATCTCGTTTTGGTTCTCTCGCTTGCTAAGTTGATGTCATTTCTGACGGAGTGATGGATTTCTTCTAGTCGTTGTTGTAATTCTTGTACGTATTGTGGTGTGGATACAGGAATCGTTTCGGGCCGACCATAAAAAAAAGGTCACAGGGAAGACGTAACTCTCTTCCAAATATCATCATGGATGGTGTCTGTCCAGTTGTCTCATGCACTGCTGTTATATATGCCAAAAAAAGGAGTGGTATATGGTGATCCCAGTCACGTTGATGGTCATTCACAAACAATGCTAGATGCTGTGCAATTGTCGTATTAAATCTCTCAACCATACCATCCGACTGAGGGTGTAGAGGAGTTGTTCTTGTTTTTTGAATGCCTAATAATTGGCATATGCCTTTAAGCACATTGGATCCAAAATTCCGTCCTTGGTCAGAGTGGAGTTGCAAAGATACTCCATACCTACTAATCAAATTATTTACTATTATTTCTGCCACTCTTGTTGTTTCCTGGTCTTGGATGGGATAGACCTCAGGCCACTTTGTGAAATAATCCATTACCACTAATAAATATCGATTTCCATCATCATTCCTAGGAAACGGACTCATTACATCAATGGCTATTCTTTCAAAAGGGGCATCAACGTTATACGTCTGCAGCTTACCCCGACTCCTAGTCTTAGGGACTTCCTTTGCAGCACAGGTCTCACATTGTCTACACAATCTTTCAACGTCTGCCTTACTTTTCAGTCAATGAAATCGTTCCCTGGCTTTGGCTAATGTCTTATTAACACCGAAGTGTACTCCATTGGCACTATCATGTACATCTTTCATCACTAGTTCCACTCCGGAGCGAGGAAGGATTATCTGCCAACGGATCAGCCGTCCAGTGGGATTCTCCCATCTTCTGTATAATACACCGTCTTTCACTTCTAAGGAGTCCCACTGTGCCCAGTAACTTTTGGTAGTTGGACTATGCCTCGAGATTTGCTCCAAATTAGGTCTTATATCAGATTTTTCAATCAAATCCATTATTGGCCTTTTATCTTCATCATGTAGTTGAGCCTTTCTAATTTCTATTGGACTCCAGATGTTAGGAGTATCACTGTTTGTTATATTCTTCTTGTTTCGATGTGCCGATGTTATTTGTCTTATGGGCATTACCTCTTTAGTACCAAATTTCAACTCTGCATTACAGCAATGCTTACAGTTGTCAATACATAGAAGTCTGGAAAGGGCATCTGCATTCCTATGCATTTTGCCACTTCGATGCTCGATGGAGAAATTGTACTCTTGCAACCGCTGTATCCACCTAGAGGTTTGTTCTTCAGGATTTTTAAAGTTTAGTAATCACCTGAGTGCAGCATGATCAATGCGTATAAGGAATTTCTGGCCAAAGAGATAATGATGAAAATGTTCTATTGCTAATAGTTCGTTTCCTGTGTCACAATAATTTCGTTATGGTTTGTATAGAGTTTTGCTAAAGTATGCAATAACCTTTTCTTCTTGTTGTTATGAAAGTACAGCACCAACTCCTGTGTTACTTGCGTCAGTATCTATTATGAATTGTTTTCCAGTTTGTGGATATGCTAATACTGGTGCTGTGGAAAGAGCTTGTTTCAACTGTTGGAAGGCTACTTCACATTCGGTGGTCCACATGAACCGCTGGCCCTCCTCTGTCAGACGATGTAATGGCCTTGCGATGTTAGAGAAACCCATGACAAATTTCCTATAGTAGGTGCAAAGTCCAATAAAACTGCGAAGTTGACGAACATCTTGTGGTGGTGGCCAGGCTCTTATAGCTTCTATCTTGCTAGGATCAGTCTTAGTCCCTGATGTAGTGATGACATGACCAAAGTAATGAACTTCTTGCTGGAACAGTTTACATTTAGTCGGTCCCAATTTTAGTTTGGCTGCCCTAAATTTTTCAAACACTTGACGAAGATTTCTCAAATGTTTTTCAAAAGTTTTTCCAAGAACGATGATGTCGTCCAAGTAAACCAGGCAGACCTCCCAAGACAAATCTTTGAAACCTTGAGCACCGACTCCATTAATCGTTCAAACGTTGGAGGTGCGTTTCAAAGTCCAAATGGCATCACTTTAAACTGCCAAAGCCCATTTCCTGTAGTGAAAGCTGTTTTCTCACGGTGTCCAGGATGTATACCAACTTGCCAATAGCCGCTTTTCAAATCTAATATCGAGAACCATTCTGACCCAGATAGTATCCAGTGTATCATCAATCCTGGGTAAAGGTAAAGGAAAGCAGTCTTTCTTTGTTATATCATTCATTCTGCGGTAATCCACACCAAATCGAGTAGATCCATACGTTTTCTTGAGAAGAACCACTGGTGATGTCCAGGGACTCTGTGATGGTTCAATAATATTTTGAGCTTCCATGTCCCTTATGAGTTGTTCTGTTTCCTGTTATCTGTAGCTTGTTGTTGAACTTTTAGGATGAAACTTGGTAAATTCAGGTCACACGGTTTCTAAAGTGTGGCAGTTTAGTATATGCAGTTTCTAAAGTGTGGCAGTTAAAATGTTGAAAATGTACTTGTTGGCACTGTAACATGTTGTTTGGAGTAGTGGATGAGGATAGATACTGCTTCACGTTGCCATGGCTCAAGCTCCTGCAGACATACCACATCATGAGAAGGGTCATCCTAGTTGCTGACAAGAAGATTGCCTCATCAGTTGAACAAGCAACCACGACTCCTGTGCACCATCTACAGCGATCCATCACAATATGGCACCTGCAATGCATGCCTAGTGTCCACATGGAGTTTTCAAGTTTGCAAAAAATTACTATGACATTTAAATGAAGCTGAATTATATTAAGGTGCCTCTGACTGCAAATAATCACAGGTACGTTGTCAGGGAACTTTGACAGATCAACAATACGTCAACGGCATTCTGGTGCCCCATTGTCGGAGCTCTTCTGATTTTTCAGAAGGATAACACGTCTCCTTATGGCATACATTGTCCGATAGTTTCTACTGGATGCCAACATCCTGCCTTGGCCTGCTGTGTCCCTGGATTTCTCCCCTATAGAATACATATGGGATGTGTTGGACCAGCATCTCCAACAGTGTCCCCAGACAGCATACACACTGGACACCCTGCATCTCCATTTAAAGGAAGGATGGTGGAAAATGCCTCAGATCATTATTAGGGGCCTCGGGCCTGTATGCATCAATGCCTCGACGTCTGGCTGCATCTATCGCCGCCAACTGGGTAATACCCAGTATTGAGAGCCCATATTGGGATCCTCTAAACACACCCTTAATATGTATGCAGGTGATTGTGAGATTAATCATTACTACTTTATATTAAACTTTAATAACTTTAGTGGTTATTCTATACAAGAGGTTCCCAAACTTTTATGCTTCACGTACTACCTGGTGGTTAGCGCGCTTGGCTACTGATCTAAAGGACCTGGGTTCGAGCCCCAGGTAAGGTATGGCTGTTCGTGTTGTTTTTCTGCTGAGGTCCTGCCGTCCTTTCAGACCTTCTACCCTGACATATAAACTGACAGGCTCCTGTCAGACCTCTGTGACAAACAGCTGCTTGAGGGGGTATTTATTTTTTTTATTTATATACACACATAAAATGTCGTATTCATAAATTACATATATCGATAAATAAAAAAAATGGCATTTTTGCACAACAGTGTTGCCAACTTAGCGACTTTTGAGCTCTCATGGCGTACCCCAAACAAATTTTACCGCGTACCCCACGTTGAGAACTCCTATCCTAAAGAATTACTCTGAATACATAGTCTTAATATTTTTAATGTACAAGGTATTTGCATAAAGCTAATTGTTCCTGGCATTGTTCTGTTTGTCTGAATACCCTTGTAAATACTTTCATTCAATCTCCTGCTGGATATTCATAACAATATTTTGGAATAATGAATAACTAGTAATTCAGAACACTGATTATTCTAGATCTTTCAATCCACGTACTTAGTATATTTACTAACCAGTTTTGCCGTTTGCATTTGTTTAATTCGTTTGATATTATGTACCATATTTCTACGGGGAAAAAAACAGGCAGATACGATAAAACGTGAACTTTTACATTTTAATGAACCATTTGCTTTGCATCTTGGACACTTCTCTATGATGACTTCTATTTCTCTCTATTGTTCCTTTTTCTAACTTTTATTTCCAGACAATAACTATGAATTATGTTATATTTTATATGACAAATTTGAATGATTTACGAAGGAATGTCAAATAAAATTTAGCCAAAAGAGTGGCTTAATAGTGAGCCGTATAGGGAAAATAACTCCTCTAACAATATTTTTTCTTCTAATGGCCTTTCGACAAGTAGTGAAGATTGTAATATCACGTGTTCAAAATACAGCACTTACCTGACAGTAAAAATGCTTAGTTTTGCGATTAATTCTAAAAATAAATCAGTGGAGATCAACAGTGCCTGTAGGTTTTAGGATAGGACGCGCAAATATGTATACATCGAATACCCCCAGAAGTAATGTTTTTATTTCAAAGTGTCCTATGGGGTTATAATTTCCCCCCTGTCCCTTCAGGGCTTGAAAAGCATATATTTTCTAAAGCAGTCTACAGAAAATCAGGGATTCAAACACTTCAATCTCCTATTACACTAGGGGACCAGATACCTCGATTTCCAGTGACAGTCCCTTGGATGAAAGTTCTGTCCCAGATGAATAAATGTTCGGGCATTTTGCTTGTAAATAATTATATTAAAAGCAGTGGCAACATTGTCTATGAAAAATTTAGATGGATAATCATTTTATGGATTTATTTGTGGTGGAAAAATTATATTGTAGAAAAAAAATAATAATAACGGCAATTTAAAAAAAGTTTTAATAATGGTAAAAAAAATAATAATAATGATAAGAAAAAGATGAAAAATATACATAGAAAAGAGGGCAAAAAAAACATAATGTTGAAAATCAAGGAGCACCTTATGCCCGTTCAGGTTCTAAAAGCAAGTAATAAAATTCGAAATATGTGAGAACACATACGTTGATTTTTATCTCTAAGTAATGCAGAACATTTCAAATTTTTTGAGAATTATATGCCATTAAATATTTAATTCAAAATCCTACTTAAAAATGATAAAACCATTTGAAAGCAACACCTTATCAAACATAGGAGAGAGAAAAGGAAGCCTATAATCAAACTCTTAAAAATTGTTCTAAATTATGAATATCAAAAATACATTGTATTTTATTATTTTTATATTGCAAGATGACTGAAAGATTAAAAGCTAGAATTTTGCAACGAAAGTCGTCGGTTGCGAGCTCTCAAACTAGAGTGACCAAACATCCCCATTTTCAGCGGACGACTGGTTAATTCTTCAAATTTATTTTCAAAAATCTCCGAATCTTTTACTTTAAATCTGGTCACGCTCAAACTCCCCTCCCCCCCCAATCCCCACTTAATTTCGAAATTTATCAGTGCGCCACTGCCAGTTAGTTGGATTGGGTTGTCTTACCTCTCAGCAGAACATTTTGCATGCAATGTGCTAAATTACCAGGTCACAAGGAGTCCGAGAAGGTTGGGGGAAAGGAATTCACTGGACAGCTGGGTTAAGAGACACATGGTAGCCTCCCGTTAAGACCCTCCAGCGTGTCCTTTAACGTGCACAGAGTATGGCTCACCAGCACATGAAACAGAGGTTGAACGCTCCATCCGACAGACAAAAGCCTTACCAAACTCATCAGTGTCCTTTTGTCACTGACGGCATTGTAAGGAAATAGCGGAGAAATATTTCAAAGCAGGTCCAGTTGGAACTCGGACCTGGGTACTTTAGATTATTCGACTAATGTATTCAGACTGACTCTCCCCCCTGCACACACGGAATGGTAGCCTCCCGTCAAGGCCTTCCAGTGTGTTCTTTAACGTGCACAGCTTATGGCTCTCCCGCATACGGAGCCATGGCTTAACGTCCATCCGACGGACGGCGGCCTTTCCAAGCCCATCGGTGCACGTTAAAGAACACGCTGGATGGCCCTGACGGAAGGCTACACACACATGAAAAATTAAGATTTCAGTGTAAGTTTGAACCAAAATGCTAGAAAAAATTCGTAGAACTAAATTCTGAAATCTTTTCAGTAGCATCGCTATAAACTCTAACTGCGATTCATTAAATAACAGTCGGTAGCGCGCCAGGCTCATAATCTATGTAGTTCCCAGGTTCGAGTTCCAGTTGGGTCACCGTTGAGATTTACCTTTGCAAAACTCCCTGCCCTGCCCAAGGTCAGTAGGGACACCGATGGGCTTGGAAAGGCCGCCGTCCGTCGGATGGGACGTTAAGCCATGGCCCCGTATGCGGGAGAGCCATAAGCTGTGCACGTTAAAGAACACACTGGAAGGCCTTGACGGGAGGCTACCATCTGTCTCCCAACAGCTGTTCCAGTGGGTCCCCTTCCCCAACCTTCTCTGACCCCTCAGAGTCCTTGTGATTGGTCATTTAGCCCATTGGATGCAAAAAAGTGCCGCTCAGAGGTAAAACAACCCAACCCGTTAAATGACAGAAAACACCTGAAAAATAATCAAAATCTGAATAGTACTTATTAATTTTAATTATAAGAAACTAGTTGAAGGTTGAAATTATATTCAAAACGAATTATTTATTTTAATATTTATTTTAACTTATTCTCTTTCCCCATCGACACACACAGGCAAGATAAATGAATCAGACGAGGTTTCGAAATATAGTTTACGTGATGTTGACTGACTGCCCAGCACTAAGCATTGCTCTTTTGCTTCACTTGAAATAAATGATGAATTACATATATTTATTCAGATGACAGAGGAAGAGTCAAAACATTTAAATACAGCACCGAAGAGCCAAAACATTATAACCACCTGCATAATATATAAAGTGATCCTCCACGTGCAGGGCGGGGGTGGCTCAGTCGGTAGCGCGCCAGGCTCGTAATCTGTAGTTCCCAGGTTAGAGTCCCAGCTGCGTCAGCGTTGAGATTTATTTCCGCAAAAATTCCCCGCCCTGCCCACGGTCAGTAGGGGACACCGATGGGCTTGGAAAGGCCTCCGTCCGTCGGATGGGACGTTAAGCCATGGCCCCGTGTGCGGGAGAGCCATACCCTGTGCACGTTAAAGAACACGCTTGATGGCCCTGACGGGAGGCTACCATCTGTCTCCCAACAGCAGCCTTCGGGGTCCATGTGACCTGGCCATTTAGCCCATGGTGTGCAAAAAAGTGCCGCTCAGAGGTAAAACAACCCAACCCAACAACCTCCACGTGCCGCCAAAACAGCTCTTACCCGACGAGGCATAAACGCTACAAGATTTCTGAAGGTGTCTTGTGGTATCTGGTACCAACACGTTACCAGCAGATCCTTTAACTCCTGTAAGTTACGTGGTTGAGCTGCCGCTGATCAGACATACCACAGATGCTCGATTGGATTGATGTCTGGGGAATTTGGGGGCCAGGGCAATACCCGGAAGTCTTCCTCATGTTCCACGAACCATTTTCGAACAATCCAGGCAGTGTGGCGCATTATCCTGAGCATTATCCTGCTGAAAGAAGGCACTACTAGAGGGATATACCGTTGCCATGAAAGTATGTACCTGCTCTGCAATGTGCTTAGTTAGGTGGTAGACGTCATAGTTTCCTGCATATGAATGACTGGACCCGTGTTTCCCAGCAGATATTGTCCAAAGCACTGGCTTGTTTTTGTCCCATAGTGCACCCTAATGCCAATACTTCCCCAGGTAAGTGACGCACATGTACCTGGCCATCCACATGGTGCAACAGGAAACGAGATTCATCGGACCAGACGACCTTCTTCCAATCATTCAAGGTCCAGTTTTGATGCTCGCGTGCTCATTGTAGGCACTTTCGACTGTGAACCGAGGTTAGCATGGGCACTCAAAGCGAACCTCGGCTACGCAGCTCCATTTTCAACAGGATTCGATGTACTGTGTGTTGTGACACATTACTCCCATCACCAGCATTCAAAATAGGAGCTTGTTGTGCCACAGTATCCCTTCTGTTGGCTCGTACAGTACGGGATAGCCTTCCCTCACCTCTAGTATCGATGAGTCATGGTCGGCCACAACTTGCCGGCGGTTCGTGGTTTTTCCCTCCTCCGACCACCTTTTGAAGGCAGTAACCACGGCTGACCGTGAGCACCCCACAAGTCTTACCGTCTCGGAAATGCTTTGACCCTGTCGTCTGGCCATTACAATTTGGCCTTTGTCAAATTCACTTAAATCCGCTGCCTTTCCCATCTGAAGAACGAGAATAACACTGATTAACAGAGCTCAGTATCAGGTGTTATTTACACCGTTTCATGACCTTCGCATGCGCCGTCGTTCACCTGCAGTTGCTTCGATTTGCATAAAGTCGCGCTCCTCATAATGTTTCGCTTTGGCTCTTCGATGTAGATGCAAAATTTATCGTATGTACGAATACGTCGTCAAAGCTGTAACTGATGATTTTGCCCACCTAAGTTTTCTTGAATTTCGGCAAAAAGAATTTCCGAAAAATATTCGTTACTATCTTTTGGCAAATAACGTAACAAAGAATGACAATTTTAATAAGGAATTTTTATACCGTTACTGATGTAAATTTCAGAATCACGCTTAGATTGAAAACGAAGACATTGGTACAATCTTAATAAAAATGATTTCAGGGCTTTGGGTTTATAAAAAAAAATTGAATACTTTTTCTTTTAAAAGAATTTCTCTCGTTATTTTGTTTTCTCTACCCACCTGTAATATCACAAAAATAACAGAAAGACAATTTTTTTCGCTTTAAGGTTTGCCAATCTGTCTATAGAGATTGAACTTTTTTGTTTTAAGTAACGAACGGTAATGGAAGAAAAAATTTCGAAGAGGTGCAGAATCTTTTACTGTTGGTAAAGTAATGCCTTAATATATCAATAAATGGCTTAAAAGCAACTAAATACACGTAAGTCTCAATCTTCCAATTTTTAATTTCGGGGGTGGGGGGGAGTTCTGTGTGCCTGAATTATATAAAAAAAATAACTAAAATGCTTCCTCAAGCAGATCCTTGCCATAGTGGTCTGAGAGGAGCCTGTCAGTTTATACGCCATAGTAGGAAAGTCTTTGATAAATGAGAGACATCATCACAAAAAAGACACACACATATTCCTTATCTGAAGCTTCGACCCGAGGTCCCTTTGATTTGCAGCGAAGTACGCTAACCACTCGGCCATGGGATTACCCAACAATTTCATCTCTTTTAATATTTCACTATTGAGAGTGCCCAGTTAATATATATTGTTATAGATAAACTAACATTTTCACCGTTCGGGAGGCCGAGTACTAATCAAAGGGACCTGGATTCGAGTCCTGTTAAATTTTTTCCGTGTTGTCTTTCGGTTGAGTCTAACCTTTCTCACAGAACATCTCAATGGTGTATTACACTGACAAGCTCCTGTCAGACCTCTGTGGTCAGCAACTGCTTGAAGGGTTAGCTATCTATACAGCAAACAAAACGTAAAATTTAAATTATGCCTCAATCCGAACCCTAAGCAGTCTGTGATGTTTTAAACCATGACTATAGAGTCATGCTCGGCCTGAACTTTACTGTGAATTATAGGTTTAAAATATAATGCACAAAAATGCGGGAAATATAATGATATAAGGTAGTAAAAATTATAGGAAATGTATTTAAAGAAGTGATTGAATCAATTTAATATGGGGCGCGGGGTGGCTCAGTCGTTAGCGCGCCACGCTCGTAATTTGCAGTTCCCAGTTTCGAGTCCCAGATGAGTCAGCGTTGAGATTTATCTCCGCAAAAATTCCCCATCCTGTCCACGGTCAGTAGGGGACACTGATGGGCTTGGAAAGGTCGCCGTCCGTTGGATGGGACATTACGCCGTGGCTCCGTGTGCGGGAGAGCCATACCCTGTGCACGTTAAAGAACATGCTGGATGGCTTTGACGGGAGGCTACCATCTGTCTCCTAACAGCTGTTCCAGTGGGTCCCCTCACCCATCCTTCTCTGAGCCTTCGGGGTCCATGTGACCTGGCCATTTAGCCCATGGTGTGCAATAAAGTGCTGTTCAGAGGTAAAACAACCCTATTCATTCAAATAAAAAAATAAAAAGTGGACAATCCTGATAACTGGGTAAAAGAATGAGTGATCCGAAAAGGAGTCGGCAACCTCCTTTGAGCAGCATATTGGGCAGAGAGAGACTGCATTAGTTTGGCATGTTAGTCGTATGCATAACTGCTTATTGGCGAATAGGGTTATGAACAGCATGCCTTAAGGCCTCAGGAAAACGGGGAGACCTAGGATGCAGAGGCAGACGATGTGAAACAGGACCTCTTTACACAAGGAAAGCGGTCTGCATAGATGGAATTCATCAACACTAGAATTAGTTGCAAGTATTAGCATTAATGTAATGAAGGTTGTGTGGATTCCAGACAAACCTCGTACGGGAGATTCAAAGTTGAACAATGTACGATATGCTGATGTTTTAATTTGACTATTGGGGTGCGCTGTTGACTAAGTTTTCGGACCGTGGCGACACCATCAACTCACAACGATATTGCGAAACTATAAAAAAAAAATACCCCCTCAAGCAGCTGCTTGCCACAGAGGTCTGACAGGATTCCTGTCAGTTTATATGCCAAAGTAGAAGGTCTGAGAGGATGGCAGGACCTCAGCAGAAAAACGACACATACATCCATGCCTTACCCGGGGCTCGAACCCAGGTCCCTTAGATCAGTAGCCAAGCGCGCTAACCACTCAGCCATGGGGTGTTTTTTAAACTAAGCAATGAAGGGAAAGCTAAGAGCACTTTCGAGTAAAACGATTTTTTTGCACGACAACGTCAACTCTTATTGTTCAAGAAATGATAATAACGTTAAACAAGTTTGGTTGCAAATGCTTGGAACATCCTTCCTATAGTCCTGGCATCTTCTGCCTTAGATTTTTCACATTTCTGAACCTCTAAAAAACAAAACTGTAAGTTGAAGTTAGACGCAGAGCATTGTTACAGACTTTCTCATGCAACAGTTGGGGGCTGGGGTGGCTCAATCGGTAGCGCGCCAGGCTCGTAATCTGTAGTTCCCAGGTTCGAGTCCCAGCTGGGTCAGCGTTGAGATTTATCTCCGCAAAATTCCCCGCCCTGCCCACGGTCAGTAGGGGACACCGAAGGGCTTGGAAAGGCCGCCGTCCGTCGGATGGGACGTTAAGCCGTGGCCCCATGTGCGGGAGAGCCATACCCTGTACACGTTAAAAAACACGCTGGATGGCCTTGACTGGAGGCTACCATCTGTCTCCCAACAGCTGTTCCAGTGGGTCCCCTCCCCCAACCTTCTCTGAGCCTTCGGGGTCCATGTGACCTGGCCATTTAGCCCATGGTGTGCAAAAAAGTGCCGCTCAGAGGTAAAACAACCCAACGTTAAAGAACACCCTGGATGGCCTTGACGGGAGGCTACCATCTGTCTCCCAACAGCTGTTCCAGTGGGTCCCCTCCCCCAACCTTCTCTGAGCCTTCGGGGTCCATGTGACCTGGCCATTTAGCCCATGGTGTGCAAAAAAGTGCCGCTCAGAGGTAAAACAACCCAACGTTAAAGAACACCCTGGATGGCCTTGACGGGAGGCTACCATCTGTCTCCCAACAGTTGTTCCAGTGGGTCCCCTCCCCCAACCTTCTCTGAACCTTCGGGGTCCATGTGACCTGGCCATTTAGCCCATGGTGTGCAAAAAAGTGCCGCTCAGAGGTAAAACAACCCAACGTTAAAGAACACCCTGGATGGCCTTGACGGGAGGCTACCATCTGTCTCCCAACAGTTGTTCCAGTGGGTCCCCTCCCCCAACCTTCTCTGAGCCTTCGGGGTCCATGTGACCTGGCCATTTAGCCCATGGTGTGCAAAAAAGTGCCGCTCAGAGGTAAAACAACCCAACCCAAACATGCAACAGTCAAAGTCGCTCTAGAAAGAAGTTCTCCAATTTCATGTTGAGGCAAAAATCGCACTAGGCACGGTAAATCTGAACAGATTAATAAAGAATTTACTGTTCTATTGCTTGCCTTGTTCATTTGAAGGACGTATAAAACTCTTCCAATAAAAGCTTTCTATCTGTAAAAAAAAATGCCTTATTTAAATTTTATTAATACTGAATATCAAATTTACATCCCAAATTTTTATTTATCTTTTTCCCCTCTCTGGGAGCGTGTCTATTTATTGTCGGAGTTTGTTTAACGAAAAAAAGAATCTGTCTAAACCACTAGAGTAGAGAAATATCCTCATCTACCAAATAACAAACTACGAAAGACCACGTACCACTAGTTTAAAAGAACTGATGTAACAAGGACGTCCAAGCGAGAAAAAAAAGAATTCCTTAACTCTGTCCCACATTAGAGACGTTGTTGTTGAACTTTAACATTGCCAAGCAAGTTCTCGAGGCCGTTTCTTGTTTACAGTTTTTCATTAAGTAACGCTGTGGCAGGCAGCCAAGTTGATCCAGACATGCAATGGAAGTGTCATGGAAGACAAACTTCTGGATGGGCCGTTTAAGAGTTCTTTGAGGCAATCAGATGTTTTGTAAAGGAATAAAATTCCGATTATTTTCATTTTATATCTTAAGGAAAATATTGGACATTTTATGATACATGAATTACCATTTATCTACTGTCTCTGAGGCAAGTGGTTTACCCGCTTGGCAACTGATCAAATGGATCTGGGTTCGAGCCCCGAATAAGGGGAGATTAAGTTTGGGCTATTTGACCTCTGAGCTGCACTTTTGCACACATTGGACTAAGTGGCCAGATCAGTAGAACTCCAAAGGCTCAGAGAAGGTTGGGGAAGGGCTGCATAGCTGTTAGGAAAGCCTCCAAGGATTTATGTGAAATTAATCTATCTCCTGACAAACCTAATTATTTCCTGGTTTAAGGGACATAATCTCTCATCTGTATAATCGGTGGGGATCAGAAGAGTTTCAAATACTGGGCTCAATCATCAATTCTGATGCGCATCATCAAGCTTCAATGATTTTTGATGTTTGAGATTCACGGAAGACCTAAATTCTACTGATGTTTATCAAACATGAATCTCTCTCGTAAATTGATTTTAATTGCCCTGTCATTCTGGAATGCCCTTCAGATCTAGAACAGAAGTATGATAGCTTAGAGAGAGTTTGAAAAAATGGCTTCTGATGAATCTGGGAGACTTTTCCATCCCCATCCATGCAATTACGTCACTGTCTAGAAGAAGCTGAACTGGAGCAACTTATCTTCAAAAAGTCCTCCAAGTGGGTCATGCTAACGAGAAGCATCAAGCGATGAAGCAGTCCGTGTCGAGTCAAAAATGCTGACAGAACAACAAGTAGGATAATTGGAGCATGGTTGGTTGCTGTGTTGATTGCCTGATTAACAAACCATTTAAAAGTCATCGTCAATGATAAAGATCGGAGACAAATAATCATAGATATTAGTTTAGATACCTAAAACACGCAGTGACATAGCTAGCATAAAGGCAAGCCTTTATTCAAATTAAGGTACTTAAATTATTTCAAGAATGAACGATTCATTTCAGTAGTGATGATCACGTTTAATAATAATATTAATGGAAATAATGTCGCCCATATATTTTTTAACTCTCTTCATCACATGAAAATAGTTCATTCTAAGTAATAATGGGCGGTGGTTGGCTTGAAACCTGATGATCCGAGGTTTTTGTCCCCACTGTGTCTGAGTTGAAGTCTCCAACCCTCGTTCTGCGTCCGGCAAAAGAAGCTACCAGTGAGTTAGAAAAGGCGAGTTAGAAAAGTGAGTTAGAAAGGGAAGTCAAGCCGTTGCTCCTTGAGCAGGAGAACCATATCATGTGCACATTAACTCTTTGGGGTCCTAAGTTGAACTCAGTTCAACTTTGCTATTTCTCTGTTCCAGTCCAGTGTACGACTGAGCCCCACAAAGGGTCATTAGCTGGACCTACTGGGATGGACGGGGGGGGGGGGGGGGGGGGGGGGGTTGGATCGCAAAGATTTTAAGGACATGACGGATGGCCTTAACGGGTTGGGTTGTTTTACCTCTGAGCAGCACCTTTTTGCACACCATGGACTAAATGGCCAGGTCTCAAGGACCCCGAAGGCTCAGAGAAGGTTGGAGGAGGGGACCCACTGGAACAGCAGTTGGGAGACAGATGGTAGCCTCCCGTCAAGGCCATCCAGCGTGTTCTTTAACGTGCACAGGGTGTGGCTCTCCCACACACGGGGCCACGGCTTAACGTCCCATCCGACGGACGGCGGCCTTTCCAAGCCCATCGGTGTCCCCTACTGACCGTGGGCAGGGCGGAGAATTTTGCGGAGATAAATCTCAACGGTGACCCAGCTGGGATTCGAACCTAGGAACTACAGATTACGAGCCTGGCGCGCTACCGACTGAGCCACCCCCGCCCCGGCCTTAACGGCAGGCTTTCATCTGTCTCCTTACAGCTATCTAATAAACCGCCTTCCCTATCAAGCCCTTGGTGTCCTCGTGACCTGACAATTTAGCTATTAGTGCAAAATAACGTCACTGCGAGAGAATGCTGTCAACCAGCTAGTTCGATCAAACCGGTTGTCAATAAAGTAGAAGAAAGTAAATAATAATGATAAAAAATGTAAAGTATAATTTTTAATAATGAAATAAATATTCAATATAAAGAGAACTATTGTGATTACTCTTTTTTTTTTGCTAACGCTTAAAGAAAGTGATTTTTCTAATTGCGTGCACGTGGCCCCGTGTTAGAGCCATTCATTGATCTGGCTGAATACCCTAGACAAAAGACTTCTATTATTCAGCAGACAGTTGTTCAGCAAATTCCCTTCTCATCCTTGCTCTGAGTTCTTGGGGTTTTTGTGACCTGGTCATTGAGCCCATTGTAAGCAAAAAGAAAAAGGGCAGTTCAGAGACAAATCGTTTGCTCTTCAGTCAGCTACATGGCATGGATGTCTAACATGAGCCGGTCAGTATAAATACGATAGAAAGAATGTCTGGGAAGAAAACTGAGGTAATATAATTTGTAACAAACCCCAGATGCTCCGCAATTCAGAGACTGCACTATATCTATTGGGAGATGCTACGTTTACCACTATCCACCGTCGGGGCTGAACACTACTACAGAAGTAAAGTCCAGCACTCGCGAAAACCTAACTATAATCTAAGTCCTGGGTCGCCACAAACAAGGATATTGAAAATCCAAGTTGTAACAGCTGAAAAGATACCTCCATTATACAGGATTTCATCTTCATCCGGGTCCTTTTACTCCATAACTAAGAACTCTAATCACTCTGTCACCTAGAAAGAGTAAAACAAGAATTCCAATTGAAGAGAACCGGTTGTTAATAAATTGGGATAACACCATTGCTCAAGGCAACCCCATTACAGGAGGAAAACAGTAAACCCTGGAAGAAAAAAAAGAGACTATTTTATGTCATCCCACCATGTCCCATATTAAATTCTGGTGAAAATGCCATTTGTTTCATGCAATATTCATTTCTCAGGAACTCTTCAGTCTCACACAAAAGACATTTCACAAAAGTCATATTCAAAAAACATCGAGGGCTGTCAAGGAGCGCTTGGGACTGTATCGCCTCTGGGTCTCCAAAGAGCAAATTACATTATTATGTTCTTTTTTAGAATAGTAATTCTTATTTTACACAAGTTCTACGAAATTAGGGGAAATAATTATTTCAATCAATCAATTTTATTTCATCATCATATACAATTTACAATATAGAAAAATATGAGTGAATTCAAAAACCTCATAGTCTGTCCAGGTCACTAAAGGAAATTAATATTACTAAGACTCATAACACTAAAAAATCAACAACGACTTCTCTCTACAAAGATCACAAACAATATGTGTAAACAATATATTTAAAGCAGTAAGTACGAACTAGCAACAGAATTAATACTGAAGTCTTGCAATAAAAGGGGCGGGGGTGGCTCAGTCGGTAGCGCGCCAGGCTCGTAATCTGTAGTTCCCAGGTTCGAGTCCCAGCTGGGTCAGCGTTGAGACTTATCTCCGCAAAATTCCCTGCCCACTGTCAGTAGGGGACACCGATGGGCTTGGAAAGGCCGCCGTCCGTCGGATGGGACATTAAGCCGTGGCCCCGTGTGCGGGAGAGCCATACCCTGTGCACGTTAGAGAACACGCTGGAGGGTCTCCCAACAGCTGTTCCAGTGGGTCCCCTCCCCCAACCTTCTCTGAGCCTTCGGGGTCCATGTGACCTGGCCATTTAGCCCATCGTGTGCAAAAAAGTGCTGCTCAGAGGTGAAACAACCCAATCTTGCAATAAAATCGAATTTTTATAGCCTCCCTCCCCACCCTTACTGCGTCCCTTAAAAAAAGCACCAATCTGCCCCTTTAACAAAAAAAACTCATATTCTGTTTATCGTAATATGTGACTGAAAAGAAATTTTCCCCCATATTTTAAATTTAATTAATAAACGAACTAAGCATTTAATCACTATTAAGTTGCTCAAGACAATGTAGAGAAAACATTTTCTTGAATTGATGGAATCTGAGTCGTCAAGAGGTCGTGTATTTGGATTCCACCAGACTCAAGAAAATTTTGCCTCTACACCCATTGCAATCATAACACTAAAAAATCTATTTGTGGTTAAATGATTAGCAAATCAATGACTTGCTGCGGATTAATCTGCATAATATACAAACGTTCTTCTAGAAATATAATCTTCGTGTAAAAAAAAGTTAGAGCCAGTGTTTTTGTGCTCCACGACAAAAAACAAGAAGATGAAAGACTACTTACTTTTCGGACCACATATGATACGAGTGGTAAGATGAATCAACAGCCACGGTGTTCATCTTCGTGAAAGAACGCTGCAAAGGGGAAAAGAAAGAAAAACAAATATATTGCACTAAACCCGATTAAATCGTTGATTGCTAGAGATGAAAGTGCACAAACAATCCGATCGGCATCGAGCGAAAATCTAGACGGCTACAGGAGCATTCAGATAGGATGACCGTATGTCTGGGCACGACGATGGAATCTATTCGTTTAACGGACTCTTGCCCAGTCAGACCAGCCCGTGGAAGAGTAAATGGGACAATACGGGTGCGCATGTGCAGTGCTTTTACGAAATGTCTTTGGCATGAGTCTTGAGAGTTCATGGGGAGTGAAGCGTAGACACCTGTGGACCGAATCTTGATCTGCTGTATCCGTGTGACGAATGAAAACAGAGAGTTGTTGGCGTAAATCTTTTTCTTCGGACTGTTTTATTTACATGGCTACTTGTGTCGAGGTCTAGTTCGTATTCAATGCAAAATCGTATTGTGGCATCGTGCTTTGTAAGATTTCTGTTCGTTGCGTGCAAGACGGAATGGAGTTTCAGGATGGATTTAAGATGTTACTTTGTAACAGGATGAGGAAAAGACGTCGTTTTGATGATATGGTCGTGCACAAATTAAAAGTGAAAAATTGCTTACAAATCAGGAAATAACTATTTTTCCCTTTAAGCAGTGAACCGAATATAATTGCACAGTATTCACGAAACATATACAATCGTAAAAATGGCTGGTAATCGTAAGATAGCTTCGAACATAATGCTCTCCCCCATCGCAAGTTTGTCATTCGAGGCAAAATATTTTGTGATAATGATCGCCGATCGGGGGTCAGAGACTTGAATATTCGCGGGAAGGCAAAATATTGCTACAGAAAACAGTCCTTGAATAAAATTTCTTTAACACTGACTTAAAATTATTGTTCATACTTTCATCAAATTTAATAAATAGCTAAATTATTTAATACAGACCTGGCCAACTGCAAAAGAATTTACGACTCATGAAACACATAATCAATAAATTGGATCTGGCTGATTTCTTCCATTTCTTTTTTGACCAAACGTTTTTAGATTCATAACTAAACCATTTTGCAAATTCATGGTACTCATTAAAATGCATATTTTTGATTTTTAATCAAGATATTTTCTTGATTACTTAAAAATATAGTTTCATTTTTCCAATTCATTATTCATTTCAAATGTATGTTTTCGCTTTTTAAATAGAGAATTTTTCCTGCATCTCTTTAAAACTATAGGTTTCCTTTCCAATGGATTGGCCACCACTGGTTTAATATTTACAAAATCTTTAATTATCCCACTCTTTTGTTAAAAGAGAGTGGTAAAAATCCACATAAAACGTGTTATTATAATGATTGTGAAAGTAAGTTTTAGTTTAAAACTAGAACAGGAGTGCCGAAACTCCCAGACATTTTTAACAATGTTAAAATGGGAAAACATTAATGTTTTTTTTATCTGGCTTTACTAGAGTAAATGGTGTTTTAATAAGAAGAAAGACGAAACTTTGAATGGCATCATAGGCCAACTACAAAGTCAATGAAGCCGAACATTCAGTAGCTCATTTACATACTGCTTCGAAGTCGACTTCAGTTTTGCAGTTAAAATAAACTATATTTTAGATTTAATTTTTTTTACTTATTATTTTCTACCTATATATATGACAAAATGTAATAAACAATGTTAAACGATTTATGGCCCAGATCAAGCATAATATTATAAAACATTGGCCCACAATATACATAATAAATTTCTGTTCGTTCCGAAGTCAAAAACTTTTTTGCACTTTTGAAATAGAACATTTATCGCCTCTTGGCGAATATAGGTTGGGTTGTTTTATCTCTGAGCGGCACTTTATTGCACACAATGGACTAAATGGCCAGGTCAAGTGAATCCGAATATTTAAAGCTGTCTTTGGGAGGTAAAACATACAGTTAGATCTTTCGCAATTAGCTAAACAAATTAGTGTCATTAAACAGCTGTAACATAGAATGTATTGTAAACATGCCCGGATCAAGAAAAAGTAAAAGGTGGGGGGAGGAAGAAAACAATTTCCCCCAACTTTTTCTGAGTCCCGACGGCTCAGAAAAAGTGGGGGGGAGGGGGACCCATTGGATAGCTGTTGGGAGAGAGATGGTAGCCTCCCGTCAAAGTCATCCAGCATGTTCTTTAACGTACACACAGCGCCAGGGCTTAACGTACCATCCGACAGACGGTGACCTTTCTAAGCCTATCGGTGTCGAGGTAAATATCAACGCAGGCAGAGTTGGGACTCGAACCTGGAAACTACACAGTACAAGTGTGGCATTTTGGTTAAGAAAAAGTGACGTATATTACTGTTTTATGCTTATAGTCATTATGCGCTTTTATTATAATGCATATGTCTCCATGGGAAACGAGCCTCAAGATTGGCAATGTACTGGAAGTCAGACTTAAACATCCCATTAAAAAAGCGAAACATATCTTTGAAAGTAATATTTATTCTTCCTTGTAATATTATTTTGACGGTTTGTTTGAACTTCCCACGCTATTTATTAAATAAATACTCGATGTTCGTATTACCAGTGAAATCAGGGCCAGAACTAGTGGGGGAAAGGGATGGTTCTGATTTCCCTCCTCTTTCAGATGCTAGCATAACCAGTCTCCGATAAATACGATAGATAAAAAAAAATTGTGTAAGGAGAAATCGTATTAGTCGGATACGAATATAGGGGGAATAATAGGGGGAAGTTGTGCTCCAGAATCTTAACCTGACTGGCACATCTTTAACTTAATTTCTTTACTCTAACGATACTTGGGTCAATTCAATGTGTTATTATTTATGCAAATTTCATACTTTTAACTAGTTTTTAGAGAAAAGAAACAATGTTAAACGTAGAAACAAAAAACGCCTATAGGTAGTTTTATTTTAATACATGGTGACTGACAGATGATGTCGAATATTGACGATTGAAAGGAGAAATTGTTGTCGAGTAATGAAGATAGTACCGTATATTTCCGCAGATAAGACGACCTTCAGATAAGACGAGGTATAAATTTTCGTACAAGTTTTATAGTTTTAGCATATATCTGTCCTATAAGACGACCCCAAACTATCAACGGCCTATGAATTTAGTTTAGATCGGCTATCATCATCTGGATAATAATACTGTATAGCGTATACGGAATTATGTCCTATTCGCAAACATTCGCACTGATTCGGGCATTCGGGTAATGACCTTGACTATTCACAAAAGCGTCGTATGGGCTATTCTATTTTGTGGACATACCCTACTCTGTACTAGTAAATAATTACGGTTTGTCCGCTTTTTCCTCAGTAGCTCAATAAACATAACTTTTAATATTTATTTTGTTTTAGTATTGTTTTACTATTACAATGTAATGTATTATTTACTATTACAATGTAATGTATTATCATATAGCGTATTTAAATAATATGATAGATTTTTCGATAAGTTGTAATAATTTTCAAGATCAGTCGCAGTCGGTGGTTGCACGCAAAAAGGAAAAGCCTCCTTTAGCATTGTTACGTTTTTTTTGTATCTGTCCTATAAGACGACCCGGATTTTGGGGGCCTTTTTTTATGATTCAACTATTGTCTTATCTGCGGAAATATACGGTAACTGTATGTTTAAAATTTTCTCTACTCTAGATGGGACAATTTATAATCTTTGACCAATCGGAGTGATTTTGCATAAGCGCAAGTTGTCATCGATCATCAACAATTAAAATGCTATTTACTGTTTTGCGAATAGTGTCGGATCTAGAGGGGGGCAAACGGGCCTTAGCCCCCTTAAGAATGTTAGTAAGGATAATAAAGGCAAAAAAAAAAATTAGATATGTTTTATGCTTTTTTAAAGACCTCTAAAACGGAGAAAATGTTATGATGAAATGAAATTCCTGTCCCTTTTTTACTTTTTCGATCCGGGCGTTTTTACAATATCTTACATATTATTGCTGTTGAATGACACTAATTTGTATAGCTTGTTGCAAAAGATTTTTTTGGGGGGGTTTTGTTTTGTTTTTTACTGCCTGCTGAGGATTGGTCAACTTCACAGGGTCCTGGTGTTGACCATTTATACGCACTAGACTGGAATGAATTATGGCTTTGAGCTTGATTATGTATCCTGGACTTGCTGCACTGGTGGGACTCTGTTGAAGGAAAATTTGCCGCTGTGTTTTCTGTTTGCCTATGGGTTGCCAGCCCAAAGTCAGCCGAGGCACAGGATATCTTAAATCAGCTGATGAATAATCCTGATCAGAGACAATCGCAGGTGCCAGAACCCTTACTTTAGTGTTTTCAGTTGGGCATCGCCAATCCTACCCTGGAGTAATGTGTCTCAGCACGTCAGTTTCTATCTAGATTCTGGTTTTTGAAAGCGTCCACTTGAAAAGGAAGTGCCTGAAGTTCCTTCCAGCATGATTGGCTTCAGCCTTTAGAAATAGGGGTCCCAATGGCAATGAAGAACGTCTCCTACAGCTAAGTAAACTTAACAGTTTGAGAATAACTAACAAGTACACCGGGATAATTATAAGTAAACATGGGTACCTGATGGGTTGCACAGGAATATGATAGATTATATTTAAATTAACAGCAAAGGGGTAGTTCGGTTAGGAATTCCAGATCATACAGGGGAGCCGAAATTGGGTCTGACCGTTACCTGGCCAAAAGTATCTTGCAACTGAAGCTTAAGAAATGTTGTGCTAAGGTTAAGAAAATTACCTTTCACACTGAAGGTCTGAAAGATCCAGATAAACCCAAAGCATACGGATCAATCCAACGGCTACTTAGTCATTATGACAGTCGTGGTTTGCTTACTACTGAAGTTGAAAAAGAATGGGATCAGTTTAAACAAGCTTTTCTTGAAATTAATAGTAATGTTTTGGGTAGAAAGGGAGAGAGGAAACGAAGTAATTTGAGTGATGGGACTATGGAGCAGATTTCTGAAAAAAGAAATTGCAGTAATAATTTCAATCAACACTCTACAAGTCCTAACAAACAGCATACAGCATTGCAAAGAGCTTAATAAACGTGTGAAGGATCAGTTAACAGCTGATAAGAATCTTTGGCTTGATAGTTTGACTAGCAAAGCAGAGGAAGCAGCTAAACAGCACAACAGCAGGGAATTGTACCAGATTATTAACGTTTTGTGTGGGAAGAAACAGACAGGCACACAAGAATTGAAGGATAAACATGGTAAGGTGGTTGAAGATTAGGATTCTGTCTTGGCTAGGTGGGCCGGGCATTTCAGAGATGTTCTAAATAATGTAGTTAGTTCTACTCTCATTCTGTATATAATAGATATCTAGGATAGATACTTTATTGGCTTAATATTGACCCTATATCACATTCTGAAATTATTTTGGTTATTTCTAAACTTAAGCTACATAAATCCCCAAGTATAGATGAAATTACTATTGAAATACTTAGAGCTGGAAATCACACGTCTGACAAAAATTTTGAATATCTTTTATGTTAAGGCATTGTTTCTAAGGATTTTACCACAGCTATTATTATCCCTATTTTTTAATAAAAGTGATCGCAGTTATTGTGATAACTATAGGGTATCAGCCTACTTCTGTTCCAGGTAAAGTTCTTTGCATTATTTGTGCTTAATAGATCAATAATCTGGTTGACAGGCAATTGCGTGATGAGCAATGTGACTCAGAAGTGGTAGGGGTTGTGTAGATCAGATATTTTCACTCAGGCAGAATCTTGAGAAATATTTAGAGTTTCAGAAACCTTTGATTACTAGCTTCCTTGATTTCAAAAGGCTCTTGATCGCCGTAATTTGTGGTTGATCGTGAGATCGTATGGCTTACCAGACAAGTTAGTTAGCATAATGAAAGCTCTCTATAATAACACTGAGTCGTGTGTGAAAGTTGGTATGTCTTGCAGCGATTGGTTTAGCATTGTTAGTGGAGTTAGACAAGGGTGCATTTTGTCTCCTTTTCTCTTTAGTTTGGTTATTGATTATGTTATGCGAAATTCTTTGAAAGGGAAAGATTTTGGCCTTAAATGGCATAGAGATTTCAGAATTTCTGATTTAGACTATGTGGATGATTTATCCCTTTTGGCAAATGATGTTGATGAGATGAACTCTTTCATTCGAGCTGTTGATGAGACTAGTAGTAGCGTAGATTTGGTTATAAACAGAGAGAAAACTAAAGTGATGAAAATTGGTCAAGCAGGCTGTGGTTCAGTTAAACTGAATGACTGCATTCTTGAGAAGGTGTCTCAGTTTAATTACTGGTGACGTACGGCATGAGATTAACGGAATAATAGATATTGATGCCGGGACTTTTAAGAATCTATGGAGATTGTGGAGAAATAGGCTTATACACCCAAAGACTAAAATTAAACTGTATAATAGTTTGGCTCTCTCTAAGGTTAGTTATGGTAGTGAAACGTGGACGCTTTTTAAACAAGATAACAGGAAGCTTGATGCTTTTTATTCTAGATGCTACGAAGTATCTTGGGCATTAGGTGGTTCAACTTTTTAAGTAATGAAGAGGTTAGGCAAAGGAGTCGGCAACCTTCTTTAAGCAGCATATTGCGCAGAGAGAGATTCCGTTGGTTTGCCCATTCGTTTTCTTATCTTGGTGTAATCTTGATACACAAAGATATTGATTGTATGGATAATTATAGATTAGAGAATAGGGTTATGAATAGTGTGCCTAAAGGCCTTAGAAAGAGGGGAAGACCTAAGATGCGGTAGGAGAAGAGGACCTTGCTAGAATTTTCCTACAGTGGCCAGATGCGGAGATGACTCCATTCCATGTCTGCATGAGGATTTTGTATTGTGTATGCTTGTGTACAAAAGTGGTGGAGATATCGTGTTTAATCGAACGACAAGTTGTGTTAGTCGAAAGCTATCTCAACTTTTAAAACCGTGTAAAATAAAAATCGCCTTAGTCAGGAACTGGCTGTAACCAGAACGGAGGCGAAAAAATATTAAACGTTTTGTACAACTGGAGGTGTTTGCGACTTTTGATCGACAAAAGCTCCCCAAATTGCGTTCTTGATGACGATAATGATGACATTAAATGTTTTTCACGTATTACACGTATTTTTCAAGAACGTCTTAAACGACCATTGAAACGGAGAGAAAATCTCTCTTCCGGTTCGTTCCGACTAGATCCAGTCATTTATCTGCACCCGGTCCCATCACCTTACTTCATTTTTTCTAGACTTGGGTCTAGGTGAAATCAACCGTAACTAAGGTATGACTTTTTGGGGTTTATCCAATTTAACCGGAATTTTACCCCCCAAAAAAACACACTTAAATATTTGGGTTAAACTCGAAAAAAGAAAAAAAACACGGAAAAAAGCTGCACATTACACAATAACTTCTTTTATATATATATATACAAAAAAGAAAATATTAGATTAGTATACTGACGATTTGTTTGAGTTTGTCATTTTTCCATACTACATAAGATTACACCAAGATAAGAGAACGATTTATTATTTTGTTACTTGGCAGTGCACGCCGGATTGCTGATGCAAGACGCGGAAGCCACATTACACTGGAATAATGCAGCCATAGGCTATATCACTATCAGCTGTTTTCGCGGATTTTATCCGTTTTTACGGATTTGCAAGGTCTTAAACGGATTACATGATATTTGAGTGTGTTCAAGATTTTTCAGGCTTCACTGAATTTAATGTACTTTTTCATCAAGGAAGACCATATATACAAAAACTCAGAAATGTGTTCACTTCTTTTGTATTCAAAGGAAGTTTTGCTCAGCTTCAGATTATTACATTATCATCCCTGATTTCCCACGAAAATATCAGTACCAAGATTCATCACGTTTCACAGGATAGAAGTACAGACATTCATGAAAGCGTTTAAGTCATTGATAAAGAGGATTTCTTTTATAATACCAGAAGATTTTATGAGATAGAGATAAAAGAATTCTATCGTCTCTTTTAAGATAATGAATGTTTAAAGAACATAGTGATTTTTGATCCAGATCATCATGAACCTTCAGAGGATTGTGAAAAAGTGATAACTCTGGCAAATCGGTTTCTAAATATTATCCAGGCTAAATGCAGAGTTCTTTCCCTATACTTTGTGGGATTTCTCAATTCATTAAGCAGCAATAGTAATATTCAGATGATCATAAAGCATTAGAAGACTGTGAAAAAATAATAACTCTGTACTTTGTAGACTGTGAAAAAGTGATAACCCTATACTTTGTGGGATTGACACATACTTTGTGGGATTGACACATACTTTGTGGAATGTCTTTGAGAGTATTGACACATACTTTGTGGAATGTCTTTGAGAGTATTGACACATACTTTGTGGAATGTCTTTGAGAGTATTGACACATACTTTGTGGAATGTCTTTGAGAGTATTGACACTTTGTGGAATGTCTTTGAGAGTATTGACACATACTTTGTGGAATGTCTTTGAGAGTATTGACACATACTTTGTGGAATGTCTTTGAGAGTATTGACACATACTTTGTGGAATGTCTGTGAGAGTATTGACACATACTTTGTGGAATATCTGTGAGAGTATTGACACATACTTTGTGGAATGTCTTTGAGAGTATTGACACATACTTTGTGGAATGTCTGTGAGAGTATTGACACATACTTTGTGGAATATCTGTGAGAGTATTGACACATACTTTGTGGAATATCTGTGAGAGTATTGACACATACTTTGTGGAATGTCTTTGAGAGTATTGACACATACTTTGTGGAATGTCTTTGAGAGTATTGACACATACTTTGTGGAATGTCTTTGAGAGTATTGACACATACTTTGTGGAATGTCTTTGAGAGTATTGACACATACTTTGTGGAATGTCTTTGAGAGTATTGACACATACTTTGTGGAATGTCTTTGAGAGTATTGACACATACTTTGTGGAATGTCTTTGAGAGTATTGACACATACTTTGTGGAATGTCTGTGAGAGTATTGACACATACTTTGTGGAATGTCTTTGAGAGTATTGACACATAACGGCACCAAGTGACACAACGTGAGGAAATCAGAAAAAAAAAGTATTTTCCAGCATTGTGTAAACATGCAAAGGCAATGCTCACTCATACTTCCACATAGTAACGCGACAGTGGAAAGAGTTTTCAGCAAGTTGACTATGATTATATATAAGATATATTATAAGTGATATATGTATATTATAAGTTTATAAATAATAAATAAAAACCCCTCAAGCAGCTGCTTGCCACAAAGGTCTGACAGGAGCCTGTCAGTTTATATGCCACAGTAGAAGGTCTGAGAGGATGGCAGGACCTCAGCAGAAAGACAACACAAACATCCATGCCTTAACCCGGGGCTCGAACCCAGGTCCCTTAGAGCAGTAGCCAAGCGCGCTAACCACTCTGCCATGGGACGGCTATAAGATTATGTATATATGATATATTATAAGATTAGAGTATGGCTACTAAACAACTTGTTTATTATTGTGATGTTTAGTAAAGGAAAATTAAAAAATTACAATGTTTATTATTTGATTAAGCACGTCACGAAGCCCTCTATCATTGGCTTCCTGTGTGATCGCCCCACGGCCTCTGTCTTGGCACGGTCCCTATCCTCACATATTGATTGACCGGTGCGAAATCTCGGGCCGGATGTACCCCCTAACCTTTAACCCGAACTTTAAGGGGGAAGGATATCTCCTCCACTTGGATAATTTTAAAGAACTGATAAGGAAGTACGAAACCAACCGTACCTATCCAACTCCAAGAAATAACTTTTATATTATCTCTAACAACAAAAATGCCGGATGGTCTACAGAACAAGGGTTAGCAAGTGTTTTCTTTAAAAAATTAAAAATTTTTCAGTTTTCCTCGTTATTTCACATAAAATTATTCTGACAATGGAATGGACTGTTACAGGCGTCATCAGATTCCCCTGTAATCGGAGGGGCGATGGTGACTCAGTCGGTAGCGCGCCAGGCTCGTAATCTGTAGTTCCCAGGTTCGAGTTCCAGCTGGGTCAGCGTTGAGATTTATCTCCGCAAAATTCCCCGCCCTGCCCACGGTCAGTAGGGGACACCGATGGGCTTGCAAAGGTCGCCGTCCGTCGGATGGGACGTTAAGCCGTGGCCCCGTGTGCGGGAGAGCCATACCCTGTGCACGTTAAAGAACACGCTGGATGGCCTTGACGGGAGACTACCATCTGTCTTCCAACAGCTGTTCCAGTGGGTCCCCTCCCCCAACCTTTTCTGAGCCTTCGGGGTCCATGTGACCTGGCCATTTAGCCCATGGTGTGCAAAAAAGTGCCGCTCAGAGGTAAAACAATCCAATCCAATCCTGTAATCGGACATGAGGAAATATTTGAAGTTTCGTGTGCTTCTTAAGGAGAGGAAATGTTCGTAAAAGCTATTTAGGAAATGAAAGATGGAATCAACCTTTTTGTCTTTCAAAGCATGATTCGTATCCCGACTCCCTTACTTTCGTATGCTTTAGAATTCAGGTTTCACTAAGCAACGTGCATAAAATGTTCGTGTGACCAGGTGCGTAGCTGTAGATAAGTAAGAACAGCTTATAAACAAACACTCCAAAGTAAACAGCTTCCATTCGGCATGAACATGATGCAATCTTAATGATAAGTAGACCGCGTCCAACTCAAATATGGCTGAAATGTTTCCCCGAGCGTGCTGAAACAAATTATTGCGTTTTAGGGTTAATAGTGAAACATATTACTCACTCAGAGGTATACTGGCTTTTATTGTGAAGCAAGTAACAGAAGTTGAAATCTCTTAGTTTCCGAGAAAGTGCTTTAAAGGATAAAATGACTTCTCGTGCCTTCGAAGACCACGGACATCTGATAGAACCTGTAATTACGTTACTTTGTAGAAACGATCTGTAAGGAAGGTGGAACCTCAGCAGATGAACATCCATTCCTTATTCTGAGGAGGCGAGGGTGGCTCAGTCGGTAGCACGCCAGTCTCGTAATCAGCAATTCCCAGGTTCGAGTCCCAGCTCGGCTACCGTTGAGATTTATCGCCGCTAAAACTCCCTGCCTTCAGTCAGTATGCCGCTGTCCGTCGGATATGATGTTAAGCCGTGGCCCCGTGTGCAGGACAGCCATACCCTCTTCACGTTACAGAACATTCTGGATAGCCTTAACAGGAGGCTTCCGTCTGCCTCCTAACAGCTGTCCAATGGATCCCCTTCCCCAATCTTTGAGTCCTTGGGGTCCTTGTGACCTAAGCGTTTAGTCCATTGTGTGCAAAAAAAAAGTGCCACTCAGAGTTAAACCAACCTAGATTTATTCCTCTTTGGCCTTCACCCGACCACTATTTGACTTTGAATGCGAAACGGGGTCTAAAATTCTTTAACATTACCGAAATCTGCGACCCGAAATACTCTTATATCTGGGGCAGGGGTGGCTCAGTCGGTAGCGCGCCTGGCTCGTAATCTGTAGTTCCCAGGTTCGAGTCCCAGCTGGGTCAGCGTTGAGATTTATCTCCGCAAAATTCCCCGCCCTCCCCACGGTCAGTAGGGGACACCGATGGGCTTGGAAAGGCCGCCGTCCGTCGGATGGGACGTTAAGTCGTGGCCCCGTGTGCGGGAGAGCCATACCCTGTGCACGTTAAAGAACACGCTGGATGGCCTTGACGGGAGGCTACCATCTGTCTCCCAACAGTGTTCCAGTGGGTCCCCTCCCCCAACCTTCTCTGAGCCTTCGGGGTCCATGTGACCTGGCCATTTAGCCCATGGTGTGCAAAAAAGTGCCGCTCAGAGGTAAAACAACCCAACTCTTATATCTATTATACAACTAGCATATTTACTCGGCGATCCTTGGGTCTGAAACTTTTTAAAAAATGTAGTAGATGGCACTCCTCACGTCAACAGCTTTCATTTGGTACAAAAATCATTGCGATCGATCTCCTCCCGCTGCGGTTAAATTTTTCTCCCTCTCTTTCAGGGGGGAGGAAGAAATGGGCATATTTCGAGGTATCCAATGATCCCCCTCCCACCAACGTCAGAAGTTTCTAAACCAAAAACGGAATTGCCTCGCTCAGATAATCGAACTTTTCAAATCGTTTCTTAACCATCGGAGTTCCTCGGATACAATTTGCCAGTCAGTTGTAATTTTACAAAAAAAAAATTTAAAAAATGTCCCCTCAAGCAACTGCTTGCCACAGAGGCCTGTCAGTTTATATACCATAGTTGGGTTGGGTTGTTTTACCTCTGAGCGGCACTTTTTTTGCACATCATGGGCTAAATGGCCAGGTCACATGGACCCCGAAGGCTAAGAGAAGGTTGGGGGAGGGCACCCACTGGAACAGCTGTTGGGAGACAGATGGTAGTCTCCCGTCAAGGCCATCCAGCGTGTTCTCTAACGTGCACAGGGTATGGCTCTCCCGCATACGTGGCCACGGCTTAACGTCCCATCCGACGGACTGCGGCTTTTCCAAGCCCATCTGTGTCCCGTACTGACCGTGGGCAGGGCGGGGAGTTTTGAAGAGATAAATCTCAACGCTGACTCAGCTGGGACTCGAACCTGGGAACTACAGATTACGAGCCTGGCGCGCTACCGACTGAGCTACCCCCGCTCCTTATATACCATAGTAGAAGGTCTGTGAGGATGGCAGGACCTCAGCAGAGAAATGACATACATCCGTTGTTTACCCGGGGCTCAAAACCGAAGTCCCTTAGATCAGTTGTCAAGCGCGTTAACCACTCGTTCCATGGGATGGTACAGTCGCTCAAAAAAGTATCCGAACACTAGGGTTGATTACAGAATTGAGAAAAAATATCTGGCAACGATTTTTTTAGAAATTAGTGATCTGGCAACCTTCGTGTCACGATCAACCCTAGTGTTCGGATACTTTTTTGAGCGACTGTATGTAACTTTACAGAAAATGAAAATTAAGAATGGTCTGAGTGCCCAAAAAATGTACAGGTATACGAAAAAATTATTATTTTTATTGAAAAATATTATTTGTCACTTAACATATTAAAACTTTTTTATTAATTAACACATTACCTTTATTAACTTTTACATATTTTTTAAATTAAATTAATGATTTTAACGTTCGATATGTGTCCTTAGTTTTCGGAGCTCTCGTTTCGACAAAGAATCTCGTCTTTAATTAGAGCTACTTCATTTTCCACAGAAACCGCTCGTGCTCTTTACCCAAGAAATTGGGGACGGGGGACTATAGTCGGTAGCGCGCCAGGCTCGTAATCTGTGGTACCCAGGTTCGAGTCCCAACTGGGTCGTGGCCCCGTGTGCGGGAGAGCCATACCCTGTGCACGTTAAAGAACACGCTGGATGGCCTTGACGGGAGGCTACCATCTGTCTCCCAACAGCTGTTCCAGTGGGTCCCCTCCCCCAACCTTCTCTGAGCCTTCGGGGTCCATGTGACCTGGCCATTTAGTCCATGGTGTGCAAAAAAGTGCCGCTCACCGATGGGCTTGGAAAGACCGCCGTCCGTAGTATGGGAAGTTAAGCCGTGGCCCTATGTGTGGGAGAGCCATACCCTGTGCACATTAAAGAACACGCTGGATGGCCTTGACGGGAGGCTGCCATCTGTCTCCCAACAGCTGTTCCTGCCAACAGCTGTTCCTGTTTCCAGCCTCACCCATCCTTCTCTGAGCCTTCGGGGTCCATGTGACCTGGCCATTTAGTCCATTGTGTACAAACAAGTGCCGCTCAGAGGTAAAAACCCAACCGAAGAAACTGAACAATGACTTTATCACGCGAAATCAAAAAGAAAATAATTGATGCATTTTTTTCTTTCAAATTTATTGGTGACAACAGCAATTTTGAGTAACTTTCAACCGTTAATGTTACGTCTATGATGATTTCGAGAAATTGAAACCTTCTCACCCCAATTTTGGTTGAACCCAATTGGTTCGCACGTAGCTTGCATTC
This sequence comes from Ryuthela nishihirai, assembly GCA_038380435.1. Lineage (NCBI taxonomy): Eukaryota > Metazoa > Arthropoda > Arachnida > Araneae > Heptathelidae > Ryuthela > Ryuthela nishihirai. The sequence goes on from JAWZYU010000019.1 coordinate 39,099,485, forward strand.
TTCCCCTTGGGTGAAGAGAGCGTTCATGCAAAGTTTGGTGCCTCTAGCCCTTCTGGGGACAGAGTGTACAAGCGGACAGAAACACAAACTTTTTTTTTCCGCTGGGTTCTGAAAGTTTGGAGACCATTAATTTAGGTAAATGAAAGACAAAAATTGCGAAATATTTAATAATTGCTACAATAAATTGAATAAAATTTTGATTATTCTGTACAGTCGCTCAAAAAAAGTATCCGTGTCACGTGACACGAAGGTTGCGAGATCACTAATTTCTAAAGAAATCGTTGTCTGATATTTTTTCTGAATTCTGTAATCAACCATAGTGTTCGGATACTTTTTTGAGCGACTGTAGGTGGTCATATTATTTTGATACTAGATCGTGTGGGCTCACTCACGGAAATATTGAGCGTGTGCAGTTACCGTTCAGAGCAAACTAGCGTGTACAGTTACTGCACACGCTCCAGAGTGCTGTGAACGGTAACTGGAGCGTGTACAGTTGCTGTACACGCTCCAGATATTTTTCCTGAATTCTGTAATCACGTGACACGAAGGTTGCCAGATCACTAATTTCTAAAAAAAAAATCGTTGCCAGATATTTTTTCTGGATTCTGTAATCAACCAAAGTGTTCGGATATTTTTTTGAGCGCCTGTACATCCCCGGATTAAGATGCAGTGGAGCCCTGGTTATTATTTGGGTTCCCTTCCATAAAATCATGATATACATTCTACCTAGGCCAGGGAACTATGTGGCCTATAGGTTAACCAGATGCTGATTCTGTAATGGCTTATCTCTATGCACCTATATTACAATATTATGCATCAGATAAGGAATCGTCTTCCCAAATCACATACAAATTTTGCTGTATTTTTTTACTTCAAAATATCAGAGTACAAACCTTTATAGACGAAGAGATGCCACTTTGAGAAACTGTTCTTTAAGGCTTAGATCGAATTCCTTGTAAGGCATGGATGCTTCGTTTACTGTCCTTCTGAAGAAATAAGCAACTTCAGGCTGTGCGTGATCGCTAATACTTTTTAGATGTTTTCTGAGACGTTTACACGTTTTCTGAGATTAGATAATGTTGTGAAATGTCGAGCCGAAATATTCTAATCAGAAAGTGCACTTGACTCTTATCTCAAGGCCTTCTGCACAATCGCTTCCAAGGGGAAGGAGTTTAATACCCCTTCTTAAAGACTTCAATAAGGTTTTTAAAGAAAAATTAAAATTTTTTTCTAGATTGGATAGGTATTGATAAAATACTACAATATGAACTTTCTGAATCTCCCAAAAGCATCCCTCTCCATATATATATATCAGGCATGTCAAGTATATATATATCAGGCAAGTATATATATATATGGCATGTCAAACACGCGGCCCGCCGGGAACTGTTCTGCGGCCCGCCAAGATTGATAACCAATACGTTTATTTAACTTTTGACAACACTGGATGAAAATTTACAACTGGAATTAATCGAAATTCAGTGCGATTCCGTATTGAAACAAAATATATATGAATGTTGGGATTCCACATTTCTATAATTATTTATCACCGGACCGATTTCCCAATGTGTTATTAGCAATTAAACGTATTTTATCTATGTTCGGTAGCACATATTTTCCACTTTAAAACAAATATTTTCCACTTTAAAACAAATATTTTCCACTTTAAAAAATAATGAAACTGCGGAAATATCAAGATTAACAGACAAGCATGTGCAAGCAATTTTAAAAATAACTACAGCTCAACAAATTCAACCAAATTTTGAAGATTTGGTTAACGAAAAACGTTGCCAAGTTTCTTCAAAAAAAAAGATGATATTATTTTATTTAAATAATGTTAAATTGAAAAAAAGAAACTTTCCTACATACATATGTATTTTTTAATATGTTTATATTCTGTGTATTATTATTTTGTATGTATTGATTTGAGCCGTCCCGTGGCCGAGTGGTTAGCACTCTTGGCTACTGATCTACGGGACTGGGTTCGAGCCCTGGGTAAGGCATGGATGTGTGTGCTGTTTTTCTGCTGAGGTCCCGCCATCCTCACAGACCTTCTACTATGGCGTATTAAACTGTCAGAACTCTGTGGCAAGCAGCTGCTTGAGGGGGTATTTATTATTTTATGTATTGATTTGTTTATAATAAAAGCTATGCTTCATCTTTATTTCCATTTTTTTGTTTTGCGGCCTGCGATTTAATATATAACACTTAATATGGCCCTCGGTGGTTAACGAGTTTGATATGCCTGATATATATGAAGAATATATATATATATATCTTTAATCACCCTTCATAAATGTAATTCCCCGCCCTGCCCACGGTCAGTAGGGAACACCGATATGCTTGAAAAGGCGGCCGTCCGTCTGATGGGACGTTAAGCCGTGGCACCGTGTGCGGGAGAACCATACCCTGTGCATGTTAAAGAACACGCTGGATGGCCTTGACGGGAGGCTACCATCTGTCTCCCAACAGCTGTTCCAGTGGGTCCTCTCCCCCAACCTTCTCTGAGCCTTCGGGGTCCTTGTGACCTGGCCATTTAGCCCACTGTGTGCAAAAAAGTGCCGCTCAGAGGTAAAACAACCCAACAACCCAACCCTTCATAAACGCGTCCTCTAACGGTGGAAAAATAAAAAATTCCGAAATTTTTAACGAATGTTGCAAACTATGTAGTTATGCTAGAAATTTGAAATTTTGTTGGTGGAATGTGCAGGTCACGAAGTTGCCATTGGAAGCAATGAGTTGACTTCTTACGCCCAGGATGGGTGAGAAACGCCACTGTTTTAAGAGATAATTGGAAGACTCTTTTTTAGTTGAATTGGTAACTTTGTTTGTTTGTTTGTTTGTTTGTTTTACCTCTGAGCGGCACTTTTTTGCACACAATGGGCTAAATGGCCAGGTCAAATGGACCCCGAAGGTTCAGAGAAGGTAGGGGGAGGGGACCCACTGGAACAGCTGTTGGGAGACAGATGGTAGCCTCCCGTCAAGGCCATCCAGCGTGTTCTTTAACGTGCACAGGGTATGGCTCTCCCGTACACGGGGCCACGGCTTAACGTCCCATCCGACGGACGGCGGCCTTTCCAAGCCCATCGGTGTCCCCTACTGACCGTGGGCAGGGCGGGGAATTTTGCGGAGATAAATCTCAACGCTGACCCAGCTGGGACTCGAACCTTGGGAACTGAAGATTACAAGCCTGGCACGCTACCGACTAAGCCCCCCCCCCCTGAATTGAATTGGTAACTAATGAAACATTAGAATTTGCATTTTTCAAATCTTTAGGTAATTTTAATTTATATCTTTAGAGATCATTGATTATGGAAGCGGCAAAACTCTTAACGAATGTTGCAAGTGATCTGTTTAGAGTAGAAATTTGAAATTTAGGTGGTAAAGTGTCAAGAGATATTTCACTGAAGGCGATAATCTGTTCCCATTCCTCAGACGAGTGTGAGAAAGTCAACTTCTTAAATTTAAGAAATAAAAGGCAAATAATATTTACGTTGGATAATTACCAATAAAATACTACCATTTGAATCCTCCCCATCATCCTTTAGCTGAAACAAAATCTTTTAAGGAGTGAAAATGTAAGCTAGCAAAAAACTTCCTTCTCTTTGAAAACGAGATTCCCATATACGCCAAAGGCAATATGCGTTCTCCTAGTTTAAATCTCTTTTTAATGTCGTGCATATAACATGAGGCTAAAATTATACAATATATATTCTGACATATTCAAACATATATTCTGTTTAGCCGTCCCGTGGCCGAGTGGTTATTGCGCTTGACTGCTGATCTAAGGGACCTGGGTTCGAGCCCAGGATAAGGCATGAATGTTCCTGTCGTTTTTTCTTCTGAGAGGACGGATGCCATCCTCTCAGACTTCTACTATGGCATGTTAAACTGACAGGCTACTGTCAGACCTCTGTGGCAAGCAGCTGCTTGAGGGGGTAATCATTCATTCTTATTCTGTTATGGATTTCAAAGCAGGTAGACAAGTTCGATAGCTCATATAAGACGACGAAATTTCGTTAGATGGGGGGGGGGGCTAGACATCCTAGACTTTCCCTCTGGATACGTCCTTGCTAAGGTTAATGTGTTTGGTCAATAAAAGTGCAAATGCATTTGGAAAGTCTTCTTTTCCACAAACTACTCTTTGAGAAAATAAATCTTATCTGCAGTCCAAGTTACGGAAACCAAACATTTTCTTTATCATACACGGCAGGGCGAGTTACCAGCTAGACATGAAAGAAAACAGAATTTTCAATCTCTCGATAAAACTCGTGCTCCTAAGGCAACAGTTGTTAAGCCTAATTGGCTTCTTGTCGAGTTTATTCTTCCGTTAAATGTCAATTTACCGCAATTTGAGTATAAGCAAACGCAAGTGGAGCTTTTTCCCAAACGCAAAGGTTTCTGTTTGGAGAGTACCCTCGATTGAATGGTTGAACCAATGAAGTAGAGAAGCCCGGAAGTTTACTTCTTTTGCTAACTGGTCCGTTGCAAATGAAGGTTTCTTGTCACGCCATGGCAACATTCTCTGTCACAGACTGCGCATGACTGATTATGTCGCGAGACCGAGGTGGCTTCCCAAGTGGGGGCAACTCAAGCGATTCCTTTTTTTTCTTTTTCAGAATGTCAATAAAAAAAGTAAAGCTCAAAAAGGAACAGTTTGATTTTCACCGGAAGTGTTGCAGATCAGAGATGTGCTGAATGGATAAGGAAACATTAATCGTTTGCTCTGAAGTAAAACCTTCGATGTTGATTGAGTCGAAAGACCTTGATGTGTCTCTAAAATATCCTAAATAGAGCAGGACCAGTTCAAATGTTTCTAGGGTTCGGTGACCAGATTTACAGAAGATAAGGGACTTTTGAAAATTCAGTTGCTAGCTATCAACAAGGCTGACCAGATATTTCCATTTTCTAGGGACGGTTGGTCACCCTAGTTTGACAGGTCGCAATTAACGACTTTCACTTAGCCTCGACTTCATTCTAGCCTCAGTTTTTCAATCGCCTGCATTACCGACCTTTTTTTAATTATAAAAGTGTTACTACTGCTACTCTGTTAGTAAAAATCTTCTCATGCTGTACAGTTAGTTTACTATTTAAAATAATAGCTAAAATTGATGGAAGGCTACCATCTGTCTCATAACAGCTGGCCAGTGGGTCCCCCTTCCCTCAACTTACCTGAGCCCTAGGGGATCCTTGTGACCTGGCCATTTAGCTCATTGTGTGAAAAGTGTCACTCAGAGGTAAAACAACCCAATACGTTTGATAGCATGCTGTGTATCTTTACAATACATACATTGATTTTCGAGTGGCCTGAGAGAGACGGTGTTCCCCGCCCTGTCCAAGGTCAGTAGGGGACACCGATGGGCTTGGAAAGGCCGCCGTCCGTCAGATGGGACGTTAAACCGTGTCCCCGTGTGCGGGTATAGCCATACCCTGTGTACGTTAAAGAACACGCTGGATGGCCTTGACGGGAGGCTACCATCTGTCTCCCAACATCTGTTGCAGTGGGTCCCCTCCCCCAACCTTCTCTGAGCCTTCGGGGTCCATGTGACCTGTCCATTTAGCCCATGGTGTGCAAAAAAGTGCCGCTCAGAGGTAAAACAACCCAACCCTGAGAGAGATTTCGTTGAACCTCTCTTAAACTATGAATATTTGCAACTAGAGTTTCATTAGCTCTCTAATTGAAGAGGACATAATTTTGTTGATACTTTAAATAAGCAAAACGTAACACTTGAATCCTGATGCTCCTATTTCCTTGGTGTCCCTAGACAAGTGTCTAACGTGCCTTGTGAAAAATCTAACTATGTCTCTATGGCACTATGTTATAATAATAACATAGTAGAAATTATTAGTAGTTATATTATTAGTTATAATAATATATAATTATATATTATTATAATTAATAATATATATAATTATATATTATTATATACCTACTAATATATATTATTATAACTAATAATTATATATAATTATAATATAGAAATTATTAGTTATAATAATTACATAGTAGAATATATATAATTAACATAGTAGAAATTATTAGAGACCTGTATTACAAACACAACGCATATTTCATCTTGTACTTAAAGCCTCTGTCACTTGCAAAAATTTTAGTTTGCAAATCGAAATTAAGTAGGTTCCACTCCAGGTTCGAGTCCCACCTTTGCCAGCGTTCATATTTATCTCTACTAAAGCCCCTCATTGAGGGTTGGGTTGTTTTACCTCTGAGCGGCACTTTTTTGCACACCATGGGCTAAATGGCCAGGCCACACGGACCCCGAAGGCTCAGAGAAGGTTAGGGGAGGGGACCCACTGGAAACAGCTGTTGGGAGACAGATGGTAGCCTCCCGTCAAGGCCATCCAGCGTGTTCTTTAACGTGTACAGGGTATGACTCTCCCGCACACGGGGCCACGACTTAACGTCCCATCCGACGGACGGCGGCCTTTCCAAGACCATTGGTGTCCCCTACTGACCGTGGGCAGGGCGGGGAATTTTGAAGAGATAAATCTCAACGCTGACTCAGCTGGGACTCGAACCTGGGTACTACAGATTACGAGCCTGGTGCGCTACCGACTGAGCCACCCCCGCCCCCCCTCATTGAGGAAAGAGACACCGACGACTAATGAAAGGAGCCATCCGTCGGGTGAGATGTTAATCTGTGGCTCCGTGTGCAGCAGAGCCATATCCTGTGCACGCTGAAGAACAGACTGAATAGCCTTGACGAGAGACTTCCATCTGTTTCCTAACAACTGTCCAGTGGGTCCTCTCCCACTGACTTTCTGTAAACCCTTGGATCCTTGTGACTTGGTTATTTAGTCCATTGTGCGCAAAAACGTGGTGCTCAAAAATAAAACAACTCTCCCATGGCCGAGTGGTTAGTCACTTCGCTACTGATCTAAGGGACCTGGGTTCGAGCCCCAGGTAAGGCATGGATGTATGGGTCGTTTTTTCTGCTGAGGACCTGTCATCCTCACAGATCTTCTACTATGGCATATAAACTGACAGGCTCCTGTCAGACCTCTGTGGCAAGCAGCTGCTTGACGGGGGTATTTTTTTTATTTATCCTAGGAACTTTTCAACTAAAGGCGAGTGTTGATATTTGTACAGAACGCATGAGAATGATAGTGTGGTTTATAAACGAATAATTAATAATACCTTTATATTCAACGACAGAAAAACAATCGCTTCCATTTCCACTTTGTTTTAACTGTTCCACTTGCTTTGACAAGAGGTTAACGCTTTAATTAAAAGAAATCCCTTTCCAACTTTGGGGCGGGGGTGGCTCAGTCGGTAGCGCGCCAGGCTCGTAATCTATAGCTCCCAGGTTCGAGTCCCAGCTGGGTCAGCGTTGAGATTTATCTCCGCAAAATTCCCCGCCCTGCCCACGGTCAGTAGGGGACACCGATGGGCTTGGAAAGGCCGCCGTCCGTCAGATGGGACGTTAAGCCGTGTCCCAGTGTGCGGGTATAGCTATACCCTGTGCACGTTAAAGAACACGCTGGATGGCCTTGACGGGAGGCTACCATCTGTCTCCCAACAGCTGTTGCAGTGGGTCCCCTCCCCCAACCTTCTCTGAGCCTTCGGGGTCCATGTGACCTGGTCATTTAGCCCATTGTGTGCAAAAAAGTGCCGCTCAGAGGTAAAACAACCCAACTTTGCTCGTAATTAGCTTCATCCTTGACGAAGTGAATCAGCTATGAGCGAGGTCAATGAGTTTTTTGTAAGGCGCCCCAGGACAAACGAATCGCTTGTTGCAGGAAACGTCTGATGGAGCGTGGCCTAACGATCCGAAAAGCGGTCTTCACAGCCCAGGGTAACTAGTTCTAGTTCTAGAGCTAACTATTAAGTGCGACTTCTGCACTTATCTTGTTAATAGATGGTAATAGTCAGAGTTCTCTATTGGCCCAATTATAATCTTAAATATAAAGATCCAGATCCATTAATCATCCTCATATCCATTAACGTAGTTTTTTCCTTTCATTTAGCTAAAGACTACTGATCAGTTGAAAGCAGGCCATGCTGGTTATTATTGATTGGTTCAGATCTCGATGGATAAGATGTGTGAAAGACTAACTTATCGCCATCCTGCATTGCAGCTTTATTAATTACTGATTACAAAAAGATATGTTTCGTTTGCAAATCACGCAGAATGGCCATACACTTTCGCACTACAATTATCGTACATTTCTCGCAAAATTATTGTATTTTGTCCTCAAAATTATCGTATATTTTTTTCATAGCAAAAAATGCATTTTAAATTCAAATTATATCGTATAGTTTTCGATTTTTTAATTTTTGCGAATATTTACAATGGACGACAGTTATTATGGCGTAACAGATGACCATTTCCTCTCATTCAAGGGCGGGGTGGCTCAGTCGGTAGCGCGCCAGGCTCGTAATCTGTAGTTTCCAGGTTCGAGTTCCAGCTGGGTCAGCGTTGAGATTTATCTCCGCAAAATTCCCCGCCTTGCTCACAGTCAGTAGCGGACACCGATGGGCTTGGAAAGGCGGCCGTCCGTCGGATGGGACGTTCAGCCGTGGCGCCGTGTGCGAGAATGTGTTAAAGATACCTCTGTGCAAGTTAAAGAACACGCTGAATGGCATTGACGGGAGGCTACCATCTGTCTCCCAACAGCTATTGCAGTGGGTCCCCTCCCCCAACCTTCTCTGAGCCTTCGGGGTCCTTGTGACCTGGCCATTTAGTCTATGGTGTGCAAAAATGTGCCGCTCAGAGGTAAAAAAAAACAACTCTCTCATTCAAATCAGTTTAGTTTAATATTCCCTATCTCTCAGAAACATTCGAATTTCGTGATAAAAAAAAAGATATCGAGACAGAAAAAAGGGGAAAAAATAATGCGACTAAATATGTCGCAAAAGGAATTTACTTTTTATTCTGATATTCACCTGGGCAAAATCTAAAGGAGGAGAGACACAAGCGGACATCTTTCCCTTTGAAAACGTTAAAAACGTATTAATGCCATGTCCCTCTAATTTATTTATTTTTATTTATAGTATTGTATTTTTATTGTTGTAAATATATATCTGTATTAAGCGTATTTTTGGAAGTGCTGATGTGGGGATGTGACTCATGAGCTGTTGTTCGGGTCTGAACTGGCTGACTGGCATATGTTCACAAGACGTTAAGCATTTTTATGGCTAGCCTCGGGCACGAGTACTAGTGCAGGAGACAAGCGCGGCAATGATGAACAACAGTCTGAGCATCACTGTTAAACTGGAAGGACTTCTGAACACGCGTCAAGGGATGCGGCTCTTGCTCAAAAAAAAAAACACTTAAGGATAGGGTTCGGTTCTTTCTGAACTGAGGTACGGTTCTGTGTGAACCAGGATTCAGTTCTGTGTGAACTGAGGTACGGTTCTGTGTGAACCAGGATTCAGTTCTGTGTGAACTGAGGTACGGTTCTGTGTGAACCAGGATTCAGTTCTGTGTGAACTGAGGTACGGTTCTGTGTGAACCAGGATTCAGTTCTGTGTGAACTGAGGTACGGTTCTGTGTGAACCAGGATTCAGTTCTGTGTGAACTGAGGTACGGTTCTGTGTGAAACAGGATTCAGTTCTGTGTGAACTGAGGTACGGTTCTGTGTGAACTGAGGTACGTTCTGTGTGAACCAGGACTCAGTTCTATGTGAACTGAGGTACGGTTCTGTGTGAACCAGGACTCAGTTCTGTGTGAACTGAGGTACGGTTCTGTGTGAACCAGGACTCAGTTCTGTGTGAAATGAGGTATGGTTCTGTGTGAACCAGGACTCAGTTCTGTGTGAACTGAGGTACGGTTCTGTGTGAACCAGGACTCAGTTCTGTGTGAACTGAGGTACGGTTCTGTGTGAACCAGGACTCAGTTCTGTGTGAACTGAGATACGGTTCTGTGTGAAACAGGACTCAGTTCTGTGTGAACTGAGGTACGGTTCTGTGTGAAACAGGACTCAGTTCTGTGTGAACTGAGGTACGGTTCTGTGTGAACCAGGACTCAGTTCTGTGTGAACTGAGGTACGGTTCTGTGTGAAACAGGACTCAGTTCTGTGTGAACTGAGGTACGGTTCTGTGTGAACCAGGATTCAGTTCTGTGTGAACTGTGGTACGGTTCTGTGTGAAACAGGATTCAGTTCTGTGTGAACTGAGGTACGGTTCTGTGTGAACTGAGGTACGGTTCTGTGTGAACCAGGACTCAGTTCTGTGTGAACTGAGGTACGGTTCTGTGTGAACCAGGACTCAGTTCTGTGTGAACTGAGGTACGGTTCTGTGTGAACCAGGACTCAGTTCTGTGTGAACTGAGGTACGGTTCTGTGTGAACCAGGACTCAGTTCTGTGTGAACTAAGGTACGGTTCTGTGTGAACCAGAATTCAATTCTGTGTGAACTGAGGTACGGTTCTGTGTGAACCAGAATTCAGTTCTGTGTGAACTGTGGTAGGGTTCTGTGTGAACCAGGATTCAGTTCTGTGTGAACTGAGGTACAGTTCTGTGTGAACCAGGATTCAGTTCTGTGTGAACTGAGGTACGGTTCTCTGTGAACCAGGATTCAGTTCTGTGTGAACTGAGGTATGGTTCTGTGTGAACCAGGATTCAGTTCTGTGTGAACTGAGGTACGGTTCTGTGTGAAACAGGATTCAGTTCTGTGTGAACTGAGGTACGGTTCTGTGTGAAACAGGATTCAGTTCTGTGTGAACTGAGGTACGGTTCTGTGTGAACCAGGACTCAGTTCTGTGTGAAATGAGGTACGGTTCTGTGTGAACCAGGACTCAGTTCTGTGTGAACTGAGGTACGGTTCTGTGTGAACCAGGACTCAGTTCTGTGTGAACTGAGGTACGGTTCTGTGTGAACCAGGACTCAGTTCTGTGTGAAACAGGACTCAGTTCTGTGTGAACTGAGGTACGGTTCTGTGTGAAACAGGACTCAGTTCTGTGTGAACTGAGGTACGGTTCTGTGTGAACCAGGACTCAGTTCTGTGTGAACTGAGGTACGGTTCTGTGTGAAACAGGACTCAGTTCTGTGTGAACTGAGGTACGGTTCTGTGTGAACCAGGATTCAGTTCTGTGTGAACTGTGGTACGGTTCTGTGTGAAACAGGATTCAGTTCTGTGTGAACTGAGGTACGGTTCTGTGTGAACCAGAATTCAGTTCTGTGTGAACTGAGGTACGGTTCTGTGTGAACCAGGATTCAGTTCTGTGTGAACTGTGGTACGGTTCTGTGTGAAACAGGATTCAGTTCTGTGTGAACTGAGGTACGGTTCTGTGTGAACCAGGATTCAGTTCTGTGTGAACTGAGGTACGGTTCTGTGTGAACCAGAATTCAGTTCTGTGTGAACTGTGGTACGGTTCTGTGTGAAACAGGATTCAGTTCTGTGTGAACTGAGGTACGGTTCTGTGTGAACCAGGACTCAGTTCTGTGTGAACTGAGGTACGGTTCTGTGTGAACCAGGACTCAGTTCTGTGTGAACTGAGGTACGGTTCTGTGTGAACCAGGACTCAGTTCTGTGTGAACTGAGGTACGGTTCTGTGTGAACCAGGACTCAGTTCTGTGTGAACTGAGGTACGGTTCTGTGTGAACCAGAATTCAATTCTGTGTGAACTGAGGTACGGTTCTGTGTGAACCAGAATTCAGTTCTGTGTGAACTGTGGTACGGTTCTGTGTGAACCAGGATTCAGTTCTGTGTGAACTGAGGTACGGTTCTGTGTGAACCAGAATTCAGTTCTGTGTGAACTGAGGTACGGTTCTGTGTGAACCAGGATTCAGTTCTGTGTGAACTGAGGTACGGTTCTGTGTGAACCAGAATTCAGTTCTGTGTGAACTGAGGTACGGTTCTGTGTGAACCAGGATTCAGTTCTGTGTGAACTGAGATACGGTTCTGTGTGAACCAGGATTCAGTTCTGTGTGAACTGTGGTACGGTTCTGTGTGAACTGAGGTACGGTTCTGTGTGAACCAGGATTCAGTTCTGTGTGAACTGAGGTACGGTTCTGTGTGAACCAGGATTCAGTTCTGTGTGAACTGAGGTACGGTTCTGTGTGAACCAGGATTCAGTTCTGTGTGAACTGAGGTATGGTTCTGTGTGAACCAGGATTCAGTTCTGTGTGAACTGAGGTACGGTTCTGTGTGAACCAGGATTCAGTTCTGTGTGAACTGAGATACGGTTCTGTGTGAAACAGGATTCAGTTCTGTGTGAACTGAGATACGGTTCTGTGTGAAACAGGTTGTAGGTAAGGAATGAATATCCTTTCGCCGAATTTGAGGTCTGTAAAGAGAATCTGTGTGTTTTTCTAGTTGTTATAACCACTAAACTATCATCAGCTCAGTCATTTATCCGCTAATTGTGGCATTTAAATCTTCCTTACCTCATCGCTCATGGCGCCATCTATTAGCGAATAAATGACGCAGCTGGTGATAGTTTAGTGGTTACGATACGACATACAACTGGGAAGCTTGGATTCGAGTCCGACTAATTCATTTTTTTCCGCAAAAGTTTCCTTTGCATCTTTTTTTCTTTTATGGGAAGGAGGCAAACCTAAATGTGAGTTTTGTGACACCATTTTAACTGTGAATCATTTACACTAGACTATTTTTGACTCATTTTTCTATTTGCTCTGTCTTTTACATCTAAATTGATTTTATTTTGTATTTCTATACATACATATTATTTTCTACCCTTGTTATTCGTTATTTTCGTTTTTAATCGTTGTTGATCTACATTTTATGATTTTTTTTTTTATTATGTTCTTTTTGGTATTATTTTTAATTTTGGTTGGGGGTTTCATGTTTTTCATCGTTTATTTCGTTTTTTGTTTGGAGCTTAATAGCCTGATAAGGGGCGGGGTTAATCAGTCGGTAGCGCACCAGGCTCGTAATATGTAGTTCACAGGTTCGAGTCCCAGCTGGGTCAGCGTTGAGCTTTATCTCCGCAAAATTCCCCACCCTGCCCACTGTCAGAGGGGACGCCGATGGGCTTGGAAACGCCGTCGTCCGTCGGATGGGACATTAACCCGTGTCCCCGTGTGCGGGAGAGCCATACCCTGTGCACGTTAAAGAACACGCTGGATGGTCTTGACGGGAGGCTACCATCTGTCTCCCAACAGCTGTTCCAGTGGGTCCTCTCGCCCAACCTTCTCTGTGCCATCGGGGTCCATGTGACCTGGCCATTTAACCCATGGTGTGCAAAAAAATGCCGCTCAGAAGTAAAACAACCCAACACAACACTAAGTTGATCAAGCACCAGAAACCCCCAACCAACCTTAGGGGCATGAGTGACTTAGTTGGTAGTGCACCAGGCTCGTAATCTGCAGTTCCCAGGTTCGAGTCCCACCTAGGCCAGAGTTGAGATTTATCTCCACTAAACCTCGGCCAGTAGAGGCTTGGAAAGGCCGCCGTCCGTAGAATGGGACGTTAAACTGTGGCGCCGTGTGTGGGAGAACCTTACCCCTGTGCACGTTTAAGAACATGCTACACGGATTGATGGGAAGCTACCATATATCTCCTAACAGCTGTCTAGTGGGGGTCCCCTCCCCCAACCTTCTCTGAGACCTCGGGGTCCTTGTAACCTGGTCATTTAGCCCATTGTGTGCAAAAAGAGGCCGCTAAGAGGTCAAGCGTCCCAACCGGAATATGGAACCACAAGTAATTTTTTGGTAATTGCTTCATTTTCAGATACATCATCAAGCAATGAAATACTTCAAAACTTTTAAAAACTTTTTAAAACCAAAATGCGATATCATATATTTAAAAAACAAAGAAACTTCGAGTTCTGAATTGTGGCCTGACCATTTAGTACATTGTAAAATAAAACAATCTCGTTTTTACGAACCAACACAGAAATTTTCTCATTTTTTTTTCCAGAAAAAAATCTGGCTGCTGGCTTCTGCGTGACGTCATTTCCTGTGCCCATTGTTACGCAATAGAGGCGTTCTGATTGTGCAGCAGATCCGTTTCCTTCGTTATAACACGATGCACAACAAACTAATCAATTTCTAGGCTTAAAGAAAAATTGTCTTTCGTTAATGAATCAATCATGTTCGGTTTCCTAGTTCGCATTCTACTGTGGTTGTACTCTAAATTCTTATGTGGAAATTCCCCCGCCATTCCCAGCATTTGGGATATTCGACTCTACACTTTTGGACATCGCAATTGGCTGCGGTTAAACATTGCCACGTATATCATCTCTAAGTTGACTTTCTCAACATCATTTGCAGTCTTCATTTATCGCCAAAACAGAATGCTCCGCAAAGAGTGCCGACAGTGGAGCCAACTGAAAAGTTACGTCATTGACGTAAGTGGTCTTAGTCGTCCATCTTCTCAGTCATTTAATCATATTGTGTCCTAAATATTCCAATGGAAGGGATGTTTAAGGGTCTCTTTCGATGAGTTTGGTTGACATGTCTCTGACAGCGCTTTTCCTATACAGAATGGGCTAAATGGTCAGATCACTAGGACCCCAAAGGCTCATAGTCGGGTAGGGGAAATTATTGGTAGCTCTACGGAGACAGAGCCGTCCCGTGGCCGAGTGGTTAGCGCGCTTGGCTACTGATCTAAGGGATCTGGGTTCGAGCCCCGGGTAAGGCATGGATGTTTGTGCTATTTTTCTGCTGAGGTCCTGCCATCCTCACAGACCTTCTACTATGGCATACAAACTGACAGGCTCCTGTCAGACCTCTGTGGCAAGTAGCTGCTTGAGGGGGTATTTATTTATTTATTTATTACGGAGACAGATGGAAGTCTCTTATCAATATCATCTGCAGTGTTCTTTAACGGGCAGAGATTATGCTTCTCTTGTCTACGAAACATTGACTTAATGTCCGATCAGTGTACCCTATTCCAACGAGAGCGAAACGGGGATCAGCAGATAGAATATCGATGCAAGTTATAATGATTGGCTTCGCCAACGATCAGACTGATTGAGTCCGAACCCTTCGTATATCTTTTAAGCTACAAACAGAATCCATCTTTAATTCAAATAAACGGTTTTAGTTACTTGTAAGGCTTAAATAAACTTTAATGAAGTTTTTAAATTAATTTTTTCTGGAGAAAACCTAAGCAGCATAGATACTAGTGTGAAATAATGTTACAAGACCCTTCCAAAGCCACCTATATTATACTAGGCCCAGACATTGTCTTAATACTTAAATATTACCATAAAATTGAAACAATACTTTTAATAACTTGACTTAAAAAAAAAACTTTAAAGGATAACAAGGGTTAGGGAAAATTAGCAGCCTGGATTGGTTACTTGCTATCCCAAACCCGTAGTAGGGAGGTAATAAAATCTTCCTAAGCATATGAACGTAATGCAATGAAACATAAATATTCACATTAGAAAAACAACAACAACAAGTAAAGGTTTAAATAGTTTTGATATAAAGTCTTTGGTTTTTTGAAGATCATCTGATCTTCGAACGTTATGAGAATTCAAAAATTTGACTTTTCCAAGTGAAGGTTTGGTCTAAATAAACACCCAAAAACTTATGTTCAGTGACTGAATCAATGTGTTCATCCTAAGTTTAAGGTTAAGAGGTCTTCTCTTAAATCTGTTTTTGCTAATAACAAGAGATTTTGTTTTTTCTGGGGCAACATTTAGACCCGAAGAGTCAAGAAAATCAGCAGTTTTGTTTATGGTAATTTGTAAGTCTCTTTCCAGATTAGAAGGATCATAGCGGATAGACAGATGGTAATATCGTCTGCATACAGTCGCTGAAAAAATATCCGAACACTATGGTTGATTACAGAATTCAGAAAAAATATCTGGCAAAGATTTTTTTAGAAATTAGTGATATACCAACCTTCGTGTGACGTGACACGAAGGTTGGCAGAAGGTTGACCTTCGTGTCACGTGACACGAAGGTTGCCAGATCACTAATTTCTAAAAAAAAATCGTTGCCAGGTATTTTTTCTGAGTTCTGTAATCAACCATAGTGTTCGGATATTTTTTTTGAACGACTGTACAATGATAAATAAATAAATAAAATAAATACCTCCTCAAGCAGCTGCTTGCCACAGAGGTCTGACAGGAGCCTGTCAGTTTATATGCCACAGTAGAAGGTCTGAGAGGATGGCAGGACCTCAGCAGAAAAACGACACAAACAACCATGCCTTATCCGGGGCTAGAACCCAGTATTATTATTAAGATAATCTGGCAGAACATGGAGCATAATAATAAAGGGAATGGGCTTAAAATGCTTCCTTGGGGTAATCCAATAGGGCAAGTGATGGTTTTGGTGCAAATGATTCCAAGTTTCACTTGCACTTTCATGGAGAAAATCTTGGTAGTATCGGAATCTACTTCCTCTGCCACCGAGTTTAAAAAGTTTGAACCAAAGGCCTTGATGGCAAACGTGGTCGAACGCTTGTTGAATATCCAAAAAGAGACAGCACAACTTGGTTTCTTTTTAAACCATTTTGAGTTTCAGCCACAGTTCCAAAAGATGTTTTCAGTAGCTTTTCCTCTGCGGAATCCCGCTTGGCAAGGTGGCAGCACGTTGTTCACTTCTAAAAATCAGTTCAGACGGAAAAGAACTAATCTCTCAAATAATTTAGCCAGACAAGAAATGAGAGAAACGGGTCTGTAAGATTGCAATTGATTAAGAGATTTTTTAAGCTTTTTGATGGGGACAACGCTGGCAATTTTCCAATCTTTAGGAACTTTTCCATTTATCCAAATTTCATTAAACATTTGAAGAAGATTAGAGAGGATGCACTCTGACAAGGATTTAATCATTCAGTTCGTGATCTCATCACGAATTGTATGATTAAATCCTTGCCAGTACTTACAGTAACTTAAAAAAATCAAAAAGCTTAAAATAATCTCTTAATCAGTTTCAATCCTAAAGACCCGTTTCTCTCATTTCTTGTCTGGGTAAATTATTTGAGAGATTAGTTCTTTACCAGGACTGCTTTTGCTTTCAGCTTCTTAAGAGCGTTTTTTAATTCCCAGATTCCAGAGAATTTCTGGCCCAAGTAACCTGCAGGGTTTGAGTAGGAGATAGAAGTTTTCATAAGAGTGTTGATTCTTGTTAGGTTATCCAGAAAGAGTAAAGAATCAGGAAGTGAAGCAGCGGAAGTAAAGTGGTCGACTAGGATATTAGAGAAATCATCGGTGGAACAGCTGTGTGTAATGCAGAGGCTAGTTCAGGCAGGTTGTGGTTCTTGAATGGAACCAATATTTTTTATCTTTTTACATACGACTGATTTATTAGCTTAATAGAATTATATAACAGTCATTTTGCTTATATGTATCAAATAATTATACAATTCCTGTAAACATATTTCTATTTTTGTACTATCCTCAATATTTCTATTAATCTATATTTAAGTTTTCATAGCTTTAATGCGCACAAGAAAATTGTGACTTCGAATTGTTACAGGATGCATGCCAAAAGTACGCTATTATTAAATTTTATTTTCTAAAATTAAACTGGTAGCGATAATTTTACAAAAGGTTGGTGGACAATTTCAGAATATTCACAAATATTTTAATAAAATTATAACAAATAAATTATTTCATGCTATTTAAAAACAAACGAATTGTCGTTAAACTTTAGAGAAATGAAATTACGAGGCATCAATGTAACGTATCACTTTAGCTGAATTATTGAATTCTGTTTTCAGGTAGCGGTATTTCTTATCTGTTTAATATTCAGCTCCCTCAAATTGTGGCCGCACTTACTCTACATATCACATGTGCTGTGTGACAAGCACTACGCCATTGTAACGTTAATTGGGACGACTGTGGTTTTGGTGCTGACTCTTTCATCATTCCCTCCTAAAACAATGTGAGTAGAAAACTTTCATTGGTTTTTAAACGTGTTTCTCAACAACAACGTGTTTTATTTCTGTCCACTGTTAAGAGGCAATTCTTCAGGGTTCTGCTATTTTATCTCTGAGCGGCACTTTTTTGCACACCATGGGCTAAATGGCCAGGTCACATGGACCCCGAAGGCTCAGAGAAGATTGGGTGAGGAGACCCACTGGAACAGCTGTTGGGAGACAGATGGTAGCCTCCCGTCAAAGCCATCCAGCGTGTTCTTTAATGTGCACAGGGTATGGCTCTCCCGCACACGGGTCAACGGCTTAATGTCTCATCCAACGGACGGCGACCTTTTCAAGCCCATCGGTGTCTCCTACTGACCGTGGGCAGGATGGGGAATTTTTGCGGAGATAAATCTCAACGCTGACCCATCTGGGACTCTTAACTGGGAACTGCAGATTATGAGCCTGGCACGCTAACGACTCAGCCACCCCCCCGCCGCATATTAAACTGATTTAATCATTTCTTTAAATATATTTCCTATAATTTCTACTACCTTATATCATACATTTCCCGTATTTTTGTTTAACGTGCACAGGGTATGACTCTCCTGCACAAGGGGGTCAAGACTTAACTTCCCATCCGACGGACGACGGCCTTTCCAAACCCATCGGTGTCCCCTACTGACCGTGTGTGGGCGGGAATTTTGCGTAGATAAATCTCAACGCTGACCCAGCTGAGACTCGAACCTGGGAACTACAGATTACGAGCATTACGCACTACCGACTGGAATTTATTCCGATTGTTATACTATAAGTATAGTTTTATCTATCTATAGAAGAGGCACGCCAGTTGCATACACATTTCCAGGGGGTACGTGAAGCATAAAAGGTTGAGAACCACTGATATATATGTTTTATTTTATTCCGATTGTTATACTATAACTAGTTTTATCTATGTATACAAGGGGTACGCCAGTTACATACACATTTCCAGGGGGTACGTGAAGCATAAAAGGTTGAGAACCACTGATATATAAGTTTTATTTTATTCCGATTGTTATACTATAACTAGTTTTATCTATGTATACAAGGGGTACGCCAGTTACATACACATTTCCAGGGGGTACGTGAAGCATAAAAGGTTGAGAACCACTGATATATAAGTTTTATTTTATTCCGATTGTTATACTATAACTATAGTTTTATCTATCTATACAAGGGGTACGCCAGTTACATACACATTTCCAGGGGGTACGTGAAGCATAAAAGGTTGAGAACCACTGATATATATGTTTTATTTTATTCCGATTGTTATACTATAACTATAGTTTTATCTTTCTATACAATGGGTACGCCAGTTACATACACATTTCCAGGGGGTACGTGAAGCATAAAAGGTTGAGAACCACTGATATATAAGTTTTATTTTATTCCGATTGTTATACTATAACTATAGTTTTATCTATCTATACAAGGGGTACGCCAGTTACATACACATTTCCAGGGGGTACGTGAAGCATAAAATGTTGAGAACCACTGATATATATGTTTTATTTTATTCCGATTGTTATACTATAACTATAGTTTTATCTATCTATACAATGGGTACGCCAGTTACATACACATTTCCAGGGGGTACGTGAAGCATAAAAGGTTGAGAACCACTGATATATATGTTTATTTTATTCCCATTGTTATACTATAACTATAGTTTTATCTATCTATACAAGGGGTACGCCAGTTACATACACATTTCCAGGGGGTACGTGAAGCATAAAAGGTTGAGAACCACTGATATATATGTTTATTTTATTCCCATTGTTATACTATAACTATAGTTATATCTATCTATACAAGGGGTACGCCAGTTACATACACATTTCCAGGGGGTACGTGAAGCATAAAAGGTTGAAAACCACTGATATATATGTTTATTTTATTCCCATTGTTATACTATAACTATAGTTTTATCTTTCTATTTAAGGGGTACTCCAGTTACACATTTCCAGGGGGTACGTGAAGCATAAAATGTTGAGAACAACTGATATATATGTGGTATTTTATTCCCATTGTTATACTATAACTATAGTTTTATCTATCTATACAAGGGGTACGCCAGTTACATACACATTTCCAGGGGGTACGTGAAGCATAAAAGGTTGAGAACCACTGACTTAAGGGAAAAAATCAGTACGATTTTATTTCAGTTGGGTTGGTGGAATAATGTAACACATGTAATCGACGAGAAAATGGAAACATTTCCCATGTTAAGTCAATGGAGACCATGTTAAGTCAATGGATTTCGAAGATCCGTAATTTCTACAATAAGCATTTTACAGGAAAATGGGACTAAATAAACTAAAATTGCATTCAAATCTCTCTGAAGCTCGATTTTCAACAATATTCGTTGGGTATTTCAAGTGTTATGGAAGCTTCAATATTTATCAGCATTTGTGTCGGTTTTCTGCTGAGGTCCTGCCATCTTCTCAGACCTTCTACTGTGGCATATAAACTGACAGGCTCCTGTCAGACCTCTGTGGCAAGCAGCTGCTTGAGGGGGTATTTATTTATTTATTTTTTTAAAGTCGGTCCTAAGAGACTCATGCGAAACTGACAATTACTGAGAGAATTATTTGCAGAAAAATCTTAAATATATACTAGGTTATTAAAGAGTTTAAAATAACACTTCTTTTTAAAAAGTTTCAATTAACTTCCGAAGCAAATTACCTGACATCGCTGTCGTTCAATATTCAAACTTCAATGACTCTTTAAGTACCGAACGGATATTGTTCGAAATCGAGTTTTAAATAGATTTTAATGAGGTTTAAATTTATCTAGTCCTATTTCCTAGTAAAATGCTTATTGTAGGAATTACGGATCATCGAATTAGACTCCCCATTGACTTAACATGGGAAATGTTTCCGTTTTCTAGTCGACTCCCTGTAGTTATTTATAATTGCTGCATTTGTTTCTAAAAGGCGATTACAGATGGTGAACCCATATCACGATTAAGTTAGTTTTGATCACAGTTATCTATATAGATTTTGTTTTCCTAATGATAGAATGATCACAAAGCTCAGAATACAGTTTATAGGATCCTTCTCCACTTGGCAATTGTTAGGGACAACTAAGATCCTATCCTTATGATTATTCAGTTTATTTAGTAACGCCCACATGGCATGACTACAATGACTTTATGAGCTTCTAGTATCACTGCTTTTCTATTTAATATCTTTCCCTTTTAAAACAGGACAGTGAATCTTCCATTGTGATCTGTGGTTTATTAGTGATTTAAAAAATGAGACTACCATTCATTCCAGGGGAGGTTTCGTCGCCTGCCAAAGAGGATGATCCTGGAAGTCAATGCCAAAGAGGATGATCCTGGAGTAGGAAGGAATCCTGATGTTCCAGACCCACAATTTCGACAACCACCTCCTCCTCCTCCGCGCTTCAAGCGTAGAAAGAATGAAGTTTCATACGATCCTGGACTCTTGATGGAACCTAGTTCTACTCGCAGTGGCCGAATCTACAACAGGGAGGTATAAAGATCTGACAGTAGTGCCACAATGAGATCAAAGATAAAGTGATCTACCTGCATAGTGCGCTCAAAAATTGTAACCTTTTATTCCAGGCTTGAACATTTCTAAAATTAAAATGATTTTTTGAACAGTGTTTGTCAGTGTTGTTAGTGTTAATTACTAGAGAATGACAATGACAATATCGCCTCTGTCGAATATGCAATGCTCATTTTCAAAGAGAATGAAATTCTTTCGATATTCCGTCTTTAGCATCTTCTAACAGTGGAAATTGGAACAAATAAATGATTGGGAAAATGCGGATTATCATTTTATTATTCAAGGAATAATTTTGCGAAAAAATGAGTTTCGCAATGGGATTCGAACCTACGCCTCCCAGTTACATGCCAGGTGCTCTAACTACTAAATTATCACCAGCTCTGTCGTTTATCCACTAATTGTGACTTTTAAATCTCAGTGACTTAGTCGCTCATGGCGCCATCTATGATCAGGAAAGGCAAATTATCTAATATTGCTCAATATATAGAGGGCGTGGATATCTCAGCCGGTAGCGTGACAGGCTCGTAATCTGCAATTCGCAGGTTCGAGTCCCACTTGGAGGGACAATTGAAGGTCTCACAAGCACAATGCTTTAACAAATCATTACATTTATAGGTAAAATATCTTGCTCTACCAAATCATTACAGTCTTATAGATACGTAGCTCTAACAAATCACTACAATTGAAAGTCTCACAAACACAATGCTTTAACAAATCATTACAGCTGTAGGTAAAATAATACCTAGTTTTAGCAAATCACTACAATTGAAGGTCTCACAAACAAAATGCTTTAACAAATCATTACAGTTATAGGTAAAATAATACCTAGCTCTACCAAATCATTACAGTCTTATAGATACCTAGCTCTATCAAATCATTACAGTCTTATAGATACCTAGCTCTACCAAATCACTACAATTGAATGTCTCACAAACCCTCCCCCCACCGACGCCCATGGCAGAGATTCAATTCTTCAGTTTTTTTTTAAATGCGATTTAACGTCAATGCTCACCGAAATTTTTCCATGTCCGATTCAAAGAATGGAAAACATCAGATCATCAAGACAAGGAAGTCGGTTGGTGCGTGCAGCCCTTCAGCTTTCTATCGGTGACGGAAATCTATATTCCTTCCAGCTAATGCCGGTGTAAAGAGCAAATGAATGTTTACTCAATTGCAGCTGCGCATTTCACTCAGTGGGGCAGAAATTTTACATGCTCCGACGAACAGGACACGCATTCGTCATCTATCGGTAGATTAAGGAAGCAGAACATTTGGGAGAAATTTCCTGGAATCAGGAATGCTGAAATGGGAACAGTGGGTCGGTGGTCATCTTAAGACAGACGAGGTGGAATTTTGTAGACAATGGGCTAAGGGAATAGATCAGAAGGGTCAGAAATGGGAAGACGATCCTCTGGGGATGCTATTAGGGAAAAAGATCAATGATCTTAAGACTGGGGAACGGAAAATTTTCTAAACACAATCTGCATCAAGAAAATTCTTTATTTAAAGTGAAAATAACAATTAATACAAAACGACTGATTAAAATATCACTTAATCGGCTGCTTGCCACGGAGAACTGACAGGAGTCTCTTAGTATAATACTCTCAGAGAAGAAGTCTCTGAGGAAGACGAGACCTCAGGAGTTTTGTTATTGTTTTACCTCTTAGCAGTATTTTTGTGCACACAGCGAACTAAATGGCCAGGTCACAAGGACCCCAACGGCTCAGAGTTGGTTAGGAGACCCATTGGACAGCTGCTATGAAAGCCTTTCATCAAGGCCATTCAGTGCGTTCTCTATTTGCACAAGGTATGGCTCTCCTACGCATGGAGGCATTGCTTAACGTCTAGTCCGAAGCGTCCGTGGCCTTATACCAAACCCATTGGTGTACCCTTTGTCACTAAGAGCAAGATGGGGTGATGATTATCAGAGATAAATCTCAACACTGGAACAGTTGAGACTCGAACTGAGAACTTTAGATTAAGAGCTTGGTGCGCTAGTGACTGAGCCACCCAGATCCTTTTTCCGTAGGAATTAATTGAAAAAAACTTCATTCTATTAAATGCGCTTTATTAAATACAATTAACACACTTATGAAGTAATATAAACTTGTACACATAGAGTTTAATAATGATTAATGCCATTATTTAAAGCAATTAAAAGACTAATTGTCTTAATAGAGATAAATACAGATAAAATTCGCTTCAAGTGAAATCTCCTTCAGTGTCTTCCCTTTCAAATTGTTCACCTTCAACAGGATTTGCAGAAGGTCGAATCCAGAGGACACGAAAGGCTTGTCTCGCAAAAGAATTTGATCGAAAGTTGCTTTCTTTTCATTGGTGGGAAGTTCTCTATAAAATAATGATCTTCAACAATTCTGAATGCAACTGAGCATCGACAAGGCCTATAAAGTGTTGGTAGAGTCTTAGGGCCGTTTTTTTCTCCATATCCTTAATGACGGTGACGAAAGAAGAGTCAGAGAAAACTAGGGAATTCGCCACCCCCATTGAGAACATTCAGTTATCTTAATTACTATGTTCTTTAAAAAAAAAACGAGCCATTGGATCGTGTGAGCTCACAAAGACCTGGATCGTGTGGGCTCACTCACGGAAATATTGAGCGTGTGCAGTTGCTGTACACGCTCCAGATATTTTTCCTGAATTCTGTAATCACGTACCTGGATCGTGTGGGCACACTCATGGAAATATTGAGCGTGTGCAGTTACCGTTCACAGCAAACTGGAGCGTGTGCAGTAACTGCACACGCTCCAGTTTGCTGTGAACGGTAACTGGAGCGTGTACAGTTGCTGTACACGCTCCAGATATTTTTCCTGAATTCAAATTTCAAATTACAGCATGAAATTCGCTTCTAAATTCTTCTTCCTATCACTTTGTCGTCATTCAACTTTTCCCTTTAAGAGACATATGAGAGTAAATTTTTCTTTTCAATTGGATAGTGTTAACGAAATATGACTATTCGCATTTTCGGAATTACTAAAAATTTTGATACTAATTTCGGGTATTAAAGTAAATTCGGTAAAATTTCGGGTACTAAAGTAAATTCGGTAAAATTTCGGGTACTAAAGAAATATTAGGGTTAGATTTTTCCGAATCTTCCAATAATTTGAAATTTCTGCGACGGGGAAGGCCCTAAATTTGGAAAAAAAAAAGGCAAAATTTTGAACACATATTGCAAACGATCTATTTTTGGTGGAAGTTCGAAAGCTATGCAGTGGAGTGTGATAGTCAAAGGATATAAAATAACAGTTAACGATTTATCACCTTAGAGATAAGAAAAAAAAAACACTACCTTTTTGTTTCAAGAGATAAAAAATTCCTTTTTAGACAGTTTTTGTTAAAAAAAACAAGCTATTGTTTACCATTTGTCATCTGTCTCCCCGCCTCCAGATATTAAAATTTTTTCCTTGTTCTTAGAGATAAAAATATTTTTAGCTTTTTTTTTTCGAAGGAAAAAAGTTATTGTTTATATTTTTCTGTCCATCTCAAGATATTCAGCTTTTTTTGTTTCTTTTTAGAGATAAATGAAAAATTCTTTTCATTTTTGAAAGAATTTTTTTTTTTTAATTTTGAAGTAGAAACTAATGAAATACTAGAATTTGCATTTTCCGAATATTTAAACCGTTTTAATTTTCACCGTTAAAAACCTACTGATTTTTGAAAATCGCAAATCTTTGAAAGATTATTAGAAGCGAATTTCATGCTGGAATTTGAAATTTGAATGGTAGTGTGTGAGGGTTAAGGTATTTACATTCACAGCAGCAATATTCTTCATTCCCACGTGGTGGGAGTAGCTCAGTCGGTAGCACGCCAAGTTCGTAATCTGCAGTTCCCAGGTTCGAGTTCCACCTGGGCCAGGTTTGAAATTTATCTCCGCAAAATTTCCAGTCCTTGGTCAATAGTAGAGGACAGCGATAGGCATGGAAAAGCCGCCGTCTGTCGGATGTGACGTTAAGCCGTGGCCCCGTGTGCGGGAGAAACATACCATGTGCACGTTAAAGAACACACTGGATGGCCTTGACGGGAGGCTATCATCTGTCTCCCAACAGCTGTCCAATGGGTACCCTCCCCCAACCTTCTCTGAGCCTTCGGGATCCTTGTGACCTGACTATTTAGCCCATTGTGTGCAAAAAAAGTGCCACTCAGAGGTAAAACAACCCAACTCTGCTAACATTGAGATTCTCCTCCGCTAACTCTGTCCTCGGACAGAAAGGGGAACACCGATGGACTTGGAAATGTCCTCTTCACCGTTGTTGTTGTTGTTATTGGATTGTTTTATCTCTGAGCAGCACTTTTTTGCACACCAAGTGCTAAATGGCCAGGTCTCAAGGACCCCGAAGGCTCAGAGAAGGTTGGATGAGGGGACCCACTGGAACAGCAGTTGGGAGACAGATGGTAGCCTCCCGTCAAGGCCATCCAGCGTGTTTTTTAACGTGCACAGGGTATGGCTCTCCCGCACACGGGGCCACGGCTTAACGTCCCATCCGACGAACGGCGGCCTTTCCAAGCCTAACGGTGTCCCCTACTGACCGTGGGCATGGCGGGGAATTTTGCGGAGATAAATCTCAACGCTGACCCAGCTAGGACTCGAACCTGGGAACTACAGATTACGAGCCTAGCGCGCTACCGACCGAGCCACCTCTTCAGCATCCATCTGATGGACGTTAAGAGGCGGCTTCCACCTCTAACAGCTGTTCAGGAGATCTCCCTCCCCAAAACTTCTCAAGTCCTCGTGACTTGACCATTTGGCCCATTGTGTGCAAAAAATCGCTCAGAGGTAAAACCAACAAATCATTAAAAAAACTAGCGACACTAAAAAAAAATAAACGAATATGCTTTTTGTATATGAATCATCCGTGTCTACTGGCTGCCATAGACTTTCTCCTACAAATAAATTTTCCAATTGCCAAGGGACAGATCACATCCTGAGTAACCGATATCTTGAGCCCGATTCGTCCCCTTCTTCCCTATCTCTTGATATTACTTATCAAGAGTGCAAGCGATGTCTGCAGTGATGCTTATTAACATACGTTTACAACCAACTTGGAGCATTCGTCGGTGCATCGCATTGTCGCGTCGTGCCTTTTAAGCCTGCAGAGGACATTCGCCTTTGACAGAAGTGGGGCAACGTCCGATTGGAATGCATGTCAGTCGAATAACGATTTAACTTTTTAACTTTCCATTCAGATTTCTGTAGATGATTGGTTTTTGTAACGCACGCAAAAGCTAAAAAAATTGTGCAATAAAACTTTCTAAATCTTATCATATACGTCAGATCATGTTAAAGAAGATTAAATGCTGTAAAAAAAGCTTTAAAATATGTTTGCCATTTCAGCTGACCTTGACAACTCCGCTGTATTGGGGGGCGGGGGTGGCTCAGTCGGTAGCGCGCCAGGCTCGTAATCTGTAGTTCCCAGGTTCGAGTCCCAGTTGGGTCAGCGTTGAGATTTATCTCCGCAAAAATTTCCCGCCCTGCCCACGGTCAGTAGGGGACACCGATGGGCTTGGAAAGGCCGCTGTCCGTCGGATGGGAGGTTAAGCCGTGGCGCCGTGTGCGGGAGAGCCATACCCTGTGCACGTTAAAGAACACGCTGGATGGCCTTGACGGGAGGCTACCATCTGTCTCCCAA
The DNA here is from genome assembly GCA_038380435.1 of Ryuthela nishihirai. Taxonomy (NCBI): domain Eukaryota; kingdom Metazoa; phylum Arthropoda; class Arachnida; order Araneae; family Heptathelidae; genus Ryuthela; species Ryuthela nishihirai. The sequence goes on from JAWZYU010000019.1 coordinate 39,126,450, forward strand.
CACCTGTTCCAGTGGGTCCCCTCCCCCAACCTTCTCTGAGCCTTCGGGGTCCATGTGACCTGGCCATTTAGCCCATGGTGTGCAAAAAAGTGCCGCTCAGAGGTAAAACAATCCAATCCAAGCTATTGCTTCTCTCGAGCAATCTTTGAAGAAACAACCAAATGATTGGTATATCACGTCAACCTCTCTTGGGGTCCACTGGAAAGCTGTTAGGTGACAGATAGAAACCTCCCGTTAAGGCCATCCAGCGTGTTCTTTAACGCGCGCAGAGTATGGCTCGTTTACGCACGGTACTGCGACTTAACGTCCCATCCGAAGGACGGTGGCCTTTCCAAGCCCAACAGTGTTCCTCTTTCACTTAGAGAAGAACGGGAGTTAGAGGAGAACAACTCTCGACGCAGACACATTTGGAACTCCAACCTGGGATCTGTGAATCTGAAGATCACGAGCCATCAACCTGCTGATTTATCGAGCCCCGCCCCCTCACAACTGAGATTTGAACCTTGGAACATCTGATAACAAACCAGGAGCGCTACAGACTAAGTGGCCAACATCACTAGATGGATGACTAGTAGGGAAAGAGTTGTGTTCCTTGGTGTGTTCGAGTCCCAGGGTGTGTCAGCGTAGAGATTTATCTCCGCAAAGCTCCCCCACCCTGCTCTCGATCAATATGAGTAGGGGGACGCCGATGGACTTGAAAAGACCGTCGTCCATCGGAGGAGACGTTAAGCCGTAACCCGTGTGCGGGATAGATAGCCATACCCTGTGCACGTTAAAGAACATGCTGGATGGCCTCGACATGAAGATGTCATCTGTCTCCCAACAGCTGTTCAGTGGGTCCCATCCTCCCAACCTTCTCTGAACCCTCGAAGTCCTTGTGACCTGGCCATTTAGTCCCTGTGCACGTTAAAAACATGCTGGATGGCCTTGACATGAAGATGCCATCTGTCTCCCAACAGCTGTTCAGTGGGTCCCATCCTCCCAACCTTCTCTGAACCCTCAAGGTCCTTGTGACCTGGCCATTTAGTCCGTTGTGTACGAAAAAGTGCCGCTCAGAGGTAAAACAACCCAACCCAATTCTTGGTGTATTTTATCTCTGAGAGGCATTTTTGTGCACACAATAAGCTAAATAATCCGATCACAAGGACTCCAAGTGCTCTGAAAGGATGGGGAAGGGGATCTACTGGGTGGCTATTAGGAAACAAGAAAGCTTCATTCAAGGATATCCAGCGTGTTCTTTAACGTAAACAGAAGAATGGCTCTCCTGCAGACAGATGCCGCGACTTAGCGCCCAATCCGACGGACATGTAAGCATCATTTTCTGTGCAGCACTTTTGCGAGACACACGGAAACCTCTCGTCAAGGATATCCAGTGGGTTCTTAGCATCATGTTTTGCTTGGTGTTAACCTACTTTGGAGTTTGCCCATGTAATGGTAGGAAATACATAGTAGTTTGATTTTGGTGTTGACTCCAGAACATCGAACCATACATACATACATACATACATACATACATACATACATACATACATACATACATACATACATACAAAATCCTTATGCAGCCATGGGCTACGGAGGTCCAACCAGACTGTGTAACTTTGCTCTCCAGACATGTCTCTTTTAAGCTACAGATGCTGCATTTGGCCTCTCTAGGCCAATTCTAGCAAGGTCCTGTTCGACATTGTCTGCCCATCGCATCCTAGGTCTCCCCTTTTTGTGATACCCTTAGGCACACTGTTCATAATCCTCTTTGCCAATCTGCAGCTATGCATATGGGCAACATGGCCAAACCAACGGAGTCTCTCTCTCCACAATATGCTGCTCGAAAGAAGTTGATGACTCCTTCTTGTAACCTCATCGTTACTTACAAAGTCAAACCACCTAATGCCCAAGATACTACGTAGGCATCTAGAATCAAAAGCATCAAGTTTCTTGTTATCCTTCTTACAAAGGGTCCATGTTTCGCAACCATAACTAACCTTAGAAGAACCAAATTATTATACAGCCTAATTTTAGCCTTTAGTTATATACGACTTTTTTTCCATACTCTCCGTAGATTCTTATAAATCCCAGCGGCAATCCCTATTCTTCTATTTATCTCATGCCACACATCACCAGTATCTATTACATAGCTCCCAAGATAATTAAACTGAGACACTTGCTCAATAGTACAGCCATTCAAAAGAAACTGAAGCACCATCTGCCTGACCAATTCCCATCACTTTAGTTTATTCTCTGTTTATCACCAAACCTACTCTATTACTAGTCTCATCAATAGCCCTAATGAACGAATTCGTCTCATCAACATAAGTAGCCAACAGGGCCAAATCATCTATATAATCTAAATCAGAAATTCTGAAATCTCTATACCATTTAAGGCCAAAATCTTTCCCTTGCAAAGAATTTCGCATTACATAATCAATAAACAAACTAAAGAGAAAAGGAGACAAAATGAACCCTAGTCTAACTCCACTAGCAATGCCAAACCAATCGCTGCAAGACGTATCAACTCTCACACACGACTCAGTGTCATTATAGAGAGCTCTCATTACACTAACTTATCAGGTATTCCATGTGATCTAACAATCAACCACAAATTATGTCGATCAACAGAATCAAAAGCCTTTTTGAAACCTATAACTATCGTATTTACCCGAAAATAAGACTTAACCGGAAAATAATTCCTAGCATGATTTTTCAGGATGCTCGTAATATAAGCCCTACCCTAAAAATAAGCCCCTGTTAAGATCGTCAGCCAAACGGACACATTTAGTACGTCCGTTGCAACACACGACGGATGTATTGAATTATAAAATAATAATATTAATATATAATTAAATATAAATGAATAATATTATTGACATTAACACTTAAAATAAAGGATAATATAAATTATAATTAAGTATTTATAAATACTTAATTATAATCTATTGCTGGACAAAGAGATTGGGGCCAAAGGAAATGGAGTCGCAAGAAATTCTGGCCGGAATTCGGGGTTTGGAGAATTATGATGATATTCCAGAAGAAGAAGCCATGACTGTATTTGAAAAATGTAGATTTTTGTACATTAATAAATGTAGATTGTTGTACATGAAAAAAATAAGACATCCTCTGAAAATAAGCCGTAATACGTCTTTTGGATCAAAAATTAATATAATACCCGGTCTTATTTTCGGGGAAAGACGGTAGCAACCACAGGTTTCTGAAGCTCTAAAGCCCACTCCGGCCTGTCTCGTGGTCTTCAGTCTAGTGGCCTGTCTTTCTCGTCGGCCTCGGCCGCCACGCGCCCAGTCATAGAATTGGATTTTGGACTTCGTACAAATCGTCTTCGACCGAGCCAACGGGCGAGAACGACTGTACCAAGCCGACCCCCTCCCCCCCCCCCTCGAAGGGAACCACCTTGTCGTGGTGAGGGGGCTTGCGTGCCTTAATGAAGTCGAGGGCTATGCCGACCAGAGTTACTCATGTCGGACAGGCCGAGATGGAAAGGCCAGACTAAGAGTTCCCAAGGAAGGACTGAGATGAAATGAGTTAGTGAGTAGAGATATGGAGGATGGAGGAGAGGAACGGTGGGACCCCACAGGGGAACACCAAGGTGTGTGGTGGTCGGTTGGCAAGGCCAACAAAGTTAATGACTTGAGCACAGCTGGAGGTGGGCTGTAAAAGAGGACAAGAGGATTGGAGAGAAGTGGTATGGAGTGAAGTTAGCGAGAGAGTGATGGAACAGTGCAGAGGGCAGCACATATGATAGGTTGAAAGATTGGAATGGAGGTGTGAAATTACGTTGATGTGATGGACGAAAAAGTTGAGGAAAATTTTTATTACTGTAGTCAAGGTTCTCAGAATGACTGCAGTAAAGGTTTAGGAAAAGGAAAGTGTGGATGGTGAACACACTACAAAGGTAAAGGCGTACAGACGCCTGTGGCTATGGGGAGAGCCGATATTACAGGTCTGTTGTTAAAGGGGAGAGGAGGTCTGGGTCGAAAGGCACAGGCTCCTCTATAACCCGTTTTTATTTTCTTTTTAGGTTCACTGATCTCAAAATCATATCATTCGTAGAGATTAGGTTGAGGTCGTTACATTAACACGGGGGAGGATGGGAGTCCTGGTCCTTTGGACAGGGGACTCCCGTCCTCCACCATTTTTACGCCTCTGATTTTTCCATTTCCGGGTGGAGGGTAGGATGGACTCTACCCGGAATACGCGCCTCAAGACGTCCCTGGGGTGCGGGCCTACTTCCTAGTTGGACTCAAGGGAGGAGACTGGCCGAGATTGTTCAAATTGAACAATTTATCTAATAGGGAAAAGGTGGCCAGTGCTTAGGTTTGGATTGTGCCCAGATGGGCGAGGTGGGGTGATTGTATCATGGTTGCCACGCCTATGAGTGGCCCACCTGTTTACCGTGGGTGGAGACCCGTAACGTGGAAAAGAGGGTCCTGGCGGTTGAGGGACAGGCAAGCTGGTATCCCAATACACCGTCCTTGGCCTCCGCTTCAATAAAATGGGAGGTCCGAGCTGGCTCACTCGGATCAATCGGTTCGTGAGGCATCCCCCGTCCCACCCCTTGACCGGGATGGGTCGGGGGCGGTTGCGGAGTCAACCGGGTGGCGGTGATTCTTGACGATAGGGGTTGGGTCTGGACCGGGGCCCGGACTAGTTCCGGGTCTCGGCCCGGATCATGCTCTGGTCTGAGGGGAGATCCTAAGTCTGGGTATAACCTGGGCGCATCTCTGAGGTACGTCGAGCGATGAATTTAACTCTGAGGCCTCCCCTTGTGGGGCTCGGTAGTGGGTGGAGACCGCCTGGGTTGAATATTTTAAACACACCATGAAACCTAAAAAGGCAACGATGGTGTCAGGTGATAGTGAGCGACGGACTGGGAAGAAAGACAGCAAGCCCAAGGAGGCTGCTGATCTTGAGGTGGCTGTGGAGGAAGTCCCAGAGACTCCCCCTCCCACCACAAATAGTACGGTAGAAGTCGATGGGCCTCCAAAGGAAGGAGTTGACCCAGGAACAGGCGGGGATGAAGGGTCCCTAGCCAAGGAGGCAGCCCCGGATACTCAAATGGAGCCCAGCGGTAAGGCTCGGGGCTCGGGAAGGCTGGCAAATGTGGCTGGCCTTGTGGAGGAACTCGCAGTGGCAATGTTCCGTCATAGAGTAGATGGCGAGTTGAGGGACGTGGTTATGGGTGTAGCTCGTAAGCTACACACCATTGTCTGTGAGCAGGAATTGGAAATTGCAACCATGAGCGGACAAATTTTGGAGCGGGCTGCACGTCCACCTGAAAGAAAGGAAAGGCCACCAACCTATGCGAAGGCTGTTGGTGGTCAGGGCCAGGGAAAGGGCGGTTCGGTGGTAGCTAAAAAACCTACTCCCCCTTTGAAAAAGCAGAGGCATACCCTGCTGATCTTTTCTAAAAATAAAGAAAAGACAGCGTTAGAGGTGAGGGATAGCCTCAAAGGAAGTATTAACCCCACAGACCTGAACCTTGGGGTTATGACCGTTAAGCCAATGAGGGCTAACGGTGTCATTGTGGAGTGCAGCTCAGAGAGTGACCGGGCTAGTCTAAAGAGTGCAATAGAAAGCATGAGTCACTCAAGGATATACTAGAGGCCAAATCGGCCGTGAGGCTTAAGCTGAAAGTCATGGTGTGCAGCGTAGACAAGGACATCCCTCGCGAGGATCTCCAGAGGGTCATACGCAGCCAGAACCGGCTAAACGAAGAAGAAGTGGACTTAACACCATTTTTAGGGTAAAAGCCCGAGTGAACAATACGGTCCATTGGGTAATGGAAGCCAGTAGTGCTTCCCATAGAAAGTTACTAGAGGTAGGTAAGATAAACGTAGGCTGGTCGAGATGCTACGTTAAGGATTATATTAGAGTCCTGCGGTGCTACAAGTGCTATGCATTTGGGCACAAGCAGAGCGAGTGTGAGCAAAAGACACAACGGTGTTCACAGTGTGTGGACAAGCACTCATACAAGGAGTGCACGAAGCCCAAGCCGAAGTGTATCGTATGTAAGAATGCCAACAAGGAACACGGGGCCAAATATGATATTGGCCACAGTGCGATGGACATGAAATGCCCGTCGTACTGTCGAGAAATAAAGTTGTTGCGTAGGCGAACTGACTATGGGAAGTAGGCTTCCTGGTGGTCCGTGGGCGAGTCTGAAATTTCTCCAGATAAATTTAAACGGGGCAAGGGCCTCAATGGCCCAACTCAGCCAGGAGATAAAGGAAGAAGGAGTCGACATTGCTCTTGTGCAGGAACCTTACTGCACAGAGAATGTCATCAGGGGGCTCCCTCTGACCAGTAGGCTATTTTGTATAAAAGGTACCAAGCCTAAGGCAGGAGTTGTCGTTCTGAACCCCAAGGTGAATGCCATTCTGGCATATCACTCTGATACTATTGTAGTAGTGGAGATTGGCTATGGGCGATTATTAGTACACGCCATCTCCATATACTCTCCTCCAAATAACAACATTGAGGACTCTTTAACCGAGTTACAAAACGTCCTAACTCGTGTTAATTCTAAGACCATTATAATAGGAGGGGACTTCAATGCGAAGCATCCCTTGTGGGGTTCAAACCGACAAGATGTCAGAGGAGATATGACTCTGGACTTTATCAACTCTGCTGATCTGTTATTACTAAATGAATTAGATACACCAGCTACCTTTAACGGCCCAAGGGGTCGTAGCTGGATAGACTTGACCCTAATAACACCTAGGTTGAATCCTATGATCCGGAATTGGTGCGTCAGCAATAAGGTCAGTAACAGCGACCATAACTATATAGTGTTCCAGGTGGGTGGAACGACATCTCCCCCACAGTATGCATGACGGTTTGCGGTGGGCAGAGCTCCTGACTGGTGCAAGCTCTTACGCTGTGTGTCACCGGACCTGGCGAAGATCGGCCAGCGTGTCTGTAATATCAGAGACTGTGACTCACTAAATAACATCATAAGTGAAGTGACAAGGAGTTTAAGTGCCGGTTGCGAGGCAACCTTCGGGTACACGAGGCAACCCAGAGTGGGTGGAAAATCAGTACCCTGGTGGACACCTGAGCTCAGCATTACAAGGAAAAGGGTAAGAGCTCTTCGAAGGAGATTTCAAAGATGCCAGAACGGGGAGAGAAGTACCAGAGAGGAACTGTACAGGAGGGAGCAGGCAAAATATAAGCTCGCAATACGTCAGGCGCAGCTGACTACCTGGCAGAAATTCTGCAGCGAAGTCTCTGCACAAAACCCTTTTACTTTACAGTATAAGCTAGCTACGGATAAGGATTACAAACCCCTGGATATTGCATATATTCGCAAGGAAGACGGATCCAAGACCTCTTCCTTTAGCGAAACTATCCAGGTGCTTTTGGATAATTTGTTTCCCACTGACGACGGGAGTTCCGATGATGCAGAACATCGACTCCTAATGGAAAATTGCAGGATTCCACCGGATACGCCGGATGACGTTCCGTTTATGGAAGAGGAGGTGAGAGAGGTAATCAGGGATATGGCTCGGGGCAAAGCCCCGGGTAACGATGGTCTGACAGTGGAGATAGTTTCTCAGGTGTTTAATGAACATAAAGACCTGTTCACCCAGCTCTTCAACAAATGCTTTAATCTGGGAGCCTTCCCAACAGCCTGGAAACAGGCAGACCTTGTCCTCTTAAACAAGGCAGGTAGGGACCCGGCAGACGCACGATCATACAGACCGATATGTCTGCTGCCGGTGCTGGGAAAGGTGCTGGATAAACTCCTGACAAACAGGATGTACTACCACTGCCACAAGAACGGGTTCCTGAATCCCAAGCAATTTGGGTTCAGGACAGACCAATCCACCACCGCTGCTATCAAACAGGTGGTGGACATTGTTAAGGTAAATAAAGTGCACAAGTTGCACACCTCTCTTATTGCCTTGGATGTGACAGGTGCATTCGACAATGTCTGGTAGCCTGCAATCTTGACTAAATTGAAGGAGAGTTCCTGCTCGAGGAACATCTTCATTCTTGTGGCCAATTACCTCCATGAGAGGCTGGTCACATATTCACATGCTAGCGGGACAGCCTCAAGAAACTTGGAAAGAGGCTGCCCACAAGTGTCGTGTAGCAGACCGTTCCTCTGGAACTTAGTTGCTGATACTGCTCTGGAGATGACTATGCCCGAGGGAGTCTGGCTCCAAGCATATGCAGATGACTTGCTGCTTGCAATATCAGCGTCCTCTAGAGCAAATCTTGAGGTCGCTGGCAACGCAGCAATTAAAACACTAGAAGGATGGTGTCATCGCAACAAGCTTGGGTTCAGCGTTGTGAAGACAACATCAATGACTATTGCAAAAGAGGGTGTCCTCAAGAAGAGATACCCTATTTTTAAACTAAGAGGCGAAAACATCCGCCACATGGCAACCTTAAAGTACTTGGGGATCACTCTGGATGAGAGGATGAGCTGGATCCCACACCTGCAGGGCTTGAAGGCTAAATGCACCAATGTTATGTGCAAGCTGGGGCGCATGGCTCGCGTCTCATGGGGACTCAGAAGCGAGGTCCTCAAAGAAATTTATCTAAGGGGAACGGAGAGGATCCTAACCTATGGTGCGGGCGCCTGGTGGCGCCCGACGGACCACTCCATAATGTGTAGAAAGCTGCTCGCAGCCCAACGACCAGCTTTACTGCGAATCACCAGGGCCTACAGGATAACATCTACAGATGCCCTCCTGGTGCTCGCAGGGATCCCTCCTCTATTTTTGACGGTCGGTAAAGAGGCGACCATATTTAGAGTCTTGCAGGCTAAGGAAAAGGCAACATTCCTCGGAGTCCAGTATGATCCTGAGGATTACGAGACAAATACCGCTAAGTGGGATCTACATCCCACAAGGAGACTATGTGTGCCCTGGTCCACGGAGTTACCATCAGGTATAGATGTTGAAATATACACCGACGGTTCGAAGAGCGAGGAGGGTGTGGGCTTAGCCTTCACTCTCTTCAATCAAGGGGCCAAAGTGTATGATTTTCAAAGGAAGGTCTCTAATAATGGTTCAGCCTTCCAAGCAGAGCTGCTCGCTATCAGAGAGGCCCTTAACTGGGCCCTCAATGACGGCGGTCTGGACAATGACATACGGCTGTACACGGACAGCCAAGCGGCTCTGCATGCACTTGAAGATGCAAACAACAGGCATCAGATAGTGAAGGATATCAAGTGCATCCTGGGTGATCAGAGAATGCCCAAGGTTTCCCTCTCCTGGATTAGGGCGCACGTAGGGCATGAAGGAAATGAGCGGGTCGACCAACTGGCACGTTCCGCAGGTAATAACACTCAACCTGTGATAGCGGTAAAGACTTCAAAAACTACCCTGAAGTCTATAATTAGCCAAGGTACCATTCAGGAATGGCAGAGGCTATGGGACACGACTGAGAATGGTCTTCAAACAAAGACATTCTTGAAAAGGGTCAGTCTATCCCTGATGTCCTCTGACCACTATTTGACGCAGGTCCTGACAGGACATGGGAGTTTCCCCAAATACCTGGAGCGGTTTAAAATCTCTTCCCACAGTTACTGCGGCTGTGGGGCTCCAGACGCAGATGTCGGGCACTATATCCTCAGGTGTCCGATCACAGAAGGGTTCGCTAACGAACTCAGGGACTCCCAAGCGATCAATGAGGTAGCAGGCGAACTGGTCTCGGTGTCCATTGAGAGTGCCCCTGTCAGGGCACACTTGAGGGACATTGGCTGGCTCGTCTGCCGGCTTCGGGACTCTCTCCTTTGAGGTCCGTGGCTGCTGTCTCTCTTTGACTTAATTTCCTACTTTCTTTCTGGGCTGCACTCAGCACCCCCTTTAACACCACCCATACTCCATGTCCTTACTGGTCTCCCCTGAGACAAACTTCATCTTCTACTTCCAGGCCTCTAGTTGCTATGCACGTGTAGTGTCGTGAGACGAAGCACGTGCTTTCCCCATGGGGAGTGGGTCCTTCGGGACCCACTCCCCACCCCGTATTAACCAGAGGTGTACCAAGCCAAATTTGACACGATAAACAAAAGTTTCTACAAATCGCAAAAATATACAAAAAATATATACAGGGACAATAGGAAAAACTAAATACCATAGGGGTGAATTCTGGGCACGAAAGCCGCGGAATACAAAATTAAAAATCTACAAAAAGTTAAAGTACGCCACTGTTTCCAAAATAGAGGGTTCTTTTTAAACCCACTATCGATGTTTTTACGAACAAAAATAAATTTTTCAATCACTTGGTGGGTAGTACTGGGTCCCCAATAATTATTGTTGAAGAGCTTATAGCATCGGCATCTCCACAAAAATGCCTTTACAGTAGCAAAATTCAAATTATACAAATATTTGTTCTGTGCAGGTATGTCCTCGTGAAAGACTACCTGACACGGTGTGCACCTCTGGATTTTCATCCATTTACATATTTCCTTCCAAACCTCTGCCGCAGAAGGACAGTAAAACAAAATGTGACCAATGTCTTCGATCCTGCCACAATAACCGCATTTATCGGAGACATTGTCATTCTGTGATGCAGAATTTTAAGGGTCGGAAGGACATTGTGAGCTGCAAACCACGTAATGTCCCTGTGCCGAGAAATAGCACCACAATGATAAATATTGTCCCAGGCTTTTTTCCAGTCCTCATATGGGTCAAGATAGGAGACGAGAGCCACCCAGGCTGGCAGAAAAATCATATACAAGTCCCGTAGCCGCATTTCGCGAACCGATGTGCAGTTACTCTCCCACTCTGAGGACTTGTATAAGTCCCCAAACTCCTTATATCGATAGGACTGTTTTTCAGACTTTGGGCCGCGATATTCTGCGCTCTGGCTAGCCAGTTGACAGAATTTCCAGCCCAAATAATTACTGAAAGCGACACCCGGATGTTCAATACAATTGATCTTATTTATGGCCTCTCGCAGGAAAAGTGCTTTTTGCCACGAAACAGGATGTTTGACATTTAAACCACCTTCGTCACAGGGGCGATAAATTAAGAATCTAGCGATTCTCTCTCTCGAGCCCTGCCAAATCACAAGAAAAATTTTTTTTGTAAATTCCGAAAGAAATCTGGATGGTGGTTTAAAAGCGCTGCCTACCAGAGTTAATTTTGAAATCAAAATAACGTTTCCCAATTTGGCTCTGTTGGCGAAAGAGAAATCATCAATTTGCCAAAGTGATTCGATTTCTCGAGCCTGTTTCAAAATTTCAGTCCAAGTTTTAGAGTGGCATTCTTTCCTATCGAAATATACGCCAAGTATTTTGATAGGTTCGTTAAATGACACAATAAGATTTCTCGAATATCCATTCCAAGCACCCCGTGTCCGAGCTCGTGTCTTCTCCAGATTAAGCTCTGCACCAGTGGCTTTCGAATAATTTTTGAAATCATTAAAAAACTTATCTAGAGAAAATTCATTCTCGAAAAAGAAATTTATGTCGTCTGCACAGACGACATATTTGAGCTGAAGGCTGGTTTTTCCAGGGGTTGGAATGCCCTGAAATAACCGGTCAACTTGAATTTTCCTAGCTATAGTTTCAATGGTCAGAACGAAAACCAAAGGCGACAGAGGGCACCCCTGTCTTACCTTTTTTGGAAACAAGGAAAATATCAGAGATGCTCACATTCACACTGACACCACTTTCAATATTATTATACAAACACTTTACAGTGCCTATAAAATTTTCGCCAAAGTTATGGGCCTTTAGTAGGTGCCACATAAAGTTATGAGACACTCTATCAAAGGCGTTGTTCTGGTCAACAGAAAGTAAACAACATTTGCTATGTTCTAAATTCACATAGTCAATTGTGTCGGCAATTGTGCTTAAATTTCTAGTAATTTTTCCTCCCCCATACAGAGCAAGTCTGCGTAGCCAAATGAGGTTCGAAAGGACTTTACTTAATCTGACCATAGCGACCTTGGCAAAAATTTTATAGTGACTATTCCAAACAGAGATAGGTCTCCAATCATTTACCCTATAATTACACCCATCGGATCTCTTTACTAATAGTGGAATCTTACCTTTTTTGATGTCTGCCGTCATTTCACCTTGAAGAACAAGATTGTTGAAAAGCTTTGCAAGTGGAACTTTAAACTGATCCAAAAATAGCTTGTAGAACTCAATTGGAATGACGTCAGTGCCTGCAGAGCTTCCTCTCTTCATTCTCTTAATCGGTCTTTCGACCATTTGCAGCCGTAATCGGTTCATCGGATAGATCTTTATCCTCGTCGCTGAGGCGTGGGCAGTTGTTAATCCACGCAAGCATGTCACCTTCGCTGAGAAGGTCAGAGCAATACAGGGGTTCTAAAAATTTAACAAAGACTCTTTTGATATTTTCGGTTCCAAAAACTCCCCCCCCCCCCCCCCCCCCGTCAGGATCGCGAATGGAAGCGATGGAGATGACTTCCTTTGATCTGGGGGCCGCATAATCAAATACAGAGGTGAAATTTTCCTCCATCTCAATACTTTTTGCTACCGAAGCCTGTCTTGCTATGAGCCCAGTAGACACATAAATTTCATTGATTTCATTATGAACAGATTGCACTAAAAGGATATGATTGTCACTTTTGACATCCCCTTCTGTTGAGATTCAAAGACATTCGCTTCAGGAAATTCAACCGTTCACGTTTCTCGCAAGCAAGTTGCCTTCCCTTTTTTTTGTGAATGAACGCGTAGCTTTCCCTTGAGCACCTGCCACCAGCAGCCGGTGCAAGAGTCGGCTGGCGCAATATCTGAATTAATAATATCGGACAAATCTTGCTTCAAATTCGCATCTTTCAGATGGGAAATGTTCATTTTCCACAAGGATTTGCCCCTGCCATCCGCCCTCGGAATAGTTATATTTCCTGAAGTGATCCGGTGGTCACTGACGAAAAAGTTCTGGGAATTGACGTCAGTAAAGTTAAAATCTGTAGAAAAATTTAGATATTGGCTGGAGACGTAAATTCGATCAATTCGCCGCTGAATCTGGCCGTCAGGTGACGTCCAGGTAGCGACGAATTGATCATCGTGTTGGTGCCTCCAGACGTCCGATAAATCGAATCCACTAATCAGTCGAGTCAGTTTTAACCTGCTACTGTCTGCCCGAAAAGTGGTTCCGCCCCAATCGTCTGAATTAACGTCCACGACTGAATTAAAGTCTCCTGCCAATATCAAACAACCATAACTTTCATTAAGAAAATATTTTAAATGCTCATAAAATTCATTTCTCTGTATATGTTTACGATGCAGAACTTAACACCTTCTCTTTCAGCTACTATTTTAATTAATCTTCCATCTACGTCAGAGTCATATTTGCAGATATGGAAATTGTTATTTCTGGCGCTAATAATAGCTACTCCTCTGGCATGAGATGACCCAAAAAAAAAATAGGAACGATGTTTGTCTCTGCGGAGAAGATCCCTTGCCCATTTTGTTGAATCTAAATGAGTCTCTTGTAAAAGTAGAAAGTTCAGCTGGTTAAAGTCCAAGAAGCCTAGCAACCAGTTTTGCTTCTTTGGACTCAACGCGCCGCAAACGTTTAAAGAGGCAATTCCTAATTGTGACCCCATCAGCGAGAGAAAGAGCATATCAATACAAAAAAAAAAACACAAAAAAACAAAGGGAGGGGAAGCCCAGTACAACCTTACAAAAACAAACAAAAGGAGCTTATCCAAAGCTCTGGGCACCGCTGTCTGAGTCACACAGCGCAGTAGCTTCGGTGCTACTTAATATATTTTCAAGAATAACGGCAGCAGAGGAAGCCTCGTAATCGTTCTTTCTAAATTGAAGTGGAAGCGAAGACAGTAGGCTCTGATGCCGTTTCAAAAGGAGTGTTAGTTGCTAAAGACTCTTGCACCGGCAAAATTGGCAAAATTGCAAGGCAAATAAAAACCTTTATTGTTTTTATTTGCCTTCTTATTTGCAGCCGCAGTCCATTTCTTCGCCGCGCTGCTTCGTTTTATAGCCGGAGTGGTGATTTTTTTATCAGCTGTTAAAGTAGGAGTAGAGATCTCCTTTGGCTGTTCTGTTGAAATAGCAGCTGTATTAGAGCCCTATGGCTCTTCGATAGCAGTTTCAGTCACAGTTTCTGTATTAATAACATTAATTTGCTCATGGGACGGCAAAGTTTCAGTTTCGGCCGTAGAATTTTCTTCCGCCGTCGGAGGCATTTCCGCAGAATTCTGCGGCCCAAAAGGTGGTTTTCGGCCTATTAACGCATCGGCAAAACTGCGCATAGGACAGTCACTGAAAGTATGTCCAGTTTCACTACATTTTTTACAGTTGAGCACACAATCCTTTTCAAGATGGGTATTTGCTCGGCAATTTTTGCACAAAATCGCCGAGCACTGTGCCACAAAATGTCCTTGTAAGTGGCACTTTTTGCAAGTGACCACTACGCCGTTGTAAACAAGAATTGCAGAACACCTAGCAATCGACTTGGTGTTCGGAACTGTTCTTGCCATGTCCATCACGACAAATTTCGTGCCCGTGTAAATGCCTTTGAACCGGCCTTCTGATTTTGCTCATATTTGACGCTGATTATTCGCCCATATGGTGCAAGGCTGCAGCGATGACCTCGTTAGCAACCTCGAAAAACACTCTATGGACTGTAACAGTAACAATATTTGAGCTAGCTCGCTCAATAATTTTTCTTTGCAATTTTTATTTTAATCTCCGCTTCGGCAGAGACCTTTCTCGAACCTTCAAAATGAACACGTAAAAGCAGTCTCCCGGTAGGTTAACCGAAAAAAATGTTACTTCTAACCGTTTGTCTAAATTTTATACAGGTAGCTTTTGTTAACTATGAAAAGTTAAAAATCTTAACACAAAAGTAGCAATCCAGAATATTGTTGCGGATCACAAAAATGGATAGCCACTGAGCGTGAGTATTAAAAGCTATATTTCAAAACCAAATTCAATACAAGGCAAATTGTTACAAAAGAAATATGGATGAAGTATCTTATTAACAAATCAACTATTAACATGCACAAGTCATCAATCTTCCTGCGTAGAGCACACAATATCAGCTCTGTGTATTTTACTAAATACTACCTTTTACTTGATTTACCAGGTCACCCGAAGATCTTCACTCGTAAACCAATTCTCGTCCTGTGCTAATAACTTTTCACACACTAGCCGAACAAAAAGACAGTCCGTGTAGACATTCGAAGTTAGCCATAAAAGTTCCCACTTTTATACTTCCGCGTATACACAACACATCAAGTTACTTCTTGATACTTAACGATAAAAGATCCCACTTTTATCCTTCCGCGTATACACAACACATCAAGTTACTTCTTGATACTTACGCGCACTGTCTCAGAACAGCTCACCGTCCATTTTCGAACTCACCGACCGTTACAACACAACAACCGTTACAATACAAAAACGACCGTTAACGCTCCACTCTTCTTCTCCAAATTCTCCCAACGTTCTTATTCGTTGGCTGAAACTTTTTGCTTTCGGTTGCCAGATTCCTTCTGTCGTAACACTGCCCCCTTCCTAGGTCTTGTTCGTCCCGAACAATTCTGGATTCCAAAGTTTCTTCAGTTCTTCGATGAAACGGGGCCAAACGATCCACGTGAACCACCTTGCACTTTGTAGCTGGACGTCGACGAATGCGATATACCACGTCTGTGTCAAAATGAAAGCGAATCTCATTATGACGTAGATTTCTTTTCTGACTGAAGCCTCGTCCACAAACATAATACGTGTAAGGCCTATAGCCCTTGTGAACACGTTTATGTCTCTGCAGGGAGAAGAATCGACTAAGAGTTTTCGTGCAAAACCTGTAAAAAGTTTTCTTCTTTGTCGAAAGTTTTCTTCTTTGGATTTTTACTGCTATCAACAGTAACAAGGAATGAAAGTCATTAGTGACATAAAATCTAGGGAGGAGTTTCATCCTCCAGTCTGACCCTTTTGTCAGTTGACTTTCCCTTAATTCAGAACTGTCGTGATGAACCTTTAGCCATATTTCACCTGATTCCATTTGATCCCCAAGGTGCTTCACAAATATAATATCAGCTCCATAATTCTTTTTAGCTCTTCGGTCCATCTCCTCCTTCCATACTCTTGCTAGAACTGCAGCTTCTAATCCGACAACCTTACCTGTTTCTCCTGTATAAGTGAAATCAGTGATGTGTCGGGCTGCTAGCAATATTTTTTCTGTTTTACCTTCACATAGCCAGCTTGCAACATCTTCAGATACTCCTTGTTCTATTAACATGTTACGAAACTTGTTCAAAGCATTGCCGTTATGCAGAACCTTACGGACACGTGATGCTTCATCTACCCTATTATCCACAATGTTCACAAAACGCAGAAGTTCTCCTAACTCTTCGACGAGCTCTTGCAGTTCCAAGGATCCGTTACCAAGGAAACACTGAACAGCTTCCATCACTTCCAGAGAGTTGTCAACAGAGTTTTCAAGAGGTGAATCCATGTTGCTGATAACAGCTGAACAACTCAAACTCTTCATTCCACGAGCTTGTGATGCTGCAACCATTTTCTTAACTAAATCAACAGCAACATCTTCTGTACTGATGGGATCAATAGCTACTTTTCCGAATTCATCATCATAAACCAAAGCGCACACTCCTTCAGCCAGCTTTTTGGACACAATTGAGCATCTCATTAGAGGAACGCTATCTACGGTAGCCGTCAGATCCTTGCAGCGGTAAATCTCCTTATCTGTTGGCACCAGCTCCTCTGTCTGTCCTACGATGCAGCATCCGACGTCTTCCATCATCTGCTCGATTTTATCTTTAGTGCAGTCGACTGTGAAGCCAGGGATGGATTCCAATTTGTACAGAGTATCTCCCGTCAATTGGAGAGCACGACCGGAGATCATAGGGACCTTGAGACCTAAAGCAGCAAGTGCAGGAGCCAAGACAAGACTCACTTTGTCGCTGACAACTCTTGTGCTGTGTTTATCCACCATCCGATGGCGCCACTCGGGTCTCCAGCAAAACACATGACCCGAGGAGGTCATATTTGCTGTTTCTTCCGAATTCACTTTCTTGGAGCTCTCATTGTAATTAGCCAGGGAAATATCAGTCATGATTGCCAAATTGTTCATTCTGGAGATCAGCGACGAGTTCTGTAACATGATATTGTCCACTTTAGAGCTCTTGTAATCGTGATAAAACTTTTCTATATCCTTATAATCTAAATGGTTATAATGTCCAAATCTGCGCATTGACTGTTCAGAAAAGAAATTCAGCATGGTTTCGTTGAGATTGTCTGAGGGCTTTACTTCTCTCTGATCGTAACTCTGAGGCTTAGTTTCATCCAGAAAGTTAGTCTTTGAAGTACCGTCTCTGCCTGAAGCTCTTTTACTAGCATCACCTGTTATGCTTCTAAGCCATTCTTCGGAATTCCTCTTCCTTAATTCCCCACTTTCTATAAACGATTCAAGTGTGGCTATATGCTTCGGAAAAATCTCTCCGACTTCCGCGGTAAAGTCGAATGGCACTTTGTATCTATGATGAATGGACGCCTCTTCTTTACTCGGACCACTCTGCGAAACGTAAACTCTGTTTCGTTCCCCCTCATTACCACTCGTTACTCTGCCTTTGCGATAATTGTCCATGACGCATTTTGCTGAGAGCGAGGAATAGAATACCTTTCGTGTGGATCTCTCTTCAGATCGTGCCAGACTTGTATACCTAGGTATTTTGAAGTGCAAAGCGTACTGTATAGTCTCGCAGCTCTCTGATCTGTGTGATTGTTCTTCACAGTTCCTAGACATGTCACCAGCGACATAGACACTCTGCCATGCATTACCAGTAGTTGCGTGGTCAAAGGCATTATCTGCGCTATCTCTACGATTCTTGATTTCCAGTAGCAGATCCACATTTTTATATGCGTTGCCTTTCTCTTTTTCTTTTCCATGTTTACAATCTAACTTAACACTATCAAGATCATCTTTTTCACTGACAAATTCAACATTTAAACTATTGCATTGTCTATTGAGTTCGGTTTTATGATCCTTGAAGTGATCAATAAACTTACCAACTTGAGAAGCCACTTCAGCTCTCATCTCAGTATTTTGTGCGGCCAGGTCACCTATTTTGTTAGCCATATCGGCTTTCAAGTCATTATTTTGACTTTTAATGTCATTCATCTGTGTAGCCATATCGGCTTTCATATCAGTCATCTGCGTAGCCATATCGGCTTTCATATCAGTCATCTGCGTAGCCATATCGACTTTCAAGCTATTTATCAACTTTACTAATTCATCCATACTTCTAGTTAACGGCATTCAATAAATTATCATAATCCCACTTCTGACACCAAATGTTGCGGATCACAAAAATGGATAGCCACTGAGCGTGAGTATTAAAAGCTATATTTCAAAACCAAATTCAATACAAGGCAAATTGTTACAAAAGAAATATGGATGAAGTATCTTATTAACAAATCAACTATTAACATGCACAAGTCATCAATCTTCCTGCGTAGAGCACACAATATCAGCTCTGTGTATTTTACTAAATACTACCTTTTACTTGATTTACCAGGTCACCCGAAGATCTTCACTCGTAAACCAATTCTCGTCCTGTGCTAATAACTTTTCACACACTAGCCGAACAAAAAGACAGTCCGTGTAGACATTCGAAGTTAGCCATAAAAGTTCCCACTTTTATACTTCCGCGTATACACAACACATCAAGTTACTTCTTGATACTTAACGATAAAAGATCCCACTTTTATCCTTCCGCGTATACACAACACATCAAGTTACTTCTTGATACTTACGCGCACTGTCTCAGAACAGCTCACCGTCCATTTTCGAACTCACCGACCGTTACAACACAACAACCGTTACAATACAAAAACGACCGTTAACGCTCCACTCTTCTTCTCCAAATTCTCCCAACGTTCTTATTCGTTGGCTGAAACTTTTTGCTTTCGGTTGCCAGATTCCTTCTGTCGTAACAATATAATTTTTCTCATTTTTTTTTGTCATATGTTTTACAACAATATTGAAGTCTCGTCACGAATACTTTAGCGATTTATTTTTCCATGTTATGTAATAGAATATGTAACTGTCAAACGTATTCAGAAAAACAAGGTGTGAATAAAAGTGTTGTTAGAAATTTCAAATTCTCTTTGAATATTTGGGAATCGGGCGTGAATTCGAAAAAAATAAACAAACTATAAAGTAACCGATTTAATAACTAAGGCAACAAAATTGCACAAGTCATAAACAATTTCTTAACTGATCACACAAAACACCAATTTGCTATCAATCACTATAAAATTATCCTGCTAATCACAAGTATCAGATTTTCTTTTAAAAAACACATTTTTTCTGCGATACAAATAAATTGCTATTTTAATTGAAACTGAACACTTTTTTACCAGAATGAGTTATGAATTTTGAAAACTCCAATTGATTCTAATTTCGTAAAATTCAGTTAAACAGTAATTGCTCTTTCACCTATTAAGTTTAGAATTTATAATTTTGCTGCAAGGCCTACTATTTTTTAGACAAATAATCTAAAGGGGGTAACTAAGAAATCACTATTAATTGCATAAAATGAAGATTAATATTACATATTTTGCTAATGCATTATTTCCTTGTTATAATCAATTTTAGAGACTCTGAATAATGTTTTCGTTAGCACATATAAATCTTTTCTGGATATTTCTCTTTCTATTGAATTAGAATTTAAATAGAATTTTTAAATGCGACGTTTTCAAAACGTCCGACAGATGGCAGAATTAACCATTCAAATAATTTCCCTTTCGATTTTGCAAGATATTTCCACATAGTAACAGAATACACTCTGTCTTCTCTGAAAGATATAATAATCATGTAGCAGAAAAATATTTTCAAGGGGGTAGGATAGCAAATTTTAAAAACTGATGGTGGAAGAAAATTATCCTCAAAGTACTGAGTAAAAATATCAAAATACTCTTGGTAAACTGTGTAAAATGATATATACTACACTACAGCTTAGTAACAAATAAAAACTCAGAAAATGAAATCGTTTGTATTTCCGACTCAGAATTTTCTGGGAGGGGAAGTGACCTAAGAATTATTATTCTCCTCGCTTAAACGGGAGGCTACCATCTGTCTCCTATAAAAAGGTCCAGTGGATATCCTACCAGCATATTTCTCTCAGTCTTTATGGTATTGTGACCTGGTCATTTAGCCTATTGTGTAAAAAAGGTGACCTTCAGAGGTAAAATATTCTAACATTAAAAAGCACTCCGTGAATTGCATAAAATTTGACGTGACACGACGACCTGTGCGTCACGTGACACGATCTGGCAGCCGTCGTGTCACGTGACACGACGGTTGCCAGATCACAAATTTCTAAAAAAAATCGTTGCAGATATTTTTTCTGAATTCTGTAATCATCAATAGTGTTCGGATATTTTTTGGAGCGACTGTAGACGAAGGTTGCCAGATCACTAATTTAAAAAAAAAAGTTACGAGATATTTTTTCTGATTTCTGTAATCAACCATAGTGTTCGGATACTCTTTGAGCGACTGTAAACGAAGGTTGCCACATCACTAATTTCTAAAAAAAAAAAATCGTTGTAAGATATTTTTTTCTTAATTCTGTAATCAACAATAGTGTTCGGATACTTTATTGTGCGACTACTCTCACAATCTCTAGATGTACTTTCCTGTACCAATATGACGATGTTCCCATCCACAAAGCGATTACATTACGGAATGGTTTGATGAGAGGGATGTTGAAGATCTTGATTGGCCTGCACAGAGCCCTGATCTCAACCCCATTGAACTCTTTTTGGATGAATTGGAACTCCGACTGCGAGCCAGGCCGACCTGCCAGACATCAGTGACTGGCATCACTAATCCTCTTGTGGCATTCATTTCAACTACATCTTTCGAACTCCTAAATGACTTAGGGGCGGTTTTCTCAGTCGGTAGCGCTCCAGGTTCGTACTTTCTAGTTAACAGGTTCGAGTCCCAAGTGGGTCAGCTTTGAGATTTATTTCCGCAAAATTCCCAGCCCTGCCCACGGTCAGAGCGGACACCGATGGGCTTGGAAAGGCCGCCGTCCGTCGGATGGGACGTTAAGCCGTGGCGCCGTGTGCGGGAGAGCCATACTCTGTGCACGTTAAAGAACACGCTGGATGGATTTGACGGGAGGCTACCATTGACTCTAAACAGCTGTTCCAGTGTAGCCCCTCCCCCAACCTTCTACGAGCCTTCGGGATCCTTGTGACCTGGTAATTTAGCCCATGGTGTGCAAAAGAGTGTCGCTCAGAGGTGAAACAACCTATCCCTAAGTGACTTAATTCTCATCCCGTGCTACATCTCGAATGTCACGTACTCTCACAATCCTTACATACATACATACATACATACATACATACATACATACAAAATCTTCATGCATTCATGAGCTGCGGAGGTCAAACCGGAGTGGATAATGGTTTTCTCCCAACACGTCTGTTCTTGTCTACATCTGCTGCATCTCGTCAACATAGACCAATTCTAACAGCCGAACACAAGCCTAAAATCAACAAGATGAACTCCAAGCGTCGATTGGAGTGGTGTAAAGCAGGGTGCCAATGGACTCGAGCACTGGAATAGCTTTCTCTGGGATGATGAATCACGCCTCACCATCTGGCAGTCTGACGGACGAGTCTGGGTGTGGAGGATGCCAAGGTGAACTCTATCTGCCTGACTGTCGTATGTCAGTTGTGAAGTTTGGTGGATGAAACTTCATCCTCTGGGGCTCTTTTTCTTCATTAAACTTGGGCAGTTTTCTGCGTCTATGAAAAAGGAAATTATTTTTTCATTCTTTGAGAGAGCAAGAAATTATTCCTTGAAGATAAAAAGTGATCAGCCCAGTATCAGAGATTGTTGGACGTTAACTGTCAAAAATCTGTAACCGTTAATGAAAAATCGCCGTGAGCCACCAGAAGAGACAAGAATTAAGAGAGGGATTCATATTGACCTAGAGCGCATTGGAGGAGGGAGGGTTGAAAAGAGAGCTGCCGCCACAAGGTACGTGAGGGGAACTTTTATACACAGGACTCATCTTTGTGTCATTTTGAATCAAAGCAGTGGTTATCAAACTTTTATAATGGATCGAAGTTTTACAATGAAATGTGTATGTAACTGGCGTACCCCTTGTATACATAGATAAAACTATAGTTATAGTATAACAATGGGAATAAAATACCACATATATATCAGTTGTTCTCAACATTTTATGCTTCACGTACCCCCTGGAAATGTGTAACTGGAGTACCCCTTAAATAGATAGATAAAACTATAGTTATAGTATAACAATGGGAATAAAATAAGACATATATATCAGTGGTTCTCAACCTTTTATGTTTCACGTACCCCCTGGAAATGTGTATGTAACTGGCGTACCCCTTGTATAGATAGATAAAACTATAGTTATAGTATAACAATGGGAATAAAATAAAACATATATATCAGTGGTTCTCAACCTTTTATGCTTCACGTACCCCCTGGAAATGTGTATGTAACTGGCGTCCCCCTTGTATAGATAGATAAAACTATAGTTATAGTATAACAATGGGAATAAAATATATATATCAGTGGTTCTCAACCTTTTATGCTTCACGTACCCCCTGGAAATGTGTATGTAACTGGCGTACCCCTTGTATAGATAGATAAAACTATAGTTATAGTATAACAATGGGAATAAAATAAAACATATATATCAGTGGTTCTCAACCTTTTATGCTTCACGCACCCCCTGGAAATGTGTAACTGGCGTACCCCTTAAATAGATAGATAAAACTATAGTTATAGTATAGCAATGGGAATAAAATAAGACATATATATCAGTGGTTCTCCACCTTTATGCTTCACGTACCCCCTGGAAATGTCTATATAACTGGCGTACCCCTTTTATAGATAGATAAAACTATAGTTATAGTATAACATTGGGAATAAAATAAAACATATATATATAGATCAGTGGTTCTCAACTTTTTATGCTTCACTTACCCCCCGGTAAAGTATATATAACTGGCGTACCCGATGTATAGATAGATAAATCTATAGTTATAATATGGCAATGGGAATGAATTAAAACATATATATATAACTATCTAGCGACATTTGAACTCTCACTGCGAACCCCAAAATATTTTACGGCGTATTCCACGTTGAGAACCCCTGCTATAATCTATAAAGCGATCACTCCCAAAACGGAGGATGTTGGACATTAACTGTCAAACATTCGGGGCCGTTAGGGAGATGCGTCGCAGCCACCAGGAGAGGCAAAGGTTAAGAGAGGAATCATATTAACGGAGAGCGCATGGAACGGAGGGAGAGCTGAAAAGAGAGCTGCCGCCACGAGGTGCGGGAGGGAACGTTTAGACAGAAGACTCATCGTTGTGTCAATATGAGTTAGAGAAACAAAGAACTATACAATAGAAAATTATGAAGAAAATAATATTGCGGTAAAAACAATTGGCGGTAGTTTCAATAGACGAAGTACGAAATTATTTATGATTATTTTATAAACGTTTATTATTTTTAATTTTTAGCAATAAACGTTCCTAATAGCGAAAGAATTAGAGTCATGTATCAATAATATAAAAATAAATATCGATAATAAAGAATATAGTCATGAATCAATTAGACCTCTTATATAAGCCGATAAATTCAATAGGAAATAAAGTTATAAATTTTAGGTTGCAACAACTTTATTGTTAACATGTAAATTTATGATAAATTTTTTTTCAGATATTTTTACCTTATCCACTATAATAATATGCTAACATTTTAAAGCAATCTGGTGGCCAGATCGTCAAATCAAATTATAAATCGAAATGTATTTTTAACCAATTATGAGAAGATTGGTTTTGGTTGAATGGCAACTTCACCCTCTCATTAAACAGTTCGTAAATTGTCGTTTTGCGCAACATTCTAAATTTCGAACCATGATACCGATGACTTTTTTTTTTAACTTATGTGCATCGAATGACAGAAAGAGGGAATAATAATTATATATAGGAAAATGTGCTGTCAAATACTTGCCGGAATAGATGCCTCAGTTGACTAAGTGTCGAAATTTGTAACTGAAAATTTTCATTTTACTAGATTTTGAGAAGATTAGTTTTCACTGAGGGGCAACTTGATAGAACGGTCACATTTACGACTTTACAATTTTTTATTTCAATCTCCGCAGAGATCTTCCTCGAAATTTGACAACCCAATGTTTGATTCGTTGATTAAACAAAAAAAATTAAACTTCTACCCGTTTGTCTAAAGTTTATACAGGTAGCTCTTGTTAACTCTAAAAAGCTAACGAACTTAACAAAAGTAACAAAAGAGAATATTATTTTTCTTCTTTCTATGTCATATGTTTTTACAAGAATATTGAAGTCTCATCACGAATACTTTATCCGAATTATTATTCCATGCCATGTAATAGACTATATAACTGATATCACACGTATTCAAAAACACAAAATATGAATAAATGTATTTTTACAAATTTTCAATTCTATTTGGATATTTGGCAATCGACCGCGAATTCAAAATAAATCAACAAACTATAAATGAACTGAATTAATAACACGGCAATAAAATTGCATAAATCATAAAAAATTCCTTAACAAATCACACAAAACACTAATATGCTATCAATCAGTATAAACTAACTAACTGCTAACCTCATAGTTCCTGTGAACGGTCCTATAATGGCATTCTCGACAATTCTGCACTCCGAACTTTAAGGCAACAGTTCACTGAAGACCCTTTCCTCTACCAACATGACGACGTTCCCGTCCACAAAACGAGGACCATGCCGGAATGGTTTGATGAGAGGGATGTGGAAGATCTCGACTGGTCTGCACAGATCCTGGATCTCAACACCATGGAACATTTTTGGGATGAATTGGAACTCCGACCTGCCAGACATCAGTGACCGGCATCGCTAATGCTCTTGTGGCAGAAAGGCAGGCAATTCTAGCAGCAACGTACCAAAATCTATTGGAAAGTATTTCCCGCAGACTGGGGGGTTGTGGTAGCACCAAATGTTGTACCAACGAGATATAATTCCTTTCCTATTACCGGAAGGTTATGGATGAACGACTGTCTGGATACGTTTGTTTATATAGTGTATTTGATAAATACCGGGTGATCCAAAAGTAACAGAAAAACTTAAAATGCCAGATTTCGAAATGTATAGGCAGTAGTACGATGCGGTTTTCACAGAAAGGCAGAGAAAGACATGGAATTTTTTACTGATAGAAAAATTATGTATCCAGAATAGTTACATTTGCCACCGACAGGTGGCGCTTCACTTGTGAGGTAGTTTGTACAGTGGTGCAGTACAATTCGCAACGCAGCTAGGATTACAAATGTTCAATATGACGGCCGTCATTCATGAGAATGGCCTTCAGACGTGGCACGACACTCTGCACAGCATCGAAGAGGGTTTCAGCTGTAATTCCTGTCACATGATGGCGAATAGCTTCTTTCAACATGGCCAATGACGTCCGCCGACCTCTGTACACCTGTGACTTTAAGTAGCCCCATAACATCGGTCAGAGCACCTGACATGTTATCAGGAGATTGTGGCTTTGTATACCAACCGCCCAGCTGGGTCAACGTTGAGATTTATCTCCGCAAAATTCCCCGCCCTGCCCACTGTCAGTCGTCCGCCGGATTGGACGTTAAGCCGTGGTCCGTACGCGGGAGAGCCATACTCTCTGCACGTTAAAGTACACTCTGGATGGCTTTGACGGGAGGCTACCATCTGTCTCTCAACGGCTGTTCTAGTGGGTCCCCTCCCCCAACCTTCTCTGAGCCTGAGGGGTCCTTGTGACCTGGACATTTAGCCCATGGTGTGCAAAAAAAGTGCCGGTCAGAGGTGAAATAACCCAACCCTAAGTGACTTAATTCTCATCCCGTGCTACATCTCGAGTGTCACGTACTCTCACAATCCCTCCATACATACATACAAAATCTTCATGCATTCATGAGCTACGAGGTCAAACCGGAGTGGATAATGGTTTTCTCCCAACACGTCTGTTCTTGTCTACATCTGCTGCATCTCGTCAATATAGACCAATTCTAACAGCCGAACACAAGCCTAAAATCAACAAGATGAACTCCAAGCGTCGATTGGAGTGGTGTAACGCAGGGTGCCAATGGACTCGATCACTGGAACAGCTTTCTCTGGAGTGATGAATCACGCCTCACCATCTGGCAGTCTGACGGACGAGTCTGGGTGTGGAGGATGCCAAGGTGAACTCTATCTGCCTGACTGTCGTATGTCAGTTGTGAAGTTTGGTGGATGAAACTTCATCCTCTGGGGCTCTTTTTCTTCATTAAACTTGGGCAGTTTTCTGCGTCTATGAAAAAGGAAATTATTTTTTCATTCTTTGAGAGAGCAAGAAATTATTCCTTGAAGATAAAAAGTGATCAGCCCAGTATCAGAGGTTGTTGGACGTTAACTGTCAAAAATCTGTAACCGTTAATGAAAAATCGTCGTGAGCCACCAGAAGAGACAAGAATTAAGAGAGGGATTCATATTGACCTAGAGCGCATTGGAGGAGGGAGGGCTGAGAAGAGAGCTGCCGCCACAAGGTATGGGGTGGGGGGAACTTTCATAATAGGGCTCATCTTTCTGAGTTAGAGAAGGGGGTTCTCAAACTTTTATGCTTCACGACCCCCTGGAAATGTGTATGTAACTGACGTACCCCTTATATCAGTGTCTCGCAAACTGTGTGCCGCGCGGTAATTTTCAAATTGACACTAGATATTCCAAAGATTTCATTTTGACTTGACTTGTGTTATCGACGTGCTTTAATAAAAAACTTTCAGATTTTATCAACTGGGATCTTGTAAGTATTTATCAAGCTTTTTCCAAATTTTGGTATTAATTTTTGATTATTTCAAGCCATAGAATGGACAAATATTTAAAACAAACACCGAGTTATGAATTAAAGAACGAGAGCAAATCTTCAAATAAAACCAGGCTGATGACTTCAACAAAGCGCAAATATAATGACGATTATATAGAGTTTGCTTTTATTCTTTTTTAGGTGTGCCGCGGAAAAAAAATTAGATTCAGTGTGCCGCAGAGTAAAAAAAAGTTTGCGAGACACTGCCTTATTTAGATATATAAAACTATAGTTATAGGATAACAATGGTTATTTTTACTCCGTTACTAGACTTAGCGACTTTTGAGCTTTCACAGCGAACCCCAAAATTTTACTCGTTGAGAATCCGTAAGTTAGAAAATCGAAAATTGCAGACAAAAATATTATGGAGGAATAATATTGAAGACTAGAAAATTGGCGGTAGTTTCCAATAGAAGGTGTGCAAAGCTTAAAATAAAAACATAGGGTCCTGGTACTGACCATATATACCAATCTGAACGGAATTATGGCTCTGAGCTTGATTATGGATCCTGATTTTGCTGCATTGGTGGGCTTCTGTGGAGGGAAATTTTACGCTGCATTTTCTCTTTCTTTGTGTGTTGACAGCCACAAGTGAATAGATTCACAGGATATGTTTATCATCTGGGGGATAATCCTGAGCAGAGGTCATCGCAGGCACCTGAACTCTCTGCTTCTATTGGCATCGTCAAATTCTACATTGGAGGAAATCTTCCAGTGTAGATGGCTTCAGCCTTTAGTGGTGGGGGAACGGGTCTTTGCCCCATGTCTGCGATTAGGGGGCTGTTTGATATTGTCGGCATTCCGTTTCTCAATAAACATAGTTTCTTTAAACATCCCACTAACCATTTTCTCTCCATAGGTAGTTGGAATGTGAGGACTCTGCACAGAGCTTTTTCTCTTGATGTCCTCACAGAAGAATTCCACTGTTATAATTTAGATATTCTAGGCTTGCAAGAGACCAGATGGACAGATAAAGTCCTTAAAAATAATTTAAATTTCTCTTTTCAGGGAGGGACGACAATAACCATTACCAAGGCGTGGGTATGCCTCTCAGCAGACACGCTAGTGATGCTCTTCTAGGATATGAGTGCATTAATGAAATGTTTCTAACAGCAAAATTTCAGACAAGCGTTAAAGACTTGAGTGCTATCTGATGTCATGCCCCCAACTAAGGATAGCGATGAGGATGAGAAGGATAGGTTTTACGGACAACTTCAGGAGATTTTGGATTCTGTCAAGAAAGGAGATATTACCCTTGTTCTAGGTGAGTTCAATGCAAAAGATGGAACTGACTCTGACCTTTGGGGAGGAGTCACATCTCCGTTTTGGTATTGTTAGCTGCAATGGCAATGTGCAACGTCTCCTACAGGTAAGTAAACTCAATGGATTCAGAATAACTAACACTTGTTACAAACACAGCGACATACTTAAGTACACATGGGTTTTACCCGATGGGAATACCCCATAAGAATATGATTGAATATATATTAATTAACAGCAAATGGACTACTTCTGTTAGGAATACCAGGTCATATAGTGGAGCTGAAATTGAATCTGACCATTACCTTTTTAAAAGTGTCTTCCAACTTAAACTTAAAAAGTGTTGTGCTAGGGTTAAAAAATTTACTTTTAATACTGATACTCTCAAAGACCCAGTTGTAGCCAAAGCTTACCACGATAGGTTACTTATTCATTATGACAGTCATGGTATGCTTACTACTGAAGTTGAGGAAGAATGGGATCATTTTAAACAGGCTTTTTTTGACACTAACAGTACACTTTTAGGAAAAAAGGATCAGAGGAGGCAGAATTATCTGAGTGATAAGGCA
This sequence comes from Ryuthela nishihirai, assembly GCA_038380435.1. Lineage (NCBI taxonomy): Eukaryota > Metazoa > Arthropoda > Arachnida > Araneae > Heptathelidae > Ryuthela > Ryuthela nishihirai. The sequence goes on from JAWZYU010000019.1 coordinate 39,155,154, forward strand.
CTTGAGCTTATTTCGGAAACAAACAACTGCAGGAATGTCCTTAATCAATACCCTACTAGTCCTAATAGAAAGCATTACAGAGAACTTAATAAACGTGTAAAAGATAAGTTAGCTGCTGATAAGAATCTTTGGCTTGATGGTTTGGCTGACAAAGCCGAGGAAGCAGTTAGACAGCACAACAGCAGAGAGCTATACCAGAGAGTTAATGTTTTGTGTGGTAGAAAACGGACAGGTATACAGGGATTGAAGGATAAACAAGGTAAGGTTATAGAAGGTGATGATTCTGTCATGGCTAGGTGGGCTGAACATTTGAGTGATGTTCTAAACAATGTGATTAGTTTTACTTCCATTGTTTTCAATGACGATAGATGCATTGGTGGCTTTAATGCTGGCCCTAAAACACAATCTGAAGTTATTTTGGCTATTTCTAAACTTAAACTTTATAAATCCCCAGGGGTAGATAAGATTACTACTGAAATGCTTAGAGCTGGGAATGTTTCGGTTACCACTTGGATGACTGAAATTTTGAGTATCTTTTATGATAAAGGCATGGTCCCTAAGGATTTTACCAGACCTATTGTTTTATATTTTCAAGTAATTTCAAATAATTCAAAGGAGCTATATTTTCAAAAAAGGTGATCGCAGTTCTTGTGATAACTATAGGGGTATCAGCTTATTCTCTGTTCGAGGTAAAGTGCTTTCCATGATTGTGCTTAATAGAATTAAGAATCTGGTTGGCAGTCAGTTGCGTGATGAGCAATGTGGATTCAGAAGTGGTAGGGGATGTGTGGATCAGATATTTCACTAACATTTGAGCTAGCTCGCTCAATACTTTTACTTTGCAATTTTTATTTTAATCTCCGCTTCCGCAGAGACCTTTCTCGAATCTTCAAGGACTCGACCTTCAGGAATTCGGTAGCTGTAGATTAAACGAAAAAAATATTTCTTCTAACCGTTAGTCTAAATTTAATACAGGTAGCTTTCGTTAACTATGAAAAGCTAACAATCTTAAAACAAAAGTAACAATCGAGAATGGACTAAATGGACAGTTCACAAGGACCCCAAAGGCTCAGAGAAAGTTGGAAGGAAGATATCCACTGGACAGCTTTTAGGTGACAGATGGCAACCTCCCATGAAGGCTATAAAATGGGTTCTTTAGCGTTCGGGTTGTTTTACCTATGAGCGGTACTTTTTTTTCCACACAATGGGCTAAATGGCCAGGTCACAAAGATTCAGGGTACAAGGATACTCTATTGCAAATGATCCGCCACTATCGACCGCATGTTATCAAAATGATTTCCACGTCGATTCGAAGAATGTAAAATATCGTAATGACTTGTGTTAGATCATCTAGTATCTAGGACAGGCATGGCCAACTGTTTTTGCCCCCGGGCCGGATTGGAAAAAAAATATATTTTCACGGGCCGGATTGGAAAAAAAATATTTTCACGGGCCGGATTGGAAAAAAAATATTTTCACGGGCCGGATTGGAAAAAAAATATTTTCACGGGCCGGACGAAATATTAAAATTGAAAAATGTTAAGCAAAACACTTATTTCTTTAAGTAAACAAAATTTTATTATGAAATTTGTTTATGAATAATTGTAAGTAAATCAATACAACAAATTAACATAATAACTAATGCGACGTGAGGCGGTTTGCATCGCTTATTATTTTTTTAATATCTGGTTCTATACTTGTAGTAGCTATTCTTAACACAGCCTCCAAATGTAAATCATTCAATCTTGATCTTGTTGTACTTTTATTTAGATTCATTAAAGAAAAGGTTTGTTCACAAATATAAGTTGAGCTAAAGATTACTAAATACGTCTTGGCAAGTTTTTTTAAATTTCCATATTTTTCATTATTCAATTGCTTATAAAAATTACACAAATTTTCTTGCTCTTCTCGATATTTCTCATGTAATAATTCATCACATTGTAAATTAATTATTTCTAATTGTATATCAATAGGAACGTCATCAACTTGTACAGAAAATGGATTTCGGATAATAGATAAAATTTTATCAATTTTTTTGAAGCAATCGAATCTCTGCTCGAAATCTGTCATTAGTGCAAGGATGTTTTTATTAAATGTTTTAACCTTTTCTTTTAAAATATTTAAAGATATGGTCTGTAACGTTGGAAAATGATCAAATTTACATTCAGCCAGAATTGTAGAAAAAAGGCTAAGCTTCATTTTAAAAGCTCTTAATTTCTGTATTAAATCATGAGCAAATAAATTTTTTCCTTGTATACATGTGTTAAATTCGTTCAAATGTGTGAGAATATCCAAAGAAAATGCTAAATCACAAATCCAATTTGGATCTAATAATTCAGGAAAATCCTCATTTTCTTTAAGCATTAAAATATTTTTATTTCCTCTTGAAGGTCCCACACACGTCTTAAAACTTTTCCCAAACTTAACCAACGGATTTTATTGTGATATAGTACATCTAAATGACTGGAATTTAGTTCTTCAAGGACATCAATAAATTGCCTGTGATTTAATCCTTTTGATCGTAGGAAATTCACTAATTTCGCAACTACATTTGTAACATGATCGATTTTTAAAATATTTTTGCACTATGCAAAAATATTTTACTCGCCTGCTGGCAACGTCGCTTGAACATCGAGTGCAGATGAGTATAAAAGTTTTAATTCTTTATAACGGAATCTTTTTTAAAAAATATAGAAGTATCGAGAATTCATTCGATTAATTACTAGAAGTTAAATGTTAATATTGAAAAATTGTTCGCGGGCCACATAAATTCATTACGCGGGCCGTATGTTAGCCATGCCTGATCTAGGATATAGCCAAGGGAATAATAATTCCAATGTCACTTCTTTTCCTTAAAAATTCTGAGACCGAAATATAAACGATTTCATTTTCTGAGTTTTTATTTGTTACTAAGCTGTAGTGTAGTATATATCATTTTATACAGTTTACCAAGAGTATTTTGATATTTTTACTCAGTATTTTGAGAATAATTTTCTTCCATCATCAGTTTATAAAATTTGCTTGCCTACCCCTTGAAACTGTTTTTCTGCTGCATTATTATATCTTGCAGAGAAGACATAGTGTATTCTGTTACCATATGGAAATTTCTTGCAAAATCGAAAGGGAAATTATTTGATTGGTTAATGCTGCCTTCTGTCGGACGTTTTGAAAACTATTTACACTGGAAAACTGAAATTTTGGCAGTAGAGTTTTATAGTCAGAAGGTTTACAATGGCAACAAGGCTTTGCCGTCTTAGCCAAAAGGGAGGGTGTAAAAGTAAAACATTTTTAAGAGGTAAACTAAACAGATTTTATTTCTTTCTTTTTAGTTTCACAGACATTAAAAAAATATTAATGATGTAAACAATATTTGATATTTTCATCATTAACTGTAGACGTTTAAACGTCTATAAATCAATAAATGTTTTTTGTGAAAAACGCCGGCTTTAGTTCAACAGGTTAGAATGCTCTAGCATATTTCTGGAGAGTTGACGGATTCGAATCCCGTATGTTGGCGAATTTTTTTTCCACAAAAATATTAATATTTACGTTTTTCGAATCCCCATCAGCTGCAATTTCCATTGTCAGAGAGTGCTAAAGGCGGTAAATAAAAACTCGAAAGGGGACCTCTAGCGGCGGAAGAAGTTAGAAAATACCAAATATTTAAATAAATATTGCAAACGATCTATTTTTGCTAGAAACTTAAGGGGGTATTATTTATGCTTGAGGGGGTATTTATTTATTTTTAATGTATGATGGGGGAAATGCATATAGTAGTATTTTATTAGTAATTATAAAACATAAAAAGTATTTGACTTTTAGTTCTTAAATTTAAAAAGTTGCTTTTCTCTCGCTCCTCTGAAAATAGTGGGCAGATCAGTGGAATTTCTACCATAACAGAACTCTACACGCCGAAATTTCTACCATAAAACAGATCACTTGAAACATTCGTTAAAAGTTTTGCAATTTCGATATTTATTGATCTCTAATGATATAAGTTAAAACTACCTTTGAAAACGCGAATCATATTTCATTAGTAACAAACTAAAAAAGAGATTTCCAATTATCTCTTAAAACAAAACAGTTCCATTCCTTACCTACCTTGGGTGTAGGGTCAACTTATTGTTGTCAATGGAATTTTCAAGACTGTTTCATTCCGCGACCAAAATTTCTAGCATAACTGCATCGTTTCCAATATTCGTTTTAAATATTTGGGATATTTCGATCCTTTTCCACCGTTAGAGGGCGCAGTTACAGCCTTTGGAAAATTCGCAAAATGCAAATTGTAATATTTCATCAATACCTGTCCAACCCAAAAAGAATTTTTAATTTATCTCTAAAAACATACACATTTCTATTGAAAAAAAAGATTTCCATTCACCTCCCCCCCCCCTGGGTCTAAAGGGTCAAGTGATTGCTGCCAATGGTAACTTCACAACCTTCACATTTCAACATCAAAATTTCAAACTTGTAACATAACTACATCGTTTGGAATATTCGTTTGATATTTTGGAATTTTAAACTTTTTCCACCGTTAGAGGGTGCAGCTATAACTTTTGGGAGATTCGAAAAGTGAAAATTGTAATATATTATTAATACCTATCTAACACAAAAAAAAGTTTTTTTATTTATCTGTATAAACAAAAAAGTTCAATGTCTACAGACGGACAGACAACAAAGCGAAATTATATCTTTTTAAAAAAAAAGTTCTAAAATTTACTTTTCCTCTTTTAGCCGTTTTCTAAAGTACTTCCAATCATGAACACTGAAATCTCTATCAAATATTACCCTACCCTTTTCCGGAATCCTAAGTACCGTGCAATACCATTCAGCTATGCACGCTAAACAATCCGATCAACGACAAAACATGTCGTCCAGATTTGAAATGGCCAGCCTCTACCTATACAGAGCCTCTACTACTGACACATCTGAAGCGCCACCTGTCGGTGGCAAATGTAACTATTCTGACAACATAATTTTTCGTCATTAAAAAAATTCCATGTCTTTCTCTGCCTTTCTGTGAAAACCGCATCGTACTACTGTCTATACATTTCGAAATATGGCATTTTAAGTTTTTCTGTTACTTTTGGATCACCCGGTATTTATCAAATACACTATACAGGGTGAATCTGAAAAAGTGGGCAAAACTTTAGCGGGTGGTAGAACGCAGCTATACGAGCAATATTCGTCACAGAATGTATGGTCGGAACGCAAGCGGTGAGAAGTTAAAAGGTAGTTTTCCACTGTCACATTTAAAGAATGAACACAAGAAGGAGAGGAGATACTTCAGAAAACATTTTATTAACAGGAATGTAATTGAGGTACATGCTCAAAGAAATTGCTCAAAAGAGCTAGTATAGTTAGTATAACCAGCCATCCTCTTGGCAATCCACGGTAGAAATGCCGTTGGGTGCGAGGACCGACCCTTTTATACCATTTCCAACGCCACCTAGCGGCTCGCCGTTTGCGTTCCGACCATACATTCTATGACGAATATTGCTCGTATAGCTGCGTTCTACCACCCCGTAAAGTTTTGCCCACTTTTTCAGATTCACCCTGTATAAACAAACGTATCCAGACAGTCGTTCATCCATAACCTTCCGGTAATAGGAAAGGAATTATATCTCGTTGGTGCAACATTTGGTGCTACCACAACCCCCCAGTCTGCGGGAAATACTTTCCAATAGATTTTGGTACGTTGCTGCTAGAATTGCCTGCCTTTCTGCCACAAGAGCATTAGCGATGCCGGTCACTGATGTCTGGCAGGTCGGAGTTCCAATTCATCCCAAAAGTGTTCCATGGTGTTGAGATCCAGGATCTGTGCGGACCAGTCAAGATCTTCGACATCCCTCTCATCAAACCATTCCGGCATGGTCCTCGTTTTGTGGACAGGAACGTCGTCATGTTGGTAGAGGAAAGGGTCTTCAGTGAACTGTTGCCTTAAAGTTCGGAGTGCAGAATTGTCGAGAATGCCATTATAGGACCGTTCACAGGAACTATGAGGTTAGCAGTTAGTTAGTTTATACTGATTGATAGCATATTAGTGTTTTGTGTGATTTGTTAAGGAATTTTTTTATGATTTATGTAATTTTATTGCCGTGTTATTAATTCAGTTCATTTATAGTTTGTTGATTTATTTTGAATTCGCGGTCGATTGCCAAATATCCAAATAGAATTGAAAATTTGTAAAAATACATTTATTCATATTTTGTGTTTTTGAATACGTGTGATATCAGTTATATAGTCTATTACATGGCATGGAATAATAATTCGGATAAAGTATTCGTGATGAGACTTCAATATTCTTGTAAAAACATACGACATAGAAAGGAGAAAAATAATATTCTCTTTTGTTACTTTTATTAAGTTCGTTAGCTTTTTAGAGTTAACAAGAGCTACCTGTATAAACTTTAGACAAACGGGTAGAAGTTTAATTTTTTTTCTTTAATCAACGAATCAAATGTCGGATTTTCAAATTTCGAGGAAGATCTCTGCGGAGATTGAAATAATTGCAAAGTCGTAAATGTGACCGTTCTATCAAGTTGCCCCTCAGTGAAAACTAATCTTCTCAAAATCTAGTAAAATGAAATTTTTCAGTTACAAATTTCGACACTTAGTCAACTGAGGCATCTATTCCGGCAAGTATTTGACAGCACATTTTCCTATATATAATTATTATTCCCTCTTTCTGTCATTCGATGCACCTAAGTTAAAAAAAAAGTCATCGGTATCATGGTTCGAAATTTAGAATGTTGCGCAAAACGACAATTTACGAACTGTTTAATGAGAGGGTGAAGTTGCCATTCAACCAAAACCAATCTTCTCATAATTGGTTAAAAATACATTTCGATTTATAATTTGATTTGACGATCTGGCCACCAGATTGCTTTAAAATGTTAGCATATTATTATAGTGGATAAGGTAAAAATATCTGAAAAAAAATTTATCATAAATTTACATGTTAACAATAAAGTTGTTGCAACCTAAAATTTATAACTTTATTTCCTATTGAATTTATCGGCTTATATAAGAGGTCTAATTGATTCATGACTATATTCTTTATTATCGATATTTATTTTTATATTATTGATACATGACTCTAATTCTTTCGCTATTAGGAACGTTTACTGCTAAAAATTAAAAATAATAAACGTTTATAAAATAATCATAAACAATTTCGTACTTCGTCTATTGAAACTACCGCCAATTGTTTTTACCGCAATATTATTTTCTTCATAATTTTCTATTGTATACTTCTTTGTTTCTCTAACTCATATTGACACAACGATGTGTCTTGTAGAAAGAATGGTGCTCTCCAGACTAAAATTCTTCCTCCAACAAACAAATACACTCCCCACTTGCCAAACTGGCTTCAGAGAGCACAGGTCAACCACAGATAATTTCTTTGACATTATCACATCTGCTGAACTTGCCTTAAATAAAAAAGGAATTCTTTGTTGTGTCTTTCTAGACCTCACCTCTGCTTTTGATACTGCCTCACACACCAACATACTCTACAAATTACATCAACTAGGCATCACAGGAAACATTTTTGAATTTTTTAAAAATTTCCTCACACACAGAAAAATTAAAGTCAAGCTGGGGACTACCCTATCTGACCCACATAAACTCAACAGAGGATTACCACAGGACAGTGTGGTTTCCCCCACATTATTCAACATCTTACTACATGACCTCCCAACTATTTTCAACAATAAAATCACATGCTCCATCTTTGCAGATGATATAGTGCTCTGGACCTTTCGAACTAACATCAACAGCATACAAACCACATTACAAAATGCAGTCAAGCAGGTTCTTGACTTTACTACAAAATGGGGACTTGCCATCTCAGCACCTAAGTCTGCGGTCTTACCCATTACACGTAAACACTTACCTACCAATTCACCAAATATTACAATTGACAATTGCACCATTCCCACTGTCACCCATTACAAATATTTAGGGCTAACAATAGACCGTAAGCTTACCTGGAAACAACACATTAATAACATAAAAATTCACATGCATTGGAGCATACAACATATTAAATTCCATCACAAGAGTGTCATGGGGGGCCAGCGATAAAGTAATGCTTACTTTCATCAAAGCATTTATCAACTCTAGACTAGAGTATGGCCTCCCAGCACTCAACACTGCTTCAAACACACAAATCAATAAAATTGAAACTCTGCAAACACGCGCCATCAGACTTGCCCTGGGTCTTAAAGCTGGCTGCCCAAACCTCGCCACTTGGGCAGAAGCTAACATGCCACCTCTAACAATCAAAAGACACCTCCTCACATGCAAACACTACATCAAACTTAAACACTACAATCCCACTCACCCAGCCATATTTAGAATTGAATCCACCACTAACTCTACTACAACAGCACAAATAATAATGAAAAAAACACACTTTACCCCACTTGGCAACAAATTAAACCCTTTAAACCCATACAAACACTTCCCTATTGGTTACTTAAAAAACCAAACATTCACCTCACTCTACCACACATCACCAAAAAAAAAAGCTCACCTCCCCATTGAACTAAAAATTGCTGCAGACAACTTAATCACATAACTATCAGAACTGACCATACAATTTACACTGATGAATCTCATATTCCACACACCACCTCTGGCTCTGCTGCTTTTTACACCACTTCCACCAAATTCTCTTATGTTATAAAATGAAATCATGCTGAAAATAGCACCTCTTCAGAGCTAGCAGCAATACATATGGCATTAGGCTGGGACACCCACCTCAACAAACAACACATTAACATAATCACAGACTCAAGGCCTGCATTACAACTCATTAACACACTAACAGTAGATCCATCACAGAACCATTCCCTTTTCCACATACAAAACATAGCACACAACATTATAGACAAGGGAAACACCCTAACATTTTACTGGATTCCCTCCCATTGCAACATCATCCATAATGAGACTGTTGACTCACTTGCTAAACAAGGCCTTACACTCACAACCCCAAATTACCACACTGTCACTACATGCAAACATCACATAAGAGAATACACAAAATATTTTTATCACACATGGACCCAGAATTGGGTACAACACACTACAGATAAAAACACATTCAGAGCCACAATAGCACCCTCTCCAAACACACTACATCTTAACTACCTATCCAGAAGGGCCCAAACAGCAATACACAGACTCCGAACTGGCAGAGCGAACATCAACAAAGACTTATTTATGATTAGAAAAATACATACTGCACTCTGCCCAAACTGCCAAGTGATAGAGGATATCCCCCACTACCTACTACACTGTCAAATATACAACACACAAAGACACACCCTCTATCACAAACTTGCTACACTTCGAGTCACCACATTCACCTTACAGACCATCCTAAACCCCACCCACACAAAGGCAAAATCACATTTCAGGGCCATGGCCCATTTCATACAAAGTACTGGCAAAATCCTTTAACCTTCCAACTTCCTGCAGACTCTCCACCTCAATATATGAAATATGACTCTCCTCCCTGCAGACACCTCCTACTCAAAAGATCCATTGGACACCAAAAGATCCAGATGCCAAAAAGATCCAAAGGGACAAAAAAGAAGCATTTTGGACACATTACTGCACCACCTTATTTCCCTAGTGCAATTGTATTGATGTTTTCAAAAATATATATATATATACATAATTATACTCTGTAACAATAGACTAGAACTCCCAAAGTACCCTTTTTCAAAAATAATTACTAGTGGTGACAAACCATCTGCCTGACCAATTTTCATCACTTTAGTTTTCTCTCTATTTATAACCAAACCTACTATACTACCAGTCTCATCAACAGCTCGAATGAAAGAGTTCATCTCATGAACATCATTTGCCAAAAGAGCTAAATCATCAGCATGTTCTAAATCAGGAATTTTAAGATCTGCCGACCATTTTAGGTCATCTTTAATTGTAAGAGATTCGGGCGATTTTGAATATTTACCTTGCACCCTTCTTACCAACTTCCGGCCAACATGGGCCACACAGTGATCACACACGCTACAATTTTCACTCCCAGAAGAATTTTACTCCAAACCTCTCCCCTCCCCACCCCCTTGCCACAAAACTACGACGCAGCACTTCCTTGGCACCAAACTTCAACCACCTCCTTCATTATTAGGCGGCCTGCGGTCAAAAGCCTATCGCCAACATGTAGGGTCGCTAGCACTTCACTGTACTGGTCCCTACTTTTTGACGCACACAAAAAAACTTTTTCTCGTGGACCAGATGATAAAGGGGCCAAGGTCCCTTTTACAAAATGGTCCAGTTTTTAAAGAAGGATGTTAGACTCCCTCCGTTCCATGCGCTCTCCGTTAATATGATTCCTCTCTCAACTTTTGCCTCTCCTGATGGCTCGCGACGCATTTCCCTAACGGTCCCGAATTTTTGACAGTTAATGTCCAACATCCTCCGATTTGGGAGTGATCGCTTTATAGATTATAGCAGGGGTTCTCAACGTGGAATACGCCGTAAAATATTTTGGGGTTCGCAGTGAGAGTTCAAAAGTCGCTAGATAGTTTTATATATATAGATGTTTTATTTCATTCCCATTGCCATATTATAACTATAGATTTATCTATCTATACAACGGGTACGCCAGTTATATACACTTTTCCAGGGGGTAAGTGAAGCATAAAAGGTTGAGAACCACTGATATATATGTCTTATTTTATTCCCATTGTTATACTATAACTATCGAACCCCTAAGCCACTTAGGAGTTCGAAAGATGAAGTTGAAATGAATGCCACAAGAGGATTAGTGATGCCGGTCACTGATGTCTGGCAGGTCGGCCTGGCTCGCAGTCGGAGTTCCAATTCATCCAAAAAGAGTTCAATGGGGTTGAGATCAGCGCTCTGTGCAGGCCAGTCAAGTTCTTCAACATCCCTCTCATCAAACCATTCCCTAATGTAATCGCTTTGTGAATTGGAACGTCGTCATATTGGTACAGGAATGTACATCTAGAGATTATCAGAGTACAGTCGCACAATAAAGTATCCGAACACTATTGTTGATTACAGAATTAAGAAAAAAATAGCTTACAACGTTTTTTTTTACAAATTAGTGATCTGGCAACCTTCGTGTACAGTCGCTCCAAAAAATATCCGAACACTATGGTTGATTACAGAATTCAGAAAAAATATCTGCAACGATTTTTTTAGAAATTTGTGATCTGGCAATCGTCGTGTCACGTGATACGACGGCTGCCAGATCGTGTCACGTGACGCACAGGTCGTGGTGTGACGTCAAATTTTATGTAATTTACGGAGTGCTTTTTAACGTTAGAATATTTTACCTCTGAAGGTCACCTTTTTTACACAATAGGCTAAATGACCAGGTCACAAGACCCCAAAGACTCAGAGAAATATGCGGGTAGGATATCCACTGGACATTTTTATACGAGACAGATGGTAGTCTCCCGTTAAAGCTATCCAGCGTGTTGTTTAACGTTGGAATATTTTACCTCTGAAGGTCACTTTTTTCCACACGATGGACTAAATGGCCAGGTCACGAGGATGCCAAAGTTTCAGAGAAAGTTGGAAGGAGGATATCCACTGGACAGCTTTTAGGTAACAGATGGTAGCCTCCGATGAGGGCTATAAAATGTGTTCTTTAGCGTTGGGGTTGTTTTACCTCTGAGCGGCACTTTTTTTTGCACACAATGGGCTAAATGGCCAGGTCACAAAGATTCAGGGTACAAGGACATTCTATTGCAAATGATCCGCCACTATCGACCGCATGTAGTTAAAATGTTTTCCAAGTCGATTACATGAATTTAAAATATCGTAATGACTTGTGTTAGATCATCTATTATCTAGGATATAGCCAGGAGAATAATAATTCTAAGGTCACTTCCCCTCCTGAAAAATTCTGAGACGGAAATGCAAAATATTTCATTTACTGAGTTTTTATTTGTTAATAAGCTGTAGTGTAGTATATATCATTTTATACAGTTTACCAAGAGTATTTTGATATTTTTACTAGCACTTTGAGGATAATTTTCTTCCACCATCAGTTTTTAAAATTTGCTCTCCTACCCCTTGAAAATATTTTTCTGCTACATGATTATATCTTTCAGAGAAGACAGAGTGTATTCTGTTACTATGTGGAAATATCTTGCAAAATCGAAAGTGAAATTATTTGATTGGTTAATGCTGCCATCTGTCGGACGTTTTGAAAACGTCGCATTTAAAAATTATGTTTCAATTCTAATTCAATAGAAAGTGAAATATCCAGATAAGATTTTATATGTGCTAACGAAAACATTATTCAGAGTCTCTAAAATTAATTATAACAAGAAAATAATGCATTAGCAAAATGTGTAATATTAATCTTCATTTTCTGCAATTAATAGTGATTTCTTAGTTACCATCTTTAGATTATTTGTCTAAAAAATAGTAGACCAAGCATCAAAATTATAAATTCTAAACTTAATAGGTGAAAGAGCAATTACTGTTTAACTGGAACTGTCCGACCCATTTCTGCAGGAGTGCCGCAGGGATCGATTCTGGCTCCTACCTTGTTCAATGTCTATGTTTCTGACACTCCAAGAGTTTATAGAGTTTTTTGCGCTATGATGCCGACGACACCGCTTTTTTATCCTCGTCACTTTCGCTCTCAATTGCAAGAAATCGTCTCCAAACTATGTTGGACTCCTATGAGGACTGGTGCACCTCATGGCGAGTTCAAATTAACACCAACAAATGTATGGCAGTCATTACCTCTCGCAAGAGAAACCCCCATCTTGACAATTTCCTCTTATTCGACAAGCAAATTGCGTGGAGTGACACGACAACTTATCTTGGCCTCCTATTCACAAAAACCTCATTTGGACCCCACACATTGAAAAAGCCCTTCACAAAGCCCGAATTGTCAAACTCAAACTACTCCCCCTGATTGGCAGGAAGTCGAAATTATCACCCACACTCAAAATTCTCATCTATAAACAAATCATTCGGCCTATTCTCCTATATGCAGCCCCAATTTGGGGCACTTGCTCTCCTATATGCAGCCCCAATTTGGGGCACTTGCTCTCCTACATGTATCTCCAAATTACAAAAATTTCAAAATTCTATTATCCGATCAGCTGTAGCAGCTCCCTGGTTTGTACGAAACTCCATTCTCCAGCGAGATCTACAAATTCCTGACATCTCTGAGATTATCCACAACATGGCTAAAAAATTCCACGCTGATGCACAAACTCATCCCAACCATCTGGTCCATCTTGCCCTTGACTATGAAATTCATTCCAACATGCGACGTAGACGCCCCAAATCCCTTCTTTCCTAGTCTTCTTTTCTTTTCCCTTTCTTGTCCTGACATAGCATTCAAATTACACATCTCCGTTCTCATGTGGTGAGGCCCTCCCAAGACCTGCATTATTAATCCAGCTCCGGGGGCGGCCACTTTCCTGGGTTGATAAAGGATCCCCTTTTTCTTCCCCCCCATATGAACCACTCTCACTTGACAGAAATGTCTCGGCATCGCGCCGAAGTAGTCTAAATTTTATCATTGTTTTAACTCCGATGAAAGAGATATGGGTCTCGACCCGGTGCTCTGCATTGTCCTTAATGATCTTTGATCTTTGTTTAACTGAATTTTAGGTAATTAGAATAAATTGGAGTTTTCAAAATTCATAACTCATTCTGGTAAGAAAGTTTTCAGTTTCAAGTAAAATAGCAATTTTTTTGTATCGCAGATAAAATGTGCTTTTTAAAAGAAAATCTGATACTTGTGATTAACAGGATAATTTTATACTGATTGATAGCAAATTGGTGTTTTGTGTGATCAGTTAAGAAATTGTTTATGACTTGTGCAATTTCGTTGCCTTAGTTATTAAATCGGTTACTCTATAGTTCGTTTATTTTTTTCGAATTCACGCCCGATTCCCAAATATTCAAATAGAATTTGAAATTTCTAAAAACACTTTTATTCACACCTTGTTTTTTTGAATACGTTTCACAGTTACGTATTTTATTACATAACATGGAAAAATAAAACTCTAAAGTATTCGTGACGAGACTTCAATATTGTTGTAAAACATATGACATAAAAAAGGAGAAAAATAATATTCTCGATTGTTACTTTTGTGTTAAGATTTTTAGCTTTTCATAGTTAACAAAAGCTACCTGTATAAAATTTAGACAAACAGTTAGAAGAAATATTTTTTCCGTTTAATCTAGTGGAAATATACTTTTGAGAGCTCGCCTTGAAGGTTCGAGAAAGGTCTCTGCTGAAGCGGAGATTAAAATAAAAATTGCAAAGAAAAAGTATTGAGCGAGCTAGCTGAAATACTGTTACTGTTACAGTTCATAGAGTGTTTTTCGAGGTTACTAACGAGGTCATCGCTGCAGCCTTAGCACCATATGGGCGAATAATCAGCTTCAAATATGAGCAAAAATCAGAAGGCCGGTTCAAAGGCATGTACACAGGCACGAAATTTGTCGTGATGGACATGGCAAGAATAGTTCCGAACACCAAGTCGATTGCTAGGTGTTCTGCAATTCTTGTTTACAACGGCGTAGGGTCACTTGCAAAAAGTGCCACTTACAAGGACATTTTGCGGCACAGTGCTCGGCGATTTTCTGCAAAAATTGCAGAGCAAATACCCATCTTGAAAAGGATTGTGTGCTCAACTGTAAAAAATGTAGTGAAACTTGACATACTTTCAGTGACTGTCCTATGCGTGTTTCGCCGATTCGTTAATAGGCCGAAAACCGTCTTTTGGGCCGCAGAATTCTGCGGAAATGCCTCCGACGGCGGAAGAAAATTCTACTGCCAAAACTGAAACTTTGCCGCCCCATGACCAAATTAATGTTATTAATACAGAAACTGTGACTGAAACTGCCATCGAAGAGCCACAGGGCTCTAATACAGCTGCTATTTCAACAGAGCAGCCAAAGGAGATCTCTACTCCTACTTTAACAGCTGATAAAAAAATCACCACTCCGGCTATCAAACGAAGCAGCACGGCGAAGAAATGGACTGCGGCTGCAAATAAGAAGGAAAGAAAAACAATAAAAGTTCTACAGAGTCTTTAGTATCTAAAACTCCTTTTGAAACGGCATCAGAGCCTGTTGTCGTCGCTTCCACTTCAAAGGATATGGGAACATATCCTTCCCTAGAGATATTACGATTACAAGGCTTCCTCTGCTGCCGTTATTCTTGAAAATATATTAAAGAGCACCGAAGCTACTGCGCTGTCTGACTCAGACAGCGATGCCCAGAGCTTTGGATAACCTCCTCTTGTTTGTTTTTGTAAGGTTATACTGGGCTTCCCCGCCCTTTGTTTTTTTGTGTTTTTTTTTGTATTGATATGCTCTTTCTCTCGCTGATGGGGTCACAATTAAGAATTGGCTCTTTAAACGTTTGCGTCGAGTTGAGTCCAAAGAAGCAAAACTGGTTGATAGGCTTCTTGGACTTTAACCAGCTGGACTTTCTACTTTTACAAGAGACTCATTTAGATTCAACAAAATGGGCAAAGGATCTTCTCCGCAGAGACAAGCATCGTTCCTATTTTTTTTGGGGTCATCTCATGCCAGAGGAGTAGCTATTATTAGCGCCAGAAATAACAATTTCTATATCTGCAAATATGACTCTGACGTAGATGGAAGATTAATTAAAATAGTAGCTGAAAGAGAAGGTGTTAAGTTCTGCATCGTAAACATATACAGAGAAATGAATTTTATGAGCATTTAAAATATTTTCTTAATGAAAGTTATGGTTGTTTGATATTGGCAGGAGACTTTAATTCAGTCGTGGACGTTAATTCAGACGATTGGGGCGGAACCACTTTTCGGGCAGACAGTAGCAGGTTAAAACTGACTCGACTGATTAGTGGATTCGATTTATCGGACGTCTGGAGGCACCAACACGATGATCAATTCGTCGCTACCTGGACGTCACCTGACGGCCAGATTCAGCGGCGAATTGATCGAATTTACGTCTCCAGCCAATATCTAAATTTTTCTACAGATTTTAACTTTACTGACGTCAATTCCCAGAACTTTTTCGTCAGTGACCATCGGATCACTTCAGGAAATATAACTATTCCGAGGGCGGATGGCAGGGGCAAATCCTTGTGGAAAATGAACATTTCCCATCTGGAAGATGCGAATTTGAAGCAAGATTTGTCCGATATTATTAATTCAGATATCGCGCCAGCCGACTCTTGCACCGGCTGCTGGTGGCAGGTGCTCAAGGGAAAGCTACGCGTTCATTCACAAAAAAAGGGAAGACAACTTGCTTGCGAGAAACGTGAACGGTTCAATTTCCTGAAGCGAATGTCTTTGAATCTCAACAGAAGGGGATGTCAAAAGTGACAATCATATCCTTTTAGTGCAATCTGTTCATAATGAAATCAATGGAATTTATGTATCTTCTGGGCTCATAGCAAGACAGGCTTCGGTAGCAAAAAGAATTGAGATGGAGGAAAATTTCACCTCTGTATTTGATTATGCGGCCCCCAGATCAAAGGAAGTCATCTCCATCGCTTCCATTCGCAGTATTGACGGGGGGGGGGGGGAGTTTTTGGAACCGAAAATATCAAAAGAGTCTTTGTTAAATTTTTAGAAACCCTGTATTGCTCTGACCTTCTCAGCGAAGGTGACATGCTTGCGTGGATTAAAACTGCCCACGCCTCAGCGACGAGGATAAAGATCTACTCGATAAACCGATTACGGCTGCAAAAGGTCGAAAGAGCAATTAAGAGAATGAAGAGAGGAAGCTCTGCAGGCACTGACGTCATTCCAATTGAGTTCTACAAGCTATTTTTGTATCAGTTTAAAGTTCCACTTGCAAAGCTTTTCAACAATCTTGTTCTTCAAGGTGAAATGACGGCAGACATCAAAAGAGGTAAGATTCCACTATTAATAAAGAGATCCGATGGGTGTAATTATAGGGTAAATGATTGGAGACCTATCTCTGTTTGGAATAGTCACTATAAAATTTTTGCCAAGGTCGTTATGGTCAGATTAAGTAAAGTCCTTTCGAACCTCATTTGGCCTACGCAGACTTGCTCTGTAGGGGGGAGGAAAATTACTAGAAATTTAAGCACAATTGCTGACACAATTGACTGTGTGAATTTAAAACATAGCAAATGTTGTTTATTTTCTGTTGACCAGAACAAGGCCTTTGATAGAGTGTCTCATAACTTTATGTGACACCTACTAAAGGCCCATAACTTTGGCGAAAATTTTATAGGCACTGTAAAGTGTTTGTATAATAATATTGAAAGTGGTGTCGGTGTGAATGTGAGCATCTCTGATTTTTTCCTTGTTTCCAAAAAAGGTAAGACAGGGGTGCCCTCTGTCGCCTTTGGTTTTCGTTCTAACCATTGAAACTATAGCTAGGAAAATTCAAGTTGACCGGTTATTTCAGGGCATTCCAACCCCTGGAAAAACCAGCCTTCAGCTCAAATATGTCGTCTGTGCAGACGACATAAATTTCTTTTTCGAGAATGAATTTTCTCTAGATAAGTTTTTTAATGATTTCAAAAATTATTCGAAAGCCACTGGTGCAGATCTTAATCTGGAGAAGACACGAGCTCTGACACGGGGTGCTTGGAATGGATATTCGAGAAATCTTATTGTGTCATTTAACGAACCTATCAAAATACTTGGCATATATTTCGATAGGAAAGGATGCCACTCTAAAACCTGGACTGAAATTTTGAAACAGGCTCGAGAAATCGAATCACTTTGGCAAATTGATGATTTCTCTTTCGCCAACAGAGCCAAATTGGGAACGTTATTTTGATTTCAAAATTAACTCTGGTAGGCAGCGTTTTTAAACCACCATCCAGATTTCTTTCGGAATTTACAAAAATCGTTTTTCTTGTGATTTGGCAAGGCTCGAGAGAGAGAATCGCTAGATTCTTAATTTATCGCCCCTGTGACGAAGGTGATTTAAATTTAAAACATCCTGTTTCGTGGCAAAAGGCACTTTTCCTGCGAGAGGTCATAAATAAGATTAATTGTATTGAACATCCGGGTGCATTATTTGGGCTGGCAATCTTTCAGTAATTATTTGGGCTGGAAATTCTGTCAACTGGCTAGCCAGAGCGCAGAATATCGCGGCCCAAAGTCTGAAAAACAGGGGGCGGGAGTGGCTCAGTCGGTAGCGCGCAAGGCTCGTAATCTGTAGTTCCCAGGTTCGAGTCCCAGCTGGGTCAGCGTTGAGATTTATCTCCGCAAAATTCCCCGCCCTGCCCACGGTCAGTAGGGGATACCGATGGGCTTGGAAAGGCCGCCGTCCGTCGATTGGACGTTAAGCCGTGGTCCCGTGTGCGGGAGAGCCATACCCTGTGCACGTTAAAGAACATGCTGGATGGTCTTGACGGAAGGCTACCATCTGTCTCCCAACAGCTGTTCCAGTGGGTCCCCTCCCCCAACCTTCTCTGAGCCTTCAGGGTCCATGTGACCTGGCCATTTAGCCCATGGTGTGCAAAAAAGTGCCGCTCAGAGGTAAAACAACCCAACACAACTGAAAAACAGTGCTATCGATATAAGGAGTTTGGGGACTTATACAAGTCCTCAGAACGGCAGAGTAGCGACACTTCGGTTTGCGAAATGCGGCTACGGGACTTGTATATGATTTTTCTGCCAGCCTGGATGGCTCTCGTCTCCTATCTTGACCCATATCACGACTGGAAAAAAGCCTGGGACAATATTTATCATTGTGGTGCTATTTCTCGGCACAGGGACATTACGTGGTTTGCAGCTCACAATGTCCTTCCGACCCTTAAAATTCTGCATCACAGAATGACCAATGTCTCCGATAAATGCGGTTATTGTGGCAAGATCGAAGACATTGGTCACATTTTGTTTTACTGTCCTTCTGCGGCAGAGGTTTGGAAGGAAATATGTAAATGGATGAAAATCCAGAGGTGCACACCGCGTCAGGTACTCTTTCACGAGGACATACCTGCACAGAACAAATATTCGTATAATTTGAATTTTGCTACTGTAAAGGCATTTTTGTGGAGATGTCGATGCTATAGGCTCTTCAACAACAATTATTGGGGACCCAGTACAACCCACCAAGTGATTGAAAAATTTATTATGGTTCGTAAAAACATCGATAGTGGGTTTAAAAAGAACCCTCTATTTTGGAAACAATGGCGTGACCTCCACTTTTTGCAGATTTTTAATTTTGTATTCCGCGGTCTTCGTGCCCGGAATTAACCCTTATGGTATTTAGTTTTTCCTATTTTCTCTGTATATATTTTTTGTATATTTTTGTGATTTGTAGAAAATTTTGTTTATCGTGTCAAAGTCGGCTTGGTACAATTGTTCTCGCCCGTTGGCTCGGTCGAAGACGATTTGTACGAAGTCCAAAATCCAATTCTATGACTCGGCGCGTGGCGGTCGATGACATTTTCCCTCACAAGACGCCAATGCTAATCACCAACCCCACCCTGCTTAAACTTGTGAAAACTAATTGATTTGCGTCCACACGAAGTCTTTCCGACGTTCCAGCATCTCCTCATTGCGCATGCGCCTGTTACCAAAAGACACCACGTGGTTCTTCTTCAACTCTCAAACACTCCTCAAGGCTATGGAAGGGACGGGCGGAGAGGGTGGACTGCAGCTGGAATTCCAACAAGCACGGAACGCCAAATTTCCCCAAGTCGCGATGCCCTTCCTAGTGTAAAGCTCATTAAAGGGGATTAGGAACAGTTGGTATGAGCCACTTAGGGATTGGCGCGTAGGAAAATGGGTCCGTGTGGTGCGGACTTAAACATTTCTCAAGAATCTGCCTAGGTGAAAAAAATTTGATCAATGCATCCTATACCACTTCTGAATCCACACTGTTCATCACGCAGTTGTCCATCAACCAAATTCTTAATTCTATTTAGTATAATCATGCAAAGAACTTTACTTGGAACAGAAAGTAAACTAATATCCCTATAATTATCACAAGAACTGCGATCACCTTTTTTAAAAATTAGGACAATAACAGCTCTAGTAAAATCCTTATGAACAACACCTTTATCATAAAAAATATTCAAAATTTCAGTCAGCCATATGGCAACACAAATATTCCCAGCTCTAAGCATTTCAGTGGTGATTTCATCCACCCCTGGGATTTATGCAGTTTTAATTTAGAGATAGCCAATGCGACTTCGGAATGTGATATAGGGCCATTATAAAAGCCAGTAAGGCATCTATCCTCATTACAATGGGAGTAGAAATAATCACATTATTTAGAACATCTCTGAAATGCTCAGACCACCTAACCATCACAGAATCCTTACCTTCAACCACCTTTACATGTTTATCCCTTAATCCCTGTGTACTTGTCTGTTTCTTCCCACATAAAACATTAACAATCTGGTACAACTCTCTGCTGTTGTGCTGTCTAACTGCTTCTTCAGCCAAGCTGTCAAGCCAAAGATTCCTATCAGCCATTAATTGATGCTTTACACGTTTGTTAAGCTCATTGTAATTGACTTCTGTTAGGACTAGTAGGGTGTTGATTCATATTGATCCTGCACTTCCTTCTTTCAGAAGTAAGTTCCAAAGCCTTATCACTCAAATAATTTTGTTTCCTCTGTTCCCTTTTATCCAAAAAGAGCACTGTTGGTTTCAAGAAAAGCTGTTTAAACTGATCCCATTCTTTTTCAACTTCAGCAGTAACCAAACCACAATTGTCATAATGACTAAGTATTCTATCATGGTATGTTTTGGCTAAATCTGGATCTCTGAAGTATTCAGTGCTATAGCCATTTTTTTTCACATTAGTACAACATGTCTTAAGCTTCAGCTGCAAAACTCTCTTGACCAGGTAATGTTCAGACCCAATTTCAGCTCTATATGATCTGATATTCCTAACTGAACTAGCTTATTTGCTATTAATTAAAATATAATCTATTATATTCCTGTGCAACCCATCAGGTGAAATCCAGGAATATTTATAAATGTCCTGGAGTTTATAGTATGTGTTAGTTATTCGCAAACCGTTAAGTTTACTTACTGTAGGAGATGTTGCCCATTGCCATTGGAACTACCAATGCCAAAGGGACCTAAAACTCCTGCCCAAATGTCGGAGTCAGTACCAACTTTAGCACTGAAGTCACCTAGCATAAGAGAAATATCACCTTTCTTCACAGAATTCAAAATATTCTGAAGCTGGCTGTAAAACATATCCTTCTCATTCTCATCAGAGTCCTCTGTGGGGGCATAACAACAGATGACATTCAAGTCTTTAATTTTTGTTTTAAATTTGGCTGTAAAAAATCTTTCATTAATGCAGTCATATCCTCGAAGAGCATCACTGGCATGTCTGCTACTTATCTCCGCAAAATTCTCCGCCCTGCCCACGGTCAGTAGGGGACACTGATGGACTTGGAAAGGCCGTCGTCCGTTGGATGGGACGTTAATCCGTGCGCCGTGTGCTGGAGAGTCATACCCTGTGCACGTTAAAGAACACGCTGGATGGCCTTGACGGGAAACTACCATCTGTTTCCCAACAGCTGTTCCAGTGGGTCCCCTCCCCCAATCTTCTCTGAGCCTTCGGGGTCCTTGTGACCTGGCCATTTAGCCCATGGTGTGCAAAAAAAGTGCCACTTAGAGGTAAAACAACCCAAGCACATGAGAAAGGAAGTCTGACTGCTACAAATATTATTATTTTATCAAATTCAAAAACGTTTGAAAAGTGCCCAGAATGATTTTATATAAAAATGTTTTAAAAAAAAAAACACTCCCCGGCGGGGAATCGAACCCCGGTCTCCCGCGTGACAGGCGGGGATACTGACCACTATACTACCGAGGAATAAGTGTTCTGCCGAAACCCGGGATCGAACCAGGGACCTTTAGATCTTCAGTCTAACGCTCTCCCAACTGAGCTATTTCGGCGTTAAGGGCACGTGCTAAATACATGTAGCCAATCCGAATGCTGTGCTCGTAAGCAAAAGTTGCTTATTTTTCTCAGAGAATCTTATTTCACGGGTGTTTTTTCAAATTAATCGCCTCACTTTAAAAATCCGAAGTCGTTCTATATCATATGATAACAACCGTAATTTATCATCCACAAACATTAGGAAATGTAACGAGGCAATTACCTCGTTCATCAAGTTTCAATACAGTGCTGCCATCTACCTGTAAGAGCTGAAAAGAAATGTTTTACTCGTGACACGAGCTTGGCTAGCAACCAAGACGTCAGTCGCCCTGTGAAGTTGACCACTTCTCAGCAGGGTTGAAAAAAAAAGAGAAAAGTGGCCATAGATGACCAGATCAGTAGGCCATACTGAACTGGCAGCCCTTCTCTTCCGTTCCCTTTCAAAAGAGATATTCTCTTTTGAAAGATACTAACGGTCTGCACCACGAGAAGGCAGGGTCGGACATTAGGTGCTAGACCTGGCCGGTTCTGTGCATCATTACTAGGGATTGGTACACAGCTCTCCTTCCAATTTATGCGTAGCTACCCTTTACGGACCAACATCGAATCATGATGAGCTAATTGTCCTATTTGAAATTTTGATATTTATAAACACCCAAATAATAAAAACTAAGTCTTTTTCAAATGAAGCGTAGTCACAGTCTTTTTTAAATAGAATTTAATTTATAAAAATGAAATATTATATTTAAAGATTTATCTGCATTTCTTCATTCAAATAAATATATAAATTGAAAACTAAAAAAAAAATTCTTTTATGTGCGTACAGAAAAGCAAAAAATAAACCTAAAGCATATCAATGGTGCAATCAGTCACTGAATTCGTTCACTTCAAAGGAAGCTTGCCCTATATTTACCTACCTTTCTGTATCAAATTAGAGGTATTTTATAGTCACCATACTAATTATTGTCGGAGAAATCAATATTGAATTTTTCTGTGGCCTTCATTAGACTATTAGGGGAATAGCCAATTAATATATCCTGTTTTTTGAATCATATAAACAAAGCTTTGCTATAGAGTGATAGAATGTTCTGTTTAATAAACAAATGGTCAATCATGATTTTTAATTCCTGCTGACAAGCTTTTTTTTTAAATGTTAAGACTTAGTAAATTTCCTGCCTGGTACATGAGTTAATAATATTGACCAAATTCATAACTGACCTGTTTCTAATTGAAAATGATTTTGACTACTTTAACAGCACTGATAAAGCAATATAAACAGAAATATTACTTGTGCAGTGCAGTTAATAAATTATGCTTGTGTTGTTTTTATTTGTTTGATAACTATGTTTTTTTTTGTTTCTATGAATAACACCATATGAGACCTGCAAAATGTACAATGTATTACATTAATTCACAAATTTTTATCACTAAAAAAATTTCACTTTTTATACAGAGCTGCACACTTTCCATTCTCTTGCAAACAATAACTATTAAATATTAAGATTATGTATCACATTAGTTCCCAAATTTTTATCATTAACAAGAATTTCAATCATTTATATAGAGCTACAGACTTTTAATTCTCTTACATACCATGACTATTAAGATAATTAGTGAATGATTTGTAGTAATATTCACATTTTATTCATCAAAGAATGAAAACCACATTTAATGTTGTAAGTTGCTCAGTACTTTTACTTTTTTGACATAAAGAGGAATGTGAATAGAATAATTTACTGGTCCCTTGCAATTCATAGGTGAGGAAATTAATCATGCCAAGACGCTGTAGTGTTGCTGGATGCCGGTCCAACTATGATGGAGAACAACATACCTCAACTTTTACTCTTCCTAAACAAGAGCCCCAGCGCAGTAAATGGTTGAGGAAGATTCCCACAGATTTTTCGAAAGTAAAAAATCCTGTTGTTTGTGTAAAACATTTTCATGAGTCGTTCATTATTCGAACAGACACTGTAATAGTAAATAATGAAGTGAAAGTGTATGAAAGAAAAATTCCAAAGTTAGTTGATGGAGCTGTTCCAACTATCTTTCGCAATGTACCAGCCTATTTAAGTTCAGATGCTGGAACTAGTCGTAGGTTAATTAATGTTGAAGAAGAGAATATGAACCAGGCTGTCAGAAACAGCCTTAAGGATTTTCGTAAACACATTGAGGAAAATTCTATTCAGAATCATCAGGATATAGTAACCCACCTGAATTCAATTAAAAGTGATAAGTGGATATCATTTAAAAAACATTGTGAACTATATCTGTGTTTGTGTGACATAAGTGTAGCTGGTCACCCTGTAATTTGTGGTTACATTGTTTTTAGTGAAGATTTACATTTCAATGTATTTATAGAAAACATAAAAATAAGCCAAAACAAAATACCAACTAAAGCTTCAAAATTAACAAGTATTCTTGTCCTTAAACAGGTTATGTGTTATGTAGAGGAAAATTTCAAATCTGTTGATAGTATGTCAGCTTTAGATTTAGTAATTAAAACCTTAGAGAAATCATCAGATGTAGAACTTGATCAAATATCATTTGTTGTTGATCAGTTAAAATTAAGAAAATTACCTAAATGTCGACGACAATATTCTAATGAAACTCTTATTTTGGCTGTATCAATATATATACATTCCAGTTCTGCTTACATTGTTCTACAAAAATGTAATTATTTGTTTCTTCCTCATGTAAGAACCTTACAACGCATGATCAGTAATTACTCATTGTCTAAGTCCTCAATTTCTGGGAGTATTGAATACTTAAAAACAAAGATGAAATATCTGAAAGATCATGAATTATTGGTTAATCTGTTATTAGATGAGATTTATATTGATCCTAGATTAACCTTTAAAGGTGGCTCAATTTATGGGAGTAGCGAGTCTTCCCCTGGAAACCTGGCAAAAACTGCTCAGGTCTTTATGATTTCATCAATTTTATCTTCTTACAAAGATGTTGTATGCATAACCCCAATACATAAATTGACTGCAGAGAGTTTAAAGGACATGATTCTGAATGTAGTGCATGGAATAGAACAAATTGGATTTAAGGTAATCTCCCTAATTTCAGATAACAATGCTGTCAATCGAAAAGCTTTTGAACTTTTATCATCAAATAAAATGCTGCAACCATATATTACACATCCTGTTGATGAAAAAAGATTGCTTTTCATAGTTTTTGATTCAGTTCATGAAATAAAATGTGTGAGAAACAATTGGATTGATAAAAAGAAAGAATGCACATTTACTTTCCCAAGTTTTAGCAATATGTCATTAACATTAAAAGCACAGTTTAAACACTTAGAAATGCTGTATGATTTAGAAAAAAATTCTGTGTTAAAATATGGTCATCAGCTTTCAAGTAAAGTATTGTATCCATCCAGCATTCAGAAACAAAATGTTAATTTAGCTATTAAACTTATTAATGAAAATAATGTTGCAGCTTTGAAGTGTGTCGCTAAAGATCATCCAAATTTGTTCATTGGTGTTGAAGATACATGCACATTTTTAACAATCTTTATAAAATGGTGGAAAATAGTAAATTGTAAAAGTGTGTATGAGGCAGAAAGGTTTAATGATGCTGACAGAATGACTATTAGAAAAACTACAGGTGTTCAAATTAAATATTTACAAGACTTTTCTTTATGGTTAAAAAACTGGCGTCAGTCTTTTCCTGTAATAGAAACTCTTACAGCCCAAACTTTTCAGTCACTTATTATTACTACTGATGCATTTATTAAACTAATACCGTATATGTTTGAACATTATCGTATAGATTATATTATGTTAGGTAAATTTCAAAATGATGATCTAGAAGGTCGTTTTGGATTGTATCGTCAGATGTCTGGCGCTAACTATTATATAAGTTATGTTCAGTTGCTAGAAAGTGAACGTAGACTTCGTTTTAAGAGTAACATTCTAATTAGTGCTAACAATGTGAATGTCTCTCTGAAATCTTTGCTGCCACATGTAGAGGAGAAAGTTGTTAATGTAAATATTTTGCAATATTCAGATATTTTAGAAAATTATTTCTCTGTAGATGATTGTGTGCCCAAAAATATCATTCCTGTAATAACATATATTGGTGGATATGCAGCAAGAAAAGAACTGAGATTGAAAAAGTGTGATGTATGTTCCTTTTGGCTGCAATTAGACAAGTCAATAGATACTGTAGATGGGCCACATGATCTTATTAAAGAATTAGATCGTGGAAAATTAATAATTCCATCAGAAAGTGTATTTATTGCCATTTCTGTTGTATGGTATATTTTGGAGCAGATAATTTTACATCATCATGAACAATTTCTATCTTCTGATGGACAGCTTTCCGTACTACACAAATTGTCAAGTATTCTTTTATTTCAACAAGATTTGCCATTTAGTGATGATTGTGATTGCAGTAGAACTTTAGGACAGTGCTTAGAAAGTATATGTTTATTGGCATCAAAAGTAATGTTAAATAATTACTCAAATTTCAGAAATGATCAAATACATAAAAAAAAATGCTCTGAAAGAAAAATAAAGAAATTGTGTCCATGAGTAAAAAGCATATATTATAGTTGTTAAATAAATAGGTAAAGTGTTAATGAAGGAGAAAAAAATTTAAACAATTTTCACCAACTGATGAAAGGTTCTGCAAATGATAACAAGGGGTATTTACTTCCTTTTCAGCGGTTAAAAGCAAGCATGTTTTTACTGGTTGAGTTTTTTTTGCATTATTTTATATTTTTACTGAATATATATATGGGTTGGCTCATTTGGTAGCATAGAAGAGCATGTCAATTTCAGTCTGAAATTCCAGGTTGAATATTTACTCTGCCTCTATTCAGATTTTCTTCACTGAACTCTGAAGGAGATATTGATTGACTTGGAAAGGCTGTTCTCTATTCTATGAGATATTAAGCGATGGCTCTGTGAGAGGGAGAATCATATCCTGCATATGTTATGAAAGATGCTGAATCTCTGGTTTCTGTCATATTTTGTAACTGCTATCCAATGGATCCATTTTAATTAGCGAAGGAGTCATTGTGACCTGGCTTTTAGTCGTGTGGACAAAATGCTGTTGTGAGGGGAAATAACCCAGCACCTAATGTGTATAATGGGTTTGGTTGCAATAATATGTTTTGCTCTAATGTATTGAACTTTATTAATGTTAGCAGATTACCTGTCATTGCTTGGTCTTTTGAATGCCCTCATTTGCCACAAATATGCTTGTGTCCCACTCGTGCCATTTACTCATTTATGAAACAATGGTTTCATCATTGGAAAACTAATTAACTGGATTTTTTTTGACTTTATTGATGCAAATGTTTTACATGAAAGGCAATTATCATTTCTTTTACAACATAGTTTTCAGTAACATTGTGCGCTTAGTGATCGTGTATAAAAATTTCTAAAGATGTGAGGCTGATGTTCTTTCCATTATAATAAAATATAAATACCTCCTCAAACAGCTGCTTCCCACAGAGGTCTGACCGGAGCCTGCCAGTGTAATATGCCTTAGAGATCTGAGAGGAAGGTGTGATCTCAGCAGAAAGACACAATACAAATATCCATGCCTTACCTGGGACTTCAACCCATGTTCCTTTGATCACAAACACGATACAATTTGTTTGGCCTAGTTTTGAAGTTGAGAGCATGAATTATTTGATATTTTAACTACTCATATTTAATACTTTTGCAAATTGCTATAAATGTGTTGATGATCAGGTTAATTACTGAATGCTAGCATTTTTCATTTCATAAACTGGGTTCGAGCCCCGGGTAAGGCATGGATGTGCATGTTGTTTTTCTGCTGAGGTCCTGCCATCTGCTCAGATCTTCTACTATGGCATGCAAATTGACAGGCTCCTGTCAGACCTCTGTGGCAAGCAGTTGCTTGAGGGGGTACTTTTTTATTTTTAAGGGGCAAACCAGATATTTGTCGTTGCCCACAAAAATTGTCGAGTCCATGTTTGATATTCTTTGCACAAACAATTCTCTTGGCAATCTTTTTTGTTTTTGAGCTAATAAGTTTTATACGTTGAAGGGAAAAGTAGTTTAGACATAAATATGCTATCAGCACTTGTTTTAACTGCAAAATTTGTACTTGTATTCTTATTCATAATATATATATTTCATATATCTAGGTAGAGTAACTATGTATCCATAGAAACAGGTTTTATCAGTCTTTAGAGTATATCATGTCGATCACAATTTTTGAAATTGAAAATGTCAATAAAAGGATGATTATTAATTATTTTATGTAGATCAGATAATGGATGTTACTATTAATGGCTTAGTCAGATTGAAATCCAATATGCAAAAGATATTGTTGAACCCAAAACCAGTTATTTTCTTCCTAATTTAATTAATTTCTTCTAAATTTAAAACCCTTTAATTTTTGGTTCTTCTATGGAAAAAAATATTTTCATGTTGTTTTTATGTCCATGAAATAGCAGATAATGTCATTAATTCAAAATCATAAATTCAAAAAAAGTTTTGGGTTCAACGTTATCTCTTAGATATAGGTGTCCAATCTGACTAGTCATCAGTTTGCAACACCCATTATTTGCTCTAAATCAAATAATCATCCTTTTACTGACATTCTGTTTGAAGAAATATTATCTATATTTTATATTGCTTATTTCAGATGGTTCATGAGAATTAGGTTGTATTGATCATTTTCAATATTTAATGACTGATCAGTTAATAAAATTTTGTAACTTCATAAATATGACTTTAAAAATAATGTCAACCTAGTCAAGTGTTTGCTTTTGAGTTGCTTATGTTGTTTATTATCATTAGAAATTCGGTAAGAAATTTAAACAAATTTATTGAGTGCCAAGAATGTTGGCAAAATTTAGTGTCTGAAAATTACTTTTGCAGCATATTATGTTCTTTCAGAAGCTGTGATGTGTTATGCGAGTGCAAAATTAATGAATTTTAGGATATCTTTCATGTTCTAGATTATGTATGAGTCTTTTAGGAAGAGATACATAATTTTCATTAAAATCAATTTACTAGATAAATGTTTTATAATGAACTGATATTACATGATCTAATATATTTCTTGTCACATCTTCATTGGGCATCTTTTATGAGTTGAAAAGAAACAAAAAAAAGTGTAGTGAAATATTTACTTAAATATATTCCAAAGCTGTGATATACACTAGTATATTGTTAAAATCAATATGCAGAAAATCTTAATTTTTTATGAGTTTTGTAATTTCTGTATCATATTCTAAAATATTACTGCTGAATACAGTACAAGTTTTATTCAAACCTGTATATTCCTCACTGTATTTGCATTATGTTGCCTCAGGGACATTATGCCCATGTTTGCACTGAAAATAATTTGTTGTAAACTACCTCAAATAAAGATGAAAAATATGTTCATTCCTATCAAATATGCTGTTTCTGTTCATTAAACTGTCCTATTAAATGTGGCAATCAGAAGAGCTAAGCAGTCACTTTATTAGGTACACTTCTGTCAATAGGGCACAGCAATTTTTTCATTGTGCTTTTCATAGGAAAATGCAATTGAAAATAAACCATTAAATCTAGGTTTTTAGAAATATGAGGTTCAGTATTTAAGTAGTTATGAAGGTAGAAATATTTAACTTAGCTCGTTCAAAATTGATGGAAATTAGTATGTGAACTACTAAAATGTATTCATACTTTTCACAGTATTTATCTTACTAAAGTTTAATGTACCGGTTATTGCTTCCATTTCAACCTGTTTACGCGACAGCAGTTATATAAAGTGGAATAACTGTTATTAAATATTCCATAATTAAATACCAAACGTGCAACGTAGCTACTGTCACAATTTTCCTTAATAATTTTAAGAAGTTATTGCGCTGTAAAAACTCGATTAATGCTTGCATATCATGGAAATTTATCTAATAAGTGACCACTGAAAGTATATATTTTTTAAATTATATTTGGGTCGGGCGATTTCTTTTTCAAAAGATTAAAAAAATGTACTCAATAAGTAAATATTAAGGATACCGCAACTGGTAAGTAAATGAAAACCAGTGGTGTATTCTGAATCAATGCCTTGCAGTTGTTAAATGTTTTAAAAAAAAGAATTTAAAAATTATATATATTTGTATATACATATCAAAAACCACCCGTTTAAATACACCTCTGGTTTTCTGATTTTGCTCTTTATTCTAAACACTATAATATTATGCCTTTAATTTTTTTTTAAGGAAACTGCTGGTATTTTAAGAATTATCACAAATTAGATTAAATGGAGTATGAAGAAAAAAAAATAGGTTTCTTGTAAAAATCAGCTAGTTTTAAATTAACTATCAAATTTCAATTCGCTTATATAAAAGGCTAAACAAAAAAGTGGAAAAAGAATACAGTCATTATTTGTTCTACACAAGGAATTTTTCATGTGATTTAACGATACGAAAAAAAGCGAAATAAAATCGCAAAAACGAGATACAAGGTTCTGTGCGAACGAATCGAGTGGCGTTTGCAGCTACCGGACTAAGTTGATCACGTGATGGTTGAGGATCGCCTCAGTGTCATGGCCTGTCTTTCTAGTTGGCCTTGTTCCAGACCAAGTGACGCAAGCGTCGGTCGGATGTAGGGACCTGTAGGCATCAGCCAAGTCGAAGTCCCGGCAGAGCTCCTGCAGTTGCAGGGACCCGTAAGTGCAGTTCGAGGACAAACCACCAATATTTTCAATACTGCGATCTATGATGCAATTCATGTCTCCCCCAAGGAAAGTATCACACCTGGTGAAAAGGAACTCGTCGAGCGACTTAAAATAAGACGTGCGTTTGTGTGTGCCACTAGGGGCATGTACGTTAACAAAGCGCAGTGGATGCCCGTGGAGAGAACAGTCAACTGAAATGATTCTGCCATCTTGGTCTCTATGACTGCTGGTGACAGAACCATGAAAGCTAGAGCGAAAAATAACCCCTACTCCTCAGGCGTGGTTAGTCCCGAAACTCCAACAGGAATGACAACCAAACAGTCTCTCCAGCCGTTTGATCTCGCTCAACTTGGAAAAGTGGGTCTCCTGAAGAAACAGAACATCAATCTGGAAGTGACGAATCAAAGAAAAAATAATGTTCTGCTTCTCTGAAAGGAAGAAACCCTGAGCATTCAGAGAAGCGAGGACCAAATTGCAAGTGCCATTGTAGACCCAAGGATCTCCTGGATATCGACAAGAAGGCCTCCATCCGACTCCAAGCCCACAATCTCAGACGACTCGCCGCTAGGGACAGTCGCCTGAGAGGAAGGCCCAGAGACGGTTGAGGAGGTGGGCTTCTGGGTGCATCCCTAATTTTTCAGTTCAAACACTTCATTATATTTTCTTCATATAATTTTTCAGTTATACACTAGAAATGTATAGTTTTGATCTGAATCGAGATAATTTTTTTATTATTTAAATAGTTCTTTGTTCCAACACCTTACTTACTCGAAACTAGCTGAACGTACCCGGGTGTCAATTTCAAACTGTATTTTTATTTTCACTGCGTTAAAGGTAAATTTGTAAGAAAAATCCCTTCCCAGACACTTTAGCACAGATTTTAAACAGGAATAAATTTGCTCAGCTCGTTGTTGACGTCAGCGAGCACTCCTCATAGCCTGTGGCTTACTTTTTGCGTAAGCTATCGAGATTTAATCTCCGTTACCACATATTTGCCGTCCTGTAGCTTCCGTTATTTTCGTCCCCTTGGTCCAAATTTCTGGACAGCGTCCCCCGTGTGGCCCGGTGATTGGTTTAAAAATCAGGTCCTCACTTGGCCCGTGGCTTCGTTTTTACACAAATTGACAGCTCGTGTATCACTTTTAATCTGCATATTTCGTTGTTTCCTATACTAAAAGTTAATTTTGTGAGTATCCCCCCACCGACATTTTATCACAGTTTGAACACGAAGAATTTCCAGGTGTCATGCCCCAGGTCATTGCTGACTCGGCGCTCGCTCTCAGAGCCCTTGACAAACGATCGAGATATTTATTTCGTCAGATTTTGGCATTCTGTAATTCCCGACGTACTTCACCGAATGGTCCCAAATTTCGTAGGCGGGTTCCCCCTGCCCGACCCCATGTTTGGTTAGAAAATCAGGGCCCTAGCTGCAATGGAACGCTTCAATAATGCCTTTGGAAACGTGGGGAATCGGGCAACAGAAGCAGATTTGCAGCAGAAGATTTAAATGCTATTTTAACCCTTTACGTTCACAGTTAGGGAGAAGTAAATGACAACAATGAAACAATGAATTTGACAGTGATTCCAGTTTCCCGTAGGAATAATATGGTAAATATTTTTGCTGCTAGCAAGCCCCCCTTTTGTACGTTCAACCTGAAATTTGGCACTGCAATCTGGACCACAACCAGAAACATTCTCTGAAAATTTGGAGCGTGTACGTTGATTTTCCGATGAGTTATGGCTGCCACATACAGACAGACACCCTCTTTTATTATATAGATATTGCATAGGTGAGCGCAATATACATAAAATGCGTCACTGTGTTGAATAGATATATATAATTAAAATTGAAATAAAATGCAAAGCATAAACTTAAAAAATTGAACCAATCCTTTTTTCAATTTCTAACTAATAAACATAAATTTGATGATCCAAATTTAAATTTAAAATACTATTGTTTTCAATAAAGGAGTAAAATTAAATTATATCCTACAGCAAAAGTCCTAGTTTCTCACCTGAGTAAGTCAGCGTCTAATTGAAGTGCATATTTTGTATTTTATGGACTTTTTAGCTTTCGTTTGCATTATTCGTTAAAAGTTTTGCCATTTTTCTAGGATTCCACCGCTAGAAGGCGCTATTAAAATTATTGGGAAGTTTATAAAATACGAATCCTAACATTTCATCAATGCCTATCCTACTCTAAAGATATTTTCAATTCATTTCTAAAGATCAAAACGTTAATTTTTCACATGACAGAGAGACAAACAGACGACAAAGTGAAAATAGTAGCTCACTTTTTATTGCTTTTTTTTTGACAAACGAATTAAAACTGACTAGCAGGCGATCACTGAGGTTTTTTTTGGGTCAATTCCAGAGTACTTCTCTTCTTATGGTGAGATTTCGTTTCGAATCGATCTTGGCCCCAACCTTCTCTGAGCCTTCGGAATCCATGTGACCTGTCCATTTAGCTCATGGTGTGCAGAAAACTGCCTTCAGAGGAAAAACAACCCAACACAATTGTCTAAATGGCAAGGTCACAAGGACCCCGAAGACTTGGGGAAATATGGTGAAAAGCTCCCACTGGAACAACTGTTACGGTTGGGTTAGGTTGTTTTACTGCTGAGCGGTACCATGATCTAAATGGCCAGGTCATAAGGATCCTGAAGGCTCAGAGAAGGTTAGGGGAGGGGACCCACTGGAACAGCTGTTGGGATACAGATGGTTAAAAGCAAATTAAATTTTCACAACGCACCTATATTTCACGAAGTCGCTTCGAATTTTGTCAACTCCGAGTTAATTTGGGGGGAGCTCCCCCCCCATAAATACGCCCCTGCCTCACTTCTCTAAACTTCAAATTCACTTATTATTTTTCTTGTGATTGTTTTTGGCGGGACAGTATCCCAGGGAGCACATGGTCAAGTCGCCTCTGATTTGAAAAAAAAAAACTATTTTTCAAAGTCAGGAAGATTTGAATGTGGATTTCCATTCATATATATCATGGGAGTGGCTGGTTACTTTTTGGAACAGAGTGTCAAATATATTATTATTATATTAGGAACTTGTTTTCTTCATTTTTATCTCTAATGTTTGAAAATTTTAATTGTTAAGGGCTTCGGGTCTTTCCGAAAATCATCTCTCCGCCAAACAAAGCAGACTTGAGGAGATTTTGATACTTATGAAAATCAAGCATGATTTACGACACAAAGGTTTCATCTTTGCCAATTAGATGGTGCGCTATTATAAGAACTTTGCCATGCGATACCTTTTTCAAAGTAATCAGTCGATTTACAGTTGCATTTGACACGTGGATTCCTATCATTTAGAATTCTCATGTAGGTTCAGAGGACAAAGTCGAATATTTAGCTTTTCGTTTCAAAATCAATCTTTGAGGTATAGGGTGGAAAAATTAATTCTGATTGCTTACCATGTGGGAAGTTTGCAAAATGATTGCGTACAAATTAATAAATGAGATCTTTTATGTTTTTTGGCTGAATGGATAGAAAATGTTTATATATGTGTCTAGTATGTTGTTAAAAAAATGTAACTGATTGATTATTTTGTAAATAGCACAAATTTGAAACAAACGAGTTTTATAGGTCGTGTTGTGCTGCCATCTATTGACATAATGCGTACCTAACTTTTACATAAACCTCTTGCTCTGGAACAATATTGAGTTCCGGTGAGAAGTGAGGGCAGGGGCATAGCTATGGGCTGAGGCTTCCCCCCAAAGTAACTCGAAGTTGGCAGAATTCGAAACGACTTCGTAAAAATCTAGATGCGTTGCGAAAATTTGTAATCTTTTGTTTTTTGAAAATTAAGGGGAGTTGTCAAAATTGAGGCAACTTGGCAAAACTACGGCTGTTTGGAAAATGGAGAGACAGCAAAATTTAAAGCAGTTGGAAAAATTGATACATAGCAGTTGGTAATTGTCTATGTATCAATTTGGGGCAGTTGGCAAAATTCGGAGTGACTTGGCAAAATTCAGGTGAAATGTGAAAATTGTTTTTTTTTATGTAAAATTATGACCAGTTGGCAAAATCTAGGAGAGTAGGCAAAATTTAGGGAGTTGGCAAAATCTAGGGGTAGTTGACAAAATTCGGAATGATTTGGCAAAATCTAGGGGCAATTGGCAAAAACTAAGAGCAGTTGACAAAATTCGGAGTGACTTGGCAAAATCGTGGAGAGTTGACAAAATTCAGGGGAGATGTAGAAATTGCAGTCTTTTTTCTGTAAAATTATGGCGTGTTGGGAAAATCGAGGCAACTTGGCAATATCTAGGAGAGTTGGCAAATCTTGGGGGGAGGGGGAGGGGGGGGCTGGCAAAATTCAGAGTGACTTTGGAAAAATCAGGTGAGATGTAAAAATTGTGATTTTTTTTTTCTGTAAAATTGTGGCGAGATCGAGGAAACTTGGCAAAATCTAGGGCAGTTGACAAAATTCGAATCCACTTGGTAAAATACGGGCAAGTTGTGAAAATTGGAATTGTTTTTGTGAAATTAAGGAGAATTGACAAAATCGAGAAAACTTGGCAAAATTTTGGGGAGTTTGAAAGATTTGCAGTGACTTAGTAAATTCAGGAGAGATGTAAAAATTGGGATTGTTTTGCGAAATTGAGGAGAGGTGGTAAATTCGAGGCAACTTGGCAAAATCTAGGGAAGTTGGCAAAATGGAAACCACTTGGTAAAGTAAGGTCAGTTGCAAAAATTGGGATTGGTTTCGTGAAATTAAGGAGAGTTGGAAAAACCCATAACTCTTGGGAAAATCTAGGGGAGCTGGAAAAATTTGAAGCCACTTGGTAAAACTCAGAGGAATTGTGAAAATTGTGCCTTTCTTGTGCAATTAAGGAGAGTTGATAAAATTCGAAGTGACTTGACAAATTCAAGGAAGATGTAAAAATTGCAATTTTTTTCTGTAAAATTACTGCGAGTTGTCAAAATCTGGAGTAGTTGGCAAAATTCGAATCCACTTGGTAAAATATAGGCGAGTTGTCAAAATTGGGATTGTTTTTGTGAAATTAAAGAGAGTTGACAAAATCGAGAAAACTTGCAAAATCTTGGGAGTTTGAAAATTTTGAAATGATTTGGCAAATTTAAGAGAGATGTAAAGATTGGGATTGTTTTGGTGAAAATAAAGAGAATTGTCGAAATCAAAAAATTCACACCGACTTGCTACAATTTAGAAGAGATGTAAGCATTGGGATTATTTCTGTGAAATTATGTCTAGTTGGCAAAATTGGAAGCAAATGGTGAAATGCAGGAAAGTTGTGAAAAATTGCCTTAACTCCCCACCACTCCACCGAACGAAAATCTAAGTAAAAACGTGACAGAGACATTATTTTCTCAGTTGGCAGAATTTGAATTTCGAGTTGGATAATTTTTGATATTCCCCCCCCCCCCCCCCCCCCCCCAACCATAGTCCATTGCTATGATCCTGAGTGAGGGGTCTGTCAGGTTGTCGGGTTGTCCTGTCAGGTTGAATTCCTGTCAAGTTGTCGAAGAAAGCGAATTTTAAAGCTACAGATTGATCCTTGATAATGAAATTATTCTTGCTGAGTAAATGTTCCAAACACGACACTAGCTTAAGCAACAGGAAAATAGAAAGAATTCCTCGCCAATTGGCTTTAAAAAAATCAGGAAAATGTACTAGCAAGAAAACGGAGACCAAGTGCTCACAGAATATTAAGAAATTGTTGCTTTACCTGAACGGAAATAGAGACCCTGTGCTTGAAGACATTCCAGAAAATATCCAAAAGTTGAGATCAGCCCTTGCTGGTAAATCTGGTGTGAGGAAGACTATCAGCAATTTTACACTCTGAGTTTCAGTTCTCCAAGATTCATTATTAAACATAAACATTGTACTTAAGTGCTCCTCAGGGGCATTGTTGTGGGGGGATAGGTCCCCCCCCCCAAAGTAAAACGGAGTTGGAAAAATTCGAAACGACTTGGTAAAAATACAAGTGAGTTTTGAAAATTGAGATTGTTGTTGTAAAATTGAGTAGAGTTGACAAAATTGAGGCAACTTTGGAAAAAATTGGAACCAGTATTCTTCTTCGTATTACTCTACACCTGGGGTGGGCAACCTTTTTAAGTGTGCGTGCCAAAATCGCCAAATCTTTGATGTAAAATTTTCTCATGTGCCAACCGAAATTTTGGGAACATATTGTTATTTGGTGTCTTTTAAGTATTGGGATTTAAGATACAGCCACACAATTTAAAGACGCAATTTTTAACATCAGCAAAACAATAAACAATAATTCTGATTTTTTTTAATAAAGATCAATCAGACATAAGTTTTTCAAGTTTATCCAATATATTTCAATGCCCAATCTCATAATCGTTTCACTTGACTAAAGCACATTAAAAAAGAAAATGAATTAAAAATAGTCTTTTATTAATTCATAATACCTTACGAGTAATACTTAAAAATTACGAGAAATTAAAATGCTATTTTTCCTACATAATATATTAAACAGAAGTTAATCGTTACTATTTCTTTTAGCAGAAAACATCAAATCAAAACTAGAGAAAGAAAAATTATGGACGTTTTATTTATTCAGCATCAATGATGACTTCTGCTGCTACATCACTGATGACAGATAATTTATATCAGGTTTATATTTTGTAACCTTTAGAGATATGCATGTGCTACTAGTAGTATAAATGAAACATATTAATTAACAATAAATACTTCCAATCCGTATTTTAATGTCTTACGATTTAATTAAATCCAAATTCACATATATATATCCTCGTACAGAATACGGTAAAAAGCGAAGCTAGCGGTCGCAAATCATCGGCTCCGTCGATGGTAATCTGATCTTCGAGCTGGGGCACGCATCGAGTCCCGAGACACCATCGCTACGAGGAACTTGCCGGCAAAGTACGATCGTCTTTGCGTGTGTCACGTTTTTCGCGAAATCTTCGTTTGTGGGTACAATCTTTTGTTCCCAATCTCCTTTAAACAGTCTTTTCGAGACAACTTCATTTCAACATGTCTTTGCTGAAAGATATCCGTCTACAAAACTCCTTTCGTTTCTATCTTCAGGACACCAGTATTAGAGAAGTTATCAGCGAACTACAGGCCTATTTTCAAGATGTGAATATCATTCTTGTGGCACAAGAAATCTCACGGTCAGTAGCAATTTTCACCCTTTCTTCTTCTGAGGCTAGTGACAAAGAAATTTCGGTACTTCAATTTTAGCGAGGCCCCGGAGAAGTTGTCTAACTTAATCGATAGATGGCGACACTTGCACCAGCTAATTTGGTGATTAATTAGCGTCTTTGATTTCGGTTAAACTGATAGCGGCCTTCGCGGGAAAAGGGAATTGGCGCTCTGTTCGTTGTTAAACATTTAATATGCTTACTATTTTCAATCTGCCATCGACGGAAAAAGATGCTATAGCTTTTTTCCAAGAGAAATGCATTTTGCCCGCTGAAAGGATTTGTGAAAATGGCCGTAGTATGGAACTTTATGTTGGAAAACATACCATCTGGAGATGCAATGTCAGGGGTTGCAAAAAGAAGAAAGGTCTTCGTTTGGAGAATTGGTTTAGTGGATCAAGAATATCCTTTCTCACGGCATTGCGGTTCATGTACTGTTGGAGCGAGGAACTCACTTCAATCCGATGGTGCAACAAACAATTAAACATGGGACAAACAGCAGTCATCGACTGGAATAATTACATGAGGGAAGTCTGCTCCGAATTCATGATAAGACATTCAGCCAATAAAATAGGAGGACCTGATAAAATCGTGGAAATTGATGAATCCCTCTTCGTAAAGCGGAAGAATAATGCAGGGAGAGTACTGCCGCAACAGTGGATTTTAGGTGGCATTTGTCGCGACGACAACGAGTGTTTCTTGGTTCAAGTAGAAAACAACTGCGAGAACCCTCATGGAGAACATCCAAGAGCACGTTAGTGAGGGATCGGTGATCTACACGGACTGCTGGAATGGTTATAAAACAAAAGAACTGGAGGAAGCTAGTTTCCGTCACTTTACGGTGAACCATAAGTACAACTTTGTGGATCGTACGACTGGCACTCATACCCAGAAAATAGAACGCTTATGGGGATCAGCAAAATGGCGAAACAAAAAGCACAGGGGTACGGCTCGCCATCACTTGGAGTCTTACCTAGCAGAATTCATGTTCAGGCATCACGTCGTGTGTTTGACGCATTATTAGCAGCAATTGCTGAACTGTGGCGACCATATCAGTCGTCCGAATTATAAAAAAAGCCCCAAAAAATTTTAAGCCAAGTGAGAACAAATCAGTAAAGACTGCCATGTTAAACCTATGAGAAGTCTTTACTGATTCCTTCTCACTTTGCCTAACAATTTTGGGGCTTTTTTTATAATTCGGACTAGTTTCTCATATATTTTTGATTTCTTTAAAAAGCAAATGTAAAGTCAAGTTTCAAAATCTGAAATTCATGCAAGTGTCGCCATCTATCGATTAAGTTAGACAACTTTTCCGGGGCCTCCCTAAAATTGAAGTACCGAAATTTCTTTTCAGTAACTTGGCTCCTCTACCAAACGGGAAATTATTTCTAAACTTCCCTTCTTTGTCACAAATGAAGATATTTCCCAGGAACTCTCAAAATTTGGCTCAATTAAGGATATTTCCTATGAATTTTACATAGAAGAAAACTTCCAATCTATCAAAACAGGAAATAGAATTATGACAATTGATTTGGATAATCATATTCCTGTGAAC
Organism: Ryuthela nishihirai; assembly: GCA_038380435.1. Taxonomy (NCBI): domain Eukaryota; kingdom Metazoa; phylum Arthropoda; class Arachnida; order Araneae; family Heptathelidae; genus Ryuthela; species Ryuthela nishihirai. Next base: position 39,194,407 of record JAWZYU010000019.1, read on the forward strand.
CCCCCTTTAGTATTAGGGAGGTCCGACATTACTTTTTGACTCCTTTCCTAAATTTTGACCGTGCTTCAATTGCGCTGATTACCGAAAGGGCACTCTTTCCATAGTAACCCAGAAACTTTAATTACAATAATGAAAAATGGAGAGGAGTCATGTTTTACCAGTTACACACAATTTATTAAAAAACAGCATTACTGAAATATTCTCTAACACAACTTATTCCCTTCGTCGGGGTACAGTTTCTTTTACTCAGCATTTAGGCAATGTCAGCCTTTACAATGGGAAGCCAAGAAATTGCTCTGGCAAAGTCCATCCATTAAGTCTGAGCTACTAGCTCCAAAGTCATGTTCCGTTGTCCCTATTTGGGAACACGGTGGCAGGCAGGCGGAAAACAGTATTTAGCTAAGAAAAACCAGATTTACAAACGATGAAGACCCGTACCTGTTTCACTATATAGCCGCTGCAGGAATCTCCGATGGGGAGTCCGGCTCCGTCGACTGGTCGATCATCTGTCTAAATCTCGGCCAGACAAAGGCGGATCGCGCCCTTTCTTCACAGGGGCTCGCATCGTTCACAGGACGGAGGGAGAGAGACTGCGAGACGAAAAAGAGACAACTCACCAAGACGAGCGACACGAGGCAAAAGACACATTTTCCTCTCACTGTTCAAGCTTGCCGCATTTTCCCGCCACGACCTCTAGCGGTGGTCAGCGCGGAAGGCTGACGCGGGCACTGACTATTGGTCGTGGATACTGGAGCCAAAGTCGCTCCGCCTTCTCTGGGGCCTTTGATGTTGAGCGCGATTTCAGTAAAGAAGTTTCTACACCCGGGGCGATGGTCGCCACCGGTGTCAGCCGGCGTCAGGGACAATTTCGTGGAAACTTGGTGACCAAAACAAGTCTTTGTTCACAACACACGAAAGCATATCCTAGGACCCTTTGCCCCCCCCCCCCAAGTCGTGTCCGCATGATTAATTCCTATGGGCACGACAATATCCCCAACTTCATTTCTATCGCAGGGTTCAACGCCACGATCTTTTATTCTGGCTCATAAAATTATGCTGGAGATGCAAATCTCCTGGTCATTTTGCAGCCTCCTGCACTGCTTTTAATTCTTTGTCCTATGCCTCTCTGCTCTCAGAAACTTCTAAAAATTCCGTTATTCAAAATTCCACTTCTGCTACTGATTTTTCAAAGGACCTTCCAAATTCCTCAGCTCAACTGGACCCCATCTCTACGGACAACCTCAATCTCCCTATTGGCGACAAGTCTTCTACCACTGCAAAAAATGGGACAAAACTTGTACGTCAGTATATCGCGCAGATAGGTGGCTTGAAAATAGGATGTTTGTTTCATTTTCTTATTACTTATTATTACTAAAACAGTTGATAGTGTTTGTTTTTTTATTGCATTTTTATTTGGTATCGCTCTACTTAAAAAAAATATTATTAGGTTAAAATTCACAACTCAGCGAAGATGTTGAATATTTATTTATTTATTTTTTAAAGCGAGCCCTGGGTTGCGAGCCGCAAAAGAGTCGTTGCCGTGTCACGTTTGGCACGCATGCCAAGGGTTCCCCACCCCTGCTCTACACAGCTATTTTGCCACCCATGGCAAACTCAACTCCTGAGCCCTTTCTCGAAGTTTGATCTCAAATATTAATGATTAATGTAGCTAAATTAATGTCATTTTTTTAAAAAAAAATTGTTGATAAAAGATCGTATTTCTCCGGTAGACCTTCGGCAGCTATGGTCGTTAGTTTATTTGGAAACTTGCTGTCCGGTGCGATAGCGTCCCCTGGCTCTGCAATCGAAACATCCCGAGTTCAAACTTACTGGTTACTCTGGACTACAAGCTAAGGTGACCATCCGTAATGCTTTCAGCAGTACAGTGAAATGGTACGGTACTACTTTGAGATTATTTGTACTACTCAATCTACTTATACTGCTTTTTGTACTTCTTTAAACAAATGAATTGATTTTTTTCTCTTTCTCGTTTGTAAAAAATGCGTTTCGAACACTAAAGAGAGTCAATCTATTACGGATTTCGACGTACTTTCTTTTCAAATGACTTTATAAAATCACCTGAGAATGGATGAAGAAGCTTTAGAGTATTTATAGAGTTTAGTAAATGACAAACTGAAAAAAGGGCACAAAAATGCCGCCAAAAGAGCGTCTAATTGCCACCTTGAGATTTCTTGATAGTTGTTGTTATTATAACATTATTTATATTATTCTGTGGAAGTTGCTGAACAAACTTTGGGCTAAACCACTGTTAGATAAAAAAAAATGTTTATACAAACACATGCCGGGAGCTGTTTTTGCTCCGATACTGCACACAAAACAACAAAAGGAGGAAACACAAAGTCATCATTCTCATGGAGTTAAGTATTTTACACCTTATATTACTGGGGCAGGGGTGACATTCAGTAGTGCACCTGGCTGGTAATATGCAGTTCCCAGGTTCGAATCCCACCTGGCCAGCGTTGAAATTTATCTACGGAAAGCTCCAGCTCCGCACTCGGTCAGTAGGGGCAGTAGGGGACACTGATGTGCTTGAAAGTTTTTCGCCGTCCGTCGGAGAGGACGTTTAGCAGTGTCTCCGTGTGTGGGAGAGCCATACTCTGTTTACGTTAAAGAACACTCTTGATGTCCTTGACGAGAGGCTATATTAACTGTCTCCTAAGAAATGACCAATGGACCCCTTCTCCCAACTTTCTCTGAACCTTCGGGTCCTTGTGACCTGGCTATTTAGACCATTGTGTGTAAAAAAGTACCGCTCAGAGGTAAGTCGACCCCAACCCTTGCATTACTACTGTGAGATTTACGGAAGACGAGTTCGACCGACAAATCTGCAGGTTTGTGATGCCCCAACAATTAATCTGCCGAACTTTAATCGGACAGATTTTTATTATGATAAATCATCCAGGATAATTTATTTTCAAGCAACAGAAATATTGGGTTATTTTTTTTTATTTTGGAAGATAAATATATCAAATCAGCCGATGTTCTGCTCTCGTTTTTCAGAAATCTGGTTACCTTATACAAGTCTGCAAAAACCCTGAATATTTTGCCGCAGCTCGTCTAGTAAATAATAAATTGTCATCGAATCCTGCTTCTCTTGCTGATCTGCTAGCGGAAACGATTCGAGAGGAACTGGAAAAACACTAAGAATATGACAGAAGAAAGTAGCAACTCTGTTCAAGAAACTGCGACAGACCCAACACAACATGAAGAAGAAAGCAGTCAAAGTATCGAATCCCCAGGCGAGCTTCAAACAGACATATGAATCTAATTAGAATGAAAAAAAATTGCTCATAAAAATTCAAATGAACTCTCTGAATACGAAGAAATACATAAAGAAATTTTGGGGTGCATGTCTGATAAATATACCAGCGGAGAGATGATCAACAGAACATTGGCAGATAAAAACTCGAAAAGAAAAAAACTATTCAAATTTGAAATGTATTAGCATACTTGTTCTAGTCATAAATTAATAGATTTAAGCCAAGGTTCCGGAAGTTCTTTAACGAAAAGAAGGAGAATCATGCCCCAGGCACCAACTTTAAAAATGCGCTTCACGAACTCCGTGAATTGCTCGATGGAAAATTGTAAGTAATATTTTTATGGTGTCGGCATGTTTCGTCAAAAAATTTTCTTCCAAAACTCGGAAATCTTTCGGTCCTCTCTGGGACCTTCCAAGTGCATTGGTGCTCCTTGATATCGTTGCGCTTGCACTGCGATGCGTAAAAAATCCTGGGTTACAAATTACTCATCCCCTATTTGTACACATTTTTTAAAAGTAACGCAAAGTTTACGCAACGTCGCTACTATGGGGTAGAAATGCAGTTGACGGTCCCAGGAGAATAAAGGATTTTGGAAGAATAATTTTGACAGGACTAGCCTCCCGTGGACGATTGGACCCCGGGTAAGGCATGCATGTTTGTATCATTTTTCTGCTTGAGGTAATGCCATCCTCACAGACCTTCTGCTATGGCGTATTATACTGACATGCTCCTGTCAGACCTCTGTGGCAAGCAGCTGCTTGAGGAGGTATTTATTTATTCTTTTTCATTTAACACTGCCTCGGATTTAGATGGTTTCCTGGTACAGAACTAACAAACCCATAAAAAATTCAGTAAGGAGTCCACAAAGAATTATTAGTTGGAAAATAGGAATAAAAGGGAGACAGCAAGGGAAGGTGACAGAGGTAAAAAAATGCAGCTAAACAGATCCAGCAGAGAAGTCTGCGGTACAGGCGCAAGTTCAGTAAAGGCAAGCCTTTTTTTAATAGATATTTTCCTGTTAACAAGCTGAGAATTCTCACCTTCTATAACTTTACCTTGTTTATCCTTCAATCCCTGTATACCTGTCCGTTTTCTACCACACAAAACATTAACTATCTGGTACAGCTCTCTGCTGTTGTGCTGTCTAACTGCTACCTCGGCTTTGTCAGCCTAACCATCAAGCCAAAGATTCTTATCAACAGCTAACTGATCTTTTACACGTTTATTAAGTTCTCTGTAATGCTTTCTATTAGGACTAGTAGGGTATTGATTAAGGACATTCCTGCAGTTCTTTCTTTCCGAAATAAGCTCAAGTGCCTTATCACTCAGATAATTCTGTCTCTTCTGCTCCTTTTTTCCTAAAAGAATACTGTTAGTGTCCAAAAAAGCCTGTTTAAAATGATCCCATTCTTCTTCAACTTCAGTAGTAAGCAAACCATGACTGTCATAATGACTAAGTAACCTGTCATGGTAAGCTTTGGCTATAACTGGGTCTTTCAGAGCTTCAGTATTAAAAGCAAATTTTTTAACCCTAACACAACACTTTTTAAGTTTAAGTTGCAAGACACTTTTAACAAGATAATGGTCAGATCCAATTTCAGCTCCCCTATATGACCTGGTATTCCTAACAGAACTAGCCCATTTGCTGTTAATTAATATGTAATCAATCATATTCTTATGCAGCCCATCAGGTGAAACCCATGTGTACTTATGTATGTCGCGGTGTTTGTAATAAGTGTTAGTTATTCTGAATCCATTGAGTTTACTTACCTGTAGGAGACGTTGCCCATTGCCATTGCAGCTACCAATACCAAAAGGGCCTATTACTCCTCCCCAAAGGTCAGAGTCAGTACCAGCTTTGGCATTGAAGTCACCTAGAACAAGGGAAATATCTCCTTTCTTGACAAAATTCAAAATATCCTGAAGTTGCCCGTTAAACCTATCCTTCTCATCCTCATCGGCATCCTCAGTGGGGGCATAACAGCAAATAACATTCAAGTCTTTAACGCTTGTCTGAAAGTTTGCTGTAAGAAATCTGTCATTAATGCACTCATATCCTAGAAGAGCTCTCTGCTGAGAAGCAGACCCACGCCTTGGTGATGTTTATTATCGCTCCTCCCTGAAAAGAGAAATTTAAGATTATTTTTAAGAATCTGACCTTTATCTGTCCATCTGGTCTCTTGCAAGCCGAAAATATCTAAATTATAATGGTGAAATTTTTGTGTGAGGACATCAAGAGAAAAAGCTCTGTGCAGAGTCCTCACATTCCAACTACCTATGGAAAGAAAATGGTTAGTGGGATATTCAAAGAAACTATGTTTATTGAGAGAGGAAATGCCGACATCTACACTGGAAGACTTCCTCCAATGTAGAATTTGATGATGCCAATAGAAGCAAAGATTTCAGGTGCCTGCGATGACCTCTGCTCAGGAATATCCACCAGCTGATAAACATATCCTGTGAATCTATTCACTTGGGACTGTCAACCCACAAACAAACAGAAAACATAGCGGAAGATTTTCCCTCCACAGAATTCCACCAGTGCAGCAAAATCAGGATCAATAATCAAGCTCAGAGCAATTTATCTGTCCAGTCCAGTGGATTCATTCTTGAAAAAGAAATTTATGTCGTCTGCATAGGCGATATGTTGAAGCTGTAAACTCGTCTTGCCGGGTGTTGGAATTCCTTGGAAAAGCGAGTCAGCTTGAATTTTCCTAGCTAACGTTTCAATTGTCAAACAACAAAAACCAGAGGCGACAGAGGGCATCCCTGTCTTACTCCTTTGGAGACAGGGAAAAAGTCAGAGATGTTCCCATTCCCACTGACCCTACTTTCAATATTATTGTACAAACATTTCAAAACGTTTATAAAATTCCTGCCAAAGTTATGGGCTTTGAATAGGTGCCACAAAAAGTTATGCGACACTCTATCGAAAGCCTTGTTCTGATCAACAGAGAGTAAACAGCATTTTCTACGTTTTAAATTAACGTAGTCAATTGCGTCTGCAATAGTGCAGGAGAAATTTTCCTCCCCCCTACAGAACATATCTGCGTAGACCCAATGAGTGCTGAAAGAACTTTACTCAATCTGATCATAACAATGTTAGCAAAAATTTTATAATCACTATTTAAAACAGAAATAGGTCTCCAGTCATTAACAGATAAATTACACCCATCTGGCCGTTTTCCTAATAAGGTAATCTTTGCCCTTCTCATGTTGGTGGACATCTCTCCGTCGCTGATAAGCCTATTAAACAGATTAGCGAGCGGTACCTTAGGCTGCTTTACAAAGGTCTTGTAGAATTCGATGAGGATAGCCGTCAGTAGTGTCATCCCATTATACCGTTCCCCCTTTGCACAGTGCTTTCCCCCTATGACGTCACAAGCCACGCCCACTTCCGGGCACGCCCCTATGACGTCATAAGCACGCCCACTTCCGGTCACGCCCTATGACGTAGCATGACGTAATCATTACGTAACCGGCCACGCCCCTTTATTAATAATTCCTCCCCTTTATTAAACCCCCTTTCACCCCCTCCCCCCTCAGTGGCGCCATCTGTTGACAGTGAGAAGTACTATTTCCCCAAAAACCCCTTTATTTTAAGTCTAATTTCTCGTTTTCGGACCCCCCGGTCGACCTACATATATTTTAAGCCCTCCCCCTTATTAAAAACCCTCCTGGCGCCATCTGTTGACAGGGAGAAGTACTATTTTCCCAAAAAACTCTTTATTTTAAGTCTAATTTCTCGTTTTCGGACCCCACGGTCGACCTACCTATATTTTAAGCCCTCCCCCTTATTAAAAACCCTCCTGGTGCCATCTGTTGACAGGGAGAAGTACTATTTTCCCAAAAAACCCTTTATTTTAAGTCTAATTTCTCGTTTTCGGACCCCCCCGGTCGACCTACCTATATTTTAAGCCCTCCCCCTTATGAAAAACCCTCTGGTTGAACATTTTAAGGTCCCACTCCTTCACTCGGCTGATGCAAGTCTCAGAATAATTGCATGGAACGATTGACTGGTCTTAGAATAATTGTACAGAAAGGAATGATACAAAATTCCTTAGTAATTAAACACTCATCAAAATTCCCACATTAAAAATCATCCTACAGTTGAAACTCATTTTACTCTTACTGTTTCCATAGAAAATACCATAGGGTGAAATTAATAATGGTTTAAATTATTCGTAGGGATGACATGTTAAATCTGCTTTTAGAACACACGTCTGCAGTGGAAAAATTTTCAAACTCCGTTAATCAACTCCCTAGTAATTAAGCACTGGTTAAAATATTCCTCACCTTTATTAAAATCATTCCACGGTCGAAATAAAAATCAGTTTTCTGTAGAGGCGTTTCACCGGAAAAAAAAAAAAAAATTCTTCCCTCGCTGGGTGGATTCCACAGGACTATGCCGTGTACTTGTTGTGGCTTAGATGCGTGTGGAATGGGTCAGACATTAACCTAGCAGTCTTTATAACTATCTTTTTCTATGTATTTCTTACACCAAAACCCGATAGTCCTTTCACATTAATATATGTATTTTAAGTCCGTTTCAGTAACATTTATTTCTTTTAACTCCACGACTGTCGCTTACTAGATCTATCCACAGTAACTGTTTTTTAAAGGACTGTCCCGCAGAAAATGCCGATGGGTAAAAAATCTGATTTTATTCGTCGTGATGAAAAATATTGAGGAGTGATAGGATCGACCTAATAGACTCCGTGTTCGGATCCTCACCCCGGACAGCGTTTCACTGACGGATGGTTAAGTCCTACGAAAATAAAAAATTCCAAACGGGGGATCAAATTGACGAATGAATCTGTGCTGCTCCAAGCATTAGGCGCGCGCTGTCTTACATCGTGAAAACTCACTGGCACTCTTTATCGTGGATTTCGGACTCGATATTTTCCCCAAGTCCGGAGACGGTTCTCTGCACAACCCTTTATGATAGGTTTCAACGCACCCCATGTAGACTTATGAAATGACACGTCCTAAACCTTCAAGAGTTGTGCGTATTAGTCTCCATCGGGTTGGTGCCGTCAGATATCTGTGTTTCCACGTAGTAACGCAACACCGAAGAAAAAACGTCTCTCCCATCGTTTGCGTGCGAGCGTATGTCTCATCACGCTGATGAAATCGGGTAAAAAATAACTTTTTTGTACGAGGTAGAATGTTATAGAAAGTAAGAATGCTAAAATACTTCCATCATGAATGCATATTAACGGAGTAGGGGAACATTAGTTTAAAACTTCGACTATAAAAATAATACATTGCTTCACGCACCTCCACTAATCCACTGAAATTATATTTGCAACGGGACTGATAGCCAAAATTTAGCAAACGAAACCGCTTAACTGACATATATGCTCTGATCGCGCCTACTGCTTACAAGAGAGACGACCTTCTAACCCGTTTCGATATCTTGTACACTCATCCCCATGTGATCTGACAAGACACAACAAGCGTGTGGTATGCAAAGGTCACGGGGACCAACGTGGAATGCGGCGTCTTTGAGAAGAGTGGCGGGTCCGTCCGAAAACCTAATGGGAAAGTTAAATAATTACTGTTTCCTCTCGAAATACAGAAGGAATTCTTCTGCTGATAGACGCACTTAAAAATAGGAATCTATGAAATTCAAAGGGAGACTGTTGTTTTTACATATTATCGGGATTACAATTAATACCGATTCCCTGCCCTTTAGGTTATGAAATATAACTGGAACCTTATTAGATCACTTAAAATTGAGTTGACACACCTTATGGCCGACTCCTCGGAGAAGTGCTAAATCTATGTGGCGGAATACTAAAAATAGAATTCATACATTTCCGTAAAAAACTTTAGTTCCAATATGAGTTAAAAGGTTATGGTTCGACTCAGGAAAAATAGGATTCGACCTCGGACATTAGAAAAGATGTGCGCCGTATAATTCCGTGGAAAAATACGAAAATCTTTAGCAATATCTCAGGCGTCCTTTGTTAGGCGATAGTATTAACATCCTTATACGTTCTCACTTCAAGCTTGCTTTCTTTATCATAACCCTCGATGCTTGCGAAAATTATCAAAGATGAATAGAGGTCTGAATGTACAATCTTCGGAGTTCATTTTACTGTAGATGTCTAATTCTGGCAGGATCCCTCTCCACTTTTAAAATTTAGATCTTACGCCAAAACCCGATAGTCCTTTCATATACGTATTTTTATAACCCACGTATTTTAAGTCCGTTTTAATCAATACTTATTTCTTTCAACTCACTCCCTCGTGACTATTACTAGAAGAAGGGCTACCTCACAGTAGCAGCAAATAAAAAATCTGATTTTATTCGTCGTGATGAAAAATATTGAAGGTAATAGGGTCGACCTAAAAGATCCGTGTTCGGATCCTCACCCCGGATGGCTTTTAACAAAAGTCCTACAAAATAAAAAAAAAACTCCCCCGTTACGGGACGTTGTTTAAAAAAACTTATTATGGCTGTGTCCTCAGTACATGATGCAAACTCTTTCCCAGGAAGTAACGCTATTCGATGTATCCCCGGGTTACATGCTTTTACAGGGTAAAGCCTGTGTGGCAGAATGTTAAAAGTAGAGTTCATACGTTTCCGTAAAGCTTAAGTTCCAACATGCGTTAAAGGAGTATGGTTCGACTCACTTTGAGAGGAGCAGTCGCTCGGACCAAAAGCCTGATGGGTCTCCCATTACATCGACAAACTACCTGTCCATAGGCTGAGTAAGCATTTAGAATGAAAGATTGAGTCTGCTTCACGACACAGATTCGTAAAACGCTCATTAATTATTTTTTGAGAGAAAGCATGCATAAAGTTCAAACACTAATACATCTTCCCTTTCTAATAAACCATACGATCAAAGTAGATAAATTGCAAGCATCATCGGATCTGATTCCGTATATCTGCTTACGACGAAAATCTCACAATAGCCTATTCAGTACTTTAACCTCCCGATACAGTATGTGACTAGGTCGTTTAACTAAATTACGTGCATAAACGAATATGTAAAGGGATATCTGTAAATTCGCACAACGGGATAGGTGAATATTTTCACAATTCTTTTGAAGGCAGAATAACTGTGACGAGAGAGAAAGTATAAAAATGCAGTGGGATGGCTGTAAAAACAACAGATTACAGCGCAAATACTGTAAGATAGAAAAAACGACTATTAACAAGTGTCATATAAGGAGCGACCGATAAAAGTCACACTGTAGCGGAAGGAGTAATACAGGAAAAATCATAAAATATTAACCCCCCTCCCCCACGCTGGTAAATCACGGTCCATTGCGTACACACGGATGAATATCACAAAAATACTTTGCATATAGTAAAGAACCACCGAAGTTTGGAAATTTAAAATCTGAAAACTCACTGTTTATAGTATTTCCGTGAAAAGTCACCCCCCAGAATCGAGATCTAGCTCTGTCGCCAGTTATTCCAGCGTACTATCTCTTTTCAGCACGTTTGAATAAGTGCATGTGAAGGTGGCTAGCTGCATACACAAGCTTTTCGACAAAGATAGGATGTTTCACTACAATCTAACACGGAGATGTCTATTAAGTTATTTTTTCCTCCTATTTCTACACTAGTGTCGAAGTCTTAGAACAAGTGGTTCGGGTTAGCACACATTTTTGATATTATCTTGTTTGGCAATCTGAAAGAACACTGTCTGTGGAACATTACCCCCCTGCAAGCTAGTACTAATTACTTTACGATTCTGAGGGACGAAGGTTGTAATCGTTGGCAGATATTTTTCAGAAATATGTAATGAACCATAGTGTTCGGATATTTGATCCATAGTAAGACATGAACGATGTTTACCTGCCATCAGCGACCCCTTCTACGGATCGTATGAGAGGTAATTGTTACGACAATTAGCTACGTGAAGTCGTGTTTATTTTTAAAAGCAAAGTCACACTAATTACCGACTAGCTAGAGAACGATATATTAACCTGCTAAAGTTTGATTTTAACGATCAGGTAGTGTATATATCATCACTTTTTTAGTTCATAATAATATTCCAACTTTTAAAGGAAATATTGTCTCGTTATAAGCGATTACATACAAAGAGATACACACTCTATACTTTAAATCTATAGAGACAACGATCACTATCCCAGGAACACATCTGTGAAATATCACCACATTTTTGTTTTTAACGTACGGTTGAATCGTTCTACGATGCTAGCTTTGGTTTCCCATCCCTTTCTTTTACACCCACCCGATATAAAACATTCGACCCAACATAGCTTGCTAGCTGTGCGAGGTCTTGATACAGAGAACAATATTAACACTTCTAAGGCTGACCTTAAAATCCTCGTTAACTATACAAAAGAAATCACATTGACAAAAATATCAGAGACATTCATATTTATTTACATTAAGGTCACATTAATATTTAGTTCGTACATACCAGTTCACCGTGCACCTCTTTTAGTACTGTTGCAAAGTTCAATTTAGCCATAAACGCGACATTAGCAGGATGATTTAGTTCGATACATGATTCTTCCACAAAACTTACGGCAATATCAGTTAGATTAACGTTTCTTACCACTTCGGGGAAATAATCGTAAGCTGATTCAGCGTTTATGGTGAGGCACGAATGGCGAAGTTGACTCGGATGATCCACTTCACACCCGAAACAATTCTTACGTAGCAGCGTAAACAGTTCTTTTCGGAGATCTGTTTTCAAAGTCCGCTTTAAACAGTCCATAAGCTTTACGAAATCACTGCTGTTTTGTTCAAGGGGTCGATCGTTAGATGGTGGGCTTCGAGGAAGATTTACCGCTAATTCTACCTTCCGCACTGCATTCCAAAATTTACCGTTTTCAAACTTCAGAGCCATCAAACTGTAGGTGATTGGATCGCATAAATCTGTCAACCGCTGCCACTGTTCAACGCTGAGCCGAACCGATGACGAAAATACAAGTCCTCCGTCACGGGGGATGCTTTTTTTAATGACCCACGCCGTGTCCACCTTTGAGCACGACGAGGCAAACCATAGCGTCCAGTTCATACTCGCCGTATTCGACATCTTCGAACGCTTCGACGATTGTAGACGCATACGAAACCAGTCCATGCCACTGCTCTTCAGACAGCATCACACCGTCCTTTGTAGGATATAGTTTTAATGAGTCATCACTCTGGAACACACGTATGTGCACTTTAGGATATGACCGATATTCACAAACGCTCGCAAACAAATCCGATCCGAGTTGAAACATATGGCTGTCATCATCTCTAACAGCAAGTCGCTTCGCAGGAAGATCACCATCGGTCAGGGAACGTTTAGCACAAGCCATAGCAAGTCGATACTGGAAAAAATAATGCCTTACAGCCCGTCGAAGGGTAATACTTATACCTTAAACCTGTGACGTGTCCCTGTAACTCCATCCCATTGGTCGAGATCTGGTAGATTTGCCATCTCTTAGTAAACATGATGACGTCTACAAATATTTACGAGCCTGTATAGACGTGCTTTCGAAATATGCATGTGGTGCTCCTTTAACCCTTTAACTACCACAGACCTTGGAAAACGAAGTACCTCAGAATACCAAACCGGCCGAGTTTTGAAATGGACTCTTCCTAGTTTGTCGTCCCCCCTTCCTTCACCCGAAGGGCGAAGGAGTTAACCGCAGCCAAGCCAGGCAGAGCTCCCTTCCACTCCGTAAATTGCCTCTCATTAAGCTGAGCATCCTTTCACCTCGAAACCCATATGGTCATGAGCTACTACCCATTGAACACGAGATATCAGACTCCTGTGACATTTACTCTTAACTCCTTTCCCAAAACAGTTTTTAAAACGCATGCATGTTTGTCGATATTTGAAAAGTTTTTTCATTATTATTTTTTAATAATAACTTTTAAAAGCTATTTAAATTTGTTTTTCTACTTAAAAACTGGCATAAGGTTGTAATTACTTGGATTACATCTTTTTACATAAAATAGATGTCATGATTTGAAATTTTTCAAAGAAAAAAGTTTCCAATGTTTCCATTTTTTGGATTCTGATGTCAGTTTTCTAACACCCAGCAAAGAGAAAGCTGTTATTAATAGTCGAATGTATGATGAAAAAAAATTAAATAAAGATTATTAAAATAGAAGACCAAAAATAGAAAGCAGTAAGAGTGCTGAATTGATTTTTAAAGAATAGATTTTAATACAATTGTAGATAGTACTCTAACATAAGAATCAAAAATAATTTTGTGAGAAAGGTTTGCATCTGAGATAAAAGTAATCGAAGTGGATATTGCAAAAGATATCCGAGGAAGCAAAGACTAGATAAAATGGGAAATAAAGAAACTAAAGCAATCAGAGATTACATAAAAATATTGGAGGTGTAAAAAATATTATCAAAATGAGAAAGACTTATGAATATGATGGATAAAGGAAGAGGGCTAAATTTAATATGGAAATGAGAACCCGCTGGAAGAAGACGGTGAAAGAGATGGAAAAATGGTATGAAAAAAAGAATGCTGAAAAGAGGACTTCAAGAGCAAGATTGCAAAGATAAAAATAAGTGGATAGAGAGAGATGACTGGGACCACACAGCTTAAACTTGGGAGGGTGAAAAGAATAAAATTTTCTATCATTATACTTTTTATAGAATACATTGTTAAGTAATTGAGTAAGTGATTGAATTCAGCAAATGATTAAATCAAAAGTAGTCTGTTCTATTTTACATTTCAGATATCAGTAATGTGCCTAAAAAGTCTTATGGGTGGACATACTCGAGTCCATGGACAAGATCTAGGGAGGGGGGGGGGGGGGCATCTCCTATTCCTTTCAGAATCATAGTAAGGGTAATAGAAATAAATATTACTAAACTTATTTACGTTTCATGGATTTTTCAAAAAAAAATTTAAAAATTTAAAAAACAAGGGGGAAATGATATATTGCATTGGAAATACAGCCTCTTGTCCCCCCCCCCCCCCACCTTTCCGTTTTTTCTGCTCGATTGTGTTTCTTGTTTCCCTCTCTTCTCGATCACCTCTGTAATTACCTCACCTCACCTTCTCGATCCTCTCTCAATCAATCTCCATCACCTCTGTAGCCACATCATAAATTCACCGCCTCCATTACCTTCCTCAATATTGAACCCCTTGTTATACCAACCTAAAACCATTTAACCTAAAAGTTCCTTTCAAAACACCACCGAATCTATTTAAATTCTTAAGCATGGCAAAGATCCCATTTAAATTCTTAAGCAGGCGGAATCTACTTCATTCCCCTAATCTCCATTTCACCCCCGATGTCCCCGCTCTCTATATCGACTGCACTAAACGCACCCTAAAACACAAGATAGACGAGCATAAACGGGACATTAGAAACACAATTCCACGAATCACCCTTGCTAAAATTCTCCTTGAACGCTTGGCTACTGATCTAAGGACCTGGGTTCGAGCCCCGGGTAAGGCATGGCTGTTTGTGTCGTTTTTCTGCTGAGGTCCTGCCATCCTCACAGACCTTCTCCTATCCCCCCCGATAGGGGACCACCTTGTCGTGGTGGGGGGAGCAACCCGGGCTGAACTTCAGCAACCCGGCTGAAGGCTGTGCCGACCGGGTTGGGCGCCGGTTGGACATGGCCAAGGCCAACCGAGGTTGAAGACGCTGCTGGCCGGCTTGATTGCCGGTCGGGTGGTGACGGCGTCGGAGACCTCACCTTTCAGGGACCTTGGGTGGTCAGTTCGACGGCTCGGTCGAAAGGTTCCTCCTGCCAAGTAGGCACGAGCCGTCCAAAAAGTCTGGGTCTTACTAAGAGTCTCCACCCCGGGTGCCGATCGAGCTTGGATCTTTATATCCTTGCACATTTGCAACCGGGGAATAGATTAAAGTTAGGTTTCTTCCGGTGGTTAGCTTTCCTTCTATAGGACTGCTGCCATGTGAGGCCGGGGTTGAGGTGCGCCTATAGGGCGTATTCCTTGCCCCCGGCTCTAGATAGTCATGGCTTTTCTTAAACCAGGTAGTGCTGTCAGGCGGAACCGGGAATTGCCGTGGTTGCACAAGATCGCAACATAGAGATCAATAGACCTTCTCCTATGGCATATAAACTGACAGGCTCCTGTCAGACCTCTATGGAAAGCAGCTGCTTGAGGGGCATTTTTTATTGCTGCTGTTCAAATGCCGATCTTTAATAATTCTTCAAATATTGAAGTAATATTGTTGAAAATTAAAATATACACCAAAGAGCCAAAACATTATGACCACCGAGTCTTTATGCAAATCGAAGCAACTGCAGGTAAACGACGGCGCGTGTGAAGGTCATGAAACGGTATAAATAACACCTGATACTGAGCTCTGTTAATCAGTGTTATTCGTATTCTTCAGATGAGAAAAACAGCGGATAAAAGTGATTTTGACAAATGCCAAATTGTAATATACAGACGACTGGTCTAGAGTATTTCTGAGATGGAAGTCTTGTTGGGTGTTCACGGTCAGCCGTGGTTAGTACCTTCAGAAATTGGTCTGAGGAGGGAAAACCCACAAACCGCCAGCAAGGTGTGGTCAACCACAGCTCATCGATGCTAGAACTGAGCGAAGGCTAGCCCATATGGTACGAGCCAACAGAAGGAATACTGTGGTGGAACTCATCCGTAATTCTAATGTGGTGCCGGGAGTAATGTGTCACAAAACGCAGTTCATCGAACCCTGCTGAAAACGGAGTTGCGTAGCCGCTGGCAGCTCCGAGTGCCCATGCTAACTTCAGTTTACCATCGAAAGCGCCTACAATGGGCACGCCAGCATCAAAACTGGACCTTGAATGATTGAAAGAAGGTTGTATGATCCTATGAATCTCGTTTCCTGTGGCACCATGTGGACGGCGGTGTAGGTGTGCATTCGTTTGCCTGGGGAAGTGTTGGCACTTCCCCAGGTAAACGATGCACACCAGTGGAGAAAGCTTTGGGCAATATTCTGCTGGAAAATCCTGGATCCAGTCATTCATGTACAGGAAACTATGACGTCTACATCTACCTTAACATCATTGCAGACCAGGTACATGCTTTCATAGCAACGGTATACCCATCTAATAGTGCCTTTTTTCAGCAGGATAATGCACCATGCTGCACTGGCCGAATTGTTCAAGAATGGTTTGCGGAACATGAAGAAGACTTTCAGGTACTGCCCTGACTTCCAAATTCCTCAGACAGCATCTAATCGAGCATCTGTGGTTTGTGTTGGAACAGCATATCCGATCTGTGGTGGCTAAACCATGTACCTTACAAGAGTTAAAGGATCTGCTGGTAACGTGTTGGTACCAGATACCACAAGACACCTATAGAAATCTTGTAGCGTCCATGCCTTGCCGGGTAATAGCTGTTTTAGCGGCACATGGAGGACCAACATCATATTAGGCAGCTGTTCATAATACTTTGGCTCTTCGGTGTAAATATATTAGACAGATAACTTTATATTACGTCAAAATTTACCATAAAATGCAAATTTTAGAAGCTGCGGATAATCGAATTTGGCTTTCTTGTGATATGACAAAAATTCGTTACTTTGTTATCTAGGCAATATATATCAACTGAAACGCTTAAAGCTAGGGGTATGGCGGCTAAAGCTATAGGTCAGGAGGACTGTTTTGGTAATGCAACAAGTTGCATACTGATAAAAAAGTTTAAAATGCCTTTCTTGTCACAAAACCATAAGATGAAAGAGACCTGATTTCATTGATTGTGGTTTCATTTTCGGCTGAAGGTGAATATATTCGCGTGAGATCATTATAGCAGCTGCCTTGATTACGATGAAACGTATTGCTTGTGAACTACAAAAATGACTTCATGAGCCATATGTCCGAGAATCCCTACCCCACAGTATTTAAATAAATAAATAAAATATAAATACCCCCTCAAGCAGCTGCTTGCCACAGAGGTCTGACAGGAGCCTGTCAGTTTATATGCCATAATAGAAGGTCTGAGAGGATGGCAGGACCTCAGAAGAAAAACAACACATACAACCATGCCTTACCCGGGTCTCGAACCCAGGTCCCTTAGATCAGCAGCCAAGCGCGCTAACCACTCGGCTCAAAGAATTTGAAAATCTGGCCCTTGGCGCTCCACCGTTTGGTGATCTTTGTCTTGTCCTTTGCGACTCATGCCACTTATTGGACACCCACAGACGGAGAAGGTTAGGGTTTTTTTTATCCTGTTACTTCGAAAAATCATAGTTATGCTACATGCTGGAATTTAAGAAAAGTGCAAACAGGGAAAGATATGGGAATTCCTTTAATACCAAATTAGAGTTCATGTTTAAGTTTCAATTTGATGCCAAAACACTCGATTAATTACATGGCGTGAATGAGTGATCAGATATGATCTGCTTAGGAATAGGCTAATGAGGAAACCACCTCAAACTCCAAACGTAGAAGGCTTCCTATACGATTCTTTTTATTTACAATACATAAAATAGAGTTACACGATGTACATTTTAGAGAAGTATTTTAAAAAATCCGATAAATAGTGCATTAACGTATATTATTATTTAACTAAATGAAACAAAATCGTAAATAATAAGCAGGATGAACAATTCTAAGCATAGAGGAAATATTAACTTGATCCGGGTGGAGTACGAACCTACGACGTTCTGATGGCATGTCAGGTACTCTGATTCCTCAGCCACCAGCTCTTCACCGAGATATCTTCTATTGATTGCTTTATACCACGGAGTCAGTCATTGCAAGTTGCCTTAACTACAATTGAAGATGCTGGTCGACAAAACACCTTCCAGATATAACCCAGAGGTAGTTGCGATGAGTCTCATGTTTACAGGTCATTTTCTGTGCTTCTTCTAATATTGAAAATTACATTCCCTCCATTTGTAAAACATGAAACCTTGGGTTTTATGTAGTGCTTCAACAGTGATTTAAAATGTATAAATTTCATATATTTCTTATATCCACTAAGTTATTACTTAGTGGATATAAGTTTTTTTTGGGTCACTTCATATATAAAGATAAAGGGACATAGTTTAGAAAAAATAATATTTTTTATTTTATTCTGAGCTGATCAGTGTAATTATAAAGACAATTTCATAACTTTTAACTTACCATAAAAATTTCAGATATTTCTGTATATCATTAAATGAAACACTAAAATTTCGTTTTATGTTATGCTTTCAGTTAAAGAAAGATCATTAAAAGAGGAGTAAAAATGGCTACCAGTACAAATCATAGCATTTTTTAGTGTAGTTTTATACCTCCGTTTACTCACATGCACTTTCACGATGTTCAAATCGGATTCTAGTTCAGTGACTTTCAGTGTAAAGTCGCTACAAATTAACATAAAAATATATCACTAATAATTTTCATAGCAAGTCTTCCGTAACTTAAATAATGTCGCATCAGACTAATTTAGCATCCCAATCAAAACTGGATCGTCACTTTCATTTACGTAACATATGTATTTTGTGTAAGAAACCTTTTGTACTGATTTAAGCATATCAAATCATTGTTAAGGTAGTAACAGTTAATTACAAGGGATAATATATGTAAAAAACTGATTTTTGTAATCGGAGACTTCAAAAATACACTAATTGCAAAAATAAATATAGCATTTTAAAATTATTTTATTTTTTTAATTAGTAATTTAAAATTATTTTAATTAAAGTTATTTTTATAAATAAAGCACTTTAATTATTTATTATTTTATAGACATTAATGTCTATAACATTAAAAACAGTAATATATTTATATTAAAAGGTAAGGAGTTCCACATTGGAACATATCCTCTTTCCTAAAATCATTACGAAATTTGCAGACGAGTCCCTAAAGAGCGCATGTACACTAAATAATACATGCACTATTTATGAACTCGTTCATGAAAAGACTAAAGGTCATTTCATTAAGCATGTTAGGCTATGTTATGTCAATAGTAACTCAGATGCAGAACTCATCATCATAATCAACCAACCATGGGCTATATGGAAGTCCAACCAGAACGTGCAATTTAGGTTTCCATGCATTTCAGTCCAGAGCTACATCTGCTGAATCTGGCCACTGCACACCAATTCTAACAGGGTTACTGTCCGACATTGTGTGTCCACCCCGCTATCTAGGTATCCCCTTCTTTCTGAGGACTTTAGACACACTGTTGATAACCCTATTCGCCAATCTATAATTATCCATACGGGCAACACGGCCAAACCACGGGAGTCTCTCTCTGCACGATAATGCTGCAGTGCTTGTCTGATTTGAATTTTGAAGGTGTTAATAGAATTAAGAATCTGGTTGACAGGCAATTGCGTGATGAGCAATGTGGATTCAGAAGTGGTAGAGGATGTGTGGATCAGATATTTTCACTTAGGCAGATTCTTGAGAAATATTTAGAGTTTCAGAAACCTTTGGTTATTAGTTTTTTGATTTCAAAAAGGCTTCCGACTCTGTTGATAGTCGTAATTTGTGGTTGATTGTGAAATGGTATGGCATACCAGACAAATTAGTTAACATAATGAAAGCTCTCTATAATAACACTGAGTCGTGTGTGAGAGTTGGTAAGGCTTGTAGCAATTGGTTTAGCATTACTTCTGGTGTTCGACAAGGGTGCATTTTGTCTCCTTTTCTCTTTAGTGTGGTTATTGAATATGTTATGCAAAACTCACTACAAGGGAAATATTTAGGCCTTAAATGGTCTGGGCATACGACAATTTCTGATTTAGATTATGCTGATGATTTAGCCCTTTTGCGAAATGATGTTGATAAGATAAATTCTTATGATGATTTCAGTGACAACTCCCTATGGTGATATGCAGTCTCCGTATTGCGGTGCACCGGGATTGTCACGTATTATCACGTTGTTGATGAGACTGGTACTAAAGTAGGTTTGTTGATAAACAGAGAGAAAACTAAAGTTAGTCAGGCAGTCTGTGATTCAGTTAATCGTCTTCAGTATGTGTTATAGTTTAATTATCTTGGGAGCTTATGTAACAGATAGTGATGATGTGCAGCATAAGATTAATAGACGAATTGGGATTGCTGCCGGAACTTTTAAGAATCTATGGAGAGTGTGGAGAAATAGGCGTATACGCCTAAAGACTAAAATTAGTCTCTATAATTGTTTGGTTCTTTCTAGGGTTAGTTATGGTAGTGAAACTTGGACACTTTGTAAACAAGATAACACAAACTTGATATCTTTGATTCTAGATGCTTACGCAGTATCTTGGGAATTAGGTGGTTCAACCTTGTAAATAATGAAGAGGTTAGGCAAAGGAGTCGGCAACCTACTCTGAGCCGCATATTGTGCAGCGAGAGACTGCCGTTGATTCTCCCTTGGCGATATTGCCCGTGTGGATAATTGTAGATTAGCAAATAAGGTTATGAACAGTGTCCTAAAGGCCTCAGAAAGAGGGGGAGACTTACGATGTGACGGACAGACAATGTCAAACAGGACCTTGTTGGAATTGGTGTGCAGTGGTCCGATGCAGCAGATATAGTTCAGGACAGATATGCTTGGAGAACTAAATTGCACGATCTGGTTGGACCTCCGTGATGGTGTTGATGATGTGGATGAACAGTAAACGAAGGAAACTTTTCAAATAACCTTTGAGAACTTTCTTACTTAGTACGATATATCTCAAACTACAGAAAATATCGTTTGGAATGATATATCAACTTTTGAATTGTAGCATTAGTTTGTTCAATGGAGAATGTGTACGATCTCGCAGAAGCTGTGCATGGTTAAATTTTAAAATTTTGCCTTTATTTTGTTTACTAATAGACAGATTTACTCCGTTTCTCATACACCTTTCCATGATTTCATCCAAATGTTAATGGGCTTTGTTTCTGATCCAGTAGGTCAGTGAATCATTTCTTATAATAATTAATTTTTAAGGAGGGTGGAAAATTCATGTTGAGGTTCTGCGCATTGGTATAAGAAGGCTCAGTGCAAAGAGAAGTCTGGCATGAGCAGTTTGAAAAAAAAATAAAGTGTTTTTTGAAACGGATTCTGTTTATTTTAACATACAGGGTGGTTATAATTAAACTGACATTACTCAGAGCGATTTGCGTAATGATGAAGAAAGATTTGCGTAATGATGAAGAAAGATTTGCGTAATGATGAGAGAAGGATCTACTCGACGGATCAAGCAACAAGTGCTGGATATCTTAATAAGAACATGGGGTAGAGAACTGCAAATAAAAAAATAGTTATAGTGTTAGTGCCATCAGGTGGTGTGGACGCGCTAAAAGCGTAGTAGAACATGCCAATTTCTCGTGACATTGCAATAAATTACATGTGAGAGTCGCATGAGGCACGCTATAAAATGCGATGTCTTCCCTGTAATCGGTAAAAGGAACCATAGGTATCTGCAATAAGGATCGAGCTTTGCTAGTGAAACTCTTTTACCAAAACGGCAGTAATGCCGCCGCTGCATTACGTGAATATCTCGTCTGAAAATTATGAGAAAAGTACCTTTGTCGCTAAACGCTGAAGAATATGATACAGAAATTCGAAGAAACAGGCGTTGGTGTGGCAACCGGCAAGGGTGTGGCTCCGACAGGCAAGGGTGTGGACCAGGACGAACAGGCAAGGGTGTGGCTCCGGGTAGAGGCTGGTGACCTGTTGCAAAAAGCAATATGGAAGACGTCGCACTTACCGTTGCAGAAATCCAGTCACAATCGGAACTATCCGTAGTTTGTGCAAGACAGGTATCCCGGCAACTGCAATTTCCGTGGTCAACTGTCTGTAAAGTTATACGGTTCATCTTGAAATGGTATCCTTTAAAAATGTATAGGGTGCAGCAGCTGCAACCACGTGACAAAAAACAAGGCGCCGACTTCGCTTTGCGATTTCTGGCGAGGATGCAGGTGGATGAAATGTGCCCTTCGAAAGTCTTATAGACCGATGAGGCGCATTTTTTCGTACATGGAACAGTGAATACGCACAACTTTCGAATATGGGGACCTACACATCCGCATGCTGTGTATGATGTGTCCCTATATTCCGACTATGTAACTGTATGGTTCAGGTTTACCGCAAAATTTATAATCGAGTCATTTTTCGTTGAGGAGATCACGCCTTAAGCCTCCGTGCGTCGATCGGTGAGTGGATCACGTGACACAGACCTTCTCCACCGCAAGATTATTCCGGCTTTGTAAGAAAGAAATTCACCCATAGAAAAGCCACCCCATACTGCACTTACGGCAACGCAATTGTTGCGTACCACATTTGGTGAAGACTTCCGTGGTCTTCACCAAATGAAATAATTTTTCGAACTTTTTCCAATGCTTGGCCACCACATTCCTCCGACATAAAACCCATGCGATTTTTGGTTATGGGGTTATTTGAAAAGACGAATTTACTAAAGCAATGTTGAATCGCTTGCTGAAATTAACGCAAGAACAGAAAAGCATGCTGCAGCCAATGTTTCAAGCAACTGTGGATCATGCCGTATAACGTTTCCAGCACATGTTGCATACGAAGGGTTCACATTATGAGAATCTTGATTTTTAAAAAAGGTTGTTTGTTCAACTTCGTATGTTCTTTATTTTAGCACACCCACGCCACCTGGTGGCATTAAAAATAACTATTTTTTATTCGAAAATTCTCTACTCTATGTTTTTATTAAGGTATCCACCACTTTTCGCTGTGATCAGCCGAGTAGATCCTTCTCTACATCGCTCTGAGTAATACCAGTTTAATTATAATCACCCTGTACATTGCTATAACCCATTTAGAGAAGAAAACATGATGTAAGAAATTGTTTAAGACCTGACTTACAATGGATGGTGTATCTGACCAAAAACAACAATACGAAATCTATGACAAGTGACACTGTTGAACAATAAGTGGAATACAAAAACTTCAATTTGGCAAAGAAATGGAGCATAAGATAAATTCAAGAAGAGTTTGGAACGTCCAGTAAGAATAATTCTTATCTGGAAACGTCCAGATAAGAAATGCCAAAGATTGTGAAAGAGAAATGATTATGTCATGAAAATAAAGGGGCTGGTTGGCTCATTCAATAGCACGTGAGGCTCGTAATCTACAGTTTCCAGGTTCGAGTGCCACCTGGGCCAGCGTTACCCCCCCCCCCCCTTTCCCTAAGTCAGAAAGAGTACACCGATGGGCTTGGAAAGGCCGCCCTCCTTTGATGAGACCCAAAGATGTGGCAGGAGATTCATTCACTGTGTGCGCTAGAGAGCACGGTGAATGACATTGACAGGCGCTTCCATCTGTCTCTTAACAGCCGTCCAGTGAGCTCCTTTCCAACATTCGTTGAACCCTTGCGGTCCTTTTGACCTGCCATTTAACCGTTGTGTGCAAAACAGTTCTAAGGGTAGCTTTAAAGATAAAAGCAACCCAACAACCATGAATGAAGAAACTCTTTTGTATTTATTAGAAAGGAAGGTAAAATACAGCATGTTTAGAAAAGCTTGCTTTAAATAACTATATGCATTCTTTAAATTTGTTTTTTTTTACCTCTGAGGGGCACTTTTTTTTTACACACAATTGGTTAAATGGCCAAGTCACAAGGACCCCGAAGGTTCAGAGAAGGTTGGGGGAAGGGGACCTACTGGACAGCTGTTAGGAGACAGATGGTAGCCTCCCGTCAAGACAATACAGGGTGTGGTTTATCGTGCACAAGGTATGGCTATCCTGCACACGGAGCCAAGGTTTAACGTCCATCCGATGGATGGCGGCCTTTCCAAGCCCATCGGTGGACCTTACTGATTGTGGGCATGGCGGTGATAAATCTAAACGCTGGTCTGTTGGGACTTGAACATGGGAACTGCAGTTTACGACCCTGATGCACTTTCAACTGAGCCATCCCTGCCTTCTGACCACTCTTTAGAAAGAATAATCCATATCTCTCTGTTGGATTTAAATTCAATATAGGTAACACTTAGCAAATAACTTTATTCACTTGTGAACAATTACTCCTTATATTCCTATCCCCGACTGGCATCGCTTTCCGAGGAATTTCAGTCTTGTTGGAAGAAAGAAGAGAGTTCCAACAGGACTGTAACTTCCTCGGAGAACGATCACTGTCAGGGATAGAAATCACAAGTAAATAAAGTTATATTTTTCCTGTATTGAATTTAAATACTTATTCTAAGAGTGTTATGAATTCAACTGTTATTTCTATTGGATTTTCGAAGTTTGCTGAGTTGCAGTAAAAAAAAAAACTATTTCAGCTCGGGAAATGGAACACATAGGTGTTTGCGGTTTTTCTAATCCATTAAATATCTGCTCATTGCATCTAAACTGCCAGTAATGATAGTTACGGCTGACTATCCAAGGATCTCATATATGACCCTTTTCACCTAAGATGCCTTCTTGAAGAATGTTTACTGTGCCCAAGACGTACAGATAATTTTAATTGAATGCATTCAACGTATAACGTACAACAGTCGACAGATCAACGCTTAAAACCATTAACCAAAGATATCGAAAAATTTTTCAAAATCAAGGAAAAATTATCAACTCTGATAGGTCATTCATTTATTGCCATCGAACAATCATTATTTCAAGCAGAACAGAGAAATGCATTTCAGGTAAACGATCATTATTTTAAATAGCATCATAATTTCCGACTTCTTAAAATTCCTCATTCATATTATGAGACAAAAAGGAATCCTCTGGAATAATGCACAGGCCACAATGCACCTTTTCGTAGTTTACTATTAGTAGGAACTAAGAACATTTGTCATGAAAGCTTTGTTATACTATCCCATTATTTTCATCATAATCATTCACAACAGTTCATTCTGTTCATTAACATTTAATTGATTTTTTAAACGAAGAAGTTCAAATTAAACCTGAGTAATTGTATACTTTTCGGACAGGTCAGAAAGACAATATGTATAAAAGTTGCAAACAAAGCAACAAAACATTAATCCATTTCTCCAAGCTCGAAAGCAGAAATCATTACATGGTATGGTGATTTGGAACTTTAAATGATGCGAGTTTTGAATATAGAAAGCAGTGGTGGATAGAGAGTATTGTTACGACAGATGAACGCGCTACAGTGACTTCACGAGTTAACGTGATTGTAACCCTCGTGTGTGCTTCTGCGTGAGATTCAATTAGCCAACGATTTGGAACTTAGAACAGTTCAGAAGAAGAAGAATGAAAATATAGCAGTGTGCAGTGTGTTAAAGTTCTGAGATCTGAAAGGTTGTTCAGATGGTTTGAGTCTGTGCGCGATAAGTAAAAGTCAAGAAGTATCTTGTATTGGTGTGTGCACGGGCGGTAGTTATGTTTTGCTAGAGGATACGTCTAGTGATCTAACAAGAAGAAGGATTCTTTATACCTGGTATATAAGGTATTCAAGAGACACGACAGACAGTATAGAGGTAAAAGTTTAGTAGTATAGACTGAGCTGTGTTGTGTACTCTGTGCAGCAATGTTAATGACTTTTGCATGTTAGTAGTCGATTTGTTTATGAAAAACTACATCCATATTTTCTTTGTAACGATTTGCATTGTATTACATTTGGCTTTAAAATATAGTTATTATTACTCACGTCCAGTGCATATCCGTATTTTGTAATTCGCAACATTTGGTGTCAGGAGTGGGATCATTTAATTGAATGCCTTTCACTAGAAGTATGGATGAGTTAATAAAGCTGATGACTGACCTGAAAGCCGATATGGCTACACAGAAAACATACATTAAAGGTGAAATAGCTGCCCAGAGAAGCGAAATGGCCGCACAAAGTAATGAGTTGAGAAATAAAATAGGTGACCTGGCCGCACAAAATAATGAGTTGAGAACTGAGATAGTTTCTCAAAAAGATGATTTGAAAGCCGAAATAGCCGCACAAAATACTGAGATGAGAGCTGAAGTGGCTTCTCAAGTTGATAAGATTATTGATCAGTTCAAGGATATTAAAACCGAACTCAATAGACAATGCAATAGCTTAAATGTTGAATTTGTCAGTGAAAAAGATGATCTTGATAGTGTTAAGTTAGATTGTAAACATGGAAAAGAAAAAGAGAAAGGCAACGCATGTCAAAATGTGAATCCAAAACCAATAGGTGAAATTTGCGAAACTAACAGCACTGGAGGTAACAGTATAGATGAACAATGTTTTAAAGATGCTAACCATAAGAATATTGTTGGGCAGTATAAAAATTATAGGAACAAAATTATGCAAGAAGCGAGAGCTGGTAGAGATGTTGTTACAGTTAAGACAACGAAATTGGTTGAAGGTGAATATATCTCCAGCAGTGGGAGCTATAGTACAGATGAACATAATGCTGATGCAGGAAAGAAACGATGCGGAACCAGAAAACATTCCAAGATCCTTCGCTATCTGAAAAAGAAGCAATTTAAGAAACGATGCGGAACCAGAAAACATTCCGGGATTCTTCGCTATCTGAAAAAGAAGCAATGTAGATTCAATTCGTTTTTACAAAATTCGACGGACAGGAGAAGCTTGCTGGGGCAGCGGCGTTCTGATGAAGCCTTCATATGGATTGAAGAGATCTCAAGAGAGATGGAGAAAGTGCGAGAGGACTGCGAGAGGAAGACTACAAAAGAATCGAATCTTCGCAAGAAAGGAGAATCTCGAAATGTGGATCTGCTACTGGAAATCAAGAAACGTAGAGATAGCGCAGATAATGCCTTTGACCACGCAACTACTGGTAATGCATGGCAGAGTGTCTATGTCGCTGGTGACATGTCTAGGAACTGTGAAGAACAATCACACAGATCAGAGAGCTGTGAGACTATACAGTACGCTTTGCACTTCAAAATACCTAGGTATACAAGTCTGGCACGATCTGAAGAGAGATCCACCCGAAAGGTATTCTATTCCTCGCCGTCAGCAAAATGCGTCATGGACAATTATCGCAAAGGCAGAGTAACGAGTGGTAATGAGGGGGAACGAAACAGAGATTACGTTTCGCAGAGTGGTCCGAGTAAAGAAGAGGCGTCGATTCATCATAGATACAAAGTGCCATTCGACGTTACTGGGGAAGATTTTTCCGGAGAGATTTTTCCGAAGCATATAGCCACACTCGAATCGTTTATAGAAAGTGGGGATTTAAGAAAGAAGAATTCCGAAGAATGGCTTAGAAGCGTAACAGGTGATGCTAGTAAAGGAGCTTCACGCAGAGACAGTACTTCAAAGACTAACTTTCTGGATGAAACTAAGCCTCAGAGTTACGATCAGAGAGAAGTGAAGCCCTCAGACAATCTCAACGTAGCCATGCTGAATTTCTTTTCTGAAAAGTCAATGCGCAGATTTGGACATTATAACCATTTAGATTATAAGGATATAGAAAAGTTTAATCACGACTACAAGAGCTCTAAAGTGGACAATATCATGTTACAAAACTCGTCGCTGATCTCCAGAATGAACAATTTGGCAATCATGACTGATATTTCCCTGGCTAATTACAATGAGAGCTCCAAGAAAGTGAATTCGGAAGAAACAGCAACTATGACCTCCTCGGGTCATGTGTTTTGCTGGAGACCCGAGTGGCGCCATCGGATGGTAGATAAACACAGTACAGGAGGTGTCGGCGACAAAGTGAGTCTTGTCTTGGCTCCTGCACTTGCTGCTTTAGGTCTCAAGGTCCCTATGATCTCCGGTCGTGCTCTCCAATTGACGGGAGATACTCTGGACAAATTGGAATCCATCCCTGGCTTCACAGTCGACTGCACTAAAGATAAAATCGAGCAGATGATGGAAGACGTCGGATGCTGCATCGTAGGACAGACAGAGGAGCTGGTGCCAACAGATAAGGAGATTTACCGCTGCAAGGATCTGACGGCTACCGTAGATAGCGTTCCTCTAATGAGATGCTCAATTGTGTCCAAAAAGCTGGCTGAAGGAGTGTGCGCTTTGGTTTATGATGTTGAATTCGGAAAAGGAGCTATTGATCTCATCAGTACAGAAGATGTTGCTGTTGATTTAGTTAAGAAAATGGTTGCAGCATCACATACTCGTGGAATGAAGAGTTTGAGTTGTTCAGCTGTTATCAGCAACATGGATTCACCTCTTGAAAACTCTGTTGACAACTCTCTGGAAGTGATGGAAGCTGTTCAGTGTTTCCTTGGTAACGGATCCTTGGAACTGCAAGAGCTCGTCGAAGAGTTAGGAGGAGAACTTCTGCGTTTGGTGAACATTGTGGATAATAGGGTAGATGAAGCATCACGTGCCCGCAAGGTTCTGCATAACGGCAATGCTTTGAACAAGTTTCGTAACATGTTAATAGACAAGGAGTATCTGAAGATGTTGCAAGCTGGCTATGTGAAGGTAAAACAGAAAAAATATTGCTAGCAGCCCGACACATCACTGATTTCACTTATACAGGAGAAACAGGTAAGGTTGTCGGAATAGAAGCTGCAGTTCTAGCAAGAGTATGGAAGGAGGAGATGGACCGAAGCGCTAAAAAGAATTATGGAGCTGATATTATAATTGTGAAGCACCTTGGGGATCAAATTGAATCGGGTGAAATATGGCTGAAGGTTCATCACGACAGTTCTGAATTAAATGAAAGTCAACTGACAAAAAGGTCAGACTGGAGGATGAAACTCCTCCCTAGATTTTATGTCACTAATGACTTTCATTCCTTGTTACTATTGATAGAATTAAAAATCCAAAGGAGAAAACTTTCGACAAAGAAGAAAACTTTTTACAGGTTTTGCACGAAAACTGTTAGTCGATTCTCCTCCCTGCGGAGACATAAACGTGTTCACAAGGGCTATAGGCCTTACACGTATTCTGCCTGTGGACGAGGCTTCAGTGAGAAAGAAAATCTACGTCATAATGTGATTCGCTTCCATTTTGACACAAACATGTGGGATAAACTGAGGAAACACGTGATAATGAAATGTTCTTTTTATCACCAGAAGCAAAACAAAAGCAATAAACTCGTCACCTTCCTAAAGAAGACAGCCGTCCGTATTTTGAATACAGTGGAACAAAATACGTGTTCACCTACTGCTGTAGAGAAAATAACTCCACGTGGAAAGAGGAGACATTCACCGAGACACCAGAGACCTTGGGGAGGTCCTGATACAGTAGTTAACATGATTAACGACGTGATGTATCGCATTCGTCGACGTCCAACTACTCCACGTGGAAAGAGGAGACTTTCACCGAGACTACAAAGAACTTTGGGAGGTCCTTACACAGTAGTTAACAGGATTAACGGCGTGATGTATCGCATTCGTCGACGTTCAACTACAAAGTGCAAGGTGGTTCCCATGAATCGTTTGGCCCCGTTTCATCGAAGAACTGAAGAAGCTTCGGAATCCAGAATTGTTCGGGACGAACAAGACCTAAGGAGGGGGCAGTGTTACGACAGATGAACGCGCTACAGTGACTTCACGAGTTAACGTGATTGTAACCCTCGTGTGTGCTTCTACGTGAAATTCAATTAGCCAACGATTTGTAACTTAGAACAGTTCAGAAGAAGAAGAATGAAAATATAGCAGTGTGCAGTGTGTTAAAGTTCTGAGATCTGAAAGGTTGTTCAGATTGTTTGAGTCTGTGCGCGATAAGTAAAAGTCAAGAAGTATCTTGTATTGGTGTGTGCACGGGCGGTAGTTATGTTTTGCTAGAGGATACGTCTAGTGATCTAACAAGAAGAAGGATTCTTTATACCTGGTATATAAGGTATTCAAGAGACACGACAGACAGTATAGAGGTAAAAGTTTAGTAGTATAGACTGAGTTGTGTACTCTGTGCAGGAATGTTAATGACTTTTGCATGTTAGTAGTCGATTTGTTTATGAAAAACTACATCCATATTTTCTTTGTAACGATTTGCATTGTATTACATTTGGCTTTAAAATATAGTTATTATTACTCACGTCCAGTGCATATCCGTATTTTGTAATTCGCAACAGTATTTTAAACACCAATGATGATACAGAACAAGTAAAAATAAGCATTTTACGCACCGGTTATAAACCATAAAGGCCATCTGCTTCTTGCTGTTCCTTGGCAGCACCGGATATTTCACTGATACATAGAAGAGAAGGGTCTCTCAGTCGGAAGCGTGTAAGCCTCGTTATCTGCACTTCGTAGTTTCGACTATGAGAGCATTCAGAATTATCTTTGCTAATCCTCCCCCTCCCCAAGGTGAGAAAGGGGACATCGATGGGTTTGGAAAAGCCGCCGTTCGATGGGTCGGATCTAAAGTTACGCATTAGAAGTTAAACCACGCATAGAAGCTAATAATCTTCCAAGATTTATCCAGGTCTCCTCTATAGGTCTTAAGGACCCCAATGGCTCCGAGAAGGATACCGGACAGCTCTTAGGAGACATATGGAAGCCCCCCGTCAAGACGGCGTGTTCCTTAACATGCACAGGAGATGGCTCTCTTGCTCACAGGGCCACCATATGTCTTCTAAGAGCTGTCTGGTGTCCTTCTCGGAGACTTTGGGATCCTTAAGACCTATAGAGGAGACCTGGATAAATCCTGGAAGATCATTAGCTTCTAATGCGTGGTTTAACGGTAGAGCGCTCTGGCATGTATGTATCTAGAAAGTTACGGGTTAAATCCACCACCCCCGTCCCCCCCCCGCGTGACCGATAATTTTTTTTTTTTCAGATGAAAAATTACTGAAGTTTATTTCTACAGGCAATCTATGGTGTGTACTAATGTTGCCTATCATTATTTCAATACGCTGCTCTATCAATCAGTAGCAAATGCAGAGATTTCCTGTTGCAATAGAATTCAAGGAATATTTTTGCGGAAGAAATGACTTCTGAGGATGCATAGGACCCGTACCAATCATTAGCAAAATATATTTGGCCGATGGCAATGGTTATACCATCATGCTTCATAACTATTGCATGAGATATCTGCAGGCTCAACGTCCGATAAATCAGATGATCTTTGAAGGGTGTACACACGTCAATACATTTTTCAACTGATAACGAACATAATGATGTTCGTTATCAGTTGAAAAATGATAGGTCGGAACGTTGTGAAGGGTTTTATAGTTAAATCCATGTTGCGCGCAACTCCGCGAGCCGTGAAATTACATCACCAGAATAACCTGTGTGGCCATTTGCATATTGTTATGTACAGGGGCGTAGCCACGGGGGGGGATGGGGGGAGGCTCCACCCAAAATAACTCGGAGTTGGTAAAATTCGAAGCGACTTCGTAAAATCTAGATGAGTTGTGAAAATTTGTGATCTTTTTTTGCAAAATTAAGGGGACTTGTTAAAATCGAGGCAATTTGGCAAATCTAGGGAGTTTGGAAAATGGAGAGACGTCAAAATTTAGAGCAGTTGGCAAAATTCGAAGCCACTTCGCAAAATACAGGTGAGTTGGAAAAATTGGGACAACTTGACAAAATCTTAAGGAGTTGGCAAAATTCGGAGTGACTTGGCAAAATCGTGGGGAGTTGGGTTGGTGGGTTGTTTACCTTGTTTACCACTTTTATGCACACCATGGGCTAAATGGCCAGGTCACATGGATCCCGAAGGCTCAGAGAAGGTTGGGAGAGGGGACCCACTGGAACAGTTGTGGGAGACAGATGATAGCCTCCCGTCAAGGCCATCGAGCGTGTTCTTTAACGTGCACAGGGTATAGCTCTCCCGCACACGGGGCCACGGCTTAACGTCCCCTCCGACGGACGGCGGCCTTTCCAAGCCCATCGGTGTCCCCTACTGACCGTGGGCAGGGCGGGGAATTTTGCGGAGATAAATCTCAACGCTGACCCAGCTGGGACTCGAACCTGGGAAGTACAGATTACGAGCCTGGCGCGCTACCGACTGAGCCACCCCCGCCCACAAAATCGTGGGAAGTTGGCAAAATTCAGGTGAGATGTAAAATTGGGATTTTTTTCTGTAAAATTATGGCGAGTTGAGAAAACTTAGGAAGTTTGCAAAAATCTATGAAAAGTTGGCAAAATTCGGAGCGACTTGGCAAAATCGTGGGGAGTTGGCAAAATTCAGGTGAGATGTAAAAATTGGGATGTTTTATGTAAAATTATGACGAGTTGGCAAAACTTAGGGAGTTGACAAAATCTAGGGGAAGCTGGCAAAATTCAGAGTGATTTGGTAAAATCGTGGGGAGTTGTCAAAATTTGGAGTAACTTTTCAAAATCGTAGGGAGTTGGCAAAATTCAGGTGAGCTATAAAAATAGGGATTTTTTTCTGTAAAATTATTGCTAGTTGGCAAAACGTAGGGAGTTGGCAAAATCTAGGGGCAGTTAGCAAAATTCGGAGTGACTTGGCAAAATCGTGGGGGGTTGGCAAAATTCAGATGAGATAAAAATTGGGATTTTTTTTGTAAAATTATGGAAAGTTGGCAAAATTCGGAGTGACTTGACAAAATCGTGGAGACGACAAAATTCAGGTGAGATGTAAAAATTGCAATCTTTTTTCTATAAAATTATGTCGTGTTGGCAAAATCGAGGCAACTTCGCAATATTTAGGAGAGTTGGCAAATCTTTGGGGAGCTGGCAATATTCAGAATGACTTTGCAAAAATCAGGTGAGATGTAAAAATTTGAATTTTGTTTTCTGTACATTTGTGGCGAGATGGTAAAATCGAGGAAACTTGGCAAAATCTAGGGCAGTTGACAAAATTCGAATCCACTTGGTAAAATACGGGCGAGTTCCGAAAATTGGGATTGTTTTTATGAAACTTAGGAGAGTTGACAAAATCGAGAAAACTTGGAAAAATTTTGGGGAGTTTGAAAAATTTGAAATGATTTGGCAAATTCAGGAGAGATGTGAAATTGGGATTGTTTTGTGAAATTAAGGAGAGGTGCTAAAACCTAGAACTCTTGGCAAAATTCGAATCCACTTGGTAAAGTACAGGTGAGTGGTAAAAATTGGGATTGGTTTTGTGAAATTAAGGAGAGTTGGCAAAATCGAGAACTCTTGGCAAAATTTAGGGGAGTTGGCAAAATTCGAAGCCAACTTGGTAAAATACAAGGGATTTGTGAAAATTGTGCCTTTCTTGTGCAATTAAGGAGAGTTGATAAAATTCGAAGTGACTTGGCAAATACAGGGTAGATGTAAAAATTGCGATTTTTTTTCTGTAAAATTATGGCGAATTAGGGGAGTTGGCGAAATTCGAATCCACTGGGTAAAATATAGGC
The DNA here is from genome assembly GCA_038380435.1 of Ryuthela nishihirai. Classification (NCBI taxonomy): domain Eukaryota; kingdom Metazoa; phylum Arthropoda; class Arachnida; order Araneae; family Heptathelidae; genus Ryuthela; species Ryuthela nishihirai. The sequence continues at coordinate 39,227,702 of JAWZYU010000019.1, forward strand.
AAGTTGGCAAAATCTAGGGTAGTTGGCAAAATGCGAATCCACTTGATGAAATATAGGCGAGGTATGAAAATTGGGATTGGGTTTGTGAAATTAAAAAGAGTTGACAAAATAGAAAAAACTTAGCAAAATATTGGGAACTTTGAAAATGTTGAAGTCACTTGACAAAGAAGGAGAGATACAAAGATAGGACTGGTATTAGGTTTGTGAAATTAAGGAGATTTGGCCAAATCAGGCACAAAATTCACACTGGCTTGCTACAATTCCGACGAGATATGAATATTGGGATAATTTCCGTGAAATTATGGCTAGTTGGCAAAATTCAATAGAGATAGAGACGTGAAAATCCCCCCCCCCCCCCCCCCACCGAGCGAAAATCTATACATTATTTGCTCAGTTGGCAAAATTTGATTTCCGAGTTGGAATTTTTTTTATTTCCATCCCCTCCCTACAACCATAGTCCTTCGCTATGCCCCTGCACAATAACACTGAGAGAAAATCAAAACAGTCAATAAAACTAAGCTTAACTAGTCTCGCCCAAACTTTCGACCGAGGTGATGCACTGCAAGAGCTGACGCTGATCGCTGTCGTCTATCCAAGTTGTCTTCCGCTCCAAGGCGAGGTCATGATTCTTGCAGAATGAACTGTTCAATTTGCCGAAAGCCTCTTAGTTCCGGTCCTTTTTTTCCCCCATACTATAATTTAGGGAAGAATTGGCGGTTGGTGTCCCCCTTCGACTATATGTTCACTCAGAGTAGAATTTTTTTTATGATTACAGCTCTCACTGCAACATTTATCTGCCGGATGGTTTAGTGAAAAGCTCTGACGCCACGTCAAGGCACCATCCATGTCAGAGTGTTTTGCTCTAACCCAGGAGAAAACCCCTCCACACATAGGCAGCTAATGTGGAAGGAAAAAGAGGGAACCGGCTCCATTAAATGTCATGATATGTCAGAGTGTTTTGCTCTAACCCAGGAGAAAACCCCTCCACACATAGGCAGCTAATGTGGAAGGAAAAAGAGGGAACCGGCTTCATTAAATGTCATTACTGATATGTCAGAGTGTTTTGCTCTAACCCAGGAGAAAACCCCTCCACACATAGGCAGCTAATGTGGAAGGAAAAAGAGGGAACCGGCTTCATTAAATGTCATTACTGATATGTCAGAGTGTTTTGCTCTAACCCAGGAGAAAACCCCTCCACACATAGGCAGCTAATGTGGAAGGAAAAAGAGGGAACCGGCTCCATTAAATGTCATTACTGATATGTCAGAGTGTTTTGCTCTAACCCAGGAGAAAACCCCTCCACACATAGGCAGCTAATGTGGAAGGAAAAAGAGGGAACCGGCTTCATTAAATGTCATTACTGATATGTCAGAGTGTTTTGCTCTAACCCAGGAGAAAACCCCTCCACACATAGGCAGCTAATGTGGAAGGAAAAAGAGGGAACCGGCTTCATTAAATGTCATTACTGATATGTCAGAGTGTTTTGCTCTAACCCAGGAGAAAACCCCTCCACACATAGGCAGCTAATGTGGAAGGAAAAAGAGGGATCATAAATAAGCTTTCTTAACAGTTTTCTTTCCTTTCTCCATCCCATTTATTCGATGTCTTCATCATGGAGTCAACCGCCTTAACTGGAGCAAAGAGAGTTTCCTTCTTTTTTAATCTAGGAACCTGCTGGGACTTTCCTTTCAAGGGCACTGGGACGAATATCGACTTATAGAGTGCATTATAGTCCATTTCACTCATCTTACTTGGCCGTTTGACCTGTCCTCTAGTATAATTGTCTGAACTTTCCTGTCCTCCCTTTCCCCACATATTCATAATTTTCTCCTTGGCACTCATTCTGCTGTATTCTGGGGTAGGAACTTCTATCATACCAGAAGGTACCTTTGGGAACTGTTGTGGAGGCGATTTAATAGGTCTCTTTGCAGAAGGGATTTCTTGGCAATGTTTCTCCGCTCCAGCTCTTTAAGATCTTCTCCTTGGCACTCATTCCTTTGTTATCACGGCAGGAACTTTTATCGTACCAGGATACACTTTTCCAAGCTTTGGAGGAGGCTGTTTAAGAACTCTCTTAGTAGAAGGATCTGTTGACAATATCTCACTTTTCCAACTCATCATAATCTTATCTTTTTCACTGTTTACACTGTTCTATGTTGCAGGATTTTGAATACTACCAAGATGTCCTATTTCCAAATGTGGTGGTTTAAGAAATGTCTTGGTAGAAGGATCTGGCGACAATTGCTGTAATCTCCAAGTGTTCATTATATTCTTCTTCTTGTTTGAGTTTTCAAAAGGGCGGTGTTGAAAAGGTTCGATAGTGAGGCGCCATTAGCCACCCGCCTACACAAATTCACAAGCTGTCAGCAAACGGAGAATGAGAGTGTCCGGGAGTATGCTGCCCGCATTCGGACCTGGGCCTATCAGTTTTTGGGAACAGCAGGAAGAAACATGGACAGCGAGGATCAGGGAATCGGCGATCAGATGCGCCTTGCCCAGTTTTTGGCGGGCCTGGACCCGCGGCTCAAGCGGTTCGTACTGTCTCATAACCCCCGCACATTTGAGGAGGCTTTAGCAAAAGCTACACTGGAGGAGAGCAATGAGCGTGCCTCCGGACGAACGCCAGCCATACGAGCACTTGACGAGGAAACCCCTGCTAGGAACACAGAGTCGAACCCTCTGCCCCAGCTACAGGATCTGTTGGCAGCCTTTCCGCTGTGCCAGATCCAGGCAGATCTAGTACGTTTGGGGGAGCGCCTCCACCAGATTGAGGGACAGCGAGAGAGGAGCCATACCAGTCAGCCCCAACAACAGCGGCACCCCTGGGCGGATCGCCAGGGTGTCACGTGCTTTGCGTGCGGTGGAGTGGGCCATTACGCCTGTCAGTGTACGTCGCCCCTCACCCTACGCCCACGTGACCCGCAATACCAAACAGGACGAAACCGGCAGCAAAATCGAGACTGAGCAACTCCACGGATTCCAACCTCGGACTTCAAGATAGTAAGACGTGTTCGCTAGTGCTCTCTGTTTTCCACGTGTTTGTGAATTCAGCTAACAATGGATATCAATAAGGACTCCAGATTAAATCGTTGTTTCAAGTTTTTACATCGTGATCTCAGCTATGAGACTTTCGTGACTATATTGGCCAACAATAAGGACCCAGCTGCTATTGAAGTCGCACAAAGTATTTCCAAAGATATCACTATTATTACTTTTGCCTCTGAAGACGCTGCGGATGATTTTGCCGCTGATCCGAACCTGGTGTTTCCCACGGACCATTCAAGCGCCTAGGATATCCCCAGAAAAAGTTTTCATCTCTAAACTACCATTCTTCATCCCTAACTGTGACATCGTGGACGCCCTCAAGCCATATGGCATTGTAAAAAGCATTGCAGAAGAGTTCCTGAACCTCCCGGGATTGGAATCCATCCGGATGGGTACGAGGGTAGTCCACATGGAGATGAAGAAAATGGTACCCAATTTCCTCCACATCTCTACCTTTTCGGCTACAATTAATTACTCTGGCATGATCCGGCTTTGCAAGTGGTGCAGACTCCCAGGCCACATCATAAAGGACTGCGAAGCCTTCGCCAAGAAGAACCTGCCACCTCCCGCATCAAAATCGGTCATAATTTCGGACTCTATCTCGACCACCAACTCTTCGCAACTGCTGGCACCAACCTCCATTCAAAGAGAAGAAGTTCAGGATGCTCCAAAAGAAATTCCCGCTCCTGAAGAGTCAGCTCCTTCTACTCCCCTTCAACAAAAAAGAAAGCACCTTCCCTCTCCATCGGATTCACCTTCTGCCTCTGAGTCTACTGCCCATCAGAAGAAAAAACAGCCAGCTCCTGACTCGCCTTCCTCATTAATAGGTAATATTCAAAATTTCATCATAGATCGATCCACCTCCCCCTCTATTACTCTAAATTCTGACCCCCCTGATTTTCTTGAAAACTTTGAGGACCTCCTTGATTTTCTAAAATTTCTTATTAACCCTAAATTAGCCTCCTCCGAATGGGAAATCCCTCCCCACCTTAAAGCTCTTAAAATAACGCTATCCAAGGACGGTTGCATTTTGCCGAAGTATCGAGACCTTTACCTCTCTGCTTTAGGCAAATGCCCGCAGAGAGAGTGCTTTTCTATTTGGGACTTCCTCCAATTAGTAAAGAATCTCTTCCCTCTTCTTAAATAATTCACTATTCTTCCGTTTTTAAATTATTTTCCGTTCAAAATTAGCCCTTTTCCATCTTTTTTACTCATTTAGCGATCAAAATTCTGCTTAAACATAAACCTATTCCATCATATCTGGACCACTTTGTACCACATTCCAGTGGAATTAGGATCATCTGGTCCATATGCAAGGGTCGTCAGAGGAGGCTGAATGGAATGCAAGACAGAAGCTAGCGTCTCAAAATTCTGCTTAAACATAAACCTATTCCATCATATCTGGACCACTTTGTACCACATTCCAGTGGAATTAGGATCATCTGGTCCATATGCAAGGGTCGTCAGAGGAGGCTGAATGGAATGCAAGACAGAAGCTAGCGTAGCGTAGCACAGCGTACTTACATTTTGGCGAAGGCGTTTGGCCACAGGCCGCCTTTTGATGAGAGAGGGAAAGGCAACAATGATGGGCTGTAGTGACTCAGGTCCAATGAAAAGAGGTGGAGAGGAAAGAGTGTTCACAATCTCCCAGAAACAGGTCAAAAGAGCGTGTGTTCAGTGTGGGCTTTCAGGGGAGGGAGAAAGAAAAAAACAAAAAAAAAATATTAAAAAATTAGCAACAACAAAAAAAAATTTCCATCTCATAGGAGAGAAATAATATGGGGTTGTAAAAGGGAGGGGGGAGGAGGGGGCAGGTGGAGTAAGGAGAGGGCAACAAGGAGAGAACCAAAAGGTTCAGCAATGGGGGACAAAGTTAATAAAAAAAATATTTTTTTTTAATTGTAAAAAAAAATTTTTTTTTCCATAAAAATAATAAAAATCAAAATAAACCAAGTTTCAACCTCCTCAGGCAGGGCTTGCCCAAGGGGTGAATCTTGGTGGGTAGGGGGAAGGGGGGGAGGTGGCAGTCCCAAAGTAATGAGGGAATAATCAGGAAAAAATAGGAGGAGAAGGGGGAATTAACATTTGGGAACAAAGCAAAACCACGTGCACCGTAGTGCAGAGAAAACTAAGCATAGGGGTAGGGTGAAGAAAGGCCAGACCAAGGACCTTACTAAAATCATTAGGAAAAGTAGCAAAATCAATAAGAAAGTGAGGAAATGGGGAAAAGGTGGGTATTGTGTCAGTAAAATGGGGGTGAGTGGGAGATGGGTGTTCAGCAAAATGGGAAATAAAAAGAAAGTGGGGTGGAAAGGCAAAGGGGCAGTGAGGTGTGTGAGTGGCTCAAAATTCTGCCTCCTCTCCATTCCTCACTCTCAGCCAATCCCAAAATTCCTTTATCCTCATTGGCTGAGACCCCTCTTGCCCACTCGTCTCCGCTAGCGTCAAACCTAACCAACTTCCAGCTCCCGCTCTCAGCCAATGCCAAAATTCCTTCAATCCCATTGGCTGTGACGTCAGCGATCGATTTCCATCATCTCGCTGCTCTGACGATACTTTTGGCTTTATTTCTCCCCCCCCCCTTCAAATTATTGCTCCCCCGTCCACAATTTTAATGTTTAGCCTGCTTAACACTAAATTATCACTAAATTATACCCTTCTCCCCCTTTTTTCTCTTTCATTCCACGATTTTCGCGACACTTACCAACTTTGGAGCAAAATAAGATCTGTGCAAACTTTCGGCCTTTCCTTCCACACTTGCCTCTAAAAATTAAAATTCCAATTTTTAACATCTTCTCCCTCACTCTATCACCCACAGAAGACATTGGCTCGTGGTCCTGATGATAAGCAGGCCGAGGCTTGCTTTACAAATAGGACCAGCATTTAGAGGGATGTGAAAGAAGAAGAGCAATTCCACGGAGTATCCGCTGGACGAGAGAGAATGGATTACCCTTCCCCCCCCCCCCTCAGCGAACTCGAGATCAGGGTAGAGAAGAGTTACGACAAGCCAACCACCATACGGCTCCTTTAAACTAGAACGGGAGGGAAGCCCCGGATGCACTTCCCAGAGTCCCCTCGAAGCGTCAGCCGTCCGCATTGTCCCGTGTGCCATACTATGCAGTGATGAAAATTCACCTATTGTGTCTGGCCGCATGGAGGACACGGAGGTGTCGGCCCTTGTCAATACCGGCGCCACTCTGTCCGTCATGAATAGCCAGTGTTTTCAGCGCTTGAGAGGCCGAATCCTGCACAAAACGGTCCCCCCTCCAACAAAACTGTAGATGGCCACCCCCTTCCAGTGATAGGCAGATACATGGTGACCCTCACATTTGACGCGCTAACGCTACCGCGTTAAATATATAATTGAAATCCAAAGTGAATGCACAGTATTCCCTGTTAAGAAACAGTAATTAATAGATTCTGAAAAAAATTCATCGCCGCCACGGCGGGAATCGAACCCGCATCTCTCCAGATTCATGCCAGAGCGTGCTAACCATTTGCACCACGCGTCGGACAACGAATATTTTCAGAATTTGACCTTTTAAGTTTTTCTTCTTGAGACGTGACTGAGACAGCGTGTTTCCGGGGGCTTCAATTTCCGACTGGCGTAAGCTACCGGATGACGGAAACCGTCGTCCGTCTCCTGCTCGAGTACGCCGGCTACCGCAATATCCGACGCATCGGTTGACAGGAAAAATTTCCGTCCAAAGTTGGGGTACAGGAGAAGGGGCTCGGTCATTAAGTTCCTCTTCAGTACTTCGAACGCTTCCTCCGCTTCTGGAGACCATCTAAAAGGGGTGTCCTTCTTCACTAAATGGACCAAGGGGGCTGTAAGATCGGCGTAGCGATCGATAAAACGCCGGTAGTAGCCGGTTAGGCCTAGGAAGGCTCGAACGTTCCGGACACTACGGGGGCGAGGAAATTCTTCAATGGCCTGGACGTTCCACGGGTCCGGCTGGACCCCTTCTGCGGAAATAAAATGTCCCAAGTAAGTGAGGGATTCCTTCGTGAATTGGCACTTTGCTGGCTTCAACTTTAAATTGTAGGCCCTTAGGCGGTCAAATACCCTCTGTAACCGTTCTGTGTGTTGTTCAAATGTCTGGGAGGCCACCATTATGTCGTCGAGGTAGACGAGAACTTGCTCTTGTCGCATTCCCATTAATACGTGGTCCAATAAATGCTGGAACGCAGCGGGACTGTTCTTCAGTCCAAATGGTAAGTAGTTAAATTCAAATAACCCTTTCCTGCTGATGAACGCAGTTTTCTCCACGTCACGTGGGTGAACGGGAACCTGCCAATAACCGGATACCATATCCAGTGAGCTAAAATATTTGGCGTGAGCTAGTTGGTCGATAATTTCGTTTATGAGGGGGAGGGGGTACGAATCTGGGACTGTTTTCGCATTTAGGGCCCTGTAGTCGACGCAGAATCTGTAGGTGGAGTCTTTTTTCTTCACTAAGACGATGGATGACGCAAAAGGAGAGGCGCTTTCTCTTATTATTCCTTGCTCTAACAACTCATCCACTTGTCGGTCCAATTCGCCCTGCAGCGCGAACGGCACCCTGTATGCCCGCTGCCTCGTCCTTTTTCCTGTGCAGTGTGCCTGAATGACAATCTATGATGAATCGGTGCTTTTTGAGGATATCGTGTCCCATTATCATGTCGTATCGTGGAGTGTCTATGTCAAGGGCTACTATGGGGTGTTCAAATCTAATCCCGTCAAATGTGAGGGTCACCATGTATCTGCCTATCACTGGAAGGGGGTGGCCATCTACAGTTTTCAAATTATGTTGGAGGGGGACCGTTTTGTGCAGGATTCGGCCTCTCAAGCGCTGAAAACACTGGCTATTCATGACGGACACAATGGCGCCGGTATCGACAAGGGCCGACACCTCCGTGTCCTCCATGCGGCCAGACACAATAGGTGAATTTTCATCACTGCATAGTATGGCACACGGGGCAATGCGGACGGCTGACGCTTCGAGGGGACTCTGGGAAGTGCATCCGGGGCTTCCCTCCCGTTCTAGTTTAAAGGAGCCGTATGGTGGTTGGCTTGTCGTAACTCTTCTCTACCCTGATCCATTCCTTACTGGACAACATCTTTTCCGCCAATGTTTGATAAAATCCCAGGTTTCTCTAATAAAAAATCACATGACTCCACAATTATAAAAGAAATTTCCTTACTACACATTAATTATCAATTTAATAATTATATCAAAATTTATACAGATGGGTCTTCCAACCCAAACACTAAAAGTTATTCTGGTGCTATTTTTTGCCCAGAATTTAATTTCTCTTCAAAATTTAAATTTAATACTTCCTTTTTGAACATAGCTACTGAACTTTACTCCATTATAGAAGCCACAAAATGAGCCACAAAATTTTACAATTCTAAAATAGTTATTTTTACAGATTGCAAATCTGCACTTTTTAGCCTTTTCCAAAATCCCCTTAAAACTAACTTTAATGTATTCACAAATGATCTTTTATTTCATACTTTTAAACATTTATCACATAACAATATCTTAATAATTCAATGGATACCTGCCCATGTGGGCATTCCTGATAATGAAACTGTAGATAGGCTGGCTAAAGAAGCTTTAAATCACAACTCACATATTCAAACCCCATCATTTATTTATCATTATAACAAATAAAAAATTACTAATAGAAGAATTGCAATCTTGGTATAATAATAATAGATCTCAATCCCACCGCTATAAAATTAATCCCAAAATTCAAAAATTCCATGACTTTAATTTGAAAAAAAACGAAATAAATGCCATTCTTCGAATTAAAACCAATACAGCACTAACTAACTATAGACTCTTTCAATATAAAATTATTGATTCTCCTAATTGTCCAAACTGCAATACTTTTCACACATTAGAACATATTATTTTCAATTGCAAAAGTTATGATAATGAAAGAAGACAATATTTCTCAAAACTTTCAAAACTTAATATTTTATCTTATGACTTTCAAAGTATCTTATTTTCTTCAAACTCAAAGCTAATACCTGTTCTGTATAACTATCTCATTCAATTTCTGAAGAACTCAAAAAATTCTTGATATTTTATAAAAAAAAAATTACAAATACTATCATCATCATCCTCAAGCAGCCATGGGCTACGGAGGTCCAACCAGACCACGCAGTTTAATTCTCCAAGCATATCTGTCCTGAGCTACATCTGCTGCATCCGGCCACTGCACACCAATTCTAACAAGGTCCTGTTTGACATTGTCTGCCCACCGCATCCTAGGTCTCCCCCTCCTTCTGAGGCCTCTAGGCACACTGTTCGTAACCCTATTCGCCAATCTATAATTATCCATACGGGCAACATGGCCAAACCAGCGGAGTCTCTCTCTGCACAATATGCTGCTTAAAGGAGGTTGCAGACTCCTTTGCCTAACCTCATCATTAGGTACAAAGTTAAACCACCTAATACCCAAGATACTGCGTAAGCATCTAGAATCAAAAGCATCTAGTTTCCTGTTATCTTGTTTACACAGCGTCCAAGTTTCACTACCATAACTAACCCTAGAAAGAACCAAACTATTATACAGTCTAATTTTAGTCTTTAGGTGTATACGCCTATTTCTCCACAATCCCCATAGATTCTTAAAAGTAACGGCAGCAATACCTATTCGTCTGTTAATCTCATGCCGCACATCACCAGTATCAGTTACATAGCTCCCAAGGTAATTAAACTGTGACACCTGCTCAAGACTGCAACCATTCAGATTAACTGAATCACAACCTGCCTGACCAATTTTCATCACTTTAGTTTTTTCTCTGTTTATAACCAAACCTACTCTACTACCAGTCTCATCAACAGCTCGAATGAAAGAGTTCATCTCATCAACATCATTTGCCAAAAGGGCTAAATCATCAGCATAATCTAAATCAGAAATTTTCGTATCTCCAGCCCATTTAAGGCCAAAATCTTTTCCTCGAAGCGAATTTCGCATAACATAATCAATAACCAAACTAAAGAGAAAAGGAGACAAAATGCACCCTTGTCGAGATGCACCCTTGTTGCAGATTCTCCCTCAACAGAGGCCCACCAGTGCAGCAAGCCCAGGATCCATAATCAAACTCAAATCCATAAACAAGTCCAGTCTGGTAGGTATAAATGGTCAGCACCAGGACCCTGTGAAGTTGACCACACCTCAGCAGGGTACTATACCATCATTAATACTATACCATCTAATTAACTTAATTCAGATTCAAAAAGCCTCTGAATGAGTTTGCTTTTATAAAGCAAGAATATTCAATTTATGTTATGTGTTCTACTACTACTACCCTGATCTCGAGTTTCGCTGAGGAGGTGTAAAGGGGAATCCATTCTCTCTCGTCCAGCGGGTCCTCCGTGAAACAACGATTTAATCTGGAGTCCTTATTGATATCCATTGTTAGCTGAATTCACAAACACGTGGAAAACAGAGAGCACTAGCGAACACGTCTTACTATCTTGAAGTCCGAGGTTGGAATCCGTGGAGTTGCTCGGTCTCGATTTTGCTGCCGGTTTCGTCCTGTTTGGTATCGCGGGTCACGTGGGCGTAGGGTCGGGGGCGACGCACACTGACGGGCGTAATGGCCCACTCCACCGCACGTAAAGCACGAGACACCCTGCTGATCCGCCAAGGGGTGCCGCTGTTGCTGGGGCTGACTGGTATGGCTCCTCTCTCGCTGTCCCTCAATCTGGTGGAGGCGCTCCCCCAAACGTTCTAGATCTGCCTGGATCTGACACAGCGGAAAGGCTGCCAACAGATCCTGTAGCTGGGGCAGAGGGTTCGACTCTGTGTTCCTAGCAGGGGTTTCCTCGTCAAGTGCTCGTATGGCTGGCGTTCGTCCGGAGGCACGCTCATTGCTCTCCTCCAGTGGCAAGTCCTTTTCGCCCCGGACTGCTCGGGGTGTTCGTGCTGCTTCTTCACATCATACCTACATAAAACAGAGAAAGAGAATGAAATGTTGCTCAATCTGTCAGAATTTAATAGTAAATAATAATGAGTCTCACATTCGGCAACAACTGAATATAAATCGCAAACAGAACTAATAAGATTATAATTGCTTGCCGTATGTTACTAATTAAAGAAAAATCATTCATCATAAGATATAAACTTTAAAAGAAGACATGATACACGAGAAGAAATCTCAAGTATTTCCTCAAACGAACACCAGGGTTATTTTTGAAATAATTATTTTTCCTAAAATGTGAACATAGAAATGTTCGATTTTTTTTACCTCCTAAAGACACTTTTTCTCCTACAATGTGTTAAATGAACAGAGACCTAAAGGACACAAAAGACCTAAAGGATTCAGAGAAGGTTGGTGAAAGAGATCCTTTGGACAGCTCTTAAGAAATAGATGGAAGTCTCCCTGTTCTTCAACGTGCACAGAATATTGTTCTCCTGCATACGGGGCCTTGCATTAACGTCCTATCTGATGGATGACAGTCTTTCTAGGCCCATAAGCATCATCATTATTTTAGGGAATAATCATTGTAGTTTCGATAGATGTCGATGATTTGTAACAAATATCTAATCTCGGCTATCCCTTGCAAAACATCCCCGATTTGTTAAAAATATTTTTTAAAAAGTCGAATCGATGAAGCAAGTGTAAACCAATCTGACTTATAAGTGTCATTTGAATACACAATGTGTATTCAAATGACACTTACCTAGTCATGCACACAACCCCTAGTACGAAAACATTTATTCAAATAATTAATATCCCATTAAAGCATCAGGAGAAAGACCCATCCTGGCTCTGTGATCACGCTTTTTCAAGCGAAGGGTTGAATCGTTTGCATATCTCTTACAATAGGTAAAGATAATTAATGTGATTTTGTAAGCAATGTGATGATTCTGCAGATAGATTATGAGGACGAAAGAGATGCAATGACCACCAATGATATCATTCTAATATTATTGCACAAAATCTTTCCTATCTGAGCCCACATTTAAATATTGTAAGAGAAGAAATGATTTCGCCATCTCCAAAGTGAATGAAGTTCTCGCCGTGGATTTACCGTAAAGAGCTCACTTAGATAAGGAACTAGGCAACCGTTTGCAGTGGGCTGCGAATTTCTTTATTAAATTGCTTTAAATCCCTTCAAGTGACCAATTGATTGCATGCAGCGTTGTTAATTCAGCCATTATCACTTCTCATTTCAAATTCTCATAATGGAAAAAAAATCTCATAAAGAACGTCCAAAGTGTGTTGCAGATGAAGTGAAGCATCGCTCGGATTGTTTCAATCCCAAACCTCTGGCTGATGGTAGGGATATTATAGCATGGGAAGTTTCTATTGGAATCCATTGTATCTGTGGACAAAATGGCAGTTATTAAGGACTGAGATCGACGTGGTTCCCTTTCAAATGGTAGTCATGATCACGTCCATATTTCAACTGGTCATGAGTGATTTCGGGAGCATCCCAGTGATCTGCTGTATCTATCTTGGCAGTTTCAATCCTTGATTCCAGTCTTATGGAATATATTTCAGATTGTTCTGAAGAAATTTAACCTACACAGAATGCCATTCCTATCAACCCTTGTGGATCTGTAAGTGATAATTGTAAAACGAAAACAGGTAACTCATCCCAAGATATAAATTCTAAGATTTTATTGTCTCCATATGGTAACGTGTTGGTAGAGTACGCAAGGATTAGGATACAAGTTGTAATTCTCTATTACCCACTTAAATATATACTTTATGCATATTAAGAGAAGTATTTATGGAATATGGTAGCTCCTAGTCGCCAAAGTATCAAAACCCCTCAACTTTTCTTACATGAGAAGATGTTGAGTACGCACTACAGTGTATAAACAGTCGTGAGGTAAACTAACTTGTTATTAAACGCATTCTCTAAAAAATTAATCACATGGAATTTGTGTATTAAATCATATTTGAAAATCATCTTAACACTGTATTGTACTAAAGCTGTTAAAGTTTGCACGCAATAAAAAGTAAATAAAAATAACGTATTCTTTATGTGAAACACAAAGGCAGTTTGCATGATAACTTGGAATTGCACCGTGTTCTCGGATTGCAACGAAATGGCCAGCTCCATGTCTTTCGAAATATATCTTTTACACTTGAGAATGACCACCTTCCGGAACTGCCAAAACATATCGCCATGTTTTATCTGAGTTACGTCATTATTCATTATTTATCAGGTGTTAATGGGTTTTTAATCGGTAACCTGGTACTTGATGTTACTTTATTTGTCTCTTATAACTAGTAAGCTATATAAATACTGCTTTGAATTTTATCATGTAATTTTCATAAATCTCGGTACCCTGTAGGTAAAAAGAGTAAAGTCATAGCACTGCGATCAGCTTAAAGATCATCAGTGTATTCTCTGACATTCGATGTCAATTTAACCAAACTCAGCTCAAGGAGCGATCTAGAGAGTTTAAACTCTCAAAATGAAAGACAATTTCGGTGTGTTGAATGGGCCAATCAGAGAGCAGATAACGCTGATTATCTAGCAGTGGACCTGATGATAAGAGAGCCGAGGCTCTCTTTACAAAGAGGTCCAGAATATAGATGGATGTGGAAGAAGAAGAAGAAGATTATCTAGCTAACCCGATTGAAGGGAACAAGCTATTTTGAAGTCTCCTGAACAGAAGCATAAACTGAAACTTTGGTACTTGAGGTAGCCACCATGTCTTGCCTGAATCATAATCACCAGCACCAGACTAGTAATGCGATATTCCCAATTTCGAGTTCCCACTGTATCAGCGTTGAGATTTATCTCTCATAATCTCCACCCTACTCTCGGTGTGAAAGGGAACACCGATGAGATTACAAAGGTCGCGGTCATTCTGATGGGTTGTTGAGCCCTGACCATGTATGAAGGAGAGCCATACCCTGTGCACGTTACAGAAGGCCCAGACAGAAAGCTCTCATCTGTCTGCCAAGTGTAATCCAGTGGGTCCCCTTCCCCAACCTCCTCTGAACCTTTGTGGTCCTTATGACCTGGCGGTTTAGCCCATTGAATGCACAAAAGTGTCACTTAGAGGTAAACAACCCAAACCACAACAAAATTCAGCTTCAGTTAATTCTTTCAGTTTCTCTGTCAGCGAGGTAAAACTCTGGCTGGACTTTAAGGCTATTCATTTTTTTCACCTAATTGACGGGAAAAAAATTAATACTGTAGTCTTGTCCCTAATAGCAGTTGAACATTAGACCGAATGACTCCAGCACATATCGATTACCGTCACTAATAAGATCATTTCAGTGAAAATGAAACGATGTAAATTAAAGCCTTTTGAAGGGTTTGAAAAATATGAATCATCATATTTCGTTAGTACCTGTTCAACTCAAAAAGAACTTTCATTAATCTCTTAAAACAAAACGTTTCGTCACTCCCTGCACCCCCCCCCCCCTCCCGAAGTGAAGGGACAAATCGTTGCTGCACGTGTTAAGTCCTTGATTGTGATATTTTATCAGTAAAACATCATATCTTTAGCAATATATGTTAAATGTTTGAAATTTTGGAATTATTCCACCGTCAGAGATTGCAATTAAAACTTTTGGGAGATTCAAAAACTATGAATCATAATAGTTTATCAAATACCTATTCAACGAAAAAATAATTCTTTGCTTTTGGAAATAAATATTATCACTAAAAACAAGAAAAATTGTGCTTGTGCTGATGGTGAAATGTTACCATTAATATTAAAAATTTCTAATATAATTACATCGATTACAATATTGAAATGTTTGCCATTTTCAACTTTTTTCACTGTTTGATGGCGCAATTAGTTGCATGGAGATTTCGCAAGTACGAATCGTACTATTTCACAATACCTAACCAACACAAAAGAATTTTTGATCCGTTTCTAAAAACAAAGAATTTGACAGACTGACGACAAAGTGAAGCATTCGCTCTTTTGTTTCTGAAAAGGAACAAAAAAAGTCTCCCAGAGGAAGCCTTTCGCTTATGACTCTATCAAAAGCAAATTATCCTTTGGACGCTACTATAACCTTTCAGTCTGGGCCAGATGACTCTTACTTGAAACCCAAAGCTAGGATATCTTTAGGTCCTCTGACTTATTTATATATAACCTTTTGTTTATTGTAGAACTTCACATTTTCGTGCATTATGATTAACAAGCAAATTTATCTTCTGTTGCTCGGGTTTTTCTCTTTCTTTAAAGCAGTGATACTCAAACTTTTTTTTTTGCTCACGGCACATCGTATATTTCGCCGTGAATACTGCTGGCACTAAAAATTTGGTGGTAATACTACGGGAAATTCGCACATGTGCAATTTGTCTTCAATAATAGCCATTTTTGTGGAGTCGTTTGTAAACGCAGAGAACTTTTTTTTAAGTTCTGACGTGTATTAAGGTTAGTACTACGCTGTGTGTATTAACGGTATGCTTTGTGTAAGGCCCGTATCTAGAAAAAAATCGAGGCAGGCCCCAAGGAACAAAATCGAGTCAAAAAAAGAAATGTCAAAGGGGAGGCCAAGAGACTTCATTTCCAATGCACTCTAACATTTCATCCTCTACTTGAAGGTTTTTAAAAAAAATCTTCAAAAATGCATAAAATATAAATAAATTTAATAAGTTTTCCCTCTTTTACCCTTATTGTATTCTGAAAGGAAGGGGGGGGGGTTCCCTTTGCACCCCCTAGATCCGTCCCCGCTTTGTGCCCTGCATGTTATCCCATTTTCATATGGATAAGTTTTTTATTAAACGGAAAAAAGTTAAATGAAGAATCAGTTTCAGGAAGGAGCAACAAAATGGTTTCTAAATTTCCTTTTATCTACAATTCCATCCCAAATTTCTCGGCACATCCTTTGAGAACCATTGCTCTAAAGTATATGGGATTTCACTCTCCACGTCGGAAGCTTTCATTTCGCATAAAACGCTTACGATTGATTCTCCTCTACTAATAAAATTTTGCCTCCCCTCTTTTTGGGGAGGGAAGAAGTGGATGTATTTTGGGATTCCGAACATAGTCTCCACGTCAGAAGTTTCTAAACCCGAAAAAACAATATTGTCTCATTCACAAAATGGAATTTTTAAAATAATTTCGTATTTCAATTCAAGTTCCAGCACTTGGATACAATTTGTCAGTCATAGAAAATTCTATAACGAAATAAAATTAAATATGGGCAAATTGTGCTATGGTGGGTTTAAGTTGTGCAGAAAATTTGTACGTACTCGACCTCTGTGGCAAGCAGCTGCTTGAGGGGGTATTTATTATTTATTATATTTAATAATGTAAAATACAGTGGAGCCGTCCCTTGGCCGAGTGGTTAGCGCGCTTGGCTACTGTTCTACGGGACCTGGGTTCGAGCCCCAGGTAAGGCATGGATGTTCGTGATGTTTTCTGCTGAGGTCCTGCCATCCTCTCAGATCTTTTACTGTGGCATATAAACTGACAGGCTCCTGTCAGACCTCTGTGGCAAGCAGCTGCTTGAGCGGGTATTTATTTATTATTTATTTAATATACAATGAAAAGGAAAAGCATTATTTGCAGGTTAATGCAATTTTATTAATATTAATGTAAATATTATTAATACTAATATAATTAATGCAATTGTTATTAATGTAATTTGCCATAATTGAATATATTTCGAAACATTTGGTAAAAAATAATTGGGCATTTTTATCTGTTGTTAAATGATAAAGAACAGAAAGATGTTTAAAATAATTGAAACCCGATTTCCAGACCAGATGTAATGAAATATCGATTTCTGTGAATGGAGGGTATAAATCAGATCCACCTGGGTTACTACAAATCGACCCGAATATATTTACTTACTATTTAGTATATTGAACGTCTTGTTAACCGGCTAAACGAAGGTTTGATTACCAAGGGTGTAAGCCTTGCACGTCTCCGTCTACTCGGTTAACACATAGATATAACATGTAACTGAACACATAACAAATAACTCCTGAGCTAAAGTATACTTAAACAATAACAGAAATCTTATTCGCCATTTAACTCCCAATATATTACCATTTCTTACCACCGCGATTTTACAGACGTCCGCACTTAATGCGGTGCAACCAATCTTCTGAGCGTCCAACGCTCGACAAACAGCAAGGATATTGGCTAAAAGAAATACAACAAGTATGCACTAACATAAATTCACTACTGCATAAACACATAAGTTCCCTAACTAGATAAATGGTATATTGAAGTTCAGACCTACTTTGATTAGATGAGGATGCGAAGGAGAACGACCTCGACGAAGAGGAGTTGTAGGCAATTCTAACAGAGAGACATGGCCTCTTCTCCAACGTTAACGTATTTTTCATTGTTTCGTAATGAATTATTCTGTTGCGTACAACACTATTCTACGACTTGGTTTGTTACATATAACAATAGTGAAGTCAACGCAATTGATGTCTTAGTTATTTACAAAGTCTTATCTGCGTTGCCAAAGGTATACTCAGAAACTTTCAATGAGAGTTAACATGTTTTGGTCTATTTGTAATTTCTTTTATTGTATGCTTGAGTGTTTCATTTCTGGAGACTCCATTAAAAAACGTATGATACTCAGATCCACAACCTTAACACCCCCAACATAAGCACACTTGGGTACGCCTAGTGTTGCCAACTGTCCCGCATCATCAATATTTATCCTGCTTGTCGTACCAAAGCCATATGGGACACCGCATTGACTGATCCGAGAATACTGTCGATCACATGACGTGCATGAGATCTAGTATGAGAAATGAGCCTTAGGGACAGTTCAAACTCCACTTATCTGTGCAACCCCACTCTTTAAATAGCTGAGACTCTCTCGAAATTCAGATGAAGAATCATCTAACTAATTTTGGTCAACTGCTCAAAGAGTGATTTTTGCTGTTTATTCATAAGTAGCATGTGTCGACGCAAACTTCTCATCACAAAGATACGATATTCTGACCTGGAAATTATAATTGATATATTGAATTTGAATGGAAAAATTGAATGATAAGCCATTTGTGGAATGTTGCATTTTTGAGAATAATATTCAACATACTATTGATATGGATTGGAAAATATTAATGAAAAATGAAGGTCTTTGCTATTTTTTGAAATTTGTGGTAAAAATATGTTCTAAACCATTTTACATTATTATTATTTTATATTAAGTATACCGGGCCCCAGGCCGGATCTATGGGACGGCGGAGGAGGGAGGGGAGAGATGTATAGTCCAACCAGGCAGGTGCGCAAGATTAAGTTTCGGTAGGGGGGTCCGAGAATTCAGTTTGGGGGGGACTCCGGGAATTTAACTTCAGTGGAACAGAAATTTTTAGATTAAAGTTTATGGTTAAATTCTACCTTAACTGTGTATTACCGTATTTCTTCGATTCTAAGACGCCATCGATTCTAAGACGCACTTTAATTTCAGCACCACCAACAGACAAAAAGTTTTGCTTCTAAGAAATAAAAAATAAATAAATTGCTAAAATATATCTAACAAATATTTTTATTATAATAGAATTCAATTTACTAACAACAATAGTACTTATTTATCAGTAAGTATTCTATTCATCACTTCCTTCTGAATCAATATCAGAGTCTGATTCTTCTGAGCCGTCTTTTCTGCGATTCTAAGACGCCATCGATTCTAAGACGCACCCCGTTTTTAGAGACGTTTATGTGGGAAAAAAGTGCGTCTTAGAATCGAAGAAATACGGTACTCTCTTGGGATAGGAGGAGCATATCGAAATAACATAAAGCCTTTGATATTGTTACAAAGTCATATAATTAAACGAATTAATAAAAACAAAAACATGCACGTGTAATAAGCAAATGTCATGATGCAAATATTTTGCCTATAAGGAATTAAAAAAATTAATTGCTTATAATGTACCTATGACGTAAGCGGATGTGTGACGTCATAGATGACGTCTTACGATTTTATACGTCGTTTGCATCTTTGCCATGATGTATTTTCCATAGTTTTCTGATGCGAAATACAGGGGTGCCCTCTGCGTCGCCCAAATCCGATAAGGAAGTACCAAGTCGCGTCCATAGGTCAGATAATAAGGGGATTCTTTGGTGGAAGTATGAGCTGCGCTCCGATAAGCCAGTAATATAAAGGGTATAAACTCATCCCAGTGTACTTGCGCGGAATCTAATCATAATGCGATATTATGTTGAGAATGTTTGCATTCATCTGTTCGCATAATCTATTGCTTTGGGACCGATATGGAATTGCTCGGCACTTGCAAATGCCTAGCTTTTCATAAACGGAAGTCATTACTTTTCCAGTGAAATTTCTTGCATTGTCACTGATGACAAACTGCGAGATGCTTTTGACGACGTAATCTTCCACGAATATTTTCGCTACCCCTTTTGCTGTCTGAGCCGGCATAGGACAGACTTCGGGCCATTTCGTAAAATAATCAGTAATTACCAGTATGTATTTATTACCCTTTTCCGTCATGGGTAACGGCACTAGGAAATCCATTGCAACTCTTTCGAATGGACGGGAAGCAAGTGGAACTCTTTCTAGATTCGACTTTCGCCTGGCCACGTAGCCTCGTCGCTCGAAGCAGGAGGCACAAGTCTTCCGTACATCTGCATACATTCCCCGCCAGAAATATTGAGATCGAATGTGTTGTAGCGTCTTCAGTTCCCCCAAATGACCAGAGCATGGCAGGTCGTGGCAGAGTTCTAAAATCTGTCCAGCTAAACTCTTGGATATAACTAGTTGTTGTGCGAGCTCATTTCTGACATCCTTCCTGTGTGGCCTGAATAATGGAAAAGCATCCCGTCTTCCAGGTAAATCAGGCATCTTTTGCTGAAGCTTGCTGCTAGCTCCCTCTAAAAATTCTGTTAAATCCCTTATCTGGGTGTCTTCCCTCTGTAGATCCCGAAGCTGTTGCTTGTCTGCGAACTTGTTAGACAAAATTACATTCTCCTCATTGGTATTTTTATTACGAGGTAATATATCATCGGGGATATTATGTTTCCCAGGCCTATAAATAATATAGAAGTCATAGCCCTGAAGGGCTAAATTCTACTTTGCGAACCTGCTTGACGTGTCCTTTAGTTTCAAGAGGTATGACAGTGGGGCGTGGTCACTGATGATTGTAAACTTCTTCCCATATAAATAAGTTTAAAATAATTTATGCCGAATTTAACTGCCAGAGCGTCCTTTTCAATGGTGGAATATCGGGTTTCTGCTGCCTTTAATTTCTGGCTAGCATAGGAAACTGCTTGTCTAACTCCGCTTTTTCATTCCTGCTCAATTACTGCAGCCCCAGCTTCTCCGCTGGCATCAATGGATAAAAAAAATCTTTTCGAAGTTGAGATAGATCAACACGGGTTCCGTCATCAGTTTTAATTTCAGTTCTTAAAAAGTCCTCTCTGCGTCAGCGGTCCACACAAAGGATCTATATTTCTTTATCAAGCTTATCAAAGGTAGGGCGATCTCAGCATACTTGTCAATAAACCTGCGGTAGTAGCCCGTCAAACCCAGGAAGGAAGGCTCTCACCTTCTTCACTGACTTCGGAATGGCGAAGTTTTTGATTGCATCAAGATTTCGCGCATTGGGTTTAACTCCCTGGGAGGTAATCAGGTGTCCCATATAGGATACAGATTCTCTTAAGAATTGACATTTTTGAGGCTTGAGCTTAAATTTTCGCAACGTATCAAAGACGGTCTGTAATTTAGACAAATGTTGCTCGAATGTTTTTGATGCCACGATGATATCGTCAAGGTATATCAAAATCTGATCACTTTTCAGTCCAAGAACATCGCATTGATAAGCGCTGAAAGCTGGTGGGTGCACATTTAAAGCCAAACGGAAGTCGTGTAAATTCATACAGACCATTTTACTGATGAATGCTGTTTTTTCCATATCCCTTGGATGTACAGGCACTTTATAATAGCCAGATGTCATGTCTAATGAGCTGAAATAGCTCGCATCTGCTATAAATCAATGCCCTCATTGATCAAAGGTAAGGGGTAGGAGTCTGGGATGATTTTGGCATTGTGGGCTCTATAATCAAACGCAAAATCAGTAGTTTCCATCACGTTTCTTTACTAGCAGGATAGGCGCAGCATATGGCGAGACACTTTCACGAATTATGCCATTGTCGAGGAGTTCCTTTATTTGTTCATCCAATACTGAATGCATGGCATAGTGCACTCGATATGCAGAGCGTCTAACAGGTCTATCATCCTCTAAATGTATCTCATGATAGATAACGTCTGTGCTACTAAGCTCACTTATATCTCCAGCGAAAACATCTCTATTTCTCATTAGAAGGGCTCCCAAGGGTTTGCGCATCTTGTGTGAGACATGTGTTAAATCAAAGTCATCAATGAACAGGGGCTCAGACTTAGTTTTCTCAATTGCATTTACATATTTCACCTGCATCGCCTGCAGGGTTTCTGAAGTTGCCAGTTTCATACCCCTGTTTATCCACACTGGTTGCTGCGAGACATTCGCGACTCTAATATTTAGTAGTCCATTGTTATCCACAACATTTAAGGACCTTGCTAATCTTATTGTTTCGTTTCTTATTCCTTCCCATTGCTGTGCTAAGACTGTTTTGGAAGCGAGGTCTCCTTGAGTGCTCCTCACCAAAACAATCCTTTCAGTAGGAGGGGCTATCATTATCTTATTTACAGCTCTTTCCATCGTGGCCGAAATGGCTTCACTATTAATTCCGTGACTCATTTTCCAAATTATGACAGGGTAGATCTCCCTTGGGCTCAGGGGCATAGCGAAGGGGGCATGACTCGCTCTCTCTTTCTAACATTTGATTCTTCAAATCCCACACAAAACCTTGAGCTCTCAACAAATCATAACCAAATATGGCTTCATATTTTCCACTAAATTCCTTGTCTACTGCTATGAGAGAGTATACAAATTTTGCTCCTATCACTTAGATTGCCAGTTCAAACTTGTCCAAGATGGGTAGATTTACTCCATTGATCCCTTTCAATCCGACATTAACTTATACCATCGCAATTTTGCGCTTATTTTCTTAACCTTTTGGAAGCCATTCCGTATATTTGCCGGCCGTCATGCAAAACGCCGGTCCGGCCGACTGCCGCCTCAACTCTCTCCTGCTTGTTTCCTTGCCCCCGATCATAGGCAGCCGCTAATTGAACCAACCGCAACGCCACTCCTTGTGTCCGACCTTCAGGCAGAAATCTTCCCGTCTCCCCTTCCCATCCTTTTCGATATACAGAGAAGAACAGTGTCACCTCTAGTCTTCAAAACTGCTCTGATGTGTTCAATAGTTTTCTGTTTTAAAACCTTTGCTTGCTATGGTAGATCTCAGTGCTTATTTCAAAATTATTTTCATATTTAAATTATTATTTGACGAAATCAAATAAGTGATTATCGCTTTGTTATGACTTTTAAAACGAAAAACAGGTTTATTAGAAGTTCAGATTCATAATTTATTTTTAGTCATTCTCATATGTCAGATTCTGAAACTATGCTAGATAAATCTCAAACATATATCCAAAGACCTTAGTGGCTGAAATAGAAGGCAAATATTTTCCCTGCAATTCTGTAAAGATTCACACATATCAGAATAAAATGCTCTGATATTTAAATTCGCAGACTCATCTGCTAGTTTGAAAACACAAACGTAATCTTACTCTCCTTAAAACCTACCTTACAATAACATGATAATGGGTGTCTGTTTTCTTTTTTCGTTACTAGAAGATTGTCTATAAAATAAAAATATTTTTAACTCTCAAAAGTTTTGCTACGTTGAGGAGATTAAAATTATTGTTCTTACTCTAATAACGAAAAAAAAAAATCATAGAAATCTTAAAAAAACACTAAGTTAATAAGTATACTTAGGATGTATAAAAAAAGCTTAATAGAGCAACTGAAAAATTACTCTGATTCAGGTGGGAGCAAATTCAGTGGGAGCAAATCTGATTCAGGTGGGAGCATCTGGCAACGACATCCCCGGAAATTAGTGATCTGGCAACCTTCGTGTCACGTGACACGAAGATTGCCAGATCACTAATTTCCAAAAACATCGTTGCCAGATACCCCCTCTGAACCCCGCAACCAACCACAGTGCTCGGATACCCCTTTGAGCGACTGTACAAATGAACATTGGTGTGCAGGCCATCTCTGAATGCACCAAATATCAGACCTTATCGTGAATGGACTGCAACAGCCGCCGACCATGTCGGTGCTGATGCTGTCAGCGAAGAATACAAAAGGGCATCTCCAGGATCACAAGAGCATTAACGTTGAGGACTGGTCAGACGAATCAAGGTTCCTTTTGCATCACGCTGATGGAGGGATCACAATTTGGTGCAAGCCACATCAGGCTATGGAGCCATCTTTCTAGTGTCAACAGTACAAGCCAATCTGATGGTGTGGGAAATGTTTACCTGACACACATTAGGCCTCCTGATACCCGTCAAAGAACATCTGAATCCCATGGTTGCTGACCAAGTTCATCCCTTCATGGTTACAGTTTATCCTCACTCGGATGGACCATCCAGCATGATAATCCACCTGCTCACAAAACACGCATTCTCACCGATTGTTCCAGGCACATGCCAACGAATTTTCCTTGTCTCATTGGCCTGCACAATCCCCAGATCTCAACCCCATAGAGCATCTTTGGAATGAGACGAAAAGGGATGTTTGCAGTGAGACTGTGCCGCCATCCAATTTGCAGCAGCTGCGCAACACAATCATTTCCTCATGGTACAGTCGCTCAAAAAACATCCAAACACCACGGTTGACCACAGAATTCAGAAAAAATATCTGGCAAAGATCCCTTTAGAAATTAGTGATCTGGCAACCTTCGTGTCACAATTGCAAAAATTACCTTTTGATATCAAGGACCAATATTCTCCATTTAAAGTGTTAATCCGTAAGCACCATCCAATCATAAAAATTATAAATACATCTCTATTTGATTTACCATCTCTCTCTAATCTCTCCTACCTATGAAATTTTTGATCTCTGCTAGGCTTAATACTTTCAATCCAACTATTTACAGGGATCTTATTAACAATACACTTTACACCAGACATCAACTTGTCATTTTCAAGTATTATTCATATCTCCCAAGATGTAAATTATGGCTGAGTAATACGATCCTTACTTGCCAATGGGGCCAGAGCTTTTTTCTTTTTAGCTTACCTTCATATTGGTCGTGGAATTTATTATGGGGATTATCGAAACACTATAGCTTGAAATATCGGAGTTGTAATTTTTATTATTATAATAGCCACCGTATTTTTAGGTTATGTCCTTCCATGGGGTCAAATATCTTTTTGAGCTGCTACAGTAATATAGTGAACTGGCAACCATCGTGTCACGTGACACGAAGGTTGCCAGATCACCAATTTAAAAAAAAATAATAAAAAATCGTTGCCAGATACCCCCCCCCCCCCCTGAACTCTGCAATCAACCACAGTGTTCGGGTGCTTTTTTGAGCGACTGTACAACATTCCCTGCACGTCTTGTAGCATCCAGCATCTTGCAAGATCCATGCCCCAACGAATTCTGGCTGTTCTGAAGACCAAAGGAGGCGCAACACGTCATTAGTAGGTGTATATAATGCATTGAAGTTTTGGTCTACAAGACAATGCTAATAATATATTTTAACATTACATTTCGTCAGTTGTGCACAACTTGGTCAGCTAAATGCATTTTTTTGGACTTGCAACTTTAAACTTTCGGTTCGATCCCAGCAACTTCATTAGTTTTTTTTTTTTTAAGTCATTTTTTTTCCAATTCATTTCATAACCATATCACTTTTATTTACAATTCGTTGTAAAATAAAAAAATATGCAATTAAATATATACAATAAATTCTGAAAAGTTAAATATAACCAAAATATGCAACTTTTTAAGTTATAATTTACGACCAGTAATTCAATTTAAAATAATGAATATTAATTTATAAATACCGTCCCGTGGCCGAGTGGTTAGCACGCTTGGCTACTGATCTAAGGCACCTGGGTTCGAGCCCCGGATTAAGCATGGATGTGTGTGTGTCGTTTTTCTGCTGAGGTCCTGCCATCCTCTCAGATCTCCTACTATGGCATATAAATTGACAGGCTCCTGTCAGACCTCTGTGGCAAGCAGCTGCTTGAGGGGGTAATTATTTTTAATTTTATAATCGGAACGGAGTCTGAAAATAGTAAACCTATATATCAGATATAATTTTTACGAACAGTTTTTTAAATACCACTAGAAAGGATAGGGAAAAATGCATATACATACTATATAGGTAATTATGACAATGGAGGGGCAAAATACTAAATTGAACTAGAAAGGGCAAGAACACCTTTTGGAATTTGTTCTCTTTTTGAATTTTTTTTGAAACAAAGCGTTTCAGAATGGATGAAAAAAAAATATGCATTAGGAAACGTCTTTTCGGTTAAATTGACTCTCAGGCATATCGCATTTTTTTTCCCTACATCCGGACACTCCCTGCAGTAGTCAGAGTGTCCCGTCAAACATTTCAGTCCCGAGCCGCCACTGAAAGACACACAAATATACTGACATCAAATGAATATCTGGCCTTAGAAACGACGATTTATTAAAAGGGAAATAAAGTCTACTAAAATGGTTTACACTGTTAGAGAAATTTTCTTCTGATTGTCTGTTCATATTTTATAGGGGGACGTGGGTAGATTTAACCCTTTAACTACCACAGGCCTTGGAAAACGAAGTACCTCAGAATACCAAACCGGCCAAGTTTTGAAATGGACTCTTACTAGTTTGTCGTCCCCCGTTCCTTCACCCGAAGGGAGAACGGAGTTAAGCGCAGCAGAGCTCCCCTCCACTCCGTAAATTGCCTCTCATTAGGCTGAGCATCCCTTCACCTCGAAACCCATATGGTCATGAGCTACATACACCCATTGAACACGAGATATCAGACTCCTGTGACTTTTGCTCTTAACTCCTTTCCAAAAACAGTTTTTAAAACCCATGCATGTTTGTCGATTTTTGAAAAGTTTTTTCATTATTATTTTTTAATAATAACTTTTAAAAGCTTTTTAAATTTGATTTTCTACTTAAAAACTGGCATAAGATTGTAATTATTTGGATTACATCTTTTTACATAAAATAGATGTCATAATTAGATATTTTTCAAAGAAAAATGTTTCCATTTTTTGGATTCTGATGTCAGTTTTCTAACACCCAGCCAGCAAAGAGAAAGCTGTTATTAATAGTCGAATGTATGATGAAAAAAAATTAAATAAAGATTATTAAAATAGAAGACCAAAAATAGAAAGCAGTAAGAGTGCTGAATTGATTTTTAAAGAATAGATTTTAATACAATTGTAGAGAGTACTCTAACATAAGAATCAAAAATGATTTTGTGAGAAAGGTTTGCATCTGAGATAAAAGTAAACGAAGTGGATATTGCAAAAGATATCCGAGGAAGCAAAGACTAGATAAAATGAGAAATAAAGAAACTAAAGTAATCAGAGATTACATAAAAATATTGGAGGTGTAAAATATATTATCAAAATGAGAAAGACTTATGAATATGATAGATAAAGGAAGATGGATAAATTTAATATGGAAATGAGAACCCGCTGGAAGAAGACGGTGAAAGAGATGGAAAAATGGTATGAAAAAAAGAATGCCGAAAAGAGGACTTCAAGAGCAAGATGGCAAAGATAAAAATAAGTGGATAGAGAGAGCTGACTGTGACCACACAACTTAAACTTGGGAGGGTGAAAAGAATAAAATTTTGTATCATTATAAGTTTTATAGAATACATTATTAAGTAATTGAGTAAGTGATTCAATTCAGCAAATGATTAAATCAAAAGTAGTCTGTTCTATTTTACATTTCAGATCATCAGTAATGTGCCTAAAAAAGTCTTATGGGTGGAGGGTTACATACTAGAGTCCAAGGACAAGATCTAGGGAGGGGGGCATCTCCTATTCCTTTTCAGAATCCTAGTAAGGGTAATAGAAACAAATACTACTAAACTTATTTATGTTTCATGGATTTTTCAAAAAAAATTTAAAAAATTTATAAAACGAAGGGAAAAATGATACATTGTATTGGAAATACAGCCTCTTGCCCCCCCCCCCCCCCTTCCTTTACATTTTTTCTGCTCGATTGTGTTTCTTGTCTCCCTCTCTTCTCGATTTTTTTTCAGATCCGGGCCTACTCGTGTCTATTAGGGTGAGGGGATGGAATGATGCTTGAGTTAATATATTCCGTCTGAGCGGCTCTGTTTTCTGCACAATGGGCTAAATGTCCTGGTTACAGCAAAGACCCACTGTACAGCTGTTAGGAGAAAGATGGAAGCCTGCCTCAATCTTACTGTTTTAATGGCACAGGCTATAGTTATCCTGCACACAAGGTTAAAATTTTACTTCCCATTTAACTGACGTCGGCCTTCCCAATCCCCTCAGTGTCATCTTTTCTCCCCGAGGGCAGGGTAGATATTATATATATACCCTCGTCAAACAGCTGCTTCTCACAGAAGTCTGACAGGAATCTTTCAGTTTAATATGCCATAGTAGAAGGGATTTGTGAGGATGGCTGGTCCTCAGCAGAAGAATAACACAAACATCCATGCCTTATCCGGGGCTCTAAACCTAGGTCCCTTTGATCAGTAGACAAACATGCTAATAAATAATAATAAATTTTTTTAGTTTTTTTGAATCTACTTTTAGTGTTCCAAATGTAACTCTATCTATTTTTAGTTCCAAATACAAATGTTTTGGATTTCAAAGCAGGTAGAGAAGTCTGAGATATGAATAACAAGACCAAGATTGCAAAGATAAATATAAGTGGAGAGAGAGAGTTGATCTGGACCACACAACCTGAACTTGGGAGGGTGAAAAGAATGAAATTGTGCATCATTATTTATGAATTACATTGGAAAGTAATTCAGTAAGTGATTCAATTAAGCAAGTGACTAAAGCAGAGAGGAGGGAAAAGGACAAGAGCATGGCCCATGCCTAAAGCCAGTAACCATGGCAGAGTGTGTGTGTGGGGGGGGGGGGAAGAGTCAGCGTGTACCAACCTAAGACCAGGGATCACGGAAAACAGAATGGGTGGATAACAATAGAAATTTGTGCGCACAAAACAATACAATATTCCGGGCCCCCTGGGTACGTCCCTGTCTCTCTCGTTACACATGAAGCGAGTCAAAAGTTGTTGATACCTCCATCTTCTAACCACATCATTATTTGCTTAGTCAAACCACCGACACTTCAGCTTCTAGAATAGTAGTCAACAGGAGATATTTTCTCGTTGTCGCATTGCAGCGCGACAACAAATGAGCTGCAGCAGCATTAAGAGGAAAACGAATAAGCTTTTAAGATAAAATCAAATAGAAAAAGAAATTCAGATAACAAAAGCTTCTATTTTTTCTTTTGATCCATAATTCAATCCCCTCATCAAATAGGTACGTACTGTGTCGGCCAATACACTTAATAATACGGCGTTGGTTGAAGTAAATGTTTTAATAATTAAATAACAAATGCTATAAATTTGAATCCGAAAACACCGTCCGGCCACCGAAGTTAGGCAGCTTTGGGCGCGTTTGGTACCTGGGAGGGTGACCACTTGGGAACACTGCGTGCAGTAGGGAAAAAATCTGCTGAGGGCCCGCCATCCTCACAGATCCCTCTATTATGGCATATTTAACTGACAGGCTCCTGTCAGACCTCTGTGGCAAGCTGCTGTTTGAGGAGGTATTTATTTTTATTTTATTTATTTATGCGCTTATTGTAAATTGTTCATTTGATGGCGACCTTGTATCGTAAATAAAAAGTATCATTAATTTCTTTTGTTATTTCAATTATCAAGTAGCCTCATTTGAGAACCGCTGATCTAGAATAAAAGACGTTAAGTTTCTTGCTATCTTTTCACAAAAGAATTATTTTTTATTTTATAATTTGTTTATTGCAGAGCTCTAAACATGCCAGTCGTACAGTATAGGAACTAAATACCCCAATTTTGCTGTTAGGAAAATAAAATCCCCCCTCCCCCCCACCCGAAATTTTAGGATGATTATGTAATAATAGATAAAAATTGAACTTATAAAAGTTAACTGTTCTGTGTATTAATTTGTTTTCAAACCATTTATTATTATATTACGTGAAATTATATGTTTTATAGGAATTAAAATTATGCATCTATATCTATATTTTTTCAGTTCCACCAATTTTTAATAGTTTTGCAAACCATTCTTCCGGTAAATATTCTGCTATGAATTCTTTTCTAAAAATTAAATATTCCCTCAAGCAGTTGTAGTTGCCCTCAAGCAGATTACGAGCCTGCCGGGCTATCGACTAAACCACCCGCCTCTCTCGCCGAAGAAACAATGGATATGCATATGTTATCGTATGTCAATAATAAAATTATTATCTAATATCTGAATATTTCAATTATTTTTATTTCAACACAAATTGAAAAAAAAGAAGAATTTTTTTCCCGATAATTATTCATCTAATGGAGTTATTTTTAACCTGAAAAAAGTCGTACCCTATACATAGATGTGTCTTTCTGCTGCGGTCTCGCCTTCCTCACAAATTTTGTCTATAGCGTATTATACTGACAGGTTCCTGTCAGACTTCTCTGAGAAGGAGATGTTTGAGAGATAATTTATTTTTATTTTCATTTCATTCCATAAACTGTTTATTTTCCTAAGAAACCGAATTCAGTTTCGTAAATTGAAACAGATATTTGCTCTCAGTGAAAAATTTTAGAGTCGAAAAGCCATTTTACTGACTGCATCTTATCTCTAGAAACTGTCCTTCAGATTGTCACTAGAAAGCAACCAGTTGATGAGAATGTGACCTTCAGCTGCGGGAAACAATGGAGGTGCGACTTTGGCTGGCATTGTGCATGGAGCGAATATCTGTGCTTTGCAGTGGTCAGCAGCATGCATATTACCATTCTCTGTAACCCACCCTAACCTGCAGGGTATTGCAGCAGTAAGCGGGGAGAGCCATATTCTAGGGCATGCAATAAAACAGAACAAAAGGCTTAACGCCCATGTTTACTTTCATTCGGCAGCCAACGCTGCAAACTAAGCAAGTCGAAAAGAAACAAAAAAATAAACAAATAAAATGAAATCAAACTTCTTTCAAAAATACATTTGCTAAGCAGAAAACACTACATAAAATTTAAAGCAATATCAGAGCTATAACTTTATTTTGAGTTTTTGAAAGAAACAATTTCTAGTGAACTTTTATTTCGTCAAGAGTGAATTATGTTTTGAATAATTCCGTGATCAAACGGAAAAGTCAGCAATGAAATTATAAAGTGCTATCAATAGGTGTCGGCAGAGGGAGCTGGAAGGGAGGAGAGAGCAATTACCCCTCTCCTGGTAAAATTGATCGAAAAATAAATTAATGATAAATAACACAAGTTTACTAAATAGTAATATTATTTTCTTACAACATGTAGTATTGATTTTTCCCTTTACGTTTACTATGTTTTCGGAAGCATATCATTTATATTTATTAATATAAGAAAGCATTTGTACATATATTTTTAAAAAATAAGTATCCCATTTTTTCCGTTCTATTTTCAGACACCCTCATTTGCCTTGTTTTGTGATATAGGCATGATTACTGTCTCCGCAACTGTTCTGATTAATGAAAGACTTGAGTCAAATATTTATATTTTGAAAAATTGATTTGCTTTCCCGTTCTCTGAAAAAAAAAGAAAGTTTTACTCCACTCTGTAATAATTTTGCCCCCCTCCCCATAAAAAATTACACCGGAGCCATGCAAAAAAAAACTGTTGCTGTAGCTTTATCTGTAGCTTTAAAGATTAACATGATTAGATTCGAAAAATGAGATTTAATAAGCAGTTTCTAATTCTTATATTTTTCTGGTATCAGTAATTAACATTGGGTAGAGAAATCAAACTCTGGTGGAGGAGGGAGATTTAAATCAAAATAAACAAATATTTTTTCTGCATTGAATTCAATCTTCCATTCCGCCAAAAGTAAACTATGCTGCTTCAGCAAGAATATTTCCGAACTAACTGCGAGGTCAAATTATATAAAAATAAATAAATATTCCCCTCAAGCAGGTGCTTGCCACAGAGGTCTGACAGGAACCTGCCAATGAGGAGGGCGAGACCTCAGCGGGGAAACAACACAAACATGCCTTACCCGGGGCTCGAACCCAAGTCACTTTGATAAGTAGCCAAGAAACATATTAATAAATTGCATGCCGAGATGTGCTGCTGAAAAATGGTTCAGGAATTCATCAGATGGTGGTTGCTTTACAACTTCAGTATTTTTTACCAGCTGCCTAAAGTAAATGAAGATCAGTATTGCATTTATTGTTTTTGCGAAGAATGTTTTGTACTATAGTTTTCGGAAGTTAAGCGGAATGACGCTAGTCTTAGGAATTTATGCCTTTGGACATAAATCATGAACACTTAACTATTTACAACACAATTACATTTCTTGAAATATTCCTTATCACTTGTGACAAATACGCTATTCAAACGGAAAAAAAATCGGACCAGTTTTAGAGGCAAAAGTTTCAAAAAATAATTGAAAAAATACGAATAAGTCATCTGATTCCAATTTTACTAAAAGAGGCAATATGTACAAAAGTTTTGCAGCGTAAAAAAAAAGATAATCCTGGTTTCTTAGGTAAAAATTTAAGAAAGTTCACAGTGGTATTCACAAAAATATTAAGAAAGTTCATACTACAAAACTATTTAAAATTTCGTGGTGTATTACAGAATGGATTACAGGTATTATAAAGAAAATGTAGTTTTGAGCCTAGTTATAGAAGGAAAAGTAGCTCCACTTTGTGATCTGTCTGCCTGTGTGTGCATATTGTTTTCGTATTTCGAAACATTATTAAAAATTCTTTTTGATTAGATAGGTATTGATGAAATATTGCAATCGCACTTTCCCCGAATATTTCAATAACGTCCTATAATGGTGGAAAAAGTGTGAAAATGCCACAATATTTAACAAACATTGCCAACAATATGTTTATGATAGAAGTTTGAAATTTGCATGATAGGTTATGGTGGTTACATAGTTTACATTGGCAGCAATGATTGGCTTCGTGCTTCCAAAATATAGCTCGGAAAATGCAATTTTTTGCTTAATGAGAAACTCCATTTGTGTGGTAAAGTTACTAATAAAATATTAATGCCTGCATTTTTCCAATCATCCATTACATCAAATTTCTAATATGAGAGGAATGTAAAGATCGAAAATATGAACTTCATTCTTTTTGAAAATGAGTATCCCTTTTTCAACAGAGGCGATATGTATTCTTCTAGTTGCTAATTGTGTTCCATTTCCTTCTCTCGTAAGTTACATGGAAAAATTACGAAAATTATCGATCTAAATATTTTTTATTATCAGAATGTCGAAGTGTATTTTTCTTCTTATTTGGGAAGGGGGGGGGGGCAATGTTGCTTCTCTGTAAATGTTACTAGCAATCAACTAAGCTATTTAGTTGAAATTTATATCGAAGTATATTTTGAGCTGAATAATATCCTTTTATGGGCTTTATGGCAAACTTACTGGAAACTGTGAGAAGGGGTGGGGGGGGGGGAGGATATTTCTAGCGTGTCAAGTATGGCATGCTACGTTGGTAGTGAATTTATAATTTCCTGTCTTAAATTTCCAGACACATTTCTCATTAATTATGAGTGTATTCCTTCAAAATCTTAAAGAATACAATGCTCATTGTAAAAACTTGAGTAACATGGAAATTAGTGCCTAAAAGTAGTGTTTGGTGACAAAGCTGACTGTTTGGCTTAGTTGATAGTGTTGGAAGCCTCTACTCTATAGTTTCCAGGTTCGAGTCCCAAATATAGCAGCGTTGAGACTTATTTCCATTAAATCCAAAGCATTCATTTGGTGAGAAAGCAGAACCGATGGGCTTGGAACGATGAATTCCTACGGTTGCGACGAAACGCCGTGGTCCGTGTGGAGGAAAACCACACTCTGTCCACATTTATTGATGGCCTTGAAGGGAGGTTTCCATCTGTCTCTTAACAACTGCCCAAAGAGTCTTCTTTATCCTACCCATGTATGAGCCTTTGAGGTCCTTATTGCTTGGCATTTAGCTAATTGTGTGCACAAGAGTACGACTGAGCGGTAAATAACTCAACTAAAGGTATCTGCTGTAGAGTGATTTTATAAAATGGATTTTAAAATAACACTTCTGCTAAGATTTTCAACCAATATTGCTCTTTTTTCGAACCGTAATCCCAAGCTCCTGTACGGTCCAAATCATCTGTTGGTCCGAATTATCACTGTTAAAAAGTGCAAAATTTGGAAAAGGATAAATTTTGTTCTCTTTGAAAAGGAACATCCTACATTCTCCAGAGGCGATATATGTTCCTCCAGTGTTTTGACAGAAATTATTCTTTCCGGAAAGGGCAGCGTATGATTTTTCTCATCTTGGAAGCGATCTTTCAAAACGTATTTTTCCACAGTATGTGTACGGTACAGTCGCTCAAAAAAGTATCCGAACACTACGGTTGATTACAGAATTCAGAAAAAATATCTGGCAATGATTTTTTTTAGAAATTAGTGATTTGGCAACCTTCGTGTACAGTACACGAAGGTTGCCAGATCACTAATTTCTTAAAAAATCGTTGCCAGATATTGTTTCTGAATTCTGTAATCAACCATAGTGTTCGGATACTTTTTTGAGCGACTGTACATGAAAATCAATATGGTCCCCTTTCAGCTCTCCCCAGAACTACCAAGGCTGTAACAACGGTGAGGCAAGTAAAGCATTAGCCTCGGGCACACAAGATGAGGGGCGCATAAAAATACAAAATGAGGGGTTCAGAAAAATACAAGATGAGGAGGCTCAGAAAAAGACTGCTATGAAACTATATAGCGGTGCAATTTCTATTCTTGCCTCTGGCACAAATATAGCTAGTAACGGCTCTACCCCCCCCCCCCCCCAAACACACACACACAGCATGGGGTGTCTGTGTGTGTGTGTGTGGAGGGAGCAGGTTGACCCATTTGACAGAGCTCCAGACTCACAATTTCATTTTCCCAATTTCTACTCCCAAATGCGATTGCACTCAGATTTTCTTCCGTTAACCCCCGTGAGAAGGGGGTCATCGTTGCGCTTCTGAAGATTGCCGTCCGTCAGATGGGACATTAACCTGTGGGTAAAACGCAATACCCTGTATAAGTAAAAGAATTCACTGAATTCTCTTGACGGGAGATTAGCATCTGTCTCCTACTAATAGCTGCCCAGTGTATCTCCTACACCAACTTTCTTTAAGCCCTATTGACTTGGCCATTTAGCCTTTTGTGTGGAAAAGGGTGCAGTTTAGAGGTTAAACCTAAGACTTAACCACCCCAAAATAACTTTGTCTCTTTACTATTTACTTGGTTCCTAATCAGAGAGCTAATAACCAACGGGACGTGGATTCGAATCCCTGATGAGGCATGGATCGTTCTTTTTCTGTGTTGTCTTTCTACTGATGTTTCGCCTTCATCCCAGTTCTTCTCCATAGTGTATTATGCGTACTAACAGGCTTCTCTCACATGTCTGTGACAGGCTGCTCTAATAATTTAATATTTTATTTATTTTAGAGTGCTATATATAATACTAACTACCTAAGCTTTATGAGAGAATTTTCTTGGAGCACGTTTTCGGCATGTTCGCACAAAACTTATGTTGTATATAACATATTTCTATAGGCTTTGGTTAGTATTGAAAAAAAAGTGGATTGGTGAAGGAAAAGTGGGTTGGAACTTTTCGGAATGTCGCCATTTGCAGTAATATATCCATTGCCGATTTAGATAGAGCATTTCATGATGTGAAAGGAAAGCATATTCGTAGGTAATGTAAAATTTTAGTGTATCGTGTTTCATTGAAGATAAATTAGTCATCATAACACGTGACTCTTTAATTCTATATTTTCCACATAATTCACTCAATATTTAAAGGGTTATAGAAATTTAAATATTTAACAAGCTCATTGTATCAGAAATCTATTCCAGAAGTACTTTAAAACTATATAATAATTTTATATAGGTCGGATCTAGAAAAAAAAATATGGGAAGGTCAATTAACTGGATCGAACCGGAAAAGAAATAAAAGATGGAAAATAACTGAATTGGTGTTTCAGTATAAAATTGCTACTCCGTTGCAGTGGTCTTAAAATTCTTTTGAAAAATCGTGTTACATATTTGTTTCATATTATTTTCATCTCCAATCCGGTTACTAACATTCTGAAGACGGGGGAACGAGGGACATGCCCTCCCCTCCACCCCAAAAATAAATGAAAATGAATGAAAAATAATATGAAACAAATATGTAACCAATTTTATCAAATAATTGTTTATTTTGGAAGTTTGTATAAATAATTATTGCTCTGTTAGTAAAGATTATATAAGTTCCTTACGCATTGTTTCTGTTAAATATTCCAGCATATGCAACTCCTTAAATAATAAGAGATTATTATTGAAATTTAAGAATTAGCTCCATTAAATGTGGATCTTCATTTTTTTTGTTGTAACATTTTACCATAAAATCTTATATTTTAAATTAGAAAGCTTCAAAAATGTTAGCATTCTGTTAATAAAATGTGGAAATTCTTTTATATTGTTGTCTAAGCATTATATCTATACGTAGGTACTGAACAGAAAAAACGTTTCATGTTATTTGAACATGGAGTCATATTCAGATATCAGTAACTTCTTAAGTAATATTAATATGGACAAAATATGACTATAGTTATACTTGAGGTCTCTATCAAATCTCTTTAAATGTTGAATTATTCACAAATAATTGTTCAGTATCCAAATAATTTTGTAAGCTGGAAAATGTACTCAATTAAAACTTGAAAAATTAATTCAACATATTAAAATGAAAAACAAACATTCTGTAAACTTTAATAAAATGTATATTTTAGCTGCATATGTAACGATTGAACAATACATGAATTTTGAATGATTTTTGATTAACGAGGTAAGTTAATGTTAAATATTCCAGATTCTATAACTCACTGAATATTAAAAATATCAAAAGTAGGTATTTAGGCAGACCGCAGTCAGATCTTCAAAAGTGATTGTCAATAATCACATTTTTCCATAAAAAACTCTTTTAATAAATTGTAGAGTTGTGAATTTCATTCCCTCTTGATCAAACCTTTAACAATTTCAACTGTTTCTACTTTCTGTTGAGAACCTATCAATGCATGAATATATTATTCGGTCCTAAGACGTTTTTCTCTTCCCTTCAAATCCGAAAAAATTATTCCATGTTTCCTTTGCTCTTTGCCGAAATGTAAGTCTCAATAAAGCAATAAACAACCCACATTCTGCAGTCGACTATTAGAGTCCCCCTGTTGCCTGGAGGGATGCAGGCAGTTAGGCAATTAGACGTTAATTGATGGTCGTTTGAACCCTCTGAGCGGGAGAGGCACAAAGAGGGGAGGGAGAGTTCACCCGTTCAACCTACCTTCTCCCCGGCCGACGGGCCGGTATGGTAGCGAAAGGGATTCGGCCGGAACGGCCGGTATGGTAGCGAAAGGGTTAAAACGGAAATCGTGGGAGCTTTTGATCACAAAAACCTTTCAGAATATCTCTGAAATTACAAACAGATAAGGGGGGTTGAATTCATTAACAGAGTATTTCAAAAGTATCTTAAAAACACACTCATAATGAAACCAAAGCTAGCATCGTAGAACGATTCAACCGTACGTTAAAAACAAAAACGTGGTGATATTTCACAGGTGTGTTCCATGGAGGCGCCACTCAGGGGGAAAGCGGGGTGTTTTAATAAGGGGAGTGGCCTGTTACGTATTCATTACGTAATCATTACGTAACAGGCCACTCCCCTTATTAAAACACCCCCCTTTCCCCCTGAGTGGCGCCTCCATGGAACACACCTGTGAAATATCACCACGTTTTGGTTTTTAACGTACGGTTGAATCGTTCTACGATGCTAGCTTTGGTTTCATTATGAGTGTGTTTTTAAGATACTTTTGAAATACTCTGTTAATGAATTCAACCCCCCTTATCTGTTTGTAATTTCAGAGATATTCTGAAAGGTGTTTGTGATCAAAAGCTCCCACGATTTCCGTTTTAAAGGAGCACCACATGCATATTTCGAAAGCACGTCTATACAGGCTCGTAAATATTTGTAGACGTCATCATGTTTACTAAGAGATGGCAAATCTACCAGATCTCGACCAATGGGATGGAGTTACAGGGACACGTCACAGGTTTAAGGTATAAGTATTACCCTTCGACGGGCTGTAAGGCATTATTTTTTCCAGTATCGACTTGCTATGGCTTGTGCTAAACGTTCCCTGACCGATGGTGATCTTCCTGCGAAGCGACTTGCTGTTAGAGATGATGACAGCCATATGTTTCAACTCGGATCGGATTTGTTTGCGAGCGTTTGTGAATATCGGTCATATCCTAAAGTGCACATACGTGTGTTCCAGAGTGATGACTCGTTAAAACTATATCCTACAAAGGACGGTGTGATGCTGTCTGAAGAGCAGTGGCATGGACTGGTTTCGTATGCGTCTACAATCGTCGAAGCGTTCGAAGATGTCGAATACGGCGAGTATGAACTGGACGCTATGGTTTGCCTGGTCGTGCTCAAAGGTGGACACGGCGTGGGTCATTAAAAAAAGCATCCCCCGTGACAGAGGACTTGTATTTTCGTCATCGGTTCGGCTCAGCGTCGAACAGTGGCAGCGGTTGACAGATTTATGCGATCCAATCACCTACAGTTTGATGGCTCTGAAGTTTGAAAACGGTAAATTTTGGAATGCAGTGCGGAAGGTAGAATTAGCGGTAAATCTTCCTCGAAGCCCACCATCTAACGATCGACCCCTTGAACAAGACAGCAGTGATTTCGTAAAGCTTATGGACTGTTTAAAGCGGACTTTGAAAACAAATCTCCGAAAAGAACTGTTTACGCTGCTACGT
Organism: Ryuthela nishihirai; assembly: GCA_038380435.1. Taxonomy (NCBI): domain Eukaryota; kingdom Metazoa; phylum Arthropoda; class Arachnida; order Araneae; family Heptathelidae; genus Ryuthela; species Ryuthela nishihirai. The sequence continues at coordinate 39,265,619 of JAWZYU010000019.1, forward strand.
AAGAACTGTTTCGGGTGTGAAGTGGATCATCCGAGTCAACTTCGCCATTCGTGCCTCACCATAAACGCTGAATCAGCTTACGATTATTTCCCCGAAGTGGTAAGAAACGTTAATCTAACTGATATTGCCGTAAGTTTTGTGGAAGAATCATGTATCGAACTAAATCATCCTGCTAATGTCGCGTTTATGTCTAAATTGAACTTTGCAACAGTACTAAAAGAGGTGCACGGTGAACTGGTATGTACGAACTAAATATTAATGTGACCTTAATGTAAATAAATATGAATGTCTCTGATATTTTTGTCAATGTGATTTCTTTTGTATAGTTAACGAGGATTTTAAGGTCAGCCTTAGAAGTGTTAATATTGTTCTCTGTATCAAGACCTCGCACAGCTAGCAAGCTATGTTGGGTCGAATGTTTTATATCGGGTGGGTGTAAAAGAAAGGGATGGGAAACCAAAGCTAGCATCGTAGAACGATTCAACCGTACGTTAAAAACAAAAATGTGGTGATATTTCACAGATGTGTTCCTGGGATAGTGATCGTTGTCTCTATAGATTTAAAGTATAGAGTGTGTATCTCTTTGTATGTAATCGCTTATAACGAGACAATATTTCCTTTAAAAGTTGGAATATTATTATGAACTAAAAAAGTGATGATATATACACTATCTGATCGTTAAAATCAAACTTTAGCAGGTTAATATATCGTTCTCTAGCTAGTCGGTAATTAGTGTGTCTTTGCTTTTAAAAATAAACACGACTTCACGTAGCTAATTGTCGTAACAATTACCTCTCATACGATCCGTAGAAGGGGTCGCTGATGGCAGGTAAACATCGTTCATGTCTTACTATGGATCAAATATCCGAACACTATGGTTGATTACATATTTCTGAAAAATATCTGCCAACGATTACAACCTTCGTCCCTCAGAATCGTAAAGTAATTAGTACTAGCTTGCAGGGGGGTAATGTTCCACAGACAGTGTTCTTTCAGATTGCCAAACAAGATAATATCAAAAATGTGTGCTAACCCGAACCACTTGTTCTAAGACTTCGACACTAGTGTAGAAATAGGAGGAAAAAATAACTTAATAGACATCTCCGTGTTAGATTGTAGTGAAACATCCTATCTTTGTCGAAAAGCTTGTGTATGCAGCTAGCCACCTTCACATGCACTTATTCAAACGTGCTGAAAAGAGATAGTACGCTGGAATAACTGGCGACAGAGCTAGATCTCGATTCTGGGGGGGTGACTTTTCACGGAAATACTATAAACAGTGAGTTTTCAGATTTTAAATTTCCAAACTTCGGTGGTTCTTTACTATATGCAAAGTATTTTTGTGATATTCATCCGTGTGTACGCAATGGACCGTGATTTACCAGCGTGGGGGAGGGGGGTTAATATTTTATGATTTTTCCTGTATTACTCCTTCCGCTACGGTGTGACTTTTATCGGTCGCTCCTTATATGACACTTGTTAATAGTCGTTTTTTCTATCTTACAGTATTTGCGCTGTAATCTGTTGTTTTTACAGCCATCCCACTGCATTTTTATACTTTCTCTCTCGTCACAGTTATTCTGCCTTCAAAAGAATTGTGAAAATATTCACCTATCCCGTTGTGCGAATTTACAGATATCCCTTTACATTTTCGTTTATGCACGTAATTTAGTTAAACGACCTAGTCACATACTGTATCGGGAGGTTAAAGTACTGAATAGGCTATTGTGAGATTTTCGTCGTAAGCAGATATACGGAATCAGATCCGATGATGCTTGCAATTTATCTACTTTGATCGTATGGTTTATTAGAAAGGGAAGATGTATTAGTGTTTGAACTTTATGCATGCTTTCTCTCACAAAATAATTAATGAGCGTTTTACGAATCTGTGTCGTGAAGCAGACTCAATCTTTCATTCTAAATGCTTACTCAGCCTATGGACAGGTAGTTTGTCGATGTAATGGGAGACCCATCAGGCTTTTGGTCCGAGCGACTGCTCCTCTCAAAGTGAGTCGAACCATACTCCTTTAACGCATGTTGGAACTTAAGCTTTACGGAAACGTATGAACTCTACTTTTAACATTCTGCCACACAGGCTTTACCCTGTAAAAGCATGTAACCCGGGGATACATCGAATAGCGTTACTTCCTGGGAAAGAGTTTGCATCATGTACTGAGGACACAGCCATAATAAGTTTTTTTAAACAACGTCCCGTAACGGGGGAGTTTTTTTTTTATTTTGTAGGACTTTTGTTAAAAGCCATCCGGGGTGAGGATCCGAACACGGATCTTTTAGGTCGACCCTATTACCTTCAATATTTTTCATCACGACGAATAAAATCAGATTTTTTATTTGCTGCTACTGTGAGGTAGCCCTTCTTCTAGTAATAGTCACGAGGGAGTGAGTTGAAAGAAATAAGTATTGATTAAAACGGACTTAAAATACGTGGGTTATAAAAATACGTATATGAAAGGACTATCGGGTTTTGGCGTAAGATCTAAATTTTAAAAGTGGAGAGGGATCCTGCCAGAATTAGACATCTACAGTAAAATGAACTCCGAAGACTGTACATTCAGACCTCTATTCATCTTTGATAATTTTCGCAAGCATCGAGGGTTATGATAAAGAAAGCAAGCTTGAAGTGAGAACGTATAAGGATGTTAATACTATCGCCTAACAAAGGACGCCTGAGATATTGCTAAAGATTTTCGCATTTTTCCACGGAATTATACGGCGCACATCTTTTCTAATGTCCGAGGTCGAATCCTATTTTTCCTGAGTCGAACCATAACCTTTTAACTCATATTGGAACTAAAGTTTTTTACGGAAACGTATGAATTCTATTTTTAGTATTCCGCCACATAGATTTAGCACTTCTCCGAGGAGTCGGCCATAAGGTGTGTCAACTCAATTTTAAGTGATCTAATAAGGTTCCAGTTATATTTCATAACCTAAAGGGCAGGGAATCGGTATTAATTGTAATCCCGATAATATGTAAAAACAACAATCTCCCTTTGAATTTCATAGATTCCTATTTTTAAGTGCGTCTATCAGCAGAAGAATTCCTTCTGTATTTCGAGAGGAAACAGTAATTATTTAACTTTCCCATTAGGTTTTCGGACGGACCCGCCACTCTTCTCAAAGACGCCGCATTCCACGTTGGTCCCCGTGACCTTTGCATACCACACGCTTGTTGTGTCTTGTCAGATCACATGGGGATGAGTGTACAAGATATCGAAACGGGTTAGAAGGTCGTCTCTCTTGTAAGCAGTAGGCGCGATCAGAGCATATATGTCAGTTAAGCGGTTTCGTTTGCTAAATTTTGGCTATCAGTCCCGTTGCAAATATAATTTCAGTGGATTAGTGGAGGTGCGTGAAGCAATGTATTATTTTTATAGTCGAAGTTTTAAACTAATGTTCCCCTACTCCGTTAATATGCATTCATGATGGAAGTTTTTTAGCATTCTTACTTTCTATAACATTCTACCTCGTACAAAAAAGTTATTTTTTACCCGATTTCATCAGCGTGATGAGACATACGCTCGCACGCAAACGATGGGAGAGACGTTTTTTCTTCGGTGTTGCGTTACTACGTGGAAACACAGATATCTGACGGCACCAACCCGATGGAGACTAATACGCACAACTCTTGAAGGTTTAGGACGTGTCATTTCAAAAGTCTACATGGGGTGCGTTGAAACCTATCATAAAGGGTTGTGCAGAGAACCGTCTCCGGACTTGGGGAAAATATCGAGTCCGAAATCCACGATAAAGAGTGCCAGTGAGTTTTCACGATGTAAGACAGCGCGCCTAATGCTTGGAGCAGCACAGATTCATTCGTCAATTTGATCCCCCGTTTGGAATTTTTTATTTTCGTAGGACTTAACCATCCGTCAGTGAAACGCTGTCCGGGGTGAGGATCCGAACACGGAGTCTATTAGGTCGATCCTATCACTCCTCAATATTTTTCATCACGACGAATAAAATCAGATTTTTTACCCATCGGCATTTTCTGTGGGACAGTCCTTTAAAAAACAGTTACTGTGGATAGATCTAGTAAGCGACAGTCGTGGAGTTAAAAGAAATAAATGTTACTGAAACGGACTTAAAATACATATATTAATGTGAAAGGACTATCGGGTTTTGGTGTAAGAAATACATAGAAAAAGATAGTTATAAAGACTGCTAGGTTAATGTCTGACCCATTCGACACGCATCTAAGCCACAACAAGTACACGGCATAGTCCTGTGGAATCCACCCAGCGAGGGAAGAATTTTTTTTTTTTTTTTTCCGGTGAAACGCCTCTACAGAAAACTGATTTTTATTTCGACCGTGGAATGATTTTAATAAAGGTGAGGAATATTTTAACCAGTGCTTAATTACTAGGGAGTTGATTAACGGAGTTTGAAAATTTTTCCACTACAGACGTGTGTTCTAAAAGCAGATTTAACATGTCATCCCTACGAATAATTTAAACCATTATTAATTTCACCCTATGGTATTTTCTATGGAAACAGTAAGAGTAAAATGAGTTTCAACTGTAGGATGATTTTTAATGTGGGAATTTTGATGAGTGTTTAATTACTAAGGAATTTTGTATCATTCCTTTCTGTACAATTATTCTAAGACCAGTCAATCGTTCCATGCAATTATTCTGAGACTTGCATCAGCCGAGTGAAGGAGTGGGACCTTAAAATGTTCAACCAGAGGGTTTTTCATAAGGGGGAGGGCTTAAAATATAGGTAGGTCGACCGGGGGGGGTCCGAAAACGAGAAATTAGACTTAAAATAAAGGGTTTTTTGGGAAAATAGTACTTCTCCCTGTCAACAGATGGCACCAGGAGGGTTTTTAATAAGGGGGAGGGCTTAAAATATAGGTAGGTCGACCGTGGGGTCCGAAAACGAGAAATTAGACTTAAAATAAAGGGTTTTTTGGGAAAATAGTACTTCTCCCTGTCAACAGATGGCGCCAGGAGGGTTTTTAATAAGGGGGAGGGCTTAAAATATATGTAGGTCGACCGGGGGGTCCGAAAACGAGAAATTAGACTTAAAATAAAGGGGTTTTTGGGGAAATAGTACTTCTCACTGTCAACAGATGGCGCCACTGAGGGGGGAGGGGGGTGAAAGGGGGTTTAATAAAGGGGAGGAATTATTAATAAAGGGGCGTGGCCGGTTACGTAATGATTACGTCATGCTACGTCATAGGGCGTGCCCGGAAGTGGGCGTGGCTTGTGACGTCATAGGGGGGAAAGCACTGTGCAAAGGGGGAACGGTATAATGGGATGACACTACTGCCGTCTGTCCCAGCGGCGCTCCCCCTTCTCATCTTTTTGATAGCAAAATCCACTTCTTGGGCAGTAATTGCAGCCTCAAACAATTCTTATTCCTCGTCGCTAATCTCAGGACAATCTTTAATCCAAACAAGCATGTCTTCTTCGTTTAAAGGTCTGAGCAAAACAGTTCTTCGAAAAAGTTACAAAACACTTTCTTAACATTTTCCGTGCCGAAAACTTCCTTCCCCCCTTTAGAATCGCGAATGGAAGCGATGGAGATGACTTTTATTTTTTGGGGCCGCATAATCAAAAACAGAGGTAAAATTTTCCTCCAACTCAATTTCCTTTTCTACCGAAGACTGTTTTGCTTTCAGGCCAGTAGATCGAAATATTTCATTAATTCTTTTTCATTCAGCACTACCTCGAATTTAGATTAGGTTTCCTGGTATAGAGGTAACAAACCCATAGAAAAATTTAGTGCTTCGTCCCTGGAGAAAATGGACGAAAAACCATAATTATTAGCCTAATATTAGTTTTCTAATATATATCTATACCCTATATTAGAAACGCAGTCCCTAACTACCAAAAATTACACGCTCCATCTATCGCAGTTTGTGAAAGTGGCGGAGGTCAGCCAACCCGCAGTGCAATGGGAAAGCCTCTCTCCTTTGTAATTAGGAAAAACTCTCGAAAGCAAATTATATCTAAAATCAGTTTCACTTGAGTTTTTCTTAATCCCTTGTGCCGTCGAACTAAGATTCAGACACTCAGCTGTCGGGCATAATTGTAAACTAATTTAATGTGATCAGCGAGACAGCCTCAGCAAAACAATGTTCTCTGCCAGCTGTCCCTCAAAAACACACATCTTTCAATCAACTTTCATTCTTTTACACAACATTCATTGCCCCATATGCGTTTGGGAAGGGGTGTGCTTGCTAGGGAAAATTCCCAAGCTTGAGGTTAAGCAGTGCAGTCAAGTCGAGTGTGAAAAAACGCTTTCTTCTCGGTGCACTCTTAAAAAGCCGAAAAATGAAATTGTCCGTGATACACTTTTTTTATGGTTCATGCAAGAGCGTCGAAGAAGAACGCCAATCAGTGGGCCAACCCAGAAAGAAAAAGCATTAATCCTTCATTTTAAAATCGGAAATGGGGGAGATTTTTCAGTAAGCCAGGGATGGCTTTCTCGCTGGAAAAAACGGCATGGTGTTCATTACATTGGTGTTTGTTGTGAGAAATTGTCAGCTGATCCGTTAGCGGCAAAGGAATTTTCAGGAAAACTTTTAGTGCTTATTGAAGAAGAAGACCTATGCGCAGAACAAATCTACAATGTAGATGAGACTGGGTTAAATTTTAAACTTCTTCCAACGAAAACGTTTCTGACAGCGCAAGAAACCTCAGCATCAGGATTTTAATCAAACAAAGAAAGAATCCCTGTGACTGTGTGTAGAAATTCTACAGTTATGCACAAGCTTCCTCTTTTTGTAATTGGGAAAACAGCGAAACCTCGAACATTCAAGCATTTAGCTAATCAGCTAGTTTACTTATAGCTCAAAAGTCTGCTTCGATAGACTCGCATTTGTTTAAAGAATGCTTCTTACAGAATTTGTTCCAAAAGTAAAAAAAAAAACACTTGAAAAGTCTTAAAATGCCTGTAAAGGCCCTACTCATTCCCGACAATGCCCCAACACACTCAAGCGAACTCATTTCCGACAACATAAACCCCATGTTTCGCCACTTAATGTAACGTCTTTAGTGCAACCAATGGATCAAGGCCTGCTTGTAAATTTAAAAAGGCGATACAGGAGAAAGCTTCTTTCAGAAATTCTACAGCGAACCGAAAATGAGAGAATAGGACTTTTAAATGCTTTGAAACTTTGTCAACTAATGATTAACGACCTCAAGGAACCATTTTGTGATGCATTTAATATGGGTATATACGTTGTCGATGCCCAAATCTTTATGAAGTTGTCTGTTAGTTAACCAACGTTAGTTTAACCAAGCGACATCAACAGCATATCTCAATATTTTTTTTGCAAGAACTAAATCTTTTGTATATTCGTCGACAACTAATCTCAGCAAAAATTTGTTTTTCTTATAAAGGATGGACATATTGTTGAAATACATCCGTGATATACCATTCCAAATTAAGAATTCGCTATTTAAGATTGAACGAACTAAAGGTAATTTAATTAAATTGTTTTATAAAACAGGTGGTAGTTAATTGTCAAATTTCATTTCTCTTTTTAACTTATTTTCTTATTGTCCTTCACTCGTAATTTGTTGTGTTTGCAATTTGTTTTAATAATTCGTAATTTGTCAAATCACTAGATTAAATAAAGAAATTAAACGCCATTCTGTTGAAAGCTACGAAAGGAGACAGATTAATGGCGATCGTAAAATGACGAGAGCAGAGAGAAAATGAGTAATTCGGATTTTACGTTAGGTGGCGCTGCACTACAATTTCAGTCTGCCCTGCTTAACCTCAAGGACCTGAATGGTGGGTGATGACAGCTATTGTCGAACTTGTGCACCTAGCTGTACTCTCCCTCCCTTCAGCCTTTTTTCCTTTTTCCCTTTCCTGCTCACCTCACACACCATCTTATTATACCTCACCTAAACCTTTAGTCTGCCCTGCTTAACCTCAAGGACCTGATTCCACCACAATTACTCCCCCCACTACCCCCTCTCATACCTCCCCTTCACCTCACATCATCCATAACTCACTTCCTTCTCCTCCACACCTTCACACCCCTTTTAATCCCCCTCTCCCCATCTAATCCTCTATTCTCACCCCAGATAGACTAATTATACACTTCTGCTTTTCACACCTCTCCCCTCCACCTTTTACTTGTTCTTCCCCCACATTTTTTCTTCCCTCCACCCCACTTTAATCTCCCCCTCACTGTAATTCAACATAGGCAGTCTCTGCCACGGCTTAGCCGTTTTATTTACTAAACACAGTCAATAACCTTTAAGGAATAAATTAGATAATGCAGGTATAGACTAGTGTCTGATACTGCTACTGTCATCTTTGATCTTTGTTCCTCGATGAGATATTCGAAAAAAGCCCTTCTTATAAATGCTTTGTCGCTGGAGAAAATGGTCGACAAACCATAATTATTAATCTAATGTTAGTTATAAAATATAGGATCTGCGCCAGACCCACTACCAAAAATTACACGCTCCATCTATCGCAGTTTGCGAAAGTGGCGGAGGTCAGTCAACCCTAAGTGTATTTGTTAACTATTCAAAGGATCACTTGAGCCACGGGGGTTGATCTCCACGTGGGCTCCCGTGGGTTTGGAAATTTAAAATCTGAAATAGCACTGTCTATAAAAGAACAGCATTACCCCAGTCTTTCCATTAGTATGTACTAATTGCGTCTCGATTCTGAAGGAGAAGGATCCCAGAATCGACCGTTTGAGAATGCAAAATGTTGTCGGCTAGACAACATTTTGCATTCTCAAACTTCAACCGACTTCCGGACCTAACGCATACAGCGATAGTCCTTTCGTCGGTTATTTCACACATCAAACACACTAAAAAAACTCAATCATCGATTTCACGAGAAAGAGAGATTGAAAAGGAAACGAGAAGTGATAGAATAGCGACAATAAAGCATCATAACACACTCTCACATTAAATTACAATAAACGAGAAAGAAAAACATTAATCGTAACGTAACGCAAGCTTTCGTTAGAGAAAGCATTCACCTCTAAACAGCACCAATACAGAATCCGGGTCGTCCGATAGAGGGCGCCCTGTGTATCGGCGCTGTGCCGACATGCAAGGCAGCAAGATCCAAGCCCGATCAGTGGCTTAGCGATCCAAGTGCCTGCCTCGCGTAGATGGTTGGGTCCTGTGACGTCAGCCGCCGTCGAGCGAACGGGCAAGAACGACTCCACCAAGCCGAATTTGACATTTTATATACAGAAAACAAATAATCATAAAAATATACAAAAAAACAAAATAAAATATTCTGTGGTCCAAAGAAGGACGCAAAATTAAAATTCCGGGCTTGCAGGCCGCGGAAAACCTAAAAATTAGCCCTGGAATGGAAGTCTCGCCACTGTTTCCAGAACAGTGGATTCTTTTTGAAACTTCGATCAACTCCTCTTCTAATATTTATACATTTAACAATTACTTTAAAGGTAGTACTGGGGCTCCAGTGCGAAGTATTGAAAAGTCTGTAACATCGCCCTTGCCACAGAAGGGCTTTTGTAGTGGCGAGAATCAAATTATAAACATATTTATATCTGCCAGGAACATTCTCGTAAAAAAGTACCTCACGTAATGTGAAACTCTGAATTTTCATCCAATTACATATCTCCTTCCAAACCTCTGTCGCAAAGGGACAGTAAAACATAATATGGCCAATGTCTTCGATACTGCGACAAAAATCGCATTTATCAGAGACATTGGTCATTCTGCGATGCAGAATCGCTCGGGTCGGATGGACATTGTGAGCTGCAAACCACGTGATGTCGCGATAATTAGAAATAGCATTACAATGATAATTAATGTCCCAGGCTGTTTTCCAATTGAGATTGGGGACTCGATAGAAAACGGCAGCCACCCAAAGCGGCAGAAATGACATATACAAGTCTCGAAGCTGCATGTCACAGGCCGAAGCACCGCTACTCTGCCGCTCAGAGGACTTGTATAAGTCCGCCAGCTCGAGATATCGATGGGACTGTTTAACAGATTTTGGGCGGCGATATTCTACACTCTGGCCACCAGCTCGCAGAATTTCCGGCCCAAAGAGTTACTGAAAGCGACACCCGGATGGTCGTCACACTTAATATTACTGATTGCCTCTCGCAGGAAAACTGCTTTTTGGCGCGAAACAGGATGTTTAAGATTCAAACCACCTTCGTTACAGAGGCGATAGATTAAGAATCTCGGGATTTTCGTTCTCGTGCCCTGCCAAATGAAATCAAAAATAATCTTTGTAAACTCCGAAAAAACTGGGTAGGTCCATTTCGATATCAAAACGACGTTTGCCAATTTGGCACGGTTGGCGATAGAGAAATCAGAAATCTGCCAAACAGGTTTGATTTCTCGAGCCTGTTTCAGTGAATCGTTCCAAGTTTTAATGTGGCATCCCTTCCAATTAAAATATACGCCAAGTATTTTGATAGGCTCGTTAACTGGCGCAACAATATGATGTGAAAAACCTTTCCAACTACCCCATGTCAGAGCTCGTGTCTTATCCAGATTAAGTTCCGCCCCTGTGGCTTTCGAATAATTTTTGAAAACATGAAAAAACCTACGTAGAGAAAATTTATTCTCGAAAAAGAAATTTATGTCGTCTGCATAGGCGACATATTTAAGCTGTAAACTCGTCTTGCCGGGTGTTGGAATTCCTTGGAAAAGCGAGTCAGCTTGAATTTTTCTAACTAACGTTTCAATTGTCAAAAAACAAAAACCAGAGGCGACAGAGGGCATCCCTGTCTTACGCCTTTGGAGACAGGGAAAAAGTCAGAGATGTTCCCATTCCCACTGACCCTACTTTCAATATTATTGTACAAACATTTCAAAATGTTTATAAAATTCCTGCCAAAGTTATGGGCTTTGAATAGGTGCCACAAAATGTTATGCGACACTCTATCGAAAGCCTTGTTCTGATCAACAGAGAATAAACAGCATTTGCTACGTTTTAAATTAACGTAGTCAATTGCGTCTGCAATAGTGCATAAATTTTGAGAAATTTTCCTTCCCCCTACAGAGCATGTCTGCGTAGACCCAATGAGTGCTGAAAGAACTTTACTCAATCTGATCATAATAACGTTAGCAAAAATTTTAAAATCACTATTTAAAACAGAAATAGGTCTCCAGTCATTAACAGATAAATTACACCCATCAGGTCGCTTTCCTAATAGTGCAATCTTTGCACATCTCATGTTGGTGGACATCTCTTTCGTCGCTGATAAGTCTATTAAACAAATTAGCCAGGGGAACTTTAAACTGGCGAACAAAGGATTTATAAAAATCGATGGGAAAGCCGTCGGTTCCAGCTGCAAATTCTTTTCTCATTTTCTTTATTGCATTATCTATTTCTTGTGCAGTAATGGGTTCATCTAATAAATTCTTCTCGTCATCAGAAATGTTTGGGCAATCTTGTACCCAATCAAACATATCACATTCATTTAATGGGTCTGAGCAAAAAAGTTCTTCGAAACATTTAAAAAAATTTCTTTTAATATTTTCCGTGCCGAAACTTCCCCTCTCCCCATTGTATCACGAATGAAAGTGATAGAGGCGACTTCCTTAGCATTAGGGGCCGCATAATCAAAAACAGAGGTGAAATTTTCCTCCTTCTCAATTTCCTTTTCTACCGAAGACTGTTTTGCTTTCAAACCAGTGAATTTCATTATGAATAGATTGCACTAGAAGGATATGAGTGTCACTTTGACATCCCCCTCTGTTGAGATTCAAAGCCATTCGCTTCAGGATCTCCCTTTTTCTGTACACAAACGCGTAGCTTTCCCTTGAGCCTCTCCCACCATGAGCCAGTCCAAGTTTCGGCTAGTGCGATATCTGAATCTAAAATATCAGTCAAGTGTTGCTTCAAATTTTCATTTTCCAAATGGGAAATATTCGTTTTCCACAAGGGCTTGCCCCTACCATCCACCCTGGGAATAATTATGTTTCCTGAAGTGACCCGATGGTCACTGACGAAAAATTCCTGGCTATTAACGTCAGTAATTACAAAATCAGTACACATATCAAGGTATTGGCTGGAGACATAAATTCGATCAAGTCGCCGTTGAATCTGGCGATCGCCAGGTTGCAGCGAATTGATCATCGTTTTTGTATCTCCAGACGTCCGTCAGACCGAATCCACTTATCAGATGAGACAGTTTTAATCTGCTACTGTCACTCCGAAACGTGACCAGACAATCATAAGAATCATTTAAAAAATAGTTCAAAGTTTCATAAAATTCGACTCTTCCAGATGGTCTGTTAGGACAGTACACATTAACGATACAGAAGTAAAAACCATCTCGCTCGGCCACGACCTTCACTAATCTCCCATTGAAGTCGTTGCCGAACTTCACTATGCGATAGACATTCATTCTGCCGCTAATAATGGCCACTCCTCTTGCAGTGGAGGTACCGAACGAGAAGTAGGACTTATGCTTATCTCGTCGGAGCAGATCTTTTGCCCAACGGTCAGATTCCAGGTGAGTCTCTTGTAGAAGCAAGAAATCAAGCTGGTTTAGTTCTATGAATCCTAAAATCTAATTTTGTTTCTTCGGAGACAAAGCACCGTGGACATTGAGCGAGGCCTCGCGTTGTACTGCCATCGCTGAGAGAAAGGAAAATATAACTATACAAAAACAATACAAAGGGCAAAAGGCACCTAGTACTACCAAAACAAAAACCAAAAGAGCCTCATTAGAAGCTCAGAGCATCACTGTCCGAATCTGACAGTAATACTTCACCAGGTGTCCTAATTAAGGCCTTTAATAAATCAGAGGCCGAAAAAGTCTCACAGTCCATTTCTACAATGGGAATTTTAACGTCTTCCGAAGTAGTTGCAGAAGTAGGTTTTTCTGCCTCCATATCTGCGATAGGAGAATCAGAAATCGACTCTGTAGCTGTTTTTACAGTTTTGATTTTCTTATTGGGTGCCGGAGTTGCTTTGTTTATAGCGCCGACACGTTTTACCACCGCTGTGGTGGATTTTCGCTCCACTTGGGCCGGCACCATTGGCAATCCCTTCGGTGTATCGACACTTTTATTACTTTTGGCAGTATTGCTGGTCGTCTGAGGAGGTCTCTCAGTCGTCTTATTAGCGGTTTTCGTCGGTAAATACACAGTAACCGGCGAACTTGTAGTTTCGGCCGCGTCGTTTGGCGACGTTTTAGCCGGTTTTCTCCCTACTAGGGCATCGGCAAACGATCGCAGAGGGCAATCGCTGAACGTATGCCCATAATCGCTGCATTTTTTGCATCCAATGACGCAATCCATGACCCAAATTCCAGATGTGTATTTGCACGACAGTTCTTACAAAATATAGCTGTATACTGAGCCGCGAAGTGACCTTGCAGATGGCACTTTTTACAGATGATCACTACTCCATCATGCACTAAAATGGCGGCACATCGCGCAATAGACATTGTATTAGGTACAGTTCTAGCCATGTCCATGACTACTACTCGTGAACCTGTCTGCATCCCTTTGAATCGACCTTCTTTTTTGCTCGCAAGTGATGGACAGGACTTTCCCATAAGGCATTAGCGCCCCCACCACCACCTCGTTCGCAATTTCAAAGAACACTCTATGGACGGTCACTGTGATAATATTTGTCCCAGTTCTTTCAATGTTCACTTTTTTTCCATCTACCGTAATTTCACCCAAAGCCACAATTTTGGACATGAGCTCCACCACATTGTGGTCATCGTAACATATAAATTCTGTGCATTCCAGGCCTTCTTATAAACGCTTTGTCACTGGAGAAAATGGTCGAAAAACCATAATTACTAATCTACTGTTAGTTTTTTTTAATATTATGGGGTCCGCGCGAACGCAGTCCCCACTACCAAAAATTACACGCTCCATCTATCGCAGTTTGCGAAAGTGGCGGAGGTCAGCCAACCCGCAGTGCAATGGGAAAGCCTCTCTCCTCCTTTGTAATTAGGAAAAACTCTCGAAAGCAAATTATATCTAAAATCAGTTTCACTTGAGTTTTTCTTAATCTCTTGTGCCGTCGAACTAAGATTCAGACACTCAGCTGTCGGGCATAAGGATAAACTAATTTAATGTGATCAGCGAGACAGCCTCAGCAAAACAAAATGTTCTCTGCCAGCTGTCCCTCAAAAACACACATCTTTCAAACAACTTTCACTCTTTCACACAGCATTCACTGCCCCACACGCGTTTGCGATGGGATGTGCTTGCTAGGAAATATTCCCAAGTCTTATTAGACGGCGTCCTTCCCCCTTCCTAGCATGCACAATTGAGATGTGTGTGGGGCTTCAAGAGAAAGACAAATACAAACCTTTCGCCATAACCGAAGAAAAAACACAAAACATTTAACACCCTTGAGGGGAGAGGGGTCCAAATCCGGGTTCCTGCCATTGCGCAGGAAATTAAGTTTCAGCCGCAGGAAATAAATAAAAAAGGCTCCTGCCCCCCCCCCCCCCCCCCACTTTTCCCTTCCCGAAAACCCGGACAAGGACCACGTTCAGTTCAAGTCACACTGGGTCTTGTGACCACAGATATTCTTGAAAAATAATTGTAGGGTGATTTCGGAGATCCATAAAAAAGATGAGCATGACATTTCGGATGATAATTAAATTGAAGGAAAGGGATTTATTTCCTGTGTGAGGAAGGAATCAGAGTCAACGAAAGTGGAAGAAAGAAAGGAGGAAGGATAAAAAAGAAAAGGGAAAAGACAAGGTGAGAAGGGGGAGTCAGTAGCAGCAACAGCGCTCGTCTCGGCTCTGCGTGCCAAAGGTGATATCCTAAGGTCAGTTGGCAGCCTGCCTCGCCCAGGAATGCTGAGCCTAAGGGTGGGTCCGGCTGAAGGTTACCGTAACGTGGCTTTCAATGGCGAGATTTGACCTTCTGCTTGTAAGTGCTGACCATAGCATAAAAGATTAGGAATTGGGAGGGGGGGGGGGTTGAAGAGAAAGGGAGAGGGGAAAGAACTGAAGGCTGGAAATGAAACACTGCATACATTCAAATACAAAGTACAATTGCATCTAGGTTAATATATTCTAACATTAAATATTTACACATTTATATCTGGTTTTAGTTTTATATAACATTGTATTGAAATAATTAGTATCTGAACAGTTAAATTTTAGCAATAGTTCGGAAAAATACATTTAAGGATTATTTATTCGATTTTACTTTAGTATTTGCCTTAATGGTAGTATTGATTAAAAAACAGTCTTTCATTAAATGATAAAAATAAGTTCAATAATTTTAAAATAACCTGTTAAGAATTAAACTTTTGATTTGAACAATGAATTGAATCTAATGATGATTAGGGAATTGCCAAATAATTACTAAAATTTTACAAATAAGATTCCCTCCTTAGTCACTCCAACAAATTTAGCCCATGGTCGCCACAAGTACATGACATGCTTTGCTGTTAATCTCTTCTTATCCAGCTGCAACCGATCGCGAAGTTCACATTTTGTTTTCCATAGCAATTTTTCTGTGGTCTCTGTTTTGCTTTTCCAAAATTTTCTTTGCCTGGCCCTCCAGAGTTGGTGTTTAATCTCGGTCAGGCAGATATCCATAACATATTTTTTTTGTTTGCTGATTGCCATCGGATGATGGAATAATACAGTGTCCGCTGACATTGCTGGCAATCCTGACCACGTTTGAAATTTTAACCATAATTCTTGCGCGAATTTGCAGTCATAGAATAAATGTTTCGTGGTTTCGATACACGCGCAAAAGGCACATTTGTCAGATCTTGACGTTCCCCTTGCCCACGCCTTATCTCGTGTGAAAAGGATGTCGTGAGCGAGTTTCCAAAGGAAATCTTGTTTATGGGCCTCCACGTGTTTGATTTGCAAGTTTGACCAAGCAATTTTCCATTCAATATCCGGTCTTTTGTTCACAATTTGCGGTATTTCCACCGGAAGCAATGCAGAGTACACTAATTTCTTGTCGCATTTTTTATCATGATTTAACACATATTTAGTTTCTAATGTGATATTGACGTCCGACAAAAATACATAATTCCTATTTACAGTATTACATTCCGGGCCCTTATAAGTACATTTCTCAACATATTTCCGTGCGGCTGGGCCGAGAAAATATGAGAGAAATGCACTCGCAGGGTGGGATGGGATATTCAGCGTTTGAATAACGTCAATATACTGTAGGGTACGAATCCAAGTTTTAACATGCTTTAGATCGAGCCCGCCGGCCCCGACCGGCTGATAGAGGATTCCTCTATTAAGAGACTCGTGTTGGGATGCCCAGATAAACCCAGCAGCGATTCTTGTGATTTTCGTGTATACCGTAGAAGGTGGGGGG
Organism: Ryuthela nishihirai; assembly: GCA_038380435.1. Classification (NCBI taxonomy): domain Eukaryota; kingdom Metazoa; phylum Arthropoda; class Arachnida; order Araneae; family Heptathelidae; genus Ryuthela; species Ryuthela nishihirai. The sequence continues at coordinate 39,281,899 of JAWZYU010000019.1, forward strand.
GGGGGGGGGTATACACAGTTCCAAGAAAAGTGAAAATTGGGATTATCAACGCGTTAAAAATTTCCGCCCTCTTAGAGATCGAAAGGTCTCTATCCCCCCAAAGTTCGCATGTTTTCTCCGCTTTGGCTACGGCCAATTTCCATGTGCATGGATCGCATCCCTCCCAATTGATATGCACACCTAGGAGTCTTAAGGGCTCTGAGGCGGATTTGACGTGATTCCACACCGAAGAACCCCACTTGCCCCAAGCCATAATTTTGGGTTTGTCTCTATTAATTAGAGCCCCACTGCAATCTGAGTATTTTTTAAAAAGATCGTAAAAATTAGCTATTGAAGCTTCATCCGAAAAGGTAAACGTGACATCATCGGCGTACGCAACGTATTTCAGCTGCGTACGATGTCCACCTTTAAATTTTGGGTCCGCTTGGATTTTCCTAAGCAATGTCTCCAGAGAGAGTACAAATCGCAGAGGGGAAAACGGACAGCCTTGTCGAACACCCCTCGCAACGGAGAAGCGTTGTGTAAGGTGCCCGTTAACCAAAACTTGGCTTGTTACATTTTTATACATATTATTAAATAAATTGCAAATTCTAGGGCCAAAGTTGTGAGCTTTCAATAGTTTTCGCATGAAGTCATGCGAAACCCGATCAAAAGCTTTGTTTTGGTCAATTGCCAGAAAACTGAATTTCGTTTTTTTAGAAAAATTAAATTCGAAGCAATCTCGAATAAGCCTAATGTTGTGTTGAATCTGCCTGCCAGGGACACTGCAAGCTTGGCATTCGCCAATGATTTCACACAGAATTTTTCCAAAACGGTTGGTTACAATTTTGGCCAAGATTTTGTAATCACAGTTTAGCAAAGAAATCGGACGCCAATTCGTTAGGTTGTGACCATTTGGCGACTTTTTTAACAAAGTTACAATAGCATTTTCCATTCCTGTATTTGCTACTTCGTTTGTCAGCAAGTTGTTGTAGAAATCGCTCAGTGGCTTCCATAGCAGGTCCACGAATTTTTTGTAGAACTCTGCTACAAAGCCGTCTTCGCCCGGACTCTTGTTGCTGTTTTGCTGTTTTACAGCAGTCCGTATCTCCTTTTCTGTGATGTCATCCTCTAACCGAGACGTCACTTCGTTGGCGATCTGTGGCGTATCTTCTAGCCATTTATCAATTTCTTTGAGTGAAAGGCTGTCAGGTGAAAAAAGATCTTGGTAAAAATTATAGACTTCTTGTCTAATGCCAATTTGGTCCGAAATAATATTCCCTCCCACTTCCAATTGCGTCATTGTACGCTTTTCGCGAGAATTTCTTTTAAATTTCGCCAGTAGGCTGCTGAGGTTGTTAGCCTCGGCTAGTCTACCGCTTGCAAGATTTAATCTCGTCTCAGAGCCTTTCACTGTACATTGCTCGTTGAGTTCTCTTTTAATGTCAGCGATGATGAATCGGTTGTAGTTGTCGTCGGCTTCTCCAGCTGTGTAGGCTGCTAAAGCCTGTCTTAAGAAAGTTTGACGCTTCCGCTTTTTCCCTGCCAAACGCCTTCCAGCTAATTTAAGTATATCCCTCACCCCCCCTTTGAGTTCGTCCCACCAGGCTGCTTCGGTAGCCTTCGCACTGCTTATCCTAGTGTTTAAAAATAATTCAATCTCCCGTGAAACTTGAATGTCATCCAGCAGGCTGGCATTCATTTTCCACAAGCCTCCCCCTCTTTTAATCGATTCACAGAGCGTCAATTTTCCTAAGACAACCAAATGGTCACTAATTTGATTATCTGCGTTATTGATTTCGATGTGTTCGCACATTGTGCAGCGGGTCTCATGCTGTTTGCTGATGTAGATGCGGTCTATTCGTGATTTGGCTGGTGGATTTATTTTCTCCCACATATAGCCGTATTCTGCCGGATGCCACTTACGCCAACAATCGGTGATGTCGAAGTCTTGCAGGATAGTTGCAAATGCTTTAGCACTGCCGTCCCCTCGATGTGTGAGGGGGAATCTATCAAGCTCTGTGTCGACAACGGAGTTGAAGTCACCGGCGACGATTGTCAGGTCCTGTCCACTGTTTATGAAGTAGGGCAGCGTACGGTAGAAGGATTTTCTTTCGGTGGCCTTATTTGGGCAATAAACGTTTACTAATCGTAAGTTGCAATTGTGTATAGTGCACGTGACTGCGATGATTCTTCCTTCTGTGTCACAGTCATACTTAACGTTTGCAGGCTTACATTTTTGCGAAAAAATAATCGCAACTCCGGCGCTTTGCCGCGAACCGTTGGAGAAATAGCACTGCATGTCGTAATTACGTCGAAACACAGTGATATCCCCCCCAGCAGGCGAAGTGGGTTTCTTGCAGCATGCACACATCAATCTTATTTAAAATCATAAAACCCTGCAACCAATCTTGCTTCCTGCGCCCGCGGAAACTCCGCATGTTGAGGGTCATTATATTTAGGGTCGCCATTTTGGGTAGGTATTTGGAAACAGACGGGTGGCATTTCAGAAAAATGCAAAGAGACGTAGTTACACAGTTCAAAAGTTATTTGCCCGTTTTCGGGTTCTTCACTCCCTTTGCAGTTCCAACAGAGCTTGTTTTAGACGTTGAAGGTTGGGGGGGTTTATTCCCCGAAATCGTGCCCGTTTTAAGCCTCGTGAGAGCGGGCGACGGAATTTGAGTCTTTTCAGTTTCTCTTTCTTCGCGGTCTCTAGGTCTATCGACGATTTTTTTTGTGCTGTTGGCATTGTGAACAATCGTGGGACTTATAATTCCCGGAGAGAAGGAGGGAGGTGGAGAAGCTGGTGAATCTCTTTCATCAGCGCTGAGATCGATCACGAGTTCAGAATTAGATGAGCCGATAGAGCTGATTTCTTCGTCCATCTCGCTCCCGTGCTTCAGTGCTGTAAAGATTGTGTCACAGCTATCGGTTAATGTGAGGGAAGTCTCACTATTCTCTTTTGAAGAGTTGGGGGAGGTTGATTTTTTTCCTTTCGCCTGTTTGCGTGGCGACGATGTTGGTGACTTATTTTCCTTTTCTGAAGCTTTTTTGGCTGCAAGAATGGCATTAGCTTCTTCTATGGTAGGGAATACCGATTGAAGTGTATATGCGTCATCAGAGGGAGTCTCCACAACCTCTTTATTAGCGGGAGAGAGCTCCGAAGTTGAGGGGGTCACATTTGTGGTAGATTTGGTCTGATCTGTTGAAGGACGTACTGAGGTGGTGGTCACGTGCGCAAAGGTACGTGTGTTGCAGGGGCCTTCATGTTTCTTGGAATTGCAGTTTTCGCATTTCTCGTTGCATTTATGCGTAGCATGCCCTTTGTTCCTACAGATGCCACATGTGACCTCTGGGCAAAGCTGCTGCATGTGGCCTTCCTTGCCACAAAAGTTGCAGCAGCGGATTTGTCCAGGGTGCCACACAACTGCAGTAAACCGCCCTACTTTGACCAGCGGGGGAATTTGTTCTTGGGGCAGCATAGTCAGAATGCGCGTTCCCGTTTTGATCGAATAGTCGGTAAATTTGACTGACATAGTCTCTGCGGCGATTTCAGAGATCTTTCCGAATCGACCAAAGGTGCTGAGAACAATCTCGTCGGTCATCGACGGCGGTAGTTTTCTCACATACACTTTAATGTTTTGGTCGTTTAGGGGCTCGCAAGTTATGGTCTTATCGCCCACCTTGATGGGATTCTTAACTGCGCGTTGCACAAGGATATTACTCTTGAAAACGATCCGTGAGGTCGAATTGTTCACTGCTTGCGCATACTCAATACTGTCGCGTTCCCCTCCAAGTTGCCAGAGGGCTTCAAGCGCCACTAGAGACTCCGTACCAGGATGATGCACCTTGATGGTGTTGAAAGCAATTTTCTGCACATGCGCCATCTCTTGAGGAAAAAAAGGAATCGCTTGAAGCAAATGGGTTGATATGTCGAAAGACGCCTGGTGGTAAAAAAATTAACACTTACTAACTGGTATAGACTTGATATCCACTTGAACCGTCAGCTATCGCTCTTTACCGTAAAACAAACAGCCCCCGTAATGATCAGGGCATCCCCAACGCCAGGTAAGTATGCTCAAATCTCATTGCATCAACATTCTCATATATTGGAAATAATCTTTGTAGCGGTAGTTTATTCAAAAATTGCCTGTAATGATAGCAATTAAGTTAAATTTTGTTTTAATTTTTAATTTTTTACCATACTTTGAACAATGATTTAAAATAAAGAGGAATTTCAATCATTTCCGATAAAGGAGACAATACGCCCCACCACATATAGGCCACATATATACATACCATTCACCTAATGTCAATGGAAAGCTAACTCCATTCACGTAATGCCAATGGAATGCTTATTAACTTTTGAAAAAAGTTTACTACTGAAAAATGACACTAACGATAAATTAAAGTTCCTAATTAAATCACGATTGATTTTCAACAATGTTGAATGCTTTAAAAGTTATGGGAACTAAACTATTTAACAGAATCAATAGCCGTAAGGATATTAAGACGACTCGATTTTTCCGTTCGTCTTAGGGGCGGGGGTGGCTCGTAATCTGTAGTTCCCAGGTTCGAGTCCCAGCTGGGTCAGCGTTGAGATTTATCTCCGCAATAATTCCCTGCCCACGGTCAGTAGGGGACACCAATGGGCTTAGTAAGGCCGTCGTCCGTCGGATGGGACGTTAAGCCGTGGCACCGTGTGCCGGAGAGCCATAACCTGTGCACGTTAAAGAATACGCTGGATGGCCTTGCGGGAGGTTGGGGGAGGGGACCCACTGGATTTAATACAACTTACTCTCTATTATAACTCGTGGCACCATCTAGTGAGAATTATTTACTCTATAAATAAAGAGCTTAGAAATATATTCAAATATTTGCTCCCATTATGTTTGAATCCGCAAAGAGTGTATGAGCAACTATTAGTCTGCAGCCATAACCCGACTTAAAAGTCGGGCCATAACCATATGAGTGGGCTTTAAAGTTTGCTTTCTATTTGTCTTTGCTTACCAATGTTGGAATAATGTAATAATATTTTCACCACATCAATTTCGTGTTTATTTTTCAAATAGCTGCTCGGGTGTTACTTTTAATCTGAATATTCTTATTTTCACTGCATTGAAGGGAAATTTTGTAAAACACCTGCCCCCCTCCCCCCGACACTTTAGCACAGATTTTCAACAGGAATAAATTTTCCCGGATCGTTGTTGACGTCAGCGAGCACTCTTCATAACCATTGGCTGTTTCTACGTAAGCCATCGAGATTTTATTTCCGTTACCACAGATTTTACCGCCCCATGGCTTCCGTGATATTTGTTCGCACGGCCGAAATTTCCTGCACAGCGTCCCTGTATGGCCCGGTGATTGGTTTAAAAAACAGGTTCCCACTTTGCCCGTGGCTTCATTTCAACCCAAATTGTGACAGCTGGTCCCACTTTTAATCTTCATATTCTGTTGTTTCCAGCACTAAAGGTTGGGTAGGTTAGTATCTCCCCCCCCCCCCCCCCGACATCACAGTTTGAACACGAAGAATTTCCCGGTGTTGCAAAGGTCATTGCTGACTCGGCGCGCGCTCTCAGAGCCCTTGGCAAACGATCGAGATATTTATTTCGTCAGGAGATCAAAGATTATACATTAACAACAGCAGCCCCAGGCCTGGGGCCTATACCTGCTTAATCGTAGCTAACGCCGTTAGCCAAATGATTGAAATGTGTGAATAAATGACGGTAGAACCGTAATATGAGTGGAAAAGAGTGGGGGGACGTGTGGGGGGGAGGAGTGGGAAGGGGAGAAGTATGAGAAAGGTAAGTAATGAGTAAGGAATAAGTTAAGGTTCGACTCCAGATGGGGCCAGTACAAGTGCCGCCATCTGACTTCGATCCCTTTTTTTAATCCTGGTTGTCAAGTAGAGATCTTGGTCGTTTGAATCCTTGTGTGAGGGGTACACATCATAATTAAGTAAATCTCTAATAAGTTTATTAGGATGTTCTGCGATAGTTGCAAAAGAGTTGTCCATTTTCTTGATGGATTGGAGAATTGTTTCACAATTTAGTTCTTGATGAATGATAGTATTCCTGACAAACCAGGGAGCTACTACAGCAGATCGCAGGATTTTATTTTGTAGATTGGAGATATGCAAGAGTTTTAATAGAACATGCACCCAAGAAGGGGGCAGCATATAGAAGGATAGGTTTGATTACCTGATTATAAATTAGCACTTTATGTGATGTTGCGATATGAGATTTTCTCCCAAGCAGAGGGAATAGTTTGCAGTATAGTGCTCTGGCTTTGTTAATAACATTCCCTACATGGACATCTCATTTGAGCTTGTGATGGATCGTGATGCCTAAGTATTTGGCATGATCACTCCACACTACCTGTTTATCAAATAGATAGAAATTTTCATGATGGGGATTTCGTTTATGTGACGTAAGAAGTGCAATACTTTTTGTAGGTTAACTTGCACTCTCCAATCCGTGCACCAGTCCTCAAAAGAGTCGAGCATTGCCTGCATTCTCTTGCAGGCAATGGGCACGGAAAGGGAGGGTGCGAGAAATGCGTGTCGTCAGCGTACATGGCATTTACAACTCGATCAAGTTTAGGAATATCTGATGTGAAGATGTTAAACAATGTCGGGGCCAGAATGGAGCCTTCAGGGACTCCTGCATTCATAGGTTTTTTTTTTATCGGATATGTGATTTGCCACTTTGACTTGGAAGGTTCGTGAACGGAGATAACTGTGGATGATATGAATTAGTGCAGGAGAAAATTGAACTTTATAAGTTTAAAGATGAAGTTTAAAGATGAAACACCACTTGACAAGTCTTAAAATGCCTGTAAAGGCCCTACTCATTCTCGACAATGCCCCAATACACCCAAGCGATCTCATTTCTGACAAATGAAAGCCATGTTTTGCCACCTAATGTAACGTCTTTAGTGCAACCAATGGATCAAGGCGTGCTTGTAAGTTTAAAAAGGCGATACAGGAAAAAGCCTCTTTCAGAAATTCTACAGCGAACCGAAAATGACAGAATAGGACTTTTAAATGCTTTGAAACTTTGTGAACTAATGATTAACGACCTCAAGGAACCATTTTGTGATGCATTTAATATGGGTATATACGTTGTCGATGCCCAAATCTTTATGAAGTTGTCTGTTAGTTAACCAACGTTAGTTTAAGCAAGCGACATCAACAGCATATCTCAATATTTTTTTTGCAAGAACTAAATCTTTTGTATATTCGTCGACAACTAATCTCAGCAAAAATTTGTTTTCCTTATAAAGGATGGACATATTGTTGAAATACATCCGTGATATACCATTCCAAATTAAGAGTTCGCTGTTTAAGATTGAACGAACTAAAGTTAATTTAATTAAATTGTTTTATAAAACAGGTGGTAGTTAATTGTCAAATTTCATTTCTCTTTTTAACTTATTTTCTTATTGTCCTTCACTCGTAATTTGTTGTGTTTGCAATTGTTTTAATAATTCGTAATTTGTCAAATCACTAGATTAAATAAAGAAATTAAACGCCATATCAATTCTATCTTCTGTTGAAAGCTACGAAAGGAGACAGATTAATGGCGATCGTAAAATGACGAGAGCAGAGAGAAAATGAGTAATTCAGATCTTACGTTAGGTGGCGCTGCACTACAATTTCAGTTCGGTACTTCTATGTCTTCCCCTTTGTCTGTGAACTTTACAGTTCTCTTATTCGTCAAACACTTGCCGAAAAGGACATCACCCGATGGTATCTTGACCTCCGTATTAGTGGACGTGACTTGCCGTGCACGTGGCAAGAGCAGCATTCGTATGCAGATGGAAATGGAGATCGGGAACGGTGCTATGGAACTTTCTAGAGGTCTGCGTAACTCCTCTTCGTTGTTTCTCACGGAAACAGGTCAGGAGGGAGAAACAAAGGATCGAGAGAGGGGAAAAGGCAAAAGGAGGCAATTCATTTCGAAATGGCGCCAGTTGGAGGATGTAGACAAAAATGGCGAAACCGGATCCAAAGGCATACGATTACGACACTCCCCACAAGATAAGCTTTCATTTGACAACCTAACTGTAGATGCTCATATTCGGAAGATGGAAGAACGATTTGCATAAATCTCCTTTTCTATGGGTAGAAAATTTGGGGGGGGGGGATTTTCGCATTCCATAACGCTTTTGACAACCAAATATTTATTTAATGCAGAACGTAGTACGTTTGGTGGAACAATTGCCTTGAGAAAAACACAAAGTGACACATGAAATAATAAGCTGAAAAAAAATTGTCACGAATAACAAATATTAAAATTCAGCTTTAAGAGACAACATAGTTACCACGTACCGATAGATGGCGCCACTATTCGAATCAAATAAAAAATGCGGGAAAGCTAAATCATATTAGCTGAAGAAGAAAGGTTAGTAGTTGATGGTGTAATGGTTAGCATACCTTGCCGGTTACTGGAAGATGTGGGTTCGAATCCGACTCATAGCACAACTAGTATTTCTCAGCTTATTATTTTGTTTTACATATGTACAGGAAATTTGTGACACTTTACCACGCAAAGTAACATCATTTGTCGGTTTGTGTGTTTGTCACATAACCGATAAACAAACAGACATATCACAAGAAAAAACAATAAGAAAATAGGTAAAGCATATACCAAAAAGACGTGAAATGATCATTGAGGTGAAGAACTTGGTTGTGACATATTGATTTTAAAATATCAAATATTCTCGTTAAGATGTGTAACAAATGCTGAAATAGTAATTAAAATGAGATTATAATTAAATAATTCACAAAAATTTAGTTTCTTTCAATATATCAGTAAGCCATATTCTAATGCAATTTCTAGTTGAATGCTTTCAGGTAATTCATAACAGAAAATAAAATTTTGAAATCTGATTAAAAAATACTTTAGAATGAATATTAAAATTAATACATGTTTAATTAATTCTTGGCTTGAAATCCACAGAACAGATAAACATTCGAAAACAAAGGTGTGTTTAGGACATTCTATTTCCCAGTAAATTTTTCATAATAATATTAACAGTTTATTCAACAACAAAACGATATATACTTTTACAATGAATTTGCTATTACATGTCATATAAAGTTCATAAGGTTTTGAAATAAATGGGAAAAGAAGCAAAATTGTTAGCACTAAAATTTCATAACTCCCACTCGAGAAGTAGTCGCGTGTGAGAGTAATGAAGAGTTACGTTATAGATTATCGTAACATTGTGAAAACCATGACTTGTAATGATAAGGAAAGAACAAATTAACCTTAAGCAGTCTCTTGACTCAGAACTCCGACAAGAGCCTTTAGGGATTAATACATCATAGAAAGTTAAGTTAATTTAATACACCATAGAATCTGAGCAAGCCGAGAACTCAGGAAAATAAATTTTCAGTAGTGGTTTGAACCCAGTCACTTTTATCCATAGACAAGCACTGTAACCACTTGGCCATATGCATATATCATATCATAATCGTTTAATGAAGTACTTGGGAATTATTCAATACTTTCGTGCTCAAGATATGAATTGTTTACCGACCATAACCCATTTTCCTATTATTTTTTTGCATTTTTCACGGTTATAAGCAAATTCAGAATTTAAATTGCCACTGAGACTGACCTGAACACTGTAAATGTTATTTCAAACCCGAGCATGAACCAAGTGTACTGGGCAACCAAGGGACTGAATAATAGTAGCTTGGAAAATCCGCAGTCCATTAATCAGACTTTAAGCCTTGACTCAGTGTACAAGAGAGCCATATCCTGTGCGCCTTAAAGAGAATGTGGATTTAAATCACCAGGGCCTGATCTAGGGGGAAGCATGCTCCCCCCTCACTTTCAGAATTCTAGTAATGGTAACAGAGGCAAACATTATTAAACATATTTATATTTCATGCATTTTTCGAGAAATATTTAAGGAAGATCTCAAAAATTGAGGGAGAATGTTATGCTGCATTTGAAATCCAGTCTTTTGCATTCCCCCATCCTGTACATTATTTCGATTTGATTGTGTTTAAGATCTCTCCCCCTTTATTATTTCTGGATCCGGTCCTGTTAACTATCATCTCTTCGCTAACAGCTATCCAATCAGTCCTCTTCCCACAACATTCTCTCAGCCTTCGGGGATCTTGTTACCTGTCTATACACTGAAAAAATAAAAATGTTTTATGCTTTAAGAAGAAAATTGAGTTCGAAATTTCGGATGAATACGGAAAGGTTCATCCATCGCATGATAGCGTAATGAAATCTGTCAACGATAATTGAGTGGGAGTCAACTGCATTGATCATATGAACAATTTTATGACAATTGAGTGGACTACAATTGGGTGGACTGCAATTCAATGGATACGACAACTGGGAAGATACGACAATTGGATGGATAACGACAACTAGGGGGATACGACAATTGGGATCTGGGGGTAGGATGTGAGTACATGAGAACTCTTTGGGGGGGGGATATGGGAGGAGGATCTGGGTACATGAGAACTCTTTGGGGGGATCTGGGGGAGGATCTGAGTACATGAGAACTCTTTGGGAGGATCTGGGGGAGGATCTGAGTACATGAGGACTCTTTGGGGGGTCTGAGGGGAGGATCTGAGTACATGAGGACTCTTTGGGGGGATCTGGGGGGAGGAGAGAGAGGAAGAGATGACAGAGGGGAGGAGGGGAGAGAGATAGGAAGAGAGGGCAGAGGGGAGGAGGGGACAGAGAGATGAAGAGAGGGCAAAGGGGAGGAGGGGACAGAGAGATGAAGAGAGGGCAGAGGGGAGGAAGTGACAAAGAGAGAGAAGAGAGGGCAGAGGGGAGGAGGGGACAGAGAGAGGAAGAAAGGGCAGAGGGAAGGAGGGGACAGAGAGAGGAAGAGAGGGCAGAGGGGAGGAGGGAACAGAGAGAGGAAGAGGAGGCAGAGGGGAGGAGGGGAGAGAGAGAGGAAGAGAGGTATCAGGGGGAAGGAGGGGACAGAGAGAGAACAGGGGGCAGCGGGGAGGAGGGGAGAGAGAGGAAGAGAGGGCAGAGGAAAAGAGGGGACAGAGAGGAAGAGAGGGCAGAGGAAAAGAGGGGACAGAGAGAGGAAGAGATGGCATAGGGAGGAAGGGACAGAGAGAGAAGGGCCGTGCATCGAACCGAATAAGATATTTGGAATGAATACTGGTTCGAAGTGCAACTTCTCGAACCATTTAGTTCAATGAAACTAAATCTCGACCCCGTTGTTCTTTTGTGGAGATCGAGACTGATTTCCGTTTAGCACGATAACATAAAACTCTTCTCTCTCTTTGCAAACTTCATACATGTTCAAAATTATTCTAACCTACATCACTTTTCACTTCAAATTCTTTCCGATTGTTTAAAAAAAATAACCTAAATCACTTTTCACTTCAAAAAAAAATTTTTTTCCATCTAGTACCCTCTCTTCATACATTCACAGATATTCAAAGTCTATCTTTTCATCAGACCCCGCCCCCGAAAACGTCATTTTACCGGTTGATTTTGTCGTACGTTTCAAACAAATTTCTCAATACTGTCTCGCTTTGCCAAATTCTCCGATTTACCTGGCTTTCTACAACCGAATAATCCAGTGAAGTGTATGATAACTCAACAAATCACATCATTTTTTATCTCTTTCACATACACACCTCATTTTTCTGAAAATTAGTAAATATCTCGTCTGCCCGAAAAACTTAAATTACCTTTTTTTCACATGAAACACCCCGGTTTTTTCTGATTTTCACACATATTTTCACAAAAAACCACAAAAAACATACTTTTTTCCTCATCCCCCATAACTTTTCCCATGGATTTTCACAGAATTCTCTGGACCCATTTACTGGCCCAGAACACTCATTTATGCTACTACTATCAGGAGCCAAACGTCATAACCGCTTGGCTACAAAGAAATCCAAAGGACAAGCCTTCCAGAAATGAGGTTTCCCATATTTCTTCCTCTGAATTTTCGTTTAACAAGACCAAGATACTAGAGATGTTTCAAAAGGTCTCACATGTGAGGTAACGCATCTGTGTCTACTTTAAATACTTAGTAAAGCAACTTTTTTGTGATTCAAAGTAGCAAATCAGTCTCTAGAGATACATTAAACTACCAGTGCTTACAGTAATCTACAATAAATATTGGAATAAAAATAGACCTAATTGCAAGACAGTAAGAAATATTTCCATGGGTTTCCCTTATTAGTGCTTTATAAGAAATTTCTACCTTTAGAATCATTATAAAATTATTTTGAAACTCTTTGTAATAATTCAGTAGATAATATTTGTTTCTATATGACCACTACCAAATCGTGTCTGGATAGAAATTGTAAAGGAATGCGTCTAGATGTAAAGAAAAATCATCAGAACACCTTTTCGAAATATTTTTTTAGAAAACTTTGTTCTGCATCGGTATAGAAAAAAGTGTATTTGTTACCACCTTACTTACATGCAATAAGCATATGGAGATAATTGCTTATTTAGTGTGTTGTCTTATTTGCGAAAGGCTATTTTGTACGTATATTGGATTGGATTGTTTTACCTCGCAGCGGCACTTTTTTCAACACAATGGACTAAATGTCTAGGTTACAAGGACCCCGAAGGCTCAGAGAATGTTGGGGGAGGGACCTACTTTACAGCTGTTTGGAGTTAGAGGGTAGCCTCCTGTCAAGGCCATCAAATGTGTTATTGAATGTGCACAGAGTATGACTCTTCCTCACACTGGGCCACGGCTTTACGTCCCATCCAACGGAAAGCAGCGTTTCCAAGCCCATCAGTAACTCCTAATGACCGTTTGCAGGGCGGGATGTTTTACCCAGCTGGGACTCGAAACTGGGAACTGTAGTTTACGAGCCTGGCTCGCTACGACTGAGCCACTCCCGCCCCCTGGATTTTTCCCATTGAAACAGTGACATTCAGTGGTGATTCTCAAAATTAAGTTTGCAGTATTCTTCTAAACTTTCGAAATCATAATAAACAATTCTAGGGTCTAAGCCAAGCACAATGCGATCTGTTCTTCCAAAGTCAAAATATAATATCCTTATCCCCGACTTTCATGTTGCCTCTCCGATGTATGCTCTATTAGGCGAGACTGATGTGTGACCCAGATGACCTGCGGAACCCAGACGGCGCATCGTGTAACACCGTGACGCGGGATTTGCTGCGTGCTTAGAGCGGAAAGTAAGTGGGGAGTGCAGCCCATTTTAAAAAAAAGCAACTTCTCTCCTGACCATTGAAAGAGTCGGAAGTAAAATGGTTTACTATGCTCTTGGAGCTAGAATATTTGATAGACTTTTCAATAAAGTCGGGTCAACGCTCTTGGAGCGTGTGACTGGATATTATCGGTGGGGCAGTGTATTAAAGCTGCGCCCTTATTAAAAATGTATGTAGGTAACGTAAAATGCTATTCATTAAACGTAATATTTAACCAAGAGATACCGAGTTGATGGTTTTATTGAGTACTTTAACTACTGTGTGATTAAGATCGAGAAAAGACATTTGGCTAACAGATCTCTCAAATAAATAAAATCAATCTTGACAGAGATCTTTAAAATATTACTGGAAAAATGAACGAGAAAATAATAATAATAATATTTCTTCGCTCAATTACCATTAAAAGCATTCTCAAATGGTTGGTGGATGACACCCCTTGGACCTCTTGGATTCGCAGCTGGAAACAAATGAATTTTAATTTATTTTCTTACGTGATTTTAGTCTAATGAAATAAGAAAAGTCATAAATTTTAGAGTCACATTGTTTTCAGACAGACAAATAACATCTAATACCGAAACAAAACACGTAACCATGGAAACCATAAGCTTCCTTGTTTAGAAAGGTGACCATTACTATTATACGTTGAATTTGAAGATTCACATTCACTGAAGGTTCTCGAAATAAAATTTCCTTTACTTTCATTTTTGATTTGTTAATTAACAAGCCCATGGTCTTTAGCTATCGATATTTTAAAAATATCTGTACGGTGGATATAACCAACATCTTGCCAGTCAGTAGAATGCCAGTTCTACTGAATGGCAAGAAAAGATAAACATGAAACAAAAACTAATCAGAAAGCAAATAAAATATCAGTTATTTTGTACAATATTTGTTTTCTGAGCCACCTGCGGAGCTAGCATTGTTTTAGCATAAACCCCTTAGGTTCAGTATCCCTCACCCATAAAAGAACTTAGGTTCAGCATCCCTCACCCATAAAAGAACTTAGGTACAGCATCCCTCACCCATATAAGAACTTAGGTTCAGCCTCCCTCACCCATAAAAGAACTTAGGTTCAGCATCCCTCACCCATAAAAGAACTTAGGTTCAGCATCCGTCACCCATGAAGAACTTAGGTTCAGCATCCCTCACCCATAAAAGAACTTAGGTTCAGCATCCCTCACCCATAAAAGAACTTAGGTTCAGCATCCCTCACCCATAAAAGAACTTAGGTTCAGCATCCCTCACCCATAAAAGAACTTAGGTTCAGCATCCTTCACCCATAAAAGAAGTTAGGTTCAGCATCCCTCACTCATAAAAGAACTTAGGTTCAGCATCCCTCACCCATAAAAGAACGTAGGTTCAGCATCCCTCACCCATAAAAGAACGTAGGTTCAGCATCCCTCACCCATAAAAGAACTTAGGTTCAGAAACCCACTAAAAAAATTTGGGTTCAGCAACCTCCTAAAAAATAATCCTTCATGGGGCCATGCCAAACGTTACGATTACTGCTGATTGTAAAACTGCCTTTGTTAATTTTTTTCTGTCTGTTTACAACTTCCAAGGGAAAATGACACTAATTCATTAAACTTAAATAGGAATCATAACTAAACTGTACTAGTTTAAGCTTTCTAATGTTTGGATATTTACTTAAATATCCTGGTTGATATTATTATGCTTAAATATCCTGGATTTTATTACTTACTAAAATATCCTGGTATTTTATTTAAATATCCTGGTTTTTATTAAGTGAAATCTGGACACCCTAGGTATAACAGAATATTAGTTACTCATGCTATAATAGATTAAGATATGCAGTATATTTCAGTAGAACCATTATTATGTGATTTAGAAATTGCATTTTCGTAAAACCCTTTCTCTCCATTTGCACCATCTTCAACAAATATGTAACAAACTGTAATCATCATCATCATCATCCTCAATCAGCCATGGGGTACGGAGGTCCAACCAGAACGTGCAATTTAGTTCTCCAAGCATATCTGTCCTGAGCTACAGCTGTTGCATCTGGCAACAAAAAAATAATTCTAATAAGGTCCTGTTTGACATTGTCTGCCCATCGCATCCTAGGTCTCCCCTTCTTTCTGAGGCCTTTAGGCACACTGTTCATAACCCTATTCGCCAATCTATAATTACTCATACCTCCAACATGGCCAAACCAACGGAGTCTCTCTCTGCACAATATGCTGCTTAAAGGAGGTTGCAAACTCCTTTGCCTAACCTCATCATTAGTTAAAAGTTGAACCACCTAATGCCCAAAATACTGCGAAAGCATCTAGTTTCTTGTTATTTTGTTTACAAAGCGTCCACGGTCACTACCATAACTCACCCTAGAAAGAACCAAACTATTATACAGTCTAATTTTAGTCTTTAGGTGTATACGCCTATTTCTTCACACTCTCCATAGATTCTTAAAAGTCCCGACAATATTCCCTATTCGTCTGTTTATCTCATGCCGCACATCACCAATATCTGTTACATAGCTCCCAAGATAATTAAACTGTGATACCTGCTCAAGACTGCAACCATTCAGAATAACTAAATCATAGCCTGCCTGACCAATTTTCATCACTTTAGTTTTCTCTCTGTTTATAACCAAACCTACTCTACTACCAGTTTCATCAACAGCTCGAACGAAAGAGTTCATCTCATCAACATCATTTGCCAAAAGGGATAAATCATCAGCATAATCTAAATCAGAAACGTTCGCATCTCTAGACCATTTAAGGCCAAAATCTTTTCCTTGCAGTGAATTTCACATAACATAATCAATAACCAAACTAAAGAGAAAAGGAGACAAAATTCACCCTTGTCAAACACCAGAAGTAATGCTAAACCAATTGTTGCAAGCCTTACCAACTCTCACACACCACTCAGTGTTATTATAGAGAGCTTTCATTATGTTAACTAACTTACCATATGATTTCACAATCAACCACAAATTATGACGATCAACAGAGTCGAAAGCCTTTTTGAAGTCAACAAAGCTAGCAATCAAAGGTTTCTGAAACTCTAAACATTTCTCAAGAATCTGCCTAAGTGAAAATATCTGATCCACACATCCCCTACCACTTCTGAATCCACATTGGTCTTTATGCAATTGCCTGTCAACCAGATTCTTCGTTCTATTAAATACAATCATACAGAGAACTTTACCTGGAACAGACAGTAGGCTGATATCCCTATAGTTATCACAAGAACTACGATCACCTTTTTTGAAGATAGGGATAATGATAGCTCTGATAAAATCCTAAGGAAACATGCCTTTATCATAAAAAACAAATAAATAAATATATAGATACCCACTCAAGCAGCTGCTTGCCACAGAGATCTGACAGGAGCCTGTCAGTTTATATGCCATAGTAGATGGTCTGAGAGGATGGCAGGACCTCAGCAGAAAAACTACACAAACAGCCATGCCTTACCCAGGGCTCGAACCCAGGTCCCTTAGATCAGTAGCCAAGCACTGTAACCACTCGGCAGACTGTTATAGGTGCCTATTCATGGGGAGGGTGCTTTTTTTGGGAAAAACTCTTATGTTATTTGAAAGTGCGTATGAAAGATAACAAAGAAGTTGCAGCTTGTCAGCTGGGGCGGCGTTGTTCCACGGGTTGCACTTTTTAGGGGCGGCAAATTTGCATGCAAATTAATGACCATAGCTGCAGTAAGATTAAACAGAATGAGTAAGACCTATTTTTTAGAGAAAATTTTCAGTCTGTTAAAAAATCACATCAAAATTAATTAAATTAAACTTTCATGTCTAAGATGAGATCTGGAGAAAGGGGCGGCAGAGTCCAAGCAAGAGAATTGATTTCCATTGCAATATAACGTTTTCCCATCCCCATTTGATTAGAGGATTTGAAAAACTTTCTTGAAATACATGTGAAATATGCACGATTTTAATAATATTTTGCTTCCATCAGACTTACTACATTTTAAAGGGGGAGACATGCGCATTAGTGGAAAAGTAATAAATTTTGTACTTCGAATTAAAATGCAACTGAGGTAGAATTTCCAGTATTTAAACTTTGAACTTTTTAATACTCAAGTGCATCTTTCTCAAACGATTTGTTTCTACACATAATTTGGATTGCAACGTCTTGAAGATATTAAAAATTATGACTAAAATGGAAATTTGGTTTGCTTCATGCTAAAATGGAAATTTGATTGCTTCATTGATGATTTATTCTAAATTTATTACTTTTCCACATAAGTGTAGGGGTACACTCGACCCTGATTGATCACAATGTCAGTTGTTTTCCCCAAACCCTTCAGTTCATTATTTTACTACCACAAGGCAGGACATAACTCGATTTGGAATATCAAACAGATAAGCATTATACATGGAACTGATATTCGTAAGCAATGACCGAAACTGCTTTTATATGTAAGCAATCAAATTTCCATTTTAGTCATAATTTTTAATATCTTCAAGACGTTGCAATCCAAATTATGTGTAGAAACAAATCGTTTGAGAAAGATGCACTTGAGTATTAAAAAGTTCAAAGTTTAAATACTGGAAATTCTACCTCAGTTGCATTTTAATTCGAAGTACCAAATTTATTACTTTTCCACTAATCTTTGCTCCTTATTAGTTTTTGTGGAAGGCATGGGGATTACCAAGGGAACTGTTTCATAATGCCATTCAAAGACGCAGGTCGCTTGTGTATTAAATTTAGTATTTGAAGTTTTGCAATTATCAGTAAGAGTATTAAACCTTCTTAGCCACTGCACTCCTAAATGCATTTATCTGAGCAATAACTAACATTTTACCATTTAGTCCTTTGTGAATTATGCTTCATTCGGATCTATAAAAACTAATAATTTCGGAAACTGGCCATGGGTAGCTCAGGGTGACGTTAAGGTAATATTATTTCCTCGTTCATGGTTGGGCGCATGGGCAGCGGCCTGAAGTAGGCTGCCCAACAGTGCATGGTTTTCCCACATGGTGATGTAACTTTTGGAAGTTTTCCAACGTGCACTAGCTTCGAATATTATCAGTGAGAGGTCAATAACTATACAAATTGTCGAAATATATTTACCTTTTTAAACAGAATTCGGCCCTTCCAATACCTAAAATACTTGATCTCTTGTCCGCAATTTTGCAATTTTCTTTCCTTCTTCCACCCCGTGTTGAAATAATATTCTTTTCTTTATCTGTAGCAGTATGCGATTTAGATTCAATAATACTTTTTTTTTACCCCGTTTGTACATTTGTTTGATTAAACATTTTAATTCGCCCTTTTACTAACCTTGTAGCTACACAGAGACTTGTCTGTGCCTCCCCCAAATTCCTTCTATGATATCCTCTCTGCCACCCCATATTGCATTATAACAATTGTGCTTCTATCATAAAACCCGAGTTCAAGACAGCTAATAGTTCTGCAATTCAGGAATGCGTTGTACAGTCGCTGAAAAAAATATCCGAACATTATGGTTGATTACAGAATTCAGGAAAAATATGCAGCAACGATTTTTTTTTAGAAATTAGTGATCTGACAACCTTCGTGTACTGTAAACGAAGGTTGCCAGATAACTAATTTCTAAATAAAATAGTTGCCAGATATTTTTTCTGAATTCTGTAATCAACCATAGTGTTCGGATATTTTTTGTGCGACTGTACTTCAACGGAAGAGATCCTAGTATGTATCCAACCCTGAGATACATTGAGGAAGTGAAAAGGCTACATTTTAATGAATGAAATATACATTTATTTCAAAATATCGTATTGTACAACACTATTACACTTAATAAGTTGTCGGTGTCGGTTCGTTGAGGTATCCGCTTGCTTCAAATGTGGAAAATACAGAAGATTCACATGAAATTGAGTGTTGAAACAAATGTACGCAGGGTTAGGTCGAGAGATGGATTCAGAAATGTTGAATTGTCTCTTTGGCATCAGGACACTAAAGGATCTCTTCAAAGATGTAGAAAAGGCTTCCTCTGCTTTATTTTCTAGCTTCATTGCGAATTCATTGTTGCCGATGGAATAGAGGTCCATCAAAAGACTCCAATGCTCAGAAAAGAATATTGAAATGGAAGAATTACATTGAAATTAATTATATGCTTATAATTTACTAAACTATGTTAGTTATTATTATGGTTATGAAAACAAAGGCTATTGAAATACTTTGCTTATTACAGTTTAAGCATAAATAGATAGAAAGAGAAAAGTTTAATGATAACAGTGGGAGCGAAGAAAAGTCTATTATGTCGCGTATGCCTCAGCTTTGGAGTATGTTGAAGTACGTTAAGTGATTTGATGTGGGAGCGTAATAGACGTTATCAATAAAATTGAAAGCGAGGTTTATAGTTATAGAGAAAACTACAAACAAGGATATTACCATTAAAAAACTTGCATCAAAGCTGTTATAGTACTTTTAGTGTAAAAAGAATATTTACTCTACGATAAACGACTTTGCATCGTGATATTGCTTTGTAACGGGTGGTGTCTTCAAAGACGTAAATAGAATCCATTGTATATGGGTTTTGTTTTTGAAATATATTATTTTCGTGTTTACACATCAATAATTTGATGTTTAAATCGGAGATAACCTTTATATTCATTGCAAAAACATATTATATATAATATTGTTACGACAGATGAACGTGCTGCAATGAGTTTGTGATGGGCGTGTCATGAACTTGTGTGTGCGTGAGAAAAAATTAACCAACGATTTAGAACATAGAACCGATCTGAAATATAAGAAAGATAGAAGTGTTATTGAAGTTGTGAGATCGAAAAGGAGGTATTATTAAGAGTCTCTGCACGATAGTTTAACGAACAAATGTTTTATTTAGTGTGTGCGCTGGAGGTTCACTACTTTATTGGTAAGGATTATATTTGTAAGCTGGTGTATAAAAAGAAAAAATATTGTCGTTTTGTGCATGGTGATCAACGTATGAAAAGAATTAGTTCTGAAAAAGCAGCACACTTAGTCGCAGTTTTCTGCATAGTTATTTAATTATTTAATAGATTCTTCTCAAAGCTTATTTTTATATTAATATAGAGTTTCGAACCGGTTGACTTTGAATTGTATATAAATTATTTTATCCTTACTTTTGTAATAAATTGCATTGTATGAAATTTTCATTGACCAATTTTTACTTGAACCCACGCTCTGTGATCATCCATTTTAAATTGCAACAATATTATAAAAATAACATATTAAAAAAATTATATAATTACATATAATAATCGGTATACTTTTGTTGAAACATGTATATATATATTTATTTGAGATTTGCATGCTACTTCAGTGTCAGTAAATACCTACCGGTCAAATGATTACAATAAATTATTTAAAGTAAATATTCGTTTCAAATTATATATTTCCTTTTTCCGTATATTTCATCCAGAAATGATTTCTGTGTAGAACAGAAATTGAATTAACAATACAAATGCAATTACAACTTGAAGAAACTTCTCTTTATAACGTTTAGCCTCTTGCTTATTATTTTAATGTGATGCCAACAATTCAATAATATATACTTTAATGAATAAATTCTGCCTTATTCAAGACACTCATAGAGAAAAGTTGCGTGGTCTCTTGCAGCTATGCCATTCATTTTTATGGGCAATTTTTCAAAATATATTGTGTGGTTTAAACTATTATGAATCATAATGCATAAAAAAAAAACAAGCAGCTCTTTCCACAGAGGAACTTTTAATTCAAAATACTAGAAGTCTGTGAGAATGAAGGGACCTTAGCAGAAAGACAGCACAAAAATCCATTCCTTTCTTGGGGCTCGAATATAGGTCCTTTTGATCAGAAACCAAGTGCGCTAGCCAAGAGACGGCCTCATAATGAATATTTTTTTTAAATATCTGTATCTTATAATGTTGATGCATAGTTATAATATCTGAACCTTATAGTGTTGATGCATAGCTATAATATCTGTATACCGCATCTGTATACCTGTTATAGCATTGACTATAACGCCAATGACTAGTTTCCATACCTGAATCATTAAAGCTATTAATGAAAGGGTGGAATCAGACAAATGCGCATTTTAATCTGTTAATGTGTAACTGAAGGTCACTGGTTCAATAAGTGACTGCGTTCAGCCACTTGGACGAACAGCAATCACCCTCAACAGCAGACAAAGGACGCGTGCAATCATTATAGCGTACACCAGAATAATTAGGTTATCACTATTAATTGGCTTTTAAGTGTGTTGTTGTCTACCTAGTGGAAAGTGTTAAAGATGTTAATCTAAGGATGAAATCACGCAGATTTTTATATTAATCTGTTAATGTGTATCTGAGGGTAACTGGTTGAATAGGTGACTGCGTTCAGCCTTTTGGACGAACAGCAATCACCCTCAACAGAAGATATAGAAAGCGTGCAGCCATTATAGGGCACAGCAGAATAATTAAGTTATCCCTTTTGATTGTCGTTTAAGTGTGTTGTTGTGTACCTAGTGGAGAGTGTTAAAGCTGTTATTCAAACAGTGAAATCATGCAAATTTTTATATTAATCTGTTAATGTGTATCTGAGGGTAACTGGTTGAATAGGTGACTGCGTTCAGCCTTTTGGACGAACTACAATCACCCTCAACAGAAGATATAGAAAGCGTGCAGCCATTATAGGGTACAGCAGAATAATTAAGTTATCCCTTTTGATTGTCGTTTAAGTGTGTTGTTGTGTACCTAGTGGAGAGTGTTAAAGCTGTTATTCAAGCGGTGAAATCATGCAAATTTTTATATTAATCTGTTAATGTGTATCTGAGGGTAACTGGTTGAATAGGTGACTACGTTCAGCCCTTTGGACGAACAGCAATCACCCTCAACAGAAGATATAGAAAGCGTGCAGCAATTATAGCGCACAGCAGAATAATTAAGATATCCCTTTTGATTGTCGTTTAAGTGTGTTGTTGTGTACCTAGTGGAGAGTGTTAAAGCTGTTATTCAAACGGTGAAATCATGCAAATTTTTATATTAATCTGTTAATGTGTATCTGAGGGTAACTGGTTGAATAGGTGACTACGTTCAGCCCTTTGGACGAACAGCAATCACCCTCAACAGAAGATATAGAAAGCGTGCAGCAATTATAGCGCACAGCAGAATAATTAAGTTATCCCTTTTGATTGTCGTTTAAGTGTGTTGTTGTGTACCTAGTGGAGAGTGTTAAAGCTGTTATTCAAGCGGTGAAATCATGCAAATTTTTATATTAATCTGTTAATGTGTATCTGAGGGTAACTGGTTGAATAGGTGACTACGTTCAGCCCTTTGGACGAACAGCAATCACCCTCAACAGAAGATATAGAAAGCGTGCAGCAATTATAGCGCACAGCAGAATAATTAAGATATCCCTTTTGATTGTCGTTTAAGTGTGTTGTTGTGTACCTAGTGGAGAGTGTTAAAGCTGTTATTCAAACGGTGAAATCATGCAAATTTTTATATTAATCTGTTAATGTGTATCTGAGGGTAACTGGTTGAATAGGTGACTGCGTTCAGCCTTTTGGACGAACAGCAATCACCCTCAACAGAAGATATAGAACGTGTGCAGCCATTATAGCTCACAGCGGAAAAATTAAATTATCTCTTTTGATTGGCGTTTAAGTGTGTTGTTTTGTATATAGCGCAAAATGTGAGAGTTTGTTAATAGGATAGCTGAAATGAGTCAAATATCTCTATGAGTCTGTGAATGGATGGTGTTATTCGAGAGACACTGGTTGAATAGGTGTCCCATTCAGCCATTTCAGCAAATGGCAATCACTCTCAACAGAAGCTGTAGATCACATTTAGTCATTACATCTCAGAGCGGATTAATTACTCTGCTTTTTTTTTTTTTGATTACGTTGTCTAGTGTGTTTGGTATGTGCAGAGTGTACAGTGTTAAAAGTTGTGTATTTAGAATGCTGAAACGGTCGGAATATGTACTTGAATATATTCTCCCTCCACTTCTCTAGGTTGGACCCTCAGCCGTAGGGGTGCAGTGTGATATTTGTGTCAGTGCCGAATTATTGTTTATTATCCGTTGTATCTGAGTGTGTTTCTTGTCTCTGCGTGTAGAGTTGCATCTTGGATCGCCCCTGTACGTCTTTTGGAGTTTTCCTGATATTTTACAATGAAATGTTGAAATTTTAATGAATCATGTTTTGAAACGTAGGCGTAAGAGGTAAATTTGGGTTGTTGGGTTGTTTTACCTCTGAGCGGCACTTTTTTGCACACCATGGGCTAAATGACCAGGTCACATGGACCCCGAAGGCTCAGAGAAGGTTGGGGGAAGGGACCCACTGGAACAGCTGTTGGGAGACAGATGGTAGCCTCCCGTCAAGGCCATCCAGCGTGTTCTTTAACGTGCACAGATTATGTCTCTCCCGCACACGGGGCCACGGCTTAACGTCCCATCCGAAGGAAGGCGGCCTTTCCA
Organism: Ryuthela nishihirai; assembly: GCA_038380435.1. NCBI lineage: Eukaryota > Metazoa > Arthropoda > Arachnida > Araneae > Heptathelidae > Ryuthela > Ryuthela nishihirai. The sequence continues at coordinate 39,305,474 of JAWZYU010000019.1, forward strand.
AGCCCGTCGGTGTCTCCTACTGACCGTGGGCAGGGCGGGGGAATTTTGCGGAGATAAATCTCAACGCTGACCCAGCTGGGACTCGAACCTAGGAACTACAGATTACGAGTCTGGCGCGCTACCGACTGAGCCACCCCCGCCCCTAAGAGGTAAGTGAATAGATTGAAATATAAAATAGAAGTTAATATTAATTGAAAAATTAGAACCAATAGATCCGCTGGACGTGTTTGTAAATACGCCTGCTTACGTAAATACATAATTAATTACTTTGAACTCATTCGAAATTATTTCGAATAATATTATCAAATATAAGTAGTAAATGTTAACTTGTTATTCCGATTTGTATAGAATCCCACTGACTCTCATCTGTATTCTGGTTTAGTGGATATTTTCTCCCCTTCTGTAATTTGTCCGTTAAATTTAGGGTTTACTGTGTGTCATAAAGTTAGAATTTCGTACAGTTTCTCATGAACCCCTCCAGATAATTTTGTTTTACACTTCTACTATGATCTATTTTGGAGTTTCTGGGTGAAAAATATTTTTTGTACAGAATACAGCTACACATCTTGATAAAGTTTCCATAGCGGTTATTGCTTTCGTTTAACCTGTTTAAATTCTCATCGAAATCAATTATTTGCTTATATTGACATTGTTGCTGTAAGTATCCGAATTTCCGTAACTACCCAAAGAATTCTGTTGAAAACCGAGATTTTACGAGATTTGATTGCTATCTCATTATATATATATTTCGTTTTTATCTTGTTAAATTCTTTCATACAAATCTTATTTAAGAGTTGGGTTGTTTTACCTCTGAGCGGCACTTTTTTGCACACCATGGGCTAAATGGCCAGGTCACATGGACCCCGAAGACTCAGAAAAGGTTGGGGAAGGGGACCCACTGGAACGGCTTTTGGGAGACAGATGGTAGCCCTCCGTCAAGGCCATCCAGTGTGTTCTTTAACGTGCATAGGGTATGGCTCTCCCGCACACGGGGCCATGGCTTAACGTCCCATCCGACGGACGGCGGCCTTTCCAAGCCCATCGGTGTCCCCTACTGACCGTGAGCAGGGCGGGGAATTTTGCGGAGATAAATCTCAACGCTGACCTAGCTGGGACTCGAACCTGGGAACTACAGATTACGAGCCTAGCGCGCTACCGACTGAGCCACCCCCGCCCCTCTTATTTAAGAAGTTGCTTAACTGTGTATATGAGTTACTCTTGACTTGCCGTTCAGTGTATAATACTAATGCAGAGAGCACTGTTGTCAACCATTTTTTAACATGGCGAGACAGATTTCTCCATTATAAACCCACGATTTATATCATTTTGAATCAAGTAGCAGTAACATTTCATTTATCATACTATGACAAAAATTCAAACTCTGGCCACGATACTGCTATATTCAGACCACAAAACAAAATTAATTGCAAGAAGAATTTATTAAACAATTGAACATTATAACAAAAAAAAACCTTTATTTTTTCAAAATCTAATGGATCAAACCTATCAGTTTATCATACAATGCAAATCAAATAGTACAAAATATTAACGGTTCAAATGTAAGGATACGGATCACTAAGTTTTAGGCTCGCCATTAAATAAAATAAATAAATACCCCCTCAAGCAGCTGCTTACCACAGAGGTCTGACAGGAGCCTGTCAGTTTATATGCCATAGTAGAAGGTCTGTGAGGATGGCAGGACCTCAGCAGGAATACGACACACACATCCATGCCTTACCCGGGGCTCGAACCCAGGTCCCATAGATCACAAGCCAAGCGTGCTAACCACTCGGCCACGGGACGGCTAGGCTCGCCATTACACAAGTGAAAATTAAAATCATTCCTTCACACGCACAAACTCACAAACTACTTTCCACTACTGTGATCAAAACGCATCACTGACATTTCGATGCCTTTACTAGAATGAAGTGAATTTTTATAACTCACAGAGTACAATATCTCTCTCAAGCAAAAACAGAAACCTTAACTAAATTTTAAGTTCTACAGAAGTGCTTTAAAGGAAATCAATGAACAGTTGATAGCTTTAATACGTCTATTTTTGATGCATTTTTTTTTATGAAATGTGTAATCAGTTATTTGGCGAGATATTTTAAAGATATGGATGGACTATTGAAATTCGTAATGAATAAGTAACTAATTATAACAACCTAGTCGCCATCTTATTATCAATGATTTCATCCATAAACATGTACCGAATTGCTGTGGCCATTGTTTCTAATTATCTATAGTAGCCGTAGATACGCATTTCTCTTCACCTCTCAATGGAGTGCCAACAAAAATCATCGTGCATGTTACCTTTGGCACACGTGTCATAAGATCGCCATCGCTACTATGAAGGCATCAACCTGAGTTTTGTTGTTAAAGGTATTGGGTTGGTGGTGGCTCAGTCTGTGAAGTGCCAGGCTCATAATCTGAATTTACCAGGTTCGAGTCCTACCTGGGTCAGCGTTGAGATTTATCTCCGCAAAACTCCCCGCCCTGCCCTTTGTCAACAGGGGGACACCGATCGGCTTGGAAAGGCCGCCGTCCGTCAAATGACATAACATTTGTTATGTTATTCTATAGCATGCACAGTGTATGGCTTTCATGCACATGGGTATATGCATGAAAAGCAATACACGGTGCATGCTATAGAATAACGTAACAAATGTTATAGACCATGTTGGATGGCCTTGACGGGAGCTACCATCTGTATCCTAACAGCTACCCAGTGGTTTCCCTTCATATAACCTTCTCTGAACCTTTGTGGTCCTTATGATCTGATCACTAAGTACATTGTATGTAAAAAAAGTTGCAGCTCCTAGGTAAAACAGTTTGTACTTATTTACGCACCTGTAATAAGCATCGGAAGGAACTTCAGGTCATGGTCCGTGTGAAGGCACGGTCGCACGTCAGAGGATACGTCATGGCACGGTCGCACGTCAGAGGACACGTCAAGGCACTGCCGCACGTCAGAGGACACATCAAGGCACGGTCGCACGTCAGAGGACACTTCAAGGCACGGTCGCACGTCAGAGGACACTTCAAGGCACGGTCGCACGTCAGAGGACACGTCAAGGCACTGCCGCACGTCAGAGGACACATCAAGGCACGGTCGCACGTCAGAGGACACGTCAAGGCACTGCCGCACGTCAGAGGACACATCAAGGCACGGTCGCACGTCAGAGGACACGTCAAGGCACTGCCGCACGTCAGAGGACACATCAAGGCACGGTCGCACGTCAGAGGACACTTCAAGGCACGGTCGCACGTCAGAGGACACGTCAAGGCACGTCGTACGTCAGAGGACACGTCAAGACACGGACGCACGTCGAGGATACGTCAAGGCACGGTCCCCCTAGATCCAGCCCTGGGTTTTCTGACCTGATCATTTAGCTCATTACGCGAACTAAAGTGCCGTTGATAGGTAAAACAACCAAAGTAGACGAACTGCTCGGGTCACGTTAGGGTGGGAGGGGGGGGCGAAGAGTGCTCAGTTAACGTCTTGAAAATTCTCATAGGTCATATAGGTCGACACGATCGCTTTTCCTATTAGTGAACCAATGATCTACGAGAATTTTTGAAAGCGTCAACTGCGCAGTCTCATCTTAGGCTGAATGACGGACGCCGCTCTGAAAACGGATATTCTCTGATTTTAATTCTTGCGTTACAACACAGTGTGATTGCATTCTAATAATGGATCTGTTGGCTGTTACGTGACATTGTTCTACACTGATATTGTTGGTCAATTGCGTGCATTAGAATATTCGTGTTTTTGAATTATTCGGGCTTCCGTATGATTTGAAGAAATCAATTGAAATATTTAGATTAACGTTGAAATAAAAATAATAAATAAAAAAACATTTTTTCGAAATTTTTTTCTAAAAACTTTCAAAATGGAAACAAATCGTTAAATTATTATTATATCATTCATATCCTATTGATTGCAAAATGAAAGGTCTTAATTATTATTTTTTGGTTGGGTTGTTTTAATTGTCAGCATGATTTTTTTTTACCTTCACTGGCCAAATGAAGTCACTAGGACTTAATGGCTCAGATGTAGATACAGGAAAAGGGTTGAATTGTTTTATCTCTGAGCGGCACTTTTTTTGCTCACAATGGTCCAAATGGTCAGGCCGCAAGGACTCCGAGGGTTCAGTTGGGTTGGGTTGTTTTACCTCTGAGCGGCACTTTTTTGCACACCAGGGGCTAAATGACCAGGTCACATGGACCCCGAAGGCTCAGAGAAGGTTGGGGGAAGGGACCCACTGGAACAGCTGTTGGGAGACAGATGGTAGCCTCCCGTCAAGGCCATCCAGCGTGTTCTTTAATGTGGACAGGTATGGCTCTCCCGCACACGGGGCCACGGCTTAACGTCCCATCCGACGGACGGCGGCCTTTCCAAGCCCATCGGTGTCCCCTACTGACCGTGGGCTAGTAAGTGGAGAATTGGTGTGTCGAGTTATTTATGGTCGTAGATCTCAGGGCGGTTAAGAAATTTCCGTTACGGTTTTGTGTTCTAGGTCACATGACGGTCGATTGGGTTGTTTTACCTATGATCGGAACTTTTGCGCGGCCTATTTAACGGCCTCTAACGATAAAAATTCAAACTCTCTGAGAATTTGAAAAAAAAAAAGAATCGCAGTATTTCATTATTAACTATACACTAAAAAAAAAAAAATTATATTTTCCATATGTTAAAACAAAACATTGCTTCCCCCCCTACTGAGATAAAATAAATAAATACCCTCTCAAGCAGCTGCTTGCCACAGAGGTCTGACAGGAGTCTGTCAGTTTCTATGCTATATTAGAAGGTCTGCGAGGATGGCAGGACCTCAGTAGAAAAAAGACACGAACAACCATGCCTTATCCAGGGCTCAAACCAAGGTCCCTTAGATCAGTGGGGCGGGGGTGGCTCAGTCGGTAGCGCGCCTGGCTCGTAATCTGTAGTTCCCAGGTTCGAGTCCCAGCTGGGTCAGCGTTGAGATTTATCTCCGCAAAATTCCCCGCCCTGCCCACGGTCAGTATGGGACACCGATGAGCTTGGAAAGACCGCCGTCCGTCGGATTGGACGTTAAGCCGTGGCCCCGTGTGCGGGAGAGTCATACCCTGTGCACGTTAAAGAACACGCTGGATGGCCCCGAAGGCTCAGAGAAGGTTGGGGGAGGGAACCCACTGGAACAGCTGTTGGGAGGCTACCATCTGTCTCCCAACAGCTGTTCCAGTGGATCCCCTCCCCCAACCTTCTCTGAGCCTTCGGGGTCCATGTGACCTGGCCATTTAGCCCATGGTGTGCAAAAAAGTGCCGCTCAGAGGTAAAACAACCCAACCCAAACCCTTAGATCAGTAGCCAAGAGCGCAAACCTCTCGGCCACGGGACGGCTCCGGAGATAAATGAAAATAAAAATAAAATAAATTACCTTTCAAGCAGCTGCTTGCCGTAGAAGGATCTGATATAATGTAGTCAGTGTTTTTGTCTCCCATAACCTAAACATTCCACAACTAAAATTTCAAATTTCTGGTGTAAATGGATCGTTTGCAATACTTGTTGAAAGTTTTGCTCTTTAGAAAACTTTTCACAGTTCGCGGGCACTATTAACACCTTTGGAAGATTCTGAAAGGCGATTCGTATGATTTACCTATCCAATTCAAAAAGAATTTTAAATTTATCTCTTAAAACAAAAAAGTTGAATGTCTACAGACGGAGAAAACAAACAACAAAACTATGACATGAGCTCGTTTTTTAAAAGAACTACAAAAAAATTGTGAAATATATTTTTTAAATAATATTTTTACTGAATTGTAGAATTTTCTATTTCATTATCTCAGTTTTTATTAACCCACCCTCCCCCAACCAAAATAAGTTCCCATTCTTATTGCAATAGTCTAGTCCCAATTTTCTCCTTATTTCTATTATAGATATATTAAAATAGTAAAATAATATTATATAAGAATGTATAAAAATATATTTTATTACACATATATATATATATTATTTTGGCAGGGCAGTGTATATCAAAGAATTTCCAGGTTGTGTCAATGGGAATCTAACTGCGAAGTTCTGTAACTTCTAAAATGTGTATTTAATGGAAAAAATGTGACTGAGAATAAAATAAAGAACATGATCAAATCTGCATATTTAACAGAAGAGAAAAGACAAAGTTTCACCTTCTGAAGCAGAAAATATTTTTTTCCAGTTGCGACACAAATTTTTCAGTACTTTCAAATGATGTTCCTGGTCATATAAAGCTGTCAGCTTTGGCTTCCCCAAGCATTCGTCGTGAGAAGTGCAATGGGAAAGGCGGGGATTTAGATGCATTTGGCAGAGGGCAGATCGTAGGTGCAGAATGGATGGGACATTCGATCTCCGAAATTGTCAATGAACTTGGATTTTCTCATACGAGAGTTTCAAGAGTGTTCCGGAAATAGGAAAATTCTGGCAAGAAAACAAGCATCCGGACAAACTGCTAAGGACAACCAGCCTTACATGATTGTGGGCTTCACCATCTGATCCGCATCGTACAGACCGATAAGGGCCAGACATTATCTGAAATCATCTCCCATCTGAACGCGGGTTCCAGCCAGGAAGTCAGTGCACGGACCGTGCAATGCTCACTTCATCGTCTCGGCTTCAGGAGCCACCGACCTGTGAGAGTCCCACTTCTAATGGCACAACACCGGGCTCAATGCCTTGCCTGGGCTAAATCGAAAATTGGCAACGGATAGCCTGGAGTGATGAATCCCAACCCCTTAAGCCATGGATCCTGCATGTCGGGTCAGAATAGTACAAGCTGGTAGTGGCTCAGTGATGGCCTGGGGTGTCTTCAGTTTGACGTCTTTGGGACATTTGGTACATGTACCGACGACGCTCAGTGTATCCCAGTACGCAGAACTCATGTCTGACCATTTACATCCATTTCTGACCATCATGCATCCCATTGGAGATGGCATTTGTTGGTTGTTTTACCTCTGAGCGGCACTTTTTTGCACACCATGGGCTAAATGGCCAGGTCACATGGACCCCGAAGGCTCAGAGAAGGTTGGGGGAGGGGACTCACTGGAACAGCTGTTGGTAGACAGATGGTAGCCTCCCATCAAGGCCATCCAGCGTGTTTTTTAACGTGCAGGAGGGTATGGCTCTCCCACACACGGGGCCATGGCTTAACGTCCCATCCGACGGACGGCGGCCTTTCCAAGCCCATCGGTGTCCCCTATTGACCGTGGGCAGGGCGGGGAATTTTGCGGAGATAAATATCAACGCTGACCCAGCTGGGACTCGAACCTGGCAACTACAGATTACGAGCCTGGCGCGCTACCGACTGAGCCACCCCCGCCCCTAATTCAATGGCACTTCAGTGTATAACACTGAAAGTGTTTCGGAAAGGAAAACAGCCGTTTGCTATTAATTACGAGGCGTGCTAAACACGATTAGGACATTAAAAATTGGCGATTGCTCTTGTTTTGAAAATTTAGGAGACTGCATCCCTATACATATACAATGTAGAGTGATTTGAGTGTTTCGTGCGTTGTAGGAAGCGCCGAGGTGACACAATGTCACCTCGGCGCATCATTCTAGATGCATCATTCTAGGCAACGCAATACCTGGAAACTATTGCATCATTTCGGTAGCGCGCCAGGCTCGTAATCTGTAGTTCTCAGGTTCGAGTCTCAGCTGGGTCAGCGTTGAGATTTATCTCCGCAAAATTCCCCGCCCTGCCCACGGTCAGTAGGGGACACCGATGGGCTTGGAAAGCCGACGGAGGCTTGGAGGGCCGACGGCCTTTCCAAGCCCGTCGGTGTCCCCTACTGACCGTGGGCAGGGCGGGGAATTTTGCGGAGATAAATCTCAACGCTGACCCAGCTGGGACTCGAACCTGGGAACTACAGATTACGAGCTTGGCGCGCTACCGACTGAGCCCCCACCACTCAGAGGAAGAAGTAGGGAAAAAGAAAGAAACAAACATGGGAAATAGTATCCGTAGATCCCTATTTCATGCCCACAACATCGGATTCCCCACACAATATCCCACAGAACGAGTTGCATGATCCTCTTATAGAGACTACAGCTGTCAAAGAGCAACGCGGAACTCCTTCCATATTTCCAAAATTACAGAAGTGGAATCTCCTTGATAGAAATGTTAAAGTAAGTGCGTATCGCCGAAAAGATCTGTTATTTTTCCTTACCATGTAAGTATCCTGGTTGTTTGTAAATATGTTGACGGTCTATTCACCTTTCTCGACATGACACATACTCCAGAAGAATGAAGGTTATTTATAAATTCCTCGAAATTAAATATGAAAGCGGTTCTTCTACACATTGGGAATGAGTTGTTTTTTTTTTCCAATAGATCACGCTGTTAATATGAAGGGAACTTACGACAGTATGAAACAATTACTTCAGAAAATAAATTATGACAAATACAAGTGGCATATTTGTACGGACTTAAAAGCCATTGCTAATTTGCATGAACTACAGCTTGGATTGGGTTGGGTTGTTTTACCTCTGAGCGGCACTTTTTTCCACACCATGGGCTAAATGGCCAGGTCACATGGACCCCGAAGGCTGAGAGGAGGGGACCCCCTGGAACAGCTGTTGGGAGACAGATGGTAGCCTCTCGTCAAGACCATCCAGGGTGTTCTTTAACGTGCACAGGGTATGGCTCTCCCGCACACGGCGCCACGGATTAACGTCCCATCCGACTGACGGCGACCTTTCCAATCCCATCGGTTACTCTTACTGACCGTGGGCAGGGTGGGGAATTTTGCGGAGAACAACCTCAACGCTGACCCAGCTGGGTCTCGAACCTGGAAACTGCAGATTACAAGCCTGGCGCGCTGCAGACTGAGAAGAATAGTGTAAGACGTTGGCCAAAATAAACAGATCCGCAGAAAAATATCTCTTCTCCAGTGGTTCTCAACCATTTATGATTGATGTACCCCCTGGAACTGTATATGTAATCTCAACGCTAACCCAGCTGGGACTCGAACCTAGGAACTACAGATTAAGAGCCTGACGCGCTACCGACTGAGCCACCTCCGCCGTTAAGCGCTAAAGAAAAGATCATTTTGATCTTCGCTGAGCAAGCATCAGCATGAGCTTTCTAGTTTAATGAAAATTCAGTTAAATAATTGCATTCGATGAGATTATTTATTTTGGGGGCATTTTTTATGTGATATGATTTTTATTGCTGAACAAACATTTGTTGTGTAGTTATATGCTGTATTGGAAATAGTGTCGGGTGTGATAATATAACTTTTGAGGCTCTGTTTTGTGTTTGCTGTTTACAAATATGCTCGATTCAAAATAGTTCTGTTCGATGATCATATCTGTCTTTTGAATCGTGTTATTAAGGGCAGAAAGGACATATATTAGTTAGTTCTATACGTTACTGAAAGAAGTGGCTTCATTTGGCATTTTTAAAGTGCGTATGGTGACGTCACGTCTGTTATTTAGCAATGTGTTGAGTTAAGTAACAAATGAATTAAATGCAGTTATCTTTGCCCATATTTTATATGCAAAACAAAGATTTTTCATTTAGAATAAACATTCATCATTATAATTCTTTTGGTGTATTTTCTCTCTACAGTGATTTCACTAGCTCGTAATACGAGTTTTAGGACATTACGAGCACTAATTTATATTTTTGTAGTTCACATTGTTTACAGATACTTGAGTAATTTCAAATTTGACAAAATTATACAAATTTTGCAGTCATAAACTTTGGAATTAAAAGCTTAGTTTAATAAAATAGATAAGGTCGTAACAATTAATGTCATTTTTTCTCTCTGAAGAAATTTTTGAATTCACAGCACTATGTCCACTATTCCCTTTTAGCAATCAGTTTAGCCTGGCACAAAATGCTCATCACATGCATGCGCAGTGAGAGCGATTTGTGCTGTCGCTAGGCGCTTCTGCAGTAATATTTTCCTTCACTCCTATTGCATCTTGTGAACAGCGTGTGCGCTCTAACAACTGTAAGCAGAGGGTTGTGCACAATATATCGTTGGTTTTTTGCTATTCTGTGAAGTGAGTTATTTTTTAGACGTTTCTGTTGTTTGTTCATGCGATAATTAACTGAATTTCATATTTATTCGTAAATTAAGTTAATAGTTAAATATGAGTGCAACTAATAAAAGAAAGATTGATAATGAAAATCGCGAATTTCAAGAACGGTGGGAGATTGAATATTTATTTATTCTTAACCAGGGAAAGCCACAGTGTTTGGAATGTTTACAGACTATAGCTGTGCGTAAAGAATACAACTTAAAGCGCCATTATTTTTCAATGCATTAAAAAAAGTATTCTTCGTGCACAGGAGACATGAGAATAGCGCTCGTAAAAAATTTAAACAAAACGGAATTATCACACTATTCTTTTAAATAATATATCAAAATCTCAAGAATATTCAGTAGCTGCATCATTTGAGGTTTGATTAGAAGTAGCAGAAGCAAACAGGTCATTTTCGGATCGAGAATTAATAAAATAATATGTCTTGGCGAAGAATAAATAGTAAAAAAATTTCAAACTGTTTCACTTTCTCATCAGACCGTAAGTCGACGTGTATGCAATCTCACTAAAAAATTACAGAAAATAATCAATAATTGCTGCTCTCTTTCTGTGGCTTTGGACGAAAGTAGAGACATCTCCGATAGAAGCCAAATGCTTATTTTTTATAAGGAATGTAAATGAAAACTATAGCTATTTAGAACTTTTAAAATTAGGATCATTACACGGAACAACAAAAGGTAAAGACATTTATAAGGAATTAAAATGTGCAGCAGAGGAACATGGCGGATTTGGTAAGTGCACCGCTATTGTAAATGACGGTGCGAGAGTTATGACTGGCAAAAATATTGGGTTCGCAGGACTGTTACAAAAAGAAGGAATTAATTGTCGAATGTTGCACTGTATTGTAAACCAGGAGACATTGTGCGGCATTTTGCTGAGATTAAACGACGTAATGGAAAATTTATCAAAATTATCAATATAATTCGTGGCTGAAGTCGTTCTCTTACACACAGAAAATTTAAAGCTGTTTTGGAGCTTTAAAAAGTTTTAAAAGTTTTAGTGCTTGTTTGGAGCTATTTAAAGCTTCATGCTGAGTATGGCGATTTGCTTTTATGTAGTAATATTCGCTGGTTTAGTGCCGGAAATGCTTCAAATGGGTTTTTGCACTTCGAAAAGAAATTCATTTTTTTCTCACAAAACTGGGCACCGATGAAGATTTATTAGCAAATTTTGTGGACGAAAATTTTCTCTGTTCACTTGCTTTCCTAACAGATATTAGAGATTATTTAAATGTCTTGACTAAATCCTTACAAGGAAAAGATCAGAACGTGTGCTGTCTTTATCATCATGTTACGGGGTTTAAAAACAAACTACAATTGTTGAAGTCAAATTTGCAGGAAAACAATTTAATTCATTTTGAAAGTTGTAAAGAGTTCTATGAAGAAATGAAGCAACTTACTAAAACAGTTAATGTTGAAAAATATGTCCCTAAAATATATATCTTAATTGAAGATTTTAATAGAAGGTTTTCTCAATTTCATGACCTTTAGAAAGTTTAAATTTATTCAATAATCCATTAAATATTGATATTATCATCGTAGATCCTAAATATCAAATGGAATTATGTGTCCTTCAGGACGACCCAATTATTGCATCTAGTGGAGAAACTGGAATAGAATTGGTCAAACTTTTGCCTAAAGAAAAATGTCCAAAATGAAAAATTTTAGACTCCGAGTAATTTCTACGTTTGGAAGTACATATATCTGTGAGCGCACATTTTCTGATATGAAATACATAAAAACAAGGTACAGAAAATGCATGAAAGACTCTACACTTGAGCATATACATCGGCTCGTAACAACAAATATAGATATGGACCTAAAAGAAATTATTGCCCAACAACTACGGCCATTTTGTTCCCATTAAATTTATTAAATATTTGATAAGGTTTAGAAAATTTATATTGGTTTATTATTACTTATTATTTTTCGTATAAATAAAACAATTTTTTTGAAGTGGCATGAATTGACTATTCAATTACCTATCCTATTCTTTTTCTTTGGCCCGCGAAATATTGGCAAAGGCAGAAATGGCCCCGCGGTCTGAGAGAGTTGGACAGCACTGCATTATCCACTGGTAATAAACACCTTTTTCAAATGATTGATTTTATTCTTGACTTCTTGTAAATGCATCCTATGGATGCGTTCTGGACCTCTAGAAAACACCAAATAACGGGTTGTGGATTAAACGAAACATTTCTTACTTGTAATTAAGAAGTTTGAAAGAAGAGTGGTAGTTATAAGAGGAGTGAAGAAATACCTTTAGGGCCGATTGGCATAGTCACTGGATCTAGTCTAAACAGATCGAAAGGCCTTTCAGCAATATGGAAATCAGCAAGAGGGAAAATACAAAAGGAAAGCAGCAAGTATTGATGTTTTTCCTTAAAAACGACGTAATCACAATTGTTCACGGATGAACCTCAAACGTAACCTCTGGAGTGTTTTAGCCCTATATGAGCAGAGAATGATAGCGATGATGAAAGAAAAATTGAGACTCTCAGGCTACATATTCAGCATCATCCATCACATAATTATCTCCTCCCATCTGCAATGAAAACTACTCGTCATTTCCTTCTTAAGATAAATGTTTTGCATTTGAATCCTTTAAAATATATTATCTTCTATGAATTTTACACGGCAGAGCGACAATTGGGTGGAAGTCAACTGGGTGGATAATAATTGGAAGTGCGACAATATTGGATACGACAACAGAAAGATACGACAATTGGGAGGATAAGACAATTGGGTGGACAATTCGATGGAACACAATTGGGAGGATATGAAAATGGGGTTGAAATAAAGAAATTATGAGAAATAACAATTATCCATCTGAAAAATTATTACTGACATGGCGGGAATCGAACCCGCAACTCTGTAGATACATGCCAGAGCGCTCTACCATAAAATCCACGCATCGGAAGAAAATTCGCTTTCAGGATAAAAATTATAAATCTTTCATTGGAATGTGGAGGACCTTGCGCCACCTATAATTCATGAAAGTAACTTATTTTCCGATTTTTGCTTATGATTTAGATCAGTGGTTCTCAACCTTTTAGGCTTCACGTACTCCCTGGAAATGTCTATGTAAGTGGCGTACCCCTTGTATAGATAGATAAAACTATAGTTATAGTATAACAATGGGAAGAAAATAAAACATATATATCAGTGGTTCTGAAACTTTTATGCTTCACGTACCCCCTGGAAATGTGTATGTAACTGGCGTAACCCTTGTATTGATAGATAAAACTATAGTTATAGTATAACAATGGGAATAAAATGAAACATATATATCAGTGGTTCTCAACCTCTTATGCTTCACGTACACCCTGGAAATGTGTATGTAACTGGCATACCCCTTGTGCAGATAGATAAAACTATAGTTATAGTATAACAATGGGAATAAAATAAAACATATATATCAGTGGTTCTCAACCTTTTATGCTTCACGTACCCCCTGGAAATGTGTATGTAACTGGCTTATCCCTTGTATAGATAGAAAAAACTATAGTTATAGGATAACAATGGGAATAAAATAAAACATATATATCAGTGGTTCTCAACCTTTTATGCTTCACGTACCCCCTGGAAATGTGTATGTAACTGGCGTACCCCTTGTATAGATAGAAAAAACTATAGTTATAGGATAACAATGGGAATAAAATAAAACATATATATCAAATATTATATTGATTTGGAAAAGGCGTCGACGAATGTTTGAATTAGAAGCAAGTTGTAATGTCCATGAACCCTGAAACTAAAGTCGGTTTCCGAAAGACGATTTTCTGTTAGTTCGGCCTCTCCTACCTCAACAGTTGATCCTACTTGCGCATATTACTCTTCGGATTAATGTCTCTATGAATACGGAACTTGTGAGGGAATAATTAGAACACTTCCAAGAGAAGGGCTACTTCTTTCTGAAAACACACTTGTGATTTTAATCAAATTTCGCCTTTTCGTGTGCAGGAGAGTCTCAAATACTTGTTGCAAAAAATAATAAGTGCAAATAACCACTATGCAGAACTCGCAGCGATGTCTCATGGTATTGATATGACTGATCAGCATCTGTGTGGGCAGCAATCTCCATTGCTCCTCCAGAGCATGTCGAGGGGCACGATGGCTCAGTCGGTGGTGCCACAGGCTCCTGATCTTCAGTTCGCAGATTAGAGTCCCATATGAGCGTTCGTTGAGATTTATCTCGGCAGATGCTCCCCGCCTTGACTTCAGTCGGTATAGGTCACCGATGGACTTTTAAAGGCCTCCCTCTATCGGACGCGACGTTAAACCATGGTCCCGTGTGCTGGGAGAACCAAAACAAGACCGCCTCGATGCAATAGGCGTGGACACTACAATGACAGGAAGCTGAACTTTCAAAAATATTGCAGTCAAAATTAATTAAATTTATCTTTATAAAAATTGTTTGGTAGTTGTTTATTTAAAAAAAAGTAATTATTTGTATAACATTTTCAAATATTTGAATAAAATCCTAATCGATAAATTATTTTATTCTAACTGGTTTCAAAATAAATAGCTTTAATTTAAATAAAAAAATTTAATCAATTAAATAATAATGCATAATAAATTTTCGTCCTTTCTTCTCTCTTTTTATTCAATGATGTCCAGGCCTGATGAATCAGTGTAGACTTGTCCATACCTTGTGCACATTAAAGAACATGCTAGATGATCTTGACGTGAGACTACCATCTGTCTCCCAATAACCGTCCAATGGGTCCCCTTGTCCCACGTTCTCTGAGACCTCGGAGTCCTTCTGACATGGCCATTTAATCCAATGTGTGCAAAAAAAGTGCCACTAGGAAGTAATTCTCTAAAATACCTTCATTTTATTTGTTTAGTTCGACCAAAGATACACTAGACTGTAAAACTGACCGTGTGTTTTTCATGATATCCAACAATGTAGGGGTAAAACTGGGTTCTGGTGCCACACAGCATCTTAGTATTAATTCTTCACATTACTTTTGTCACCTTGTTCCTTTTAATTATATTTCATTATACACGTGAGTAAATAAAGTTTCTCTTTATTTATATCTTTATATACATAACATTTTTGCTCTTCACCTTATTTCGAATTCAAAATATCTTGGCAAAAATCCACCCATCCACTCGAAAGCATCCGTCATTAGCTCATTAAAATTGTGGTAAACTATTTGCATATAATATATTGGTTTGCTTTCCTTTTCCGATGCTTTATCACTCGTATTTTATTAACCTTTTTTGAACTCACAGCCATCTCCTCTGACTCACTTGACCCATAAGAGTACTGGTAGTTTCAGAAAGAGCCTGTTTAAATAGTCCCATTTTTTCTCACGTACAATTCTAAATAAACCACGATTGTCGTAATGACTAAGTAACCTATTATGGTAAGCTTTAGCTGTAACTGAGGTGCGGGTGGCTCAGTCGGTAGCGCGCCAGGCTAGTAATCTGCAATTTCAAGGTTCGAGAACCACTTGGGACAGCGGCTGAGATTTATCTCCACAAAACTCCCTGCCCTTGGTCAGCAGAGGTCACCGATGGCCTTAGAAAGACCGCCGTCTTTCTGATGGGACACTAAGCCGTGATTCCAGGTGCAGGAGACCAATGTGTTTTGCACATTAAAGAGCACATTAGATGGCCTTGACGGGAGGCCATCCAATGTGCATCAATCTTCAAACTGCTGCTCCAATGGGTCCTCTCCCCCAACCTTCACTGAGACTTCGGGGTTCTTGTGACCTGCCCATTGTGTGCAGAAAATGCATCTCAGAAGTAAAAACACACAACTTTGATTATAACTTGGGTTTTCAGAGTTAAAAATAATTTTTTAACCATTACTCAACACCCTTCAAGTTTAAATTGCAAGATACTTTTAACAAGGTAACTGTCAGATCCAGTTTCAGATCCCTTATATGACCAACTATTCTTAGTTAAACTATCCCGTTTCCTGTTAACATACACTCGACCATATTCTTATGAAAATCATCAGGTCAAATTCACCTTTATTTATAAATATCCCACTAATTGCAATAAGGTACTAGTTATTTTCAAACCATTAATTTTCCTTCCCTGTAGGAGACATGCCCCAATGCCATTGTAACTACTAGTGACAAAAGGACCTATCACCCCTGCCCAAAGAACAGAGGAAAACCAATTTTATTATTGGTCTTTAAGCACAAGAGTAAGAGTTCCTTTCTTACTAGCATTCAGAATATCCTCATCTTCCATTTGATGAATTAAGTTGTGTCCTATAGGTTGTATCCCCCTGTAGCATTTTAATAGAGTGACGTTTTGCATTACAGTTTAAACATCGTGAAATGTTACTCATAAAATCACGTGATATTTGTTTCTATGATTGTTTTTTATATGCAATGTTTTTATATAAAATTTAGTGTTGTTGAGTAGTGAAATTTTTTTTAACAATGGTCGAGTGGTTAGCACGCTTGGCTACTAATCTAACGGAACTGGGTTCAAGCACTGGGTAAGGCATGGATGTTTGTGTTGTCTTTCTGCTAAGGTCCTGCCATCCTCACAGACCTTCTACTATGACATATAAACTGACAGGCTCCTGTCAGACCACTGTGGCAAACAGCTCCTTGAGGGGTATTTAATTTTTTCATTTAAAAAGAAATTACACAGTTAAAGAAACTATAAATCTTGCAATCCTAATAAAGCTTCTTTGTTCATTACATCGCAAGGCCATTACATCTTCTGACAGATGAGGTCCAGAGGTTCATGTGGACCGCCGAATGTGAAGTAGCCTTCCAATAATGGAAGCAAGCTCTTTCCACAGCACCAGTGTTAGCATATGCAAAAGCTAATAACAGTTCATTTTAGATACTGACGCAAGTAACACAGGAGTTGGCTCTCTCTTCCAGTAAAGGAATTATTAATCGTGATTCTCCAACTATATTTGGTATACAAACTAAATGTACACCAACGGTTAAATAGTTGGTGTCACTGTAAATAAGAAGCTTAAATGGGATTCACATGTAACTAATGTGTTTTCCAAAGCCAATATCGTTAGATGTAAACTTGGTCCCTTGATAATGTGAAACTCTACGCTCCCTCCGCAAAAGAAGCTATTCTTGTATAAGACCATTCTGCAGCCTATTCTGACGTATGCCTCACCAGTGTGGGGCATCGCTACCAACACGAACGTCAGGAGACTACAGAGTTTTAAAAAAGAAATTTTAAGATCGGTGGTCCGTGCGCCATGGTTTGTGAAGAATAAAACCATTCACAATGACCTGGGCATTCACCACATATATACATACATCAGGAAATTCTCGCAGACCTTTCTCGAGGCAGTGGGAAACCACCCTTACGAAATTATAAATATTTTACTCAATTATGATCCTTTGGTGCTAAAGTAGTTCAAACGCCCACAGTTAATGGTTTTTTGACGAACGCGTATTTATACTACGATGTAATCTACACTTTTATTGCTTTGATGGTTATTTTTAACCTTTATGCTCTTTCTGTTGCGTTTTAAGTAAACATCTTTATTTTGCCCATTGGGCTCCTTCGGGTGTTATTTATATATTGTCATTGCTATTGGCGCTATATACTATGATTTTGAAGGTTAAGGCCTAAGGCCAGGAACTTAATTAACATTTATTAAGATATCAGATATCAACACAGCAGTTGGTGCTTTACTTTCACAACAACCAGAGGGACAAGAAATAGTTATTGCATATTTTAGTAAAACTTTGTCCAAACCAGAACCGAATTATTATGTCACATGTAAAGAACTGTTAGCAATAATAAAAGCAATGCAACATTTTCATCATTATCTCTATGGCCAGAAATTTCTTATTCGTACCGATCATGCTGCCCTCAAGTGGAAACTAAACTTTAAAAACCCTGGACAAATTAATAGGTGAATACAGCGAGTGCAAGAGTACAATTTCTCTATTGATCGTAGAGAAGTGGCAAGCTACACAGAAATGTAGATGCTCTTTCCAGACGTCCATGTATTGACAGCTGTAAGCATTGTTATAATACAGAGTGAAAATATTATGGTACTAATGATATAATGCTCATAAGACTGTTAATATCGATACACAACAAAAGAGTGATAATCCTAACATCTGGAGCCCAATACAGATTAGAAAGGACCAACTAGACAATGAAGATATAAAGCCAATATCAGATTTAATTGAAAAATCTAATGCAAGACCTAATTGGGAGCAAATCTCGAGATATAGCCCAACTACTAAAAAATATTAGGCGTAGTGGGACTCCTTAGAAGTGAACTATGGTGTACTTTACAGAAGATGAGAGAATCAAACTGGGCGACTGATCAGTTAGCAGATAATCCTTTCTACCTCCAGAGAGGAACTAACGATGAAAGATCTTCATAATAGAGCCACTGGACAAGCAGCTGCTTGAAGGGGTATTTAATTTTTTCATTTAAAAAATTAGACATTTAAAGAAACTATAAATTTTGTAATCCTAGTATAGTTTCTTGTTCATTACATCGCAAGGCCATTGCATCGTCTGAAAGATGAGGTTATAATATATCGCTGTTAATAAGACATTAGCGAACACCAGAAGAAATTTCATTGGTTTAAAAGTAGGGCAGACTTTGAAAGATGGCGTAGGCAATGTGAGGCTTGTGCAGCAAAGAAAGGCTGTAAGACTAAGCTCCAAACGTAAAATGTTGGTGACTCTCTTCAGAGAATAGCCATTGATGTAATGGGTCCGTTCCTTAGGACTGATGATGGAAATCGCTATTAATTGGTGGTGGAAGATTATTTCATGAAGTGACCTGAATTATTCCTTTCAAAATCAGGCCTCCGCCTTACGTGTAGTTCGAGTATCTTTCACTAGATGGCAGCATCTGCATATAATACATTTCAATATGAGAAATACTGGTACTGGATATTTTTCGACATATTTATCTAAATATATTACAATCATTCAACCAGTATAGAAATAAATGTGCGTAGCGATGCTTCTTCTACTGCTCAAACACAAAAGAAATGTAGAAATATTTATTGATAATTCAAGATTAATGGCTAACGGATAGGTTTAGATGCTTGAGTCTTATGTTACATGACTTTAAATAGTGAACGAATATTTTTAACGCTAAATACACTGATCTACCAAAATATTACATAATTTCCATGTTACGTCAATGGGAATCTAACTTCGAAGCTATCTAATTTCTAAAACATGAATTAACGAAAAAATATGACAAGGGATAAATATAAGTAAGCATAAGTTCAGGTCCAATGAATGTAACAACCAGCAGATCTCTGACTTCACTTGCAACCCCAGGTGAAGAGAAAGCGTACGGGCGTTATCACAACGGTCTATGAGAACATCGCTGAAATTTGTTGCATTTCGAGATGTAAAATAACAACACAAAACTTTTCCGAAAAATTTACCTTACTTGGAAATTTTGCCATGCAAAGAAACTGAGTAGTGAGATAATGTTTCCGTAAGTGTGATATTGTGTACAAAATTTCCGTAAATCGTAGACTATTAATAAATGAATAGAAAATTATTGAATTTTTCACTGCACAATAATTATAAATTATATGTAGTAAGAAAGCAATCCGAAAGCTTATAGCGAACCACATGATTATTTGCTATAAAAATATCTGCGAGTTCCTCATGGAAATTGTTTATTGGATATCACTTTAAAAGTTTTTCATGATTCGTCAATTGAAGGATAAATTCAGCTGGGAAGGATGTTGGAAATCTTTGGTTGATCTTCTGTGATGCTTTACATATGACATCACAAGACACAGATGTGTTGCATTCATAAACTCCGTTTAAGTCCTTCGATTGTTCCTTGAGAATCCCTTTCGTATCTTCAGGAGGGTAGGTGACTTCGGAATTCTAATCGTCATTTCGAAAATGAAAATGTCTCCAACTGATCGTCATAAGCATGGTGCTTCATGGCATGTGGCGATTATTTAAACGACTCCTTTTGTTCTGGTGATGTAAAGAACCTTGCTTCTCATTTGAGAGAAACCTTCTCTAATCATTATGCACTGTTTCTTTGCAGCGTTTTCATAAAATCAATTCAAAGTAATGTAAACATGTTATTATAACCGTTTAGATAAGCCTACCACGAGTCAGGATTTAGATGTAGATGATTGTGTTTCAGAATTGTAGCCAACCATTATATCTTTCGATTTCTTCTTCTTGCTGCTCCCTCAGTATGAAAATGAATACTACTGACCATGGAAAACTCAATGTCCATCTAATATGAAGCTTAAGAATGGCTCTATGAAGGAGAGACAGAGCACGTGAATGTTAAAAAAGAGCTCCTAAGAGATTTCCAGTGAGATGATTTCTCCACTCATTCGTTGATCAGCAAAAATTCCTCTGTCTGCTTATCAAATATTTGAGAACTAAATGAAATCGAATATTATAGTCATTTGCTTTATTTTAGTAACGAATTAAAACGCGTCTAATTTCTGTTAATCTCGTACTTTTCGAAAATCATACACTAAAAGAAGTAGCTACCCCTCCTTTTTTAGTTTAAGTATATACTAAAGAATTTGCGTTTGTTCAACGATATATAATATGGCGCTTTACATATTTAATGATATCAGGTCACGATACATTCTTTAAAACTTTAAAGTGGAAATACATATTCACTACTACGGAAGAAATAAAATGAAAGAATGTCTTTTACAAACAAATCCAGATTTAAATAAGTGTTCTGTTCCTCTAAAACATTTATCTTCCTAACAACTTATTTGACTGTAGGAAACCTACTTGCACGCATCTCAAGTAAAGGTTTGTTGTCATTAGATCATTTACCATGATTTAATCAATATATAAACGAACAAAAAACAAAAGCTTGGTTAGGTTGTTATAGTACACATTATATTGGTAGTGCGAAAAGTAAATTTAAGATCAAGTTTAAGAATGGCAAACAAAATATTAACTCATTAACTGATCAATTAACGGCAACAATGATCAGTAGAAAAATAATAGCTAATCACGGCAGAATAATTATTTTTTGAACCGAAACTTAGCGAAGCACCACTAGAAAAAACAAAAACGAAACTGGATTCCTAAAGAACAGAACAATGGGAATAAAATAAAACTCTGACTTTATTACTAGATCTAGCAAATGTGGCACAAGGTCCGCCACATTTCAATGACATATTTATAAGCCTTATCCTGGAAGCGTAATTTCGTCTGATGCGTGTCTTTTATGGTAGAGCCCTCTGACAAGTATCTAGAGAGTTGCGGGTTCGATTCCCGCCATGTCAGTAATAATTTTTCAGATGGATAACTGTTACTTCTCTGTTCTGGACAACTATGGCTACTTTTCTTTTTTTCTACGCTGCTGAGGAGTAGTCAGCCACACAGAGTCCTGGTGCTGACCATATAAACCTACTGGCCTGGACTGAAATAATTCTCTGAGCTATTTTATGGATCCTGAATTTGCTAGGCTGGTGGGCTTCTGTGGAGGGAAAATCTTCCACTGTGTTTTCTGTTTGTTTGTGGGTTGACAGCCCCATGTGAATAAATTCACAGGATATGTTTTGTCAGTTGGTGGATAATCCTGAGCATAAACCATCGCCGGCACCTGAACTCTTGCTTCTACTGGCATCGTCAAATTCTACATTGGAGGAAGTCTGCCAGTGTAGATGGTTTCAGCCTTTAGTGGTGGGGGAACGGGTCTTTGCCCCATGCCTGCGATTAGGTGGCTGTTTGATATTGTCGGCATTCCCTCTCTCAATAAACATAGTTTCTTTAAACATCCCGCTAAACCTTTTCTCCCCATAGGAAGTTGGAATGTGAGTACTCTGCACAGAGCTTTTTCTCTTAATGTCCTCACACAAGAATTCCTCTGTTATAATTTATATATTCTTGGCCTGCAAGAGACCAGATTGACAGATAAAGGTTAGATTCTTAAAAATAATCTTAAATGTCTCTTTTCAGGGAGGGCAGATAATAAGCATTGCCAAGGCGTAGGTCTACTTCTCAGCAGAAACGCTAGTGATGTTCTTCTAGGATACGAGTGCACTAATGAAAGGTTTCTTTCACCAAATTTCAGACAAGTATTAAATACTTGAAAGCTATCTGCTGTTATGCCCCCACTGAGGATGCTGACGAGGATGAGGAGGGTAGATATTATAGACAACTTTAGGATATTTTGAATTCTATCAAGGAAGTAGATATTACCCTTGTTCTAGGTGACTTCAATGCCCGAGTTCGTGCTTACTCTGACCTTTGGGGAGGAGTGATACGCTCCTTTGGTATTGGTAGCTGTAATGGCAATGGGCAACGAACGTCTCTACAGGTAAGTAAACTCAATGGTTTCAGAAAAGCTAACACTTATTACAAACACCGCGAATTGGTTTCACCTGATAGGCTGCATAAAGAGATGATTGATTATATATTAATTAACAGCAAATGGGCTAGTTCTGTAAAGGAATACCAGGTCGTTTAGTTGAGCTGAAATTGGGTCTGATTATTACCTTGTTAAAAATGTCTTGCAACTTAAATTTAAAATGTGTTGTGCTAGCGTTAAAAAATTTACCTCTAATACCGAAGCTCTGAAACAACCAGTTATAGCTAAAGCTTACCATATAGATAGATATATTAGTGTAACATAGATAGGTTACTTAGTCGTTATGAGAGTTGTAGTTTGCTTACCACTGAAGTTGAGGAAGAATGGACCATTTTCAACAGGCTTTTTTGGAAACTAATAGTACTCTTTTAGGAAAAAAGGATCAGAGGAGGCAGAATTATTTGAGTGATAAGGCACTTGAGTTTATTTCAGAAAGAAAAATGCCTTTAATTAATATCCTACTAGTCCTAATAGAAAGCATTACAGAGAGCTGAATAAGCATGTAAAGGATCAGTTTGCTGCTGATAAGAATCTTTGGCTTGATGGCTTGGGTGACAAAGCCGAGGAAGCAGTTAGACAGCACAACAGCAGAGAGCTGTACCAAATAGTTAATGTTTTGTGTGGTAGAAAACGGGCAGGTATACATGGATTGAAGGATAAACAATGTAAGGTTATAGAAGGTGAGGATTCTGTCATGGCTAGGTGGGCTGAGCATTTCAGTGATGTTCTAAACAACGCGGTTGGTTACACTCCCATTGTTTGTAATGACGATAGATGCATTGGTGGCTTTAACATTGGCCCTATAACAGAATCTGAAGTTATTTTGACTATTTCTAAACTTAAATTACATAAATCCCCTGGGTTAGATGAAATTACTACGGAAATGCTTAGAGCTAGGAATGTTTCGGTTAGCACTTGGATGACTGAAATTTCAGATATCTTTTATGATAAAGGTATGGTTCATAAAGATTTTACCAGAGCTATTATTATTCCTATTTTCGAAAAAGGTGATCGCAGTTCTTGTGATAACTATAAGGGTACCAGGTAAAGTTCTTTCCATGATTGTGCTTAATAGAATTAAGAATCTGGTTGACAGGCAATTGCATGATGAGCAATGTGGATTCAGAGATGGTAGGGAAGGGGTAGATCAGATATTTTTTACTTAGGCAGATTCTTGAGAAATGTTTAGAGTTTCAGAAATCTTTAGTTGTAGCTTTGTTGATTTCAAAAAGACTTTCGTTATCGTCGAAAAGACTGATCGTCATAATTTGTGGTTGATTGTGAGATCATATGGTATACCAGACAAGTTAGTTAACATAATGAAAGCGCTCTATAATAACACTGAGTCGTGTGTGAGAGTTGCTAAGACTTGTAGCAATTGGTTTAGCATTACTTCTGTACGACTGTTCGACTTCTGTTCGACAAGGGTGTACGTCGTCTTCTTTTCTCTTTAGTTCGGTTATTGAATATGGTATGCGATATTCACTGCAAGTGAAAGATTTTAGCCTTAAATGGTCTGGAGATACGAAAATGTCTGATTTATGTTATGCTGATGATTTAGACCTTTTGGTAAATGATGTTGATGAGATCAAATCTTTCATTAGACCTGTTGATGATACTGGTGTTAGATAGATACTAATGATAAACAGCGAGAAAACTAAAGTGATGATAATTAGTCAGGTAGGCTATTATTCAGTTAATCTGAATGTTTGAAGTCTTTAGCAGGTGTTATAGGTTAATTATCTTGCGAGCTATGTAGCAGATACAGGTGATGTGCGGCATAAGTTTAATAGACGAATAGGGATTGTAGCAGGGACTTTCAAGAATCTATGGAGAGTGTGGAGAAATAGGCGTATACACCTAAAGAATAAAATTTGACTGTATAGTAGTTTGGTTCTTTCTAGTGTTAATTAGGAGAGTGAAACTTGGACGCTTTGTAAACAAGATAACAAGAAACTAGATTTTTACGCAGTGTCTTGGGCAATAGGTGGTTCAACTTTGTAACTAATGATGAGGTTAGGCAAAGGCGTCTGCAACCTCCTTTAAGCAGCATATTGTGCAGAGAGAGTCTCCGCTGGTTTGGCCATGTTGCCCCTATGGGGGGATATATATATTATATATATATATTATAATATATATATATATATAATATATATATATATTATATATATATATATTATTATCATTATAGATTGGCGAATACGGTTATGAACAGTATGCCTAAACGCCTCAGAAAAAATTGAGAGACCTAGGATGCGGTGAGCAGATAATGTCAAACAGGACCTTGTTAGGATTGGTGTGAAGTGGCCAGATGCAGCAGATGTAACTGAGGGCAGATATGCTTGGAGAACTAAATTGAACAGTCTGGTTAGACCTCCGCAGCCCATGACTGTTTGAGGATGATGATGATCATAGTAACTAAATCACTTTGCATTTCATATAATCCAATAACAACATAGTTTTGTGCATTTTAATAAATGCTCTAAAATAATTATCTTGTTTTAGAGCAGAGAAATTTTTCTTCTGTTCTTTAGGAATCCAGTTTTGTTTTTGTTTTTTCTAGTGGTGCTTCGCTAAGTTTCGGTTCAAAAAATAATTATTCTGCCGTGATTAGCTATTATTTTTCTACTGATCATTGTTGCCGTTAATTGATCAGTTAATGAGTTAATATTTTGTTTGCCATTCTTAAACTTGATCTTAAATTTACTTTTCGCACTACCAATATAATGTGTACTATAACAACCTAACCAAGCTTTTGTTTTTTGTTCGTTTATATATTGATTAAATCATGGTAAATGATCTAATGACAACAAACCTTTACTTGAGATGCGTGCAAGTAGGTTTCCTACAGTCAAATAAGTTGTTAGGAAGATAAAGGTTTTAGAGGAACAGAACACTTATTTAAATCTGGATTTGTTTGTAAAAGACATTCTTTCATTTCATTTCTTCCGTAGTAGTGAATATGTATTTCCTCTTTAAAGTTTTAAAGAATGTATCGTGACCTGATATCATTAAATATGTAAAACGCCATATTATATGTCGTTGAACAAACGCAAATTCTTTAGTATATACTTAAACTAAAAAAGGAGGGGTAGCTACTTCTTTTAGTGTATGATTTTCGAAAAGTACGAGATTAACAGAAATTAGATGCGTTTTAATTCGTTACTAAAATAAAGCAAATGACTATAATATTCGATTTCATTTAGTTCTCAAATATTTGATAAGCAGACAGAGGAATTTTTGCTGATCAACGAATGAGTGGAGAAATCATCTCACTGGAAATCTCTTAGGAGCTCTTTTTTAACATTCACGTGCTCTGTCTCTCCTTCATAGAGCCATTCTTAAGCTTCATATTAGATGGACATTGAGTTTTCCATGGTCAGTAGTATTCATTTTCATACTGAGGGAGCAGCAAGAAGAAGAAATCGAAAGATATAAAGGTTGGCTACAATTCTGAAACACAATCATCTACATCTAAATCCTGACTCGTGGTAGGCTTATCTAAACGGTTATAATAACATGTTTTCATTACTTTGAATTGATTTTATGAAAACGCTGCAAAGAAACAGTGCATAATGATTAGAGAAGGTTTCTCTCAAATGAGAAGCAAGGTTCTTTACATCACTAGAACAAAAGGAGTCGTTTAAATAATCGCCACATGCCATGAAGCACCATGCTTATGACGATCAGTTGAAGACATTTTCATTTTCGAAATGACGATTAGAATTCCGAAGTCTCCTACCCTCCTGAAGATACGAAAGGGATTCTCAAGGAACAATCGAAGGACTTAAACGGAGTTTATGAATGCAACACATCTGTGTCTTGTGATGTCATATGTAAAGCATCACAGAAGATCAACCAAAGATTTCCAACATCCTTCCCAGCTGAATTTATCCTTCAATTACGAACCATGAAACACTTTTAAAGTGATATTTAATAAACAATTTCCAATGAGGAATTCACAGATATTTTAATAGCAAATAATCATGTGGTTCGCTATAAGCTTTCGGATTGCTTTCTTACTACATATAATTTATAATTATTGTGCAGTGAAAAATTCAATAATCTCCTATTCATTTATCAATAGTCTACGATTTACGGAAATTTTGTACAGAATATCACACTTACGGAAATGTTATCTCACTACTCAGTTTCTTTGCATGGCAAAATTTCCCAAGTAAGGTAAATTTTTCGGAAAAGTGTTTTGTGCTTATTTTACATCTCGAAAAGCAACAAATTTCAGCGATGTTCTCATAGACCGTTGTGATAACGCCCGTACGCTTTCTCTTCACCTGGGGTTGCAAGTGAAGTCACAGATCTGCTGGTTGTTACATTCATTGGAACTGAACTTATGCTTACTTACATTTATTCCTTGTCATATTTTTTCGTTAATTCATGTTTTAGAAATTAGATAGCTTCGAAGTTAGATTCCCATTGACGTAACATGGAAATTATGTAATATTTTGGTAGATCAGTGTATTTAGCGTTAAAAATATTTGTTCACTATTTAAAGTCATGTAACATAAGACTCAAGCATCTAAACCTATCCGTTAGCCATTAATCTTGAATTATCAATAAATATTTCTACATTTCTTTTGTGTTTGAGCAGTAGAAGAAGCATCGCTACGCACATTTATTTCTATACTGGTTGAATAATTGCAATACATTTAGATGAATATGTCGAAAAATATCCAGTACCAGTATTTCTCATATTGAAATGTATTCTAGGAAGATGCTGCCATCTAGTGAAAGATACTCGAACTAGATGTAAGGCGGGGGCCTGATGTTGGAAGGAATAATTCAGGTCACTTCATGAAATAATCTTCCGCCACCAATAAATAGCGATTTCCATCATTAGTCCTAAGGAACGGACCCATTACATCAATGGCTATTCTCTGAAGAGAGTCACGAACATTATACGTTTGGAGCTTAGTCTTACAGCCTTTCTTTGCTGCACAAGCCTCACATTGCCTACGCCATCTTTCAAAGTCTGCCCTACTTTTAAACCAATGAAATTTCTTCTGGTGTTCGCTAATGTCTTATTAACAGCGATATATTATAACCTCATCTGTCAGACGATGCAATGGCCTTGCGATGTAATGAACAAAGAAACTATACTAGGATTACAAGATTTATAGTTTCTTTAACTATGTATTTTTTTAAATAAAAAATTTAAATACCCCCCTCAAGCAGCTGCTTGCCCAGTGGCACTATTATGAAGATCTTTCATCGTTAGTTCCTCTCTGGAGCTAGGAATGATTATCTGCTAACTGATCAGTCGCCCAGTTTAATTCTCTCATCTTCTGTAAAGTACACCATAGTTCACTTCTAAGGAGTCCCACTACGCCTAATATTTTTTAGTAGTTGGGCTATATCTCGAGATTTGCTCCCAATTAGGTCTTACATTAGATTTTTCAATTAAATCTGATATTTGCTTTATATCTTCATTGTCTAGTTGGTCCTTTCTAATCTGTATTGGGCTCCAGATGTTAGGATTATCACTCTTTTGTTGTGTATCGATATTAACAGTCTTATGAGCATTATATCATTAGTACCATAATATTTTCACTCTGTATTATAGCAATGCTTACAGCTGTCAATACATGGACGTCTGGAAAGAGCATCTACATTTCTGTGTAGCTTGCCACTTCTCTACGATCAATAGAGAAATTGTACTCTTGCACTCGCTGTATTCACCTATTAATTTGTCCAGGGTTTTTAAAGTTTAGTTTCCACTTGAGGGCAGCATGATCGGTACGAATAAGAAATTTCTGGCCATAGAGATAATGATGAAAATGTTGCATTGCTTTTATTATTGCTAACAGTTCTTTACATGTGACATAATAATTCGGTTCTTGTTTGGACAAAGTTTTACTAAAATATGCAATAACTATTTCTTGTCCCTCTGGTTGTTGTGAAAGTAAAGCACCAACTGCTGTGTTGATATCTGATATCTTAATAAATGTTAATTAAGTTCCTGGCCTTAGGCCTTAACCTTCAAAATCATAGTATATAGCGCCAATAGCAATGACAACATAAAAAAAAACCCGAAGGTGCCCTATGGGCAAAATAAAGATGTTTACTTAAAACGCAACAGAAAGAGCATAAAGGTTAAAAATAACCATCAAAGCAATAAAAGTGTAGATTACATCGTAGTATAAATACACGTTCCTCAAAAAACCATTAACTGTGGGCGTTTGAACTTCTTTAGCACCAAAGGATCATAATTGAGTAAAGTATTTATAATTTCGTAAGGATAGTTTCCCACTTCCTCGAGAAAGGTCTGCGAGAATTTCCTGATGTATGTATATATGTGGTGAATGCCCAGGTCATTGTGAATGGTTTTATTCTTCACAAACCATGGCGCACGGACCACCGATCTTAAAATTTCTTTTTTAAAACTCTGTAGTCTCCTGACGTTCGTGTTGGTAGCGATGCCCCACACTGGTGAGGCATACGTCAGAATAGGCTGCAGAATGGTCTTATACAAGAATAGCTTCTTTTGCGGAGGGAGCGTAGAGTTTCACATTATCAAGGGACCAAGTTTACATCTAACGATATTGGCTTTGGAAAACACATTAGTTACATGTGAATCCCATTTAAGCTTCTTATCTACAGTGACACCAATTATTTAACCGTTGGTGTACATTTAGTTTGTATACCAAATATAGTTGGAGAATCACGATTAATAATTCCTTTACTGGAAGAGAGAGCCAACTCCTGTGTTACTTGCGTCAGTATCTAAAATGAACTGTTATTAGCTTTTGCATATGCTAACACTGGTGCTGTGGAAAGAGCTTGCTTCCATTGTTGGAAGGCTACTTCACATTCGGCGGTCCACATGAACCTCTGAACCTCATCTGTCAGAAGATGTAATGGCCTTGCGATGTAACGAACAAAGAAGCTTTACTAGGATTACAAGATTTATAGTTTCTTTAACTGTGTAATTTTTTTAAATAAAAAAATGAAATACCCCCTCAAGCAGCTGCTTGCCACAGAGGTCTGACAGGAGCCTGTCAGTCTATAAGCCATAGTAGAAGGTCTGTGAGGATGGCAGGACCTCAGCAGAAAGAGAACACAAACATCCATGCCTTACCCCCCACTCGACCTTTGTTAAAAAAATATTTCACTACTCAACAACACTAAACTTTATATAATAGCATTGGATATAAAAAAAAAATCATAGAAACAAATATCACGTGATTTTATGAGTAACAATTCACGATGTTTAAACTGTAATGCAAAACGTCACTCTGTTAAAATGCTACAGTTAAAATTAATTTCAAGAAAAAGGGATGCAATCTATAGGACACAACTTAATTCATCAAATGGAAGATGAGGATATTCTGAATGCTAGTAAGAAAGGAACTCTTACTCTTGTGCTTAAAGACTTCAATAATAAAATTGGTCTTCCTCTGTTCTTTGGGCAGGGGTGATAGGTCCTTTTGTCACTAGTAGTTACAATGGCATTGGGGCATGTCTCCTACAAGGAAGGAAAATTAATGGTTTGAAAATATCTATTGCCTTATTGCAAAAAACTAAGTTACTCTATGTTAACAGCAAATGTATATCAAACCCTATGTTAACAGCAAATGCGATAGTTTAACTAAGAATAGTTGGTCATATAAGGAAGCTGAAATTGGATCTGACAGTTACCTTGTTAAAAGTATCTTGCAATTTAAACTTGAAGGGTGTTGAGTAATGGTTAAAAAATTATCTTTAACTCAAGTTGTAATCAAAGTTGTGTGTTTTTACTTCTGAAATGCATTTTGTGCACACAATGGGCAGGTCACAAGAACCCCGAAGTCTCAGTGAAGGTTGGGGAAGAGGACCCATTGGAGCAGCAGTTTGAAGATAGATGCACATTGGATGGCCTCCCGTCAAGGCCATCTAATGTGCTCTTTAATGTGCAAAACACATTGGTCTCCTGCACCTGGAATCACGGCTTAGTGTCCCATCAGAAAGACGGCGGTCTTTCTAAGGCCATCGGTGACCTCTGCTGACCAAGGGCAGGGAGTTTTGTGGAGATAAATCTCAGAACGTCGCATTCGACGGACGGCGGCCTTTACAAGTCCATCGGTGACCCATCCTGAGTGAAGAGAGGGCCGAGAGCTTCTGCCGAGATAAATCTCAACGATCACTCAGCTGGGACTCTAACCCGGGAACTGCAGATCAGGAGTCTCTGGCACTACCGACTGAGCCATCGTATCCCTCGATATGCTTTGGAGGAGCAATGGAGATTACTGCCCACAGAGATGCTGAACAGGCTTATCAATAGTATGAGACATCGCTGCGAGTTCTGCATAGTGGTTATTTCCACTTATTTTTTGGGACATATGGTCTATGCAATAAGTATTTGAGACTCTCCTGCGCACGAAAATGCGAAATTTGATTAAAATCAGAAGTGTGTTTTCTGAAAGAAATATCACTGTAGTAACACTTCTAAGAGAAGGTAACCCTTCTCCTGGAAGTATCCTAATCATTCCGTCACAAGTTCCGTATTCATAGAGACATTAATCCGAAGAGAAATATGCGCAGTAGGATGAACTGTTGAGGTAGGAGAGGCCGAACTAACAGAAAATCGTTTTTCAGAAAGACTTTAGGGTTCATGGACATCAAAAACTTGCTTCTAATCCAAACACTCGTCATCGCCTTTTCCAAATCAATATAATATTTTCTTTGTACACTTTTTATGAAAAAGTTCAAACCCATTTTTTAGCACCCTCAGATCCCACTGTTCATGAGCATTAAGTATTAACTTAATTTCTACCTTTTCACTTCATTTCGTATTGAACATATTTGAAGGTTAAATTTCTTGTTTTAAATCACTCCATAAGATGGCATCGATTTATCAGGGAATAAATATTTATCTTTTCTCCCTTATTCGATAATATTTTCAAAAATAACATTTTTTTTTCAATTAACTTACCACTGGTTATGTTTCATATAAAATATTTTCTTTAAATAAAAATTGTACAAAATTTCCCTGCGATAATTAAACATCAAAATTAAATTCTATTTCTTTTTTAATTATCTGTTGAATCCACTACTGACGATGTAATAATTTCTAACTAATTTAGAAAGAATGTACTGTAGTGTATCTAAACGTTTGAAAATAAAGAATAGTATAGGACCTGGGTGTTAAAACTACGAGCCAGTTATGGCCCACAAAGATTGACAATCCAACACCCGAAATGCCTGACGAATTAGACAATTCAAATTAATGTTTTGACAAATACATTTTTGCATTTGCCGAGGACAAAGCACATACACATTTCTCATTTTAGTATAACAGTACATGTGATCATTCTTTATTTCGAAAACAATATGTTTTATTCACTTATTTAAAACACTATTTTTCTAATTTATATTCGAATAAATAATTTTTTTTGAAAATTTCCAATTATCGTTTTTATTCGGCCTTCCCAGTGAATTTTAATGCAACATGTAAATCTTTCAATGAGGGTGTTAAGTACATTAATTATGAGCCACATTAACGCTTTAAAAGTAAAAGATCATGTAAAATTCGCTAATATGGTCTGCAGATAAGAACGTTTAATGATCTCTCGTTTAGCACATTTGTATTGGATCAATTTTAGAATCTGGAAACAACTTCATTAATTCGATCACAAATAATAAATCTTTACTAGTTCTCGTTTCTTAAACGGTTGGAAAGATAATATATATGTCTCCTAAAAAATTTATATACTACAATTAATCACACTTAGGAATGCTAACAATGTTTAAAAGTAGGAATTCATCATCATCATCCTCAAGCAGCTATGGGCTACGGAGGTCCAACCCAGACCGTGCAATTTAGTTCTCCAAGCAAGTCTATCCTGAGCTACATCAACTGCATCTGGCCACTGCACACCAATTCTAATAAGGTCCGGTTTGACATTGTCTGCCCACCTCATCCTAGGTCTCCCCCTCTTTCTGAGACCTTTAGGCACACTGTTCATAACCCTATTCGTCAATCTATAATTTTTCATACGGGCAACATGGCCAGACCAGCGGAGTCTCTCTCTGCAAAATATGCTGCTTAAAGGAGTTGCAGACTCCTTTGCCTAACCTCATCATTAGTTACAAAGTTGAACCACCTCTTGCCCAAGATACTGCGTAAGCATCTGGAATTTGGGTTGGGTTGTTTTACCTCTGAGCGACACTTTTTTGCACACCATGGGCTAAATGGCCAGGTCACATGGACCCCCGAAGGCTCAGAGAAGGTTGGGTGAGGGGACCCACTGGAACAGCTGTTGAGAGACAGATGGTAGCCTCCCGTCAAGGCCATTCAGCGTATTCTTTAACGTGCACAGGGTATGGCTCTCCCGCACACGGTGCCACGGCTTAACGTCCCATCCGACGGACTTTCCAAGCCCATCGGTGTCCCCTACTGACCGTGGGCAGGGCGGGGAATTTTGCGGAGAGAAATCTCAACGCTGACCCAGCTGGGACTCGAACATGGGAACTACAGATTACGAGCCTGGCGCGCTACCGACTGAGCCACCCCCGCCCCAAGCATCTGGAATCAAAAGCATCTAGTTTGCTGTTATCTTGTTTACAAAGTGTCCAAGTTTCACTACTATAAGTAACCCTAGAAAGAACCAAACATTATAAAGTCTAATTTTAGTCTTTAGGTGTATACGCCTATTTTAGTCTTTAAGTGTATATGAAATTACTTGAGAGAAATATATTAGTAAAAAACATTCATTATTAATAACTCTTTGTAGTGCTGCCATCTGTCGGAATGGTTTTGAACAAAATATCCAGAGTTTTCAAAATATTTATTGCTTACCACCTATCATTTTTTTTTGTAGCATTTAAATATGAACTTGCAAAGCGTCTATTTGTTAACGAAAAACATATTTTTAAAACAAGGTGTATGAATAAAATAGGTAATATAGAAAACTGATATACATTATTGTATTTATCATGCTATCATGTTTTACAACATGTCAGGATCGCCATTTTGGCGGCAGTGCCTACCCGCCTGGCGACATAGCGCCAGCGGCAGGGCCAGTTTTGAGAGCACAATGAAGAAAGGCGACAAGAGTCGTCGTGGCACGGCGATCGTGTTCGAACACTATTGGCCGAAATACCCTAACGTTCCCCGAAGGACACATGACATCATCCGGCGGATGGTTCAAAAAACTGAGACTTGCGCGCGGACCACGAAACTGTCCGGTTGTTAGACTGTTCGTTGGCAGCTCGTTTCAAGCTTTGTCTGTATCTAGCGGTGGGACCCCTGAGGCTCATTATAGCCTCTGTTATATTCGGCGAGTGACTGTACCGGGTGGGCAGTCACTGTATGTATATAGTTATAGTGTTTGTAAATAAAAAAAAGTGTACATATTTTAAATACATGAGTTTGTGTATTCGGCCACTTGAGTGATTATCCTGACAAGAGAAGGGCAGGTACCCTTCTACAAAGCTCTTACACACATAGGTTGTAAAAGAACTCAGCCCAGACAGGCAGAGTGCTGTCGACATACATATATTAATATGAAAGGACTAAAATATACTGGGTTAATCAAAAAAAATAAAAATAAGTAGGTTATAAAAATAAAATAAACGAAGGTTGCTTTAGGTAGAAAAACGCGAATTATAAAGAAATAAAGAAATACGAAGGTTGGAAAAAAAACATAAGATAATAAAAAATACAAAAATCTATGTTAATAAAAATACATGAAATATAAAACTGCGCGTTGAACTCTAAAGAAATAAAGAGATACGTAATTTATAACGATCGGTGATCCCCCACTTGAGACACATCTAATTCACCTCATCAAGTAACAAGACGTAGTCGAGTGTGTTAGCGCACAGCTACTGATCTCCAGTCATGGTTCAAATCACCGTGTGGGAAGGATTTTTTTTAAATAGAGGAGATGCACTAAAAATAGTACGTAGGATGGCACCACAATTAGATTAAATGGGCATAGAGAAAACTGATTTGCCACGCGATGGGTCAACAAGGGGGGGTTGTGACGTGTGGATTCAAAACGGCGGATCAGAACTTGGAAAAAATTACGGATGAGGGTAGAAATCATGTAACTTATTCGGGTGAACGGTGGGGGAGGATTAAAAAAAAGGGGGCGGAACAATTGATAACGGGTTGATTAAATACGGGACGAAAGTGTGGACCTGGCCGAAATAACCGGAAATTAGGTGTATAACTGAAAAAAATGACTGATAACCTAAATGTGTAAAAGATGTGTAAGACATTGTCGAGATCGGTTGTGTGCGTGGCCGTGATCGTGACCTTGGGGACTTTTCAAGGTCAGGGACTAGTACCACTACTTATAGGGGAGCAATTATTTTCATCTCCCCCCTTATTTTAGGGGGAACGAAAGCATGGGGGGTCAATGTTTTCTTAGCCTATGATATTCCCAATGTCAAAATCTTTCATTCCACGTGTGCTTGTTAGTTTCGGCCTTCCCGTTCTGGAGATATAACTTAAGAATTGTTTTAACGTTTCCCTTTTTTTAGGGTGAAGAAAGCCCGAAGAGGGCAATATTTTATAGCCTATGAACCTCCCTGCGTCACAAGCTTTCATTTGGCAAATAAATCATTAGGTTTCTTCAACGTGTTCGAAAAATACGGTGAAAAAACATTTCGTCAAATCCACAAAACGACCAACCCACAAATGTCAGAGCAAAAAGCAATAGGAAGATAGGATACGAAAATAATTATGCACTTAATACAAATATAAATATCTAAGATATAAATGTTTTTTCTCGCACTGTCACACTTAATGAATGATTAAATTTGTGTAGTGCAAATTGCTTCATTGAAAGCCACCATGGAAAACATTTGCAATTACTTACGTGAAAGTGTAGGTAGAAAATACTATTCAAGAACGAGATTAGTGAAACTACGCTAAATTCTAAATTCAGAAAACAAACCTTACCTATGCATATACACCGAAGACTCAAAATATTATGACGACCTGCCTAATATGACGTTGGTCCTCCATGTGCCGCCAAAATAGTTCTTACCCGGTGAGGCGTGGACGCTACAAGATTTCTGACCAGCAGATACTTTAACTATTCTAAGTTACGTGGTTGACCACCACAGATCGGATATGCTGTTCTGACACAAACCACAGTTGTTAGATTGGATTGAGGTCTGAGGAATTTGTAGGCCAGGGCAATACCTTGAAGTCTTCCTCATGTTCCGCAAACCATTCTCGAACATTCCGGGCAGTGTGGCGTGGCACATTATCCTGCTGAAATAAGGCACTACTAGAGGGAAATACCGTTAATATGAAAGGATGCACCTGGTCTGCAATGATATTTAGGTTGGTGGTAGACGTCATAGTCTCCTGCACCTGAATGACTAGACACAGGGTTTCCCAGCTGAACATTGCCCAAAACATTACACTACTTTCACCTGCTTGTTTTAGTCCCATGGTGCATCCTGGTGCCAACACTTCCCCAGGTAAACGATGCACACATACTGGGACATCCATATGGTGGAAGAGGAAACAAGATTCATTCGACAGACGACCTTCTTCAAATCATTCAAGGTCCAGTTTTGATGCTCGAGTGCCCATTGTCCCACTTGTTTCAACAGTGAACCAAGATTAGCATGGGCACTCAGAGCGGCCTGCGCATTACCATTTTCAGCAGGGTTCGATGTACTGTGTGCTGTGACCAGTACCGTCGCCAGATTAGATCACGCCTTGAGGCAAACAATTAAATATCGCAGCTCAAAACGTCGGATTGCGCATACGCAACTCCTACGCTCGGAACGAGAATTTCAATGTCCTCAAAACGAAATAATAATCCACAAAATGATAAATATAACCTAAATTAAACCAAACTGTTTAAGGAAAAGGAAAAGTGAATGGGTGGAACATCACATGTGCAGTGAGGAAGGCTGCCTCGATGCTACACCCTGTCGACGGTAGTGGCTGTGACATATTTCTCCTGTCAGCAGCATTCAAATTACGGGCGATTTGCGCCACAGTATCCCTTCTGTTGGCTTGTACCATATGGGATAGTCTTTTATCACCTCTAGCATCAATGTACCATGGTCAGCCCACACCTTGCCGATCGTTTATGGTTTTTCACCACTCGGACCACTTTTTGGAGGTGCTAAACCATGCTGAATGTGAGCACCCCAAAAGCCATCTCGGAAATGCTCTGAGCCAATCATCTGGCCACAACAAATTGTCAAACTGAGTTAAGTCCGCTGTCTTTTCCATCTGGAGAACAAGAATAACACTGATTAACACAGCTCAGTATCACGTGTTATTTATACCTTTTCATGACCTTCACACGCGCCATCCTTTGCCTGCAACTGGTCTGCTTTGCATAAAAACGCGTTGGTCACAATGTTTTGACTCTTCGATGTACAATGCAATTTACTGGCTAGAGGTTCCAGAAACTCGGGAGACATTTCATTACGGACATCTAATTGAACTACCATATGACTCTCGAACAGCATTTGACGTTGAAGGTTGAGAAGATGTGAAAATAGATCTCGTAGTTTTCTTAAATAAATTTCTTATATCTGCCTATTTGCATGTTTTCCCTTTCCTGTTCAAAAATGCCGCAACAAGTTCGAATGCTCACTTTTTAAATTATGCCCGCCCCCGACTCTAAACCGGATTCGGGATTTAGTGGTGTCAACGTAAAACCACTACAACAGAACATTCTTCCTTCAGTCGATTGATCATGCAACTTAACCCTGACGAAATAAGCGTGGAAATATTGATGTATTTTTAAAATCAGGGACATTGAAAAATAGTTTTCGCGTTATAAAATGTATATTTTGCGAGAAATACAAATAAGAAAGGTTAGAAAGTTATAGTTACGATCACAAACAATAGATGGCGGGATCAACTAACCGTAATATTTTATCAACTTAAAATTGGTCTTAATGTTAATATTAATTAAAGAGTTACTATTATTCCTTTCAGAAGGCGATCGATGTTAGTCAATTATGTACTATACAAAGACAATCTTAAAATATATTCCTTAATTTTCTCTTACAAACTTTCGTACAATTTTATTCGCAAATCTTTTGTGTTCCGATATTTGCCTGTAAATGGTAGCTAGGTAGTCACTGGAAGGATAGCTATGCACCAATCCCCTGTGATGATGTATAGAAACGCCGAGTCCTAAAACCAAATGTCCGACCGTTAGTACCTTGTGGAAGTGAACGGAAGCGAATGGCTGCCAGATTAGGGTGGCCTACTGTTCCCGACACCTATGGCTGCTTTTCTTTTTTTCTACGCTGCTGAGGAGCTGTATAAGGAAAGTTGGTAAAAAATGAACTCTGGTGTATTGTGGAGGACTTTTAAGATTAAGTTAATCTTATAGAAAGTAATATATTTCCGACCATTAAATCCTTGAAATCATAATTTTATATTACCTAATTTCTAATATACGTCATAATCTCAGTTTTAATATTCTACTTAGTATTCAGTCTTCAACAACTGAATCTAGACTCAAAAGATTTTGACTCGTAATAAATATGTGCTTGTAGTTTATCCAACATTAGCTTAAGAATAATGAAATTAAAAATAAAATCTTCTAAATAAAGAATGTAACGAATTGGCAGTGCATATCATGTCTTTGTTATTGGTGGTAACACATTTTTAATCCTTGTACAAATACAAAATAAGTTGAATAAACTAGCACTCTAACGAGTATAATTCGGGCCATTTCAAAACGTTGGGTTTCAGTCCGAGACAAAATTCTTAACTCGATTTTTCGCATGACCGTGTCGTTGAGAGAAAGGATGAACACTGTTACTAAGAAACGAGAATTTGATGACTTGAGATAGGAGGCCACCTGAAAGAGACCGGACTAGGATGGCTCTCGAAGAAACGAAGAATAAAAAAATTAAATATCTTCAGATTTTAGGCTTTTTATGCAATCTAATAGTTAGCTACAAGCTATTTATTTCAGAATAATACAAAATAAAATATTTATATAAATATTAAAATGTACCGCTTTCTTGATAAAGAAACAAGTTACCACTCTTATATCAATACAAATAATAATAATATAAATACCCCCTCAAGCAGCTGCTTGCCACAGAGGTCTGACAGGAGCCTGCCAGTTTATAGGCCACAGTAGAAAGTCTGAGAGGATAGCAGGATCTCAGCAGAAAAACGACACAAACAGCCATGCCTTACCCGGGGCTCGAACCCAGGTCCCGTAGATCAGTAGCCAAGCGCGCTAACCACTCGGCCACATATAACTTAAATTAAAGCACATAAATTCATATGCCATTTAGGTTATATCTTAATTAGACCTTACTATATCTCGGTGGCTCTGGATAGCGTATGAACATATCGTACAGTGTCTTGCATACCTTCAATGACGCAAGCCATTGTGCAGGTACGAACTTTAACTATCTCTATATAATATAACTTTTCAATAACCATAACAAATGATCAATCAAGGATGTAATACTACATTTTCGGATCCAGATATTCTCACGACCAGAAGGATTCATGAAATACTTTTGATTATTTTTCATCACTATGTGCTATCAACTGATGTAAGACCTTCAACAATATGTATAGAACTGGAATAAAAAAATGGAACACACAACGTCAGATTATCGCTGAACAAAAAGAGTGCTAACATTACAGCACGTGCAGGGCACTTTATTCACGATTAAAGACAAAACAGTTAAAGATATTTTAAAGGTCAAGTTTGTGAATTTTGACCATTTTCTCTGAGGGTGGGAAAAATGTTAAACTTCAGGGGAATACAAGTTGAATTCGGCAAACTGATATGACAAACCCTCGCGCTTCCATCAAGGGAGATAATATATCCTTTTAAAGGCACTAACGATATTGACCAAGAAAGGACGGGGTACGATCTTAGTTGATTTGCCTGGCTGGTTTGGCACATTTGTATATTACAGGGGAAAACGTATTGCATTTATCTTCCAACATATCTGTTATCGTTTACAATCTAATGCAATAAAAGGGAGATTTATTTTCCCACAGTTACAGAAACTAACGACAGCGATCAAATTCAAGTTCAATTTTAAATCATTTTACCATGTGAACTTGGTTAAAATTAAATTTCATTGTACATTTCAAGAAGTGTAGCATATTTGACTTTCGTGATTGATTTTGTTTCAAAATGAATTTTGCATTAAGTTTCGTAACATGTTCGCTACACGTTTTGCTGTTAACCAATATATTTTCATTACAATAATCAGTAGAGCATTGCGATTTTTTTATTCGTTTGGCATATAGTGCATTTTCTAATTCCTACCAGTTGCAAAACAAACTAAATCTTTCATTATTTAATTCATAATTTAGTATCACTAAGTTGTTACTTTGTGTATATTGCATCTAGAACTGTTTCTGCGTATGTGGGGGCAAATTATCAACTATCTTTCACTTTTGTAAAAATAAAAGTAAGATGCGAGCATTGTATAGAATGTATAAAAGGCTGTTCATTTATATTTACACTTTAGAGAAGAAATATATGTTTCATTTATGACTTTCTTTGTAAGTGTGAGAGAATGAGAAAATATAAATTTAAAGATTTATATTAGAAAAATTTCACATCTCCTCTTTCGAATATGAGACGCTCGTTTTCAGAGAAAATGAAGTTTTTAATTTGCCGAGTGCTGCACCGATTAAGAGTGGCAATTCGAACTAATGGGTAATTGGAGTAATTCAAAATAACAATATTTTATTAGTATTAAAATATAAATAGAAGAACGCATATTGTCTCTGGCGCAAATGGTAATCTCATTTTCAAAGAAAATGAAGTTTTTCGCGTACCTAAATTTTCACACATTAAGAGTTTTAATTCGAATTTATATAACAAAACGTAATTGTTCTCTAATCCTTTAATTTAAAAAGTTATTTTTCTCAAACTCCTCTGAGAAAAGGGTCCAGATTGTTCCTGTCAGTGGAATGTCTCTTCACATTCTATCACCGAAATTTCAAATTTTTACCATAAACAGATCAGTTGCAACATTCGTTAAATGTTATGCCGTTTACATATTTAGTGACCTCTAATGATACAAATTAAAATTATCTAAGGGTTTGAAAATGTGAATTATTGGATTTCATTAATACAAGTCCGACTAATAATTAATTTTACAATGATATCATAAATTCAAAACTGTTAACTTTCCTCCCGCCCTTCCTGGGGATTAGGGGTCAACTCATTGTTGCCAATGGAAACGTCATGATTTTCAGAATTTGACGAAACAAAATTTTTAAATTCTAGTATAAATGCATCGTTTACAATATTCATTGAAATTTTTAAATTTTCAAATTTTCCACCGTTAGAGGACGTAATCATAGCTTTTTGGTAGACTCGGAATGTGAGAATGGTAATATTTCATCCACACTTACCGAACCCTAAGATAATTTTTACCTCTAAAAACCAAAATGTTCAATGTCGACAGACAGACGACATGGCGAATGCATTATCTCACCTTTTTCTTTTTCGAAAGCGAGATAAAAGGAATATGTCATTTATCCCGAAAAATTAAAAAGGGCAAATGTTTGCTATCGGTGCAAACCCGTGACACTCTCCCGACGACATTTGGAATTTATAGCATAAATATATCGTTTTGAATATTCGTTTAGAACGTGCTTCAACAAAAGGGCCGTTTTTTATTATTATTTATGCTTTATTTAATGAAAAAAGAGTCGTTTTTTAAGAAGACAATGTTCCCATTGTGGTTTGAGGAGCATGAGCTGAACCTTTAAACGGCGTCGTTAGAAATTTCCTTGGAAATGTTGAACGGAGTTCCTGGACATTGGCATCTGCGGCGTAGAGTTATTTAATTTTAAAAGAAATGTGTTATGAAATACACAGATATATTTTTACAGTCATTCTAATCTGTAGTAAAATATTAACATGAATCTTCTTCAATATACTTAAAATGAAATATAATAAAACCCGATTTCACTTGGTAGGTAAGAACACTGCCATACTAGGCGTCAGTACTACACCAAGAGGTAAATTACTTTCTTAAATAAATGTATTTTTATAATATTTTATCTTATACCTAAATTGGTAGCGTCATGTTTTTAAATTTTTTGTAATCAATTTTTAAATATTGATAAATATTTTAACTTTTGTTTTACTCCTGTTTCAAAATCATAACTGGCCATCGTTTCTTCAGATTTTTTCTTCTGGAGTCCTCCCTCAGTAGGAAATTAGACCCTGATGAGCTTGGAAAACACGATGCCTATCTAATGGGGTGTTTAGGAATGGCTCTGTGTGCAGGAGAAATAGAACAGATGAACGTAACGAAAGATTCTAATAGCTGTGTAGCGAGATCATTTTCCCAAACCTTCCGCGATCAGTCCAATTCCTGAGACCATTTATTAAGCACTAGCTGAATCTCTTTTGTTGCGATCTTATGCAACCACGGCAATTCCCGGTTCCGCTTGTACAGCACTACCTGGTTATGAAAAGCCATGACCATCTAGAGCCGGGGGCAAGGAATACGCCCTACAGGCGCACCTCAACCCCAGCCTCACATGGCAGCAGTCCTATAGAAGGAAAGCTGACCACCGGAAGAAACCTAACTTTAATCTATTCCCCGGTTTGCAAATGTGCAAGGATATGTAGATCCAAGCTCGATCGGCACCCGGGGTGGAGACTCTTAGTAAGACCCAGACTTTTGTGAGGGCTCTAGCTTACTAGGAATCAATCCGTTCTACCGAGTCCTCGAACAGCTCCACTGAGCTCCTGATAGTTGAGGTCTCCGACGCCGTCACCATCCGGCCGGCAATCAAGCCGGCCGGCAGCATCTTCAACCTCGGTTGGCTTCAGCAATGCTCCAGCCGGGGACCATCCCAACCGGCAAAACCTTGGCAATGCTCCAGCTGGTGCCCACTACAGCCGGCAAAGCCTTCGGCATGCTCCAGCTGGGGTTCATCTCGACCGGCAAAGCCTCAGCCGGGTTGCTGGGCCCTAGGCCCCCCCACCACGACAAGGTGGTCCCCTATCGGGGGGGGGGGGTAAGTACTAGCTGAGCGGCACCTGATTCTGCCCGGGTGTCACTTTTAATCTATGCATTCTTATTTTCATTGCACTAAAGGTAAAAGTGCTACCCCCCGCCCCCTCCCCGACACTTTAGCGAAGATTTTCAACACAGAAAATTACCCGATTATTGCTTGGGTCGTTGTTGACGTCAGCGAGCTATCTCATAACCCGTGGCTTAGTTTCTACTTAAACTACCGAGATTTTTATTTCCGTTACAAACAGATTCTGCTGCCCTATAGCTCCTGTGATACTTGACCGCATGGTCCAAATTTCCTGCATAGCAGTCCCCCGCGTGCCCTGGTGATTGGTTTAAAAATCAGGTTCCCATTGTGGCTTCGTTTCTATACAAACTGTCACAGTTCGTCCAAACTCCTTCAATTATAGCATATCCTTCAATCATAGTCCTTCAATCATAGCATATCCTCGAATCGTGTGATTTTTCCATCTATTCACTTTCATCTGCTTTTTTTGTTGTTGTATACTACACTAAATTTTAGCAGTTTCAACACGAAGAATTTTCCTGCGTTGCAAAAGTCATTGCCGACTCAGCGCGCGCTCTCATAGCTCTTGGCTTCATTTCAAACTATCGAGATTTTTATTGGGACAGATTTTGGTATTTTGTAATTTCCGAGGTATTTGACCGAAAGATCCCACATTTCGCAGACTGGTTTTCCGTGCCTGGTTCCAAATTGGGTTAGAAAATCAGATCCCCAGCTGCGATGGGACGCCTTAATAGTGCCTTTGGAAATGTGGAGAAATTCGCATCGGCAGCAGATTTAAATGTTAACTCTTAATACGTTCGAGCGGGGGTGGCTCAGTCGTTAGCGCGCCAGGCTCGTAATCTGTAGTTCCCAGGTTCGAGTCCCAGCTGGATCAGCATTGAAATTTATCTCCGCAAAATTCCTCGCCCTGCCCACGATCAGTAGGGGACACCGATGGCTTGGAAAGGCCGCCGTTCATCGGATGGGACGGTAAGCCGTAGCCCCGTGTACGGGAGAGCCATACCCTGCGCACGTTAAAGAACACGCTGGACGGCCTTGACGGGAGGCTACCATCAGTCTCCCAACAGCTGTTACAGTGGGTACCCTCCTCCAACTTTCTCTGAGCCTTCGGGATCAATGTGACCTCGCCATTTAACCCATGGTGTGCAAAAAAGTGCCGCTCAGAAGTAAAACAAAACTTAATACGTTCACAATTAGGAAGAGTTAACGGCAACAATAAATTTTACAGCAATTATTGTTTCCCGTAAGAATAGCAGGGAAAATATTTTGCTTCTAGCCAGCCCCCTTTTAACATTCGACTTGAAATTTCGCACTGCAATCCGAACCACAACCAGAAACATTGTCTGAAATTTTCAAGCATCTACGTTGATTTACTGATAAGTTATGACTACTATAGACAGACACAAACAGACATCTTTTATTATATACAGTAGCTGAACGTACCTGGCGCTGCCCGGATGTCACTTTTAACCTCTATATTCTTATTTACACTGCACTGAAGGTAAATTTTGCAAGAACACCCCTCCCCCTCTAACTTTAACACAGATTTTCAACTGGAAGAGATTTGCCAGGTGTTCGCTTAGATAGTTGTTGACGTCAGCGAGCTCTCTCATAGCCCTTGGCTTAATTTCTGCGTAAACTACCGAGATTTTTATTTCCGTTACCACAGATTTGCTGCCCTATGGCTCCCGTGATATTCGTCCGCACGGTTCAAATTTCCTGCATAGCGTCCCCCGTGTGCCCCGGTGATTGGTTTAAAAATCAGGTTCTCACCTGGGCCGTGGCTTCGTTTCTACGCAAATTGTGACAGCTCGTATCTCACTTTTAATCTGCATATTCTGTTGTTTCCTGCACTACATGTTAGTTTTTTGAGTATCCCTCCCCCACGTCATTTTATCACAGTTTGAACACGAAGAATTTCCCGGTGTTGCAAAGG
The DNA here is from genome assembly GCA_038380435.1 of Ryuthela nishihirai. NCBI lineage: Eukaryota > Metazoa > Arthropoda > Arachnida > Araneae > Heptathelidae > Ryuthela > Ryuthela nishihirai. The sequence continues at coordinate 39,349,790 of JAWZYU010000019.1, forward strand.
TCATTGCTGACTCGGCACACGTTCTAAGAGCCCGTGGCAAACAATCCAGTTATTTATTTCGTCAGATTTTGGCATTCTGTATCAGGTCCCTAGCTACAGTGGAACGCCTAAATAATACTTATGGAAATGTGGGGAATCTGGCAACGACATCAGATTTGCAGCAGAAAATTTAATTGCTGTTTTAAATCTTTACTTTCATAAGATTTAAAATAAAAAAGGGAGCAGAAAATGGCAACAGTAAATTTGATAGCGATTCTCGTTTCCCGTGGGAATAGCATGGTAAATATTTTTGGTTCTAGCAAGACCTCCCCCCCCCACCCTTGGACTTTCGATCTGAAATTTGTCACTGCAATCCATACCACAACCAGAGACATTCTCTGAAAATTTGGAGCGTGTAGGTTGATTTCCCGATGAGTTATGGCTGCCACCGACATACACACAGACAGACAGACACCTTCTTTATTATTTAGACTAGATGAGTGTACTCGGCGCTGCCCGGGTATAACTCTTAATCTGTATATTCTTATTTTCACTGCACTAAAGGTAAATTTTTAAGGACCCCTCCCCCTCCCCCGACACTTTAGCACAGATTTTCAACAGGAAGAAATTTACCCGGTGTTGGCTTGGATTGCTGTTGACGTCAGCGAGCTCTGTTATAACCCGTGGCTTAGTTTCTGCATAAGCTATCGAGATTTTATTTCCGTTACCACAGATTTTACCTCCCTATGTCTCCCGTTATATTCGTTAGCACGCTCCAAATATCCTGCACAGCATCCCCCGTGTGGCCCGGTGATTGGTTTAAAAATCAGGTTCTCACTTGGCCCGTAGCTTCGTTTCTACACAGATTGTGACAGCTCGTTTCTCACTTTTAATCTGCATATTCTGTTGTTTCCTGCACAAAAGGCTATTTAGTATTGCCCCCCCCCCCCCCCCCCCCCCCCGATATTTTATTACAGTTTTAACATGAATAATTTCCCGGTGTTGCAAAGACCATTGCTAACTTGGCGCGTGCTGTCAGAGCCCGTGGCAAAATATCGAGTATTTTATTTCGTCAGATTTTGGCATTCTGTAATTCCCGACGTACTTCACCGAAAGGTCCCAAATTTCGCAGACGGGTTACTCGTGCCAGACCCCATGTTTAGTTAGAAAATCAAGTCCCTAGCTGAAATGGAACGCTTAAATAATGCTCTTGGAAATATGGTAAATCTGGCAACAGCATCAGATTTGCAGCAGTAGATTTAAACGCTATTTTAACACTTTGCTTTCACAGTTAGGGTGCAATAAATGGCAACAATAAATTTGACAGTGATCCCATTTCCCGCAAGAATAGCATGGTAAATATTGTTTTGTTTCTAGCAAGCCCCCCTTTTGGACTTTCGACCTGAAATTTGGCACTGCAATCCAGACCACAACCAGAAATGTTATCTGAAAATATGGAGCTTGTACGTTGATTTCCCGATGAGTTATGGCTGTCACAGACAGACACAAAGACGGACAACTTCTTTTATTATATAGACTAGCTGAACGTACCCGACGCTCCCGGATATCACTTTTAATCTTTATATTTTTTATTTTCCTGGCACTAAAGGTAAATTTTGTAAGTTTGTTCTCTTTAACACAGCTTTTCAACACGAAGAAATTTTCCCGGATTGTTGTTGACGTCAGCGAGCACTCCTCATAGTCCGTGGCTTAGTTTCTGTGTAAGCTATCGAGTTTTATTTCCGTTACCACAGATTTTGCCACCTTGTGGCTCCCATGATATTCGGTCCAAATTTTCTACACATCGTGCCCTGTGTGGCCCGGTGATTGGTTAAAAAATCAGGTTCTCACTTGGCCCGTGGCTTCGTTTCTACACAAATTGTGACAGCTCCTGTATCACTTTCAATCTGCATACTTTGTTGTTTCCTGCATTAATTTCTAGTTTTGTGAGTATCCATTCCCCCGACATTTTATCACACTTCAATCTGAATTTCCCGGTGTAGCAAAAATCATTGCTGATTTTGCGCGCACTCTCAGAGCCCGTGGCAAACAATCGAGATATTTATTTCGTCAGAATTTGGCATTCTGTAATTCCCGACGTACTTCACCGAAAGATCCCAAATTTCGCAGGCGGGTTACTCGTGCCATACCCCATGTTTGGATAGAAAATCAAGTCCCTAGCTGAAATGGAACGCCTAAAAAATGCTTTTTGAAATATGAGAAATCTGGCAACAGCATCAGATTTGCAGCAGAGGATTTAAATGCTATTTTAACAGTTCACTTTCACAGTTAGGGTACAATGAATAGCAACAGTAAATTTGACAGCGATCCCATTTCCCGTAAGAATAGCATGGTAAATATTTATGGTTCTAACAAGCTCCCCCCCCCCCTGGACTTTCGACCTGAAATTTAGCACTGCAATTCGGACCACAACCAGAAACGTTCTCTGAAAATTTGGAGCGTACGTTTAATTCCCGATGAGTTATGGCTGCCACAGACAGACACACATACAGACAGACAGACAGACAGACACCTTTTATTATATAGATGTGAGAAATGGATTAAATCTAACAGTTGTTCATTTTCCTTGTTTTAGTAAAGTGTTAATATATGTGCAATTTCAAGATCAAACTTTTAATTTTTATAAAATGTGTAACTACCTCTTTTATTTTAGTTTAAACTACATAATTAAGTTATCCTTTCATTTATTTTTATTATTCTTGATGTGGGCAAGGTTGGAGCTTTTACGACCATCTTGGAAGCTCAAGTTCAGGACAATGGTGATTTACAAAATGTTGAAAATGCACTGAACCATTTTTTCCAGTTGGTAACCTTAAGTATCAGATTTTGAACTGCTACGGAGGTTAATAACTCTATTAAGATGTAAAAACCTAGAAAGGCTCCTGGCCTCGATGATATTATCTACACCAGCGCTGTCCAACTAGCGGCCCGCATAGGGATTTTTGTGGCCCGCGAACAAAATCAAGTTTTTACTTGAAATTTTAAATAAACATCTGTAATCCACCTTATAATTTTTGTCAACTTATATCACTTTACTTGATATGCAATCTTCAACTTATTCATTCTGTAAAGGTTACAAAACATTCTTAACCCGATCGGGAAACTTCTGAAATCTTTTAAGAGCGGTGCGGCGTCATCAAACAAATGTTTTTATGAAGCTGCGGTAATAAGAAGCATCTAATGACAGCACGAATCGCTCTCACTGCGCATGCGTATGGCATGTTTTGTCCAATGTTGCACTGTATTGTGCAACAGGAGACTTGTGTGGCATTTCGCTGAGACTAAACGTCGTAATGGAAAAGGTTGTCAAAATTATCAATCTCATTCGTGGCGAAAATCGTTCTCTTACACACAGAAAATTTTAAGCTTTTTTGGACGAACTGCATGCTGAGTATGGCGATCTGCTTTTACATTGTAATATTCGCTGGTTAAGTGCCGGAAAATACCTTAAGAGATTTTTTACAGTTCGAAAAGAAATTCACCTTTTTCTCACAGTAGTGGGCACCGATGAAGATTTAATAGCATGTTTTGTTCATGAAAATTATCTATGTTCACTTGCTTTACTAACAGACATTACAGATTATTTAAATGTCTTGAATAAATCCTTACAAGGAAAATATCAAAACTTGTACTGTCTTCATAATCATGTTAGTGGGTTTAGAAAAAAAAACTACAACTGTTGAAGTCAAATTTGGAGTTTCAACAATTTAATTCATTTTGAAACTTGTAAAGAGTTCTACGAAGAAATGAAGCAACTTAGTAAAACAGCCAATTTTGAAAAAAAATGTTCCTAAATTAGATATTCTAATTGAAGATTTTAATAGAAGATTTTCTCAATATGATGATCTTAAGCAAAGTTTAAATTTATTTGGTATCCGTCAAATATTGATATTAGCACCGTAGATACTAAATATCAAATGGAATTATGTGACCTTCAGGCTGACCAAATTATTGCATCTAATAGAGAAACTGGAATAGAATTGTTTATACTTTTGCCTAAAGAAAAATATCCAAAAATGAAAGATTTTGGACTCCAAATAATTTCTATGTTCGGAAGTACATATATATGCGAACGCGCATTTTCTGATATTAAACATATAAAATCAAGATACAGAAACTGCTTGAAAGACTCTACATTTGAACATATACTTCGGTTCGCAACAACAAATATCGATATGGACGTAAAATAAATTATTGCCCAATAACTACGGCCACAATGCTCCTATTAAATTTATTCAATATTTGATAAGGTTTAGAAATTTTATATTGGTTTATTATTACTTATTATTTTTCGTATAAATAAAATCATTTTTTGAGGTTTATTATTACTTATTATTTTTTCTGTAAATAATAAAATAATTTTTGAGGTTTATTATTACTTATTGTTTTTTGTGCAGATAATATATTTTTTGAGGTTTATTACTTATTATTTTTCGTATAAATAAAATAATTTTTGAGGTTTATTATTACTTATTATTTTTTGTGTAAATAATAAAATAACTTTTGAGGTTTATTTCTTTTTTTTCTTTTTTTTGAGACTTATTATTTTTTGTGTAAATAATAAAATAATTTTTGAGGTTTATTATTACTTATTATTTTTTGTAAAAATAAATTAATTTTTTGAGATTTTTGAAGTTTATTATTACTTATTATTTTTCGTATAAATAAAATAATTTTTTGAGGTTTATTATTACTTATTATTTTTTGTGTAAATAATAAAATAATTTTTGAGGTTTATTATTACTTATTATTTTTTGTGCAGATAATATAATTTTTGAGGTTTATTACTTATTATTTTTCGTATAAATAAAATAATTTTTGAGGTTTATTATTACTTATTATTTTTTGTAAAAATAAAATAATTTTTGAGATTTTTGAAGTTTATTATTACTTATTATTTTTCGTATAAATAAAATAATTTTTTGAGGTTTATTATTACTTATTATTTTTTGTGTAAATAATAAAATAATTTTTGAGGTTTATTATTACTTATTATTTTTTGTGCAGATAATATAATTTTTGAGGTTTATTACTTATTATTTTTCGTATAAGTAAAATAATTTTTGAGGTTTAATATTACTTATTATTTTTTGTAAAAATAAAATAATTTTTGAGATTTTTGAAGTTTATTATTTCTTATTATTTTTCGTATAAATAAAATAATATTTTAAGGGTTTTGAGGTTATTATTACTTATTATTTTTCGTATAAATAAAATAATTTTTTGAGGTGACATGAACTGACTTTTTAAATACCGATCCTATCTTATTCTTTTTTTTTGACCCGCAAAATATTGGCAAAAGAAAAAATAACCCGCGGTCTTAGAGAAGTTGGACAGCACTGACCTACATTATGATTAAGCAACTCCGCCTAGGGCCATTCTTTACATCTATTCCATCTTTAATACCTTTCTATGGTTAAAACATTTTCATCAATCTGAAAGAAGGCTATAATTAAAAGGATGCACAATCCTGAGAAAAACAGAACTTTTCCCCAGAGTTATAGACCTATCAGTCTGCTTCCATGCGTAGGCAAATTATTTGAGATAATAATCTTGATTCGCCTCATGGAGCACACTGATCAAAATAGCATAATTCCAGAGGAACAATTTGGCTTTAGGCGGAAGCAATCTACTGTGCATCGACTACTGAGAGTAGCTGCAAAAGTAGCTGAATCTTTAAATAAAAAGGAGATCATTGCGTCCCCCATTTTAGATGTAGCAAAAGCATTTGACAAGGTCTGGACAGACGGTCTCATTTTTAAAATGATCAAAGCTGACTTCCCCTTGGGAACTCATATCAGCTAATCATACTTGAATGGAAGAACTTTCTGTTTCACGATTGGCAACTGTCTGTCTACTGAGAGACAGATAGATGCAGGCGTTCCACAAGGTTCCTTGTTGAGCTCTGCTCTATTAAATTTTTACACTCGTGATCTTCCTGATCTTGAATCGATCACAACGGCATTTTACGCCGATGATATTGCTCTGCTTTCTCCTTCCCCAGTCCCAGTCTTGCAATTAAAACCTTTGATTCTGTTGCATCTCTCTTAAGGGGGTGGGGGGGTGGGGGGGTGGCTCAGTCGGTAGCGCGCCAGGCTCGTAATCTGTAGTTCCCAGGTTCGAGTCCCAGCTGGGTCAGCGTTGAGATTTATCTCCGCAAAATTCCCCGCCCTGCCCACGGTCAGTAGGGGATACCGATGGGCTTGGAAAGGCCGCCGTCCATCGGATGGGACCTTAAGTCGTTGTTCCGTGTGCGTGAGAGCCATAACCTGTGCACGTTAAAGAACATGCTGGATGGCCTTGACGTGAGGCTACCATCTGTCTCCCAACAGCTGTTCCAGTGGGTCCCCTCCCCCAACCTTCTCTGAGCCTTCGGGGTTCATATGACCTAGCCATTTAGCCCATGGTGTGCAAAAAAGTGCCGTTCAGAGGTAAAACAACCCAACCCAACGCATCTCTGATGGATATGTGACTGGACTAAAGATCCTTGATCTATTACAATCCCTTGGTTTTTTTCCAGTTCAAGCATCCAAAGATTTTGGTGTTTGACTCTCGCTTATTTCACCTTTAGTTGTGCTTTTTTAGCAAATTTGTTTTGCCTTTGTGGTCCTTTTGGGGTTTATCTGTTTTAACTTTTTTATTTCCAACAAGCAATATTTTAGACTTCAAGATATAAGCCTCTGACTTGGAGCTCATAAAATTAATGACGAATTGCATTGTTATTCACAAATCACTTTATTTTCGATAGGACTTAGATTCACCGAATTATCAGTAACTAACACTGCACTTAGGAATAGAAAAACCCTCCACATATGAAAAACACCACTTAAATGGAATAAGTGGTAAGTTCAGAATATGGAGAGTAGACCAGCTCATACATAAAAGGAAATGATCTCCATCCCAATAAAATCGCTGCTGGTAAGAAGGAGCTATCAGAAACTGCCGAAATCCGGGATCATCTCCCATGATTTCATGGTCGTTTGTTCTTCCTTGTGATTGTCCCTCTATCTATACTTATTTAACTCTTCATGTAGGTCGAAAATCTAATATTTTCACGTTAAGTCGTTGCCTAGTGTGAAGGAGAACTATATTCTGTGCACTTTAAAGAACATGATGGACGGACTTGATGGGAGTCTCCTAAAACCTGACTCTCAACTTTTCTGATCCCTTGGGGTTCTTGTGACTGCCATTTAGCCCATTTATTTCCCAAATAATTACACAAAAAAGGGGTCGAAAACCACCGAGCACAATGTATGTAGTATGTAGCATAATTATGATTTTCTGAAGTACCAGGACAAAAGATCCCATAATCTTCCTCCATCTGAGGATATCCAATAAGTGGCATAAGTCGCAAAAGTCAAGACAAAAATCATCAAAAGGTGAGCTCCAAGGGAGAGAAAAACAATGATAAATATGGTAGATCAAGATACTAGACCAAAGAGGTTTCCTGATCGAAAACCAATGGTTTAGCCCGCTGGAATATGCTCATAGGATCATGATCATGATTTAAAATGTTAGTAATGAAATCGCCAGGTTTCATGCCCACAGTTTCTAAGAATTTCTTAGAGATCTGCTTTATGAGTGTAAATATGTTGGAAGCCAAAATCACCATGTATTTGTGTATTGATCACAAACCATGGGGCATTTACGACCTGTCTCAAGATTTTATTTTGATAAATCTGGAGTTTCTTCATATTTGCCTTTGTCGTGTTAGCCCATATGGGGGTTACATATGTTATAACAACTCTAAGAACTGTATGGTAAAGTAGTAACTTATGATCAATGGAGAGGATAGAATTCCTCCCCATCAATGGGCCAAGTTGGCATCGAATCATGTTTGCTTTTTGCAGAACATTTTCAATGTGCTTGTCCCATCTGAGCTTGCTATGCAAGGTAACGCCCAGATACTTAACAGTTTTCTGCCTGTTAAGTGGTGTATCGAAAAAGTTGAGATTCTGAGGGTTAGTGACTCTTTTGGTGGTAAATATAAGTGAAGCACTTTTCTCAACATTGATTCCAATCTTCCATTTACTGTACCATGGCTCTATCTAATACAGGCCTTGCTGTAATCTATTAATAGCAATAGTTGCGCTCAGCAAGGATGAGAGAAGAGCAATGTCATCTGCATACATAGCAGTAGTGATCCTGTCAATAACAGGATAATCATAAAGATAAATGGAAAAGATCCCTGGTCCAAGAAGGGAGCCTTGGGGTACTCCAGATTCGATGGGATGTATCGTAGAAAGGCTCTTTTTAATATGTACTTGACTGTACAATTGTTAAGATATGACTGTATAAATTGCGTAATTCATGATGGAATCTTAGTCCTGACAAGTTTCTACAATAAACCTTCTATCCAAACCTTGTCAAAAGCTTTGGCCACATCAAGGAAGACTGAGGCAACCGTTTCCTTTTCCATTATTCAAGGATTCATCAATCTTCTCAACTTTACGGAGGATCGATGCTCAGGATTTGACAATGTCAACTACCACTAAAATGTAAAAAAAAAACACATCGGATAGCGCATAGGCACCACAATTCGAAATTTGTGAATCAGAACCTCAGAGGCACCACAGTTAGAAATTTCGAACAAAGTAACAGCTCCGGTGTACGTCATACGGGTCTGCCTAAGAAAGCCATTATGCATCTCTGTTCGATTTTGAATTTTTTGCTTCGAAAGCATTTGATTCCTGAGATATGGATAACGCTTTTGTCCGAAAAACGCTTATTCATAAACCAGGAAAGGATCCCTCTTTTCCAGTCAGATAACGCCCAATCAGCTTGTTCCCTTCTTTGGGCAAGCTCTTTGAGCGAATTATTTTGAACAGATTGGACGAATTATTTTGAACAGATTGGACAAATTATTTTGAACAGATTGGACGACTTTCTCTCCCACCACCCAGTCCTGCCTGAATCCCAGTTTGGATTCAGACGAAACAGGTCAACGGAACATCAGATGCTCAGGGTTGTTGAGAAGATTGCCGAATCCTTAAACAAAAAGGAAACAGTTTCTGCTGTCTTTCTGGATGTGGCCAAAGCTTTTGACCGTGTCTGGATGGATGGCTTAATTTACAAGCTTATCAAGATCGGTGTATCAACGGTCTCATCTGTATTTTACAGTCGTATTTATCAAATCCAACTTTTCAATTTCTAGTGAAAACCTCTACTTCTACAAAGAGTGTTGGGTTGGGTTGTTTTACCTCTGACCGGCACTTTTTTTGCACACCATGGGCTAAATGGCCAGGTCACATGGACCCCGAAGGCTCAGAGAAGGTTGGGGAAGGGGACCCACTGGAACAGCTGTTGGGAGACAGATGGTAGCCTCCCGTCAAGGCCATCCAGCGTATTCTTTAACGTGCACAGGTTATGGCTCTCCCGCACACGGGGCCACGGCTTAACGTCCCATCCGACGGACGGCGGCCTTTCCAAGCCCATCGGTGTCCCCTACTGACCGTGGGCAGGGCGGGAAATATTGTGGAGATAAATCTCAACGCTGACCCAGCTGGGACTCGAACCTGGGAACTACAGATTACGATCCTGGCGCGCTACCAACTGAGCCACCCCCGCCCCCCTACAAAGAGGGTAATGGCTGCTGAAGTACCTCAAGGCTCTCTCTTAGGCCCTACTCATATCTCGCTTTACCATGTATGACATGCCATCTTATGATCGTGCCCATCTAGCACAGCATGAGGATGATATCGCCCTCCTCTCCCCCTCACTGGGTTAAACTTTTGCTATTAATAGGCTGCATAACTGCCTTGACGAGATGGAGGGATGGTACGATAAATAGAAGATAAAGATAAACGCCGAGAAGAGCACTGTTATCCTCTTCAGTGAAAAAACGATAAAAATCCTACATGTTTACAATTTTCAGACGAACCTATTGGATGGCAGGAAACTGTCAAGTATTCGGGTGTAACTTTATACCAGAAGCTCAGATGGGTTGGGTTGTTTTACTTCTGAGCGGCACTTTTTTGCACACCATGGGCTAAATGGCCAGGCCACAAGGACCCCGAAGGCTCAGAGAAGGTTGGGGGAGGGGACCTACTGGAAAAGCTGTTGGGAGACAGATGGTAGCCTTCCGTCAAGGCCATTCAGCCTGTTCTTTAACCTGCACAGGGTATGGCTCTCCCGCACACGGGGCCGCGGATTAACGACCCATGCGACGGACGGCGGCCTTTCCAAGCCCATCGGTGTCCCCTACTGACCGTGGGCAGGGCGGGGAATTTTGCGGAGATAAATCTCAACGCTGACCCAGCTCAGATGGGATCCTAATATTCATGAGATTATCTCCAAGGTAAATGCGGTGAGATGACTATTGGGACCTCTCCTTAGGAAAAATTATAATAGATGACTATTGGGACCTCTCCTTAGGAAAAATTCAATACTGATGACAGACCATAAACTTTTATTATACAATATGGTCATTCGTCCTATCATTACATATGTCTGCCCAATTTGGGCAAACACTATTGCAACCAATATTCGCAAGATCTACATTCATATTAAGTTCATCTCAAAAATTTTTTTGAGTCTGTTCAGAGGAATCCTCATGAGATTATTTCTACACTGATCGACTATAATCATGAAGTTCTTAATAGATACAAGAGGCCTAAAATGATGGCTTTCTCTACAGAAATGGGGCGGGGGTGGCTCAGTCTGTAGCGCGCCAGGCTCGTAATCTGTATTTCCCAGGTTCGAGTCCCAGCTGGGTCAGCGTTGTGATTTATCTCCGCAAAATTTCCCCGCCCTGCCCACGGTCAGTAGGGGACACCGATGGGCTTGGAAAGGCCGCCGTCGGTCGGATGGGACGTTAAGTCGTGGCTCCGTGTGCGGGAGAGTCATACCCTGTGCACGTTAAAAAACACGCTGGATGCCCTTGACGGGAGGCTACCATCTGTCTCCCAACTGCTGTTACAGTGGGTCTCCTCCCCCAACCTTCTCTGAGCCTTCGGGGTCCTTGTGGCCTGGCCATTTAGCCCATGGTGTGCAAAAAAGTGCCGCTCAGAGGTAAAACAACACAAACACAACAACAGTAAAACAACCGAACACATCATCATCATCATCATCATCATCCTCAAGCAGCCATGGGCTACGGAGGTCCAACCAGACCGCGCAGTTTAATTCTCCAAGCATATCTGTCCTGAGCTACATCTGCTGCATCCGGCCACTGTACACCAATTCTAAAAAGGTCCTGTTTGACATTGTCTGCCTACCGCATCCTAGGTCTCCCCCTCCTTCTGAGGCCTCTAGGCACACTGTTCATAACCCTATTCGCCAATCTATAATTATCCATACGGGCAATATGGCCAAACCAGCGGAGTCTCTCTCTGCACAATATGCTGCTTAAAGGAGGTTGCAGACTCCTTTGCCTAACCTCATCATTAGTTACAAAGTTAAACCACCTAATACCCAAGATACTGCGTAAGCATCTAGAATCAAAAGCATCTAGTTTCCTGTTATCTTGCTTACACAGCGTCCAAGTTTCACTACCATAACTAACCCTAGAAAGAATCAAACTATTATACAGTCTAATTTTAGTCTTTATGTGTATACGCCTATTTCTCCACAATCTCCATAGATTCTTAAAAGTCCCGGCAGCAATACCTATTCGTCTGTTAATCTCATGCCGCACATCACCAGTATCAGTTACGCAGCTCCCAAGGTAATTAAACTGTGACACCTGCTCAAGACTGCAACCATTCAGATTAACTGAATCACAACCTGCCTGACCAATTTTCATCACTTTAGTTTTCTCTCTGTTTATAACCAAACCTACTGTATTACCAGTCTCATCAACAGTTATATGAAAGAGTTCATCTCATCAACATCATTTGCCAAAAGGGCTAAATCATCAGCATAATCTAAATCCGAAATTTTCGTATCTCCAGCCCATTTAAGGCCAAAAGCTTTCCCTTGAAGTGAATTTCGCATAACATAATCAACAACCAAACTAAAGAGAAAAGGAGACAAAATACACCCTTGTCGAACACCAGAAGTAATGCTAAACCAATTGCTACAAGACTTACCAACCCTCACACATGACTCAGTGTTATTATAGAGAGCTTTCATTATGTTAACTAACTTGTCTGGTATACCATATGATCTCACAATCAACCACAAATTATGACGATCAACAGAGTCGAAAGCCTTTTTGAAATCAACAAAGCTAGCAACCAAAGGTTTCTGAAACTCTAAACATTTCTCAAGAATCTGCCTAAGTGAAAATATCTGATCTACACATCCCCTACCACTTCTGAATCCACATTGCTCATCACGCAATTGCCTGTCAACCAGATTCTTAATTCTATTAAGCACAATCATGGAAAGAACTTTACCTGGAACGGAGAGTAGGCTGATACCCCTATAGTTATCACAAGAACTGCGATCACCTTTTTTGAAAATAGGGATAATAATAGCTCTGGTAAAATCTTTAGGAACCATGCCTTTATCATAAAAGTTATTCAAAATTTCAGTCATCCAAATGGTAACTGAAACATTCCCAGCTCTAAGCATTTCCGTAGTAATTTCATCCACCCCTGGGGATTTATGAAGTTTAAGTTTAGAAATAGCCAAACTAACTTCAGATTGTGTTATAGGGCCAACATTAAAGCCACCAATGCATCTATCATCATTGCAAACAATGGGAGTAGAACTAACCACATTGTTTAGAACATCACTGAAATGCTCAGCCCACCTAGCCATGACAGAATCCTCACCTTCTATAAACTTGCCTTGTTTATCCTTCAATCCCTGTATACCTGTTCGTTTTCTACCACACAAAACATTAACTATCTGGTACAGCTCTCTGCTGTTGTGCTGTCTAACTGCTTCCTCAGCTTTGTCAGCTAGGCCATCAAGCCAAAGATTCTTATCAGTAGCTAACTGACCCTTTACACGTTTATTAAGTTCTTTGTAATGCTTTCTATTAGGACTAGTAGGGTACTGATTAAGGACATTCCTGCAGTTCCTTCTTTCTGAAATAAGCTCAAGTGCCTTATCACTTAAATAATTCTGCCTCCTCTGCTCCTTTTTCCCTAAAAGAGTACTGTTAGTTTCCAAAAAAGCCTGTTTAAAATGGCCCCATTCTTCCTCAACTTCAGTATTAAGCAAACCATGACTGTCATAATGACTAAGTAACCTATCATGGTAAGCTTTAGCTATAACTGGGTCTTTCAGAGCTTCAGTATTAAAGGTAAATTTTTTAACCCTAGCACAACACTTTTTAAGTTTAAGTTGCAAGACACTTTTAACAAGGTAATGGTCAGATCCAATTTCAGCTCCCCTATATGCCCTGGTATTTCTAACAGAACTAGCCCATTTGCTGTTAATTAATATATAATCAATCATATTCTTATGCAGCCCATCAGGTGAAACCCATGTGTGTTTATGTATGTCGCGGTGTTTGTAATATGTGTTAGTTATTCTGAAACCATTTAGTTTACTTACCTGTAGGAGACGTTGCCCATTGCCTTGCAGACCCAGCTTTATTATGCAATATGGTCATTCGTCCTATCATTACATATGTCTGCCCAATTTGGGCAAACACTATTGCAACCAATATTCGCAAGATCTACATTCATATTAAGTTCATCTCAAAACGTTTTTTGAGTCTGTTCAGAGTTATCCTCATGAGATTATTTCTACACTGATCGACTATAATCATGAAGTTCGTAATAGATACAAGAGGCCTAAAATGATGGCTTTCTCTACAGAAAGCTATCCATTTTAGTTCCTTGTACATCATATCTGTTACTTACCATTTTTGTTATATGTTTGCTCCTAAGGGCCCATCCAAGGGTGGTTTATTCTTTACAAGTTCTACAATTGATGCCATTTAGGCCTAACATGAGATGGAGAAGTTGAAGAGTAAATTTTTACCTGGCACTTCAAAGATGCTATAACGATCTACGATCCACATCGTACCGGTCCGCTAAGATGCATCCGAAGCTATTGTTTCCAATTCGGACCACAGAGAGAACTCAGATTCTGGGACACACTATGCAAAGTTCTCAATTACCTGATCAGCAAAAGCAAATTTTAAATGCACTTATTAATAATATCGAGTTGCTTCCTCCACTTCATATAATAAATGATATGTGTACAGAGCACGCTGAAAAATTCAACCAGACAATTCTTCAGCGTTTTTATTTATATAAAGCAGTTGAAGAATACAACTGCTCTGAAGATTGTTATAGTAATGCTACTATGCAGCTCATTGCTGCTACTAGTGTTGGTATTATGGATCCCTCATCTATTGAAGATAATGACAAAAACAAGTTAACCCTTTCACGACTAAGGGAAACATTTTTCCCATTTTAAAATTGATGATTGTCGTATTTAATTATAACCTTATCTGCATTTTTTATACAGAATGTCAAAATAGAACGTATGCCGAACGCAATTACGTAAACGGGAACGTTTAGAAAACGAAAACAGAACTGTCAGGAGGCATAATATACGTACTATGTGCAATGTCCAACTTTGCCTCACTACCAAAAGAAATTGCTTCGCAGAATATCATAATTAGCACATCATTTTGTATAGTAATTTTATTTCATAATTTTGTATTATTTTAGTTAACATTTTGTTCTAATAAACCAATAAATAAAAGACATTGCATAATAAGCCTAACTATAATTTGTGTTACCTTTATAGTCCATTGGGAAAAATATTTCCCATAAAATTCCAAAAAAACTACACATTGTTATGTATTTTTCTTATGAATTTTATTTATTTTACGTCTAAACAAACTAAAATAAACAGTTACATACTAATATTTACTCTTAGAAACCTTATGGTCCTGAAAAAAAATATTTCCCATAAAATTCCAAAAAAACTACACATTGTTATGTATTTTTCTTATGATTTTTATTTATTTTACGTCTAAACAAACTAAAATAAACAGTTACATACTAATATTTACTCTTAGAAACGTTATGGTCCTGAAAGAGTTAAATGACTGGGATCAAGATTTCAAACCAGTTAAAATGGGATGCAAAAGGCCCTTAATTACAAATGAATTTTGTCACCAGTCAAAACAAGTACTCTACCAGTGTTCCTCGGAAGAAGGAAATGACATATATGAGGGTGTAGGAACATCCTCAAAAACGCAAAACGTTTCTTCGCTTCAGACTAAAGTTAAGAGAGACAAAATACCCCCAATAGTTTTGAAGCAGCCTAAAAATTGGCTGAATACTCACAAAAAGCTGGTTACATTAGCTCTCGCAGCATTTATAGGAAAACAATCTGGTGAGACCATTAGATTCCAAACGAAATGTAGCCAAGACTATAGAACATTTGTAAACTTCTTTGAGAAAGAAAAGTTTACTTTTCATACATACCAGCTGAAGTCAGAAAAGAACTTAAAGGCAATTATCAAGAACATTCCTGATGACATCACCTGTAAAGAATTGGCACAGGAATTGTCCGGAACGGGTTTCATGACTCTTAAAGTTTCTCAACTTAAGAAATACAGAGACAAGATTCCCTTACCTATATTTCTCATTGAGTTGGCAAAAACAGGTGACAAGAAACAGATCTTCAACCTGACTGATCTTTTCCATCTAAAGATCACTGTTGAGTCCTTTCAAATGAGGAAAGGAGTAACACAATGTCACAAATGCCAGCATTATGGGCACACGCAGGGTAACTGCTTCATCATCCCGAGATGTGACAAATGCGCTGGCAACCATCTTACTACTACGTGTTTCAGGACACACAACGATGGTCCATCGACCTGTGCTAACTGCGGGAAAGACCACATGGTCAATTACAAAGGCTGTGAACTCTTTCGTAAACCTCCCAACAGAGGAGTGCCTTTGGAAACGTCTAAGAAGGTAAAAATAAAGTATCCCATTACGTACATCCCAATATAAGCTACGTATAAGCTACCAGACTTCCTGAAGAGATTCCAGGAAAATCTAACATTGTTCCACCAGTTACTAAGTCTTCAGAAAAAGGGAAAGCCACAGTGAATGTAAAGAGAGCAAAGCAAATGAGGAGGAAACGGTTTGACTTTGCTAAGGAAATTAAAGATATCCTGAAATTCTTCCGGAAACTAAATTTGAGAAATATATTACTTAACGTTAAACAATTTTGTCCTAAATTTAAGATGACTATGGATTAGACTGAGATAAATTCAGTAGGTATCCAAGCTTTTGATTTTATTGCATCTTTCTTCTCCAATGGATAAGTCCTCGTCCTCTTCGAGCAACCTTCGTATTTTTGCTTGGAACCACAATGGTCTCTTAAGCAATTTATGATGGGGCTCGTTTGTTTTATGTCTGAGCGGCATATTTTTCGCACACAATGGTGTAAGTGGCTGGGTCACAAAGACTCCGAGGTCTCAGAGAAAGTTGCATTGAGGGGACCCAACGGATGGCTGTTAGGAGACAAATGGTAGCTTCCCTTTGAGGCCATTCCAGGTGTTCTTTAACGTGCAATCAGGATGGCTCTCGCGCACACTGCACCAAGGGTTAGGATCTCATTTTGACGGATGGTAGCCTTTCCAAGCCCATTGACGTGTCCTACTGTCCTATCTCAATGCTGGCCCAGTCGGGACTCGAAACGTGGGCAGATTATGAGACTGGGGCGCTACAGAGCATTTATAGGGCTAATAATAAATATATTGTTATTTACATTTTCCAATGACCCATTAAGTACCAATTACTACTATTAAAAGGTGCAATATTGGAAAATGAAAAACCTCATTTTCTCTGAAAATGAGCAGATCATATTCAGAGGCAATACGTTATCCTTCTAATTACTCATTTTTCTAATGTTCTTCGCTCATTATTTCTCATTTTGTTTGTTAAAATAGTTGAATCACCATATCTTTCGAAAGCGAAGGAGAAACTTAATGATTTATTTGTCAAATGAAAGCTTGTGATGCGGGAATTGTCATAGGCTATAAAAAATTGATCTCTCATGCGTTTAATTCTCTTAGAAAAAGAGGGGGGGGGGACATGAAAACTGTTGTTCCGCTCTATCTGCAGAATGCGAGTGCCGAAAGTAACAAGAGGAGATTATCAGAAGTTATAAAAATTTTCTCCCACACTGACTTTCTCTCCCCAAGAAAGATAATTTTAAAGGAATTTTCTAGTATACATTTTGAACATGAGGGGCGAAAGTAGGAAGTTGAAAACTTGTGACGTGGGGGAGTGTTGTTGGCAATAAGGATATAGTCCCGTTGCTTTCTTCCCCCCTAAAAGAGTGCAAATGTGAAAGTCATTCCTCTATATCTTTCGAATGCGAGGGTCAACAGTTACAAGTTACGTGGAAATGATAACTGATATGAAGGACTGTCGTAAGCTAATTAGAATTATTGCTTCCCCCATGAAAAAGAGGGTTGGAAATTACGTAGGGTTTGACCTAAAGAGTTATATCTCAAATTAAAGACCATGACGTCAGCAATGTCATAGCTACCTCAAACACCATCCACTATGTCAAAAAAAAAGAGTGGGTTGTGTTGTGTTGTTTTACCTCTGAGCGGCACTTTTTTGCACACCATGGGCTAAATGGCCCAGGTCACATGGACCCAGCTCACATGGCTCAGAGAAAGTTGGGGCAGGGGACCCACTGGAACAGCTGTTTAGAGACAGATGGTAGCCTCCCTCAAGGCCATCCAGCGTGTTCATTAACGTGCAGAGTGTATGGCTCTCCCGCACACGGGCCACGGCTTAACGTCCCATCCGACGGACGGCGGCCTTTCCAAGCCCATCGGTGTCCCCTACTGACCGTGGGCAGGGCGGGGAATTTTTGCGGAGATAAATCTCATCGCTGACCCAGGTGGGACTCGAACCTGGGAACTACAGATTACGAGCCTGGCGCGCTACCGACTGAGCCACCCTCGCCCCAAAAAGAGTGGGGATTCAAGGAAATTCTGAAGTTAGAAAAAATATGGAAATTAAGGTTACTTCGATTGTTAAAATCATTCCGTGCATTGTAACGACTTAGAAATAGCGGAATTTTTTTTATTTTAGTATGGATATTTGTGTTGTTTTTCTGCTGAGGTCTCACCATCCTGACAGACCATCTACTATGGCGCATAAACTGCTAGGCTCCTGAAAGTCCTATGTTTGAAAGCAGCTGCTTGTGGGGCGGGGGTGGCTCAGTCGGTAGCGCGCCAGGCTCGTAATCTGTAGTTCCCAGTTTCGAGTCCCAGCTGGGTCAGCGTTGAGATTTATCTCCGCAAAATTCCCCGCCCTGCCCACCGTCAGTAGGGGACACCGATGGGCTTGGAAAGGCCGCCGTCCGTCGGATGGGACGTTAAGCCGTGGCCCCGTGTGCGGGAGAGCCATACCCTGTGCACGTTAAAGAACACGCTGGATGGCCTTGACGGGAGGCTACCATCTGTCTCCCAACAGCTGTTCCAGTGAGTCCCCTCCCCCAACCTTCTCTGAGCCTTCGGGGTCCTTGTGACCTGGTCATTTAGCCCATGGTGTGCAAAAAAGTGCCGCTCAGAGGTAAAACAACCAAACTCAACGCAGCTGCTTTGAGGGCTTAGTAATTATTATTATGTAATATTACTGCAGGTAACTTTATCATATACTTAACAAATGAATGGAAGTAATATTAAATGTATTTTATTTCACCAGAACAGTAAAAAATTAAAAAATAGCATAATATTAGAAACTTATTATATATGTATAATTATTGCTACTTTAAATTTCGTTATTAATTGCAGTTTTATTTATTTCTCAGATATATTCTCAAGGAACCTGAAGTAATATACTAAAGGTTTTTAAAAATCATTTTCCCAATCATGAGGAGTATGTATTATGTGTATATCTATGAAATTCAAAGTCCAAAGGGAGAATGCTTTGCATTTCTTCCATGTTATTGGAATGCATTTAATCTTCTTATTTTTGATTCTGCCGATTTCTTGCATAATAAGATGGCTGTCATATCCCTTTAGGTTACGAAATATAACTGGAAACTTATTTGTGAACCTAAAATTGAGATTACATGCATTATGGGAGGCTCCTCGTAATTTGCCAGTTAAATGAACGTGATCTCTCACTCGATCTAGTCCCAGAACATCTTTGCAAATATGACAGTTGGTAGCGTTGCGAAATGATTCCTCTTCGTGATTTGAAAGTCACATTGGTTTGATCTCCAAGAGTAAATTTTTGATATCGTTTTCTTCTTTAAGCAAGCATTCCAAAAATTCTTTTGCCACATTAGGAGGGGTGGGGTGGCTCAATCAGTAGAGCGCCAGGCTCGTAATCTGTAGTTTCCAGGTTCGAGTCCCAGCTGGGTCAGCGTTGAGATTTATCTCCGCCAATTTCCCCACCATGCCCACGGTCAGTAGGGGACACCGATGGACTTGAAAAAGCCACCGTCCTTCGGATGGGACGTTAAGCCGTGGCTCCGTGTGCGGAAGAGCCATACCCTGTGCACCTTAAAGAACACGCTGGATAGTCTTGACGGGAGGCTGTCTCCCAACAGCTGTTCCAGTGGGTCCCCTCCTCCAACCTTCTCTGAGCCTTCGGGATCCATGTGACCTGGCTATTTAGCCTATTGTGTGCAAAAAAGTGCCGCTCAGAGGTAAAAACAACCCAACCACATTAGAACCTCTATAAACTACTGGTGGTTTATAGCTGCAGCCGTCAGGTCCAACATCAAGATATGCAAATCCACAGGGTTCATGATTTGCTGTGATAATGGTGTGAGATTTTAAAAGGTCAGATATACAAGTGTCCACTTTCACTAAGAATGATTTAAAGTCGGGGTAAATCACGTAAGGAACAAGTTGCTGAAACTTGAAATTTTTGAATTTCAGCCATTTCTCCTCTTCAGTTGGAAACTCTACTCTCTGGGGTCCATGTTCTTGACAATAGGGAATATGATCCTTTAAGAGTGATTTATTTGTGAAACGGTGAAGGCAGTAATTACAGTAGAAGGTCTAGAATTTATTTAGTGAGAGGACTGAGAAGTCTACTCATTTTCTTAATGGAACAATAATGCTGCTTTTCACCATCTGATAACAGTAGGAGATTTGCGTACTCTTTAAATCTGTATGGTGTGATGTAGAGTGGGAACACCTCTTTGTCGTATCCAAAAACATTGACAGAGATATTATTCATTTTTTCGAATTTTGATTTATTGTTATAGGGAAAGTTAAATAAGATGAGTTTAATTTTCCTTCTAAATGCACATAGTTGGTAGAGCGTTGTGGATGATCTGTAGCAGGATACAAACAAGCCAAAACAGAACAAATAAAGCACTTTTGGTCCAAATTACATATATTAACAATAGCATGTTTTAATAGTAATTCTCCTGGAGTAGGGACATAACTAATTCTCTTGGAGTAGAGACCCTGCAAGAGGGATATATTTGCCTACGTTCATTTCACCTTGGAGAACATCATACAGTATCCAGCCACTATGAATTCCTTCAAATTCTTCATATGAAGTCTTGATCTTTTTACACGCTGAATTCAATTCTCTGTTTAGTGACGAGGTAGGAAGACTTGCGAAACAGTTGCTTCGAAAAATAGGGTTGCAGTATTCGAAGGTAGAAGGAGAAACTTTTCGCCCGAAGCGCACTTGCATGACAAGGTACCATTTAATACTACCTTTCGAGGCTAATTCTTCTTTCAGAAGATTTAGGAGTGACTTCCGTGAGGACTCGAGGAAAATGGTGAGATCAACAGCTGTTTCTTCAATCGTTGTCAGCTTATGAGTTAACAAGGTCCTTTTAATTTCTTCTGTAAAGTGGCAGGGGTCTTCAGGGTCCGATTTTTGCTTCTTCTGGGGAATCCTTTCATCTTCAGAACGTTTTCGTTTATCATTGTGTGGATTTCTTTCATGTTTCGTAAAAGATTGTCTTTTCTTCCAAACTCCATTGCACAATCTTCACATTTGTAGGTTTTCCTGGAGGTATGGGATAACACATGGCGTTGTTTGTCATCCTTCCTTGAGAACGTAGATTCACACTGAGAGCACTTAAACAGGTTCTTTCCATCATGATATCTCTTATGACGAATGAGATTCGTTTGGAGTGTGAAAGTTTTCTGACATATATCACATGGATGCATTGCAAAACAGTAACTTGTGAAATAACTGGAGATGGGGTTGGGTTGTTTTACCTCTGAGCGGCACTTTTTTTCACACCATGGGCTAAATGGCCAGGTCACATGGACGCCGAAGGCTCAGAGAAGGTTGGGGGAGGGGACCCACTGGAACAGCTGTTGGGAGACAGATGGTAGCCTTCCGTCAAGGCCATCCAGCGTGTTCTGTAACGTGCACAGGGTATGGCTCTCCCTCACATGGGGCCATGGCTTAACGTCCCATCCGACGGACGGCGGCCTTTCCAAGCTCATCGGTGTCCCCTACTGACCGTGGACAGGGCGGGGAAGGATCAGAGAAGGTTGGGAGAGGGGACCCACTGGAACAGTTGTTGGGAGACAGATGGTAGACTCCCGTCAAGGCTATCCAGCGTGTTCTTTAACGTGCACAGGGTATGGCTCTCCCGCACACGGGGCCACTGCTTAACGTCACAACCGAGGTACGGCGGCCTTTCCAAGCCCATCGGTGTCCCCTACTGACCGTGGGCAGGGCGGGGAATTTTGCGGAGATAAATCTCAACGCTGACCCAGTTGGGGCTCGAACCTGGGAACTACAGATTACGAGCCTGGCGCGCTACCGACTGAGCCACCCCTAACTGGAGATGATTTATACTACACGAGGAAGTCGAGAATTATCACTATTGACATCTAGCAGTTGAAACTTCGCACAGATGCAGGAACAGAGAACTGTCAATGTCAACGTCTGACAACAGAATGTGGATTCTGACTCATGGAAGGCATATTTATACCAGTAGGAATATCCCACAGAAACTGAAATAAAAAAAGATGCTGTTGGGCAAAAATAATTTAAAAGGTAAAACTTCTAATAGGTGACGTCACCCGACGTCTCTGGACTTAGAGAAATTTCTAGATGGGTCCGAAAACGACGGTCAAGGTTGTGAGGGGGATGAACTTTTCCAAAACATGTTTAACTTATTACGTCTCATGCAATACGGAAACAGAGTGGGGTCGACAGCGTGGTGGGTGAGGTCATTCAAGATGCTCGTCAGTGGAATTTTGGATCCGGTTGTTTACTTCATCCAATATCATTTGTCATATATTAATTATTATTAGCAATTTAACTGAATAATATAATTTCAGATTAACATGTCACTGGAGGGAAGGAGGTATTTTATTCGGCGTTCTCCGACTTCAGTCTTAAAACAGTGAGATCCCTGACTTATAGGAGTGACAATGATACGCTGCCACTTTGAAACATATGGATCCCATAGGATTAACATTGATTCGCCACTGGCCCAGAACTCCCAATATCCTCCTACTGACTCCTCTCTGATTGCAGGAATACGTTGCTCACAAGCATTAATACTATCTAATGTCGAGTCGTTCACTTAATACTCTCGGGCGGGGGTGGCTCAGTCGGCAGGGCGCCAGGCTCGTAATCTATAGTTCACAGGTTCGAGTCCCAGCTGGGTCAGCGTTAAGATTTATCTCCGCAAAATTCCCCGCCCTGCCCACGGTCAGTATGGGACACCGATGGGCTTGGAAAGGCCGCCGTCCGTCGGATGGGACGTTAAGCCGTGGCTCCGTGTGCGGGAGAGCCATACCCTGCGTACGTTAAAGAACACGCTGGATGGCCTTGACGGGATGCTACCATCTGTCTCCCAACAGCTGTTCCAGTGGGTCCCCTCCCCCAAACTTCTCTGAGCCTTCGGGGTCCATGTGACCAGGCCATTTAGCCCATGGTGTGCAAAAAAGTGCCGCTCAGAGGTGAAACAACCCAACCCTTAATATTCTGAAGCGAGATGCGCTTTGATCTTACTGTAATTAATTTATCTAAAATGATTATCGTTTCAGCCACTGTCATAACTGCGGTGATTTATTCGTTGTACAGTCGCTCAAAAAAGTATCCGAACACTATGGTTGATTACAGAATTCAGAAAAATATCTGGCAACGATTCTTTTAGAAATTAGTGATCTGGAAACCTTCGTGTCACGTGACACGAAGGTTGCAAGATCACTAATTTCTAAAATAATCGTTGCCAGGTATTTTTTTCTGAATTCTGTAATCAACCGTACTGTTCGGATACTTTTTTCAGCGACTGTAGGTGATCATATTATTTTGATACTAGATCGTGTGGTCTCACTCACGGAAATATTGAGCGTGTGCAGTTACCGTTCACAGCAAACTGGAGCATGTGCGGTTAATGTTCATAGCACGTTGGATCGTGTGAGCTCACAAAGACCTGGATCGTGTGGGCTCACTCACAGAAATATTGAGCGTGTGCAGTTACCGTTCACAGCAAACTGGAGCGTGTGCAGTAACTGCACACGCTCCAGTTTGCTGTGAACGGTAACTGGAGCGTGTACAGTTGCTGTACACGCTCCAGATATTTTTCCTCAATTCTGTAATCATGTGACACGAAGGTTGCCAGATCACTAATTTCTAAAAAATCGTTGCCAGATATTTTTTCTGAATTCTGTAATCAACCATAGTGTTTAGATACTTTTTTGAGCGACTGTACATAAGCAAATACTTGATCTCCGGAACCGATTTTCTCCTGTAGGTTTCCCCTGTACCAACCCACATTGTGTTATGAGAATCGAGCCTTTATATATCATAAAACCCAAGTTTAAGACAGAAATTAGTTTCGTAATTCAAGAATCGTTGGATTTCAAATGGCAAAGCTCCTAGTAAGTATTATAATCCTGAGATACTCCGATGAAGTGACTAAGTTGCATTTCAATGAATGAAACAAACATTTATTTCAAAATATCATATTATATAGCATTGTTACACTTAATGAGCTTGGGTCGGGGGTGGCTCAGTCGGTAGCGCTCCAGGCTCGTAATCTGTAGTTCCCAGGTTCGAGTCCCAGCTGGATCAGCGTTGAGATTTTATTTCCGCAAAATTTCCCGCCCTGCCCACGATCAGTAGGGGACACCGATGGGTTTGGAAAGGCCGCCGTCCGTCGGATGGGACGTTAAGCCGTGGCGCCGTGTGCGGGAGAGCCCATACCCTGTGCACATTAAAGAACATGCTGGATGGCCTTGACGGGAGGCTACCATCTGTCTCCCAACAGCTGTTCCAGTGGGTCCCCTCCCCTCAACTAACGATTTGAAAAAAATCTGAGCTAACTATACTGCTCACAAAAATTAGGGGATATTTCTTCGCTTCATATTCATCTTGAAATATCCCCTAATTTTTGTGAGCAGTATATTTAAACATCAGCAATACCGAAATTCAATAATATATCACTATCGAAATAAGTAACTCATACGTCTTGGGCTATTTAGGTAGCACATATAAAACTGAATTAAAATTCACTGGGTTATAGTAGCGAATTTAATGCTATATTTGAAAGTACCCCTTTTGCAGGGTTAGGCATTTTTCATTCATTAATTTACAACAATCAGGCCCGAATCTAGAAATCGATGTGGTGGTGGTGGGGGGGGGCAAGAAACACAATCCAAACGGAAAATGAAAAATTGGGGGGAGGGGTAGACTGGATTTTCAATGGAGTAAAATATTATAGCCACCGTTTCACACTTGCCTCCCTCCCCTAGATAATGCCACGATTACAATAATGTAACATATAGTAATAATTCACCTAGCAAGAGGAAAGGGTGTGTCAAAGTTGCAACATTTGTCTCTAAAAACGAAGATCTTGCGGGTTTCTCCGGAATTTAACTTCAGTTTTGGAGTTGGGAGAGGGTTGGGTTGTTTTACAACTCTGAGCGGCACTTTTTTGCACACAATGGGCTAAATGGCCAGGTCACATGGACCCCGAAAGCTCAGTGAAGGTTGGGGAAGGGGTCCCACTGGAACAGCTGTTGGGAGACAGATGGTAGCCTCCCGTCAAGGCCATCCAGCGTGTTCTTTAACGTGCACAGGGTATGGCTCTCCCGCACACAGGGCCACGGCTTAACGTCCCATCCGAAGGACGGCGGCCTTTCCAAGCCCATCGGTGTCCCCTACTGACCGTGGGCAGGGCGGGGAATTTTGCGGAGATAAATCTCAACGCTGACCAAACTGGGACTCGAACTGGGAACTACAGATTACGAGCCTGGTGCGCTACCGACTGAGCCACCCCAGCCCCAAGAGTTGGGAGAGGAAAGGATGAATGCAGAGTCGAACTGAGGGTATTTTATAGACTACTAATAGCAATCGGTATAATATTACTACTAATATAAATAATAAGACTACTAATAGATAGACTAATAAGTATATAAGTATAATAAGTATATCGTATAATAAGACTACTAATAGTAATAGTATTTATTAGACTACTAATAGCAATCGGTTTAATATTACTTCTGGTGATCAATAAGGGTGCATTCTGTCTCCTTTTCTCTTTAGTTTGGTTATTCATTATGTTACGCAAAATTCACTGCAAGGGAAAGTTTTTGGCCTTAAATGGACTGGAGATACGAAAATTTCTGATTTAGATTATGCTGATGATTTAGCTATTTTGGCAAATGATGTTGATGAGATGAACTCTTTCATTCGAGCTGTTGATGAGACTGGTAGTAGAGTAGGTTTGGTTATAAATAGAGAGAAAACTAAAGTGATGAAAATTGGTCAGGCAGGCTGTGATTCAGTTAATCTGAATGGTTGCAGTCTTGAGCAGGTGTCACAGTTTAATTATCTTGGGAGCTATGTAACAGATAATGGTGATGTGCGGCATGAGATTAACAGACGAATAGGGATTGCTGCCGGGACTTTTAAGAATCTATGGAAAGTGTGGAGAAATAGGCGTATACACCTAAAGACTAAAATTAGACTGTATAATAGTTTGGTTCTTTCTAGGGTTAGTTATGATAATGAAACTTGGACACTTTATAAACAAGATAACAGGAAACTAGATGCTTTTGATTCTAGATGCTTACGCAGTATCTTGGGTATTAGGAGGTTCAACTTGTAACTAATGATGAGGTTAGGCAAAGAAGTCTGCAACCTCCTTTAAGCAGCATATTGTGCAGAGAGAGACTCCGTTGGTTTGGCCATGTTGCCCGTATGAATAATTATAGATTGGCGAATAGGGTTATGAACAGTGTGCCTATAGGCCTCAGAAAGAAGGGGAGACCTAGGATGCGGTGGGCAGACAATGTCGAACAGGACCTTGTTAGAATTGGTGTGCAGTGGCCAGATGCAGTAGATGTAGCTCAGGACAGACTTGCTTGGAGAACTAAATTGCACGGTCTGGTTGGACCTCCGTAGCCCATGGCTACTTGAGGATGATGATGATGATGTGTATTTCAGTTCTACTATGTGTTATTAATGAGATTTAGAACCTTGGAAATTATTTTGTTTCCAAAGTATTATGTTTCTTTGAATGTGTTCTATTAAGGAATGTTTCGAAATGAAGAAATTTTGAAGAATCCTATTACTATCCGTTATGTTTGAAATTAAAATCTGTAGTTGAATTCTAGCTAAAAAAATATGAAAATGACAACAATCTGCATAAAAGGAAAAAATCAAGAAAAAATGCTTTTCAACAATACTCTTCAAAGCTTCGGATAATGTACAGTCGCTCAAAAAAATATCAATTTTTAGCAATTTTTAGCAAATTTTAGCAATCAGTGTCTGTCAACCTTTGTGTCAAGTGACAGGAAGATTGCCAGATCACTAATTTCTAAAAAAATTCTTGCCAGATATTTTTTATGAATTCTGTAATCAACCACAGTGTTTGGAAACGTTTTTGAGCGACTGTACTAATATTTGCTACAACAATAAATGAATTGCTAAGCAGGATGATTACATGAATCTCGATCTGGCATCTGACATTTTTTTTTCTTAAGATTTTAAGCAAAACGAAATCAGCTTCTGATGACCTCGAGACAAGAATTTGTATTTTGAGAGATGTGTCCCATCCATCCGATTTTAGTTTCGTCTTCCTCTTCATTCGTCCTCATCCTCTTGAGAGAAATTTTGAAATCAATCGAAGATTCTTCAGTTCCCCTCTCGGTTTGGATGACGTCACACTGACGATTGATTACCACTGTTTTTATAGTTGTATGAGTCAGATGTTATAAATCTTTCCATATTTTCGATTCGTTAACCACACTTTCAATCTTAATCTGAATGGTGATGCCGCATTCTATATCTTCTCGGAAACTTCCACATCCTCAATTTTATCACAAAGCAACGATGCATTGCAAAATGCTTCCAATTTTTCTTCAATCTCGTTGCAAGTCATCATACTTTTGCTTCTTCTGCTAAAACAAGGAGCCAGAAAAGCAAATCATACTTGACAGAGAATTTCTGAATTCCCTTAAAAAAAAACGTTTTCCTTTTATCAATAAACTAGCGCTTAATCTTCTCATTCGCTCCAAATACAAACAAAACAACTAAAGCAAATAAAACGTATTTTGTTAACAATACACTTTCTTAAACGAAACAACTCTTCTCAAAATCAATATTTACTTCAACTAAATTTCTTTTCAACAACTTCATATATTTCAAGTAAATGTCTTCATAATATTTCTCTTATTTTATTGAACTTTTTATACTAATTAAGACTGAATAAAACATTTTTTGTCAAAAAATTTAAATATTAAATTTATTTTTTCAACGATTAAGTTAGTCTTCCGGTGACATTGTTACTTTTTGCTCATCAGGTGACGAATTAAGATATTCTTAGGCAATGGCTAACATTCCTTATTGTATTATTATTATTGTGATGAAATCCGAAATAAATGCAAGAAGCTTTATTTGAATGCAAATTTAAATGGTAGTAATTTAAGTACATGATTTTTGTTATCAAAATTCTTGACTAAGTCCCTTATCGCAAAAAAAGAGTTTAAAGGGTTAAAAAATTATTCCACGCAATCACGTTGCTTGCCACAGAGATCTAACAGGAACCTCTCGGTATAATATACAGTCGCTCAAAAAAATATCCGAACATTGTGGTTGATTACAGATTTCAGAAAAACTATTTGGCAACGATTTTTTTTTTTAGAAATTAGTGATCTGTTAGTCGGAGACGAATTTCTCATTAGAAATAATGTAAATAAGGTAAATAAGGGTAAATGATTAATACTCAAATATTGGGAGACTTGGATTCGGGTCCCACTCACAACGGAACTCAGTTTTGTATCCAAATTATTTCTTCAAAGGGATATGTGTTCTGGAATCCTACACTGACTGACATATTTAAAATTTTATTCTTAAATTATGATTATACTTTGATTGATTACATTTGGAGCGTAATGTTAAGCCACATCCTCCTCAAGACATGTAACAAACTCTTACCTTCGATCAGTGTCTCGCAAACTTTTTTACTCTGCGGCACACTGAATTTAATTTTTTTTTCCGCGGCACACCTAAAAAAGAATTTTTGATGGTTACGTAAAAAGAGGAATATATTTAAGTTTCGTTAAATGCATTTTATTTAAAATAAATATAATAATAAATATAATTAATCATAACTCGGTGTTTGTTTTAAATATTTGTCCATTCTATGGCTTGAAAGAGTCAAAAATTAATACCAAAATTTGGAAAAAGCTTGATAAATATTTATAAGATCCCAGTTGCTAAAATCTGAAAGATTTTTATTAAAGCACGTCGATAACACAAGTCAAGTCAAAATGAAATCTTTGGAATATCTAGTGTCAATTTGAAAATCTCTCGCGGCACACAGTTTGCGAGACACTGCCTTAGTTAATTGCAACTTGTGAAATTCGTTAAGGAGGTTTTGGTAACGTGTGCCTTACCCTCAATAACAAAATTTCTTAGAACTATTCAATTAATATATGCACCCTTTGGATATGCAGTGAGCTATTAATAATTTATTATAAAATTCTTCGTCAATGAAACTAGGTTAAATAATTAAACACTTTAAAAAAAAAACGGTACAAAGACCGACCATTAGGTGCGGTCACGAGAGAAATTAATAATTAGAATTCCCTATAAATAAAAAAAGAAATGTTTGGATTGACACAAATGCAAACTTCAAATTAGAATTTGATTAATTTATAAAAAAAAGAACAAAACTGAAAATCTTAAAAATCATTTTCTTTTGAAAAGATATCTTTTGCTAGGAAACGATAGAGTAAATATATAGATTAAACTATTTCTCTTTCTCCATATCCATCCTTGTTATGTATGTTGAGGAACCTGTTAACAATCTTTAAATATGGGCCAGTAAATAAAAACATGTGATTTGGCATAAGAGAAAATTTATGTATTAGAATATAATTCATAATTTTCCAAAAAATGCATTGCCAATATAACTAGATAAGGAAATTGGACTTGCTTAATCGCAAAAGATTAAAGATATGTGTAACATAATAAATATTACATGAAAAACAATAATTAAAGATAAATATCTTGCAGTTGATTGACCTCCCATAACTTTTTAAATAGTTAACCACCGGATCCCATATTTACACGAAAGACAGCGTCTCCAACCTAATAGATATCCCTTTCTCACTGAGGGCAGAGCAAGGGTTATCAGAGAGAAATCTCAACTACAGCTCAGTTTGGAATCGAACATGGGAACAACAGATTGCGAGCCTGGCGGGCTGTTCATTGAGCTACCTCCTGTTCCACTTCATCTTGAGTGTTCTAATTCGAATGGTGCAAGTGTATTGCTGGAGCGCACTCCAAGAAAGTACGAGATATTTCACCAATCGAAGGCGTATACGACCTTTTTTATGAACTCACTTTTCTTGGGCTTTTCTATGAGAATAATATGCGTAATGAGTTAAGGTGGATACTGTTTGTTTAGTACTTTGTAAATACGAGGGAATGTTCAAATGTAAACGATAATTTGATTCTAAAAAACATATTCGCAGCAAAATAGAAAAATAATGCATACTACTTTCCAACGTAGTTCCCGTTAGCTGAAATGCACGTGGTTTAAAGTTCTGGAAGCTTTTAATTACAGTTTCAAAGAAGGTGTTTGATTGCTTATCAATCCAACTATGCATTGCTGCAATCACCTCATCATTGTCTCGGAATATCTTGCCTTGGGATCCCTATGAACTCGTCATTTAATCCATCTTTCTAACTCTAGGACATATGAGATAAAAGCCATGCATCACTTCCCTTGGGATCCCTATGAACTCGTCATTTAATCCATCTTTCTAACTCTAGGACATATGAGATAAAAGCCATGCATCACTTCCCTTGGGATCCCTATGAACTCGTCATTTAATCCATCTTTCTAACTCTAGGACATATGAGATAAAAGCCATGCATCACTTCCCTTGGGATCCCTATGAACTCGTCATTTAATCCATCTTTCTAACTCTAGGACATATGAGATAAAAGCCATGCATCACTTCCCTTGGGATCCCTATGAACTCGTCATTCAATCCATCTTTCTAACTCTAGGACATATGAGATAAAAGCCATGCATCACTTCCCTTGGGATCCCTATGAACTCGTCATTTAATCCATCTTTCTAACTCTAGGACATATGCGATAAAAGCCATGCATCACTTCCCTTGGAATCCCTATGAACTCGTCATTTAATCCATCTTTCTAACTCTAGGACATATGAGATAAAAGCCATGCATCACTTCAATTGGGATCCCTATGAACTCGTCATTTAATCCATCTTTCTAACTCTAGGACATATGCGATAAAAGCCATGCATCACTTCCCTTGGGATCCCTATGAACTCGTCATTCAATCCATCTTTCTAACTCTAGGACATATGAGATAAAAGCCATGCATCACTTCCCTTGGGATCCCTATGAACTCGTCATTTAATCCATCTTTCTAACTCTAGGACATATGAGATAAAAGCCATGCATCACTTCCCTTGGGATCCCTATGAACTCGTCATTTAATCCATCTTTCTAACTCTAGGACATATGAGATAAAAGCCATGCATCACTTCCCTTGGGATCCCTATGAACTCGTCATTTAATCCATCTTTCTAACTCTAGGACATATGAGATAAAAGCCATGCATCACTTCAATTGGGATCCCTATGAACTCGTCATTTAATCCATCTTTCTAACTCTAGGACATATGAGATAAAAGCCATGCATCACTTCCCTTGGGATCCCTATGAACTCGTCATTTAATCCATCTTTCTAACTCTAGGACATATGAGATGAAAGCCATGCATCACTTCCCTTGGGATCCCTATGAACTCGTCATTCAATCCATCTTTCTATCTCTAGGACATATGAGATAAAAGCCATGCATCACTTCCCTTGGGATCCCTATGAACTCGTCATTTAATCCATCTTTCTAACTCTAGGACATATGAGATAAAAGCCATGCATCACTTCCCTTGGGATCCCTATGAACTCGTCATTTAATCCATGTTTCTAACTCTAGGACATATGAGATAAAAGCCATGCATCACTTCCCTTGGGATCCCTATGAACTCGTCATTCAATCCATCTTTCTAACTCTAGGACATATGAGATAAAAGCCATGCATCGCTTCCCTTGGGATCCCTATGAACTCGTCATTTAATCCATCTTTCTAACTCTAGGACATATGAGATAAAAGCCATGCATCACTTCCCTTGGGATCCCTATGAACTCGTCATTTAATCCATCTTTCTAACTCTAGGACATATGAGATAAAAGCCATGCATCACTTCCCTTGGGATCCCTATGAACTCGTCATTCAATCCATCTTTCTAACTCTAGGACATATGAGATAAAAGCCATGCATCACTTCCCTTGGGATCCCTATGAACTCGTCATTTAATCCATCTTTCTAACTCTAGGACATATGAGATAAAAGCCATGCATCACTTCCCTTGGAATCCCTATGAACTCGTCATTTAATCCATCTTTCTAACTCTAGGACATATGAGATAAAAGCCATGCATCACTTCAATTGGGATCCCTATGAACTCGTCATTTAATCCATCTTTCTAACTCTAGGACATATGCGATAAAAGCCATGCATCACTTCCCTTGGGATCCCTATGAACCCGTCATTCAATCCATCTTTCTAACTCTAGGACATATGAGATAAAAGCCATGCATCACTTCCCTTGGGATCCCTAGGAACTCGTCATTTAATCCATCTTTCTAACTCTAGGACATATGAGATAAAAGCCATGCATCACTTCCCTTGGGATCCCTATGAACTCGTCATTTAATCCATCTTTCTAACTCTAGGACATATGAGATAAAAGCCATGCATCACTTCCCTTGGGATCCCTATGAACTCGTCATTTAATCCATCTTTCTAACTCTAGGACATATGAGATAAAAGCCATGCATCACTTCAATTGGGATCCCTATGAACTCGTCATTTAATCCATCTTTCTAACTGTAGGACATATGAGATAAAAGCCATGCATCACTTCCCTTGGGATCCCTATGAACTCCTCATTTAATCCATCTTTCTAACTCTAGGACATATGAGATAAAAGCCATGCATCACTTCCCTTGGGATCCCTATGAACTCGTCATTTAATCCATCTTTCTAACTCTAGGACATGTGAGATAAAAGCCATGCATCATTTCCCTTGGGATCCCTATGAACTCGTCATTCAATCCATCTTTCTAACTCTAGGACATATGAGATAAAAGCCATGCATCACTTCCCTTGGGATCCCTATGAACTCGTCATTTAATCCATTTTTCTAACTCTAGGACATATGAGATAAAAGCCATGCATCACTTCCCTTGGGATCCCTATGAACTCGTCATTCAATCCATCTTTCTAACTCTAGGACATATGAGATAAAAGCCATGCATCACTTCCCTTGGGATCCCTATGAACTCGTCATTTAATCCATCTTTCTAACTCTAGGACATATGAGATAAAAGCCATGCATCACTTCCCTTGGGATCCCTATGAACTCGTCATTTAATCCATCTTTCTAACTCTAGGACATATGAGATAAAAGCCATGCATCACTTCCCTTGGGATCCCTATGAACTCGTCATTTAATCCATCTTTCTAACTGTAGGACATATGAGATAAAAGCCATGCATCACTTCCCTTGGGATCCCTATGAACTCGTCATTCAATCCATCTTTCTAACTCTAGGACATATGAGATAAAAGCCATGCATCACTTCCCTTGGGATCCCTATGAACTCGTCATTTAATCCATCTTTCTAACTCTAGGACATATGAGATAAAAGCCATGCATCACTTCCCTTGGGATCCCTATGAACTCGTCATTTAATCCATCTTTCTAACTCTAGGACATATGAGATAAAAGCCATGCATCACTTCCCTTGGGATCCCTATGAACTCGTCATTCAATCCATCTTTCTAACTCTAGGACATATGAGATAAAAGCCATGCATCACTTCCCTTGGGATCCCTATGAACTCGTCATTTAATCCATCTTTCTAACTCTAGGACATATGAGATAAAAGCCATGCATCACTTCCCTTGGAATCCCTATGAACTCGTCATTTAATCCATCTTTCTAACTCTAGGACATATGAGATAAAAGCCATGCATCACTTCAATTGGGATCCCTATGAACTCGTCATTTAATCCATCTTTCTAACTCTAGGACATATGCGATAAAAGCCATGCATCACTTCCCTTGGGATCCCTATGAACCCGTCATTCAATCCATCTTTCTAACTCTAGGACATATGAGATAAAAGCCATGCATCACTTCCCTTGGGATCCCTAGGAACTCGTCATTTAATCCATCTTTCTAACTCTAGGACATATGAGATAAAAGCCATGCATCACTTCCCTTGGGATCCCTATGAACTCGTCATTTAATCCATCTTTCTAACTCTAGGACATATGAGATAAAAGCCATGCATCACTTCCCTTGGGATCCCTATGAACTCGTCATTTAATCCATCTTTCTAACTCTAGGACATATGAGATAAAAGCCATGCATCACTTCAATTGGGATCCCTATGAACTCGTCATTTAATCCATCTTTCTAACTGTAGGACATATGAGATAAAAGCCATGCATCACTTCCCTTGGGATCCCTATGAACTCCTCATTTAATCCATCTTTCTAACTCTAGGACATATGAGATAAAAGCCATGCATCACTTCCCTTGGGATCCCTATGAACTCGTCATTTAATCCATCTTTCTAACTCTAGGACATGTGAGATAAAAGCCATGCATCATTTCCCTTGGGATCCCTATGAACTCGTCATTCAATCCATCTTTCTAACTCTAGGACATATGAGATAAAAGCCATGCATCACTTCCCTTGGGATCCCTATGAACTCGTCATTTAATCCATTTTTCTAACTCTAGGACATATGAGATAAAAGCCATGCATCACTTCCCTTGGGATCCCTATGAACTCGTCATTCAATCCATCTTTCTAACTCTAGGACATATGAGATAAAAGCCATGCATCACTTCCCTTGGGATCCCTATGAACTCGTCATTTAATCCATCTTTCTAACTCTAGGACATATGAGATAAAAGCCATGCATCACTTCCCTTGGGATCCCTATGAACTCGTCATTTAATCCATCTTTCTAACTCTAGGACATATGAGATAAAAGCCATGCATCACTTCCCTTGGGATCCCTATGAACTCGTCATTTAATCCATCTTTCTAACTGTAGGACATATGAGATAAAAGCCATGCATCACTTCCCTTGGGATCCCTATGAACTCGTCATTCAATCCATCTTTCTAACTCTAGGACATATGAGATAAAAGCCATGCATCACTTCCCTTGGGATCCCTATGAACTCGTCATTTAATCCATCTTTCTAACTCTAGGACATATGAGATAAAAGCCATGCATCACTTCCCTTGGGATCCCTATGAACTCGTCATTTAATCCATCTTTCTAACTCTAGGACATATGAGATAAAAGCCATGCATCACTTCCCTTGGGATCCCTATGAACTCGTCATTCAATCCATCTTTCTAACTCTAGGACATATGAGATAAAAGCCATGCATCACTTCCCTTGGGATCCCTATGAACTCGTCATTCAATCCATCTTTCTAACTCTAGGACATATGAGATAAAAGCCTTGCATCACTTCCCTTGGGATTCCTATGAACTTGTCATTTAATCCATCTTTCTAACTCTAGGACATATGAGATAAAAGCCATGCATCACTTCCCTTGGGATCCCTATGAACTCGTCATTTAATCCATCTTTCTAACTCTAGGACATATGAGATAAAAGCCATGCATCACTACAATTGGGATCCCTATGAACTCGTCATTTAATCCATCTTTCTAACTCTAGGACATATGAGATAAAAGCCATGCATCACTTCCCTTGGGATCCCTATGAACTCGTCATTTAATCCATCTTTCTAACTCTAGGACATATGAGATGAAAGCCATGCATCACTTCCCTTGGGATCCCTATGAACTCGTCATTCAATCCATCTTTCTAACTCTAGGACATATGAGATAAAAGCCATGCATCACTTCCCTTGGGATCCCTATGAACTCGTCATTTAATCCATCTTTCTAACTCTAGGACATATGAGATAAAAGCCATGCATCACTTCCCTTGGGATCCCTATGAACTCGTCATTTAATCCATGTTTCTAACTCTAGGACATATGAGATAAAAGCCATGCATCACTTCCCTTGGGATCCCTATGAACTCGTCATTCAATCCATCTTTCTAACTCTAGGACATATGAGATAAAAGCCATGCATCACTTCCCTTGGGATCCCTATGAACTCGTCATTTAATCCATCTTTCTAACTCTAGGACATATGAGATAAAAGCCATGCATCACTTCCCTTGGGATCCCTATGAACTCGTCATTTAATCCATCTTTCTAACTCTAGGACATATGAGATAAAAGCCATGCATCACTTCCCTTGGGATCCCTAAGAACTCGTCATTTAATCCATCTTTCTAACTCTAGGACATATGAGATAAAATCCATGCATCATTTCCCTTGGATCCCTATGAACTCGTCATTCAATCCATCTTTCTAACTCTAGGTCATATGAGATAAAAGCCATGCATCAGTTCCCTTGGGATCCCTATGAACTCGTCATTTAATCCATCTTTCTAACTCTAGGACATATGAGATAAAAGCCATGCATCACTTCCCTTGGGATCCCTATGAACTCGTCATTCAATCCATCTTTCTAACTCTAGGACATATGAGATAAAAGCCATGCATCACTTCCCTTGGGATCCCTATGAACTCTTCATTCAATCCATCTTTCTAACTCTAGGATATATGAGATAAAAGCCATGCATCACTTCCCTTGGGATCCCTATGAACTCGTCATTTAATCCATCTTTCTAACTCTAGGACATATGAGATAAAAGCCATGCATCTCTTCCCTTGGGATCCCTATGAACTCGTCATTTAATCCATCTTTCTAACTCTAGGACATATGAGATGAAAGCCATGCATCACTTCCCTTGGGATCCCTATGAACTCGTCATTTAATCCATCTTTCTAACTCTAGGACATATGAGATAAAAGCCATGCATCACTTCCCTTGGGATCCCTATGAACTCGTCATTTAATCCATCGTTTTTTCACTACGAGGGACCTGGGTTCGAGCCCCGGGTAGGCATAGATGTTTGTGTCGTTTTTCTGCTGAGGTTCTGCTGAGATCCTCTCAGACCTTCTACTATGGTATATAAACTGACAGGCTCCTGTAAGACCTCTGTGGCAAGCAGCTGCTTGAGGGGGTATTTATTTATTTTATATTTATATCCAATTCCAATATCTTATATTTATATCCAATCAATGACGTCAATGTTAAGGAATCTATTTAAGAAAACTTTGTACACAAATAAGATAAATAACGGGCTCTTTTTGCACACGATGGACTAAATGACGAGTTCATAGGGATCCCAAGGGCTCGTAGAAGGTTGGGGAAGAGGAGATACTGCACAGTTGTTAAGATGCATAAGGACTTCAACACTCAGGGTCATCCAGACTGGTTTTAATGTGCACACTGTATGGCTTTCCTGCATACGAAACTACAACTTTACGTCCCATTCTATTGGTAGCGTCTTTTCCCAGTCCATCGATGTCCCTTTTCTGACCTGGCACGGTATCCGTTCTCCCTTAAATAAGTCTACATTATGTGTACAATCCTCACATCTTGTGTATTATAGGCAATGTAACGGATTACATTGTGTGTACAATCCCAATCATACACAAGATGTATGAATACTACAAGTGTCTAAAGTGCCTGTGAGAAAAACTGCCCTGTATGCAACTTTAAAGTAAAAGCTTTAGTTCCCAGTTAAAATTTATTTGAAAAAATTTAAGTTTTTCATCCTTTTAATTAGCATAAATGAAAAAGGAATTCCAAAACTCCAGTTATCAAACATTAGTTAGAACACACCTGAGACCCGATATTAACAGTTAGAAAATGTCGTCTAAACTGACGGGAGAAATTGATTATTGTCAGAAATAACGAGAAATCAGTTACTATTAATCAGTTTCAAACTTTAACCGTAGCTCAAAGTATAGGAAGAGATTTAATAATATAATTTCAGTTAAAAAAGTTATATATAAAGATGCGGACAAAAATTTGACTTTAACTACCACCACATTTATATAGTAATATTATGCAATAAAATATTTGTCGTTCAATAAGTAAGAATTGTTTCAATCTAATAGAGAACGTTAAATAACGGATCATCTGACAATGTATCCAACATCTCAGAAAAATAAAACCTACCGGGAAATGCATTAATTAATCTCATGTATTCATAGACTCTCCGAACTGGATATGAAATTGCATCATCACTGTTGCTTCTTATTTAAGTTCGAAATCCCCTTTCATTTCTTCGGTCACGTTGAAATTTATAAATTTAGCCGTTGAAAGGTACAGTCGCTCAAAAAAGTATCCGAACACCATAGTTGATTACATAATTCAGAAAAAATATCTGGCAACGATTTTTTTAGAAATTAGTAATCTGGCAACCTTCGTGTCACGTGATTACAGATTTCAGGAAAAATATCTGGAGCGTGTACAGCAACTGTACACGCTCCAGTTACCGTTCACAGCAAACTGGAGCATGTGCAGTTATTGCACACGCTCCAGTTTGCTGTGAACGGTAACTGCACACGCTCAATATTTCCGTGAGTGAGCCCACACGATCCAGGTCTTTGTGAGCTCACACGATCCAATGTGCTGTAAACATTAACCGCAACCGCTCCAGTTTGCTGTGAACGGTAACTGCACACGCTCCATATTCATTGCATTATATATTCATAGGCATTATATATATATTAAAAATATCCGAACACTATGGTTGATTACGGAATTCAGAAAAAATATCTGGAAACGATTTTTTTTAGAAATTAGTGATCTGGCTACCTTCGTTTTACGTAACACGAAGGTTGCCAGATCACTAATTTATAATGTGTTGGAGATCAATCCATCATACCCGCTGTCTAACCAACTCACGAGTTTATTAGGCCTTTAGAAAGAATCTAAATAACCACCATGTGATAGACATTATCGCCGAAAAATATTTCAGTTAAGCAAATTCTCCACATTGAATTTACCTGCAGACTTGCGCTGTTTGAAAGATAATTTAAAAAAATATCAATGGTAAAACAAATATCAGTGTTTATGACAGAGTAATCGATATTTGTAGCTCAATAGGTTTTCAAATAAGCCTTCATGATGAAATAAGAGTGAAATAAGTTAAAGATCTAATTCAAAGCTGACAAAATCTTGAATTTCAACAAAATTCGTTTAATAACTAAACCTATTTTTTTTGGGGTCATCTCATGCCAGAGGAGTAGCTATTATTAGCGCCAGAAATAACAATTTCTATATCTGCAAATATGACTCTGACGTAGATGGAAGATTAATTAAAATAGTAGCTGAAAGAGAAGGTGTTAAGTTCTGCATCGTAAACATATACAGAGAAATGAATTTTATGAGCATTTAAAATATTTTCTTAATGAAAGTTATGGTTGTTTGATATTGGCAGGAGACTTTAATTCAGTCGTGGACGTTAATTCAGACGATTGGGGCGGAACCACTTTTCGGGCAGACAGTAGCAGGTTAAAACTGACTCGACTGATTAGTGGATTCGATTTATCGGACCAACACGAGGAGGCACCAACACGAGGAGGCACCAACACGATGATCAATTCGTCGCTACCTGGACGTCACCTGACGGCCAGATTCAGCGGCGAATTGATCGAATTTACGTCTCCAGCCAATATCTAAATTTTTCTACAGATTTTAACTTTACTGACGTCAATTCCCAGAACTTTTTCGTCAGTGACCATCGGATCACTTCAGGAAATATAACTATTCCGAGGGCGGATGGCAGGGGCAAATCCTTGTGGAAAATGAACATTTCCCATCTGGAAGATGCGAATTTGAAGCAAGATTTGTCCGATATTATTAATTCAGATATTGCGCCAGCCGACTCTTGCACCGGCTGCTGGTGGCAGGTGCTCAAGGGAAAGCTACCCGTTCATTCACAAAAAAAAGGGAAGGCAACTTGCTTGCGAGAAACGTGAACGGTTGAATTTCCTGAAGCGAATGTCTTTGAATCTCAACAGAAGGGGATGTCAAAAGTGACAATCATATCCTTTTAGTGCAATCTGTTCATAATGAAATCAATGAAATTTATGTGTCTACTGGGCTCATAGCAAGACAGGCTTCGGTAGCAAAAAGAATTGAGATGGAGGAAAATTTCACCTCTGTATTTGATTATGCGGCCCCCAGATCAAAGGAAGTCATCTCCATCGCTTCCATTCGCGATCCTGACGGGGGGGGGGGGGGGGGGGGGGGGGGTTTGGAACCGAAAATATCAAAAGAGTCTTTGTTAAATTTTTAGAACCCCTGTATTGCTCTGACTTTCTCAGTGAAGGTGACATGCTTGCGTGGATTAACAACTGCCCACGCCTCAGCGACGAGGATAAAGATCTACTCGATAAACCGATTACGGCTGCAAAAGGTCGAAAGAGCGATTAAGAGAATGAAGAGACCGACTGAGCCACCCCCGCCCCCTGTTTTTCAGACTTTGGGCCGCGATATTCTGCGCTCTGGCTAGCCAGTTGACAGAATTTCCAGCCCAAATAATTACTGAAAACGACACCCGGATGTTCAATACAATTAATCTTATTTATGGCCTCTCGCAGGAAAAGTGCCTTTTGCCACGAAACAGGATGTTTTAAATTTAAACCACCTTCGTCACAGGGGCGATAAATTAAGAATCTAGCGATTCTCTCTCTCGAGCCCTGCCAAATCACAAGAAAAACGATTTTTGTAAATTCCGAAAGAAATCTGGATGGTGGTTTAAAAACGCTGCCTACCAGAGTTAATTTTGAAATCAAAATAACGTTTCCCAATTCGGCTCTGTTGGCGAAAGAGAAATCATCAATTTGCCAAAGTGATTCGATTTCTCGGGCCTGTTTCAAAATTTCAGTCCAAGTTTTAGAGTGGCATCCTTTCCTATCGAAAAACGATTGCCCATGCATTAGCAACGAGGAAAAGGAATTACTTGATAAGCCGATTACAGCAGCAGAAGTCGAAAGGGCAATCAAGAAAATGAAGAGAGGAAGCTCTTCAGGCACTGACGTCATTCCAATTGAGTTCTACAAGCTATTTTTGGATCAGTTTAAAGTTCCACTTGCAAAGCTTTTCAACAATCTTGTTCTTCAAGGTGAAATGACGGCAGACATCAAAAGAGGTAAGATTCCACTATTAATAAAGAGATCCGATGGGTGTAATTATAGGGTAAATGATTGGAGACCTATCTCTGTTTGGAATAGTCACTATAAAATTTTTGCCAAGGTCGTTATGGTCAGATTAAGTAAAGTCCTTTCGAACCTCATTTGGCTACGCAGACTTGCTCTGTATGGGGGAGGAAAAATTACTAGAAATTTAAGCACAATTGCCGACACAATTGACTATGTGAATTTAAAACATAGCAAATGTTGTTTACTTTCTGTTGACCAGAACAAGGCCTTTGATAGAGTGTCTCATAACTTTATGTGACACCTACTAAAGGCCCATAACTTTGGCGAAAATTTTATAAGCACTATAAAGTGTTTGTATAATAATATTGAAAGTGGTGTCGGTGTGAAATTGAGAATCTCTGATTTTTTCCTTGTTTCCAAAAAAGGTAAGACAGGGGTGCCCTCTGTCGCCTTTGGTTTTCGTTCTAACCATTGAAACTATAGCTAGGAAAATTCAAGTTGACCGGTTATTTCAGGGCATTCCAACCCCTGGAAAAACCAGCCTTCAGCTCAAATATGTCGTCTGTGCAGACGACATAAATTTCTTTTTCGAGAATGAATTTTCTCTAGATAAGTTTTTTAATGTTTTCAAAAATTATTCGAAAGCCACTGGTGCAGATCTTAATCTGGAGAAGACACGAGCTCTGACACGGGGTGCTTGGAATGGATATTCGAGAAATCTTATTGTGTCATTTAACGAACCTATCAAAATACTTGGCATATATTTCGATAGGAAAGGATGCCACTCTAAAACTTGGACTGAAATTTTGAAACAGGCTCCAGAAATCGAATCACTTTGGCAAATTGATGATTTCTCTTTCGCCAACAGAGCCAAATTGGGAACGTTATTTTGATTTCAAAATTAACTCTGGTAGGCAGCGTTTTTAAACCACCATCCAGATTTCTTTCGGAATTTACAAAAATCGTTTTTCTTGTGATTTGGCAAGGCTCGAGAGAGAGAATCGCTAGATTCTTAATTTATCGCCCCTGTGACGAAGGTGATTTAAATTTAAAACATCCTGTTTCGTGGCAAAAGGCACTTTTCCTGCGAGAGGTCATAAATAAGATTAATTGTATTGAACATCCGGGTGCATTATTTGGGCTGGAAATTCTGTCAACTGGCTAGCCAGAGCGCAGAATATCGCGGCCCAAAGTCTGAAAAACAGGGGGCGGGAGTGGCTCAGTCGGTAGCGCGCCAGGCTCGTAATCTGTAGTTCCCAGGTTCGAGTCCCAGCTGGGTCAGCGTTGAGATTTATCTCCGCAAAATTCCCCGCCCTGCCCACGGTCAGTAGGGGACACCGATGGGCTTGGAAAGGCCGCCGTCCGTCGATGGGACGTTAAGCCGTGGTCCCGTGTGCGGGAGAGCCATACCCTGTGCACGTTAAAGAACATGCTGGATGGTCTTGACGGAAGGCTACCATCTGTCTCCCAACAGCTGTTCCAGTGGGTCCCCTCCCCCAACCTTCTCTGAGCCTTCAGGGTCCATGTGACCTGGCCATTTAGCCCATGGTGTGCAAAAAAGTGCCGCTCAGAGGTAAAACAACCCAACCCAACTGAAAAACAGTGCTATCGATATAAGGAGTTTGGGGACTTATACAAATCCTCAGAGAGGCAGAGTAGCGACACTTCGGTTCGCGAAATGCGGCTACGGGACTTGTATATGATTTTTCTGCCAGCCTGGATGGCTCTCGTCTCCTATCTTGACCCATATCACGACTGGAAAAAAGCCTGGGACAATATTTATCATTGTGGAGCTATTTCTCGGCACAGGGACATTACGTGGTTTGCAGCTCACAATGTCCTTCCGACCCTTAAAACTCTGCATCACAGAATGACCAATGTCTCCGATAAATGCGGTTATTGTGGCAGGATCGAAGACATTGGTCACATTTTGTTTTACTGTCCTTCTGCGGCAGAGGTTTGGAAGGAAATATGTAAATGGATGAAAATCCAGAGGTGCACACCGCGTCAGGTACTCTTTCACGAGGACATACCTGCACAGAACAAATATTCGTATAATTTGAATTTTGCTACTGTAAAGGCATTTTTGTGGAGATGTCGATGCTATAGGCTCTTCAACAATAATTATTGGGAACCCAGTACTACCCACCAAGTGATTGAAAAATTTATTATGGTTCGTAAAAACATCGATAGTGGGTTTAAAAAGAACCCTCTATTTTGGAAACAGTGGCGTGACCTCCACTTTTTGCAGATTTTTAATTTTGTATTCCGCGGTCTTCGTGCCCGGAATTAACCCTTATGGTATTTAGTTTTTCCTATTTTCTCTGTATATATTTTTTGTATATTTTTGTGATTTGTAGAAAATTTTGTTTATCGTGTCAAAGTCGGCTTGGTACAATTGTTCTCGCCCGTTGGCTCGGTCGAAGACGATTTGTACGAAGTCCAAAATCCAATTCTATGACTCGGCGCGTGGCGGTCGATGACATTTTCCCTCACAAGACGCCAATGCTAATCACCAACCCCACCCTGCTTAAACTTGTGAAAACTAATTGATTTGCGTCCACACGAAGTCTTTCCGACGTTCCAGCATCTCCTCATTGCGCATGCGCCTGTTACCAAAAGACACCACGTGGTTCTTCTTCAACTCTCAAACACTCCTCAAGGCTATGGAAGGGACGGGCGGAGAGGGTGGACTGCAGCTGGAATTCCAACAAGCACGGAACGCCAAATTTCCCCAAGTCGCGATGCCCTTCCTAGTGTAAAGCTCATTAAAGGGGATTAGGAACAGTTGGTATGAGCCACTTAGGGATTGGCGCGTAGGAAAATGGGTCCGTGTGGTGCGGACTTAAACATTTCTCAAG
The DNA here is from genome assembly GCA_038380435.1 of Ryuthela nishihirai. NCBI lineage: Eukaryota > Metazoa > Arthropoda > Arachnida > Araneae > Heptathelidae > Ryuthela > Ryuthela nishihirai. The sequence goes on from JAWZYU010000019.1 coordinate 39,393,247, forward strand.
AATCTGCCTAGGTGAAAAAAATTTGATCAATACATCCTATACCACTTCTGAATCCACACTGTTCATCACGCAGTTGTCCATCAACCAAATTCTTAATTCTATTTAGTATAATCATGCAAAGAACTTTACTTGGAACAGAAAGTAAACTAATATCCCTATAATTATCACAAGAACTGCGATCACCTTTTTTAAAAATTAGGACAATAACAGCTCTAGTAAAATCCTTATGAACAACACCTTTATCATAAAAAATATTCAAAATTTCAGTCAGCCATATGGCAACACAAATATTCCCAGCTCTAAGCATTTCAGTGGTGATTTCATCCACCCCTGGGATTTATGCAGTTTTAATTTAGAGATAGCCAATGCGACTTCGGAATGTGATATAGGGCCATTATAAAAGCCAGTAAGGCATCTATCCTCATTACAATGGGAGTAGAAATAATCACATTATTTAGAACATCTCTGAAATGCTCAGACCACCAAACCATCACAGAATCCTTACCTTCAACCACCTTTACATGTTTATCCCTTAATCCCTGTGTACTTGTCTGTTTCTTCCCACATAAAACATTAACAATCTGGTACAACTCCCTGCTGTTGTGCTGTCTAACTGCTTCTTCAGCCAAGCTGTCAAGCCAAAGATTCCTATCAGCCATTAATTGATGCTTTACACGTTTGTTAAGCTCATTGTAATTGACTTCTGTTAGGACTAGTAGGGTGTTGATTCATATTGATCCTGCACTTCCTTCTTTCAGAAGTAAGTTCCAAAGCCTTATCACTCAAATAATTTTGTTTCCTCTGTTCCCTTTTATCCAAAAAGAGCACTGTTGGTTTCAAGAAAAGCTGTTTAAACTGATCCCATTCTTTTTCAACTTCAGCAGTAACCAAACCACAATTGTCATAATGACTAAGTATTCTATCATGGTATGTTTTGGCTAAATCTGGATCTCTGAAGTATTCAGTGCTATAGCCATTTTTTTTTTACATTAGTACATGTCTTAAGCTTCAGCTGCAAAACTCTCTTGACCAGGTAATGTTCAGACCCAATTTCAGCTCTATATGATCTGATATTCCTAACTGAACTAGCTTATTTGCTATTAATTAAAATATAATCTATTATATTCCTGTGCAACCCATCAGGTGAAATCCAGGAATATTTATAAATGTCCTGGTGTTTATAGTATGTGTTAGTTATTCGCAAACCGTTAAGTTTACTTACTGTAGGAGATGTTGCCCATTGCCATTGGAACTACCAATGCCAAAGGGACCTAAAACTCCTGCCCAAATGTCGGAGTCAGTACCAACTTTAGCACTGAAGTCACCTAGCATAAGAGAAATATCACCTTTCTTCACAGAATTCAAAATATTCTGAAGCTGGCTGTAAAACATATCCTTCTCATTCTCATCAGAGTCCTCTGTGGGGGCATAACAACAGATGACATTCAAGTCTTTAATTTTTGTTTTAAATTTGGCTGTAAGAAATCTTTCATTAATGCAGTCAAATCCTCGAAGAGCATCACTGGCATGTCTGCTACTTATCTCCGCAAAATTCTCCGCCCTGCCCACGGTCAGTAGGGGACACTGATGGACTTGGAAAGGCCGTCGTCCGTTGGATGGGACGTTAATCCGTGCGCCGTGTGCGGGAGAGTCATACCCTGTGCACGTTAAAGAACACGCTGGATGGCCTTGACGGGAAGCTACCATCTGTTTCCCAACAGCTGTTCCAGTGGGTCCCCTCCCCCAATCTTCTCTGAGCCTTCGGGGTCCTTGTGACCTGGCCATTTAGCCCATGGTGTGCAAAAAAAGTGCCGCTTAGAGGTAAAACAACCCAAGCATATGAGAGTGGAAGTCTGACTGCTACAAATATTATTATTTTATCAAATTCAAAAACGTTTGAAAAGTGCCCAGAATGATTTTATATAAAAATGTTTAAAAAAAAACACTCCCCGGCGGGGAATCGAACCCCGGTCTCCCGCGTGACAGGCGGGGATACTGACCACTATACTACCGAGGAATAAGTGTTCTGCCGAAACCCGGGATCGAACCAGGGACCTTTAGTCTAACGCTCTCCCAACTGAGCTATTTCGGCGTTAAGGGCGGTGCTAAATACATGTAGCCAATCCGAATGCTGTGCTCGTAAGCAAAAGTTGCTTATTTTTCTCAGAGAATCTTATTTATTGTTCACGGGTGTTTTTTCAAATTAATCGCCTCACTTTAAAAAACCGAAGTCGTTCTATATCATATGATAACAACCGTAATTTATCATCCACAAACATTAGGAAATGTAACGAGGCAATTACCTCGTTCATCAAGTTTCAATACAGTGCTGCCATCTACCTGTAAGAGCTGAAAAGAAATGTTTTACTCGTGACACGAGCTTGGCTAACAACCAAGACGTCAGTCGCCCTGTGAAGTTGACCACTTCTCAGCAGGGTTGAAAAAAAAAGAGAAAAGTGGCCATAGATGACCAGATCAGTAGGCCATACTGAACTGGCAGCCCTTCTCTTCCGTTCCCTTTCAAAAGAGATATTCTCTTTTGAAAGATACTAACTGTCTGCACCACGAGAAGGCAGGGTCGGACATTAGGTGCTAGACCTGGCCGGTTCTGTGCATCATCACTAGGGATTGGTACACAGCTCTCCTTCCAATTTATGCGTAGCTACCCTTTACGGACCAACATCGAATCATGATGAGCTAATTGTCCTATTTGAAATTTTGATATTTATAAACACCCAAATAATAAAAACTAAGTCTTTTTCAAATGAAGCGTAGTCACAGTCTTTTTTAAATAGAATTTAATTTATAAAAATGAAATATTATATTTAAAGATTTATCTGTATTTCTTCATTCAAACAAATATATAAATTGAAAACTAAAAAAAAAATTCTTTTATGTGCGTACAGAAAAGCAAAAAATAAACCTAAAGCATATCAATGGTGCAATTAGTCACTGAATTCGTATTCACTTCAAAGGAAGACAGGGCGCCGCCAATCTTGTTAGTAGGTAATTCGGCACTCTTGCTTCCTTTGAAGTGAATACGAATTCAGTCACTGATTTTGGTTATTTTCTACTCTTTTAGGGAACATATAGGAAGGTTTTTTAATTTATACTTTTTCTTTGCCACTAAAAGCACCCACTTTCAGAAAGTTTCATTTGATATATGACTCATAAACATCGACCACATTTTTCCTCTCTTTGGGAGTCGTTTTCGAGATAGCCCGTGGCACTGAAGAGGTCACAAGCTTTAATTTGAGATATAAATCGTTAAAGTCGACTCCTGTTAAATCTCCGTCACATTTGAAATGTTGAAAAATTTGAGAATAATTTGAATTATTTTAGGACGGTCCTAACATGAGCTTTCATTTGATTCCTTAACACCTAACTGTAGATCTCGCATCTGGAAGGTATGGAAGACGAACGACTTCGACATTTCCCCTCTTTTAGGAGAGATGAAAGCAAGGGAGGTGTTCTTTTATTGCCCACAAATACTCCCCACGTCACAAGCTTTCATTTGACATACAGCTTGTTACATTCAACTCCCGCTTTTGAAAGATATATTTGAACAATTCACATATATTTTCACTCTTTCATTTGGTTTGGTTTGTTTTACCTCTGAGCGGCTATTTTGCACATCATGGGCTAAATGGTGCGCAAAATGTTTTTGGGGGAGAAGAAAGACCAGGTCGTAAGGACCCCGAAGGCTCAGAGAAGGTTGGGAGAGGGGACCCACTGGAACAGCTGTTAGGAGACAGATGGGTAGCCTCCCGTCAAGGCCATCCATCGTGTTCTTTAACGTGCACAGAATTATGGCTCTCCCGCACACGGGGTCACGGCTTAACGTCCCACCCGACGGACGGCGGTCTTTCCAAGCCCATCGGTGTCCCCTACTGACCGTGGGCAGGGAGGGGAATTTCACTTTTTTTTTGGGGGGGGGGGGGAGAAGAAAGCATTATTATAATTTGTGACACTCTCAGTGTCAGAAGCTTTCATTTTACGCATATCCCTTTGCTTTCGATTTTCGCGTTCCAAGATATAAATAAAAATAAATACCCCCTCAAGCAGCTGCTTGCCACAGAGGTCTGACAGGAGCCTGTCAGTTTATATGCCACAGTAGGAGATCTGAGAGGATGGCAGGACAGCGTAAAATAAAAAGTATATATAGTGAGCAGGGAGGGGAATTTCACTTTTTTTTGGGGGGGGGGGGGAGAAGAAAGCATTATTATAATTTGTGACACTCTCAGTGTCAGAAACTTTCATTTTACGCATATCCCTTTGCTTTCGATTTTCGCGTTCCAAGATATAGCGCGAACAATTGTTTTCATATTTCCCTTTTTAGGAGAGAAGAAAACGTGAGGGGTAAATGTTTTAAAATCTATGACACTCCCCGCGTCACAAACACATAAACCAACAAATGACCAACGAAAGCAATAGGAAGATAGGTAAAAAGAACAAATAAATTTAAACTCTATTTTAGAAATCTATTTTATCTACTATATTTTAATATTATTATATATTAGAAATCTATTTTATCGAAAGCTCCCTATTTCCTCTTACCTGAATCAGACTTTCAGTCGTCACTATGCTCTATAACTGCTTTTGGCAAGAAGCGTAGATTACTTATATAGGATGGGGCATTTCTGACATTTGCTCCAATGGTCTACTTAGGTCGAAATAACATAACTAATATACAATAGGTTTCTATTTTATCTCCTGTCTTGTAACGACAGGTAACGATTACAGTCTCACCGCAAATGTGAACCACACTACAAGAAAACCCTTGAATCGCACGAACATTCGCTCTCAAACGCTGCAATTTTCACGGCCTTATAAAGTTTCGATAGATTTTTTCCTCTCACAAAGCAAAGGAAAACATAACACTGGAATGACTTGTTCTTAATGTCGTATTCAAGGACTTCTAAAAAAAAATTGCAGTAAAAGTTTGATTAGATACATCACAAGATAAAGTATCAGAATACTGCTTTGCTGTTCATTCCCCAAGGTTATTTTACTGGATCCTCCTTTAATTCGATTCTCTTCATAAATATTAAAATCTCGTCACAGAAAGGGAACGTAACAGGTTCACTTCAATTACGTTTCATTTTCCCATTGTTCCTTATTGCGTAATGACTTGCATCTCTATAATCCTTGGGTTTTTCGAATCATTAAATACTTATAAATTACATTTGCCGGACATCTGCTGAATAAATGAAAGTTAGCAGAGTTATCCTAACTAGTGGCATGAGGCTCTCACGTTCTTAAACCGCGGCCTTGAAACTTTCCATTGAAGCTGAATTCCTTTTAGATAAATCGAGGCCTTAGAACAGCGTTTCCCAAACTATGTTCCGTGGAAAATGAATAAGTGTTCCATGAAAAATTATCAAAATTAACCTTTTACAACGACATATTTATGCGAGTCAGGATTTTCAGTTTATGCTGCAACCAAATCAAAGTCCAGGAACAGACTCGACGCTACACCAGATATGAGAATTCAACTTTCTAATATTGTGCCTGATATCAAAAGAATTTGTAATTCAAAGACCCAAAAAACATCGAAGTTATTAAGAACGTAATTTTACAATATATATACGCTAGTTCATTTTGCTATTTTTATGTGTTTTTTTTTTTAATAATTACCATTGCAGAATAAATGTTTGTTTGTTTTTCTTTCTTAACGATTAGATTTACCAATTTTTTTATTATTATTTATCTACCTACCCTACAAAATAACCAAGGTGTTCCGTTAAAATTTCAGGATTTGTTAAGTGTTCCGTCGCTGGAAAAGTTTGAGAAACGCTGCCTTAGAAAACCGTGAAACCGCAAGAAACCATGTGCAGTGTCCCCCCCCCCCAAAAAAAAAAAAAAAAGAACGGTCATCTGATATTAGTAATGCGAAAACTACAATTCGGTGAGGGGAAAGATTCTCTGCCATTCCAAGCTTTCAACCCTCTGCTCATCAAAGAAGAGAGTGATAATGACTCGAAAGCAGGGATGATGCATGGGCTCGGTTACTTGAAGCTTCTGCGACACGGGCACACTGTAGTCAAGTTTTGTTTTCAGACGCAATTTGTTGAAATGGACAACAGGATCGTTTATCTCTGGAGTAAACATTATTAAAAAGAGTTGGACTCTAATCTCTTTCATGTGGTGTGGGATGTTTTACTTCTGAGCGGCAATTTTTTTTGCATACAATGAGTTAATTAGGTCAGGTCACAAAGACCCCTAAGGCTTAGAGAAGGTTGGGGGAGGAGACCCACTGGAACAGCTGTTGGGAGACAAATCGTAGCCTTCCGTCGAGGCCATCCAGCATGTTCTTGCAATGTGCACTTCTGTTAAGAGTTAAGCGCGTGCCCTTCTGAACACGCGCTTAGCTATTTAACGCCCCGTCCTACCAATGACAGTCTTTCCAAGCCCATCGGTGATCCCTTAATCACCGAGGGCAGAACGGGGGTTAGAGATAAATCTCAACGATGGAACAGCTGGAACTCAAAACTAGAAATTGTAGATGACAAGACTGGCGCTCTACCAAACCGAGCCAACCTCCACGCCAATTGGATAGGGAGAAATGTGTTTTGCGGTACATCAAATATTCAAATTACTGCCATAGATATATTACTATTTATATAAATAATAGTATTAGAGAACTCGTTTACTCGTTTTAGGAAAAAGTATAAGAAAAAGTCGCACAAAGAAAAAGTTCTTTATACCCATTGGTTGTTAGAGAAAGTCATCTTGTACACAACTAACTTTAAACTAAGATTGTAAAAAAATTACACGCGGTAATTAATTTTAATAAAAAAATTAAATACGCAGTTCCCTAACCTTTTTTGTGATCCTTTAAAACAGTGAAACCAAACCTAGTTATTATAGAAAATCCGTTTAAAAAAAAATATGAGCAATGTACTTATTATTTAAAAATTAGCTCAAGGATTTAGCTTAAATGAAAGAAAGATAATCGGAAGATATGGCGAGTATCTGCAAATAATGATAAACAACGTCCACACAGCTACCTTTTCAGAACGCATTAGATTTGGTGCCTTATTTCCCACGAGGGAAAAATATGAATAAAGAATCTTTGAAGTGAATCTGATTATCACACCAACTAGTCATCGTTGTTGACATCCGTTATATCTGCTCTGCTTTCTGTTAAAATAGTTGGACCAAAGGTTGACTACATAAATATTTCAATCCAACAAAATATGCCAACTCATGACTACTACAAGGTCATCAGTAGAAAATAAGATAATGAAAAGGAAAATACAAATCGCTATAAAACAATAAATCATGCTCTACATTTGGAGTTTAAGAATGGTCTTTCTTTTTAAAAATTATTTCGTGAGGTTAAAACAATTTTTTTTTAAATTCCTGAAGAAAGGAAGAGGATTTTCGTTTGCCTACTTTTTCTCCCTTTAAAAGTTTTAATTCCAGATAATGGTGATGAGGGTGGGGGGGGGGGGATGCAAGTAGTGCTCAGCAAGTAACGTTCCAGGCGCGCAATCTGCAGTTCCCAGTTCGAGTCCCAGCTGGATCAGCGTTGAGATTTATCTCCCTGCCCTGCCCACGGTCAGTAGGGGACATCGATTGGCTTGGAAAGTCTGCCGTCCGTTGGATGGGACGTAAAGCCGTGGCCCATGTGCGGGAGAGTCATACCCTATGCACGATAAAGAACACGCTGGATAGCCTTCAGAAGATGGCTACCATGTTTCCTAACAGTTGTCCCTACCCCCAATCTTCTCTGAGCACTCGGGTCCTTATGACCTGGCAATTTAGCTCATTATGCGCAAAAAATGCTTCTCAGAGGTAAAACAACCCAAAAGAAAATTTACCCCCCCACCCCAAGACTCATTTTGGGCCATTCTGTACGTTTCGGTAGAATGACTCTACATTTTCTTTATGGAATGCTACGAATCATTTCTAGTACTTTTCGTTCAAATATCATTAAGATTTTAATTTTGAAATTAAATAATTGCAATCGTTTCAACCCCCTCAGACCCGAATTTTGTTCACAGAAGACAAAAAATGTTTTCATTAAATGTGCTTTATTTATGACCACAGAAACAGAAATATGTAAAAATTATTTTTAATATCATTTCACTGAAATTTATCCTGTACATTATAATATACAAATCGTCCCAAAAGTTGCAAAATTCTGAAATCTCCAAAACAAATAAAAAGGAACATGAAAGAATTATAATTTATATGCGCTTTGTCATGATAAATACATCAAATGGATGACAATTAGAAAATGTAACAGAACAATTGTTGTTGGGTGTCAGACACAGTTGCCTTCAATGTTATTGCTTGTAGTTTTTATGATATTCACAGATGGCACCAAATTCTAGCCCATTCCTGTATAATGGAGACAGGTCTACAACCTTCCATGGCCACAAGCACCTCTTTTTAGTTTAAAAAAATTCTAAAAAGTAATGTACGGTCGCTCAAAAAAGTATCCGAACACTAATGGTTGATTACAGAATTCAGAAAAAAATATCTGGCAACGATTTTTTTAGAAATTAGTGATCTGGCAACCTTCGTGTCACGTGATTACAGAATTCAGGAAAAATATCTGGAACGTGTACAGGAACTGTACACGCTCCAGTTACCGTTCACAGCAAACTGGAGCGTGTGCAGTTACTGTACACGCTCAATATTTCCGTGAGTGAGCCCACACGATCCAATGTGCTGTGAACATTAACCGCAACCGCTCCAGTTTGCTGTGAACGGTAACTGCACACGCTCCATATTCATTGCATTATATATAATTCGCATTATATATATTAAAAAAATATCCGAACACTATGGTTGATTACAGAATTCAGAAAAAATATCTGGCAACGATTTTTTTAGAAATTAGTGATCTGGCAACCTTCGTGTCACGTGATTACAGAATTCAGGAAAAATATCTGGAGCGTGTACAGCAACTGTACACGCTCCAGTTACCGTTCACAGCAAACTGGAGCGTGTGCAGTTACTGTACACGCTCAATATTTCCGTGAGTGAGCCCACACGATCCAATGTGCTGTGAACATTAACCGCAACCGCTCCAGTTTGCTGTGAACATTAACCGCAACCGCTCCAGTTTGCTGTGAACGGTAACTGCACACGCTCAATATTTCCGAGAGTGAGCCCACGCGATCTAGTTTCAAAATAATATGACCACCTACAGTCGTTCAAAAAAGTATCCGAACACTACGATTGATTACAGAATTCAGAAAAAATATCTGGCAACGATTTTTTTAGAAATTAGTGATCTGGCAACCTTCGTGTCACGTGACTGTACACTGTCACAGAGCCTGAGTACAGTCACGTCGACCTTCGTGTCACGTGACTGTACTCAGGGTCTGTACACAGTAGACTGTCTATCGAGGATGAATGGTGGGTGTGGGGAGAGCAATCGCGGATAATTCGCGTTCAATCCGCCATCCATATGAAACGTTCAAAATTTTTAAGAAAATATTATATGCCTTATTTTATTCGTTTCAAATGGGAGAGCAAAGAAGTCACATGTCGGCGAATTATTCAGAAAACGTACTGCGTGAAACCTTCTACTATTGCATCGTATTTTAACAGCCCTTTCTTGCATCCTTTTTATTTTCGGCATACATTTCTTTTTTCAACATCTCGCATAATCCGCCTCCGAGAGTCTACAGATCGAGAGTCTACAGTAACAGTCTATACCAGAAATTCTCAAACTTTATATAGCTGGGGAACAATTTCGTTTTCCGTATCTTTTTTCGCGGGCCAAAGGCAACTTGCTCGCGAGAAACGTGAACGGTTAAATTTCCTGAAGCGGATGTCTTTGAATGTCAACAGAAGGGGATGTCAAAAGTGACAATCATATCCATTTAGTGCAATCTGTTCATAATGAAATCAATGAAATTTATGTGTCTACTGGGCTCATAGCAAGACAGGCTTCGGTAGCAAAAAGAATTGAGATGGAGGAAAATTTCACCTCTGTATTTGATTATGCGGCCCCCAGATCAAAGGAAGTCATCTCCATCGCTTCCATTCGCGATCCTGACGGGGGGCGGGGGGGGGGAGTTTTTGGAACCGAAAATATCAAAAGAGTCTTTGTTAAATTTTTCGAATCCCTGTATTGCTCTGACCTTCTCAGCGAAGGTGACATGCTTGCGTGGATTAACAACTGCCCACGCCTCAGCGACGAGGATAAAGATCTACTCGATAAACCGATTACGGCTGCAAAAGGTCGAAAGAGCGATTAAGAGAATGAAGAGAGGAAGCTCTGCAGGCACTGACGTCATTCCAATTGAGTTCTACAAGCTATTTTTGGATCAGCTTAAAGTTACACTTGCAAAGCTTTTCAACAATCTTGTTCTTCAAGGTGAAATGACGGCAGACATCAAAAGAGCTAAGATTCCACTATTAGGAAAGAGATCCGATGGGTGTAATTATAGTGTAAATGATTGCAGACCTATCTCTGTTTGGAATAGTCACTATAAAATTTTTGCCAAGGTCGTTATGGTCAGATTAAGTAAAGTCCTTTCGAACCTCATTTGGCTACGCAGACTTGCTCTGTATGGGGGAGGAAAAATTACTAGAAATTTAAGCACAATTGCTGACACAATTGACTATGTGAATTTAAAACATAGCAAATGTTGTTTACTTTCTGTTGACCAGAATAAGGCTTTTGATAGAGTGTCTCATAACTTTATGTGGCAGCTACTAAAGGCCCATAACTTTGGCGAAAATTTTATAAGCACTATAAAGTGTTTGTATAATAATATTGAAAGTGGTGTCGGTGTGAATGTGAGAATCTCTGATTTTTTCCTTGTTTCCAAAAAAGGTAAGACAGGGGTGCCCTCTGTCGCCTTTGGTTTTCGTTCTAACCATTGAAACTATAGCTAGGAAAATTCAAGTTGACCGGTTATTTCAGGGCATTCCAACCCCTGGAAAAACCAGCCTTCAGCTCAAATATGTTGTCTGTGAAAAAGACATAAATTTCTTTTTCGAGAATGAATTTTCTCTAGATAAGTTTTTTAATGTTTTCAAAAATTATTCGAAAGCCACTGGTGCAGAGCTTAATCTGGAGAAGACACGAGCTCTGACACGGGGTGCTTGGAATGGATATTCGAGAAATCTTATTGTGTCATTTAACGAACCTATCAAAATACTTGGCATATATTTCGATAGGAAAGGATGCCACTCTAAAACTTGGACTGAAATTTTGAAACAGGCTCGAGAAATCGAATCACTTTGGCAAATTGATGATTTCTCTTTCGCCAACAGAGCCAAATTGGGAAACGTTATTTTGATTTCAAAATTAACTCTGGTAGGCAGCGTTTTTAAACCACCATCCAGATTTCTTTCGGAATTTACAAAAATCGTTTTTCTTGTGATTTGGCAAGGCTCGAGAGAGAGAATCGCTAGATTCTTAATTTATCGCCCCTGTGACGAAGGTGGTTTAAATTTAAAACATCCTGTTTCGTGGCAAAAGGCACTTTTCCTGCGAGAGGTCATAAATAAGATTAATTGTATTGAACATCCGGGTGTATTATTTGGGCTGGCAATCTTTCAGTAATTATTTGGGCTGGAAATTCTGTCAACTGGCTAGCCAGAGCGCAGAATATCGCGGCCCAAAGTCTGAAAAACAGGGGGCGGGAGTGGCTCAGTCGGTAGCGCGCCAGGCTCGTAATCTGTAGTTCCCAGGTTCGAGTCCCAGCTGGGTCAGCGTTGAGATTTATCTCCGCAAAATTCCCCGCCCTGCCCACGGTCAGTAGGGGACACCGATGGGCTTGGAAAGGCCGCCGTCCGTCGATGGGACGTTAAGCCGTGGTCCCGTGTGCGGGAGAGCCATACCCTGTGCACGTTAAAGAACATGCTGGATGGTCTTGACGGAAGGCTACCATCTGTCTCCCAACAGCTGTTCCAGTGGGTCCCCTCCCCCAACCTTCTTTGAGCCTTCGGGGTCCATGTGACCTGGCCATTTAGCCCATGGTGTGCAAAAAAGTGCCGCTCAGAGGTAAAACAACCCAACCCAACTGAAAAACAGTGCTATCGATATAAGGAGTTTGGGGACTTATACAAGTCCTCAGAGCGGCAGAGTAGTGACACTTCGGTTCGCGAAATGCGGCTACGGGACTTGTATATGATTTTTCTGCCAGCCTGGGTGGCTCTCGTCTCCTATCTTAACCCATATCACGACTGGAAAAAAGCCTGGGACAATATTTATCATTGTGGAGCTATTTCTCGGCACAGGGACATTACGTGGTTTGCAGTTCACAATGTCCTTCCGGCCCTTAAAATTCTGCATCACAGAATGACCAATGTCTCCGATAAATGCGGTTATTGTGGCAGGATCGAAGACATTGGTCACATTTTGTTTTACTGTCCTTCTGCGGCAGAGGTTTCGAAGGAAATATGTAAATGGATGAAAATCCAGAGGTGCACACCGCGTCAGGTACTCAAGTGGTTATCACGGTTTATCATCTATTTTGGAAACAGTGGCGTGACCTCCACTTTTTGCAGATTTTTAATTTTGTATTCCGCGGTCTTCGTGCCCGGAATTAACCCTTATGGTATTTAGTTTTTCCTATTTTCTCTGTATATATTTTTTGTATATTTTTGTGATTTGTAGAAAATTTTGTTTATCGTGTCAAAGTCGGCTTGGTACAATTGTTCTCGCCCGTTGGCTCGGTCGAAGACGATTTGTACGAAGTCCAAAATCCAATTCTATGACTCGGCGCGTGGCGGTCGATGACATTTTCCCTCACAAGACGCCAATGCTAATCACCAACCCCACCCTGCTTAAACTTGTGAAAACTAATTGATTTGCGTCCACACGAAGTCTTTCCGACGTTCCAGCATCTCCTCATTGCGCATGCGCCTGTTACCAAAAGACACCACGTGGTTCTTCTTCAACTCTCAAACACTCCTCAAGGCTATGGAAGGGACGGGCGGAGAGGGTGGACTGCAGCTGGAATTCCAACAAGCACGGAACGCCAAATTTCCCCAAGTCGCGATGCCCTTCCTAGTGTAAAGCTCATTAAAGGGGATTAGGAACAGTTGGTATGAGCCACTTAGGGATTGGCGCGTAGGAAAATGGGTCCGTGTGGTGCGGACTTAAACATTTCTCAAGAATCTGCCTAGGTGAAAAAAATTTGATCAATGCATCCTATACCACTTCTGAATCCACACTGTTCATCACGCAGTTGTCCATCAACCAAATTCTTAATTCTATTTAGTATAATCATGCAAAGAACTTTACTTGGAACAGAAAGTAAACTAATATCCCTATAATTATCACAAGAATTGCGATCACCTTTTTTAAAAATTAGGACAATAACAGCTCTAGTAAAATCCTTATGAACAACACCTTTATCATAAAAAATATTCAAAATTTCAGTCAGCCATATGGCAACACAAATATTCCCAGCTCTAAGCATTTCAGTGGTGATTTCATCCACCCCTGGGATTTATGCAGTTTTAATTTAGAGATAGCCAATGCGACTTCGGAATGTGATATAGGGCCATTATAAAAGCCAGTAAGGCATCTATCCTCATTACAATGGGAGTAGAAATAATCACATTATTTAGAACATCTCTGAAATGCTCAGACCACCAAACCATCACAGAATCCTTACCTTCAACCACCTTTACATGTTTATCCCTTAATCCCTGTGTACTTGTCTGTTTCTTCCCACATAAAACATTAACAATCTGGTACAACTCTCTGCTGTTGTGCTGTCTAACTGCTTCTTCAGCCAAGCTGTCAAGCCAAAGATTCCTATCAGCCATTAATTGATGCTTTACACGTTTGTTAAGCTCATTGTAATTGACTTCTGTTAGGACTAGTAGGGTGTTGATTCATATTGATCCTGCACTTCCTTCTTTCAGAAGTAAGTTCCAAAGCCTTATCACTCAAATAATTTTGTTTCCTCTGTTCCCTTTTATCCAAAAAGAGCACTGTTGGTTTCAAGAAAAGCTGTTTAAACTGATCCCATTCTTTTTCAACTTCAGCAGTAACCAAACCACAATTGTCATAATGACTAAGTATTCTATCATGGTATGTTTTGGCTAAATCTGGATCTCTGAAGTATTCAGTGCTATAGCCATTTTTTTTCACATTAGTACAACATGTCTTAAGCTTCAGCTGCAAAACTCTCTTGACCAGGTAATGTTCAGACCCAATTTCAGCTCTATATGATCTGATATTCCTAACTGAACTAGCTTATTTGCTATTAATTAAAATATAATCTATTATATTCCTGTGCAACCCATCAGGTGAAATCCAGGAATATTTATAAATGTCCTGGAGTTTATAGTATGTGTTAGTTATTCGCAAACCGTTAAGTTTACTTACTGTAGGAGATGTTGCCCATTGCCATTGGAACTACCAATGCCAAAGGGACCTAAAACTCCTGCCCAAATGTCGGAGTCAGTACCAACTTTAGCACTGAAGTCACCTAGCATAAGAGAAATATCACCTTTCTTCACAGAATTCAAAATATTCTGAAGCTGGCTGTAAAACATATCCTTCTCATTCTCATCAGAGTCCTCTGTGGGGGCATAACAACAGATGACATTCAAGTCTTTAATTTTTGTTTTAAATTTGGCTGTAAGAAATCTTTCATTAATGCAGTCATATCCTCGAAGAGCATCACTGGCATGTCTGCTACTTATCTCCGCAAAATTCTCCGCCCTGCCCACGGTCAGTAGGGGACACTGATGGACTTGGAAAGGCCGTCGTCCGTTGGATGGAACGTTAATCCGTGCGCCGTGGGCTGGAGAGTCATACCCTGTGCACGTTAAAGAACACGCTGGATGGCCTTGACGGGAAACTACCATCTGTTTCCCAACAGCTGTTCCAGTGGGTCCCCTCCCCCAATCTTCTCTGAGCCTTCGGGGTCCTTGTGACCTGGCCATTTAGCCCATGGTGTGCAAAAAAAGTGCCACTTAGAGGTAAAACAACCGAAGCACATGAGAAAGGAAGTCTGACTGCTACAAATATTATTATTTTATCAAATTCAAAAACGTTTGAAAAGTGCCCAGAATGATTTTATATAAAAATGTTTTAAAAAAAAAAACACTCCCCGGCGGGGAATCGAACCCCGGTCTCCCGCGTGACAGGCGGGGATACTGACCACTATACTACCGAGGAATAAGTGTTCTGCCGAAACCCGGGATCGAACCAGGGACCTTTAGATCTTCAGTCTAACGCTCTCCCAACTGAGCTATTTCGGCGTTAAGGGCACGTGCTAAATACATGTAGCCAATCCGAATGCTGTGCTCGTAAGCAAAAGTTGCTTATTTTTCTCAGAGAATCTTATTTCACGGGTGTTTTTTCAAATTAATCGCCTCACTTTAAAAATCCGAAGTCGTTCTATATCATATGATAACAACAGTAATTTATCATCCACAAACATTAGGAAATGTAACGAGGCAATTACCTCGTTCATCAAGTTTCAATACAGTGCTGCCATCTACCTGTAAGAGCTGAAAAGAAATGTTTTACTCGTGACACGAGCTTGGCTAACAACCAAGACGTCAGTCGCCCTGTGAAGTTGACCACTTCTCAGCAGGGTTGAAAAAAAAAGAGAAAAGTGGCCATAGATGACCAGATCAGTAGGCCATACTGAACTGGCAGCCCTTCTCTTCCGTTCCCTTTCAAAAGAGATATTCTCTTTTGAAAGATACTAACTGTCTGCACCACGAGAAGGCAGGGTCGGACATTAGGTGCTAGACCTGGCCGGTTCTGTGCATCATTACTAGGGATTGGTACACAGCTCTCCTTCCAATTTATGCGTAGCTACCCTTTACGGACCAACATCGAATCATGATGAGCTAATTGTCCTATTTGAAATTTTGATATTTATAAACACCCAAATAATAAAAACTAAGTCTTTTTCAAATGAAGCGTAGTCACATTCTTTTTTAAATAGAATTTAATTTATAAAAATGAAATATTATATTTAAAGATTTATCTGCATTTCTTCATTCAAATAAATATATAAATTGAAAACTAAAAAAAAAATTCTTTTATGTGCGTACAGAAAAGCAAAAAATAAACCTAAAGCATATCAATGGTGCAATCAGTCACTGAATTCGTTCACTTCAAAGGAAGCTTGCCCTATATTTACCTACCTTTCTGTATCAAATTAGAGGTATTTTATAGTCACCATACTAATTATTGTCGGAGAAATCAATATTGAATTTTTCTGTGGCCTTCATTAGACTATTAGGGGAATAGCCAATTAATATATCCTGTTTTTTGAATCATATAAACAAAGCTTTGCTATAGAGTGATAGAATGTTCTGTTTAATAAACAAATGGTCAATCATGATTTTTAATTCCTGCTGACAAGCTTTTTTTTTAAATGTTAAGACTTAGTAAATTTCCTGCCTGGTACATGAGTTAATAATATTGACCAAATTCATAACTGACCTGTTTCTAATTGAAAATGATTTTGACTACTTTAACAGCACTGATAAAGCAATATAAACAGAAATATTACTTGTGCAGTGCAGTTAATAAATTATGCTTGTGTTGTTTTTATTTGTTTGATAACTATGTTTTTTTTTTGTTTCTATGAATAACACCATATGAGACCTGCAAAATGTACAATGTATTACATTAATTCACAAATTTTTATCACTAAAAAAATTTCACTTTTTATACAGAGCTGCACACTTTCCATTCTCTTGCAAACAATAACTATTAAATATTAAGATTATGTATCACATTAGTTCCCAAATTTTTATCATTAACAAGAATTTCAATCATTTATATAGAGCTACAGACTTTTAATTCTCTTACATACCATGACTATTAAGATAATTAGTGAATGATTTGTAGTAATATTCACATTTTATTCATCAAAGAATGAAAACCACATTTAATGTTGTAAGTTGCTCAGTACTTTTACTTTTTTGACATAAAGAGGAATGTGAATAGAATAATTTACTGGTCCCTTGCAATTCATAGGTGAGGAAATTAATCATGCCAAGACGCTGTAGTGTTGCTGGATGCCGGTCCAACTATGATGGAGAACAACATACCTCAACTTTTACTCTTCCTAAACAAGAGCCCCAGCGCAGTAAATGGTTGAGGAAGATTCCCACAGATTTTTCGAAAGTAAAAAATCCTGTTGTTTGTGTAAAACATTTTCATGAGTCGTTCATTATTCGAACAGACACTGTAATAGTAAATAATGAAGTGAAAGTGTATGAAAGAAAAATTCCAAAGTTAGTTGATGGAGCTGTTCCAACTATCTTTCGCAATGTACCAGCCTATTTAAGTTCAGATGCTGGAACTAGTCGTAGGTTAATTAATGTTGAAGAAGAGAATATGAACCAGGCTGTCAGAAACAGCCTTAAGGATTTTCGTAAACACATTGAGGAAAATTCTATTCAGAATCATCAGGATATAGTAACCCACCTGAATTCAATTAAAAGTGATAAGTGGATATCATTTAAAAAACATTGTGAACTATATCTGTGTTTGTGTGACATAAGTGTAGCTGGTCACCCTGTAATTTGTGGTTACATTGTTTTTAGTGAAGATTTACATTTCAATGTATTTATAGAAAACATAAAAATAAGCCAAAACAAAATACCAACTAAAGCTTCAAAATTAACAAGTATTCTTGTCCTTAAACAGGTTATGTGTTATGTAGAGGAAAATTTCAAATCTGTTGATAGTATGTCAGCTTTAGATTTAGTAATTAAAACCTTAGAGAAATCATCAGATGTAGAACTTGATCAAATATCATTTGTTGTTGATCAGTTAAAATTAAGAAAATTACCTAAATGTCGACGACAATATTCTAATGAAACTCTTATTTTGGCTGTATCAATATATATACATTCCAGTTCTGCTTACATTGTTCTACAAAAATGTAATTATTTGTTTCTTCCTCATGTAAGAACCTTACAACGCATGATCAGTAATTACTCATTGTCTAAGTCCTCAATTTCTGGGAGTATTGAATACTTAAAAACAAAGATGAAATATCTGAAAGATCATGAATTATTGGTTAATCTGTTATTAGATGAGATTTATATTGATCCTAGATTAACCTTTAAAGGTGGCTCAATTTATGGGAGTAGCGAGTCTTCCCCTGGAAACCTGGCAAAAACTGCTCAGGTCTTTATGATTTCATCAATTTTATCTTCTTACAAAGATGTTGTATGCATAACCCCAATACATAAATTGACTGCAGAGAGTTTAAAGGACATGATTCTGAATGTAGTGCATGGAATAGAACAAATTGGATTTAAGGTAATCTCCCTAATTTCAGATAACAATGCTGTCAATCGAAAAGCTTTTGAACTTTTATCATCAAATAAAATGCTGCAACCATATATTACATATCCTGTTGATGAAAAAAGATTGCTTTTCATAGTTTTTGATTCAGTTCATGAAATAAAATGTGTGAGAAACAATTGGATTGATAAAAAGAAAGAATGCACATTTACTTTCCCAAGTTTTAGCAATATGTCATTAACATTAAAAGCACAGTTTAAACACTTAGAAATGCTGTATGATTTAGAAAAAAATTCTGTGTTAAAATATGGTCATCAGCTTTCAAGTAAAGTATTGTATCCATCCAGCATTCAGAAACAAAATGTTAATTTAGCTATTAAACTTATTAATGAAAATAATGTTGCAGCTTTGAAGTGTGTCGCTAAAGATCATCCAAATTTGTTCATTGGTGTTGAAGATACATGCACATTTTTAACAATCTTTATAAAATGGTGGAAAATAGTAAATTGTAAAAGTGTGTATGAGGCAGAAAGGTTTAATGATGCTGACAGAATGCCTATTAGAAAAACTACAGGTGTTCAAATTAAATATTTACAAGACTTTTCTTTATGGTTAAAAAACTGGCGTCAGTCTTTTCCTGTAATAGAAACTCTTACAGCCCAAACTTTTCAGTCACTTATTATTACTACTGATGCATTTATTAAACTAATACCGTATATGTTTGAACATTATCGTATGGATTATATTATGTTAGGTAAATTTCAAAATGATGATCTAGAAGGTCGTTTTGGATTGTATCGTCAGATGTCTGGCGCTAACTATTATATAAGTTATGTTCAGTTGCTAGAAAGTGAACGTAGACTTCGTTTTAAGAGTAACATTCTAATTAGTGCTAACAATGTGAATGTCTCTCTGAAATCTTTGCTGCCACATGTAGAGGAGAAAGTTGTTAATGTAAATATTTTGCAATATTCAGATATTTTAGAAAATTATTTCTCTGTAGATGATTGTGTGCCCAAAAATATCATTCCTGTAATAACATATATTGGTGGATATGCAGCAAGAAAAGAACTGAGATTGAAAAAGTGTGATGTATGTTCCTTTTGGCTGCAATTAGACAAGTCAATAGATACTGTAGATGGGCCACATGATCTTATTAAAGAATTAGATCGTGGAAAATTAATAATTCCATCAGAAAGTGTATTTATTGCCATTTCTGTTGTATGGTATATTTTGGAGCAGATAATTTTACATCATCATGAACAATTTCTATCTTCTGATGGACAGCTTTCCGTACTACACAAATTGTCAAGTATTCTTTTATTTCAACAAGATTTGCCATTTAGTGATGATTGTGATTGCAGTAGAACTTTAGGACAGTGCTTAGAAAGTATATGTTTATTGGCATCAAAAGTAATGTTAAATAATTACTCAAATTTCAGAAATGATCAAATACATAAAAAAAAAATGCTCTGAAAGAAAAATAAAGAAATTGTGTCCATGAGTAAAAAGCATATATTATAGTTGTTAAATAAATAGGTAAAGTGTTAATGAAGGAGAAAAAAATTTAAACAATTTTCACCAACTGATGAAAGGTTCTGCAAATGATAACAAGGGGTATTTACTTCCTTTTCAGCGGTTAAAAGCAAGCATGTTTTTACTGGTTGAGTTTTTTTTGCATTATTTTATATTTTTACTGAATATATATATGGGTTGGCTCATTTGGTAGCATAGAAGAGCATGTCAATTTCAGTCTGAAATTCCAGGTTGAATATTTACTCTGCCTCTATTCAGATTTTCTTCACTGAACTCTGAAGGAGATATTGATTGACTTGGAAAGGCTGTTCTCTATTCTATGAGATATTAAGCGATGGCTCTGTGAGAGGGAGAATCATATCCTGCATATGTTATGAAAGATGCTGAATCTCTGGTTTCTGTCATATTTTGTAACTGCTATCCAATGGATCCATTTTAATTAGCGAAGGAGTCATTGTGACCTGGCTTTTAGTCGTGTGGACAAAATGCTGTTGTGAGGGGAAATAACCCAGCACCTAATGTGTATAATGGGTTTGGTTGCAATAATATGTTTTGCTCTAATGTATTGAACTTTATTAATGTTAGCAGATTACCTGTCATTGCTTGGTCTTTTGAATGCCCTCATTTGCCACAAATATGCTTGTGTCCCACTCGTGCCATTTACTCATTTATGAAACAATGGTTTCATCATTGGAAAACTAATTAACTGGATTTTTTTTTGACTTTATTGATGCAAATGTTTTACATGAAAGGCAATTATCATTTCTTTTACAACATAGTTTTCAGTAACATTGTGCGCTTAGTGATCGTGTATAAAAATTTCTAAAGATGTGAGGCTGATGTTCTTTCCATTATAATAAAATATAAATACCTCCTCAAACAACTGCTTCCCACAGAGGTCTGACCGGAGCCTGCCAGTGTAATATGCCTTAGAGATCTGAGAGGAAGGTGTGATCTCAGCAGAAAGACACAATACAAACATCCATGCCTTACCTGGGACTTCAACCCATGTTCCTTTGATCACAAACACGATACAATTTGTTTGGCCTAGTTTTGAAGTTGAGAGCATGAATTATTTGATATTTTAACTACTCATATTTAATACTTTTGCAAATTGCTATAAATGTGTTGATGATCAGGTTAATTACTGAATGCTAGCATTTTTCATTTCATAAACTGGGTTCGAGCCCCGGGTAAGGCATGGATGTGCATGTTGTTTTTCTGCTGAGGTCCTGCCATCTGCTCAGATCTTCTACTATGGCATGCAAACTGACAGGCTCCTGTCAGACCTCTGTGGCAAGCAGTTGCTTGAGGGGGTACTTTTTTATTTTTAAGGGGCAAACCAGATATTTGTCGTTGCCCACAAAAATTGTCGAGTCCATGTTTGATATTCTTTGCACAAACAATTCTCTTGGCAATCTTTTTTGTTTTTGAGCTAATAAGTTTTATACGTTGAAGGGAAAAGTAGTTTAGACATAAATATGCTATCAGCACTTGTTTTAACTGCAAAATTTGTACTTGTATTCTTATTCATAATATATATATTTCATATATCTAGGTAGAGTAACTATGTATCCATAGAAACAGGTTTTATCAGTCTTTAGAGTATATCATGTCGATCACAATTTTTGAAATTGAAAATGTCAATAAAAGGATGATTATTTATTATTTTATGTAGATCAGATAATGGATGTTACTATTAATGGCTTAGTCAGATTGAAATCCAATATGCAAAAGATATTGTTGAACCCAAAACCAGTTATTTTCTTCCTAATTTAATTAATTTCTTCTAAATTTAAAACCCTTTAATTTTTGGTTCTTCTATGGAAAAAAATATTTTCATGTTGTTTTTATGTCCATGAAATAGCAGATAATGTCATTAATTCAAAATCATAAATTCAAAAAAAGTTTTGGGTTCAACGTTATCTCTTAGATATAGGTGTCCAATCTGACTAGTCATCAGTTTGCAACACCCATTATTTGCTCTAAATCAAATAATCATCCTTTTACTGACATTCTGTTTGAAGAAATATTATCTATATTTTATATTGCTTATTTCAGATGGTTCATGAGAATTAGGTTGTATTGATCATTTTCAATATTTAATGACTGATCAGTTAATAAAATTTTGTAACTTCATAAATATGACTTTAAAAATAATGTCAACCTAGTCAAGTGTTTGCTTTTGAGTTGCTTATGTTGTTTATTATCATTAGAAATTCGGTAAGAAATTTAAACAAATTTATTGAGTGCCAAGAATGTTGGCAAAATTTAGTGTCTGAAAATTACTTTTGCAGCATATTATGTTCTTTCAGAAGCTGTGATGTGTTATGCGAGTGCAAAATTAATGAATTTTAGGATATCTTTCATGTTCTAGATTATGTATGAGTCTTTTAGGAAGAGATACATAATTTTCATTAAAATCAATTTACTAGATAAATGTTTTATAATGAACTGATATTACATGATCTAATATATTTCTTGTCACATCTTCATTGGGCATCTTTTATGAGTTGAAAAGAAACAAAAAAAAGTGTAGTGAAATATTTACTTAAATATATTCCAAAGCTGTGATATACACTAGTATATTGTTAAAATCAATATGCAGAAAATCTTAATTTTTTATGAGTTTTGTAATTTCTGTATCATATTCTAAAATATTACTGCTGAATACAGTACAAGTTTTATTCAAACCTGTATATTCCTCACTGTATTTGCATTATGTTGCCTCAGGGACATTATGCCCATGTTTGCACTGAAAATAATTTGTTGTAAACTACCTCAAATAAAGATGAAAAATATGTTCATTCCTATCAAATATGCTGTTTCTGTTCATTAAACTGTCCTATTAAATGTGGCAATCAGAAGAGCTAAGCAGTCACTTTATTAGGTACACTTCTGTCAATAGGGCACAGCAATTTTTTCATTGTGCTTTTCATAGGAAAATGCAATTGAAAATAAACCATTAAATCTAGGTTTTTAGAAATATGAGGTTCAGTATTTAAGTAGTTATGAAGGTAGAAATATTTAACTTAGCTCGTTCAAAATTGATGGGGGGCGGGGGTGGCTCAGTCGGTAGCGCGCCAGGCTCGTAATCTGTAGTTCCCAGGTTCGAGTCCCAGCTGGGTCAGCGTTGAGATTTATTTCCGCAAAAATTCCCCGCCCTGCCCACGGTCAGTAGGGGACACCGATGGGCTTGGAAAGGCCGCCGTCCGTCGGATGGGACGTTAAGCCGTGGCCCCGTGTGCGGGAGAGCCATACCCTGTGCACGTTAAAGAACACGCTGGAGGCCTTGACGGGAGGCTACCATCTGTCTCCCAACAGCTGTTCCAGTGGGTCCCCTCCCCCAACCTTCTCTGAGCCTTCGGGGTCCTTGTGACCTGGCCATTTAGCCCATGGTGTGCAAAAAAGTGCCGCTCAGAGGTAAAACAACCCAACCCAAATCAAAATTGATGGAAATTAGTATGTGAACTACTAAAATGTATTCATACTTTTCACAGTATTTATCTTACTAAAGTTTAATGTACCGGTTATTGCTTCCATTTCAACCTGTTTACGCGACAGCAGTTATATAAAGTGGAATAACTGTTATTAAATATTCCATAATTAAATACCAAACGTGCAACGTAGCTACTGTCACAATTTTCCTTAATAATTTTAAGAAGTTATTGCGCTGTAAAATCTCGATTAATGCTTGCATATCATGGAAATTTATCTAATAAGTGACCACTGAAAGTATATATTTTTTAAATTATATTTGGGTCGGGCGATTTCTTTTTCAAAAGATTAAAAAAATGTACTCAATAAGTAAATATTAAGGATACCGCAACTGGTAAGTAAATGAAAACCAGTGGTGTATTCTGAATCAATGCCTTGCAGTTGTTAAATGTTTTAAAAAAAAGAATTTAAAAATTATATATATTTGTATATACATATCAAAAACCACCCGTTTAAATACACCTCTGGTTTTCTGATTTTGCTCTTTATTCTAAACACTATAATATTATGCCTTTAATTTTTTTTTAAGGAAACTGCTGGTATTTTAAGAATTATCACAAATTAGATTAAATGGAGTATGAAGAAAAAAAAATAGGTTTCTTGTAAAAATCAGCTAGTTTTAAATTAACTATCAAATTTAAATTCGCTTATATAAAAGGCTAAACAAAAAAGTGGAAAAAGAATACAGTCATTATTTGTTCTACACAAGGAATTTTTCATGTGATTTAACGATACGAAAAAAAGCGAAATAAAATCGCAAAAACGAGATACAAGGTTCTGTGCGAACGAATCGAGTGGCGTTTGCAGCTACCGGACTAAGTTGATCACGTGATGGTTGAGGATCGCCTCAGTGTCATGGCCTGTCTTTCTAGTTGGCCTTGTTCCAGACGTTGGCCTTGGTTCCAGACCAAGTGACGCAAGCGTCGGTCGGATGTAGGGACCTGTAGGCATCAGCCAAGTCGAAGTCCCGGCAGAGCTCCTGCAGTTGCAGGGACCCATAAGTGCAGTTCGAGGACAAACCACCAATATTTTCAATACTGCGATCTATGATGCAATTCATGTCTCCCCCAAGGAAAGTATCACACCTGGTGAAAAGGAACTCGTCGAGCGACTTAAAATAAGACGTGCGTTTGTGTGTGCCACTAGGGGCATGTACGTTAACAAAGCGCAGTGGATGCCCGTGGAGAGAACAGTCAACTGAAATGATTCTGCCATCTTGGTCTCTATGACTGCTGGTGACAGAACCATGAAAGCTAGAGCGAAAAATAACCCCTACTCCTCAGGCGTGGTTAGTCCCGAAACTCCAACAGGAATGACAACCAAACAGTCTCTCCAGCCGTTTGATCTCGCTCAACTTGGAAAAGTGGGTCTCCTGAAGAAACAGAACATCAATCTGGAAGTGACGAATCAAAGAAAAAATAATGTTCTGCTTCTCTGAAAGGAAGAAACCCTGAGCATTCAGAGAAGCGAGGACCAAATTGCAAGTGCCATTGTAGACCCAAGGATCTCCTGGATATCGACAAGAAGGCCTCCATCCGACTCCAAGCCCACAATCTCAGACGACTCGCCGCTAGGGACAGTCGCCTGAGAGGAAGGCCCAGAGACGGTTGAGGAGGTGGGCTTCTGGGTGCATCCCTAATTTTTCAGTTCAAACACTTCATTATATTTTCTTCATATAATTTTTCAGTTATACACTAGAAATGTATAGTTTTGATCTGAATCGAGATAATTTTTTTATTATTTAAATAGTTCTTTGTTCCAACACCTTACTTACTCGAAACTAGCTGAACGTACCCGGGTGTCAATTTCAAACTGTATTTTTATTTTCACTGCGTTAAAGGTAAATTTGTAAGAAAAATCCCTTCCCAGACACTTTAGCACAGATTTTAAACAGGAATAAATTTGCTCAGCTCGTTGTTGACGTCAGCGAGCACTCCTCATAGCCTGTGGCTTACTTTTTGCGTAAGCTATCGAGATTTAATCTCCGTTACCACATATTTGCCGTCCTGTAGCTTCCGTTATTTTCGTCCCCTTGGTCCAAATTTCTGGACAGCGTCCCCCGTGTGGCCCGGTGATTGGTTTAAAAATCAGGTCCTCACTTGGCCCGTGGCTTCGTTTTTACACAAATTGACAGCTCGTGTATCACTTTTAATCTGCATATTTCGTTGTTTCCTATACTAAAAGTTAATTTTGTGAGTATCCCCCCACCGACATTTTATCACAGTTTGAACACGAAGAATTTCCAGGTGTCATGCCCCAGGTCATTGCTGACTCGGCGCTCGCTCTCAGAGCCCTTGACAAACGATCGAGATATTTATTTCGTCAGATTTTGGCATTCTGTAATTCCCGACGTACTTCACCGAATGGTCCCAAATTTCGTAGGCGGGTTCCCCCTGCCCGACCCCATGTTTGGTTAGAAAATCAGGGCCCTAGCTGCAATGGAACGCTTCAATAATGCCTTTGGAAACGTGGGGAATCGGGCAACAGAAGCAGATTTGCAGCAGAAGATTTAAATGCTATTTTAACCCTTTACGTTCACAGTTAGGGAGAAGTAAATGACAACAATGAAACAATGAATTTGACAGTGATTCCAGTTTCCCGTAGGAATAATATGGTAAATATTTTTGCTGCTAGCAAGCCCCCCTTTTGTACGTTCAACCTGAAATTTGGCACTGCAATCTGGACCACAACCAGAAACATTCTCTGAAAATTTGGAGCGTGTACGTTGATTTTCCGATGAGTTATGGCTGCCACATACAGACAGACACCCTCTTTTATTATATAGATATTGCATAGGTGAGCGCAATATACATAAAATGCGTCACTGTGTTGAATAGATATATATAATTAAAATTGAAATAAAATGCAAAGCATAAACTTAAAAAATTGAAGCAATCCTTTTTTCAATTTCTAACTAATAAACATAAATTTGATGATCCAAATTTAAATTTAAAATACTATTGTTTTCAATAAAGGAGTAAAATTAAATTATATCCTACAGCAAAAGTCCTAGTTTCTCACCTGAGTAAGTCAGCGTCTAATTGAAGTGCATATTTTGTATTTTATGGACTTTTTAGCTTTCGTTTGCATTATTCGTTAAAAGTTTTGCCATTTTTCTAGGATTCCACCGCTAGAAGGCGCTATTAAAATTATTGGGAAGTTTATAAAATACGAATCCTAACATTTCATCAATGCCTATCCTACTCTAAAGATATTTTCAATTCATTTCTAAAGATCTAAACGTTAATTTTTCACATGACAGAGAGACAAACAGACGACAAAGTGAAAATAGTAGCTCACTTTTTATTGCTTTTTTTTTGACAAACGAATTAAAACTGACTAGCAGGCGATCACTGAGGTTTTTTTTGGGTCAATTCCAGAGTACTTCTCTTCTTATGGTGAGATTTCGTTTCGAATCGATCTTGGCCCCAACCTTCTCTGAGCCTTCGGAATCCATGTGACCTGTCCATTTAGCTCATGGTGTGCAGAAAACTGCCTTCAGAGGAAAAACAACCCAACACAATTGTCTAAATGGCCAGGTCACAAGGACCCCGAAGACTTGGGGAAATATGGTGAAAAGCTCCCACTGGAACAACTGTTACGGTTGGGTTAGGTTGTTTTACTGCTGAGCGGTACCATGATCTAAATGGCCAGGTCATAAGGATCCTGAAGGCTCAGAGAAGGTTAGGGGAGGGGACCCACTGGAACAGCTGTTGGGATACAGATGGTTAAAAGCAAATTAAATTTTCACAACGCACCTATATTTCACGAAGTCGCTTCGAATTTTGTCAACTCCGAGTTAATTTGGGGGGAGCTCCCCCCCATAAATACGCCCCTGCCTCACTTCTCTAAACTTCAAATTCACTTATTATTTTTCTTGTGATTGTTTTTGGCGGGACAGTATCCCAGGGAGCACATGGTCAAGTCGCCTCTGATTTGAAAAAAAAAACTATTTTTCAAAGTCAGGAAGATTTGAATGTGGATTTCCATTCATATATATCATGGGAGTGGCTGGTTACTTTTTGGAACAGAGTGTCAAATATATTATTATTATATTAGGAACTTGTTTTCTTCATTTTTATCTCTAATGTTTGAAAATTTTAATTGTTAAGGGCTTCGGGTCTTTCCGAAAATCATCTCTCCGCCAAACAAAGCAGACTTGAGGAGATTTTGATACTTATGAAAATCAAGCATGATTTACGACACAAAGGTTTCATCTTTGCCAATTAGATGGTGCGTTATTATAAGAACTTTGCCATGCGATACCTTTTTCAAAGTAATCAGTCGATTTACAGTTGCATTTGACACATGGATTCCTATCATTTAGAATTCTCATGTAGGTTCAGAGGACAAAGTCGAATATTTAGCTTTTCGTTTCAAAATCAATCTTTGAGGTATAGGGTGGAAAAATTAATTCTGATTGCTTACCATGTGGGAAGTTTGCAAAATGATTGCGTACAAATTAATAAATGAGATCTTTTATGTTTTTTGGCTGAATGGATAGAAAATGTTTATATATGTGTCTAGTATGTTGTTAAGAAAATGTAACTGATTGATTATTTTGTAAATAGCACAAATTTGAAACAAACGAGTTTTATAGGTCGTGTTGTGCTGCCATCTATTGACATAATGCGTACCTAACTTTTACATAAACCTCTTGCTCTGGAACAATATTGAGTTCCGGTGAGAAGTGAGGGCAGGGGCATAGCTATGGGCTGAGGCTTCCCCCCAAAGTAACTCGAAGTTGGCAGAATTCGAAGCGACTTCGTAAAAATCTAGATGCGTTGCGAAAATTTGTAATCTTTTGTTTTTTGAAAATTAAGGGGAGTTGTCAAAATTGAGGCAACTTGGCAAAACTACGGCTGTTTGGAAAATGGAGAGACAGCAAAATTTAGAGCAGTTGGAAAAATTGATACATAGCAGTTGGTAATTGTCTATGTATCAATTTGGGGCAGTTGGCAAAATTCGGAGTGACTTGGCAAAATTCAGGTGAAATGTGAAAATTGTTTCTTTTTATGTAAAATTATGACCAGTTGGCAAAATCTAGGAGAGTAGGCAAAATTTAGGGAGTTGGCAAAATCTAGGGGTAGTTGACAAAATTCGGAATGATTTGGCAAAATCTAGGGGCAATTGGCAAAAACTAAGAGCAGTTGACAAAATTCGGAGTGACTTGGCAAAATCGTGGAGAGTTGACAAAATTCAGGGGAGATGTAGAAATTGCAGTCTTTTTTCTGTAAAATTATGGCGTGTTGGGAAAATCGAGGCAACTTGGCAATATCTAGGAGAGTTGGCAAATCTTGGGGGGGGGGGGGTGGGGGGGCTGGCAAAATTCAGAGTGACTTTGGAAAAATCAGGTGAGATGTAAAAATTGTGATTTTTTTTTTCTGTAAAATTGTGGCGAGATCGAGGAAACTTGGCAAAATCTAGGGCAGTTGACAAAATTCGAATCCACTTGGTAAAATACGGGCAAGTTGTGAAAATTGGAATTGTTTTTGTGAAATTAAGGAGAATTGACAAAATCGAGAAAACTTGGCAAAATTTTGGGGAGTTTGAAAGATTTGCAGTGACTTAGTAAATTCAGGAGAGATGTAAAAATTGGGATTGTTTTGCGAAATTGAGGAGAGGTGGTAAATTCGAGGCAACTTGGCAAAATCTAGGGAAGTTGGCAAAATGGAAACCACTTGGTAAAGTAAGGTCAGTTGCAAAAATTGGGATTGGTTTCGTGAAATTAAGGAGAGTTGGAAAAACCCATAACTCTTGGGAAAATCTAGGGGAGCTGGAAAAATTTGAAGCCACTTGGTAAAACTCAGAGGAATTGTGAAAATTGTGCCTTTCTTGTGCAATTAAGGAGAGTTGATAAAATTCGAAGTGACTTGACAAATTCAAGGAAGATGTAAAAATTGCAATTTTTTTCTGTAAAATTACTGCGAGTTGTCAAAATCTGGAGTAGTTGGCAAAATTCGAATCCACTTGGTAAAATATAGGCGAGTTGTCAAAATTGGGATTGTTTTTGTGAAATTAAAGAGAGTTGACAAAATCGAGAAAACTTGCAAAATCTTGGGAGTTTGAAAATTTTGAAATGATTTGGCAAATTTAAGAGAGATGTAAAGATTGGGATTGTTTTGGTGAAAATAAAGAGAATTGTCGAAATCAAAAAATTCACACCGACTTGCTACAATTTAGAAGAGATGTAAGCATTGGGATTATTTCTGTGAAATTATGTCTAGTTGGCAAAATTGGAAGCAAATGGTGAAATGCAGGAAAGTTGTGAAAAATTGCCTTAACTCCCCACCACTCCACCGAACGAAAATCTAAGTAAAAACGTGACAGAGACATTATTTTCTCAGTTGGCAGAATTTGAATTTCGAGTTGGATAATTTTTGATATTTCCCCCCCCCCCCCCCCCCCCCCCAACCATAGTCCATTGCTATGATCCTGAGTGAGGGGTCTGTCAGGTTGTCGGGTTGTCCTGTCAGGTTGAATTCCTGTCAAGTTGTCGAAGAAAGCGAATTTTAAAGCTACAGATTGATCCTTGATAATGAAATTATTCTTGCTGAGTAAATGTTCCAAACACGACACTAGCTTAAGCAACAGGAAAATAGAAAGAATTCCTCGCCAATTGGCTTTAAAAAAATCAGGAAAATGTACTAGCAAGAAAACGGAGACCAAGTGCTCACAGAATATTAAGAAATTGTTGCTTTACCTGAACGGAAATAGAGACCCTGTGCTTGAAGACATTCCAGAAAATATCCAAAAGTTGAGATCAGCCCTTGCTAGTAAATCTGGTGTGAGGAAGACTATCAGCAATTTTACACTCTGAGTTTCAGTTCTCCAAGATTCATTATTAAACATAAACATTGTACTTAAGTGCTCCTCAGGGGCATTGTTGTGGGGGGATAGGTCCCCCCCCCCCAAAGTAAAACGGAGTTGGAAAAATTCGAAACGACTTGGTAAAAATACAAGTGAGTTTTGAAAATTGAGATTGTTGTTGTAAAATTGAGTA
Organism: Ryuthela nishihirai; assembly: GCA_038380435.1. NCBI lineage: Eukaryota > Metazoa > Arthropoda > Arachnida > Araneae > Heptathelidae > Ryuthela > Ryuthela nishihirai. The sequence goes on from JAWZYU010000019.1 coordinate 39,423,507, forward strand.
GAGTTGACAAAATTGAGGCAACTTTGGAAAAAATTGGAACCAGTATTCTTCTTCGTATTACTCTACACCTGGGGTGGGCAACCTTTTTAAGTGTGCGTGCCAAAATCGCCAAATCTTTGATGTAAAATTTTCTCATGTGCCAACCGAAATTTTGGGAACATATTATTATTTGGTGTCTTTTAAGTATTGGGATTTAAGATACAGCCACACAATTTAAAGACGCAATTTTTAACATCAGCAAAACAATAAACAATAATTCTGATTTTTTTTTAATAAAGATCAATCAGACATAAGTTTTTCAAGTTTATCCAATATATTTCAATGCCCAATCTCATAATCGTTTCACTTGACTAAAGCACATTAAAAAAGAAAATGAATTAAAAATAGTCTTTTATTAATTCATAATACCTTACGAGTAATACTTAAAAATTACGAGAAATTAAAATGCTATTTTTCCTACATAATATATTAAACAGAAGTTAATCGTTACTATTTCTTTTAGCAGAAAACATCAAATCAAAACTAGAGAAAGAAAAATTATGGACGTTTTATTTATTCAGCATCAATGATGACTTCTGCTGCTACATCACTGATGACAGATAATTTATATCAGGTTTATATTTTGTAACCTTTAGAGATATGCATGTGCTACTAGTAGTATAAATGAAACATATTAATTAACAATAAATACTTCCAATCCGTATTTTAATGTCTTACGATTTAATTAAATCCAAATTCACATATATATATCCTCGTACAGAATACGGTAAAAAGCGAAGCTAGCGGTCGCAAATCATCGGCTCCGTCGATGGTAATCTGATCTTCGAGCTGGGGCACGCATCGAGTCCCGAGACACCATCGCTACGAGGAACTTGCCGGCAAAGTACGATCGTCTTTGCGTGTGTCACGTTTTTCGCGAAATCTTCGTTTGTGGGTACAATCTTTTGTTCCCAATCTCCTTTAAACAGTCTTTTCGAGACAACTTCATTTCAACATGTCTTTGCTGAAAGATATCCGTCTACAAAACTCCTTTCGTTTCTATCTTCAGGACACCAGTATTAGAGAAGTTATCAGCGAACTACAGGCCTATTTTCAAGATGTGAATATCATTCTTGTGGCACAAGAAATCTCACGGTCAGTAGCAATTTTCACCCTTTCTTCTTCTGAGGCTAGTGACAAAGAAATTTCGGTACTTCAATTTTAGCGAGGCCCCGGAGAAGTTGTCTAACTTAATCGATAGATGGCGACACTTGCACCAGCTAATTTGGTGATTAATTAGCGTCTTTGATTTCGGTTAAACTGATAGCGGCCTTCGCGGGAAAAGGGAATTGGCGCTCTGTTCGTTGTTAAACATTTAATATGCTTACTATTTTCAATCTGCCATCGACGGAAAAAGATGCTATAGCTTTTTTCCAAGAGAAATGCATTTTGCCCGCTGAAAGGATTTGTGAAAATGGCCGTAGTATGGAACTTTATGTTGGAAAACATACCATCTGGAGATGCAATGTCAGGGGTTGCAAAAAGAAGAAAGGTCTTCGTTTGGAGAATTGGTTTAGTGGATCAAGAATATCCTTTCTCACGGCATTGCGGTTCATGTACTGTTGGAGCGAGGAACTCACTTCAATCCGATGGTGCAACAAACAATTAAACATGGGACAAACAGCAGTCATCGACTGGAATAATTACATGAGGGAAGTCTGCTCCGAATTCATGATAAGACATTCAGCCAATAAAATAGGAGGACCTGATAAAATCGTGGAAATTGATGAATCCCTCTTCGTAAAGCGGAAGAATAATGCAGGGAGAGTACTGCCGCAACAGTGGATTTTAGGTGGCATTTGTCGCGACGACAACGAGTGTTTCTTGGTTCAAGTAGAAAACAACTGCGAGAACCCTCATGGAGAACATCCAAGAGCACGTTAGTGAGGGATCGGTGATCTACACGGACTGCTGGAATGGTTATAAAACAAAAGAACTGGAGGAAGCTAGTTTCCGTCACTTTACGGTGAACCATAAGTACAACTTTGTGGATCGTACGACTGGCACTCATACCCAGAAAATAGAACGCTTATGGGGATCAGCAAAATGGCGAAACAAAAAGCACAGGGGTACGGCTCGCCATCACTTGGAGTCTTACCTAGCAGAATTCATGTTCAGGCATCACGTCGTGTGTTTGACGCATTATTAGCAGCAATTGCTGAACTGTGGCGACCATATCAGTCGTCCGAATTATAAAAAAAGCCCCAAAAAATTTTAAGCCAAGTGAGAACAAATCAGTAAAGACTGCCATGTTAAACCTATGAGAAGTCTTTACTGATTCCTTCTCACTTTGCCTAACAATTTTGGGGCTTTTTTTATAATTCGGACTAGTTTCTCATATATTTTTGATTTCTTTAAAAAGCAAATGTAAAGTCAAGTTTCAAAATCTGAAATTCATGCAAGTGTCGCCATCTATCGATTAAGTTAGACAACTTTTCCGGGGCCTCCCTAAAATTGAAGTACCGAAATTTCTTTTCAGTAACTTGGCTCCTCTACCAAACGGGAAATTATTTCTAAACTTCCCTTCTTTGTCACAAATGAAGATATTTCCCAGGAACTCTCAAAATTTGGCTCAATTAAGGATATTTCCTATGAATTTTACATAGAAGAAAACTTCCAATCTATCAAAACAGGAAATAGAATTATGACAATTGATTTGGATAATCATATTCCTGTGAACCCCCCTTTAGTATTAGGGAGGTCCGACATTACTTTTTGACTCCTTTCCTAAATTTTGACCGTGCTTCAATTGCGCTGATTACCGAAAGGGCACTCTTTCCATAGTAACCCAGAAACTTTAATTACAATAATGAAAAATGGAGAGGAGTCATGTTTTACCAGTTACACACAATTTATTAAAAAACAGCATTACTGAAATATTCTCTAACACAACTTATTCCCTTCGTCGGGGTACAGTTTCTTTTACTCAGCATTTAGGCAATGTCAGCCTTTACAATGGGAAGCCAAGAAATTGCTCTGGCAAAGTCCATCCATTAAGTCTGAGCTACTAGCTCCAAAGTCATGTTCCGTTGTCCCTATTTGGGAACACGGTGGCAGGCAGGCGGAAAACAGTATTTAGCTAAGAAAAACCAGATTTACAAACGATGAAGACCCGTACCTGTTTCACTATATAGCCGCTGCAGAAATCTCCGATGGGGAGTCCGGCTCCGTCGACTGGTCGATCATCTGTCTAAATCTCGGCCAGACAAAGGCGGATCGCGCCCTTTCTTCACAGGGGCTCGCATCGTTCACAGGACGGAGGGAGAGAGACTGCGAGACGAAAAAGAGACAACTCACCAAGACGAGCGACACGAGGCAAAAGACACATTTTCCTCTCACTGTTCAAGCTTGCCGCATTTTCCCGCCACGACCTCTAGCGGTGGTCAGCGCGGAAGGCTGACGCGGGCACTGACTATTGGTCGTGGATACTGGAGCCAAAGTCGCTCCGCCTTCTCTGGGGCCTTTGATGTTGAGCGCGATTTCAGTCCAGAAGTTTCTACACCCGGGGCGATGGTCGCCACCGGTGTCAGCCGGCGTCAGGGACAATTTCGTGGAAACTTGGTGACCAAAACAAGTCTTTGTTCACAACACACGAAAGCATATCCTAGGACCCTTTGCCCCCCCCCCCCCCCCAAGTCGTGTCCGCATGATTAATTCCTATGGGCACGACAATATCCCCAACTTCATTTCTATCGCAGGGTTCAACGCCACGATCTTCTATTCTGGCTCATAAAATTATGCTGGAGATGCAAATCTCCTGGTCATTTTGCAGCCTCCTGCACTGCTTTTAATTCTTTGTCCTATGCCTCTCTGCTCTCAGAAACTTCTAAAAATTCCGTTATTCAAAATTCCACTTCTGCTACTGATTTTTCAAAGGACCTTCCAAATTCCTCAGCTCAACTGGACCCCATCTCTACGGACAACCTCAATCTCCCTATTGGCGACAAGTCTTCTACCACTGCAAAAAATGGGACAAAACTTGTACGTCAGTATATCGCGCAGATAGGTGGCTTGAAAATAGGATGTTTGTTTCATTTTCTTATTACTTATTATTACTAAAACAGTTGATAGTGTTTGTTTTTTTATTGCATTTTTATTTGGTATCGCTCTACTTAAAAAAAATATTATTAGGTTAAAATTCACAACTCAGCGAAGATGTTGAATATTTATTTATTTATTTTTTAAAGCAAGCCCTGGGTTGCGAGCCGCAAAAGAGTCGTTGCCGTGTCACGTTTGGCACGCATGCCAAGGGTTCCCCACCCCTGCTCTACACAGCTATTTTGCCACCCATGGCAAACTCAACTCCTGAGCCCTTTCTCGAAGTTTGATCTCAAATATTAATGATTAATATAGCTAAATTAATGTCATTTTTTTAAAAAAAAATTGTTGATAAAAGATCGTATTTCTCCGGTAGACCTTCGGCAGCTATGGTCGTTAGTTTATTTGGAAACTTGCTGTCCGGTGCGATAGCGTCCCCTGGCTCTGCAATCGAAACATCCCGAGTTCAAACTTACTGGTTACTCTGGACTACAAGCTAAGGTGACCATCCGTAATGCTTTCAGCAGTACAGTGAAATGGTACGGTACTACTTTGAGATTATTTGTACTACTCAATCTACTTATACTGCTTTTTGTACTTCTTTAAACAAATGAATTGATTTTTTTCTCTTTCTCGTTTGTAAAAAATGCGTTTCGAACACTAAAGAGAGTCAATCTATTACGGATTTCGACGTACTTTCTTTTCAAATGACTTTATAAAATCACCTGAGAATGGATGAAGAAGCTTTAGAGTATTTATAGAGTTTAGTAAATGACAAACTGAAAAAAGGGCACAAAAATGCCGCCAAAAGAGCGTCTAATTGCCACCTTGAGATTTCTTGATAGTTGTTGTTATTATAACATTATTTATATTATTCTGTGGAAGTTGCTGAACAAACTTTGGGCTAAACCACTGTTAGATAAAAAAAAATGTTTATACAAACACATGCCGGGAGCTGTTTTTGCTCCGATACTGCACACAAAACAACAAAAGGAGGAAACACAAAGTCATCATTCTCATGGAGTTAAGTATTTTACACCTTATATTACTGGGGCAGGGGTGACATTCAGTAGTGCACCTGGCTGGTAATATGCAGTTCCCAGGTTCGAATCCCACCTGGCCAGCGTTGAAATTTATCTACGGAAAGCTCCAGCTCCGCACTCGGTCAGTAGGGGCAGTAGGGGACACTGATGTGCTTGAAAGTTTTTCGCCGTCCGTCGGAGAGGACGTTTAGCAGTGTCTCCGTGTGTGGGAGAGCCATACTCTGTTTACGTTAAAGAACACTCTTGATGTCCTTGACGAGAGGCTATATTAACTGTCTCCTAAGAAATGACCAATGGACCCCTTCTCCCAACTTTCTCTGAACCTTCGGGTCCTTGTGACCTGGCTATTTAGACCATTGTGTGTAAAAAAGTACCGCTCAGAGGTAAGTCGACCCCAACCCTTGCATTACTACTGTGAGATTTACGGAAGACGAGTTCGACCGACAAATCTGCAGGTTTGTGATGCCCCAACAATTAATCTGCCGAACTTTAATCGGACAGATTTTTATTATGATAAATCATCCAGGATAATTTATTTTCAAGCAACAGAAATATTGGGTTATTTTTTTTATTTTGGAAGATAAATATATCAAATCAGCCGATGTTCTGCTCTCGTTTTTCAGAAATCTGGTTACCTTATACAAGTCTGCAAAAACCCTGAATATTTTGCCGCAGCTCGTCTAGTAAACAATAAATTGTCATCGAATCCTGCTTCTCTTGCTGATCTGCTAGCGGAAACGATTCGAGAGGAACTGGAAAAACACTAAGAATATGACAGAAGAAAGTAGCAACTCTGTTCAAGAAACTGCGACAGACCCAACACAACATGAAGAAGAAAGCAGTCAAAGTATCGAATCCCCAGGCGAGCTTCAAACAGACATATGAATCTAATTAGAATGAAAAAAAATTGCTCATAAAAATTCAAATGAACTCTCTGAATACGAAGAAATACATAAAGAAATTTTGGGGTGCATGTCTGATAAATATACCAGCGGAGAGATGATCAACAGAACATTGGCAGATAAAAACTCGAAAAGAAAAAAACTATTCAAATTTGAAATGTATTAGCATACTTGTTCTAGTCATAAATTAATAGATTTAAGCCAAGGTTCCGGAAGTTCTTTAACGAAAAGAAGGAGAATCATGCCCCAGGCACCAACTTTAAAAATGCGCTTCACGAACTCCGTGAATTGCTCGATGGAAAATTGTAAGTAATATTTTTATGGTGTCGGCATGTTTCGTCAAAAAATTTTCTTCCAAAACTCGGAAATCTTTCGGTCCTCTCTGGGACCTTCCAAGTGCATTGGTGCTCCTTGATATCGTTGCGCTTGCACTGCGATGCGTAAAAAATCCTGGGTTACAAATTACTCATCCCCTATTTGTACACATTTTTTAAAAGTAACGCAAAGTTTACGCAACGTCGCTACTATGGGGTAGAAATGCAGTTGACGGTCCCAGGAGAATAAAGGATTTTGGAAGAATAATTTTGACAGGACTAGCCTCCCGTGGACGATTGGACCCCGGGTAAGGCATGCATGTTTGTATCATTTTTCTGCTTGAGGTAATGCCATCCTCACAGACCTTCTGCTATGGCGTATTATACTGACATGCTCCTGTCAGACCTCTGTGGCAAGCAGCTGCTTGAGGAGGTATTTATTTATTCTTTTTCATTTAACACTGCCTCGGATTTAGATGGTTTCCTGGTACAGAACTAACAAACCCATAAAAAATTCAGTAAGGAGTCCACAAAGAATTATTAGTTGGAAAATAGGAATAAAAGGGAGACAGCAAGGGAAGGTGACAGAGGTAAAAAAATGCAGCTAAACAGATCCAGCAGAGAAGTCTGCGGTACAGGCGCAAGTTCAGTAAAGGCAAGCCTTTTTTTAATAGATATTTTCCTGTTAACAAGCTGAGAATTCTCACCTTCTATAACTTTACCTTGTTTATCCTTCAATCCCTGTATACCTGTCCGTTTTCTACCACACAAAACATTAACTATCTGGTACAGCTCTCTGCTGTTGTGCTGTCTAACTGCTACCTCGGCTTTGTCAGCCTAACCATCAAGCCAAAGATTCTTATCAACAGCTAACTGATCTTTTACACGTTTATTAAGTTCTCTGTAATGCTTTCTATTAGGACTAGTAGGGTATTGATTAAGGACATTCCTGCAGTTCTTTCTTTCCGAAATAAGCTCAAGTGCCTTATCACTCAGATAATTCTGTCTCTTCTGCTCCTTTTTTCCTAAAAGAATACTGTTAGTGTCCAAAAAAGCCTGTTTAAAATGATCCCATTCTTCTTCAACTTCAGTAGTAAGCAAACCATGACTGTCATAATGACTAAGTAACCTGTCATGGTAAGCTTTGGCTATAACTGGGTCTTTCAGAGCTTCAGTATTAAAAGCAAATTTTTTAACCCTAACACAACACTTTTTAAGTTTAAGTTGCAAGACACTTTTAACAAGATAATGGTCAGATCCAATTTCAGCTCCCCTATATGACCTGCTATTCCTAACAGAACTAGCCCATTTGCTGTTAATTAATATGTAATCAATCATATTCTTATGCAGCCCATCAGGTGAAACCCATGTGTACTTATGTATGTCGCGGTGTTTGTAATAAGTGTTAGTTATTCTGAATCCATTGAGTTTACTTACCTGTAGGAGACGTTGCCCATTGCCATTGCAGCTACCAATACCAAAAGGGCCTATTACTCCTCCCCAAAGGTCAGAGTCAGTACCAGCTTTGGCATTGAAGTCACCTAGAACAAGGGAAATATCTCCTTTCTTGACAAAATTCAAAATATCCTGAAGTTGCCCGTTAAACCTATCCTTCTCATCCTCATCGGCATCCTCAGTGGGGGCATAACAGCAAATAACATTCAAGTCTTTAACGCTTGTCTGAAAGTTTGCTGTAAGAAATCTGTCATTAATGCACTCATATCCTAGAAGAGCTCTCTGCTGAGAAGCAGACCCACGCCTTGGTGATGTTTATTATCGCTCCTCCCTGAAAAGAGAAATTTAAGATTATTTTTAAGAATCTGACCTTTATCTGTCCATCTGGTCTCTTGCAAGCCGAAAATATCTAAATTATAATGGTGAAATTTTTGTGTGAGGACATCAAGAGAAAAAGCTCTGTGCAGAGTCCTCACATTCCAACTACCTATGGAAAGAAAATGGTTAGTGGGATATTCAAAGAAACTATGTTTATTGAGAGAGGAAATGCCGACATCTACACTGGAAGACTTCCTCCAATGTAGAATTTGATGATGCCAATAGAAGCAAAGATTTCAGGTGCCTGCGATGACCTCTGCTCAGGAATATCCACCAGCTGATAAACATATCCTGTGAATCTATTCACTTGGGACTGTCAACCCACAAACAAACAGAAAACATAGCGGAAGATTTTCCCTCCACAGAATTCCACCAGTGCAGCAAAATCAGGATCAATAATCAAGCTCAGAGCAATTTATCTGTCCAGTCCAGTGGATTCATTCTTGAAAAAGAAATTTATGTCGTCTGCATAGGCGATATGTTGAAGCTGTAAACTCGTCTTGCCGGGTGTTGGAATTCCTTGGAAAAGCGAGTCAGCTTGAATTTTCCTAGCTAACGTTTCAATTGTCAAACAACAAAAACCAGAGGCGACAGAGGGCATCCCTGTCTTACTCCTTTGGAGACAGGGAAAAAGTCAGAGATGTTCCCATTCCCACTGACCCTACTTTCAATATTATTGTACAAACATTTCAAAATGTTTATAAAATTCCTGCCAAAGTTATGGGCTTTGAATAGGTGCCACAAAAAGTTATGCGACACTCTATCGAAAGCCTTGTTCTGATCAACAGAGAGTAAACAGCATTTTCTACGTTTTAAATTAACGTAGTCAATTGCGTCTGCAATAGTGCAGGAGAAATTTTCCTCCCCCCTACAGAACATATCTGCATAGACCCAATGAGTGCTGAAAGAACTTTACTCAATCTGATCATAACAATGTTAGCAAAAATTTTATAATCACTATTTAAAACAGAAATAGGTCTCCAGTCATTAACAGATAAATTACACCCATCTGGCCGTTTTCCTAATAAGGTAATCTTTGCCCTTCTCATGTTGGTGGACATCTCTCCGTCGCTGATAAGCCTATTAAACAGATTAGCGAGCGGTACCTTAGGCTGCTTTACAAAGGTCTTGTAGAATTCGATGAGGATAGCCGTCAGTAGTGTCATCCCATTATACCGTTCCCCCTTTGCACAGTGCTTTCCCCTATGACGTCACAAGCCACGCCCACTTCCGGGAACGCCCCTATGACGTCACAAGCCACGCCCACTTCCGGTCACGCCCTATGACATAGCATGACGTAATCATTACGTAACCGGCCACGCCCCTTTATTAATAATTCCTCCCCTTTATTAAACCCCCTTTCACCCCCCCTCCCCCCTCAGTGGCGCCATCTGTTGACAGTGAGAAGTACTATTTCCCCAAAAACCCCTTTATTTTAAGTCTAATTTCTCGTTTTCGGACCCCCCGGTCGACCTACATATATTTTAAGCCCTCCCCCTTATTAAAAACCCTCCTGGCGCCATCTGTTGACAGGGAGAAGTACTATTTTCCCAAAAAACCCTTTATTTTAAGTCTAATTTCTCGTTTTCGGACCCCACGGTCGACCTACCTATATTTTAAGCCCTCCCCCTTATTAAAAACCCTCCTGGTGCCATCTGTTGACAGGGAGAAGTACTATTTTCCCAAAAAACCCTTTATTTTAAGTCTAATTTCTCGTTTTCGGACCCCCCCGGTCGACCTACCTATATTTTAAGCCCTCCCCCTTATGAAAAACCCTCTGGTTGAACATTTTAAGGTCCCACTCCTTCACTCGGCTGATGCAAGTCTCAGAATAATTGCATGGAACGATTGACTGGTCTTAGAATAATTGTACAGAAAGGAATGATACAAAATTCCTTAGTAATTAAACACTCATCAAAATTCCCACATTAAAAATCATCCTACAGTTGAAACTCATTTTACTCTTACTGTTTCCATAGAAAATACCATAGGGTGAAATTAATAATGGTTTAAATTATTCGTAGGGATGACATGTTAAATCTGCTTTTAGAACACACGTCTGCAGTGGAAAAATTTTCAAACTCCGTTAATCAACTCCCTAGTAATTAAGCACTGGTTAAAATATTCCTCACCTTTATTAAAATCATTCCACGGTCGAAATAAAAATCAGTTTTCTGTAGAGGCGTTTCACCGGAAAAAAAAAAAAAAAATTCTTCCCTCGCTGGGTGGATTCCACAGGACTATGCCGTGTACTTGTTGTGGCTTAGATGCGTGTGGAATGGGTCAGACATTAACCTAGCAGTCTTTATAACTATCTTTTTCTATGTATTTCTTACACCAAAACCCGATAGTCCTTTCACATTAATATATGTATTTTAAGTCCGTTTCAGTAACATTTATTTCTTTTAACTCCACGACTGTCGCTTACTAGATCTATCCACAGTAACTGTTTTTTAAAGGACTGTCCCGCAGAAAATGCCGATGGGTAAAAAATCTGATTTTATTCGTCGTGATGAAAAATATTGAGGAGTGATAGGATCGACCTAATAGACTCCGTGTTCGGATCCTCACCCCGGACAGCGTTTCACTGACGGATGGTTAAGTCCTACGAAAATAAAAAATTCCAAACGGGGGATCAAATTGACGAATGAATCTGTGCTGCTCCAAGCATTAGGCGCGCGCTGTCTTACATCGTGAAAACTCACTGGCACTCTTTATCGTGGATTTCGGACTCGATATTTTCCCCAAGTCCGGAGACGGTTCTCTGCACAACCCTTTATGATAGGTTTCAACGCACCCCATGTAGACTTTTGAAATGACACGTCCTAAACCTTCAAGAGTTGTGCGTATTAGTCTCCATCGGGTTGGTGCGTCAGATATCTGTGTTTCCACGTAGTAACGCAACACCGAAGAAAAAACGTCTCTCCCATCGTTTGCGTGCGAGCGTATGTCTCATCACGCTGATGAAATCGGGTAAAAAATAACTTTTTTGTACGAGGTAGAATGTTATAGAAAGTAAGAATGCTAAAAAACTTCCATCATGAATGCATATTAACGGAGTAGGGGAACATTAGTTTAAAACTTCGACTATAAAAATAATACATTGCTTCACGCACCTCCACTAATCCACTGAAATTATATTTGCAACGGGACTGATAGCCAAAATTTAGCAAACGAAACCGCTTAACTGACATATATGCTCTGATCGCGCCTACTGCTTACAAGAGAGACGACCTTCTAACCCGTTTCGATATCTTGTACACTCATCCCCATGTGATCTGACAAGACACAACAAGCGTGTGGTATGCAAAGGTCACGGGGACCAACGTGGAATGCGGCGTCTTTGAGAAGAGTGGCGGGTCCGTCCGAAAACCTAATGGGAAAGTTAAATAATTACTGTTTCCTCTCGAAATACAGAAGGAATTCTTCTGCTGATAGACGCACTTAAAAATAGGAATCTATGAAATTCAAAGGGAGACTGTTGTTTTTACATATTATCGGGATTACAATTAATACCGATTCCCTGCCCTTTAGGTTATGAAATATAACTGGAACCTTATTAGATCACTTAAAATTGAGTTGACACACCTTATGGCCGACTCCTCGGAGAAGTGCTAAATCTATGTGGCGGAATACTAAAAATAGAATTCATACATTTCCGTAAAAAACTTTAGTTCCAATATGAGTTAAAAGGTTATGGTTCGACTCAGGAAAAATAGGATTCGACCTCGGACATTAGAAAAGATGTGCGCCGTATAATTCCGTGGAAAAATACGAAAATCTTTAGCAATATCTCAGGCGTCCTTTGTTAGGCGATAGTATTAACATCCTTATACGTTCTCACTTCAAGCTTGCTTTCTTTATCATAACCCTCGATGCTTGCGAAAATTATCAAAGATGAATAGAGGTCTGAATGTACAATCTTCGGAGTTCATTTTACTGTAGATGTCTAATTCTGGCAGGATCCCTCTCCACTTTTAAAATTTAGATCTTACGCCAAAACCCGATAGTCCTTTCATATACGTATTTTTATAACCCACGTATTTTAAGTCCGTTTTAATCAATACTTATTTCTTTCAACTCACTCCCTCGTGACTATTACTAGAAGAAGGGCTACCTCACAGTAGCAGCAAATAAAAAATCTGATTTTATTCGTCGTGATGAAAAATATTGAAGGTAATAGGGTCGACCTAAAAGATCCGTGTTCGGATCCTCACCCCGGATGGTTTTTAACAAAAGTCCTACGAAATAAAAAAAAAACTCCCCCGTTACGGGACGTTGTTTAAAAAAACTTATTATGGCTGTGTCCTCAGTACATGATGCAAACTCTTTCCCAGGAAGTAACGCTATTCGATGTATCCCCGGGTTACATGCTTTTACAGGGTAAAGCCTGTGTGGCAGAATGTTAAAAGTAGAGTTCATACGTTTCCGTAAAGCTTAAGTTCCAACATGCGTTAAAGGAGTATGGTTCGACTCACTTTGAGAGGAGCAGTCGCTCGGACCAAAAGCCTGATGGGTCTCCCATTACATCGACAAACTACCTGTCCATAGGCTGAGTAAGCATTTAGAATGAAAGATTGAGTCTGCTTCACGACACAGATTCGTAAAACGCTCATTAATTATTTTGTGAGAGAAAGCATGCATAAAGTTCAAACACTAATACATCTTCCCTTTCTAATAAACCATACGATCAAAGTAGATAAATTGCAAGCATCATCGGATCTGATTCCGTATATCTGCTTACGACGAAAATCTCACAATAGCCTATTCAGTACTTTAACCTCCCGATACAGTATGTGACTAGGTCGTTTAACTAAATTACGTGCATAAACGAAAATGTAAAGGGATATCTGTAAATTCGCACAACGGGATAGGTGAATATTTTCACAATTCTTTTGAAGGCAGAATAACTGTGACGAGAGAGAAAGTATAAAAATGCAGTGGGATGGCTGTAAAAACAACAGATTACAGCGCAAATACTGTAAGATAGAAAAAACGACTATTAACAAGTGTCATATAAGGAGCGACCGATAAAAGTCACACCGTAGCGGAAGGAGTAATACAGGAAAAATCATAAAATATTAACCCCCCTCCCCCACGCTGGTAAATCACGGTCCATTGCGTACACACGGATGAATATCACAAAAATACTTTGCATATAGTAAAGAACCACCGAAGTTTGGAAATTTAAAATCTGAAAACTCACTGTTTATAGTATTTCCGTGAAAAGTCACCCCCCAGAATCCAGATCTAGCTCTGTCGCCAGTTATTCCAGCGTACTATCTCTTTTCAGCACGTTTGAATAAGTGCATGTGAAGGTGGCTAGCTGCATACACAAGCTTTTCGACAAAGATAGGATGTTTCACTACAATCTAACACGGAGATGTCTATTAAGTTATTTTTTCCTCCTATTTCTACACTAGTGTCGAAGTCTTAGAACAAGTGGTTCGGGTTAGCACACATTTTTGATATTATCTTGTTTGGCAATCTGAAAGAACACTGTCTGTGGAACATTACCCCCCTGCAAGCTAGTACTAATTACTTTACGATTCTGAGGGACGAAGGTTGTAATCGTTGGCAGATATTTTTCAGAAATATGTAATGAACCATAGTGTTCGGATATTTGATCCATAGTAAGACATGAACGATGTTTACCTGCCATCAGCGACCCCTTCTACGGATCGTATGAGAGGTAATTGTTACGACAATTAGCTACGTGAAGTCGTGTTTATTTTTAAAAGCAAAGTCACACTAATTACCGACTAGCTAGAGAACGATATATTAACCTGCTAAAGTTTGATTTTAACGATCAGGTAGTGTATATATCATCACTTTTTTAGTTCATAATAATATTCCAACTTTTAAAGGAAATATTGTCTCGTTATAAGCGATTACATACAAAGAGATACACACTCTATACTTTAAATCTATAGAGACAACGATCACTATCCCAGGAACACATCTGTGAAATATCACCACATTTTTGTTTTTAACGTACGGTTGAATCGTTCTACGATGCTAGCTTTGGTTTCCCATCCCTTTCTTTTACACCCACCCGATATAAAACATTCGACCCAACATAGCTTGCTAGCTGTGCGAGGTCTTGATACAGAGAACAATATTAACACTTCTAAGGCTGACCTTAAAATCCTCGTTAACTATACAAAAGAAATCACATTGACAAAAATATCAGAGACATTCATATTTATTTACATTAAGGTCACATTAATATTTAGTTCGTACATACCAGTTCACCGTGCACCTCTTTTAGTACTGTTGCAAAGTTCAATTTAGCCATAAACGCGACATTAGCAGGATGATTTAGTTCGATACATGATTCTTCCACAAAACTTACGGCAATATCAGTTAGATTAACGTTTCTTACCACTTCGGGGAAATAATCGTAAGCTGATTCAGCGTTTATGGTGAGGCACGAATGGCGAAGTTGACTCGGATGATCCACTTCACACCCGAAACAATTCTTACGTAGCAGCGTAAACAGTTCTTTTCGGAGATCTGTTTTCAAAGTCCGCTTTAAACAGTCCATAAGCTTTACGAAATCACTGCTGTCTTGTTCAAGGGGTCGATCGTTAGATGGTGGGCTTCGAGGAAGATTTACCGCTAATTCTACCTTCCGCACTGCATTCCAAAATTTACCGTTTTCAAACTTCAGAGCCATCAAACTGTAGGTGATTGGATCGCATAAATCTGTCAACCGCTGCCACTGTTCAACGCTGAGCCGAACCGATGACGAAAATACAAGTCCTCCGTCACGGGGGATGCTTTTTTTAATGACCCACGCCGTGTCCACCTTTGAGCACGACGAGGCAAACCATAGCGTCCAGTTCATACTCGCCGTATTCGACATCTTCGAACGCTTCGACGATTGTAGACGCATACGAAACCAGTCCATGCCACTGCTCTTCAGACAGCATCACACCGTCCTTTGTAGGATATAGTTTTAATGAGTCATCACTCTGGAACACACGTATGTGCACTTTAGGATATGACCGATATTCACAAACGCTCGCAAACAAATCCGATCCGAGTTGAAACATATGGCTGTCATCATCTCTAACAGCAAGTCGCTTCGCAGGAAGATCACCATCGGTCAGGGAACGTTTAGCACAAGCCATAGCAAGTCGATACTGGAAAAAATAATGCCTTACAGCCCGTCGAAGGGTAATACTTATACCTTAAACCTGTGACGTGTCCCTGTAACTCCATCCCATTGGTCGAGATCTGGTAGATTTGCCATCTCTTAGTAAACATGATGACGTCTACAAATATTTACGAGCCTGTATAGACGTGCTTTCGAAATATGCATGTGGTGCTCCTTTAACCCTTTAACTACCACAGACCTTGGAAAACGAAGTACCTCAGAATACCAAACCGGCCGAGTTTTGAAATGGACTCTTCCTAGTTTGTCGTCCCCCCTTCCTTCACCCGAAGGGCGAAGGAGTTAACCGCAGCCAAGCCAGGCAGAGCTCCCTTCCACTCCGTAAATTGCCTCTCATTAAGCTGAGCATCCTTTCACCTCGAAACCCATATGGTCATGAGCTACTACCCATTGAACACGAGATATCAGACTCCTGTGACATTTACTCTTAACTCCTTTCCCAAAACAGTTTTTAAAACGCATGCATGTTTGTCGATATTTGAAAAGTTTTTTCATTATTATTTTTTAATAATAACTTTTAAAAGCTATTTAAATTTGTTTTTCTACTTAAAAACTGGCATAAGGTTGTAATTACTTGGATTACATCTTTTTACATAAAATAGATGTCATGATTTGAAATTTTTCAAAGAAAAAAGTTTCCAATGTTTCCATTTTTTGGATTCTGATGTCAGTTTTCTAACACCCAGCAAAGAGAAAGCTGTTATTAATAGTCGAATGTATGATGAAAAAAAATTAAATAAAGATTATTAAAATAGAAGACCAAAAATAGAAAGCAGTAAGAGTGCTGAATTGATTTTTAAAGAATAGATTTTAATACAATTGTAGATAGTACTCTAACATAAGAATCAAAAATAATTTTGTGAGAAAGGTTTGCATCTGAGATAAAAGTAATCGAAGTGGATATTGCAAAAGATATCCGAGGAAGCAAAGACTAGATAAAATGGGAAATAAAGAAACTAAAGCAATCAGAGATTACATAAAAATATTGGAGGTGTAAAAAATATTATCAAAATGAGAAAGACTTATGAATATGATGGATAAAGGAAGAGGGCTAAATTTAATATGGAAATGAGAACCCGCTGGAAGAAGACGGTGAAAGAGATGGAAAAATGGTATGAAAAAAAGAATGCTGAAAAGAGGACTTCAAGAGCAAGATTGCAAAGATAAAAATAAGTGGATAGAGAGAGATGACTGGGACCACACAGCTTAAACTTGGGAGGGTGAAAAGAATAAAATTTTCTATCATTATACTTTTTATAGAATACATTGTTAAGTAATTGAGTAAGTGATTGAATTCAGCAAATGATTAAATCAAAAGTAGTCTGTTCTATTTTACATTTCAGATATCAGTAATGTGCCTAAAAAGTCTTATGGGTGGACATACTCGAGTCCATGGACAAGATCTAGGGAGGGGGGGGGGGGCATCTCCTATTCCTTTCAGAATCATAGTAAGGGTAATAGAAATAAATATTACTAAACTTATTTACGTTTCATGGATTTTTCAAAAAAAAATTTAAAAATTTAAAAAACAAGGGGGAAATGATATATTGCATTGGAAATACAGCCTCTTGTCCCCCCCCCCCCCCCACCTTTCCGTTTTTTCTGCTCGATTGTGTTTCTTGTTTCCCTCTCTTCTCGATCACCTCTGTAATTACCTCACCTCACCTTCTCGATCCTCTCTCAATCAATCTCCATCACCTCTGTAGCCACATCATAAATTCACCGCCTCCATTACCTTCCTCAATATTGAACCCCTTGTTATACCAACCTAAAACCATTTAACCTAAAAGTTCCTTTCAAAACACCACCGAATCTATTTAAATTCTTAAGCATGGCAAAGATCCCATTTAAATTCTTAAGCAGGCGGAATCTACTTCATTCCCCTAATCTCCATTTCACCCCCGATGTCCCCGCTCTCTATATCGACTGCACTAAACGCACCCTAAAACACAAGATAGACGAGCATAAACGGGACATTAGAAACACAATTCCACGAATCACCCTTGCTAAAATTCTCCTTGAACGCTTGGCTACTGATCTAAGGACCTGGGTTCGAGCCCCGGGTAAGGCATGGCTGTTTGTGTCGTTTTTCTGCTGAGGTCCTGCCATCCTCACAGACCTTCTCCTATCCCCCCCGATAGGGGACCACCTTGTCGTGGTGGGGGGAGCAACCCGGGCTGAACTTCAGCAACCCGGCTGAAGGCTGTGCCGACCGGGTTGGGCGCCGGTTGGACATGGCCAAGGCCAACCAAGGTTGAAGACGCTGCTGGCCGGCTTGATTGCCGGTCGGGTGGTGACGGCGTCGGAGACCTCACCTTTCAGGGACCTTGGGTGGTCAGTTCGACGGCTCGGTCGAAAGGTTCCTCCTGCCAAGTAGGCACGAGCCGTCCAAAAAGTCTGGGTCTTACTAAGAGTCTCCACCCCGGGTGCCGATCGAGCTTGGATCTTTATATCCTTGCACATTTGCAAACCGGGGAATAGATTAAAGTTAGGTTTCTTCCGGTGGTTAGCTTTCCTTCTATAGGACTGCTGCCATGTGAGGCCGGGGTTGAGGTGCGCCTATAGGGCGTATTCCTTGCCCCCGGCTCTAGATAGTCATGGCTTTTCTTAAACCAGGTAGTGCTGTCAGGCGGAACCGGGAATTGCCGTGGTTGCACAAGATCGCAACATAGAGATCAATAGACCTTCTCCTATGGCATATAAACTGACAGGCTCCTGTCAGACCTCTATGGAAAGCAGCTGCTTGAGGGGCATTTTTTATTGCTGCTGTTCAAATGCCGATCTTTAATAATTCTTCAAATATTGAAGTAATATTGTTGAAAATTAAAATATACACCAAAGAGCCAAAACATTATGACCACCGAGTCTTTATGCAAATCGAAGCAACTGCAGGTAAACGACGGCGCGTGTGAAGGTCATGAAACGGTATAAATAACACCTGATACTGAGCTCTGTTAATCAGTGTTATTCGTATTCTTCAGATGAGAAAAACAGCGGATAAAAGTGATTTTGACAAATGCCAAATTGTAATATACAGACGACTGGTCTAGAGTATTTCTGAGATGGAAGTCTTGTTGGGTGTTCACGGTCAGCCGTGGTTAGTACCTTCAGAAATTGGTCTGAGGAGGGAAAACCCACAAACCGCCAGCAAGGTGTGGTCAACCACAGCTCATCGATGCTAGAACTGAGCGAAGGCTAGCCCATATGGTACGAGCCAACAGAAGGAATACTGTGGTGGAACTCATCCGTAATTCTAATGTGGTGCCGGGAGTAATGTGTCACAAAACGCAGTTCATCGAACCCTGCTGAAAACGGAGTTGCGTAGCCGCTGGCAGCTCCGAGTGCCCATGCTAACTTCAGTTTACCATCGAAAGCGCCTACAATGGGCACGCCAGCATCAAAACTGGACCTTGAATGATTGAAAGAAGGTTGTATGATCCTATGAATCTCGTTTCCTGTGGCACCATGTGGACGGCGGTGTAGGTGTGCATTCGTTTGCCTGGGGAAGTGTTGGCACTTCCCCAGGTAAACGATGCACACCAGTGGAGAAAGCTTTGGGCAATATTCTGCTGGAAAATCCTGGATCCAGTCATTCATGTACAGGAAACTATGACGTCTACATCTACCTTAACATCATTGCAGACCAGGTACATGCTTTCATAGCAACGGTATACCCATCTAATAGTGCCTTTTTTCAGCAGGATAATGCACCATGCTGCACTGGCCGAATTGTTCAAGAATGGTTTGCGGAACATGAAGAAGACTTTCAGGTACTGCCCTGACTTCCAAATTCCTCAGACAGCATCTAATCGAGCATCTGTGGTTTGTGTTGGAACAGCATATCCGATCTGTGGTGGCTAAACCATGTACCTTACAAGAGTTAAAGGATCTGCTGGTAACGTGTTGGTACCAGATACCACAAGACACCTATAGAAATCTTGTAGCGTCCATGCCTTGCCGGGTAATAGCTGTTTTAGCGGCACATGGAGGACCAACATCATATTAGGCAGCTGTTCATAATACTTTGGCTCTTCGGTGTAAATATATTAGACAGATAACTTTATATTACGTCAAAATTTACCATAAAATGCAAATTTTAGAAGCTGCGGATAATCGAATTTGGCTTTCTTGTGATATGACAAAAATTCGTTACTTTGTTATCTAGGCAATATATATCAACTGAAACGCTTAAAGCTAGGGGTATGGCGGCTAAAGCTATAGGTCAGGAGGACTGTTTTGGTAATGCAACAAGTTCCATACTGATAAAAAAGTTTAAAATGCCTTTCTTGTCACAAAACCATAAGATGAAAGAGACCTGATTTCATTGATTGTGGTTTCATTTTCGGCTGAAGGTGAATATATTCGCGTGAGATCATTATAGCAGCTGCCTTGATTACGATGAAACGTATTGCTTGTGAACTACAAAAATGACTTCATGAGCCATATGTCCGAGAATCCCTACCCCACAGTATTTAAATAAATAAATAAAATATAAATACCCCCTCAAGCAGCTGCTTGCCACAGAGGTCTGACAGGAGCCTGTCAGTTTATATGCCATAGTAGAAGGTTTGAGAGGATGGCAGGACCTCAGAAGAAAAACAACACATACAACCATGCCTTACCCGGGTCTCGAACCCAGGTCCCTTAG
Source organism: Ryuthela nishihirai (assembly GCA_038380435.1). Classification (NCBI taxonomy): domain Eukaryota; kingdom Metazoa; phylum Arthropoda; class Arachnida; order Araneae; family Heptathelidae; genus Ryuthela; species Ryuthela nishihirai. Next base: position 39,443,504 of record JAWZYU010000019.1, read on the forward strand.
ATCAGCAGCCAAGCGCGCTAACCACTCGGCTCAAAGAATTTGAAAATCTGGCCCTTGGCGCTCCACCGTTTGGTGATCTTTGTCTTGTCCTTTGCGACTCATGCCACTTATTGGACACCCACAGACGGAGAAGGTTAGGGTTTTTTTTATCCTGTTACTTCGAAAAATCATAGTTATGCTACATGCTGGAATTTAAGAAAAGTGCAAACAGGGAAAGATATGGGAATTCCTTTAATACCAAATTAGAGTTCATGTTTAAGTTTCAATTTGATGCCAAAACACTCGATTAATTACATGGCGTGAATGAGTGATCAGATATGATCTGCTTAGGAATAGGCTAATGAGGAAACCACCTCAAACTCCAAACGTAGAAGGCTTCCTATACGATTCTTTTTATTTACAATACATAAAATAGAGTTACACGATGTACATTTTAGAGAAGTATTTTAAAAAATCCGATAAATAGTGCATTAACGTATATTATTATTTAACTAAATGAAACAAAATCGTAAATAATAAGCAGGATGAACAATTCTAAGCATAGAGGAAATATTAACTTGATCCGGGTGGAGTACGAACCTACGACGTTCTGATGGCATGTCAGGTACTCTGATTCCTCAGCCACCAGCTCTTCACCGAGATATCTTCTATTGATTGCTTTATACCACGGAGTCAGTCATTGCAAGTTGCCTTAACTACAATTGAAGATGCTGGTCGACAAAACACCTTCCAGATATAACCCAGAGGTAGTTGCGATGAGTCTCATGTTTACAGGTCATTTTCTGTGCTTCTTCTAATATTGAAAATTACATTCCCTCCATTTGTAAAACATGAAACCTTGGGTTTTATGTAGTGCTTCAACAGTGATTTAAAATGTATAAATTTCATATATTTCTTATATCCACTAAGTTATTACTTAGTGGATATAAGTTTTTTTTGGGTCACTTCATATATAAAGATAAAGGGACATAGTTTAGAAAAAATAATATTTTTTATTTTATTCTGAGCTGATCAGTGTAATTATAAAGACAATTTCATAACTTTTAACTTACCATAAAAATTTCAGATATTTCTGTATATCATTAAATGAAACACTAAAATTTCGTTTTATGTTATGCTTTCAGTTAAAGAAAGATCATTAAAAGAGGAGTAAAAATGGCTACCAGTACAAATCATAGCATTTTTTAGTGTAGTTTTATACCTCCGTTTACTCACATGCACTTTCACGATGTTCAAATCGGATTCTAGTTCAGTGACTTTCAGTGTAAAGTCGCTACAAATTAACATAAAAATATATCACTAATAATTTTCATAGCAAGTCTTCCGTAACTTAAATAATGTCGCATCAGACTAATTTAGCATCCCAATCAAAACTGGATCGTCACTTTCATTTACGTAACATATGTATTTTGTGTAAGAAACCTTTTGTACTGATTTAAGCATATCAAATCATTGTTAAGGTAGTAACAGTTAATTACAAGGTATAATATATGTAAAAAACTGATTTTTGTAATCGGAGACTTCAAAAATACACTAATTGCAAAAATAAATATAGCATTTTAAAATTATTTTATTTTTTTAATTAGTAATTTAAAATTATTTTAATTAAAGTTATTTTTATAAATAAAGCACTTTAATTATTTATTATTTTATAGACATTAATGTCTATAACATTAAAAACAGTAATATATTTATATTAAAAGGTAAGGAGTTCCACATTGGAACATATCCTCTTTCCTAAAATCATTACGAAATTTGCAGACGAGTCCCTAAAGAGCGCATGTACACTAAATAATACATGCACTATTTATGAACTCGTTCATGAAAAGACTAAAGGTCATTTCATTAAGCATGTTAGGCTATGTTATGTCAATAGTAACTCAGATGCAGAACTCATCATCATAATCAACCAACCATGGGCTATATGGAAGTCCAACCAGAACGTGCAATTTAGGTTTCCATGCATTTCAGTCCAGAGCTACATCTGCTGAATCTGGCCACTGCACACCAATTCTAACAGGGTTACTGTCCGACATTGTGTGTCCACCCCGCTATCTAGGTATCCCCTTCTTTCTGAGGACTTTAGACACACTGTTGATAACCCTATTCGCCAATCTATAATTATCCATACGGGCAACACGGCCAAACCACGGGAGTCTCTCTCTGCACGATAATGCTGCAGTGCTTGTCTGATTTGAATTTTGAAGGTGTTAATAGAATTAAGAATCTGGTTGACAGGCAATTGCGTGATGAGCAATGTGGATTCAGAAGTGGTAGAGGATGTGTGGATCAGATATTTTCACTTAGGCAGATTCTTGAGAAATATTTAGAGTTTCAGAAACCTTTGGTTATTAGTTTTTTGATTTCAAAAAGGCTTCCGACTCTGTTGATAGTCGTAATTTGTGGTTGATTGTGAAATGGTATGGCATACCAGACAAATTAGTTAACATAATGAAAGCTCTCTATAATAACACTGAGTCGTGTGTGAGAGTTGGTAAGGCTTGTAGCAATTGGTTTAGCATTACTTCTGGTGTTCGACAAGGGTGCATTTTGTCTCCTTTTCTCTTTAGTGTGGTTATTGAATATGTTATGCAAAACTCACTACAAGGGAAATATTTAGGCCTTAAATGGTCTGGGCATACGACAATTTCTGATTTAGATTATGCTGATGATTTAGCCCTTTTGCGAAATGATGTTGATAAGATAAATTCTTATGATGATTTCAGTGACAACTCCCTATGGTGATATGCAGTCTCCGTATTGCGGTGCACCGGGATTGTCACGTATTATCACGTTGTTGATGAGACTGGTACTAAAGTAGGTTTGTTGATAAACAGAGAGAAAACTAAAGTTAGTCAGGCAGTCTGTGATTCAGTTAATCGTCTTCAGTATGTGTTATAGTTTAATTATCTTGGGAGCTTATGTAACAGATAGTGATGATGTGCAGCATAAGATTAATAGACGAATTGGGATTGCTGCCGGAACTTTTAAGAATCTATGGAGAGTGTGGAGAAATAGGCGTATACGCCTAAAGACTAAAATTAGTCTCTATAATTGTTTGGTTCTTTCTAGGGTTAGTTATGGTAGTGAAACTTGGACACTTTGTAAACAAGATAACACAAACTTGATATCTTTGATTCTAGATGCTTACGCAGTATCTTGGGAATTAGGTGGTTCAACCTTGTAAATAATGAAGAGGTTAGGCAAAGGAGTCGGCAACCTACTCTGAGCCGCATATTGTGCAGCGAGAGACTGCCGTTGATTCTCCCTTGGCGATATTGCCCGTGTGGATAATTGTAGATTAGCAAATAAGGTTATGAACAGTGTCCTAAAGGCCTCAGAAAGAGGGGGAGACTTACGATGTGACGGACAGACAATGTCAAACAGGACCTTGTTGGAATTGGTGTGCAGTGGTCCGATGCAGCAGATATAGTTCAGGACAGATATGCTTGGAGAACTAAATTGCACGATCTGGTTGGACCTCCGTGATGGTGTTGATGATGTGGATGAACAGTAAACGAAGGAAACTTTTCAAATAACCTTTGAGAACTTTCTTACTTAGTACGATATATCTCAAACTACAGAAAATATCGTTTGGAATGATATATCAACTTTTGAATTGTAGCATTAGTTTGTTCAATGGAGAATGTGTACGATCTCGCAGAAGCTGTGCATGGTTAAATTTTAAAATTTTGCCTTTATTTTGTTTACTAATAGACAGATTTACTCCGTTTCTCATACACCTTTCCATGATTTCATCCAAATGTTAATGGGCTTTGTTTCTGATCCAGTAGGTCAGTGAATCATTTCTTATAATAATTAATTTTTAAGGAGGGTGGAAAATTCATGTTGAGGTTCTGCGCATTGGTATAAGAAGGCTCAGTGCAAAGAGAAGTCTGGCATGAGCAGTTTGAAAAAAAAATAAAGTGTTTTTTGAAACGGATTCTGTTTATTTTAACATACAGGGTGGTTATAATTAAACTGACATTACTCAGAGCGATTTGCGTAATGATGAAGAAAGATTTGCGTAATGATGAAGAAAGATTTGCGTAATGATGAGAGAAGGATCTACTCGACGGATCAAGCAACAAGTGCTGGATATCTTAATAAGAACATGGGGTAGAGAACTGCAAATAAAAAAATAGTTATAGTGTTAGTGCCATCAGGTGGTGTGGACGCGCTAAAAGCGTAGTAGAACATGCCAATTTCTCGTGACATTGCAATAAATTACATGTGAGAGTCGCATGAGGCACGCTATAAAATGCGATGTCTTCCCTGTAATCGGTAAAAGGAACCATAGGTATCTGCAATAAGGATCGAGCTTTGCTAGTGAAACTCTTTTACCAAAACGGCAGTAATGCCGCCGCTGCATTACGTGAATATCTCGTCTGAAAATTATGAGAAAAGTACCTTTGTCGCTAAACGCTGAAGAATATGATACAGAAATTCGAAGAAACAGGCGTTGGTGTGGCAACCGGCAAGGGTGTGGCTCCGACAGGCAAGGGTGTGGCTCCTACAGGCAAGGGTGTGGACCAGGACGAACAGGCAAGGGTGTGGCTCCGGGTAGAGGCTGGTGACCTGTTGCAAAAAGCAATATGGAAGACGTCGCACTTACCGTTGCAGAAATCCAGTCACAATCGGAACTATCCGTAGTTTGTGCAAGACAGGTATCCCGGCAACTGCAATTTCCGTGGTCAACTGTCTGTAAAGTTATACGGTTCATCTTGAAATGGTATCCTTTAAAAATGTATAGGGTGCAGCAGCTGCAACCACGTGACAAAAAACAAGGCGCCGACTTCGCTTTGCGATTTCTGGCGAGGATGCAGGTGGATGAAATGTGCCCTTCGAAAGTCTTATAGACCGATGAGGCGCATTTTTTCGTACATGGAACAGTGAATACGCACAACTTTCGAATATGGGGACCTACACATCCGCATGCTGTGTATGATGTGTCCCTATATTCCGACTATGTAACTGTATGGTTCAGGTTTACCGCAAAATTTATAATCGAGTCATTTTTCGTTGAGGAGATCACGCCTTAAGCCTCCGTGCGTCGATCGGTGAGTGGATCACGTGACACAGACCTTCTCCACCGCAAGATTATTCCGGCTTTGTAAGAAAGAAATTCACCCATAGAAAAGCCACCCCATACTGCACTTACGGCAACGCAATTGTTGCGTACCACATTTGGTGAAGACTTCCGTGGTCTTCACCAAATGAAATAATTTTTCGAACTTTTTCCAATGCTTGGCCACCACATTCCTCCGACATAAAACCCATGCGATTTTTGGTTATGGGGTTATTTGAAAAGACGAATTTACTAAAGCAATGTTGAATCGCTTGCTGAAATTAACGCAAGAACAGAAAAGCATGCTGCAGCCAATGTTTCAAGCAACTGTGGATCATGCCGTATAACGTTTCCAGCACATGTTGCATACGAAGGGTTCACATTATGAGAATCTTGATTTTTAAAAAAGGTTGTTTGTTCAACTTCGTATGTTCTTTATTTTAGCACACCCACGCCACCTGGTGGCATTAAAAATAACTATTTTTTATTCGAAAATTCTCTACTCTATGTTTTTATTAAGGTATCCACCACTTTTCGCTGTGATCAGCCGAGTAGATCCTTCTCTACATCGCTCTGAGTAATACCAGTTTAATTATAATCACCCTGTACATTGCTATAACCCATTTAGAGAAGAAAACATGATGTAAGAAATTGTTTAAGACCTGACTTACAATGGATGGTGTATCTGACCAAAAACAACAATACGAAATCTATGACAAGTGACACTGTTGAACAATAAGTGGAATACAAAAACTTCAATTTGGCAAAGAAATGGAGCATAAGATAAATTCAAGAAGAGTTTGGAACGTCCAGTAAGAATAATTCTTATCTGGAAACGTCCAGATAAGAAATGCCAAAGATTGTGAAAGAGAAATGATTATGTCATGAAAATAAAGGGGCTGGTTGGCTCATTCAATAGCACGTGAGGCTCGTAATCTACAGTTTCCAGGTTCGAGTGCCACCTGGGCCAGCGTTACCCCCCCCCCCCTTTCCCTAAGTCAGAAAGAGTACACCGATGGGCTTGGAAAGGCCGCCCTCCTTTGATGAGACCCAAAGATGTGGCAGGAGATTCATTCACTGTGTGCGCTAGAGAGCACGGTGAATGACATTGACAGGCGCTTCCATCTGTCTCTTAACAGCCGTCCAGTGAGCTCCTTTCCAACATTCGTTGAACCCTTGCGGTCCTTTTGACCTGCCATTTAACCGTTGTGTGCAAAACAGTTCTAAGGGTAGCTTTAAAGATAAAAGCAACCCAACAACCATGAATGAAGAAACTCTTTTGTATTTATTAGAAAGGAAGGTAAAATACAGCATGTTTAGAAAAGCTTGCTTTAAATAACTATATGCATTCTTTAAATTTGTTTTTTTTTACCTCTGAGGGGCACTTTTTTTTTACACACAATTGGTTAAATGGCCAAGTCACAAGGACCCCGAAGGTTCAGAGAAGGTTGGGGGAAGGGGACCTACTGGACAGCTGTTAGGAGACAGATGGTAGCCTCCCGTCAAGACAATACAGGGTGTGGTTTATCGTGCACAAGGTATGGCTATCCTGCACACGGAGCCAAGGTTTAACGTCCATCCGATGGATGGCGGCCTTTCCAAGCCCATCGGTGGACCTTACTGATTGTGGGCATGGCGGTGATAAATCTAAACGCTGGTCTGTTGGGACTTGAACATGGGAACTGCAGTTTACGACCCTGATGCACTTTCAACTGAGCCATCCCTGCCTTCTGACCACTCTTTAGAAAGAATAATCCATATCTCTCTGTTGGATTTAAATTCAATATAGGTAACACTTAGCAAATAACTTTATTCACTTGTGAACAATTACTCCTTATATTCCTATCCCCGACTGGCATCGCTTTCCGAGGAATTTCAGTCTTGTTGGAAGAAAGAAGAGAGTTCCAACAGGACTGTAACTTCCTCGGAGAACGATCACTGTCAGGGATAGAAATCACAAGTAAATAAAGTTATATTTTTCCTGTATTGAATTTAAATACTTATTCTAAGAGTGTTATGAATTCAACTGTTATTTCTATTGGATTTTCGAAGTTTGCTGAGTTGCAGTAAAAAAAAAAACTATTTCAGCTCGGGAAATGGAACACATAGGTGTTTGCGGTTTTTCTAATCCATTAAATATCTGCTCATTGCATCTAAACTGCCAGTAATGATAGTTACGGCTGACTATCCAAGGATCTCATATATGACCCTTTTCACCTAAGATGCCTTCTTGAAGAATGTTTACTGTGCCCAAGACGTACAGATAATTTTAATTGAATGCATTCAACGTATAACGTACAACAGTCGACAGATCAACGCTTAAAACCATTAACCAAAGATATCGAAAAATTTTTCAAAATCAAGGAAAAATTATCAACTCTGATAGGTCATTCATTTATTGCCATCGAACAATCATTATTTCAAGCAGAACAGAGAAATGCATTTCAGGTAAACGATCATTATTTTAAATAGCATCATAATTTCCGACTTCTTAAAATTCCTCATTCATATTATGAGACAAAAAGGAATCCTCTGGAATAATGCACAGGCCACAATGCACCTTTTCGTAGTTTACTATTAGTAGGAACTAAGAACATTTGTCATGAAAGCTTTGTTATACTATCCCATTATTTTCATCATAATCATTCACAACAGTTCATTCTGTTCATTAACATTTAATTGATTTTTTAAACGAAGAAGTTCAAATTAAACCTGAGTAATTGTATACTTTTCGGACAGGTCAGAAAGACAATATGTATAAAAGTTGCAAACAAAGCAACAAAACATTAATCCATTTCTCCAAGCTCGAAAGCAGAAATCATTACATGGTATGGTGATTTGGAACTTTAAATGATGCGAGTTTTGAATATAGAAAGCAGTGGTGGATAGAGAGTATTGTTACGACAGATGAACGCGCTACAGTGACTTCACGAGTTAACGTGATTGTAACCCTCGTGTGTGCTTCTGCGTGAGATTCAATTAGCCAACGATTTGGAACTTAGAACAGTTCAGAAGAAGAAGAATGAAAATATAGCAGTGTGCAGTGTGTTAAAGTTCTGAGATCTGAAAGGTTGTTCAGATGGTTTGAGTCTGTGCGCGATAAGTAAAAGTCAAGAAGTATCTTGTATTGGTGTGTGCACGGGCGGTAGTTATGTTTTGCTAGAGGATACGTCTAGTGATCTAACAAGAAGAAGGATTCTTTATACCTGGTATATAAGGTATTCAAGAGACACGACAGACAGTATAGAGGTAAAAGTTTAGTAGTATAGACTGAGCTGTGTTGTGTACTCTGTGCAGCAATGTTAATGACTTTTGCATGTTAGTAGTCGATTTGTTTATGAAAAACTACATCCATATTTTCTTTGTAACGATTTGCATTGTATTACATTTGGCTTTAAAATATAGTTATTATTACTCACGTCCAGTGCATATCCGTATTTTGTAATTCGCAACATTTGGTGTCAGGAGTGGGATCATTTAATTGAATGCCTTTCACTAGAAGTATGGATGAGTTAATAAAGCTGATGACTGACCTGAAAGCCGATATGGCTACACAGAAAACATACATTAAAGGTGAAATAGCTGCCCAGAGAAGCGAAATGGCCGCACAAAGTAATGAGTTGAGAAATAAAATAGGTGACCTGGCCGCACAAAATAATGAGTTGAGAACTGAGATAGTTTCTCAAAAAGATGATTTGAAAGCCGAAATAGCCGCACAAAATACTGAGATGAGAGCTGAAGTGGCTTCTCAAGTTGATAAGATTATTGATCAGTTCAAGGATATTAAAACCGAACTCAATAGACAATGCAATAGCTTAAATGTTGAATTTGTCAGTGAAAAAGATGATCTTGATAGTGTTAAGTTAGATTGTAAACATGGAAAAGAAAAAGAGAAAGGCAACGCATGTCAAAATGTGAATCCAAAACCAATAGGTGAAATTTGCGAAACTAACAGCACTGGAGGTAACAGTATAGATGAACAATGTTTTAAAGATGCTAACCATAAGAATATTGTTGGGCAGTATAAAAATTATAGGAACAAAATTATGCAAGAAGCGAGAGCTGGTAGAGATGTTGTTACAGTTAAGACAACGAAATTGGTTGAAGGTGAATATATCTCCAGCAGTGGGAGCTATAGTACAGATGAACATAATGCTGATGCAGGAAAGAAACGATGCGGAACCAGAAAACATTCCAAGATCCTTCGCTATCTGAAAAAGAAGCAATTTAAGAAACGATGCGGAACCAGAAAACATTCCGGGATTCTTCGCTATCTGAAAAAGAAGCAATGTAGATTCAATTCGTTTTTACAAAATTCGACGGACAGGAGAAGCTTGCTGGGGCAGCGGCGTTCTGATGAAGCCTTCATATGGATTGAAGAGATCTCAAGAGAGATGGAGAAAGTGCGAGAGGACTGCGAGAGGAAGACTACAAAAGAATCGAATCTTCGCAAGAAAGGAGAATCTCGAAATGTGGATCTGCTACTGGAAATCAAGAAACGTAGAGATAGCGCAGATAATGCCTTTGACCACGCAACTACTGGTAATGCATGGCAGAGTGTCTATGTCGCTGGTGACATGTCTAGGAACTGTGAAGAACAATCACACAGATCAGAGAGCTGTGAGACTATACAGTACGCTTTGCACTTCAAAATACCTAGGTATACAAGTCTGGCACGATCTGAAGAGAGATCCACCCGAAAGGTATTCTATTCCTCGCCGTCAGCAAAATGCGTCATGGACAATTATCGCAAAGGCAGAGTAACGAGTGGTAATGAGGGGGAACGAAACAGAGATTACGTTTCGCAGAGTGGTCCGAGTAAAGAAGAGGCGTCGATTCATCATAGATACAAAGTGCCATTCGACGTTACTGGGGAAGATTTTTCCGGAGAGATTTTTCCGAAGCATATAGCCACACTCGAATCGTTTATAGAAAGTGGGGATTTAAGAAAGAAGAATTCCGAAGAATGGCTTAGAAGCGTAACAGGTGATGCTAGTAAAGGAGCTTCACGCAGAGACAGTACTTCAAAGACTAACTTTCTGGATGAAACTAAGCCTCAGAGTTACGATCAGAGAGAAGTGAAGCCCTCAGACAATCTCAACGTAGCCATGCTGAATTTCTTTTCTGAAAAGTCAATGCGCAGATTTGGACATTATAACCATTTAGATTATAAGGATATAGAAAAGTTTAATCACGACTACAAGAGCTCTAAAGTGGACAATATCATGTTACAAAACTCGTCGCTGATCTCCAGAATGAACAATTTGGCAATCATGACTGATATTTCCCTGGCTAATTACAATGAGAGCTCCAAGAAAGTGAATTCGGAAGAAACAGCAACTATGACCTCCTCGGGTCATGTGTTTTGCTGGAGACCCGAGTGGCGCCATCGGATGGTAGATAAACACAGTACAGGAGGTGTCGGCGACAAAGTGAGTCTTGTCTTGGCTCCTGCACTTGCTGCTTTAGGTCTCAAGGTCCCTATGATCTCCGGTCGTGCTCTCCAATTGACGGGAGATACTCTGGACAAATTGGAATCCATCCCTGGCTTCACAGTCGACTGCACTAAAGATAAAATCGAGCAGATGATGGAAGACGTCGGATGCTGCATCGTAGGACAGACAGAGGAGCTGGTGCCAACAGATAAGGAGATTTACCGCTGCAAGGATCTGACGGCTACCGTAGATAGCGTTCCTCTAATGAGATGCTCAATTGTGTCCAAAAAGCTGGCTGAAGGAGTGTGCGCTTTGGTTTATGATGTTGAATTCGGAAAAGGAGCTATTGATCTCATCAGTACAGAAGATGTTGCTGTTGATTTAGTTAAGAAAATGGTTGCAGCATCACATACTCGTGGAATGAAGAGTTTGAGTTGTTCAGCTGTTATCAGCAACATGGATTCACCTCTTGAAAACTCTGTTGACAACTCTCTGGAAGTGATGGAAGCTGTTCAGTGTTTCCTTGGTAACGGATCCTTGGAACTGCAAGAGCTCGTCGAAGAGTTAGGAGGAGAACTTCTGCGTTTGGTGAACATTGTGGATAATAGGGTAGATGAAGCATCACGTGCCCGCAAGGTTCTGCATAACGGCAATGCTTTGAACAAGTTTCGTAACATGTTAATAGACAAGGAGTATCTGAAGATGTTGCAAGCTGGCTATGTGAAGGTAAAACAGAAAAAATATTGCTAGCAGCCCGACACATCACTGATTTCACTTATACAGGAGAAACAGGTAAGGTTGTCGGAATAGAAGCTGCAGTTCTAGCAAGAGTATGGAAGGAGGAGATGGACCGAAGCGCTAAAAAGAATTATGGAGCTGATATTATAATTGTGAAGCACCTTGGGGATCAAATTGAATCGGGTGAAATATGGCTGAAGGTTCATCACGACAGTTCTGAATTAAATGAAAGTCAACTGACAAAAAGGTCAGACTGGAGGATGAAACTCCTCCCTAGATTTTATGTCACTAATGACTTTCATTCCTTGTTACTATTGATAGAATTAAAAATCCAAAGGAGAAAACTTTCGACAAAGAAGAAAACTTTTTACAGGTTTTGCACGAAAACTGTTAGTCGATTCTCCTCCCTGCGGAGACATAAACGTGTTCACAAGGGCTATAGGCCTTACACGTATTCTGCCTGTGGACGAGGCTTCAGTGAGAAAGAAAATCTACGTCATAATGTGATTCGCTTCCATTTTGACACAAACATGTGGGATAAACTGAGGAAACACGTGATAATGAAATGTTCTTTTTATCACCAGAAGCAAAACAAAAGCAATAAACTCGTCACCTTCCTAAAGAAGACAGCCGTCCGTATTTTGAATACAGTGGAACAAAATACGTGTTCACCTACTGCTGTAGAGAAAATAACTCCACGTGGAAAGAGGAGACATTCACCGAGACACCAGAGACCTTGGGGAGGTCCTGATACAGTAGTTAACATGATTAACGACGTGATGTATCGCATTCGTCGACGTCCAACTACTCCACGTGGAAAGAGGAGACTTTCACCGAGACTACAAAGAACTTTGGGAGGTCCTTACACAGTAGTTAACAGGATTAACGGCGTGATGTATCGCATTCGTCGACGTTCAACTACAAAGTGCAAGGTGGTTCCCATGAATCGTTTGGCCCAGTTTCATCGAAGAACTGAAGAAGCTTCGGAATCCAGAATTGTTCGGGACGAACAAGACCTAAGGAGGGGGCAGTGTTACGACAGATGAACGCGCTACAGTGACTTCACGAGTTAACGTGATTGTAACCCTCGTGTGTGCTTCTACGTGAAATTCAATTAGCCAACGATTTGTAACTTAGAACAGTTCAGAAGAAGAAGAATGAAAATATAGCAGTGTGCAGTGTGTTAAAGTTCTGAGATCTGAAAGGTTGTTCAGATTGTTTGAGTCTGTGCGCGATAAGTAAAAGTCAAGAAGTATCTTGTATTGGTGTGTGCACGGGCGGTAGTTATGTTTTGCTAGAGGATACGTCTAGTGATCTAACAAGAAGAAGGATTCTTTATACCTGGTATATAAGGTATTCAAGAGACACGACAGACAGTATAGAGGTAAAAGTTTAGTAGTATAGACTGAGTTGTGTACTCTGTGCAGGAATGTTAATGACTTTTGCATGTTAGTAGTCGATTTGTTTATGAAAAACTACATCCATATTTTCTTTGTAACGATTTGCATTGTATTACATTTGGCTTTAAAATATAGTTATTATTACTCACGTCCAGTGCATATCCGTATTTTGTAATTCGCAACAGTATTTTAAACACCAATGATGATACAGAACAAGTAAAAATAAGCATTTTACGCACCGGTTATAAACCATAAAGGCCATCTGCTTCTTGCTGTTCCTTGGCAGCACCGGATATTTCACTGATACATAGAAGAGAAGGGTCTCTCAGTCGGAAGCGTGTAAGCCTCGTTATCTGCACTTCGTAGTTTCGACTATGAGAGCATTCAGAATTATCTTTGCTAATCCTCCCCCTCCCCAAGGTGAGAAAGGGGACATCGATGGGTTTGGAAAAGCCGCCGTTCGATGGGTCGGATCTAAAGTTACGCATTAGAAGTTAAACCACGCATAGAAGCTAATAATCTTCCAAGATTTATCCAGGTCTCCTCTATAGGTCTTAAGGACCCCAATGGCTCCGAGAAGGATACCGGACAGCTCTTAGGAGACATATGGAAGCCCCCCGTCAAGACGGCGTGTTCCTTAACATGCACAGGAGATGGCTCTCTTGCTCACAGGGCCACCATATGTCTTCTAAGAGCTGTCTGGTGTCCTTCTCGGAGACTTTGGGATCCTTAAGACCTATAGAGGAGACCTGGATAAATCCTGGAAGATCATTAGCTTCTAATGCGTGGTTTAACGGTAGAGCGCTCTGGCATGTATGTATCTAGAAAGTTACGGGTTAAATCCACCCCCCCCCCGTCCCCCCCCCCGCGTGACCGATAATTTTTTTTTTTTCAGATGAAAAATTACTGAAGTTTATTTCTACAGGCAATCTATGGTGTGTACTAATGTTGCCTATCGTTATTTCAATACGCTGCTCTATCAATCAGTAGCAAATGCAGAGATTTCCTGTTGCAATAGAATTCAAGGAATATTTTTGCGGAAGAAATGACTTCTGAGGATGCATAGGACCCGTACCAATCATTAGCAAAATATATTTGGCCGATGGCAATGGTTATACCATCATGCTTCATAACTATTGCATGAGATATCTGCAGGCTCAACGTCCGATAAATCAGATGATCTTTGAAGGGTGTACACACGTCAATACATTTTTCAACTGATAACGAACATAATGATGTTCGTTATCAGTTGAAAAATGATAGGTCGGAACGTTGTGAAGGGTTTTATAGTTAAATCCATGTTGCGCGCAACTCCGCGAGCTGTGAAATTACATCACCAGAATAACCTGTGTGGCCATTTGCATATTGTTATGTACAGGGGCGTAGCCACGGGGGGGGATGGGGGGAGGCTCCACCCAAAATAACTCGGAGTTGGTAAAATTCGAAGCGACTTCGTAAAATCTAGATGAGTTGTGAAAATTTGTGATCTTTTTTTGCAAAATTAAGGGGACTTGTTAAAATCGAGGCAATTTGGCAAATCTAGGGAGTTTGGAAAATGGAGAGACGTCAAAATTTAGAGCAGTTGGCAAAATTCGAAGCCACTTCGCAAAATACAGGTGAGTTGGAAAAATTGGGACAACTTGACAAAATCTTAAGGAGTTGGCAAAATTCGGAGTGACTTGGCAAAATCGTGGGGAGTTGGGTTGGTGGGTTGTTTACCTTGTTTACCACTTTTATGCACACCATGGGCTAAATGGCCAGGTCACATGGATCCCGAAGGCTCAGAGAAGGTTGGGAGAGGGGACCCACTGGAACAGTTGTGGGAGACAGATGATAGCCTCCCGTCAAGGCCATCGAGCGTGTTCTTTAACGTGCACAGGGTATAGCTCTCCCGCACACGGGGCCACGGCTTAACGTCCCCTCCGACGGACGGCGGCCTTTCCAAGCCCATCGGTGTCCCCTACTGACCGTGGGCAGGGCGGGGAATTTTGCGGAGATAAATCTCAACGCTGACCCAGCTGGGACTCGAACCTGGGAAGTACAGATTACGAGCCTGGCGCGCTACCGACTGAGCCACCCCCGCCCACAAAATCGTGGGAAGTTGGCAAAATTCAGGTGAGATGTAAAATTGGGATTTTTTTCTGTAAAATTATGGCGAGTTGAGAAAACTTAGGAAGTTTGCAAAAATCTATGAAAAGTTGGCAAAATTCGGAGCGACTTGGCAAAATCGTGGGGAGTTGGCAAAATTCAGGTGAGATGTAAAAATTGGGATGTTTTATGTAAAATTATGACGAGTTGGCAAAACTTAGGGAGTTGACAAAATCTAGGGGAAGCTGGCAAAATTCAGAGTGATTTGGTAAAATCGTGGGGAGTTGTCAAAATTTGGAGTAACTTTTCAAAATCGTAGGGAGTTGGCAAAATTCAGGTGAGCTATAAAAATAGGGATTTTTTTCTGTAAAATTATTGCTAGTTGGCAAAACGTAGGGAGTTGACAAAATCTAGGGGCAGTTAGCAAAATTCGGAGTGACTTGGCAAAATCGTGGGGGGTTGGCAAAATTCAGATGAGATAAAAATTGGGATTTTTTTTGTAAAATTATGGAAAGTTGGCAAAATTCGGAGTGACTTGACAAAATCGTGGAGACGACAAAATTCAGGTGAGATGTAAAAATTGCAATCTTTTTTCTATAAAATTATGTCGTGTTGGCAAAATCGAGGCAACTTCGCAATATTTAGGAGAGTTGGCAAATCTTTGGGGAGCTGGCAATATTCAGAATGACTTTGCAAAAATCAGGTGAGATGTAAAAATTTGAATTTTGTTTTCTGTACATTTGTGGCGAGATGGTAAAATCGAGGAAACTTGGCAAAATCTAGGGCAGTTGACAAAATTCGAATCCACTTGGTAAAATACGGGCGAGTTCCGAAAATTGGGATTGTTTTTATGAAACTTAGGAGAGTTGACAAAATCGAGAAAACTTGGAAAAATTTTGGGGAGTTTGAAAAATTTGAAATGATTTGGCAAATTCAGGAGAGATGTGAAATTGGGATTGTTTTGTGAAATTAAGGAGAGGTGCTAAAACCTAGAACTCTTGGCAAAATTCGAATCCACTTGGTAAAGTACAGGTGAGTGGTAAAAATTGGGATTGGTTTTGTGAAATTAAGGAGAGTTGGCAAAATCGAGAACTCTTGGCAAAATTTAGGGGAGTTGGCAAAATTCGAAGCCAACTTGGTAAAATACAAGGGATTTGTGAAAATTGTGCCTTTCTTGTGCAATTAAGGAGAGTTGATAAAATTCGAAGTGACTTGGCAAATACAGGGTAGATGTAAAAATTGCGATTTTTTTTCTGTAAAATTATGGCGAATTAGGGGAGTTGGCGAAATTCGAATCCACTGGGTAAAATATAGGCAAGTTGGCAAAATCTAGGGTAGTTGGCAAAATGCGAATCCACTTGATGAAATATAGGCGAGGTATGAAAATTGGGATTGGGTTTGTGAAATTAAAAAGAGTTGACAAAATAGAAAAAACTTAGCAAAATATTGGGAACTTTGAAAATGTTGAAGTCACTTGACAAAGAAGGAGAGATACAAAGATAGGACTGGTATTAGGTTTGTGAAATTAAGGAGATTTGGCCAAATCAGGCACAAAATTCACACTGGCTTGCTACAATTCCGACGAGATATGAATATTGGGATAATTTCCGTGAAATTATGGCTAGTTGGCAAAATTCAATAGAGATAGAGACGTGAAAATCCCCCCCCCCCCCCACCGAGCGAAAATCTATACATTATTTGCTCAGTTGGCAAAATTTGATTTCCGAGTTGGAATTTTTTTTATTTCCATCCCCTCCCTACAACCATAGTCCTTCGCTATGCCCCTGCACAATAACACTGAGAGAAAATCAAAACAGTCAATAAAACTAAGCTTAACTAGTCTCGCCCAAACTTTCGACCGAGGTGATGCACTGCAAGAGCTGACGCTGATCGCTGTCGTCTATCCAAGTTGTCTTCCGCTCCAAGGCGAGGTCATGATTCTTGCAGAATGAACTGTTCAATTTGCCGAAAGCCTCTTAGTTCCGGTCCTTTTTTTCCCCCATACTATAATTTAGGGAAGAATTGGCGGTTGGTGTCCCCCTTCGACTATATGTTCACTCAGAGTAGAATTTTTTTTATGATTACAGCTCTCACTGCAACATTTATCTGCCGGATGGTTTAGTGAAAAAGCTCTGACGCCACGTCAAGGCACCATCCATGTCAGAGTGTTTTGCTCTAACCCAGGAGAAAACCCCTCCACACATAGGCAGCTAATGTGGAAGGAAAAAGAGGGAACCGGCTCCATTAAATGTCATGATATGTCAGAGTGTTTTGCTCTAACCCAGGAGAAAACCCCTCCACACATAGGCAGCTAATGTGGAAGGAAAAAGAGGGAACCGGCTTCATTAAATGTCATTACTGATATGTCAGAGTGTTTTGCTCTAACCCAGGAGAAAACCCCTCCACACATAGGCAGCTAATGTGGAAGGAAAAAGAGGGAACCGGCTTCATTAAATGTCATTACTGATATGTCAGAGTGTTTTGCTCTAACCCAGGAGAAAACCCCTCCACACATAGGCAGCTAATGTGGAAGGAAAAAGAGGGAACCGGCTCCATTAAATGTCATTACTGATATGTCAGAGTGTTTTGCTCTAACCCAGGAGAAAACCCCTCCACACATAGGCAGCTAATGTGGAAGGAAAAAGAGGGAACCGGCTTCATTAAATGTCATTACTGATATGTCAGAGTGTTTTGCTCTAACCCAGGAGAAAACCCCTCCACACATAGGCAGCTAATGTGGAAGGAAAAAGAGGGAACCGGCTTCATTAAATGTCATTACTGATATGTCAGAGTGTTTTGCTCTAACCCAGGAGAAAACCCCTCCACACATAGGCAGCTAATGTGGAAGGAAAAAGAGGGATCATAAATAAGCTTTCTTAACAGTTTTCTTTCCTTTCTCCATCCCATTTATTCGATGTCTTCATCATGGAGTCAACCGCCTTAACTGGAGCAAAGAGAGTTTCCTTCTTTTTTAATCTAGGAACCTGCTGGGACTTTCCTTTCAAGGGCACTGGGACGAATATCGACTTATAGAGTGCATTATAGTCCATTTCACTCATCTTACTTGGCCGTTTGACCTGTCCTCTAGTATAATTGTCTGAACTTTCCTGTCCTCCCTTTCCCCACATATTCATAATTTTCTCCTTGGCACTCATTCTGCTGTATTCTGGGGTAGGAACTTCTATCATACCAGAAGGTACCTTTGGGAACTGTTGTGGAGGCGATTTAATAGGTCTCTTTGCAGAAGGGATTTCTTGGCAATGTTTCTCCGCTCCAGCTCTTTAAGATCTTCTCCTTGGCACTCATTCCTTTGTTATCACGGCAGGAACTTTTATCGTACCAGGATACACTTTTCCAAGCTTTGGAGGAGGCTGTTTAAGAACTCTCTTAGTAGAAGGATCTGTTGACAATATCTCACTTTTCCAACTCATCATAATCTTATCTTTTTCACTGTTTACACTGTTCTATGTTGCAGGATTTTGAATACTACCAAGATGTCCTATTTCCAAATGTGGTGGTTTAAGAAATGTCTTGGTAGAAGGATCTGGCGACAATTGCTGTAATCTCCAAGTGTTCATTATATTCTTCTTCTTGTTTGAGTTTTCAAAAGGGCGGTGTTGAAAAGGTTCGATAGTGAGGCGCCATTAGCCACCCGCCTACACAAATTCACAAGCTGTCAGCAAACGGAGAATGAGAGTGTCCGGGAGTATGCTGCCCGCATTCGGACCTGGGCCTATCAGTTTTTGGGAACAGCAGGAAGAAACATGGACAGCGAGGATCAGGGAATCGGCGATCAGATGCGCCTTGCCCAGTTTTTGGCGGGCCTGGACCCGCGGCTCAAGCGGTTCGTACTGTCTCATAACCCCCGCACATTTGAGGAGGCTTTAGCAAAAGCTACACTGGAGGAGAGCAATGAGCGTGCCTCCGGACGAACGCCAGCCATACGAGCACTTGACGAGGAAACCCCTGCTAGGAACACAGAGTCGAACCCTCTGCCCCAGCTACAGGATCTGTTGGCAGCCTTTCCGCTGTGCCAGATCCAGGCAGATCTAGTACGTTTGGGGGAGCGCCTCCACCAGATTGAGGGACAGCGAGAGAGGAGCCATACCAGTCAGCCCCAACAACAGCGGCACCCCTGGGCGGATCGCCAGGGTGTCACGTGCTTTGCGTGCGGTGGAGTGGGCCATTACGCCTGTCAGTGTACGTCGCCCCCCACCCTACGCCCACGTGACCCGCAATACCAAACAGGACGAAACCGGCAGCAAAATCGAGACTGAGCAACTCCACGGATTCCAACCTCGGACTTCAAGATAGTAAGACGTGTTCGCTAGTGCTCTCTGTTTTCCACGTGTTTGTGAATTCAGCTAACAATGGATATCAATAAGGACTCCAGATTAAATCGTTGTTTCAAGTTTTTACATCGTGATCTCAGCTATGAGACTTTCGTGACTATATTGGCCAACAATAAGGACCCAGCTGCTATTGAAGTCGCACAAAGTATTTCCAAAGATATCACTATTATTACTTTTGCCTCTGAAGACGCTGCGGATGATTTTGCCGCTGATCCGAACCTGGTGTTTCCCACGGACCATTCAAGCGCCTAGGATATCCCCAGAAAAAGTTTTCATCTCTAAACTACCATTCTTCATCCCTAACTGTGACATCGTGGACGCCCTCAAGCCATATGGCATTGTAAAAAGCATTGCAGAAGAGTTCCTGAACCTCCCGGGATTGGAATCCATCCGGATGGGTACGAGGGTAGTCCACATGGAGATGAAGAAAATGGTACCCAATTTCCTCCACATCTCTACCTTTTCGGCTACAATTAATTACTCTGGCATGATCCGGCTTTGCAAGTGGTGCAGACTCCCAGGCCACATCATAAAGGACTGCGAAGCCTTCGCCAAGAAGAACCTGCCACCTCCCGCATCAAAATCGGTCATAATTTCGGACTCTATCTCGACCACCAACTCTTCGCAACTGCTGGCACCAACCTCCATTCAAAGAGAAGAAGTTCAGGATGCTCCAAAAGAAATTCCCGCTCCTGAAGAGTCAGCTCCTTCTACTCCCCTTCAACAAAAAAGAAAGCACCTTCCCTCTCCATCGGATTCACCTTCTGCCTCTGAGTCTACTGCCCATCAGAAGAAAAAACAGCCAGCTCCTGACTCGCCTTCCTCATTAATAGGTAATATTCAAAATTTCATCATAGATCGATCCACCTCCCCCTCTATTACTCTAAATTCTGACCCCCCTGATTTTCTTGAAAACTTTGAGGACCTCCTTGATTTTCTAAAATTTCTTATTAACCCTAAATTAGCCTCCTCCGAATGGGAAATCCCTCCCCACCTTAAAGCTCTTAAAATAACGCTATCCAAGGACGGTTGCATTTTGCCGAAGTATCGAGACCTTTACCTCTCTGCTTTAGGCAAATGCCCGCAGAGAGAGTGCTTTTCTATTTGGGACTTCCTCCAATTAGTAAAGAATCTCTTCCCTCTTCTTAAATAATTCACTATTCTTCCGTTTTTAAATTATTTTCCGTTCAAAATTAGCCCTTTTCCATCTTTTTTACTCATTTAGCGATCAAAATTCTGCTTAAACATAAACCTATTCCATCATATCTGGACCACTTTGTACCACATTCCAGTGGAATTAGGATCATCTGGTCCATATGCAAGGGTCGTCAGAGGAGGCTGAATGGAATGCAAGACAGAAGCTAGCGTCTCAAAATTCTGCTTAAACATAAACCTATTCCATCATATCTGGACCACTTTGTACCACATTCCAGTGGAATTAGGATCATCTGGTCCATATGCAAGGGTCGTCAGAGGAGGCTGAATGGAATGCAAGACAGAAGCTAGCGTAGCGTAGCACAGCGTACTTACATTTTGGCGAAGGCGTTTGGCCACAGGCCGCCTTTTGATGAGAGAGGGAAAGGCAACAATGATGGGCTGTAGTGACTCAGGTCCAATGAAAAGAGGTGGAGAGGAAAGAGTGTTCACAATCTCCCAGAAACAGGTCAAAAGAGCGTGTGTTCAGTGTGGGCTTTCAGGGGAGGGAGAAAGAAAAAAACAAAAAAAAAATATTAAAAAATTAGCAACAACAAAAAAAAATTTCCATCTCATAGGAGAGAAATAATATGGGGTTGTAAAAGGGAGGGGGGAGGAGGGGGCAGGTGGAGTAAGGAGAGGGCAACAAGGAGAGAACCAAAAGGTTCAGCAATGGGGGACAAAGTTAATAAAAAAAATATTTTTTTTTAATTGTAAAAAAAAAATTTTTTTTCCATAAAAATAATAAAAATCAAAATAAACCAAGTTTCAACCTCCTCAGGCAGGGCTTGCCCAAGGGGTGAATCTTGGTGGGTAGGGGGAAGGGGGGGAGGTGGCAGTCCCAAAGTAATGAGGGAATAATCAGGAAAAAATAGGAGGAGAAGGGGAAATTAACATTTGGGAACAAAGCAAAACCACGTGCACCGTAGTGCAGAGAAAACTAAGCATAGGGGTAGGGTGAAGAAAGGCCAGACCAAGGACCTTACTAAAATCATTAGGAAAAGTAGCAAAATCAATAAGAAAGTGAGGAAATGGGGAAAAGGTGGGTATTGTGTCAGTAAAATGGGGGTGAGTGGGAGATGGGTGTTCAGCAAAATGGGAAATAAAAAGAAAGTGGGGTGGAAAGGCAAAGGGGCAGTGAGGTGTGTGAGTGGCTCAAAATTCTGCCTCCTCTCCATTCCTCACTCTCAGCCAATCCCAAAATTCCTTTATCCTCATTGGCTGAGACCCCTCTTGCCCACTCGTCTCCGCTAGCGTCAAACCTAACCAACTTCCAGCTCCCGCTCTCAGCCAATGCCAAAATTCCTTCAATCCCATTGGCTGTGACGTCAGCGATCGATTTCCATCATCTCGCTGCTCTGACGATACTTTTGGCTTTATTTCTCCCCCCCCCCTTCAAATTATTGCTCCCCCGTCCACAATTTTAATGTTTAGCCTGCTTAACACTAAATTATCACTAAATTATACCCTTCTCCCCCTTTTTTCTCTTTCATTCCACGATTTTCGCGACACTTACCAACTTTGGAGCAAAATAAGATCTGTGCAAACTTTCGGCCTTTCCTTCCACACTTGCCTCTAAAAATTAAAATTCCAATTTTTAACATCATCTCCCTCACTCTATCACCCACAGAAGACATTGGCTCGTGGTCCTGATGATAAGCAGGCCGAGGCTTGCTTTACAAATAGGACCAGCATTTAGAGGGATGTGAAAGAAGAAGAGCAATTCCACGGAGTATCCGCTGGACGAGAGAGAATGGATTACCCTTTCCCCCCCCCCCCCTCAGCGAACTCGAGATCAGGGTAGAGAAGAGTTACGACAAGCCAACCACCATACGGCTCCTTTAAACTAGAACGGGAGGGAAGCCCCGGATGCACTTCCCAGAGTCCCCTCGAAGCGTCAGCCGTCCGCATTGTCCCGTGTGCCATACTATGCAGTGATGAAAATTCACCTATTGTGTCTGGCCGCATGGAGGACACGGAGGTGTCGGCCCTTGTCAATACCGGCGCCACTCTGTCCGTCATGAATAGCCAGTGTTTTCAGCGCTTGAGAGGCCGAATCCTGCACAAAACGGTCCCCCCTCCAACAAAACTGTAGATGGCCACCCCCTTCCAGTGATAGGCAGATACATGGTGACCCTCACATTTGACGCGCTAACGCTACCGCGTTAAATATATAATTGAAATCCAAAGTGAATGCACAGTATTCCCTGTTAAGAAACAGTAATTAATAGATTCTGAAAAAAATTCATCGCCGCCACGGCGGGAATCGAACCCGCATCTCTCCAGATTCATGCCAGAGCGTGCTAACCATTTGCACCACGCGTCGGACAACGAATATTTTCAGAATTTGACCTTTTAAGTTTTTCTTCTTGAGACGTGACTGAGACAGCGTGTTTCCGGGGGCTTCAATTTCCGACTGGCGTAAGCTACCGGATGACGGAAACCGTCGTCCGTCTCCTGCTCGAGTACGCCGGCTACCGCAATATCCGACGCATCGGTTGACAGGAAAAATTTCCGTCCAAAGTTGGGGTACAGGAGAAGGGGCTCGGTCATTAAGTTCCTCTTCAGTACTTCGAACGCTTCCTCCGCTTCTGGAGACCATCTAAAAGGGGTGTCCTTCTTCACTAAATGGACCGAGGGGGCTGTAAGATCGGCGTAGCGATCGATAAAACGCCGGTAGTAGCCGGTTAGGCCTAGGAAGGCTCGAACGTTCCGGACACTACGGGGGCGAGGAAATTCTTCAATGGCCTGGA
This sequence comes from Ryuthela nishihirai, assembly GCA_038380435.1. Classification (NCBI taxonomy): domain Eukaryota; kingdom Metazoa; phylum Arthropoda; class Arachnida; order Araneae; family Heptathelidae; genus Ryuthela; species Ryuthela nishihirai. The sequence goes on from JAWZYU010000019.1 coordinate 39,466,532, forward strand.
CGTTCCACGGGTCCGGCTGGACCCCTTCTGCGGAAATAAAATGTCCCAAGTAAGTGAGGGATTCCTTCGTGAATTGGCACTTTGCTGGCTTCAACTTTAAATTGTAGGCCCTTAGGCGGTCAAATACCCTCTGTAACCGTTCTGTGTGTTGTTCAAATGTCTGGGAGGCCACCATTATGTCGTCGAGGTAGACGAGAACTTGCTCTTGTCGCATTCCCATTAATACGTGGTCCAATAAATGCTGGAACGCAGCGGGACTGTTCTTCAGTCCAAATGGTAAGTAGTTAAATTCAAATAACCCTTTCCTGCTGATGAACGCAGTTTTCTCCACGTCACGTGGGTGAACGGGAACCTGCCAATAACCGGATACCATATCCAGTGAGCTAAAATATTTGGCGTGAGCTAGTTGGTCGATAATTTCGTTTATGAGGGGGAGGGGGTACGAATCTGGGACTGTTTTCGCATTTAGGGCCCTGTAGTCGACGCAGAATCTGTAGGTGGAGTCTTTTTTCTTCACTAAGACGATGGATGACGCAAAAGGAGAGGCGCTTTCTCTTATTATTCCTTGCTCTAACAACTCATCCACTTGTCGGTCCAATTCGCCCTGCAGCGCGAACGGCACCCTGTATGCCCGCTGCCTCGTCCTTTTTCCTGTGCAGTGTGCCTGAATGACAATCTATGATGAATCGGTGCTTTTTGAGGATATCGTGTCCCATTATCATGTCGTATCGTGGAGTGTCTATGTCAAGGGCTACTATGGGGTGTTCAAATCTAATCCCGTCAAATGTGAGGGTCACCATGTATCTGCCTATCACTGGAAGGGGGTGGCCATCTACAGTTTTCAAATTATGTTGGAGGGGGACCGTTTTGTGCAGGATTCGGCCTCTCAAGCGCTGAAAACACTGGCTATTCATGACGGACACAATGGCGCCGGTATCGACAAGGGCCGACACCTCCGTGTCCTCCATGCGGCCAGACACAATAGGTGAATTTTCATCACTGCATAGTATGGCACACGGGGCAATGCGGACGGCTGACGCTTCGAGGGGACTCTGAGAAGTGCATCCGGGGCTTCCCTCCCGTTCTAGTTTAAAGGAGCCGTATGGTGGTTGGCTTGTCGTAACTCTTCTCTACCCTGATCCATTCCTTACTGGACAACATCTTTTCCGCCAATGTTTGATAAAATCCCAGGTTTCTCTAATAAAAAATCACATGACTCCACAATTATAAAAGAAATTTCCTTACTACACATTAATTATCAATTTAATAATTATATCAAAATTTATACAGATGGGTCTTCCAACCCAAACACTAAAAGTTATTCTGGTGCTATTTTTTGCCCAGAATTTAATTTCTCTTCAAAATTTAAATTTAATACTTCCTTTTTGAACATAGCTACTGAACTTTACTCCATTATAGAAGCCACAAAATGAGCCACAAAATTTTACAATTCTAAAATAGTTATTTTTACAGATTGCAAATCTGCACTTTTTAGCCTTTTCCAAAATCCCCTTAAAACTAACTTTAATGTATTCACAAATGATCTTTTATTTCATACTTTTAAACATTTATCACATAACAATATCTTAATAATTCAATGGATACCTGCCCATGTGGGCATTCCTGATAATGAAACTGTAGATAGGCTGGCTAAAGAAGCTTTAAATCACAACTCACATATTCAAACCCCATCATTTATTTATCATTATAACAAATAAAAAATTACTAATAGAAGAATTGCAATCTTGGTATAATAATAATAGATCTCAATCCCACCGCTATAAAATTAATCCCAAAATTCAAAAATTCCATGACTTTAATTTGAAAAAAAACGAAATAAATGCCATTCTTCGAATTAAAACCAATACAGCACTAACTAACTATAGACTCTTTCAATATAAAATTATTGATTCTCCTAATTGTCCAAACTGCAATACTTTTCACACATTAGAACATATTATTTTCAATTGCAAAAGTTATGATAATGAAAGAAGACAATATTTCTCAAAACTTTCAAAACTTAATATTTTATCTTATGACTTTCAAAGTATCTTATTTTCTTCAAACTCAAAGCTAATACCTGTTCTGTATAACTATCTCATTCAATTTCTGAAGAACTCAAAAAATTCTTGATATTTTATAAAAAAAAAATTACAAATACTATCATCATCATCCTCAAGCAGCCATGGGCTACGGAGGTCCAACCAGACCACGCAGTTTAATTCTCCAAGCATATCTGTCCTGAGCTACATCTGCTGCATCCGGCCACTGCACACCAATTCTAACAAGGTCCTGTTTGACATTGTCTGCCCACCGCATCCTAGGTCTCCCCCTCCTTCTGAGGCCTCTAGGCACACTGTTCGTAACCCTATTCGCCAATCTATAATTATCCATACGGGCAACATGGCCAAACCAGCGGAGTCTCTCTCTGCACAATATGCTGCTTAAAGGAGGTTGCAGACTCCTTTGCCTAACCTCATCATTAGGTACAAAGTTAAACCACCTAATACCCAAGATACTGCGTAAGCATCTAGAATCAAAAGCATCTAGTTTCCTGTTATCTTGTTTACACAGCGTCCAAGTTTCACTACCATAACTAACCCTAGAAAGAACCAAACTATTATACAGTCTAATTTTAGTCTTTAGGTGTATACGCCTATTTCTCCACAATCCCCATAGATTCTTAAAAGTAACGGCAGCAATACCTATTCGTCTGTTAATCTCATGCCGCACATCACCAGTATCAGTTACATAGCTCCCAAGGTAATTAAACTGTGACACCTGCTCAAGACTGCAACCATTCAGATTAACTGAATCACAACCTGCCTGACCAATTTTCATCACTTTAGTTTTTTCTCTGTTTATAACCAAACCTACTCTACTACCAGTCTCATCAACAGCTCGAATGAAAGAGTTCATCTCATCAACATCATTTGCCAAAAGGGCTAAATCATCAGCATAATCTAAATCAGAAATTTTCGTATCTCCAGCCCATTTAAGGCCAAAATCTTTTCCTCGAAGCGAATTTCGCATAACATAATCAATAACCAAACTAAAGAGAAAAGGAGACAAAATGCACCCTTGTCGAGATGCACCCTTGTTGCAGATTCTCCCTCAACAGAGGCCCACCAGTGCAGCAAGCCCAGGATCCATAATCAAACTCAAATCCATAAACAAGTCCAGTCTGGTAGGTATAAATGGTCAGCACCAGGACCCTGTGAAGTTGACCACACCTCAGCAGGGTACTATACCATCATTAATACTATACCATCTAATTAACTTAATTCAGATTCAAAAAGCCTCTGAATGAGTTTGCTTTTATAAAGCAAGAATATTCAATTTATGTTATGTGTTCTACTACTACTACCCTGATCTCGAGTTTCGCTGAGGAGGTGTAAAGGGGAATCCATTCTCTCTCGTCCAGCGGGTCCTCCGTGAAACAACGATTTAATCTGGAGTCCTTATTGATATCCATTGTTAGCTGAATTCACAAACACGTGGAAAACAGAGAGCACTAGCGAACACGTCTTACTATCTTGAAGTCCGAGGTTGGAATCCGTGGAGTTGCTCGGTCTCGATTTTGCTGCCGGTTTCGTCCTGTTTGGTATCGCGGGTCACGTGGGCGTAGGGTCGGGGGCGACGCACACTGACGGGCGTAATGGCCCACTCCACCGCACGTAAAGCACGAGACACCCTGCTGATCCGCCAAGGGGTGCCGCTGTTGCTGGGGCTGACTGGTATGGCTCCTCTCTCGCTGTCCCTCAATCTGGTGGAGGCGCTCCCCCAAACGTTCTAGATCTGCCTGGATCTGACACAGCGGAAAGGCTGCCAACAGATCCTGTAGCTGGGGCAGAGGGTTCGACTCTGTGTTCCTAGCAGGGGTTTCCTCGTCAAGTGCTCGTATGGCTGGCGTTCGTCCGGAGGCACGCTCATTGCTCTCCTCCAGTGGCAAGTCCTTTTCGCCCCGGACTGCTCGGGGTGTTCGTGCTGCTTCTTCACATCATACCTACATAAAACAGAGAAAGAGAATGAAATGTTGCTCAATCTGTCAGAATTTAATAGTAAATAATAATGAGTCTCACATTCGGCAACAACTGAATATAAATCGCAAACAGAACTAATAAGATTATAATTGCTTGCCGTATGTTACTAATTAAAGAAAAATCATTCATCATAAGATATAAACTTTAAAAGAAGACATGATACACGAGAAGAAATCTCAAGTATTTCCTCAAACGAACACCAGGGTTATTTTTGAAATAATTATTTTTCCTAAAATGTGAACATAGAAATGTTCGATTTTTTTTACCTCCTAAAGACACTTTTTCTCCTACAATGTGTTAAATGAACAGAGACCTAAAGGACACAAAAGACCTAAAGGATTCAGAGAAGGTTGGTGAAAGAGATCCTTTGGACAGCTCTTAAGAAATAGATGGAAGTCTCCCTGTTCTTCAACGTGCACAGAATATTGTTCTCCTGCATACGGGGCCTTGCATTAACGTCCTATCTGATGGATGACAGTCTTTCTAGGCCCATAAGCATCATCATTATTTTAGGGAATAATCATTGTAGTTTCGATAGATGTCGATGATTTGTAACAAATATCTAATCTCGGCTATCCCTTGCAAAACATCCCCGATTTGTTAAAAATATTTTTTAAAAAGTCGAATCGATGAAGCAAGTGTAAACCAATCTGACTTATAAGTGTCATTTGAATACACAATGTGTATTCAAATGACACTTACCTAGTCATGCACACAACCCCTAGTACGAAAACATTTATTCAAATAATTAATATCCCATTAAAGCATCAGGAGAAAGACCCATCCTGGCTCTGTGATCACGCTTTTTCAAGCGAAGGGTTGAATCGTTTGCATAATATCTCTTACAATAGGTAAAGATAATTAATGTGATTTTGTAAGCAATGTGATGATTCTGCAGATAGATTATGAGGACGAAAGAGATGCAATGACCACCAATGATATCATTCTAATATTATTGCACAAAATCTTTCCTATCTGAGCCCACATTTAAATATTGTAAGAGAAGAAATGATTTCGCCATCTCCAAAGTGAATGAAGTTCTCGCCGTGGATTTACCGTAAAGAGCTCACTTAGATAAGGAACTAGGCAACCGTTTGCAGTGGGCTGCGAATTTCTTTATTAAATTGCTTTAAATCCCTTCAAGTGACCAATTGATTGCATGCAGCGTTGTTAATTCAGCCATTATCACTTCTCATTTCAAATTCTCATAATGGAAAAAAAATCTCATAAAGAACGTCCAAAGTGTGTTGCAGATGAAGTGAAGCATCGCTCGGATTGTTTCAATCCCAAACCTCTGGCTGATGGTAGGGATATTATAGCATGGGAAGTTTCTATTGGAATCCATTGTATCTGTGGACAAAATGGCAGTTATTAAGGACTGAGATCGACGTGGTTCCCTTTCAAATGGTAGTCATGATCACGTCCATATTTCAACTGGTCATGAGTGATTTCGGGAGCATCCCAGTGATCTGCTGTATCTATCTTGGCAGTTTCAATCCTTGATTCCAGTCTTATGGAATATATTTCAGATTGTTCTGAAGAAATTTAACCTACACAGAATGCCATTCCTATCAACCCTTGTGGATCTGTAAGTGATAATTGTAAAACGAAAACAGGTAACTCATCCCAAGATATAAATTCTAAGATTTTATTGTCTCCATATGGTAACGTGTTGGTAGAGTACGCAAGGATTAGGATACAAGTTGTAATTCTCTATTACCCACTTAAATATATACTTTATGCATATTAAGAGAAGTATTTATGGAATATGGTAGCTCCTAGTCGCCAAAGTATCAAAACCCCTCAACTTTTCTTACATGAGAAGATGTTGAGTACGCACTACAGTGTATAAACAGTCGTGAGGTAAACTAACTTGTTATTAAACGCATTCTCTAAAAAATTAATCACATGGAATTTGTGTATTAAATCATATTTGAAAATCATCTTAACACTGTATTGTACTAAAGCTGTTAAAGTTTGCACGCAATAAAAAGTAAATAAAAATAACGTATTCTTTATGTGAAACACAAAGGCAGTTTGCATGATAACTTGGAATTGCACCGTGTTCTCGGATTGCAACGAAATGGCCAGCTCCATGTCTTTCGAAATATATCTTTTACACTTGAGAATGACCACCTTCCGGAACTGCCAAAACATATCGCCATGTTTTATCTGAGTTACGTCATTATTCATTATTTATCAGGTGTTAATGGGTTTTTAATCGGTAACCTGGTACTTGATGTTACTTTTTTTGTCTCTTATAACTAGTAAGCTATATAAATACTGCTTTGAATTTTATCATGTAATTTTCATAAATCTCGGTACCCTGTAGGTAAAAAGAGTAAAGTCATAGCACTGCGATCAGCTTAAAGATCATCAGTGTATTCTCTGACATTCGATGTCAATTTAACCAAACTCAGCTCAAGGAGCGATCTAGAGAGTTTAAACTCTCAAAATGAAAGACAATTTCGGTGTGTTGAATGGGCCAATCAGAGAGCAGATAACGCTGATTATCTAGCAGTGGACCTGATGATAAGAGAGCCGAGGCTCTCTTTACAAAGAGGTCCAGAATATAGATGGATGTGGAAGAAGAAGAAGAAGATTATCTAGCTAACCCGATTGAAGGGAACAAGCTATTTTGAAGTCTCCTGAACAGAAGCATAAACTGAAACTTTGGTACTTGAGGTAGCCACCATGTCTTGCCTGAATCATAATCACCAGCACCAGACTAGTAATGCGATATTCCCAATTTCGAGTTCCCACTGTATCAGCGTTGAGATTTATCTCTCATAATCTCCACCCTACTCTCGGTGTGAAAGGGAACACCGATGAGATTACAAAGGTCGCGGTCATTCTGATGGGTTGTTGAGCCCTGACCATGTATGAAGGAGAGCCATACCCTGTGCACGTTACAGAAGGCCCAGACAGAAAGCTCTCATCTGTCTGCCAAGTGTAATCCAGTGGGTCCCCTTCCCCAACCTCCTCTGAACCTTTGTGGTCCTTATGACCTGGCGGTTTAGCCCATTGAATGCACAAAAGTGTCACTTAGAGGTAAACAACCCAAACCACAACAAAATTCAGCTTCAGTTAATTCTTTCAGTTTCTCTGTCAGCGAGGTAAAACTCTGGCTGGACTTTAAGGCTATTCATTTTTTTCACCTAATTGACGGGAAAAAAATTAATACTGTAGTCTTGTCCCTAATAGCAGTTGAACATTAGACCGAATGACTCCAGCTCATATCGATTACCGTCACTAATAAGATCATTTCAGTGAAAATGAAACGATGTAAATTAAAGCCTTTTGAAGGGTTTGAAAAATATGAATCATCATATTTCGTTAGTACCTGTTCAACTCAAAAAGAACTTTCATTAATCTCTTAAAACAAAACGTTTCGTCACTCCCTGCACCCCCCCCCCCCTCCCGAAGTGAAGGGACAAATCGTTGCTGCACGTGTTAAGTCCTTGATTGTGATATTTTATCAGTAAAACATCATATCTTTAGCAATATATGTTAAATGTTTGAAATTTTGGAATTATTCCACCGTCAGAGATTGCAATTAAAACTTTTGGGAGATTCAAAAACTATGAATCATAATAGTTTATCAAATACCTATTCAACGAAAAAATAATTCTTTGCTTTTGGAAATAAATATTATCACTAAAAACAAGAAAAATTGTGCTTGTGCTGATGGTGAAATGTTACCATTAATATTAAAAATTTCTAATATAATTACATCGATTACAATATTGAAATGTTTGCCATTTTCAACTTTTTTCACTGTTTGATGGCGCAATTAGTTGCATGGAGATTTCGCAAGTACGAATCGTACTATTTCACAATACCTAACCAACACAAAAGAATTTTTGATCCGTTTCTAAAAACAAAGAATTTGACAGACTGACGACAAAGTGAAGCATTCGCTCTTTTGTTTCTGAAAAGGAACAAAAAAAGTCTCCCAGAGGAAGCCTTTCGCTTATGACTCTATCAAAAGCAAATTATCCTTTGGACGCTACTATAACCTTTCAGTCTGGGCCAGATGACTCTTACTTGAAACCCAAAGCTAGGATATCTTTAGGTCCTCTGACTTATTTATATATAACTTTTTGTTTATTGTAGAACTTCACATTTTCGTGCATTATGATTAACAAGCAAATTTATCTTCTGTTGCTCGGGTTTTTCTCTTTCTTTAAAGCAGTGATACTCAAACTTTTTTTTTTGCTCACGGCACATCGTATATTTCGCCGTGAATACTGCTGGCACTAAAAATTTGGTGGTAATACTACGGGAAATTCGCACATGTGCAATTTGTCTTCAATAATAGCCATTTTTGTGGAGTCGTTTGTAAACGCAGAGAACTTTTTTTTAAGTTCTGACGTGTATTAAGGTTAGTACTACGCTGTGTGTATTAACGGTATGCTTTGTGTAAGGCCCGTATCTAGAAAAAAATCGAGGCAGGCCCCAAGGAACAAAATCGAGTCAAAAAAAGAAATGTCAAAGGGGAGGCCAAGAGACTTCATTTCCAATGCACTCTAACATTTCATCCTCTACTTGAAGGTTTTTAAAAAAAATCTTCAAAAATGCATAAAATATAAATAAATTTAATAAGTTTTCCCTCTTTTACCCTTATTGTATTCTGAAAGGAAGGGGGGGGGGTTCCCTTTGCACCCCCTAGATCCGTCCCCGCTTTGTGCCCTGCATGTTATCCCATTTTCATATGGATAAGTTTTTTATTAAACGGAAAAAAGTTAAATGAAGAATCAGTTTCAGGAAGGAGCAACAAAATGGTTTCTAAATTTCCTTTTATCTACAATTCCATCCCAAATTTCTCGGCACATCCTTTGAGAACCATTGCTCTAAAGTATATGGGATTTCACTCTCCACGTCGGAAGCTTTCATTTCGCATAAAACGCTTACGATTGATTCTCCTCTACTAATAAAATTTTGCCTCCCCTCTTTTTGGGGAGGGAAGAAGTGGATGTATTTTGGGATTCCGAACATAGTCTCCACGTCAGAAGTTTCTAAACCCGAAAAAACAATATTGTCTCATTCACAAAATGGAATTTTTAAAATAATTTCGTATTTCAATTCAAGTTCCAGCACTTGGATACAATTTGTCAGTCATAGAAAATTCTATAACGAAATAAAATTAAATATGGGCAAATTGTGCTATGGTGGGTTTAAGTTGTGCAGAAAATTTGTACGTACTCGACCTCTGTGGCAAGCAGCTGCTTGAGGGGGTATTTATTATTTATTATATTTAATAATGTAAAATACAGTGGAGCCGTCCCTTGGCCGAGTGGTTAGCGCGCTTGGCTACTGTTCTACGGGACCTGGGTTCGAGCCCCAGGTAAGGCATGGATGTTCGTGATGTTTTCTGCTGAGGTCCTGCCATCCTCTCAGATCTTTTACTGTGGCATATAAACTGACAGGCTCCTGTCAGACCTCTGTGGCAAGCAGCTGCTTGAGCGGGTATTTATTTATTATTTATTTAATATACAATGAAAAGGAAAAGCATTATTTGCAGGTTAATGCAATTTTATTAATATTAATGTAAATATTATTAATACTAATATAATTAATGCAATTGTTATTAATGTAATTTGCCATAATTGAATATATTTCGAAACATTTGGTAAAAAATAATTGGGCATTTTTATCTGTTGTTAAATGATAAAGAACAGAAAGATGTTTAAAATAATTGAAACCCGATTTCCAGACCAGATGTAATGAAATATCGATTTCTGTGAATGGAGGGTATAAATCAGATCCACCTGGGTTACTACAAATCGACCCGAATATATTTACTTACTATTTAGTATATTGAACGTCTTGTTAACCGGCTAAACGAAGGTTTGATTACCAAGGGTGTAAGCCTTGCACGTCTCCGTCTACTCGGTTAACACATAGATATAACATGTAACTGAACACATAACAAATAACTCCTGAGCTAAAGTATACTTAAACAATAACAGAAATCTTATTCGCCATTTAACTCCCAATATATTACCATTTCTTACCACCGCGATTTTACAGACGTCCGCACTTAATGCGGTGCAACCAATCTTCTGAGCGTCCAACGCTCGACAAACAGCAAGGATATTGGCTAAAAGAAATACAACAAGTATGCACTAACATAAATTCACTACTGCATAAACACATAAGTTCCCTAACTAGATAAATGGTATATTGAAGTTCAGACCTACTTTGATTAGATGAGGATGCGAAGGAGAACGACCTCGACGAAGAGGAGTTGTAGGCAATTCTAACAGAGAGACATGGCCTCTTCTCCAACGTTAACGTATTTTTCATTGTTTCGTAATGAATTATTCTGTTGCGTACAACACTATTCTACGACTTGGTTTGTTACATATAACAATAGTGAAGTCAACGCAATTGATGTCTTAGTTATTTACAAAGTCTTATCTGCGTTGCCAAAGGTATACTCAGAAACTTTCAATGAGAGTTAACATGTTTTGGTCTATTTGTAATTTCTTTTATTGTATGCTTGAGTGTTTCATTTCTGGAGACTCCATTAAAAAACGTATGATACTCAGATCCACAACCTTAACACCCCCAACATAAGCACACTTGGGTACGCCTAGTGTTGCCAACTGTCCCGCATCATCAATATTTATCCTGCTTGTCGTACCAAAGCCATATGGGACACCGCATTGACTGATCCGAGAATACTGTCGATCACATGACGTGCATGAGATCTAGTATGAGAAATGAGCCTTAGGGACAGTTCAAACTCCACTTATCTGTGCAACCCCACTCTTTAAATAGCTGAGACTCTCTCGAAATTCAGATGAAGAATCATCTAACTAATTTTGGTCAACTGCTCAAAGAGTGATTTTTGCTGTTTATTCATAAGTAGCATGTGTCGACGCAAACTTCTCATCACAAAGATACGATATTCTGACCTGGAAATTATAATTGATATATTGAATTTGAATGGAAAAATTGAATGATAAGCCATTTGTGGAATGTTGCATTTTTGAGAATAATATTCAACATACTATTGATATGGATTGGAAAATATTAATGAAAAATGAAGGTCTTTGCTATTTTTTGAAATTTGTGGTAAAAATATGTTCTAAACCATTTTACATTATTATTATTTTATATTAAGTATACCGGGCCCCAGGCCGGATCTATGGGACGGCGGAGGAGGGAGGGGAGAGATGTATAGTCCAACCAGGCAGGTGCGCAAGATTAAGTTTCGGTAGGGGGGTCCGAGAATTCAGTTTGGGGGGGACTCCGGGAATTTAACTTCAGTGGAACAGAAATTTTTAGATTAAAGTTTATGGTTAAATTCTACCTTAACTGTGTATTACCGTATTTCTTCGATTCTAAGACGCCATCGATTCTAAGACGCACTTTAATTTCAGCACCACCAACAGACAAAAAGTTTTGCTTCTAAGAAATAAAAAATAAATAAATTGCTAAAATATATCTAACAAATATTTTTATTATAATAGAATTCAATTTACTAACAACAATAGTACTTATTTATCAGTAAGTATTCTATTCATCACTTCCTTCTGAATCAATATCAGAGTCTGATTCTTCTGAGCCGTCTTTTCTGCGATTCTAAGACGCCATCGATTCTAAGACGCACCCCGTTTTTAGAGACGTTTATGTGGGAAAAAAGTGCGTCTTAGAATCGAAGAAATACGGTACTCTCTTGGGATAGGAGGAGCATATCGAAATAACATAAAGCCTTTGATATTGTTACAAAGTCATATAATTAAACGAATTAATAAAAACAAAAACATGCACGTGTAATAAGCAAATGTCATGATGCAAATATTTTGCCTATAAGGAATTAAAAAAATTAATTGCTTATAATGTACCTATGACGTAAGCGGATGTGTGACGTCATAGATGACGTCTTACGATTTTATACGTCGTTTGCATCTTTGCCATGATGTATTTTCCATAGTTTTCTGATGCGAAATACAGGGGTGCCCTCTGCGTCGCCCAAATCCGATAAGGAAGTACCAAGTCGCGTCCATAGGTCAGATAATAAGGGGATTCTTTGGTGGAAGTATGAGCTGCGCTCCGATAAGCCAGTAATATAAAGGGTATAAACTCATCCCAGTGTACTTGCGCGGAATCTAATCATAATGCGATATTATGTTGAGAATGTTTGCATTCATCTGTTCGCATAATCTATTGCTTTGGGACCGATATGGAATTGCTCGGCACTTGCAAATGCCTAGCTTTTCATAAACGGAAGTCATTACTTTTCCAGTGAAATTTCTTGCATTGTCACTGATGACAAACTGCGAGATGCTTTTGACGACGTAATCTTCCACGAATATTTTCGCTACCCCTTTTGCTGTCTGAGCCGGCATAGGACAGACTTCGGGCCATTTCGTAAAATAATCAGTAATTACCAGTATGTATTTATTACCCTTTTCCGTCATGGGTAACGGCACTAGGAAATCCATTGCAACTCTTTCGAATGGACGGGAAGCAAGTGGAACTCTTTCTAGATTCGACTTTCGCCTGGCCACGTAGCCTCGTCGCTCGAAGCAGGAGGCACAAGTCTTCCGTACATCTGCATACATTCCCCGCCAGAAATATTGAGATCGAATGTGTTGTAGCGTCTTCAGTTCCCCCAAATGACCAGAGCATGGCAGGTCGTGGCAGAGTTCTAAAATCTGTCCAGCTAAACTCTTGGATATAACTAGTTGTTGTGCGAGCTCATTTCTGACATCCTTCCTGTGTGGCCTGAATAATGGAAAAGCATCCCGTCTTCCAGGTAAATCAGGCATCTTTTGCTGAAGCTTGCTGCTAGCTCCCTCTAAAAATTCTGTTAAATCCCTTATCTGGGTGTCTTCCCTCTGTAGATCCCGAAGCTGTTGCTTGTCTGCGAACTTGTTAGACAAAATTACATTCTCCTCATTGGTATTTTTATTACGAGGTAATATATCATCGGGGATATTATGTTTCCCAGGCCTATAAATAATATAGAAGTCATAGCCCTGAAGGGCTAAATTCTACTTTGCGAACCTGCTTGACGTGTCCTTTAGTTTCAAGAGGTATGACAGTGGGGCGTGGTCACTGATGATTGTAAACTTCTTCCCATATAAATAAGTTTAAAATAATTTATGCCGAATTTAACTGCCAGAGCGTCCTTTTCAATGGTGGAATATCGGGTTTCTGCTGCCTTTAATTTCTGGCTAGCATAGGAAACTGCTTGTCTAACTCCGCTTTTTCATTCCTGCTCAATTACTGCAGCCCCAGCTTCTCCGCTGGCATCAATGGATAAAAAAAATCTTTTCGAAGTTGAGATAGATCAACACGGGTTCCGTCATCAGTTTTAATTTCAGTTCTTAAAAAGTCCTCTCTGCGTCAGCGGTCCACACAAAGGATCTATATTTCTTTATCAAGCTTATCAAAGGTAGGGCGATCTCAGCATACTTGTCAATAAACCTGCGGTAGTAGCCCGTCAAACCCAGGAAGGAAGGCTCTCACCTTCTTCACTGACTTCGGAATGGCGAAGTTTTTGATTGCATCAAGATTTCGCGCATTGGGTTTAACTCCCTGGGAGGTAATCAGGTGTCCCATATAGGATACAGATTCTCTTAAGAATTGACATTTTTGAGGCTTGAGCTTAAATTTTCGCAACGTATCAAAGACGGTCTGTAATTTAGACAAATGTTGCTCGAATGTTTTTGATGCCACGATGATATCGTCAAGGTATATCAAAATCTGATCACTTTTCAGTCCAAGAACATCGCATTGATAAGCGCTGAAAGCTGGTGGGTGCACATTTAAAGCCAAACGGAAGTCGTGTAAATTCATACAGACCATTTTACTGATGAATGCTGTTTTTTCCATATCCCTTGGATGTACAGGCACTTTATAATAGCCAGATGTCATGTCTAATGAGCTGAAATAGCTCGCATCTGCTATAAATCAATGCCCTCATTGATCAAAGGTAAGGGGTAGGAGTCTGGGATGATTTTGGCATTGTGGGCTCTATAATCAAACGCAAAATCAGTAGTTTCCATCACGTTTCTTTACTAGCAGGATAGGCGCAGCATATGGCGAGACACTTTCACGAATTATGCCATTGTCGAGGAGTTCCTTTATTTGTTCATCCAATACTGAATGCATGGCATAGTGCACTCGATATGCAGAGCGTCTAACAGGTCTATCATCCTCTAAATGTATCTCATGATAGATAACGTCTGTGCTACTAAGCTCACTTATATCTCCAGCGAAAACATCTCTATTTCTCATTAGAAGGGCTCCCAAGGGTTTGCGCATCTTGTGTGAGACATGTGTTAAATCAAAGTCATCAATGAACAGGGGCTCAGACTTAGTTTTCTCAATTGCATTTACATATTTCACCTGCATCGCCTGCAGGGTTTCTGAAGTTGCCAGTTTCATACCCCTGTTTATCCACACTGGTTGCTGCGAGACATTCGCGACTCTAATATTTAGTAGTCCATTGTTATCCACAACATTTAAGGACCTTGCTAATCTTATTGTTTCGTTTCTTATTCCTTCCCATTGCTGTGCTAAGACTGTTTTGGAAGCGAGGTCTCCTTGAGTGCTCCTCACCAAAACAATCCTTTCAGTAGGAGGGGCTATCATTATCTTATTTACAGCTCTTTCCATCGTGGCCGAAATGGCTTCACTATTAATTCCGTGACTCATTTTCCAAATTATGACAGGGTAGATCTCCCTTGGGCTCAGGGGCATAGCGAAGGGGGCATGACTCGCTCTCTCTTTCTAACATTTGATTCTTCAAATCCCACACAAAACCTTGAGCTCTCAACAAATCATAACCAAATATGGCTTCATATTTTCCACTAAATTCCTTGTCTACTGCTATGAGAGAGTATACAAATTTTGCTCCTATCACTTAGATTGCCAGTTCAAACTTGTCCAAGATGGGTAGATTTACTCCATTGATCCCTTTCAATCCGACATTAACTTATACCATCGCAATTTTGCGCTTATTTTCTTAACCTTTTGGAAGCCATTCCGTATATTTGCCGGCCGTCATGCAAAACGCCGGTCCGGCCGACTGCCGCCTCAACTCTCTCCTGCTTGTTTCCTTGCCCCCGATCATAGGCAGCCGCTAATTGAACCAACCGCAACGCCACTCCTTGTGTCCGACCTTCAGGCAGAAATCTTCCCGTCTCCCCTTCCCATCCTTTTCGATATACAGAGAAGAGCAGTGTCACCTCTAGTCTTCAAAACTGCTCTGATGTGTTCAATAGTTTTCTGTTTTAAAACCTTTGCTTGCTATGGTAGATCTCAGTGCTTATTTCAAAATTATTTTCATATTTAAATTATTATTTGACGAAATCAAATAAGTGATTATCGCTTTGTTATGACTTTTAAAACGAAAAACAGGTTTATTAGAAGTTCAGATTCATAATTTATTTTTAGTCATTCTCATATGTCAGATTCTGAAACTATGCTAGATAAATCTCAAACATATATCCAAAGACCTTAGTGGCTGAAATAGAAGGCAAATATTTTCCCTGCAATTCTGTAAAGATTCACACATATCAGAATAAAATGCTCTGATATTTAAATTCGCAGACTCATCTGCTAGTTTGAAAACACAAACGTAATCTTACTCTCCTTAAAACCTACCTTACAATAACATGATAATGGGTGTCTGTTTTCTTTTTTCGTTACTAGAAGATTGTCTATAAAATAAAAATATTTTTAACTCTCAAAAGTTTTGCTACGTTGAGGAGATTAAAATTATTGTTCTTACTCTAATAACGAAAAAAAAAAATCATAGAAATCTTAAAAAAACACTAAGTTAATAAGTATACTTAGGATGTATAAAAAAAGCTTAATAGAGCAACTGAAAAATTACTCTGATTCAGGTGGGAGCAAATTCAGTGGGAGCAAATCTGATTCAGGTGGGAGCATCTGGCAACGACATCCCCGGAAATTAGTGATCTGGCAACCTTCGTGTCACGTGACACGAAGATTGCCAGATCACTAATTTCCAAAAACATCGTTGCCAGATACCCCCTCTGAACCCCGCAACCAACCACAGTGCTCGGATACCCCTTTGAGCGACTGTACAAATGAACATTGGTGTGCAGGCCATCTCTGAATGCACCAAATATCAGACCTTATCGTGAATGGACTGCAACAGCCGCCGACCATGTCGGTGCTGATGCTGTCAGCGAAGAATACAAAAGGGCATCTCCAGGATCACAAGAGCATTAACGTTGAGGACTGGTCAGACGAATCAAGGTTCCTTTTGCATCACGCTGATGGAGGGATCACAATTTGGTGCAAGCCACATCAGGCTATGGAGCCATCTTTCTAGTGTCAACAGTACAAGCCAATCTGATGGTGTGGGAAATGTTTACCTGACACACATTAGGCCTCCTGATACCCGTCAAAGAACATCTGAATCCCATGGTTGCTGACCAAGTTCATCCCTTCATGGTTACAGTTTATCCTCACTCGGATGGACCATCCAGCATGATAATCCACCTGCTCACAAAACACGCATTCTCACCGATTGTTCCAGGCACATGCCAACGAATTTTCCTTGTCTCATTGGCCTGCACAATCCCCAGATCTCAACCCCATAGAGCATCTTTGGAATGAGACGAAAAGGGATGTTTGCAGTGAGACTGTGCCGCCATCCAATTTGCAGCAACTGCGCAACACAATCATTTCCTCATGGTACAGTCGCTCAAAAAACATCCAAACACCACGGTTGACCACAGAATTCAGAAAAAATATCTGGCAAAGATCCCTTTAGAAATTAGTGATCTGGCAACCTTCGTGTCACAATTGCAAAAATTACCTTTTGATATCAAGGACCAATATTCTCCATTTAAAGTGTTAATCCGTAAGCACCATCCAATCATAAAAATTATAAATACATCTCTATTTGATTTACCATCTCTCTCTAATCTCTCCTACCTATGAAATTTTTGATCTCTGCTAGGCTTAATACTTTCAATCCAACTATTTACAGGGATCTTATTAACAATACACTTTACACCAGACATCAACTTGTCATTTTCAAGTATTATTCATATCTCCCAAGATGTAAATTATGGCTGAGTAATACGATCCTTACTTGCCAATGGGGCCAGAGCTTTTTTCTTTTTAGCTTACCTTCATATTGGTCGTGGAATTTATTATGGGGATTATCGAAACACTATAGCTTGAAATATCGGAGTTGTAATTTTTATTATTATAATAGCCACCGTATTTTTAGGTTATGTCCTTCCATGGGGTCAAATATCTTTTTGAGCTGCTACAGTAATATAGTGAACTGGCAACCATCGTGTCACGTGACACGAAGGTTGCCAGATCACCAATTTAAAAAAAAATAATAAAAAATCGTTGCCAGATACCCCCCCCCCCCCCTGAACTCTGCAATCAACCACAGTGTTCGGGTGCTTTTTTGAGCGACTGTACAACATTCCCTGCACGTCTTGTAGCATCCAGCATCTTGCAAGATCCATGCCCCAACGAATTCTGGCTGTTCTGAAGACCAAAGGAGGCGCAACACGTCATTAGTAGGTGTATATAATGCATTGAAGTTTTGGTCTACAAGACAATGCTAATAATATATTTTAACATTACATTTCGTCAGTTGTGCACAACTTGGTCAGCTAAATGCATTTTTTTGGACTTGCAACTTTAAACTTTCGGTTCGATCCCAGCAACTTCATTAGTTTTTTTTTTTTTAAGTCATTTTTTTTCCAATTCATTTCATAACCATATCACTTTTATTTACAATTCGTTGTAAAATAAAAAAATATGCAATTAAATATATACAATAAATTCTGAAAAGTTAAATATAACCAAAATATGCAACTTTTTAAGTTATAATTTACGACCAGTAATTCAATTTAAAATAATGAATATTAATTTATAAATACCGTCCCGTGGCCGAGTGGTTAGCACGCTTGGCTACTGATCTAAGGCACCTGGGTTCGAGCCCCGGATTAAGCATGGATGTGTGTGTCGTTTTTCTGCTGAGGTCCTGCCATCCTCTCAGATCTCCTACTATGGCATATAAATTGACAGGCTCCTGTCAGACCTCTGTGGCAAGCAGCTGCTTGAGGGGGTAATTATTTTTAATTTTATAATCGGAACGGAGTCTGAAAATAGTAAACCTATATATCAGATATAATTTTTACGAACAGTTTTTTAAATACCACTAGAAAGGATAGGGAAAAATGCATATACATACTATATAGGTAATTATGACAATGGAGGGGCAAAATACTAAATTGAACTAGAAAGGGCAAGAACACCTTTTGGAATTTGTTCTCTTTTTGAATTTTTTTTGAAACAAAGCGTTTCAGAATGGATGAAAAAAAAATATGCATTAGGAAACGTCTTTTCGGTTAAATTGACTCTCAGGCATATCGCATTTTTTTTCCCTACATCCGGACACTCCCTGCAGTAGTCAGAGTGTCCCGTCAAACATTTCAGTCCCGAGCCGCCACTGAAAGACACACAAATATACTGACATCAAATGAATATCTGGCCTTAGAAACGACGATTTATTAAAAGGGAAATAAAGTCTACTAAAATGGTTTACACTGTTAGAGAAATTTTCTTCTGATTGTCTGTTCATATTTTATAGGGGGACGTGGGTAGATTTAACCCTTTAACTACCACAGGCCTTGGAAAACGAAGTACCTCAGAATACCAAACCGGCCAAGTTTTGAAATGGACTCTTACTAGTTTGTCGTCCCCCGTTCCTTCACCCGAAGGGAGAACGGAGTTAAGCGCAGCAGAGCTCCCCTCCACTCCGTAAATTGCCTCTCATTAGGCTGAGCATCCCTTCACCTCGAAACCCATATGGTCATGAGCTACATACACCCATTGAACACGAGATATCAGACTCCTGTGACTTTTGCTCTTAACTCCTTTCCAAAAACAGTTTTTAAAACCCATGCATGTTTGTCGATTTTTGAAAAGTTTTTTCATTATTATTTTTTAATAATAACTTTTAAAAGCTTTTTAAATTTGATTTTCTACTTAAAAACTGGCATAAGATTGTAATTATTTGGATTACATCTTTTTACATAAAATAGATGTCATAATTAGATATTTTTCAAAGAAAAATGTTTCCATTTTTTGGATTCTGATGTCAGTTTTCTAACACCCAGCCAGCAAAGAGAAAGCTGTTATTAATAGTCGAATGTATGATGAAAAAAAATTAAATAAAGATTATTAAAATAGAAGACCAAAAATAGAAAGCAGTAAGAGTGCTGAATTGATTTTTAAAGAATAGATTTTAATACAATTGTAGAGAGTACTCTAACATAAGAATCAAAAATGATTTTGTGAGAAAGGTTTGCATCTGAGATAAAAGTAAACGAAGTGGATATTGCAAAAGATATCCGAGGAAGCAAAGACTAGATAAAATGAGAAATAAAGAAACTAAAGTAATCAGAGATTACATAAAAATATTGGAGGTGTAAAATATATTATCAAAATGAGAAAGACTTATGAATATGATAGATAAAGGAAGATGGATAAATTTAATATGGAAATGAGAACCCGCTGGAAGAAGACGGTGAAAGAGATGGAAAAATGGTATGAAAAAAAGAATGCCGAAAAGAGGACTTCAAGAGCAAGATGGCAAAGATAAAAATAAGTGGATAGAGAGAGCTGACTGTGACCACACAACTTAAACTTGGGAGGGTGAAAAGAATAAAATTTTGTATCATTATAAGTTTTATAGAATACATTATTAAGTAATTGAGTAAGTGATTCAATTCAGCAAATGATTAAATCAAAAGTAGTCTGTTCTATTTTACATTTCAGATCATCAGTAATGTGCCTAAAAAAGTCTTATGGGTGGAGGGTTACATACTAGAGTCCAAGGACAAGATCTAGGGAGGGGGGCATCTCCTATTCCTTTTCAGAATCCTAGTAAGGGTAATAGAAACAAATACTACTAAACTTATTTATGTTTCATGGATTTTTCAAAAAAAATTTAAAAAATTTATAAAACGAAGGGAAAAATGATACATTGTATTGGAAATACAGCCTCTTGCCCCCCCCCCCCCCCTTCCTTTACATTTTTTCTGCTCGATTGTGTTTCTTGTCTCCCTCTCTTCTCGATTTTTTTTCAGATCCGGGCCTACTCGTGTCTATTAGGGTGAGGGGATGGAATGATGCTTGAGTTAATATATTCCGTCTGAGCGGCTCTGTTTTCTGCACAATGGGCTAAATGTCCTGGTTACAGCAAAGACCCACTGTACAGCTGTTAGGAGAAAGATGGAAGCCTGCCTCAATCTTACTGTTTTAATGGCACAGGCTATAGTTATCCTGCACACAAGGTTAAAATTTTACTTCCCATTTAACTGACGTCGGCCTTCCCAATCCCCTCAGTGTCATCTTTTCTCCCCGAGGGCAGGGTAGATATTATATATATACCCTCGTCAAACAGCTGCTTCTCACAGAAGTCTGACAGGAATCTTTCAGTTTAATATGCCATAGTAGAAGGGATTTGTGAGGATGGCTGGTCCTCAGCAGAAGAATAACACAAACATCCATGCCTTATCCGGGGCTCTAAACCTAGGTCCCTTTGATCAGTAGACAAACATGCTAATAAATAATAATAAATTTTTTTAGTTTTTTTGAATCTACTTTTAGTGTTCCAAATGTAACTCTATCTATTTTTAGTTCCAAATACAAATGTTTTGGATTTCAAAGCAGGTAGAGAAGTCTGAGATATGAATAACAAGACCAAGATTGCAAAGATAAATATAAGTGGAGAGAGAGAGTTGATCTGGACCACACAACCTGAACTTGGGAGGGTGAAAAGAATGAAATTGTGCATCATTATTTATGAATTACATTGGAAAGTAATTCAGTAAGTGATTCAATTAAGCAAGTGACTAAAGCAGAGAGGAGGGAAAAGGACAAGAGCATGGCCCATGCCTAAAGCCAGTAACCATGGCAGAGTGTGTGTGTGGGGGGGGGGAAGAGTCAGCGTGTACCAACCTAAGACCAGGGATCACGGAAAACAGAATGGGTGGATAACAATAGAAATTTGTGCGCACAAAACAATACAATATTCCGGGCCCCCTGGGTACGTCCCTGTCTCTCTCGTTACACATGAAGCGAGTCAAAAGTTGTTGATACCTCCATCTTCTAACCACATCATTATTTGCTTAGTCAAACCACCGACACTTCAGCTTCTAGAATAGTAGTCAACAGGAGATATTTTCTCGTTGTCGCATTGCAGCGCGACAACAAATGAGCTGCAGCAGCATTAAGAGGAAAACGAATAAGCTTTTAAGATAAAATCAAATAGAAAAAGAAATTCAGATAACAAAAGCTTCTATTTTTTCTTTTGATCCATAATTCAATCCCCTCATCAAATAGGTACGTACTGTGTCGGCCAATACACTTAATAATACGGCGTTGGTTGAAGTAAATGTTTTAATAATTAAATAACAAATGCTATAAATTTGAATCCGAAAACACCGTCCGGCCACCGAAGTTAGGCAGCTTTGGGCGCGTTTGGTACCTGGGAGGGTGACCACTTGGGAACACTGCGTGCAGTAGGGAAAAAATCTGCTGAGGGCCCGCCATCCTCACAGATCCCTCTATTATGGCGTATTTAACTGACAGGCTCCTGTCAGACCTCTGTGGCAAGCTGCTGTTTGAGGAGGTATTTATTTTTATTTTATTTATTTATGCGCTTATTGTAAATTGTTCATTTGATGGCGACCTTGTATCGTAAATAAAAAGTATCATTAATTTCTTTTGTTATTTCAATTATCAAGTAGCCTCATTTGAGAACCGCTGATCTAGAATAAAAGACGTTAAGTTTCTTGCTATCTTTTCACAAAAGAATTATTTTTTATTTTATAATTTGTTTATTGCAGAGCTCTAAACATGCCAGTCGTACAGTATAGGAACTAAATACCCCAATTTTGCTGTTAGGAAAATAAAATCCCCCCTCCCCCCCACCCGAAATTTTAGGATGATTATGTAATAATAGATAAAAATTGAACTTATAAAAGTTAACTGTTCTGTGTATTAATTTGTTTTCAAACCATTTATTATTATATTACGTGAAATTATATGTTTTATAGGAATTAAAATTATGCATCTATATCTATATTTTTTCAGTTCCACCAATTTTTAATAGTTTTGCAAACCATTCTTCCGGTAAATATTCTGCTATGAATTCTTTTCTAAAAATTAAATATTCCCTCAAGCAGTTGTAGTTGCCCTCAAGCAGATTACGAGCCTGCCGGGCTATCGACTAAACCACCCGCCTCTCTCGCCGAAGAAACAATGGATATGCATATGTTATCGTATGTCAATAATAAAATTATTATCTAATATCTGAATATTTCAATTATTTTTATTTCAACACAAATTGAAAAAAAAGAAGAATTTTTTTCCCGATAATTATTCATCTAATGGAGTTATTTTTAACCTGAAAAAAGTCGTACCCTATACATAGATGTGTCTTTCTGCTGCGGTCTCGCCTTCCTCACAAATTTTGTCTATAGCGTATTATACTGACAGGTTCCTGTCAGACTTCTCTGAGAAGGAGATGTTTGAGAGATAATTTATTTTTATTTTCATTTCATTCCATAAACTGTTTATTTTCCTAAGAAACCGAATTCAGTTTCGTAAATTGAAACAGATATTTGCTCTCAGTGAAAAATTTTAGAGTCGAAAAGCCATTTTACTGACTGCATCTTATCTCTAGAAACTGTCCTTCAGATTGTCACTAGAAAGCAACCAGTTGATGAGAATGTGACCTTCAGCTGCGGGAAACAATGGAGGTGCGACTTTGGCTGGCATTGTGCATGGAGCGAATATCTGTGCTTTGCAGTGGTCAGCAGCATGCATATTACCATTCTCTGTAACCCACCCTAACCTGCAGGGTATTGCAGCAGTAAGCGGGGTGAGCCATATTCTAGGGCATGCAATAAAACAGAACAAAAGGCTTAACGCCCATGTTTACTTTCATTCGGCAGCCAACGCTGCAAACTAAGCAAGTCGAAAAGAAACAAAAAAATAAACAAATAAAATGAAATCAAACTTCTTTCAAAAATACATTTGCTAAGCAGAAAACACTACATAAAATTTAAAGCAATATCAGAGCTATAACTTTATTTTGAGTTTTTGAAAGAAACAATTTCTAGTGAACTTTTATTTCGTCAAGAGTGAATTATGTTTTGAATAATTCCGTGATCAAACGGAAAAGTCAGCAATGAAATTATAAAGTGCTATCAATAGGTGTCGGCAGAGGGAGCTGGAAGGGAGGAGAGAGCAATTACCCCTCTCCTGGTAAAATTGATCGAAAAATAAATTAATGATAAATAACACAAGTTTACTAAATAGTAATATTATTTTCTTACAACATGTAGTATTGATTTTTCCCTTTACGTTTACTATGTTTTCGGAAGCATATCATTTATATTTATTAATATAAGAAAGCATTTGTACATATATTTTTAAAAAATAAGTATCCCATTTTTTCCGTTCTATTTTCAGACACCCTCATTTGCCTTGTTTTGTGATATAGGCATGATTACTGTCTCCGCAACTGTTCTGATTAATGAAAGACTTGAGTCAAATATTTATATTTTGAAAAATTGATTTGCTTTCCCGTTCTCTGAAAAAAAAAGAAAGTTTTACTCCACTCTGTAATAATTTTGCCCCCCTCCCCATAAAAAATTACACCGGAGCCATGCAAAAAAAAACTGTTGCTGTAGCTTTATCTGTAGCTTTAAAGATTAACATGATTAGATTCGAAAAATGAGATTTAATAAGCAGTTTCTAATTCTTATATTTTTCTGGTATCAGTAATTAACATTGGGTAGAGAAATCAAACTCTGGTGGAGGAGGGAGATTTAAATCAAAATAAACAAATATTTTTTCTGCATTGAATTCAATCTTCCATTCCGCCAAAAGTAAACTATGCTGCTTCAGCAAGAATATTTCCGAACTAACTGCGAGGTCAAATTATATAAAAATAAATAAATATTCCCCTCAAGCAGGTGCTTGCCACAGAGGTCTGACAGGAACCTGCCAATGAGGAGGGCGAGACCTCAGCGGGGAAACAACACAAACATGCCTTACCCGGGGCTCGAACCCAAGTCACTTTGATAAGTAGCCAAGAAACATATTAATAAATTGCATGCCGAGATGTGCTGCTGAAAAATGGTTCAGGAATTCATCAGATGGTGGTTGCTTTACAACTTCAGTATTTTTTACCAGCTGCCTAAAGTAAATGAAGATCAGTATTGCATTTATTGTTTTTGCGAAGAATGTTTTGTACTATAGTTTTCGGAAGTTAAGCGGAATGACGCTAGTCTTAGGAATTTATGCCTTTGGACATAAATCATGAACACTTAACTATTTACAACACAATTACATTTCTTGAAATATTCCTTATCATTTGTGACAAATACGCTATTCAAACGGAAAAAAAATCGGACCAGTTTTAGAGGCAAAAGTTTCAAAAAATAATTGAAAAAATACGAATAAGTCATCTGATTCCAATTTTACTAAAAGAGGCAATATGTACAAAAGTTTTGCAGCGTAAAAAAAAAGATAATCCTGGTTTCTTAGGCAAAAATTTAAGAAAGTTCACAGTGGTATTCACAAAAATATTAAGAAAGTTCATACTACAAAACTATTTAAAATTTCGTGGTGTATTACAGAATGGATTACAGGTATTATAAAGAAAATGTAGTTTTGAGCCTAGTTATAGAAGGAAAAGTAGCTCCACTTTGTGATCTGTCTGCCTGTGTGTGCATATTGTTTTCGTATTTCGAAACATTATTAAAAATTCTTTTTGATTAGATAGGTATTGATGAAATATTGCAATCGCACTTTCCCCGAATATTTCAATAACGTCCTATAATGGTGGAAAAAGTGTGAAAATGCCACAATATTTAACAAACATTGCCAACAATATGTTTATGATAGAAGTTTGAAATTTGCATGATAGGTTATGGTGGTTACATAGTTTACATTGGCAGCAATGATTGGCTTCGTGCTTCCAAAATATAGCTCGGAAAATGCAATTTTTTGCTTAATGAGAAACTCCATTTGTGTGGTAAAGTTACTAATAAAATATTAATGCCTGCATTTTTCCAATCATCCATTACATCAAATTTCTAATATGAGAGGAATGTAAAGATCGAAAATATGAACTTCATTCTTTTTGAAAATGAGTATCCCTTTTTCAACAGAGGCGATATGTATTCTTCTAGTTGCTAATTGTGTTCCATTTCCTTCTCTCGTAAGTTACATGGAAAAATTACGAAAATTATCGATCTAAATATTTTTTATTATCAGAATGTCGAAGTGTATTTTTCTTCTTATTTGGGAAGGGGGGGGGGGCAATGTTGCTTCTCTGTAAATGTTACTAGCAATCAACTAAGCTATTTAGTTGAAATTTATATCGAAGTATATTTTGAGCTGAATAATATCCTTTTATGGGCTTTATGGCAAACTTACTGGAAACTGTGAGAAGGGGTGGGGGGGGGGAGGATATTTCTAGCGTGTCAAGTATGGCATGCTACGTTGGTAGTGAATTTATAATTTCCTGTCTTAAATTTCCAGACACATTTCTCATTAATTATGAGTGTATTCCTTCAAAATCTTAAAGAATACAATGCTCATTGTAAAAACTTGAGTAACATGGAAATTAGTGCCTAAAAGTAGTGTTTGGTGACAAAGCTGACTGTTTGGCTTAGTTGATAGTGTTGGAAGCCTCTACTCTATAGTTTCCAGGTTCGAGTCCCAAATATAGCAGCGTTGAGACTTATTTCCATTAAATCCAAAGCATTCATTTGGTGAGAAAGCAGAACCGATGGGCTTGGAACGATGAATTCCTACGGTTGCGACGAAACGCCGTGGTCCGTGTGGAGGAAAACCACACTCTGTCCACATTTATTGATGGCCTTGAAGGGAGGTTTCCATCTGTCTCTTAACAACTGCCCAAAGGGTCTTCTTTATCCTACCCATGTATGAGCCTTTGAGGTCCTTATTGCTTGGCATTTAGCTAATTGTGTGCACAAGAGTACGACTGAGCGGTAAATAACTCAACTAAAGGTATCTGCTGTAGAGTGATTTTATAAAATGGATTTTAAAATAACACTTCTGCTAAGATTTTCAACCAATATTGCTCTTTTTTCGAACCGTAATCCCAAGCTCCTGTACGGTCCAAATCATCTGTTGGTCCGAATTATCACTGTTAAAAAGTGCAAAATTTGGAAAAGGATAAATTTTGTTCTCTTTGAAAAGGAACATCCTACATTCTCCAGAGGCGATATATGTTCCTCCAGTGTTTTGACAGAAATTATTCTTTCCGGAAAGGGCAGCGTATGATTTTTCTCATCTTGGAAGCGATCTTTCAAAACGTATTTTTCCACAGTATGTGTACGGTACAGTCGCTCAAAAAAGTATCCGAACACTACGGTTGATTACAGAATTCAGAAAAAATATCTGGCAATGATTTTTTTTAGAAATTAGTGATTTGGCAACCTTCGTGTACAGTACACGAAGGTTGCCAGATCACTAATTTCTTAAAAAATCGTTGCCAGATATTGTTTCTGAATTCTGTAATCAACCATAGTGTTCGGATACTTTTTTGAGCGACTGTACATGAAAATCAATATGGTCCCCTTTCAGCTCTCCCCAGAACTACCAAGGCTGTAACAACGGTGAGGCAAGTAAAGCATTAGCCTCGGGCACACAAGATGAGGGGCGCATAAAAATACAAAATGAGGGGTTCAGAAAAATACAAGATGAGGAGGCTCAGAAAAAGACTGCTATGAAACTATATAGCGGTGCAATTTCTATTCTTGCCTCTGGCACAAATATAGCTAGTAACGGCTCTACCCCCCCCCCCCCCCCAAACACACACACACAGCATGGGGTGTCTGTGTGTGTGTGTGTGGAGGGAGCAGGTTGACCCATTTGACAGAGCTCCAGACTCACAATTTCATTTTCCCAATTTCTACTCCCAAATGCGATTGCACTCAGATTTTCTTCCGTTAACCCCCGTGAGAAGGGGGTCATCGTTGCGCTTCTGAAGATTGCCGTCCGTCAGATGGGACATTAACCTGTGGGTAAAACGCAATACCCTGTATAAGTAAAAGAATTCACTGAATTCTCTTGACGGGAGATTAGCATCTGTCTCCTACTAATAGCTGCCCAGTGTATCTCTTACACCAACTTTCTTTAAGCCCTATTGACTTGGCCATTTAGCCTTTTGTGTGGAAAAGGGTGCAGTTTAGAGGTTAAACCTAAGACTTAACCACCCCAAAATAACTTTGTCTCTTTACTATTTACTTGGTTCCTAATCAGAGAGCTAATAACCAACGGGACGTGGATTCGAATCCCTGATGAGGCATGGATCGTTCTTTTTCTGTGTTGTCTTTCTACTGATGTTTCGCCTTCATCCCAGTTCTTCTCCATAGTGTATTATGCGTACTAACAGGCTTCTCTCACATCTCTGTGACAGGCTGCTCTAATAATTTAATATTTTATTTATTTTAGAGTGCTATATATAATACTAACTACCTAAGCTTTATGAGAGAATTTTCTTGGAGCACGTTTTCGGCATGTTCGCACAAAACTTATGTTGTATATAACATATTTCTATAGGCTTTGGTTAGTATTGAAAAAAAAGTGGATTGGTGAAGGAAAAGTGGGTTGGAACTTTTCGGAATGTCGCCATTTGCAGTAATATATCCATTGCCGATTTAGATAGAGCATTTCATGATGTGAAAGGAAAGCATATTCGTAGGTAATGTAAAATTTTAGTGTATCGTGTTTCATTGAAGATAAATTAGTCATCATAACACGTGACTCTTTAATTCTATATTTTCCACATAATTCACTCAATATTTAAAGGGTTATAGAAATTTAAATATTTAACAAGCTCATTGTATCAGAAATCTATTCCAGAAGTACTTTAAAACTATATAATAATTTTATATAGGTCGGATCTAGAAAAAAAAATATGGGAAGGTCAATTAACTGGATCGAACCGGAAAAGAAATAAAAGATGGAAAATAACTGAATTGGTGTTTCAGTATAAAATTGCTACTCCGTTGCAGTGGTCTTAAAATTCTTTTGAAAAATCGTGTTACATATTTGTTTCATATTATTTTCATCTCCAATCCGGTTACTAACATTCTGAAGACGGGGGAACGAGGGACATGCCCTCCCCTCCACCCCAAAAATAAATGAAAATGAATGAAAAATAATATGAAACAAATATGTAACCAATTTTATCAAATAATTGTTTATTTTGGAAGTTTGTATAAATAATTATTGCTCTGTTAGTAAAGATTATATAAGTTCCTTACGCATTGTTTCTGTTAAATATTCCAGCATATGCAACTCCTTAAATAATAAGAGATTATTATTGAAATTTAAGAATTAGCTCCATTAAATGTGGATCTTCATTTTTTTTGTTGTAACATTTTACCATAAAATCTTATATTTTAAATTAGAAAGCTTCAAAAATGTTAGCATTCTGTTAATAAAATGTGGAAATTCTTTTATATTGTTGTCTAAGCATTATATCTATACGTAGGTACTGAACAGAAAAAACGTTTCATGTTATTTGAACATGGAGTCATATTCAGATATCAGTAACTTCTTAAGTAATATTAATATGGACAAAATATGACTATAGTTATACTTGAGGTCTCTATCAAATCTCTTTAAATGTTGAATTATTCACAAATAATTGTTCAGTATCCAAATAATTTTGTAAGCTGGAAAATGTACTCAATTAAAACTTGAAAAATTAATTCAACATATTAAAATGAAAAACAAACATTCTGTAAACTTTAATAAAATGTATATTTTAGCTGCATATGTAACGATTGAACAATACATGAATTTTGAATGATTTTTGATTAACGAGGTAAGTTAATGTTAAATATTCCAGATTCTATAACTCACTGAATATTAAAAATATCAAAAGTAGGTATTTAGGCAGACCGCAGTCAGATCTTCAAAAGTGATTGTCAATAATCACATTTTTCCATAAAAAACTCTTTTAATAAATTGTAGAGTTGTGAATTTGATTCCCTCTTGATCAAACCTTTAACAATTTCAACTGTTTCTACTTTCTGTTGAGAACCTATCAATGCATGAATATATTATTCGGTCCTAAGACGTTTTTCTCTTCCCTTCAAATCCGAAAAAATTATTCCATGTTTCCTTTGCTCTTTGCCGAAATGTAAGTCTCAATAAAGCAATAAACAACCCACATTCTGCAGTCGACTATTAGAGTCCCCCTGTTGCCTGGAGGGATGCAGGCAGTTAGGCAATTAGACGTTAATTGATGGTCGTTTGAACCCTCTGAGCGGGAGAGGCACAAAGAGGGGAGGGAGAGTTCACCCGTTCAACCTACCTTCTCCCCGGCCGACGGGCCGGTATGGTAGCGAAAGGGATTCGGCCGGAACGGCCGGTATGGTAGCGAAAGGGTTAAAACGGAAATCGTGGGAGCTTTTGATCACAAAAACCTTTCAGAATATCTCTGAAATTACAAACAGATAAGGGGGGTTGAATTCATTAACAGAGTATTTCAAAAGTATCTTAAAAACACACTCATAATGAAACCAAAGCTAGCATCGTAGAACGATTCAACCGTACGTTAAAAACAAAAACGTGGTGATATTTCACAGGTGTGTTCCATGGAGGCGCCACTCAGGGGGAAAGGGGGGTGTTTTAATAAGGGGAGTGGCCTGTTACGTATTCATTACGTAATCATTACGTAACAGGCCACTCCCCTTATTAAAACACCCCCCTTTCCCCCTGAGTGGCGCCTCCATGGAACACACCTGTGAAATATCACCACGTTTTTGTTTTTAACGTACGGTTGAATCGTTCTACGATGCTAGCTTTGGTTTCATTATGAGTGTGTTTTTAAGATACTTTTGAAATACTCTGTTAATGAATTCAACCCCCCTTATCTGTTTGTAATTTCAGAGATATTCTGAAAGGTTTTTGTGATCAAAAGCTCCCACGATTTCCGTTTTAAAGGAGCACCACATGCATATTTCGAAAGCACGTCTATACAGGCTCGTAAATATTTGTAGACGTCATCATGTTTACTAAGAGATGGCAAATCTACCAGATCTCGACCAATGGGATGGAGTTACAGGGACACGTCACAGGTTTAAGGTATAAGTATTACCCTTCGACGGGCTGTAAGGCATTATTTTTTCCAGTATCGACTTGCTATGGCTTGTGCTAAACGTTCCCTGACCGATGGTGATCTTCCTGCGAAGCGACTTGCTGTTAGAGATGATGACAGCCATATGTTTCAACTCGGATCGGATTTGTTTGCGAGCGTTTGTGAATATCGGTCATATCCTAAAGTGCACATACGTGTGTTCCAGAGTGATGACTCGTTAAAACTATATCCTACAAAGGACGGTGTGATGCTGTCTGAAGAGCAGTGGCATGGACTGGTTTCGTATGCGTCTACAATCGTCGAAGCGTTCGAAGATGTCGAATACGGCGAGTATGAACTGGACGCTATGGTTTGCCTGGTCGTGCTCAAAGGTGGACACGGCGTGGGTCATTAAAAAAAGCATCCCCCGTGACGGAGGACTTGTATTTTCGTCATCGGTTCGGCTCAGCGTTGAACAGTGGCAGCGGTTGACAGATTTATGCGATCCAATCACCTACAGTTTGATGGCTCTGAAGTTTGAAAACGGTAAATTTTGGAATGCAGTGCGGAAGGTAGAATTAGCGGTAAATCTTCCTCGAAGCCCACCATCTAACGATCGACCCCTTGAACAAGACAGCAGTGATTTCGTAAAGCTTATGGACTGTTTAAAGCGGACTTTGAAAACAAATCTCCGAAAAGAACTGTTTACGCTGCTACGTAAGAACTGTTTCGGGTGTGAAGTGGATCATCCGAGTCAACTTCGCCATTCGTGCCTCACCATAAACGCTGAATCAGCTTACGATTATTTCCCCGAAGTGGTAAGAAACGTTAATCTAACTGATATTGCCGTAAGTTTTGTGGAAGAATCATGTATCGAACTAAATCATCCTGCTAATGTCGCGTTTATGTCTAAATTGAACTTTGCAACAGTACTAAAAGAGGTGCACGGTGAACTGGTATGTACGAACTAAATATTAATGTGACCTTAATGTAAATAAATATGAATGTCTCTGATATTTTTGTCAATGTGATTTCTTTTGTATAGTTAACGAGGATTTTAAGGTCAGCCTTAGAAGTGTTAATATTGTTCTCTGTATCAAGACCTCGCACAGCTAGCAAGCTATGTTGGGTCGAATGTTTTATATCGGGTGGGTGTAAAAGAAAGGGATGGGAAACCAAAGCTAGCATCGTAGAACGATTCAACCGTACGTTAAAAACAAAAATGTGGTGATATTTCACAGATGTGTTCCTGGGATAGTGATCGTTGTCTCTATAGATTTAAAGTATAGAGTGTGTATCTCTTTGTATGTAATCGCTTATAACGAGACAATATTTCCTTTAAAAGTTGGAATATTATTATGAACTAAAAAAGTGATGATATATACACTATCTGATCGTTAAAATCAAACTTTAGCAGGTTAATATATCGTTCTCTAGCTAGTCGGTAATTAGTGTGTCTTTGCTTTTAAAAATAAACACGACTTCACGTAGCTAATTGTCGTAACAATTACCTCTCATACGATCCGTAGAAGGGGTCGCTGATGGCAGGTAAACATCGTTCATGTCTTACTATGGATCAAATATCCGAACACTATGGTTGATTACATATTTCTGAAAAATATCTGCCAACGATTACAACCTTCGTCCCTCAGAATCGTAAAGTAATTAGTACTAGCTTGCAGGGGGGTAATGTTCCACAGACAGTGTTCTTTCAGATTGCCAAACAAGATAATATCAAAAATGTGTGCTAACCCGAACCACTTGTTCTAAGACTTCGACACTAGTGTAGAAATAGGAGGAAAAAATAACTTAATAGACATCTCCGTGTTAGATTGTAGTGAAACATCCTATCTTTGTCGAAAAGCTTGTGTATGCAGCTAGCCACCTTCACATGCACTTATTCAAACGTGCTGAAAAGAGATAGTACGCTGGAATAACTGGCGACAGAGCTAGATCTCGATTCTGGGGGGGTGACTTTTCACGGAAATACTATAAACAGTGAGTTTTCAGATTTTAAATTTCCAAACTTCGGTGGTTCTTTACTATATGCAAAGTATTTTTGTGATATTCATCCGTGTGTACGCAATGGACCGTGATTTACCAGCGTGGGGGAGGGGGGTTAATATTTTATGATTTTTCCTGTATTACTCCTTCCGCTACGGTGTGACTTTTATCGGTCGCTCCTTATATGACACTTGTTAATAGTCGTTTTTTCTATCTTACAGTATTTGCGCTGTAATCTGTTGTTTTTACAGCCATCCCACTGCATTTTTATACTTTCTCTCTCGTCACAGTTATTCTGCCTTCAAAAGAATTGTGAAAATATTCACCTATCCCGTTGTGCGAATTTACAGATATCCCTTTACATTTTCGTTTATGCACGTAATTTAGTTAAACGACCTAGTCACATACTGTATCGGGAGGTTAAAGTACTGAATAGGCTATTGTGAGATTTTCGTCGTAAGCAGATATACGGAATCAGATCCGATGATGCTTGCAATTTATCTACTTTGATCGTATGGTTTATTAGAAAGGGAAGATGTATTAGTGTTTGAACTTTATGCATGCTTTCTCTCACAAAATAATTAATGAGCGTTTTACGAATCTGTGTCGTGAAGCAGACTCAATCTTTCATTCTAAATGCTTACTCAGCCTATGGACAGGTAGTTTGTCGATGTAATGGGAGACCCATCAGGCTTTTGGTCCGAGCGACTGCTCCTCTCAAAGTGAGTCGAACCATACTCCTTTAACGCATGTTGGAACTTAAGCTTTACGGAAACGTATGAACTCTACTTTTAACATTCTGCCACACAGGCTTTACCCTGTAAAAGCATGTAACCCGGGGATACATCGAATAGCGTTACTTCCTGGGAAAGAGTTTGCATCATGTACTGAGGACACAGCCATAATAAGTTTTTTTAAACAACGTCCCGTAACGGGGGAGTTTTTTTTTTATTTCGTAGGACTTTTGTTAAAAGCCATCCGGGGTGAGGATCCGAACACGGATCTTTTAGGTCGACCCTATTACCTTCAATATTTTTCATCACGACGAATAAAATCAGATTTTTTATTTGCTGCTACTGTGAGGTAGCCCTTCTTCTAGTAATAGTCACGAGGGAGTGAGTTGAAAGAAATAAGTATTGATTAAAACGGACTTAAAATACGTGGGTTATAAAAATACGTATATGAAAGGACTATCGGGTTTTGGCGTAAGAACTAAATTTTAAAAGTGGAGAGGGATCCTGCCAGAATTAGACATCTACAGTAAAATGAACTCCGAAGATTGTACATTAAGACCTCTATTCATCTTTGATAATTTTCGCAAGCATCGAGGGTTATGATAAAGAAAGCAAGCTTGAAGTGAGAACGTATAAGGATGTTAATACTATCGCCTAACAAAGGACGCCTGAGATATTGCTAAAGATTTTCGTATTTTTCCACGGAATTATACGGCGCACATCTTTTCTAATGTCCGAGGTCGAATCCTATTTTTCCTGAGTCGAACCATAACCTTTTAACTCATATTGGAACTAAAGTTTTTTACGGAAACGTATGAATTCTATTTTTAGTATTCCGCCACATAGATTTAGCACTTCTCCGAGGAGTCGGCCATAAGGTGTGTCAATTCAATTTTAAGTGATCTAATAAGGTTCCAGTTATATTTCATAACCTAAAGGGCAGGGAATCGGTATTAATTGTAATCCCGATAATATGTAAAAACAACAGTCTCCCTTTGAATTTCATAGATTCCTATTTTTAAGTGCGTCTATCAGCAGAAGAATTCCTTCTGTATTTCGAGAGGAAACAGTAATTATTTAACTTTCCCATTAGGTTTTCGGACGGACCCGCCACTCTTCTCAAAGACGCCGCATTCCACGTTGGTCCCCGTGACCTTTGCATACCACACGCTTGTTGTGTCTTGTCAGATCACATGGGGATGAGTGTACAAGATATCGAAACGGGTTAGAAGGTCGTCTCTCTTGTAAGCAGTAGGCGCGATCAGAGCATATATGTCAGTTAAGCGGTTTCGTTTGCTAAATTTTGGCTATCAGTCCCGTTGCAAATATAATTTCAGTGGATTAGTGGAGGTGCGTGAAGCAATGTATTATTTTTATAGTCGAAGTTTTAAACTAATGTTCCCCTACTCCGTTAATATGCATTCATGATGGAAGTTTTTTAGCATTCTTACTTTCTATAACATTCTACCTCGTACAAAAAAGTTATTTTTTACCCGATTTCATAAGCGTGATGAGACATACGCTCGCACGCAAACGATGGGAGAGACGTTTTTTCTTCGGTGTTGCGTTACTACGTGGAAACACAGATATCTGACGGCACCAACCCGATGGAGACTAATACGCACAACTCTTGAAGGTTTAGGACGTGTCATTTCAAAAGTCTACATGGGGTGCGTTGAAACCTATCATAAAGGGTTGTGCAGAGAACCGTCTCCGGACTTGGGGAAAATATCGAGTCCGAAATCCACGATAAAGAGTGCCAGTGAGTTTTCACGATGTAAGACAGCGCGCCTAATGCTTGGAGCAGCACAGATTCATTCGTCAATTTGATCCCCCGTTTGGAATTTTTTATTTTCGTAGGACTTAACCATCCGTCAGTGAAACGCTGTCCGGGGTGAGGATCCGAACACGGAGTCTATTAGGTCGATCCTATCACTCCTCAATATTTTTCATCACGACGAATAAAATCAGATTTTTTACCCATCGGCATTTTCTGCGGGACAGTCCTTTAAAAAACAGTTACTGTGGATAGATCTAGTAAGCGACAGTCGTGGAGTTAAAAGAAATAAATGTTACTGAAACGGACTTAAAATACATATATTAATGTGAAAGGACTATCGGGTTTTGGTGTAAGAAATACATAGAAAAAGATAGTTATAAAGACTGCTAGGTTAATGTCTGACCCATTCCACACGCATCTAAGCCACAACAAGTACACGGCATAGTCCTGTGGAATCCACCCAGCGAGGGAAGAATTTTTTTTTTTTTTTTCCGGTGAAACGCCTCTACAGAAAACTGATTTTTTATTTCGACCGTGGAATGATTTTAATAAAGGTGAGGAATATTTTAACCAGTGCTTAATTACTAGGGAGTTGATTAACGGAGTTTGAAAATTTTTCCACTGCAGACGTGTGTTCTAAAAGCAGATTTAACATGTCATCCCTACGAATAATTTAAACCATTATTAATTTCACCCTATGGTATTTTCTATGGAAACAGTAAGAGTAAAATGAGTTTCAACTGTAGGATGATTTTTAATGTGGGAATTTTGATGAGTGTTTAATTACTAAGGAATTTTGTATCATTCCTTTCTGTACAATTATTCTAAGACCAGTCAATCGTTCCATGCAATTATTCTGAGACTTGCATCAGCCGAGTGAAGGAGTGGGACCTTAAAATGTTCAACCAGAGGGTTTTTCATAAGGGGGAGGGCTTAAAATATAGGTAGGTCGACCGGGGGGGTCCGAAAACGAGAAATTAGACTTAAAATAAAGGGTTTTTTGGGAAAATAGTACTTCTCCCTATCAACAGATGGCACCAGGAGGGTTTTTAATAAGGGGGAGGGCTTAAAATATAGGTAGGTCGACCGTGGGGTCCGAAAACGAGAAATTAGACTTAAAATAAAGGGTTTTTTGGGAAAATAGTACTTCTCCCTGTCAACAGATGGCGCCAGGAGGGTTTTTAATAAGGGGGAGGGCTTAAAATATATGTAGGTCGACCGGGGGGTCCGAAAACGAGAAATTAGACTTAAAATAAAGGGGTTTTTGGGGAAATAGTACTTCTCACTGTCAACAGATGGCGCCACTGAGGGGGGGAGGGGGGGTGAAAGGGGGTTTAATAAAGGGGAGGAATTATTAATAAAGGGGCGTGGCCGGTTACGTAATGATTACGTCATGCTACGTCATAGGGCGTGACCGGAAGTGGGCGTGCTTATGACGTCATAGGGCGTGCCCGGGAGTGGGCGTGGCTTGTGACGTCATAGGGGGGAAAGCACTGTGCAAAGGGGGAACGGTATAATGGGATGACACTACTGCCGTCTGTCCCAGCGGCGCTCCCCCTTCTCATCTTTTTGATAGCAAAATCCACTTCTTGGGCAGTAATCGCAGCCTCAAACAATTCTTATTCCTCGTCGCTAATCTCAGGACAATCTTTAATCCAAACAAGCATGTCTTCTTCGTTTAAAGGGTCTGAGCAAAACAGTTCTTCGAAAAAGTTACAAAACACTTTCTTAACATTTTCCGTGCCGAAAACTTCCTTCCCCCCTTTAGAATCGCGAATGGAAGCGATGGAGATGACTTTTATTTTTTGGGGCCGCATAATCAAAAACAGAGGTAAAATTTTCCTCCAACTCAATTTCCTTTTCTACCGAAGACTGTTTTGCTTTCAGGCCAGTAGATCGAAATATTTCATTAATTCTTTTTCATTCAGCACTACCTCGAATTTAGATTAGGTTTCCTGGTATAGAGGTAACAAACCCATAGAAAAATTCAGTGCTTCGTCCCTGGAGAAAATGGACGAAAAACCATAATTATTAGCCTAATATTAGTTTTCTAATATATATCTATACCCTATATTAGAAACGCAGTCCCTAACTACCAAAAATTACACGCTCCATCTATCGCAGTTTGTGAAAGTGGCGGAGGTCAGCCAACCCGCAGTGCAATGGGAAAGCCTCTCTCCTTTGTAATTAGGAAAAACTCTCGAAAGCAAATTATATCTAAAATCAGTTTCACTTGAGTTTTTCTTAATCCCTTGTGCCGTCGAACTAAGATTCAGACACTCAGCTGTCGGGCATAATTGTAAACTAATTTAATGTGATCAGCGAGACAGCCTCAGCAAAACAATGTTCTCTGCCAGCTGTCCCTCAAAAACACACATCTTTCAATCAACTTTCATTCTTTTACACAACATTCATTGCCCCATACGCGTTTGGGAAGGGGTGTGCTTGCTAGGGAAAATTCCCAAGCTTGAGGTTAAGCAGTGCAGTCAAGTCGAGTGTGAAAAAACGCTTTCTTCTCGGTGCACTCTTAAAAAGCCGAAAAATGAAATTGTCCGTGATACACTTTTTTTATGGTTCATGCAAGAGCGTCGAAGAAGAACGCCAATCAGTGGGCCAACCCAGAAAGAAAAAGCATTAATCCTTCATTTTAAAATCGGAAATGGGGGAGATTTTTCAGTAAGCCAGGGATGGCTTTCTCGCTGGAAAAAACGGCATGGTGTTCATTACATTGGTGTTTGTTGTGAGAAATTGTCAGCCGATCCGTTAGCGGCAAAGGAATTTTCAGGAAAACTTTTAGTGCTTATTGAAGAAGAAGACCTATGCGCAGAACAAATCTACAATGTAGATGAGACTGGGTTAAATTTTAAACTTCTTCCAACGAAAACGTTTCTGACAGCGCAAGAAACCTCAGCATCAGGATTTTAATCAAACAAAGAAAGAATCCCTGTGACTGTGTGTAGAAATTCTACAGTTATGCACAAGCTTCCTCTTTTTGTAATTGGGAAAACAGCGAAACCTCGAACATTCAAGCATTTAGCTAATCAGCTAGTTTACTTATAGCTCAAAAGTCTGCTTCGATAGACTCGCATTTGTTTAAAGAATGCTTCTTACAGAATTTGTTCCAAAAGTAAAAAAAACACTTGAAAAGTCTTAAAATGCCTGTAAAGGCCCTACTCATTCCCGACAATGCCCCAACACACTCAAGCGAACTCATTTCCGACAACATAAAAGCCATGTTTCGCCACTTAATGTAACGTCTTTAGTGCAACCAATGGATCAAGGCCTGCTTGTAAATTTAAAAAGGCGATACAGGAGAAAGCTTCTTTCAGAAATTCTACAGCGAACCGAAAATGAGAGAATAGGACTTTTAAATGCTTTGAAACTTTGTCAACTAATGATTAACGACCTCAAGGAACCATTTTGTGATGCATTTAATATGGGTATATACGTTGTCGATGCCCAAATCTTTATGAAGTTGTCTGTTAGTTAACCAACGTTAGTTTAACCAAGCGACATCAACAGCATATCTCAATATTTTTTTTGCAAGAACTAAATCTTTTGTATATTCGTCGACAACTAATCTCAGCAAAAATTTGTTTTCCTTATAAAGGATGGACATATTGTTGAAATACATCCGTGATATACCATTCCGAATGAAATTTGTACGCTTTAAGATTGAACGAACTAAAGTTAATTTAATTAAATTGTTTTATAAAACAGGTGGTAGTTAATTGTCAAATTTCATTTCTCATTTTAACTTATTTTCTTATTGTCCTTCACTCGTAATTTGTTGTGTTTGCAATTTGTTTTAATAATTCGTAATTTGTCAAATCACTAGATTAAATAAAGAAATTAAACGCCATTCTGTTGAAAGCTACGAAAGGAGACAGATTAATGGCGATCGTAAAATGACGAGAGCAGAGAGAAAATGAGTAATTCGGATCTTACGTTAGGTGGCGCTGCACTACAATTTCAGTCTGCCCTGCTTAACCTCAAGGACCTGAATGGTGGGTGATGACAGCTATTGTCGAACTTGTGCACCTAGCTGTACTCTCCCTCCCTTCAGCCTTTTTTCCTTTTTCCCTTTCCTGCTCACCTCACACACCATCTTATTATACCTCACCTAAACCTTTAGTCTGCCCTGCTTAACCTCAAGGACCTGATTCCACCACAATTACTCCCCCCACTACACCCTCTCATACCTCCCCTTCACCTCACATCATCCATAACTCACTTCCTTCTCCTCCACACCTTCACACCCCTTTTAATCCCCCTCTCCCCATCTAATCCTCTATTCTCACCCCAGATAGACTAATTATACACTTCTGCTTTTCACACCTCTCCCCTCCACCTTTTACTTGTTCTTCCCCCACATTTTTTCTTCCCTCCACCCCACTTTAATCTCCCCCTCACTGTAATTCAACATAGGCAGTCTCTGCCACGGCTTAGCCGTTTTATTTACTAAACACAGTCAATAACCTTTAAGGAATCAATTAGATAATGCAGGTATAGACTAGTGTCTGGTACTGCTACTGTCATCTTTGATCTTTGTTCCTCGATGAGATATTCGAAAAAAGCCCTTCTTATAAATGCTTTGTCGCTGGAGAAAATGGTCGACAAACCATAATTATTAATCTAATGTTAGTTATAAAATATAGGATCTGCGCCAGATCCTATATTTTATAACTAACATTAGATTAGACCCACTACCAAAAATTACACGCTCCATCTATCGCAGTTTGCGAAAGTGGCGGAGGTCAGTCAACCCTAAGTGTATTTGTTAACTATTCAAAGGATCACTTGAGCCACGGGGGTTGATCTCCACGTGGGCTTCCGTGGGTTTGGAAATTTAAAATCTGAAATAGCACTGTCTATAAAAGAACAGCATTACCCCAGTCTTTCCATTAGTATGTACTAATTGCGTCTCGATTCTGAAGGAGAAGGATCCCAGAATCGATCGTTTGAGAATGCAAAATGTTGTCGGCTAGACAACATTTTGCATTCTCAAACTTCAACCGACTTCCGGACCTAACGCATACAGCGATAGTCCTTTCGTCGGTTATTTCACACATCAAACACACTAAAAAAACTCAATCATCGATTTCACGAGAAAGAGAGATTGAAAAGGAAACGAGAAGTGATAGAATAGCGACAATAAAGCATCATAACACACTCTCACATTAAATTACAATAAACGAGAAAGAAAAACATTAATCGTAACGTAACGCAAGCTTTCGTTAGAGAAAGCATTCACCTCTAAACAGCACCAATACAGAATCCGGGTCGTCCGATAGAGGGCGCCCTGTGTATCGGCGCTGTGCCGACATGCAAGGCAGCAAGATCCAAGCCCGATCAGTGGCTTAGCGATCCAAGTGCCTGCCTCGCGTAGATGGTTGGGTCCTGTGACGTCAGCCGCCGTCGAGCGAACGGGCAAGAACGACTCCACCAAGCCGAATTTGACATTTTATATACAGAAAACAAATAATCATAAAAATATACAAAAAAACAAAATAAAATATTCTGTGGTCCAAAGAAGGACGCAAAATTAAAATTCCGGGCTTGCAGGCCGCGGAAAACCTAAAAATTAGCCCTGGAATGGAAGTCTCGCCACTGTTTCCAGAACAGTGGATTCTTTTTGAAACTTCGATCAACTCCTCTTCTAATATTTATACATTTAACAATTACTTTAAAGGTAGTACTGGGGCTCCAGTGCGAAGTATTGAAAAGTCTGTAACATCGCCCTTGCCACAGAAGGGCTTTTGTAGTGGCGAGAATCAAATTATAAACATATTTATATCTGCCAGGAACATTCTCGTAAAAAAGTACCTCACGTAATGTGAAACTCTGAATTTTCATCCAATTACATATCTCCTTCCAAACCTCTGTCGCAAAGGGACAGTAAAACATAATATGGCCAATGTCTTCGATACTGCGACAAAAATCGCATTTATCAGAGACATTGGTCATTCTGCGATGCAGAATCGCTCGGGTCGGATGGACATTGTGAGCTGCAAACCACGTGATGTCGCGATAATTAGAAATAGCATTACAATGATAATTAATGTCCCAGGCTGTTTTCCAATTGAGATTGGGGACTCGATAGAAAACGGCAGCCACCCAAAGCGGCAGAAATGACATATACAAGTCTCGAAGCTGCATGTCACAGGCCGAAGCACCGCTACTCTGCCGCTCAGAGGACTTGTATAAGTCCGCCAGCTCGAGATATCGTTGGGACTGTTTAACAGATTTTGGGCGGCGATATTCTACACTCTGGCCACCAGCTCGCAGAATTTCCGGCCCAAAGAGTTACTGAAAGCGACACCCGGATGGTCGTCACACTTAATATTACTGATTGCCTCTCGCAGGAAAACTGCTTTTTGGCGCGAAACAGGATGTTTAAGATTCAAACCACCTTCGTTACAGAGGCGATAGATTAAGAATCTCGGGATTTTCGTTCTCGTGCCCTGCCAAATGAAATCAAAAATAATCTTTGTAAACTCCGAAAAAACTGGGTAGGTCCATTTCGATATCAAAACGACGTTTGCCAATTTGGCACGGTTGGCGATAGAGAAATCAGAAATCTGCCAAACAGGTTTGATTTCTCGAGCCTGTTTCAGTGAATCGTTCCAAGTTTTAATGTGGCATCCCTTCCAATTAAAATATACGCCAAGTATTTTGATAGGCTCGTTAACTGGCGCAACAATATGATGTGAAAAACCTTTCCAACTACCCCATGTCAGAGCTCGTGTCTTATCCAGATTAAGTTCCGCCCCTGTGGCTTTCGAATAATTTTTGAAAACATGAAAAAACCTACGTAGAGAAAATTTATTCTCGAAAAAGAAATTTATGTCGTCTGCATAGGCGACATATTTAAGCTGTAAACTCGTCTTGCCGGGTGTTGGAATTCCTTGGAAAAGCGAGTCAGCTTGAATTTTTCTAACTAACGTTTCAATTGTCAAAAAACAAAAACCAGAGGCGACAGAGGGCATCCCTGTCTTACGCCTTTGGAGACAGGGAAAAAGTCAGAGATGTTCCCATTCCCACTGACCCTACTTTCAATATTATTGTACAAACATTTCAAAATGTTTATAAAATTCCTGCCAAAGTTATGGGCTTTGAATAGGTGCCACAAAATGTTATGCGACACTCTATCGAAAGCCTTGTTCTGATCAACAGAGAATAAACAGCATTTGCTACGTTTTAAATTAACGTAGTCAATTGCGTCTGCAATAGTGCATAAATTTTGAGAAATTTTCCTTCCCCCTACAGAGCATGTCTGCGTAGACCCAATGAGTGCTGAAAGAACTTTACTCAATCTGATCATAATAACGTTAGCAAAAATTTTAAAATCACTATTTAAAACAGAAATAGGTCTCCAGTCATTAACAGATAAATTACACCCATCAGGTCGCTTTCCTAATAGTGCAATCTTTGCACATCTCATGTTGGTGGACATCTCTTTCGTCGCTGATAAGTCTATTAAACAAATTAGCCAGGGGAACTTTAAACTGGCGAACAAAGGATTTATAAAAATCGATGGGAAAGCCGTCGGTTCCAGCTGCAAATTCTTTTCTCATTTTCTTTATTGCATTATCTATTTCTTGTGCAGTAATGGGTTCATCTAATAAATTCTTCTCGTCATCAGAAATGTTTGGGCAATCTTGTACCCAATCAAACATATCACATTCATTTAATGGGTCTGAGCAAAAAAGTTCTTCGAAACAT
The DNA here is from genome assembly GCA_038380435.1 of Ryuthela nishihirai. Classification (NCBI taxonomy): domain Eukaryota; kingdom Metazoa; phylum Arthropoda; class Arachnida; order Araneae; family Heptathelidae; genus Ryuthela; species Ryuthela nishihirai. Next base: position 39,508,988 of record JAWZYU010000019.1, read on the forward strand.
TTAAAAAAATTTCTTTTAATATTTTCCGTGCCGAAACTTCCCCTCTCCCCATTGTATCACGAATGAAAGTGATAGAGGCGACTTCCTTAGCATTAGGGGCCGCATAATCAAAAACAGAGGTGAAATTTTCCTCCTTCTCAATTTCCTTTTCTACCGAAGACTGTTTTGCTTTCAAACCAGTGAATTTCATTATGAATAGATTGCACTAGAAGGATATGAGTGTCACTTTGACATCCCCCTCTGTTGAGATTCAAAGCCATTCGCTTCAGGATCTCCCTTTTTCTGTACACAAACGCGTAGCTTTCCCTTGAGCCTCTCCCACCATGAGCCAGTCCAAGTTTCGGCTAGTGCGATATCTGAATCTAAAATATCAGTCAAGTGTTGCTTCAAATTTTCATTTTCCAAATGGGAAATATTCGTTTTCCACAAGGGCTTGCCCCTACCATCCACCCTGGGAATAATTATGTTTCCTGAAGTGACCCGATGGTCACTGACGAAAAATTCCTGGCTATTAACGTCAGTAATTACAAAATCAGTACACATATCAAGGTATTGGCTGGAGACATAAATTCGATCAAGTCGCCGTTGAATCTGGCGATCGCCAGGTTGCAGCGAATTGATCATCGTTTTTGTATCTCCAGACGTCCGTCAGACCGAATCCACTTATCAGATGAGACAGTTTTAATCTGCTACTGTCACTCCGAAACGTGACCAGATAATCATAAGAATCATTTAAAAAATAGTTCAAAGTTTCATAAAATTCGACTCTTCCAGATGGTCTGTTAGGACAGTACACATTAACGATACAGAAGTAAAAACCATCTCGCTCGGCCACGACCTTCACTAATCTCCCATTGAAGTCGTTGCCGAACTTCACTATGCGATAGACATTCATTCTGCCGCTAATAATGGCCACTCCTCTTGCAGTGGAGGTACCGAACGAGAAGTAGGACTTATGCTTATCTCGTCGGAGCAGATCTTTTGCCCAACGGTCAGATTCCAGGTGAGTCTCTTGTAGAAGCAAGAAATCAAGCTGGTTTAGTTCTATGAATCCTAAAATCTAATTTTGTTTCTTCGGAGACAAAGCACCGTGGACATTGAGCGAGGCCTCGCGTTGTACTGCCATCGCTGAGAGAAAGGAAAATATAACTATACAAAAACAATACAAAGGGCAAAAGGCACCTAGTACTACCAAAACAAAAACCAAAAGAGCCTCATTAGAAGCTCAGAGCATCACTGTCCGAATCTGACAGTAATACTTCACCAGGTGTCCTAATTAAGGCCTTTAATAAATCAGAGGCCGAAAAAGTCTCACAGTCCATTTCTACAATGGGAATTTTAACGTCTTCCGAAGTAGTTGCAGAAGTAGGTTTTTCTGCCTCCATATCTGCGATATGAGAATCAGAAATCGACTCTGTAGCTGTTTTTACAGTTTTGATTTTCTTATTGGGTGCCGGAGTTGCTTTGTTTATAGCGCCGACACGTTTTACCACCGCTGTGGTGGATTTTCGCTCCACTTGGGCCGGCACCATTGGCAATCCCTTCGGTGTATCGACACTTTTATTACTTTTGGCAGTATTGCTGGTCGTCTGAGGAGGTCTCTCAGTCGTCTTATTAGCGGTTTTCGTCGGTAAATACACAGTAACCGGCGAACTTGTAGTTTCGGCCGCGTCGTTTGGCGACGTTTTAGCCGGTTTTCTCCCTACTAGGGCATCGGCAAACGATCGCAGAGGGCAATCGCTGAACGTATGCCCATAATCGCTGCATTTTTTGCATCCAATGACGCAATCCATGACCCAAATTCCAGATGTGTATTTGCACGACAGTTCTTACAAAATATAGCTGTATACTGAGCCGCGAAGTGACCTTGCAGATGGCACTTTTTACAGATGATCACTACTCCATCATGCACTAAAATGGCGGCACATCGCGCAATAGACATTGTATTAGGTACAGTTCTAGCCATGTCCATGACTACTACTCGTGAACCTGTCTGCATCCCTTTGAATCGACCTTCTTTTTTGCTCGCAAGTGATGGACAGGACTTTCCCATAAGGCATTAGCGCCCCCACCACCACCTCGTTCGCAATTTCAAAGAACACTCTATGGACGGTCACTGTGATAATATTTGTCCCAGTTCTTTCAATGTTCACTTTTTTTCCATCTACCGTAATTTCACCCAAAGCCACAATTTTGGACATGAGCTCCACCACATTGTGGTCATCGTAACATATAAATTCTGTGCATTCCAGGCCTTCTTATAAACGCTTTGTCACTGGAGAAAATGGTCGAAAAACCATAATTACTAATCTACTGTTAGTTTTTTTTAATATTATGGGGTCCGCGCGAACGCAGTCCCCACTACCAAAAATTACACGCTCCATCTATCGCAGTTTGCGAAAGTGGCGGAGGTCAGCCAACCCGCAGTGCAATGGGAAAGCCTCTCTCCTCCTTTGTAATTAGGAAAAACTCTCGAAAGCAAATTATATCTAAAATCAGTTTCACTTGAGTTTTTCTTAATCCCTTGTGCCGTCGAACTAAGATTCAGACACTCAGCTGTCGGGCATAAGGATAAACTAATTTAATGTGATCAGCGAGACAGCCTCAGCAAAACAAAATGTTCTCTGCCAGCTGTCCCTCAAAAACACACATCTTTCAAACAACTTTCACTCTTTCACACAGCATTCACTGCCCCACACGCGTTTGCGATGGGATGTGCTTGCTAGGAAATATTCCCAAGTCTTATTAGACGGCGTCCTTCCCCCTTCCTAGCATGCACAATTGAGATGTGTGTGGGGCTTCAAGAGAAAGACAAATACAAACCTTTCGCCATAACCGAAGAAAAAACACAAAACATTTAACACCCTTGAGGGGAGAGGGGTCCAAATCCGGGTTCCTGTCATTGCGCAGGAATTAAGGTTCAGCCGCAGGAAATAAATAAAAAAGGCTCCTGCCCCCCCCCTTTTCCCTTCCCGAAAACCCGGACAAGGACCACGTTCAGTTCAAGTCACACTGGGTCTTGTGACCACAGATATTCTTGAAAAATAATTGTAGGGTGATTTCGGAGATCCATAAAAAAGATGAGCATGACATTTCGGATGATAATTAAATTGAAGGAAAGGGATTTATTTCCTGTGTGAGGAAGGAATCAGAGTCAACGAAAGTGGAAGAAAGAAAGGAGGAAGGATAAAAAAGAAAAGGGAAAAGACAAGGTGAGAAGGGGGAGTCAGTAGCAGCAACAGCGCTCGTCTCGGCTCTGCGTGCCAAAGGTGATATCCTAAGGTCAGTTGGCAGCCTGCCTCGCCCAGGAATGCTGAGCCTAAGGGTGGGTCCGGCTGAAGGTTACCGTAACGTGGCTTTCAATGGCGAGATTTGACCTTCTGCTTGTAAGTGCTGACCATAGCATAAAAGATTAGGAATTGGGAGGGGGGGGGGGGGGGTTTGAAGAGAAAGGGAGAGGGGAAAGAACTGAAGGCTGGAAATGAAACACTGCATACATTCAAATACAAAGTACAATTGCATCTAGGTTAATATATTCTAACATTAAATATTTACACATTTATATCTGGTTTTAGTTTTATATAACATTGTATTGAAATAATTAGTATCTGAACAGTTAAATTTTAGTAATAGTTCGGAAAAATACATTTAAGGATTATTTATTCGATTTTACTTTAGTATTTGCCTTAATGGTAGTATTGATTAAAAAACAGTCTTTCATTAAATGATAAAAATAAGTTCAATAATTTTAAAATAACCTGTTAAGAATTAAACTTTTGATTTGAACAATGAATTGAATCTAATGATGATTAGGGAATTGCCAAATAATTACTAAAATTTTACAAATAAGATTCCCTCCTTAGTCACTCCAACAAATTTAGCCCATGGTCGCCACAAGTACATGACATGCTTTGCTGTTAATCTCTTCTTATCCAGCTGCAACCGATCGCGAAGTTCACATTTTGTTTTCCATAGCAATTTTTCTGTGGTCTCTGTTTTGCTTTTCCAAAATTTTCTTTGCCTGGCCCTCCAGAGTTGGTGTTTAATCTCGGTCAGGCAGATATCCATAACATATTTTTTTTGTTTGCTGATTGCCATCGGATGATGGAATAATACAGTGTCCGCTGACATTGCTGGCAATCCTGACCACGTTTGAAATTTTAACCATAATTCTTGCGCGAATTTGCAGTCATAGAATAAATGTTTCGTGGTTTCGATACACGCGCAAAAGGCACATTTGTCAGATCTTGACGTTCCCCTTGCCCACGCCTTATCTCGTGTGAAAAGGATGTCGTGAGCGAGTTTCCAAAGGAAATCTTGTTTATGGGCCTCCACGTGTTTGATTTGCAAGTTTGACCAAGCAATTTTCCATTCAATATCCGGTCTTTTGTTCACAATTTGCGGTATTTCCACCGGAAGCAATGCAGAGTACACTAATTTCTTGTCGCATTTTTTATCATGATTTAACACATATTTAGTTTCTAATGTGATATTGACGTCCGACAAAAATACATAATTCCTATTTACAGTATTACATTCCGGGCCCTTATAAGTACATTTCTCAACATATTTCCGTGCGGCTGGGCCGAGAAAATATGAGAGAAATGCACTCGCAGGGTGGGATGGGATATTCAGCGTTTGAATAACGTCAACATACTGTAGGGTACGAATCCAAGTTTTAACATGCTTTAGATCGAGCCCGCCGGCCCCGACCGGCTGATAGAGGATTCCTCTATTAAGAGACTCGTGTTGGGATGCCCAGATAAACCCAGCAGCGATTCTTGTGATTTTCGTGTATACCGTAGAAGGTGGGGGGGGGGGGGGGGGTATACACAGTTCCAAGAAAAGTGAAAATTGGGATTATCAACGCGTTAAAAATTTCCGCCCTTTTAGAGATCGAAAGGTCTCTATCCCCCCAAAGTTCGCATGTTTTCTCCGCTTTGGCTATGGCCAATTTCCATGTGCTTGGATCGCATCCCTCCCAATTGATATGCACACCTAGGAGTCTTAAGGGCTCTGAGGCGGATTTGACGTGATTCCACACCGAAGAACCCCACTTGCCCCAAGCCATAATTTTGGTTTTGTCTCTATTAATTAGAGCCCCACTGCAATCTGAGTATTTTTTAAAAAGATCGTAAAAATTAGCTATTGAAGCTTCATCCGAAAAGGTAAACGTGACATCATCGGCGTACGCAACGTATTTCAGCTGCGTACGATGTCCAGGTACTATGACACCTTTAAATTTTGGATCCGCTTGGATTTTCCTAAGCAATGTCTCCAGAGAGAGTACAAATCGCAGAGGGGAAAACGGACAGCCTTGTCGAACACCCCTCGCAACGGAGAAGCGTTGTGTAAGGTGCCCGTTAACCAAAACTTGGCTTGTTACATTTTTATACATATTATTAAATAAATTGCAAATTCTAGGGCCAAAGTTGTGAGCTTTCAATAGTTTTCGCATGAAGTCATGCGAAACCCGATCAAAAGCTTTGTTTTGGTCAATTGCCAGAAAACTGAATTTCGTTTTTTTAGAAAAATTAAATTCGAAGCAATCTCGAATAAGCCTAATGTTGTGTTGAATCTGCCTGCCAGGGACACTGCAAGCTTGGCATTCGCCAATGATTTCACACAGAATTTTTCCAAAACGGTTGGTTACAATTTTGGCCAAGATTTTGTAATCACAGTTTAGCAGAGAAATCGGACGCCAATTCGTTAGGTTGTGACAATTTGGCGACTTTTTTAACAAAGTTACAATAGCATTTTCCATTCCTGTATTTGCTACTTCGTTTGTCAGCAAGTTGTTGTAGAAATCGCTCAGTGGCTTCCATAGCAGGTCCACGAATTTTTTGTAGAACTCTGCTACAAAGCCGTCTTCGCCCGGACTCTTGTTGCTGTTTTGCTGTTTTACAGCAGTCCGTATCTCCTTTTCTGTGATGTCATCCTCTAACCGAGACGTCACTTCGTTGGCGATCTGTGGCGTATCTTCTAGCCATTTATCGATTTCTTTGAGTGAAAGGCTGTCAGGTGAAAAAAGATCTTGGTAAAAATTATAGACTTCTTGTCTAATGCCAATTTGGTCCGAAATAATATTCCCTCCCACTTCCAATTGCGTCATTGTACGCTTTTCGCGAGAATTTCTTTTAAATTTCGCCAGTAGGCTGCTGAGGTTGTTAGCCTCGGCTAGTCTACCGCTTGCAAGATTTAATCTCGTCTCAGAGCCTTTCACTGTACATTGCTCGTTGAGTTCTCTTTTAATGTCAGCGACGATGAATCGGTTGTAGTTGTCGTCGGCTTCTCCAGCTGTGTAGGCTGCTAAAGCCTGTCTTAAGAAAGTTTGACGCTTCCGCTTTTTCCCTGCCAAACGCCTTCCAGCTAATTTAAGTATATCCCTCACCCCCCCTTTGAGTTCGTCCCACCAGGCTGCTTCGGTAGCCTTCGCACTGCTTATCCTAGTGTTTAAAAATAATTTAATCTCCCGTGAAACTTGAATGTCATCCAGCAGGCTGGCATTCATTTTCCACAAGCCTCCCCCTCTTTTAATCGATTCACAGAGCGTCAATTTTCCTAAGACAACCAAATGGTCACTAATTTGATTATCTGCGTTATTGATTTCGATGTGTTCGCACATTGTGCAGCGGGTCTCATGCTGTTTGCTGATGTAGATGCGGTCTATTCGTGATTTGGCTGGTGGATTTATTTTCTCCCACGTATAGCCGTATTCTGCCGGATGCCACTTACGCCAACAATCGGTGATGTCGAAGTCTTGCAGGATAGTTGCAAATGCTTTAGCACTGCCGTCCCCTCGATGTGTGAGGGGGAATCTATCAAGCTCTGTGTCGACAACGGAGTTGAAGTCACCGGCGACGATTGTCAGGTCCTGTCCACTGTTTATGAAGTAGGGCAGCGTACGGTAGAAGGATTTTCTTTCGGTGGCCTTATTTGGGCAATAAACGTTTACTAATCGTAAGTTGCAATTGTGTATAGTGCACGTGACTGCGATGATTCTTCCTTCTGTGTCACAGTCGTACTTAACGTTTGCAGGCTTACATTTTTGCGAAAAAATAATCGCAACTCCGGCGCTTTGCCGCGAACCGTTGGAGAAATAGCACTGCATGTCGTAATTACGTCGAAACACAGTGATATCCCCCCAGCAGGCGAAGTGGGTTTCTTGCAGCATGCACACATCAATCTTATTTAAAATCATAAAACCCTGCAACCAATCTTGCTTCCTGCGCCCGCGGAAACTCCGCATGTTGAGGGTCATTATATTTAGGGTCGCCATTTTGGGTAGGTATTTGGAAACAGACGGGTGGCATTTCAGAAAAATGCAAAGAGACGTAGTTACACAGTTCAAAAGTTATTTGCCCGTTTTCGGGTTCTTCACTCCCTTTGCAGTTCCAACAGAGCTTGTTTTAGACGTTGAAGGTTGGGGGGGTTTATTCCCCGAAATCGTGCCCGTTTTAAGTCTCGTGAGAGCGGGCGACGGAATTTGAGTCTTTTCAGTTTCTCTTTCTTCGCGGTCTCTAGGTCTATCGACGATTTTTTTTGTGCTGTTGGCATTGTGAACAATCGTGGGACTTATAATTCCCGGAGAGAAGGAGGGAGGTGGAGAAGCTGGTGAATCTCTTTCATCAGCGCTGAGATCGATCACGAGTTCAGAATTAGATGAGCCGATAGAGCTGATTTCTTCGTCCATCTCGCTCCCGTGCTTCAGTGCTGTAAAGATTGTGTCACAGCTATCGGTTAATGTGAGGGAAGTCTCACTATTCTCTTTTGAAGAGTTGGGGGAGGTTGATTTTTTTCCTTTCGCCTGTTTGCGTGGCGACGATGTTGGTGACTTATTTTCCTTTTCTGAAGCTTTTTTGGCTGCAAGAATGGCATTAGCTTCTTCTATGGTAGGGAATACCGATTGAAGTGTATATGCGTCATCAGAGGGAGTCTCCACAACCTCTTTATTAGCGGGAGAGAGCTCCGAAGTTGAGGGAGTCACATTTGTGGTAGATTTGGTCTGATCTGTTGAAGGGCGTACTGAGGTGGTGGTCACGTGCGCAAAGGTACGTGTGTTGCAGGGGCCTTCATGTTTCTTGGAATTGCAGTTTTCGCATTTCTCGTTGCATTTATGCGTAGCATGCCCTTTGTTCCTACAGATGCCACATGTGACCTCTGGGCAAAGCTGCTGCATGTGGCCTTCCTTGCCACAAAAGTTGCAGCAGCGGATTTGTCCAGGGTGCCACACAACTGCAGTAAACCGCCCTACTTTGACCAGCGGGGGAATTTGTTCTTGGGGCAGCATAGTCAGAATGCGCGTTCCCGTTTTGATCGAATAGTCGGTAAATTTGACTGACATAGTCTCTGCGGCGATTTCAGAGATCTTTCCGAATCGACCAAAGGTGCTGAGAACAATCTCGTCGGTCATCGACGGCGGTAGTTTTCTCACATACACTTTAATGTTTTGGTCGTTTAGGGGCTCGCAAGTTATGGTCTTATCGCCCACCTTGATGGGATTCTTAACTGCGCGTTGCACAAGGATATTACTCTTGAAAACGATCCGTGAGGTCGAATTGTTCACTGCCTGCGCATACTCAATACTGTCGCGTTCCCCTCCAAGTTGCCAGAGGGCTTCAAGCGCCACTAGAGACTCCGTACCAGGATGATGCACCTTGATGGTGTTGAAAGCAATTTTCTGCACATGCGCCATCTCGTGAGGAAAAAAGGAATCGCTTGAAGCAAATGGGTTGATATGTCGAAAGACGCCTGGTGGTAAAAAAATTAACACTTACTAACTGGTATAGACTTGATATCCACTTGAACCGTCAGCTATCGCTCTTTACCGTAAAACAAACAGCCCCCGTAATGATCAGGGCATCCCCAACGCCAGGTAAGTATGCTCAAATCTCATTGCATCAACATTCTCATATATTGGAAATAATCTTTGTAGCGGTAGTTTATTCAAAAATTGCCTGTAATGATAGCAATTAAGTTAAATTTTGTTTTAATTTTTAATTTTTTACCATACTTTGAACAATGATTTAAAATAAAGAGGAATTTCAATCATTTCCGATAAAGGAGACAATACGCCCCACCACATATAGGCTGATATACATACCATTCACCTAATGTCAATGGAAAGCTAACTCCATTCACGTAATGCCAATGGAATGCTTATTAACTTTTGAAAAAAGTTTACTACTGAAAAATGACACTAACGATAAATTAAAGTTCCTAATTAAATCACGATTGATTTTCAACAATGTTGAATGCTTTAAAAGTTATGGGAACTAAACTATTTAACAGAATCAATAGCCGTAAGGATATTAAGACGACTCGATTTTTCCGTTCGTCTTAGGGGCGGGGGTGGCTCGTAATCTGTAGTTCCCAGGTTCGAGTCCCAGCTGGGTCAGCGTTGAGATTTATCTCCGCAATAATTCCCTGCCCACGGTCAGTAGGGGACACCAATGGGCTTAGTAAGGCCGTCGTCCGTCGGATGGGACGTTAAGCCGTGGCACCGTGTGCCGGAGAGCCATAACCTGTGCACGTTAAAGAATACGCTGGATGGCCTTGCGGGAGGTTGGGGGAGGGGACCCACTGGATTTAATACAACTTACTCTCTATTATAACTCGTGGCACCATCTAGTGAGAATTATTTACTCTATAAATAAAGAGCTTAGAAATATATTCAAATATTTGCTCCCATTATGTTTGAATCCGCAAAGAGTGTATGAGCAACTATTAGTCTGCAGCCATAACCCGACTTAAAAGTCGGGCCATAACCATATGAGTGGGCTTTAAAGTTTGCTTTCTATTTGTCTTTGCTTACCAATGTTGGAATAATGTAATAATATTTTCACCACATAAATTTCGTGTTTATTTTTCAAATAGCTGCTCGGGTGTTACTTTTAATCTGAATATTCTTATTTTCACTGCATTGAAGGGAAATTTTGTAAAACACCTGCCCCCCTCCCCCCGACACTTTAGCACAGATTTTCAACAGGAATAAATTTTCCCGGATCGTTGTTGACGTCAGCGAGCACTCTTCATAACCATTGGCTGTTTCTACGTAAGCCATCGAGATTTTATTTCCATTACCACAGATTTTACCGCCCCATGGCTTCCGTGATATTTGTTCGCACGGCCGAAATTTCCTGCACAGCGTCCCTGTATGGCCCGGTGATTGGTTTAAAAAACAGGTTCCCACTTTGCCCGTGGCTTCATTTCAACCCAAATTGTGACAGCTGGTCCCACTTTTAATCTTCATATTCTGTTGTTTCCAGCACTAAAGGTTGGGTAGGTTAGTATCTCCCCCCCCCCCCGATATCACAGTTTGAACACGAAGAATTTCCCGGTGTTGCAAAGGTCATTGCTGACTCGGCGCGCGCTCTCAGAGCCCTTGGCAAACGATCGAGATATTTATTTCGTCAGGAGATCAAAGATTATACATTAACAACAGCAGCCCCAGGCCTGGGGCCTATACCTGCTTAATCGTAGCTAACGCCGTTAGCCAAATGATTGAAATGTGTGAATAAATGACGGTAGAACCGTAATATGAGTGGAAAAGAGTGGGGGGACGTGTGGGGGGGAGGAGTGGGAAGGGGAGAAGTATGAGAAAGGTAAGTAATGAGTAAGGAATAAGTTAAGGTTCGACTCCAGATGGGGCCAGTACAAGTGCCGCCATCTGACTTCGATCCCTTTTTTTAATCCTGGTTGTCAAGTAGAGATCTTGGTCGTTTGAATCCTTGTGTGAGGGGTACACATCATAATTAAGTAAATCTCTAATAAGTTTATTAGGATGTTCTGCGATAGTTGCAAAAGAGTTGTCCATTTTCTTGATGGATTGGAGAATTGTTTCACAATTTAGTTCTTGATGAATGATAGTATTCCTGACAAACCAGGGAGCTACTACAGCAGATCGCAGGATTTTATTTTGTAGATTGGAGATATGCAAGAGTTTTAATAGAACATGCACCCAAGAAGGGGGCAGCATATAGAAGGATAGGTTTGATTACCTGATTATAAATTAGCACTTTATGTGATGTTGCGATATGAGATTTTCTCCCAAGTAGAGGGAATAGTTTGCAGTATAGTGCTCTGGCTTTGTTAATAACATTCCCTACATGGGCATCTCATTTGAGCTTGTGATGGATCGTGATGCCTAGGTATTTGGCATGATCACTCCACACTACCTGTTTATCAAATAGATAGAAATTTTCATGATGGGGATTTCGTTTATGTGACGTAAGAACTGCAATACTTTTTGTAGGTTAACTTGCACTCTCCAATCCGTGCACCAGTCCTCAAAAGAGTCGAGCATTGCCTGCATTCTCTTGCAGGCAATGGGCACGGAAAGGGAGGGTGCGAGAAATGCGTGTCGTCAGCGTACATGGCATTTACAACTCGATCAAGTTTAGGAATATCTGATGTGAAGATGTTAAACAATGTCGGGGCCAGAATGGAGCCTTCAGGGACTCCTGCATTCATAGGTTTTTTTTTTTATCGGATATGTGATTTGCCACTTTGACTTGGAAGGTTCGTGAACGGAGATAACTGTGGATGATATGAATTAGTGCAGGAGAAAATTGAACTTTATAAGTTTAAAGATGAAGTTTAAAGATGAAACACCACTTGACAAGTCTTAAAATGCCTGTAAAGGCCCTACTCATTCTCGACAATGCCCCAATACACCCAAGCGATCTCATTTCTGACAAATGAAAGCCATGTTTTGCCACCTAATGTAACGTATTTAGTGCAACCAATGGATCAAGGCGTGCTTGTAAGTTTAAAAAGGCGATACAGGAAAAAGCCTCTTTCAGAAATTCTACAGCGAACCGAAAATGACAGAATAGGACTTTTAAATGCTTTGAAACTTTGTGAACTAATGATTAACGACCTCAAGGAACCATTTTGTGATGCATTTAATATGGGTATATACGTTGTCGATGCCCAAATCTTTATGAAGTTGTCTGTTAGTTAACCAACGTTAGTTTAAGCAAGCGACATCAACAGCATATCTCAATATTTTTTTTGCAAGAACTAAATCTTTTGTATATTCGTCGACAACTAATCTCAGCAAAAATTTATTGTAAGATTGAACGAACTAAAGTTAATTTAATTAAATTGTTTTATAAAACAGGTGGTAGTTAATTGTCAAATTTCATTTCTCTTTTTAACTTATTTTCTTATTGTCCTTCACTCGTAATTTGTTGTGTTTGCAATTGTTTTAATAATTCGCAATTTGTCAAATCACTAGATTAAATAAAGAAATTAAACGCCATATCAATTCTATCTTCTGTTGAAAGCTACGAAAGGAGACAGATTAATGGCGATCGTAAAATGACGAGAGCAGAGAGAAAATGAGTAATTCAGATCTTACGTTAGGTGGCGCTGCACTACAATTTCAGTTCGGTACTTCTATGTCTTCCCCTTTGTCTGTGAACTTTACAGTTCTCTTATTCGTCAAACACTTGCCGAAAAGGACATCACCCGATGGTATCTTGACCTCCGTATTAGTGGACGTGACTTGCCGTGCACGTGGCAAGAGCAGCATTCGTATGCAGATGGAAATGTAGATCGGGAACGGTGCTATGGAACTTTCTAGAGGTCTGCGTAACTCCTCTTCGTTGTTTCTCACGGAAACAGGTCAGGAGGGAGAAACAAAGGATCGAGAGAGGGGAAAAGGCAAAAGGAGGCAATTCATTTCGAAATGGCGCCAGTTGGAGGATGTAGACAAAAATGGCGAAACCGGATCCAAAGGCATACGATTACGACACTCCCCACAAGATAAGCTTTCATTTGACAACCTAACTGTAGATGCTCATATTCGGAAGATGGAAGAACGATTTGCATAAATCTCCTTTTCTATGGGTAGAAAATTTGGGGGGGGGGGATTTTCGCATTCCATAACGCTTTTGACAACCAAATATTTATTTAATGCAGAACGTAGTACGTTTGGTGGAACAATTGCCTTGAGAAAAACACAAAGTGACACATGAAATAATAAGCTGAAAAAAAATTGTCACGAATAACAAATATTAAAATTCAGCTTTAAGAGACAACATAGTTACCACGTACCGATAGATGGCGCCACTATTCGAATCAAATAAAAAATGCGGGAAAGCTAAATCATATTAGCTGAAGAAGAAAGGTTAGTAGTTGATGGTGTAATGGTTAGCATACCTTGCCGGTTACTGGAAGATGTGGGTTCGAATCCGACTCATAGCACAACTAGTATTTCTCAGCTTATTATTTTGTTTTACATATGTACAGGAAATTTGTGACACTTTACCACGCAAAGTAACATCATTTGTCGGTTTGTGTGTTTGTCACATAACCGATAAACAAACAGACATATCACAAGAAAAAACAATAAGAAAATAGGTAAAGCATATACCAAAAAGACGTGAAATGATCATTGAGGTGAAGAACTTGGTTGTGACATATTGATTTTAAAATATCAAATATTCTCGTTAAGATGTGTAACAAATGCTGAAATAGTAATTAAAATGAGATTATAATTAAATAATTCACAAAAATTTAGTTTCTTTCAATATATCAGTAAGCCATATTCTAATGCAATTTCTAGTTGAATGCTTTCAGGTAATTCATAACAGAAAATAAAATTTTGAAATCTGATTAAAAAATACTTTAGAATGAATATTAAAATTAATACATGTTTAATTAATTCTTGGCTTGAAATCCACAGAACAGATAAACATTCGAAAACAAAGGTGTGTTTAGGACATTCTATTTCCCAGTAAATTTTTCATAATAATATTAACAGTTTATTCAACAACAAAACGATATATACTTTTACAATGAATTTGCTATTACATGTCATATAAAGTTCATAAGGTTTTGAAATAAATGGGAAAAGAAGCAAAATTGTTAGCACTAAAATTTCATAACTCCCACTCGAGAAGTAGTCGCGTGTGAGAGTAATAAAGAGTTACGTTATAGATTATCGTAACATTGTGAAAACCATGACTTGTAATGATAAGGAAAGAACAAATTAACCTTAAGCAGTCTCTTGACTCAGAACTCCGACAAGAGCCTTTAGGGATTAATACATCATAGAAAGTTAAGTTAATTTAATACACCATAGAATCTGAGCAAGCCGAGAACTCAGGAAAATAAATTTTCAGTAGTGGTTTGAACCCAGTCACTTTTATCCATAGACAAGCACTGTAACCACTTGGCCATATGCATATATCATATCATAATCGTTTAATGAAGTACTTGGGAATTATTCAATACTTTCGTGCTCAAGATATGAATTGTTTACCGACCATAACCCATTTTCCTATTATTCTTTTGCATTTTTCGCGGTTATAAGCAAATTCAGAATTTAAATTGCCACTGAGACTGACCTGAACACTGTAAATGTTATTTCAAACCCGAGCATGAACCAAGTGTACTGGGCAACCAAGGGACTGAATAATAGTAGCTTGGAAAATCCGCAGTCCATTAATCAGACTTTAAGCCTTGACTCAGTGTACAAGAGAGCCATATCCTGTGCGCCTTAAAGAGAATGTGGATTTAAATCACCAGGGCCTGATCTAGGGGGAAGCATGCTCCCCCCTCACTTTCAGAATTCTAGTAATGGTAACAGAGGCAAACATTATTAAACTTATTTATATTTCATGCATTTTTCGAGAAATATTTAAGGAAGATCTCAAAAATTGAGGGAGAATGTTATGCTGCATTTGAAATCCAGTCTCTTGCATTCCCCCATCCTGTACATTATTTCGATTTGATTGTGTTTAAGATCTCTCCCCCTTTATTATTTCTGGATCCGGTCCTGTTAACTATCATCTCTTCGCTAACAGCTATCCAATCAGTCCTCTTCCCACAACATTCTCTCAGCCTTCGGGGATCTTGTTACCTGTCTATACACTGAAAAAATAAAAATGTTTTATGCTTTAAGAAGAAAATTGAGTTCGAAATTTCGGATGAATACGGAAAGGTTCATCCATCGCATGATAGCGTAATGAAATCTGTCAACGATAATTGAGTGGGAGTCAACTGCATTGATCATATGAACAATTTTATGACAATTGAGTGGACTACAATTGGGTGGACTGCAATTCAATGGATACGACAACTGGGAAGATACGACAATTGGATGGATAACGACAACTAGGGGGATACGACAATTGGGATCTGGGGGTAGGATGTGAGTACATGAGAACTCTTTGGGGGGGGGATATGGGAGGAGGATCTGGGTACATGAGAACTCTTTGGGGGGATCTGGGGGAGGATCTGAGTACATGAGAACTCTTTGGGAGGATCTGGGGGAGGATCTGAGTACATGAGGACTCTTTGGGGGGTCTGAGGGGAGGATCTGAGTACATGAGGACTCTTTGGGGGGATCTGGGGGGAGGAGAGAGAGGAAGAGATGACAGAGGGGAGGAGGGGAGAGAGATAGGAAGAGAGGGCAGAGGGGAGGAGGGGACAGAGAGATGAAGAGAGGGCAAAGGGGAGGAGGGGACAGAGAGATGAAGAGAGGGCAGAGGGGAGGAAGTGACAAAGAGAGAGAAGAGAGGGCAGAGGGGAGGAGGGGACAGAGAGAGGAAGAAAGGGCAGAGGGAAGGAGGGGACAGAGAGAGGAAGAGAGGGCAGAGGGGAGGAGGGAACAGAGAGAGGAAGAGGAGGCAGAGGGGAGGAGGGGAGAGAGAGAGGAAGAGAGGTATCAGGGGGAAGGAGGGGACAGAGAGAGAACAGGGGGCAGCGGGGAGGAGGGGAGAGAGAGGAAGAGAGGGCAGAGGAAAAGAGGGGACAGAGAGGAAGAGAGGGCAGAGGAAAAGAGGGGACAGAGAGAGGAAGAGATGGCATAGGGAGGAAGGGACAGAGAGAGAAGGGCCGTGCATCGAACCGAATAAGATATTTGGAATGAATACTGGTTCGAAGTGCAACTTCTCGAACCATTTAGTTCAATGAAACTAAATCTCGACCCCGTTGTTCTTTTGTGGAGATCGAGACTGATTTCCGTTTAGCACGATAACATAAAACTCTTCTCTCTCTTTGCAAACTTCATACATGTTCAAAATTATTCTAACCTACATCACTTTTCACTTCAAATTCTTTCCGATTGTTTAAAAAAAATAACCTAAATCACTTTTCACTTCAAAAAAAATTTTTTTTCCATCTAGTACCCTCTCTTCATACATTCACAGATATTCAAAGTCTATCTTTTCATCAGACCCCGCCCCCGAAAACGTCATTTTACCGGTTGATTTTGTCGTACGTTTCAAACAAATTTCTCAATACTGTCTCGCTTTGCCAAATTCTCCGATTTACCTGGCTTTCTACAACCGAATAATCCAGTGAAGTGTATGATAACTCAACAAATCACATCATTTTTTATCTCTTTCACATACACACCTCATTTTTCTGAAAATTAGTAAATATCTCGTCTGCCCGAAAAACTTAAATTACCTTTTTTTCACATGAAACACCCCGGTTTTTTCTGATTTTCACACATATTTTCACAAAAAACCACAAAAAACATACTTTTTTCCTCATCCCCCATAACTTTTCCCATGGATTTTCACAGAATTCTCTGGACCCATTTACTGGCCCAGAACACTCATTTATGCTACTACTATCAGGAGCCAAACGTCATAACCGCTTGGCTACAAAGAAATCCAAAGGACAAGCCTTCCAGAAATGAGGTTTCCCATATTTCTTCCTCTGAATTTTCGTTTAACAAGACCAAGATACTAGAGATGTTTCAAAAGGTCTCACATGTGAGGTAACGCATCTGTGTCTACTTTAAATACTTAGTAAAGCAACTTTTTTGTGATTCAAAGTAGCAAATCAGTCTCTAGAGATACATTAAACTACCAGTGCTTACAGTAATCTACAATAAATATTGGAATAAAAATAGACCTAATTGCAAGACAGTAAGAAATATTTCCATGGGTTTCCCTTATTAGTGCTTTATAAGAAATTTCTACCTTTAGAATCATTATAAAATTATTTTGAAACTCTTTGTAATAATTCAGTATATAATATTTGTTTCTATATGACCACTACCAAATCGTGTCTGGATAGAAATTGTAAAGGAATGCGTCTAGATGTAAAGAAAAATCATCAGAACACCTTTTCGAAATATTTTTTTAGAAAACTTTGTTCTGCATCGGTATAGAAAAAAGTGTATTTGTTACCACCTTACTTACATGCAATAAGCATATGGAGATAATTGCTTATTTAGTGTGTTGTCTTATTTGCGAAAGGCTATTTTGTACGTATATTGGATTGGATTGTTTTACCTCGCAGCGGCACTTTTTTCAACACAATGGACTAAATGTCTAGGTTACAAGGACCCCGAAGGCTCAGAGAATGTTGGGGGAGGGACCTACTTTACAGCTGTTTGGAGTTAGAGGGTAGCCTCCTGTCAAGGCCATCAAATGTGTTATTGAATGTGCACAGAGTATGACTCTTCCTCACACTGGGCCACGGCTTTACGTCCCATCCAACGGAAAGCAGCGTTTCCAAGCCCATCAGTAACTCCTAATGACCGTTTGCAGGGCGGGATGTTTTACCCAGCTGGGACTCGAAACTGGGAACTGTAGTTTACGAGCCTGGCTCGCTACGACTGAGCCACTCCCGCCCCCTGGATTTTTCCCATTGAAACAGTGACATTCAGTGGTGATTCTCAAAATTAAGTTTGCAGTATTCTTCTAAACTTTCGAAATCATAATAAACAATTCTAGAGTCTAAGCCAAGCACAATGCGATCTGTTCTTCCAAAGTCAAAATATAATATCCTTATCCCCGACTTTCATGTTGCCTCTCCGATGTATGCTCTATTAGGCGAGACTGATGTGTGACCCAGATGACCTGCGGAACTCAGACGGCGCATCGTGTAACACCGTGACGCGGGATTTGCTGCGTGCTTAGAGCGGAAAGTAAGTGGGGAGTGCAGCCCATTTTAAAAAAAAGCAACTTCTCTCCTGACCATTGAAAGAGTCGGAAGTAAAATGGTTTACTATGCTCTTGGAGCTAGAATATTTGATAGACTTTTCAATAAAGTCGGGTCAACGCTCTTGGAGCGTGTGACTGGATATTATCGGTGGGGCAGTGTATTAAAGCTGCGCCCTTATTAAAAATGTATGTAGGTAACGTAAAATGCTATTCATTAAACGTAATATTTAACCAAGAGATACCGAGTTGATGGTTTTATTGAGTACCTTAACTACTGTGTGATTAAGATCGAGAAAAGACATTTGGCTAACAGATCTCTCAAATAAATAAAATCAATCTTGACAGAGATCTTTAAAATATTACTGGAAAAATGAACGAGAAAATAATAATAATAATATTTCTTCGCTCAATTACCATTAAAAGCATTCTCAAATGGTTGGTGGATGACACCCCTTGGACCTCTTGGATTCGCAGCTGGAAACAAATGAATTTTAATTTATTTTCTTACGTGATTTTAGTCTAATGAAATAAGAAAAGTCATAAATTTTAGAGTCACATTGTTTTCAGACAGACAAATAACATCTAATACCGAAACAAAACACGTAACCATGGAAACCATAAGCTTCCTTGTTTAGAAAGGTGACCATTACTATTATACGTTGAATTTGAAGATTCACATTCACTGAAGGTTCTCGAAATAAAATTTCCTTTACTTTCATTTTTGATTTGTTAATTAACAAGCCCATGGTCTTTAGCTATCGATATTTTAAAAATATCTGTACGGTGGATATAACCAACATCTTGCCAGTCAGTAGAATGCCAGTTCTACTGAATGGCAAGAAAAGATAAACATGAAACAAAAACTAATCAGAAAGCAAATAAAATATCAGTTATTTTGTACAATATTTGTTTTCTGAGCCACCTGCGGAGCTAGCATTGTTTTAGCATAAACCCCTTAGGTTCAGTATCCCTCACCCATAAAAGAACTTAGGTTCAGCATCCCTCACCCATAAAAGAACTTAGGTACAGCATCCCTCACCCATATAAGAACTTAGGTTCAGCCTCCCTCACCCATAAAAGAACTTAGGTTCAGCATCCCTCACCCATAAAAGAACTTAGGTTCAGCATCCGTCACCCATGAAGAACTTAGGTTCAGCATCCCTCACCCATAAAAGAACTTAGGTTCAGCATCCCTCACCCATAAAAGAACTTAGGTTCAGCATCCCTCACCCATAAAAGAACTTAGGTTCAGCATCCCTCACCCATAAAAGAACTTAGGTTCAGCATCCTTCACCCATAAAAGAAGTTAGGTTCAGCATCCCTCACTCATAAAAGAACTTAGGTTCAGCATCCCTCACCCATAAAAGAACGTAGGTTCAGCATCCCTCACCCATAAAAGAACGTAGGTTCAGCATCCCTCACCCATAAAAGAACTTAGGTTCAGAAACCCACTAAAAAAATTTGGGTTCAGCAACCTCCTAAAAAATAATCCTTCATGGGGCCATGCCAAACGTTACGATTACTGCTGATTGTAAAACTGCCTTTGTTAATTTTTTTCTGTCTGTTTACAACTTCCAAGGGAAAATGACACTAATTCATTAAACTTAAATAGGAATCATAACTAAACTGTACTAGTTTAAGCTTTCTAATGTTTGGATATTTACTTAAATATCCTGGTTGATATTATTATGCTTAAATATCCTGGATTTTATTACTTACTAAAATATCCTGGTATTTTATTTAAATATCCTGGTTTTTATTAAGTGAAATCTGGACACCCTAGGTATAACAGAATATTAGTTACTCATGCTATAATAGATTAAGATATGCAGTATATTTCAGTAGAACCATTATTATGTGATTTAGAAATTGCATTTTCGTAAAACCCTTTCTCTCCATTTGCACCATCTTCAACAAATATGTAACAAACTGTAATCATCATCATCATCATCCTCAATCAGCCATGGGGTACGGAGGTCCAACCAGAACGTGCAATTTAGTTCTCCAAGCATATCTGTCCTGAGCTACAGCTGTTGCATCTGGCAACAAAAAAATAATTCTAATAAGGTCCTGTTTGACATTGTCTGCCCATCGCATCCTAGGTCTCCCCTTCTTTCTGAGGCCTTTAGGCACACTGTTCATAACCCTATTCGCCAATCTATAATTACTCATACCTCCAACATGGCCAAACCAACGGAGTCTCTCTCTGCACAATATGCTGCTTAAAGGAGGTTGCAAACTCCTTTGCCTAACCTCATCATTAGTTAAAAGTTGAACCACCTAATGCCCAAAATACTGCGAAAGCATCTAGTTTCTTGTTATTTTGTTTACAAAGCGTCCACGGTCACTACCATAACTCACCCTAGAAAGAACCAAACTATTATACAGTCTAATTTTAGTCTTTAGGTGTATACGCCTATTTCTTCACACTCTCCATAGATTCTTAAAAGTCCCGACAATATTCCCTATTCGTCTGTTTATCTCATGCCGCACATCACCAATATCTGTTACATAGCTCCCAAGATAATTAAACTGTGATACCTGCTCAAGACTGCAACCATTCAGAATAACTAAATCATAGCCTGCCTGACCAATTTTCATCACTTTAGTTTTCTCTCTGTTTATAACCAAACCTACTCTACTACCAGTTTCATCAACAGCTCGAACGAAAGAGTTCATCTCATCAACATCATTTGCCAAAAGGGATAAATCATCAGCATAATCTAAATCAGAAACGTTCGCATCTCTAGACCATTTAAGGCCAAAATCTTTTCCTTGCAGTGAATTTCACATAACATAATCAATAACCAAACTAAAGAGAAAAGGAGACAAAATTCACCCTTGTCAAACACCAGAAGTAATGCTAAACCAATTGTTGCAAGCCTTACCAACTCTCACACACCACTCAGTGTTATTATAGAGAGCTTTCATTATGTTAACTAACTTACCATATGATTTCACAATCAACCACAAATTATGACGATCAACAGAGTCGAAAGCCTTTTTGAAGTCAACAAAGCTAGCAATCAAAGGTTTCTGAAACTCTAAACATTTCTCAAGAATCTGCCTAAGTGAAAATATCTGATCCACACATCCCCTACCACTTCTGAATCCACATTGGTCTTTATGCAATTGCCTGTCAACCAGATTCTTCGTTCTATTAAATACAATCATACAGAGAACTTTACCTGGAACAGACAGTAGGCTGATATCCCTATAGTTATCACAAGAACTACGATCACCTTTTTTGAAGATAGGGATAATGATAGCTCTGATAAAATCCTAAGGAAACATGCCTTTATCATAAAAAACAAATAAATAAATATATAGATACCCACTCAAGCAGCTGCTTGCCACAGAGATCTGACAGGAGCCTGTCAGTTTATATGCCATAGTAGATGGTCTGAGAGGATGGCAGGACCTCAGCAGAAAAACTACACAAACAGCCATGCCTTACCCAGGGCTCGAACCCAGGTCCCTTAGATCAGTAGCCAAGCACTGTAACCACTCGGCAAACTGTTATAGGTGCCTATTCATGGGGAGGGTGCTTTTTTTGGGAAAAACTCTTATGTTATTTGAAAGTGCGTATGAAAGATAACAAAGAAGTTGCAGCTTGTCAGCTTGTGCGGCGTTGTTCCACGGGTTGCACTTTTTAGGGGCGGCAAATTTGCATGCAAATTAATGACCATAGCTGCAGTAAGATTAAACAGAATGAGTAAGACCTATTTTTTAGAGAAAATTTTCAGTCTGTTAAAAAATCACATCAAAATTAATTAAATTAAACTTTCATGTCTAAGATGAGATCTGGAGAAAGGGGCGGCAGAGTCCAAGCAAGAGAATTGATTTCCATTGCAATATAACGTTTTCCCATCCCCATTTGATTAGAGGATTTGAAAAACTTTCTTGAAATACATGTGAAATATGCACGATTTTAATAATATTTTGCTTCCATCAGACTTACTACATTTTAAAGGGGGAGACATGCGCATTAGTGGAAAAGTAATAAATTTTGTACTTCGAATTAAAATGCAACTGAGGTAGAATTTCCAGTATTTAAACTTTGAACTTTTTAATACTCAAGTGCATCTTTCTCAAACGATTTGTTTCTACACATAATTTGGATTGCAACGTCTTGAAGATATTAAAAATTATGACTAAAATGGAAATTTGGTTTGCTTCATGCTAAAATGGAAATTTGATTGCTTCATTGATGATTTATTCTAAATTTATTACTTTTCCACATAAGTGTAGGGGTACACTCGACCCTGATTGATCACAATGTCAGTTGTTTTCCCCAAACCCTTCAGTTCATTATTTTACTACCACAAGGCAGGACATAACTCGATTTGGAATATCAAACAGATAAGCATTATACATGGAACTGATATTCGTAAGCAATGACC
Source organism: Ryuthela nishihirai (assembly GCA_038380435.1). Taxonomy (NCBI): domain Eukaryota; kingdom Metazoa; phylum Arthropoda; class Arachnida; order Araneae; family Heptathelidae; genus Ryuthela; species Ryuthela nishihirai. The sequence goes on from JAWZYU010000019.1 coordinate 39,531,306, forward strand.
GAAACTGCTTTTATATGTAAGCAATCAAATTTCCATTTTAGTCATAATTTTTAATATCTTCAAGACGTTGCAATCCAAATTATGTGTAGAAACAAATCGTTTGAGAAAGATGCACTTGAGTATTAAAAAGTTCAAAGTTTAAATACTGGAAATTCTACCTCAGTTGCATTTTAATTCGAAGTACCAAATTTATTACTTTTCCACTAATCTTTGTTCCTTATTAGTTTTTGTGGAAGGCATGGGGATTACCAAGGGAACTGTTTCATAATGCCATTCAAAGACGCAGGTCGCTTGTGTATTAAATTTAGTATTTGAAGTTTTGCAATTATCAGTAAGAGTATTAAACCTTCTTAGCCACTGCACTCCTAAATGCATTTATCTGAGCAATAACTAACATTTTACCATTTAGTCCTTTGTGAATTATGCTTCATTCGGATCTATAAAAACTAATAATTTCGGAAACTGGCCATGGGTAGCTCAGGGTGACGTTAAGGTAATATTATTTCCTCGTTCATGGTTGGGCGCATGGGCAGCGGCCTGAAGTAGGCTGCCCAACAGTGCATGGTTTTCCCACATGGTGATGTAACTTTTGGAAGTTTTCCAACGTGCACTAGCTTCGAATATTATCAGTGAGAGGTCAATAACTATACAAATTGTCGAAATATATTTACCTTTTTAAACAGAATTCGGCCCTTCCAATACCTAAAATACTTGATCTCTTGTCCGCAATTTTGCAATTTTCTTTCCTTCTTCCACCCCGTGTTGAAATAATATTCTTTTCTTTATCTGTAGCAGTATGCGATTTAGATTCAATAATACTTTTTTTTTACCCCGTTTGTACATTTGTTTGATTAAACATTTTAATTCGCCCTTTTACTAACCTTGTAGCTACACAGAGACTTGTCTGTGCCTCCCCCAAATTCCTTCTATGATATCCTCTCTGCCACCCCATATTGCATTATAACAATTGTGCTTCTATCATAAAACCCGAGTTCAAGACAGCTAATAGTTCTGCAATTCAGGAATGCGTTGTACAGTCGCTGAAAAAAATATCCGAACATTATGGTTGATTACAGAATTCAGGAAAAATATGCAGCAACGATTTTTTTTTAGAAATTAGTGATCTGACAACCTTCGTGTACTGTAAACGAAGGTTGCCAGATAACTAATTTCTAAATAAAATAGTTGCCAGATATTTTTTCTGAATTCTGTAATCAACCATAGTGTTCGGATATTTTTTGTGCGACTGTACTTCAACGGAAGAGATCCTAGTATGTATCCAACCCTGAGATACATTGAGGAAGTGAAAAGGCTACATTTTAATGAATGAAATATACATTTATTTCAAAATATCGTATTGTACAACACTATTACACTTAATAAGTTGTCGGTGTCGGTTCGTTGAGGTATCCGCTTGCTTCAAATGTGGAAAATACAGAAGATTCACATGAAATTGAGTGTTGAAACAAATGTACGCAGGGTTAGGTCGAGAGATGGATTCAGAAATGTTGAATTGTCTCTTTGGCATCAGGACACTAAAGGATCTCTTCAAAGATGTAGAAAAGGCTTCCTCTGCTTTATTTTCTAGCTTCATTGCGAATTCATTGTTGCCGATGGAATAGAGGTCCATCAAAAGACTCCAATGCTCAGAAAAGAATATTGAAATGGAAGAATTACATTGAAATTAATTATATGCTTATAATTTACTAAACTATGTTAGTTATTATTATGGTTATGAAAACAAAGGCTATTGAAATACTTTGCTTATTACAGTTTAAGCATAAATAGATAGAAAGAGAAAAGTTTAATGATAACAGTGGGAGCGAAGAAAAGTCTATTATGTCGCGTATGCCTCAGCTTTGGAGTATGTTGAAGTACGTTAAGTGATTTGATGTGGGAGCGTAATAGACGTTATCAATAAAATTGAAAGCGAGGTTTATAGTTATAGAGAAAACTACAAACAAGGATATTACCATTAAAAAACTTGCATCAAAGCTGTTATAGTACTTTTAGTGTAAAAAGAATATTTACTCTACGATAAACGACTTTGCATCGTGATATTGCTTTGTAACGGGTGGTGTCTTCAAAGACGTAAATAGAATCCATTGTATATGGGTTTTGTTTTTGAAATATATTATTTTCGTGTTTACACATCAATAATTTGATGTTTAAATCGGAGATAACCTTTATATTCATTGCAAAAACATATTATATATAATATTGTTACGACAGATGAACGTGCTGCAATGAGTTTGTGATGGGCGTGTCATGAACTTGTGTGTGCGGGAGAAATAATTAACCAACGATTTAGAACATAGAACCGATCTGAAATATAAGAAAGATAGAAGTGTTATTGAAGTTGTGAGATCGAAAAGGAGGTATTATTAAGAGTCTCTGCACGATAGTTTAACGAACAAATGTTTTATTTAGTGTGTGCGCTGGAGGTTCACTACTTTATTGGTAAGGATTATATTTGTAAGCTGGTGTATAAAAAGAAAAAATATTGTCGTTTTGTGCATGGTGATCAACGTATGAAAAGAATTAGTTCTGAAAAAGCAGCACACTTAGTCGCAGTTTTCTGCATAGTTATTTAATTATTTAATAGATTCTTCTCAAAGCTTATTTTTATATTAATATAGAGTTTCGAACCGGTTGACTTTGAATTGTATATAAATTATTTTATCCTTACTTTTGTAATAAATTGCATTGTATGAAATTTTCATTGACCAATTTTTACTTGAACCCACGCTCTGTGATCATCCATTTTAAATTGCAACAATATTATAAAAATAACATATTAAAAAAATTATATAATTACATATAATAATCGGTATACTTTTGTTGAAACATGTATATATATATTTATTTGAGATTTGCATGCTACTTCAGTGTCAGTAAATACCTACCGGTCAAATGATTACAATAAATTATTTAAAGTAAATATTCGTTTCAAATTATATATTTCCTTTTTCCGTATATTTCATCCAGAAATGATTTCTGTGTAGAACAGAAATTGAATTAACAATACAAATGCAATTACAACTTGAAGAAACTTCTCTTTATAACGTTTAGCCTCTTGCTTATTATTTTAATGTGATGCCAACAATTCAATAATATATACTTTAATGAATAAATTCTGCCTTATTCAAGACACTCATAGAGAAAAGTTGCGTGGTCTCTTGCAGCTATGCCATTCATTTTTATGGGCAATTTTTCAAAATATATTGTGTGGTTTAAACTATTATGAATCATAATGCATAAAAAAAAAACAAGCAGCTCTTTCCACAGAGGAACTTTTAATTCAAAATACTAGAAGTCTGTGAGAATGAAGGGACCTTAGCAGAAAGACAGCACAAAAATCCATTCCTTTCTTGGGGCTCGAACATAGGTCCTTTTGATCAGAAACCAAGTGCGCTAGCCAAGAGACGGCCTCATAATGAATATTTTTTTTAAATATCTGTATCTTATAATGTTGATGCATAGTTATAATATCTGAACCTTATAGTGTTGATGCATAGCTATAATATCTGTATACCGCATCTGTATACCTGTTATAGCATTGACTATAACGCCAATGACTAGTTTCCATACCTGAATCATTAAAGCTATTAATGAAAGGGTGGAATCAGACAAATGCGCATTTTAATCTGTTAATGTGTAACTGAAGGTCACTGGTTCAATAAGTGACTGCGTTCAGCCACTTGGACGAACAGCAATCACCCTCAACAGCAGACAAAGGACGCGTGCAATCATTATAGCGTACACCAGAATAATTAGGTTATCACTATTAATTGGCTTTTAAGTGTGTTGTTGTCTACCTAGTGGAAAGTGTTAAAGATGTTAATCTAAGGATGAAATCACGCAGATTTTTATATTAATCTGTTAATGTGTATCTGAGGGTAACTGGTTGAATAGGTGACTGCGTTCAGCCTTTTGGACGAACAGCAATCACCCTCAACAGAAGATATAGAAAGCGTGCAGCCATTATAGGGCACAGCAGAATAATTAAGTTATCCCTTTTGATTGTCGTTTAAGTGTGTTGTTGTGTACCTAGTGGAGAGTGTTAAAGCTGTTATTCAAACAGCGAAATCATGCAAATTTTTATATTAATCTGTTAATGTGTATCTGAGGGTAACTGGTTGAATAGGTGACTGCGTTCAGCCTTTTGGACGAACTACAATCACCCTCAACAGAAGATATAGAAAGCGTGCAGCCATTATAGGGCACAGCAGAATAATTAAGTTATCCCTTTTGATTGTCGTTTAAGTGTGTTGTTGTGTACCTAGTGGAGAGTGTTAAAGCTGTTATTCAAGCGGTGAAATCATGCAAATTTTTATATTAATCTGTTAATGTGTATCTGAGGGTAACTGGTTGAATAGGTGACTACGTTCAGCCCTTTGGACGAACAGCAATCACCCTCAACAGAAGATATAGAAAGCGTGCAGCAATTATAGCGCACAGCAGAATAATTAAGATATCCCTTTTGATTGTCGTTTAAGTGTGTTGTTGTGTACCTAGTGGAGAGTGTTAAAGCTGTTATTCAAACGGTGAAATCATGCAAATTTTTATATTAATCTGTTAATGTGTATCTGAGGGTAACTGGTTGAATAGGTGACTACGTTCAGCCCTTTGGACGAACAGCAATCACCCTCAACAGAAGATATAGAAAGCGTGCAGCAATTATAGCGCACAGCAGAATAATTAAGATATCCCTTTTGATTGTCGTTTAAGTGTGTTGTTGTGTACCTAGTGGAGAGTGTTAAAGTTGTTATTCAAACGGTGAAATCATGCAAATTTTTATATTAATCTGTTAATGTGTATCTGAGGGTAACTGGTTGAATAGGTGACTGCGTTCAGCCTTTTGGACGAACAGCAATCACCCTCAACAGAAGATATAGAACGTGTGCAGCCATTATAGCTCACAGCGGAAAAATTAAATTATCTCTTTTGATTGGCGTTTAAGTGTGTTGTTTTGTATATAGCGCAAAATGTGAGAGTTTGTTAATAGGATAGCTGAAATGAGTCAAATATCTCTATGAGTCTGTGAATGGATGGTGTTATTCGAGAGACACTGGTTGAATAGGTGTCCCATTCAGCCATTTCAGCAAATGGCAATCACTCTCAACAGAAGCTGTAGATCACATTTAGTCATTACATCTCAGAGCGGATTAATTACTCTGCTTTTTTTTTTTTTGATTACGTTGTCTAGTGTGTTTGGTATGTGCAGAGTGTACAGTGTTAAAAGTTGTGTATTTAGAATGCTGAAACGGTCGGAATATGTACTTGAATATATTCTCCCTCCACTTCTCTAGGTTGGACCCTCAGCCGTAGGGGTGCAGTGTGATATTTGTGTCAGTGCCGAATTATTGTTTATTATCCGTTGTATCTGAGTGTGTTTCTTGTCTCTGCGTGTAGAGTTGCATCTTGGATCGCCCCTGTACGTCTTTTGGAGTTTTCCTGATATTTTACAATGAAATGTTGAAATTTTAATGAATCATGTTTTGAAACGTAGGCGTAAGAGGTAAATTTGGGTTGTTGGGTTGTTTTACCTCTGAGCGGCACTTTTTTGCACACCATGGGCTAAATGACCAGGTCACATGGACCCCGAAGGCTCAGAGAAGGTTGGGGGAAGGGACCCACTGGAACAGCTGTTGGGAGACAGATGGTAGCCTCCCGTCAAGGCCATCCAGCGTGTTCTTTAACGTGCACAGGGTATGGCTCTCCCGCACACGGGGCCACGGCTTAACGTCCCATCCGACGGACGGCGGCCTTTTCAAGCCCATCGGTGTCCCCTACTGACCGTGGACAGGACGGGGAAATTTTGCGGAGATAAATCTCAACGCTGACCCAGCTGGGACTCGAACCTAGGAACTACAGATTACGAGTCTGGCGCGCTACCGACTGAGCCACCCCCGCCCCTAAGAGGTAAGTGAATAGATTGAAATATAAAATAGAAGTTAATATTAATTGAAAAATTAGAACCAATAGATCCGCTGGACGTGTTTGTAAATACGCCTGCTTACGTAAATACATAATTAATTACTTTGAACTCATTCGAAATTATTTCGAATAATATTATCAAATATAAGTAGTAAATGTTAACTTGTTATTCCGATTTGTATAGAATCCCACTGACTCTCATCTGTATTCTGGTTTAGTGGATATTTTCTCCCCTTCTGTAATTTGTCCGTTAAATTTAGGGTTTACTGTGTGTCATAAAGTTAGAATTTCGTACAGTTTCTCATGAACCCCTCCAGATAATTTTGTTTTACACTTCTACTATGATCTATTTTGGAGTTTCTGGGTGAAAAATATTTTTTGTACAGAATACAGCTACACATCTTGATAAAGTTTCCATAGCGGTTATTGCTTTCGTTTAACCTGTTTAAATTCTCATCGAAATCAATTATTTGCTTATATTGACATTGTTGCTGTAAGTATCCGAATTTCCGTAACTACCCAAAGAATTCTGTTGAAAACCGAGATTTTACGAGATTTGATTGCTATCTCATTATATATATATTTCGTTTTTATCTTGTTAAATTCTTTCATACAAATCTTATTTAAGAGTTGGGTTGTTTTACCTCTGAGCGGCACTTTTTTGCACACCATGGGCTAAATGGCCAGGTCACATGGACCCCGAAGACTCAGAAAAGGTTGGGGAAGGGGACCCACTGGAACGGCTTTTGGGAGACAGATGGTAGCCCTCCGTCAAGGCCATCCAGTGTGTTCTTTAACGTGCATAGGGTATGGCTCTCCCGCACACGGGGCCATGGCTTAACGTCCCATCCGACGGACGGCGGCCTTTCCAAGCCCATCGGTGTCCCCTACTGACCGTGAGCAGGGCGGGGAATTTTGCGGAGATAAATCTCAACGCTGACCTAGCTGGGACTCGAACCTGGGAACTACAGATTACGAGCCTAGCGCGCTACCGACTGAGCCACCCCCGCCCCTCTTATTTAAGAAGTTGCTTAACTGTGTATATGAGTTACTCTTGACTTGCCGTTCAGTGTATAATACTAATGCAGAGAGCACTGTTGTCAACCATTTTTTAACATGGCGAGACAGATTTCTCCATTATAAACCCACGATTTATATCATTTTGAATCAAGTAGCAGTAACATTTCATTTATCATACTATGACAAAAATTCAAACTCTGGCCACGATACTGCTATATTCAGACCACAAAACAAAATTAATTGCAAGAAGAATTTATTAAACAATTGAACATTATAACAAAAAAAAACCTTTATTTTTTCAAAATCTAATGGATCAAACCTATCAGTTTATCATACAATGCAAATCAAATAGTACAAAATATTAACGGTTCAAATGTAAGGATACGGATCACTAAGTTTTAGGCTCGCCATTAAATAAAATAAATAAATACCCCCTCAAGCAGCTGCTTACCACAGAGGTCTGACAGGAGCCTGTCAGTTTATATGCCATAGTAGAAGGTCTGTGAGGTTGGCAGGACCTCAGCAGGAATACGACACACACATCCATGCCTTACCCGGGGCTCGAACCCAGGTCCCATAGATCACAAGCCAAGCGTGCTAACCACTCGGCCACGGGACGGCTAGGCTCGCCATTACACAAGTGAAAATTAAAATCATTCCTTCACACGCACAAACTCACAAACTACTTTCCACTACTGTGATCAAAACGCATCACTGACATTTCGATGCCTTTACTAGAATGAAGTGAATTTTTATAACTCACAGAGTACAATATCTCTCTCAAGCAAAAACAGAAACCTTAACTAAATTTTAAGTTCTACAGAAGTGCTTTAAAGGAAATCAATGAACAGTTGATAGCTTTAATACGTCTATTTTTGATGCATTTTTTTTTATGAAATGTGTAATCAGTTATTTGGCGAGATATTTTAAAGATATGGATGGACTATTGAAATTCGTAATGAATAAGTAACTAATTATAACAACCTAGTCGCCATCTTATTATCAATGATTTCATCCATAAACATGTACCGAATTGCTGTGGCCATTGTTTCTAATTATCTATAGTAGCCGTAGATACGCATTTCTCTTCACCTCTCAATGGAGTGCCAACAAAAATCATCGTGCATGTTACCTTTGGCACACGTGTCATAAGATCGCCATCGCTACTATGAAGGCATCAACCTGAGTTTTGTTGTTAAAGGTATTGGGTTGGTGGTGGCTCAGTCTGTGAAGTGCCAGGCTCATAATCTGAATTTACCAGGTTCGAGTCCTACCTGGGTCAGCGTTGAGATTTATCTCCGCAAAACTCCCCGCCCTGCCCTTTGTCAACAGGGGGACACCGATCGGCTTGGAAAGGCCGCCGTCCGTCAAATGACATAACATTTGTTATGTTATTCTATAGCATGCACAGTGTATGGCTTTCATGCACATGGGTATATGCATGAAAAGCAATACACGGTGCATGCTATAGAATAACGTAACAAATGTTATAGACCATGTTGGATGGCCTTGACGGGAGCTACCATCTGTATCCTAACAGCTACCCAGTGGTTTCCCTTCATATAACCTTCTCTGAACCTTTGTGGTCCTTATGATCTGATCACTAAGTACATTGTATGTAAAAAAAGTTGCAGCTCCTAGGTAAAACAGTTTGTACTTATTTACGCACCTGTAATAAGCATCGGAAGGAACTTCAGGTCATGGTCCGTGTGAAGGCACGGTCGCACGTCAGAGGATACGTCATGGCACGGTCGCACGTCAGAGGACACGTCAAGGCACTGCCGCACGTCAGAGGACACATCAAGGCACGGTCGCACGTCAGAGGACACTTCAAGGCACGGTCGCACGTCAGAGGACACTTCAAGGCACGGTCGCACGTCAGAGGACACGTCAAGGCACTGCCGCACGTCAGAGGACACATCAAGGCACGGTCGCACGTCAGAGGACACGTCAAGGCACTGCCGCACGTCAGAGGACACATCAAGGCACGGTCGCACGTCAGAGGACACGTCAAGGCACTGCCGCACGTCAGAGGACACATCAAGGCACGGTCGCACGTCAGAGGACACTTCAAGGCACGGTCGCACGTCAGAGGACACGTCAAGGCACGTCGTACGTCAGAGGACACGTCAAGACACGGACGCACGTCGAGGATACGTCAAGGCACGGTCCCCCTAGATCCAGCCCTGGGTTTTCTGACCTGATCATTTAGCTCATTACGCGAACTAAAGTGCCGTTGATAGGTAAAACAACCAAAGTAGACGAACTGCTCGGGTCACGTTAGGGTGGGAGGGGGGGGGGGGCGAAGAGTGCTCAGTTAACGTCTTGAAAATTCTCATAGGTCATATAGGTCGACACGATCGCTTTTCCTATTAGTGAACCAATGATCTACGAGAATTTTTGAAAGCGTCAACTGCGCAGTCTCATCTTAGGCTGAATGACGGACGCCGCTCTGAAAACGGATATTCTCTGATTTTAATTCTTGCGTTACGACACAGTGTGATTGCATTCTAATAATGGATCTGTTGGCTGTTACGTGACATTGTTCTACACTGATATTGTTGGTCAATTGCGTGCATTAGAATATTCGTGTTTTTGAATTATTCGGGCTTCCGTATGATTTGAAGAAATCAATTGAAATATTTAGATTAACGTTGAAATAAAAATAATAAATAAAAAAACATTTTTTCGAAATTTTTTTCTAAAAACTTTCAAAATGGAAACAAATCGTTAAATTATTATTATATCATTCATATCCTATTGATTTCAAAATGAAAGGTCTTAATTATTATTTTTTGGTTGGGTTGTTTTAATTGTCAGCATGATTTTTTTTTACCTTCACTGGCCAAATGAAGTCACTAGGACTTAATGGCTCAGATGTAGATACAGGAAAAGGGTTGAATTGTTTTATCTCTGAGCGGCACTTTTTTTGCTCACAATGGTCCAAATGGTCAGGCCGCAAGGACTCCGAGGGTTCAGTTGGGTTGGGTTGTTTTACCTCTGAGCGGCACTTTTTTGCACACCAGGGGCTAAATGACCAGGTCACATGGACCCCGAAGGCTCAGAGAAGGTTGGGGGAAGGGACCCACTGGAACAGCTGTTGGGAGACAGATGGTAGCCTCCCGTCAAGGCCATCCAGCGTGTTCTTTAATGTGCACAGGTATGGCTCTCCCGCACACGGGCCCACGGCTTAACGTCCCATCCGACGGACGGCGGCCTTTCCAAGCCCATCGGTGTCCCCTACTGACCATGGGCTAGTAAGTGGAGAATTGGTGTGTCGAGTTATTTATGGTCGTAGATCTCAGGGCGGTTAAGAAATTTCCGTTACGGTTTTGTGTTCTAGGTCACATGAGGGTCGATTGGGTTGTTTTACCTATGATCGGAACTTTTGCGCGGCCTATTTAACGGCCTCTAACGATAGAAATTCAAACTCTCTGAGAATTTGAAAAAAAAAAAGAATCGCAGTATTTCATTATTAACTATACACTAAAAAAAAAAAATTATATTTTCCATATGTTAAAACAAAACATTGCTTCCCCCCCTACTGAGATAAAATAAATAAATACCCTCTCAAGCAGCTGCTTGCCACAGAGGTCTGACAGGAGTCTGTCAGTTTCTATGCTATATTAGAAGGTCTGCGAGGATGGCAGGACCTCAGTAGAAAAAAGACACGAACAACCATGCCTTATCCAGGGCTCAAACCAAGGTCCCTTAGATCAGTGGGGCGGGGGTGGCTCAGTCGGTAGCGCGCCTGGCTCGTAATCTGTAGTTCCCAGGTTCGAGTCCCAGCTGGGTCAGCGTTGAGATTTATCTCCGCAAAATTCCCCGCCCTGCCCACGGTCAGTATGGGACACCGATGGGCTTGGAAAGACCGCCGTCCGTCGGATTGGACGTTAAGCCGTGGCCCCGTGTGCGGGAGAGTCATACCCTGTGCACGTTAAAGAACACGCTGGATGGCCCCGAAGGCTCAGAGAAGGTTGGGGGAGGGAACCCACTGGAACAGCTGTTGGGAGGCTACCATCTGTCTCCCAACAGCTGTTCCAGTGGATCCCCTCCCCCAACCTTCTCTGAGCCTTCGGGGTCCATGTGACCTGGCCATTTAGCCCATGGTGTGCAAAAAAGTGCCGCTCAGAGGTAAAACAACCCAACCCAAACCCTTAGATCAGTAGCCAAGAGCGCAAACCTCTCGGCCACGGGACGGCTCCGGAGATAAATGAAAATAAAAATAAAATAAATTACCTTTCAAGCAGCTGCTTGCCGTAGAAGGATCTGATATAATGTAGTCAGTGTTTTTGTCTCCCATAACCTAAACATTCCACAACTAAAATTTCAAATTTCTGGTGTAAATGGATCGTTTGCAATACTTGTTGAAAGTTTTGCTCTTTAGAAAACTTTTCACAGTTCGCGGGCACTATTAACACCTTTGGAAGATTCTGAAAGGCGATTCGTATGATTTACCTATCCAATTCAAAAAGAATTTTAAATTTATCTCTTAAAACAAAAAAGTTGAATGTCTACAGACGGAGAAAACAAACAACAAAACTACGACATGAGCTCGTTTTTTAAAAGAACTACAAAAAAATTGTGAAATATATTTTTTAAATAATATTTTTACTGAATTGTAGAATTTTCTATTTCATTATCTCAGTTTTTATTAACCCACCCTCCCCCAACCAAAATAAGTTCCCATTCTTATTGCAATAGTCTAGTCCCAATTTTCTCCTTATTTCTATTATAGATATATTAAAATAGTAAAATAATATTATATAAAAATGTATAAAAATATATTTTATTACACATATATATATATTATTTTGGCAGGGCAGTGTATATCAAAGAATTTCCAGGTTGTGTCAATGGGAATCTAACTGCGAAGTTCTGTAACTTCTAAAATGTGTATTTAATGGAAAAAATGTGACTGAGAATAAAATAAAGAACATGATCAAATCTGCATATTTAACAGAAGAGAAAAGACAAAGTTTCACCTTCTGAAGCAGAAAATATTTTTTTCCAGTTGCGACACAAATTTTTCAGTACTTTCAAATGATGTTCCTGGTCATATAAAGCTGTCAGCTTTGGCTTCCCCAAGCATTCGTCGTGAGAAGTGCAATGGGAAAGGCGGGGATTTAGATGCATTTGGCAGAGGGCAGATCGTAGGTGCAGAATGGATGGGACATTCGATCTCCGAAATTGTCAATGAACTTGGATTTTCTCATACGAGAGTTTCAAGAGTGTTCCGGAAATAGGAAAATTCTGGCAAGAAAACAAGCATCCGGACAAACTGCTAAGGACAACCAGCCTTACATGATTGTGGGCTTCACCATCTGATCCGCATCGTACAGACCGATAAGGGCCAGACATTATCTGAAATCATCTCCCATCTGAACGCGGGTTCCAGCCAGGAAGTCAGTGCACGGACCGTGCAATGCTCACTTCATCGTCTCGGCTTCAGGAGCCACCGACCTGTGAGAGTCCCACTTCTAATGGCACAACACCGGGCTCAATGCCTTGCCTGGGCTAAATCGAAAATTGGCAACGGATAGCCTGGAGTGATGAATCCCAACCCCTTAAGCCATGGATCCTGCATGTCGGGTCAGAATAGTACAAGCTGGTAGTGGCTCAGTGATGGCCTGGGGTGTCTTCAGTTTGACGTCTTTGGGACATTTGGTACATGTACCGACGACGCTCAGTGTATCCCAGTACGCAGAACTCATGTCTGACCATTTACATCCATTTCTGACCATCATGCATCCCATTGGAGATGGCATTTGTTGGTTGTTTTACCTCTGAGCGGCACTTTTTTGCACACCATGGGCTAAATGGCCAGGTCACATGGACCCCGAAGGCTCAGAGAAGGTTGGGGGAGGGGACTCACTGGAACAGCTGTTGGTAGACAGATGGTAGCCTCCCATCAAGGCCATCCAGCGTGTTTTTTAACGTGCAGGAGGGTATGGCTCTCCCACACACGGGGCCATGGCTTAACGTCCCATCCGACGGACGGCGGCCTTTCCAAGCCCATCGGTGTCCCCTACTGACCGTGGGCAGGGCGGGGAATTTTGCGGAGATAAATATCAACGCTGACCCAGCTGGGACTCGAACCTGGCAACTACAGATTACGAGCCTGGCGCGCTACCGACTGAGCCACCCCCGCCCCTAATTCAATGGCACTTCAGTGTATAACACTGAAAGTGTTTCGGAAAGGAAAACAGCCGTTTGCTATTAATTACGAGGCGTGCTAAACACGATTAGGACATTAAAAATTGGCGATTGCTCTTGTTTTGAAAATTTAGGAGACTGCATCCCTATACATATACAATGTAGAGTGATTTGAGTGTTTCGTGCGTTGTAGGAAGCGCCGAGGTGACACAATGTCACCTCGGCGCATCATTCTAGATGCATCATTCTAGGCAACGCAATACCTGGAAACTATTGCATCATTTCGGTAGCGCGCCAGGCTCGTAATCTGTAGTTCTCAGGTTCGAGTCTCAGCTGGGTCAGCGTTGAGATTTATCTCCGCAAAATTCCCCGCCCTGCCCACGGTCAGTAGGGGACACCGATGGGCTTGGAAAGCCGACGGAGGCTTGGAGGGCCGACGGCCTTTCCAAGCCCGTCGGTGTCCCCTACTGACCGTGGGCAGGGCGGGGAATTTTGCGGAGATAAATCTCAACGCTGACCCAGCTGGGACTCGAACCTGGGAACTACAGATTACGAGCTTGGCGCGCTACCGACTGAGCCACCCCGCCCTCACCACTCAGAGGAAGAAGTAGGGAAAAAGAAAGAAACAAACATGGGAAATAGTATCCGTAGATCCCTATTTCATGCCCACAACATCGGATTCCCCACACAATATCCCACAGAACGAGTTGCATGATCCTCTTATAGAGACTACAGCTGTCAAAGAGCAACGCGGAACTCCTTCCATATTTCCAAAATTACAGAAGTGGAATCTCCTTGATAGAAATGTTAAAGTAAGTGCGTATCGCCGAAAAGATCTGTTATTTTTCCTTACCATGTAAGTATCCTGGTTGTTTGTAAATATGTTGACGGTCTATTCACCTTTCTCGACATGACACATACTCCAGAAGAATGAAGGTTATTTATAAATTCCTCGAAATTAAATATGAAAGCGGTTCTTCTACACATTGGGAATGAGTTGTTTTTTTTTTCCAATAGATCACGCTGTTAATATGAAGGGAACTTACGACAGTATGAAACAATTACTTCAGAACATAAATTATGACAAATACAAGTGGCATATTTGTACGGACTTAAAAGCCATTGCTAATTTGCATGAACTACAGCTTGGATTGGGTTGGGTTGTTTTACCTCTGAGCGGCACTTTTTTCCACACCATGGGCTAAATGGCCAGGTCACATGGACCCCGAAGGCTGAGAGGAGGGGACCCCCTGGAACAGCTGTTGGGAGACAGATGGTAGCCTCTCGTCAAGACCATCCAGGGTGTTCTTTAACGTGCACAGGGTATGGCTCTCCCGCACACGGCGCCACGGATTAACGTCCCATCCAACTGACGGCGACCTTTCCAATCCCATCGGTTACTCTTACTGACCGTGGGCAGGGTGGGGAATTTTGCGGAGAACAACCTCAACGCTGACCCAGCTGGGTCTCGAACCTGGAAACTGCAGATTACAAGCCTGGCGCGCTGCAGACTGAGAAGAATAGTGTAAGACGTTGGCCAAAATAAACAGATCCGCAGAAAAATATCTCTTCTCCAGTGGTTCTCAACCATTTATGATTGATGTACCCCCTGGAACTGTATATGTAATCTCAACGCTAACCCAGCTGGGACTCGAACCTAGGAACTACAGATTAAGAGCCTGACGCGCTACCGACTGAGCCACCTCCGCCGTTAAGCGCTAAAGAAAAGATCATTTTGATCTTCGCTGAGCAAGCATCAGCATGAGCTTTCTAGTTTAATGAAAATTCAGTTAAATAATTGCATTCGATGAGATTATTTATTTTGGGGGCATTTTTTATGTGATATGATTTTTATTGCTGAACAAACATTTGTTGTGTAGTTATATGCTGTATTGGAAATAGTGTCGGGTGTGATAATATAACTTTTGAGGCTCTGTTTTGTGTTTGCTGTTTACAAATATGCTCGATTCAAAATAGTTCTGTTCGATGATCATATCTGTCTTTTGAATCGTGTTATTAAGGGCAGAAAGGACATATATTAGTTAGTTCTATACGTTACTGAAAGAAGTGGCTTCATTTGGCATTTTTAAAGTGCGTATGGTGACGTCACGTCTGTTATTTAGCAATGTGTTGAGTTAAGTAACAAATGAATTAAATGCAGTTATCTTTGCCCATATTTTATATGCAAAACAAAGATTTTTCATTTAGAATAAACATTCATCATTATAATTCTTTTGGTGTATTTTCTCTCTACAGTGATTTCACTAGCTCGTAATACGAGTTTTAGGACATTACGAGCACTAATTTATATTTTTGTAGTTCACATTGTTTACAGATACTTGAGTAATTTCAAATTTGACAAAATTATACAAATTTTGCAGTCATAAACTTTGGAATTAAAAGCTTAGTTTAATAAAATAGATAAGGTCGTAACAATTAATGTCATTTTTTCTCTCTGAAGAAATTTTTGAATTCACAGCACTATGTCCACTATTCCCTTTTAGCAATCAGTTTAGCCTGGCACAAAATGCTCATCACATGCATGCGCAGTGAGAGCGATTTGTGCTGTCGCTAGGCGCTTCTGCAGTAATATTTTCCTTCACTCCTATTGCATCTTGTGAACAGCGTGTGCGCTCTAACAACTGTAAGCAGAGGGTTGTGCACAATATATCGTTGGTTTTTTGCTATTCTGTGAAGTGAGTTATTTTTTAGACGTTTCTGTTGTTTGTTCATGCGATAATTAACTGAATTTCATATTTATTCGTAAATTAAGTTAATAGTTAAATATGAGTGCAACTAATAAAAGAAAGATTGATAATGAAAATCGCGAATTTCAAGAACGGTGGGAGATTGAATATTTATTTATTCTTAACCAGGGAAAGCCACAGTGTTTGGAATGTTTACAGACTATAGCTGTGCGTAAAGAATACAACTTAAAGCGCCATTATTTTTCAATGCATTAAAAAAAGTATTCTTCGTGCACAGGAGACATGAGAATAGCGCTCGTAAAAAATTTAAACAAAACGGAATTATCACACTATTCTTTTAAATAATATATCAAAATCTCAAGAATATTCAGTAGCTGCATCATTTGAGGTTTGATTAGAAGTAGCAGAAGCAAACAGGTCATTTTCGGATCGAGAATTAATAAAATAATATGTCTTGGCGAAGAATAAATAGTAAAAAAATTTCAAACTGTTTCACTTTCTCATCAGACCGTAAGTCGACGTGTATGCAATCTCACTAAAAAATTACAGAAAATAATCAATAATTGCTGCTCTCTTTCTGTGGCTTTGGACGAAAGTAGAGACATCTCCGATAGAAGCCAAATGCTTATTTTTTATAAGGAATGTAAATGAAAACTATAGCTATTTAGAACTTTTAAAATTAGGATCATTACACGGAACAACAAAAGGTAAAGACATTTATAAGGAATTAAAATGTGCAGCAGAGGAACATGGCGGATTTGGTAAGTGCACCGCTATTGTAAATGACGGTGCGAGAGTTATGACTGGCAAAAATATTGGGTTCGCAGGACTGTTACAAAAAGAAGGAATTAATTGTCGAATGTTGCACTGTATTGTAAACCAGGAGACATTGTGCGGCATTTTGCTGAGATTAAACGACGTAATGGAAAATTTATCAAAATTATCAATATAATTCGTGGCTGAAGTCGTTCTCTTACACACAGAAATTTTAAAGCTGTTTTGGAGCTTTAAAAAGTTTTAAAAGTTTTAGTGCTTGTTTGGAGCTATTTAAAGCTTCATGCTGAGTATGGCGATTTGCTTTTATGTAGTAATATTCGCTGGTTTAGTGCCGGAAATGCTTCAAATGGGTTTTTGCACTTCGAAAAGAAATTCATTTTTTTCTCACAAAACTGGGCACCGATGAAGATTTATTAGCAAATTTTGTGGACGAAAATTTTCTCTGTTCACTTGCTTTCCTAACAGATATTAGAGATTATTTAAATGTCTTGACTAAATCCTTACAAGGAAAAGATCAGAACGTGTGCTCTCTTTATCATCATGTTACGGGGTTTAAAAACAAACTACAATTGTTGAAGTCAAATTTGCAGGAAAACAATTTAATTCATTTTGAAAGTTGTAAAGAGTTCTATGAAGAAATGAAGCAACTTACTAAAACAGTTAATGTTGAAAAATATGTCCCTAAAATATATATCTTAATTGAAGATTTTAATAGAAGGTTTTCTCAATTTCATGACCTTTAGAAAGTTTAAATTTATTCAATAATCCATTAAATATTGATATTATCATCGTAGATCCTAAATATCAAATGGAATTATGTGTCCTTCAGGACGACCCAATTATTGCATCTAGTGGAGAAACTGGAATAGAATTGGTCAAACTTTTGCCTAAAGAAAAATGTCCAAAATGAAAGATTTTAGACTCCGAGTAATTTCTACGTTTGGAAGTACATATATCTGTGAGCGCACATTTTCTGATATGAAATACATAAAAACAAGGTACAGAAAATGCATGAAAGACTCTACACTTGAGCATATACATCGGCTCGTAACAACAAATATAGATATGGACCTAAAAGAAATTATTGCCCAACAACTACGGCCATTTTGTTCCCATTAAATTTATTAAATATTTGATAAGGTTTAGAAAATTTATATTGGTTTATTATTACTTATTATTTTTCGTATAAATAAAACAATTTTTTTGAAGTGGCATGAATTGACTATTCAATTACCTATCCTATTCTTTTTCTTTGGCCCGCGAAATATTGGCAAAGGCAGAAATGGCCCCGCGGTCTGAGAGAGTTGGACAGCACTGCATTATCCACTGGTAATAAACACCTTTTTCAAATGATTGATTTTATTCTTGACTTCTTGTAAATGCATCCTATGGATGCGTTCTGGACCTCTAGAAAACACCAAATAATGGGTTGTGGATTAAACGAAACATTTCTTACTTGTAATTAAGAAGTTTGAAAGAAGAGTGGTAGTTATAAGAGGAGTGAAAAAATACCTTTAGGGCCGATTGGCATAGTCACTGGATCTAGTCTAAACAGATCGAAAGGCCTTTCAGCAATATGGAAATCAGCAAGAGGGAAAATACAAAAGGAAAGCAGCAAGTATTGATGTTTTCCTTAAAAACGACGTAATCACAATTGTTCACGGATGAACCTCAAACGTAACCTCTGGAGTGTTTTAGCCCTATATGAGCAGAGAATGATAGCGATGATGAAAGAAAAATTGAGACTCTCAGGCTACATATTCAGCATCATCCATCACATAATTATCTCCTCCCATCTGCAATGAAAACTACTCGTCATTTCCTTCTTAAGATAAATGTTTTGCATTTGAATCCTTTAAAATATATTATCTTCTATGAATTTTACACGGCAGAGCGACAATTGGGTGGAAGTCAACTGGGTGGATAATAATTGGAAGTGCGACAATATTGGATACGACAACAAGAAGGATACGACAGTTGGGAGGATAAGACAATTGGGTGGACAATTCGATGGAACACAATTGGGAGGATATGAAAATGGGGTTGAAATAAAGAAATTATGAGAAATAACAATTATCCATCTGAAAAATTATTACTGACATGGCGGGAATCGAACCCGCAACTCTGTAGATACATGCCAGAGCGCTCTACCATAAAATCCACGCATCGGAAGAAAATTCGCTTTCAGGATAAAAATTATAAATCTTTCATTGGAATGTGGAGGACCTTGCGCCACCTATAATTCATGAAAGTAACTTATTTTCCGATTTTTGCTTATGATTTAGATCAGTGGTTCTCAACCTTTTAGGCTTCACGTACTCCCTGGAAATGTCTATGTAAGTGGCGTACCCCTTGTATAGATAGATAAAACTATAGTTATAGTATAACAATGGGAAGAAAATAAAACATATATATCAGTGGTTCTGAAACTTTTATGCTTCACGTACCCCCTGGAAATGTGTATGTAACTGGCGTAACCCTTGTATTGATAGATAAAACTCTAGTTATAGTATAACAATGGGAATAAAATGAAACATATATATCAGTGGTTCTCAACCTCTTATGCTTCACGTACACCCTGGAAATGTGTATGTAACTGGCATACCCCTTGTGCAGATAGATAAAACTATAGTTATAGTATAACAATGGGAATAAAATAAAACATATATATCAGTGGTTCTCAACCTTTTATGCTTCACGTACCCCCTGGAAATGTGTATGTAACTGGCTTATCCCTTGTATAGATAGAAAAAACTATAGTTATAGGATAACAATGGGAATAAAATAAAACATATATATCAAATATTATATTGATTTGGAAAAGGCGTCGACGAATGTTTGAATTAGAAGCAAGTTGTAATGTCCATGAACCCTGAAACTAAAGTCGGTTTCCGAAAGACGATTTTCTGTTAGTTCGGCCTCTCCTACCTCAACAGTTGATCCTACTTGCGCATATTACTCTTCGGATTAATGTCTCTATGAATACGGAACTTGTGAGGGAATAATTAGAACACTTCCAAGAGAAGGGCTACTTCTTTCTGAAAACACACTTGTGATTTTAATCAAATTTCGCCTTTTCGTGTGCAGGAGAGTCTCAAATACTTGTTGCAAAAAATAATAAGTGCAAATAACCACTATGCAGAACTCGCAGCGATGTCTCATGGTATTGATATGACTGATCAGCATCTGTGTGGGCAGCAATCTCCATTGCTCCTCCAGAGCATGTCGAGGGGCACGATGGCTCAGTCGGTGGTGCCACAGGCTCCTGATCTTCAGTTCGCAGATTAGAGTCCCATATGAGCGTTCGTTGAGATTTATCTCGGCAGATGCTCCCCGCCTTGACTTCAGTCGGTATAGGTCACCGATGGACTTTTAAAGGCCTCCCTCTATCGGACGCGACGTTAAACCATGGTCCCGTGTGCTGGGAGAACCAAAACAAGACCGCCTCGATGCAATAGGCGTGGACACTACAATGACAGGAAGCTGAACTTTCAAAAATATTGCAGTCAAAATTAATTAAATTTATCTTTATAAAAATTGTTTGGTAGTTGTTTATTTAAAAAAAAGTAATTATTTGTATAACATTTTCAAATATTTGAATAAAATCCTAATCGATAAATTATTTTATTCTAACTGGTTTCAAAATAAATAGCTTTAATTTAAATAAAAAAATTTAATCAATTAAATAATAATGCATAATAAATTTTCGTCCTTTCTTCTCTCTTTTTATTCAATGATGTCCAGGCCTGATGAATCAGTGTAGACTTGTCCATACCTTGTGCACATTAAAGAACATGCTAGATGATCTTGACGTGAGACTACCATCTGTCTCCCAATAACCGTCCAATGGGTCCCCTTGTCCCACGTTCTCTGAGACCTCGGAGTCCTTCTGACATGGCCATTTAATCCAATGTGTGCAAAAAAAGTGCCACTAGGAAGCAATTCTCTAAAATACCTTCATTTTATTTGTTTAGTTCGACCAAAGATACACTAGACTGTAAAACTGACCGTGTGTTTTTCATGATATCCAACAATTTAGGGGTAAAACTGGGTTCTGGTGCCACACAGCATCTTAGTATTAATTCTTCACATTACTTTTGTCACCTTGTTCCTTTTAATTATATTTCATTATACACGTGAGTAAATAAAGTTTCTCTTCATTTATATCTTTATATACATAACATTTTTGCTCTTCACCTTATTTCGAATTCAAAATATCTTGGCAAAAATCCACCCATCCACTCGAAAGCATCCGTCATTAGCTCATTAAAATTGTGGTAAACTATTTGCATATAATATATTGGTTTGCTTTCCTTTTCCGATGCTTTATCACTCGTATTTTATTAACCTTTTTTGAACTCACAGCCATCTCCTCTGACTCACTTGACCCATAAGAGTACTGGTAGTTTCAGAAAGAGCCTGTTTAAATAGTCCCATTTTTTCTCACGTACAATTCTAAATAAACCACGATTGTCGTAATGACTAAGTAACCTATTATGGTAAGCTTTAGCTGTAACTGAGGTGCGGGTGGCTCAGTCGGTAGCGCGCCAGGCTAGTAATCTGCAATTTCAAGGTTCGAGAACCACTTGGGACAGCGGCTGAGATTTATCTCCACAAAACTCCCTGCCCTTGGTCAGCAGAGGTCACCGATGGCCTTAGAAAGACCGCCGTCTTTCTGATGGGACACTAAGCCGTGATTCCAGGTGCAGGAGACCAATGTGTTTTGCACATTAAAGAGCACATTAGATGGCCTTGACGGGAGGCCATCCAATGTGCATCAATCTTCAAACTGCTGCTCCAATGGGTCCTCTCCCCCAACCTTCACTGAGACTTCGGGGTTCTTGTGACCTGCCCATTGTGTGCAGAAAATGCATCTCAGAAGTAAAAACACACAACTTTGATTATAACTTGGGTTTTCAGAGTTAAAAATAATTTTTTAACCATTACTCAACACCCTTCAAGTTTAAATTGCAAGATACTTTTAACAAGGTAACTGTCAGATCCAGTTTCAGATCCCTTATATGACCAACTATTCTTAGTTAAACTATCCCGTTTCCTGTTAACATACACTCGACCATATTCTTATGAAAATCATCAGGTCAAATTCACGTGTATTTATAAATATCCCACTAATTGCAATAAGCTACTAGTTATTTTCAAACCATTAATTTTCCTTCCC